>CM060898.1:80994415-83411347 GCA_030762935.1 Hymenopus coronatus | reverse complement strand
TAACTGCCAGGATTCATTGTATAGTCAACTATTATGGTCAATTGGTACTGATTTAGTTGTTTTTTCACACAAACCGTGTGTAGGACAGGAGTTGGATTGGTAGAGTCAGACTGAAAAGTTCAACTTTGAAGCTATCTAACTTCTGTCCTGCATACGACTTGTGTGAAAAAAAAAATAATCGGTATAGATGTTATTAAAATAATTTATGTCATATACATTTTTTCTGGGATTTTACCATTTCCAAGATATTCCTTGTTATTGTTTTTAGCTTTGAAATGAAACGGTGTTTTATTTATGGACGCTCTTTAACTGCTGTGGTTCTCAGCATCCCATTCTATGCTGGGCGCGAAAGACGGCTTAATTTTACTCAGAGGCCTCTCTATCAGGCTTGAGGTTCTTTTAAGTATCTAAGTATTTAAATCTACGACACGATACCCACGGCTTTATTTCCCTTCCGAAGGAGGCCATGCTGAGGATTTTTACGCCCGAAAAAAAAGCCATTACACCACGGATGCCGACGTTTTTATCTTTAAAATACTTTTCTCGTACGGGAATTTGTCAACTCCTGGCCATGCAAAGAAACGGATTTCAGTCACTAGATTATCGCGTTATACTAGCGTACTCCCTTATTTACCCATTGCTTACAAGGAAGCAAGTAGTAAGACCATGTCTACTAATGTTTGATTCCATTAGCATGAAGTAGATAGAACAAGCTTTTCAATAATTATTTATTACAGAGATGTAGAATAAGTCATGGGAATTGAACACATCAGATTTTTTCCATAGCTCCTCACGTATCCTTTTTAAAAAGATATTAATATCAATATTCCCTACACATAATGTACGACATTTGTAATATAAATTTATTAACATACGCAGTCATTTATCATTTAAAACTAATTTCGAACGCCATTGGTATAGATCACATTACGTATGTGTACGCTTCAGTTTATTTAATCAGAGTTGCTACTGGCAGAACAGTATACAAACTCTAGTGGTCACAGTTTTAACTAGCTTTCACATTAAATCCCATAGCGTGCAAATTCTACTGCTTCCTTGCCGATTAGATGCATAAATCGGAAATGCGGCACATAATTGGTCACGTGTTCATTTCATTGTTAACCGAATCATCCCATTTCGTTTACTAGTTTAAGAGCACAAATCGATTGTGTGGGTAGTTGCACTAGGACGTGGGGGGGGGAGGGAGATTTTGTTGGGGGGATTCGATTTATAATGGTTTAATATTGCTAAATACTGGTAAATGAACGAGAATTAGCTGCAACTGCGTGAAGTTAGGAAGACGTCATGTGGAAACTGCTAATTAGACATATGTGAACTGGAATATATGAAGTCAAGGTTTTTGGAGTTTCATCTCATATTTTAAGCTTTTTTACTTTCTCTACTTAGTATATATTACGAAATGCATTCACCGAGAATATCGTTACCAGTCTTTCACTGTAAATACATATTTTAGGAACTCTTAGATCCAAACAAAGAAGTTGATTGACATGATTTTTTCTACATCTCGGGAACAAATTATTGTTAAAAATGCTATTATTCTATGTATTTCAACCAATCTATATAAACATTAGCAGAAATGATCTTATTACATGCTTCTCTAGGTAGCGATTTTTTTTTATGGTATACAATACTGTGACTGTCTTCTCCAACAGTTTTTTTTTTAGCATCTCTTCCATTTTGGCTTCTTAATCTTCCTTCCGACACCAGTGTAAAAGATATATTTATTGACTCAAAAGTTACAAATCAAGTCTTGAATTCACTGCTACAAATAATTGACACCATATTTCGACGCGAAGACAGATAACGGCTTGCACGCCACTGCACACTCAGACTCACTCAATTCAGTAAATAACTCACTACACCCGGTTTGCTATTTTTCCTAATTTAAAATAGAAAAATAATGATAGGACTTTCTGGAAGCTTGTAAAAACCGAAGGTTCTGGAGACGTCTCACATTTCAAATGTTTGGTTACCAGCGCGGCACTTTTCCGGCGTTGTTAACATTCCAAGGTCTCCAGGTGCATTCCAAGGCAAATGTGAAAATAACCGCAGAAGACGACTCTATCACAATATTTCTCTACCGGCAGTTACAAAATGCTTAGTGGAGGAGTAAAAATATGCGTAACGCAACAACCATAAAAATAAATACGTGCCTACATAATATTTATTTGAGGTATTATAACCCGAGATTTAAAAAGTCTCAGGAAATTACATTTTCACTTTAATGCATGCAAAAGAAAAGGATAATTTATTTTTAGCTATTGTTAACATCCATTATGCGATAAATCCCATATGCGCCGTCTGGGATCAAACCCAGTGGTGAGAGGCGAGTGGTTTAACCACTCGATCACGGCGCAGTCTACCCGGGTATGAATGGCATAAACGTTTCAGTCAAGATTTTTGAATGCTGAATAAATCACTGTGCATGCACTACGATAAGCTCCAGGATGGCTTTCAGTCTCTTGACACGCAATGGCAGAAGAGCGTCACTTCGGAAAGGAATTATTTTGAAGGAAATGTAGTGTAGATTGCCTTATGGTAACTTGTTTCTGTATTTACATATTTCGGGCACTTTTTGAAGTAGTATGTACATCCATTTTGGCAGTTTTCCAAACTACATTAAAAAGGTAAGTTATCTTTTTAAAAATATACTGCAATTATTGCATATTTACTTCTCTACATAATAAACTAACACACAGGAACAGAATAAAATCTATGGCCAGGAAGAGTTTATTTTTTTTCCTTCCTCTGTAGATATTGATAATATGACAAGGGCTCAGGTGCACAAACAATGTACGATGGTGCTTCAAAAACTTTCTGCGTTTTTCTATTTTGCGGAAAAACAAGGGAACGATGTTTTTGACAATTGTAGCGTATCATACGATGAAGTTTGTTATGATATCAACTATAGGAGAGAAATACTGTGATGATCTGTAGCTGTAGTTAGAGTAGTAGAAATATAATTTCATTTGAAGTTATTTGGTAAGGTGCTAACGAATTTTCAATCGGTTCTTCTACTGGAAGTTTGATCCGAACACTAATTTAGTAGACAGTTACTACTATTGATATAAATTTAATAACTAACTGTCCCCCATTTAAATGTCTTTAAGATAAAATTCTACTTATTCTTACTCTACTTAATACATAGAAAAGGTTTAACGATTTATATAAAAATACCGTACATTAAAGGTACTAAATAATAAATATAGCGTATATCTTGAATTTTCTATGAATAGCCTTTGAGTAACTGTTGCATAGCTAATGGTGCACTAAAACTTAGTACACAAAAATGTATAGTTCATTAAAACACACAATTTATGTCTTATACAATTTTCTGTGCAGTTAACCATTTTCGACAGATACCTTGTTTTTAATTTCAATTTCGAAATACCTGAACCTTTCTTGTGCAGGAATTTGCCAACTTCTGGCCATGCAAAAAAGAACGAATTTCAATCACATAGCAACCAGATTTTAAAAGATTTGACTATCATAGCCTAAGGTGTTCTGTAATTTTCCTTCTACTTATAAGGAACTACACAATAAGACCATTTCTGCTAATAGTTATCTTTATTAGCATGAAGTAGCTAGAAGAATAAACTTTTTGAAAAGTAATGTATTATTGAGATGCAGAGAAAGTCATGTGAATAGAGCACATCAGAATTTTTTCAATACAATTTTTTTATCATAGCAACCATTTGTTAAAACCTATTTAATTCCTTTTTCGGTTAATAATTTATCTTTGTCTTATAGAAGTTATAGAGATATGGATGTTTAAAACCTTTTTTACTACGTTTATTTTACGTCTTTTTACGGGTTTGTTAGGAGATAGCGCGTAGCTCGATGCGCAGTGGACTTTTAATCTTCTAGCTATAAAAATTGTACTACTACACTTTGCAAAGAGACCTTAGTGCTAGGCAACTGTAAGTCTGTTTCTATACGTGACGAGCAGATGGTAAATTCGGCACGTGTCCACAGAGTTTTGCTCATAACCTATGTTTCTACACGATTGCTTTAGAATTTCGTCCAAACTAGGAGATAGGATAAATTTCTGAAAACTAAGGTTATGCATCTGGGTGCCAGATATAGCAGTAAAAACATTACAAACCATGTATAAGGCAGTGATCTTCATTATTATATGGAAGAGAGATGTGTGTATGGGAGAGGCTAAATACTGTAAATAGGATGCAATTTTGGAGTTGGGAAGGAATACTTCAATTTACGGTGTTTGTTCTTCGTGAGGTAGGATGCCAAGCAATGTAAAAAGAAATATTTTATCAGCAATAAATAAATAATTGAGCATCCAAGTGGCAGGTGGCGGTGCTGCAATGGGGATTATCTACATTGGGTTTAAACAGTATTTGTCAAAGGAATATCGAAAATGGATATAACGTACTGAAAAATTAAAAAGGCAATAACGCGGTATAAACAGGTAGTAAATAGAAATTGAATGTAGAAAAAAAATTATGATTGGAGCTTCAAAATGAAATAAAATTTAGTTAAGGTAAATAAATATTTATTTTACAATTACGTTTGAAACAAAATACAGGAATAGTATGGCTTAGTATGAGAGAATGCAAGTCTTGTAAGGTAGTTGACGATGCTGGTAGGAGGATTTACCTCTTGTGTGGGGAATAGTAAAACTGGACGCATATTTTGCAGTAAACGTGCAGAAAGAGAATGTTAAGAAACATTATTCCGGAAGTATTTTTAACTTAAAACATATGAAGGACATTATGCTGGGACCAAAACTGGCCAAACTTAAGCATATATTTAAGAGTGCGAGTGTGAGAAAATGTGGTATGAGAGTGTTGTTTCTTTTGTTGTAGCATGTGTGTGTATTTACGGTGTTTTAAATATAAGATAGGAGCAGTTAATATTTTCAATTCAAATGATTTTAGAAAGCGTATACAGTATCCTGAGCAATGCGACTCCATTACGTAATTAATGTAATACTACGAATTTAATAAATACTACTACTACTACTACTACTACTACTGATACAGCTACTGCTACCACTACTGCTACTGCTACTGCTGCTGCTACTGCTACTGCTGCTGCTAGTACTAGTACTACTACTAGTACTGCTACAGTTTTAGTAATTTTTGGATAAATGACAAAACATTCGCTATTTCCAACCATTTCCATTTCTAATTTTTACAATTGGCATTTTAAGGCTGTGGAAACACATACATATACGATCCCGTATTTACTTTTACAACTTATGCGAACCATGAGCATACCTGTCAAATAATGGGTCTAAGGGATTTGAAACCCGGATCTCCAGAATGCTAGCCAAAGGCATTACTGGTTGAAATTTGTCGCAATCTTTTTTGTTATTCATTTATACACTATAATATTTTTTTTTCTTTAGATTGGTGCAGTCAATAAAAATGTATTTCTAGTTATCTTTTCGCGTCGATTCGCCGATACCGTTTCTCTCGCGAGGAAGTCCTCGAGATTAAGGCCGAAAGATTGTGTTTCGGAACGTGATACGCATATCGGCACATCTCTCCCTGGATCAAGTGAGAACATTTATATACTGCTAGAGTTTTAACGTCCCTAGGGACGGGCTTGTAGAGCGATGCGTGTCAGCACGTGAAACTCCGCTTCCTTTTACATCACCCTCTTCCATTCCTATTTTTTCGCCAATTTTTACCCCGCCTCGTCCCTTAGGTGTAGTATATTGTATTCGCTACTTCCGAAGAAAGAAAAAGAAAGAGTATTCAGCAAAACGGATAGAGAAAATGCCTGGAAGAGGAGGAAGGAATTTTGGTTAAAAAGGATGAAAAGACGGCTATTGAGAAGAAAAAGGAGTGATGCTAAATCAGAAAAAAAGTATGCTTACCAGAACAGGCTGCATCAAAGGGATTCCACTTTGTAAACAGAGGCTGTATCTTTGCTGATTTATACAGCTTGAACAATCACGTTTTTCGCTGAGGCAATAGAGTAAGGGATATACAGATAAAAATATGTATTGGCGGAAATATAGGAATGTATACATTGTGTAAATTCCGAGTACAACTGTAGCATCATTGTCTCTTATGTGCAATGTTTTCTCATAAAAGTAAAGTCCTACAATGGTAAAAAACATTTCGACATCAGCATCGAAAGTAGTATGAATGTATTATACCGGATGTCATTTAAGTTTATTACTCACCTAAGATCGACATTTAAAGTATTAATTATAACGGGAGTTACAGAAGTTCACGATAGCTTCAAGTTATTCTTCGTTCCTGTCCTTTCGGGAACATGATTACCTCTTTACCTTGATACATAACAGACTGCTAATTGTTTCTATGAAATTAGTGTTTTTTGTCAGTGGGTGATATTTTAATTGGCTGCTTTAACTGATTTGGATTACAAATCTCTGCAATTGTGTGGCCCACTGTAGTGAAAATGCTACTATACTCCGAGTTCATGGTTCAATAAGTACCCGTGTTTCAAAATTATTGGTGCTATCATCGTGTAGTTTTACGCGTCGCGAAAACAAATTTGATTCCTTTATCATTTGCCTTCGCTAAAATGGAAGAAGTGCAGTGTTGTAGTGTGATGCGCCCTTTACTTTTGAATGGGGAAACTTGCGAGAAATAAAAGCGCAATTTGATGTTGTTTATGGGGTTCTTTCACTGTATATGACAACAGTTAGATATTGATTCAAGGAATCTATACATAATCGAACATCTCTCTCAACGAGGGAGAATGAACAGTGTTCAAATCCAGATTATGGCACTGAATTTTTCAATCAGTTCTAATAATAATAATCATTACCCAGGTTAAATTGAAAAATGGGAGCGGCATTAGCATATAAATATAAGGTCCTGTTGCCATGATAGCTCAATTGGTAAATGCAAAGCGAATTGAAACTGGAAGATCTGTAGTTCAAATCCCGGCTATAGTATTGTACCATTTAGTTCAAGAACTTTCCAACACATTTAGTCATCATTAGTTTTTCTTAAGTTTTATTCTTTATTTTTTATTTATTTATTTGTTGATATTTTGTATGTTAAATATGCATGAATTGTTATCTACCGTGCACTAAGTTTTTCATTACTTTAATAATTTGACGTAATAAAATATGCCTTATCTTTCTTCTTGGTTGTCTCCTTAACGTAGTGGTAACTCGACTGCTTACCAAGTAGGAGGCCAGGGTTCGATTCCCGGTATCGGCGTGCGGATTTTCTCCCACGATCTGATCGGGCATGCATTAAACCTCGTGAGGTCTCTGGGAGGGGCCAATTGTGGAGCTGTTTGAGGAAAAAGTAGCACCTCAGGTTGCGTGGACCGCATTAACCGGATGAGGGGCGCTAAGCACGACCCACCCTTTAGTGCTGCACCACATACATGACGCAGTTGTCCGAATTGGGCTGTTATGACTCGGATTTTATCTTTCTTCCATTACGTATTTTAGTCCATTTAATCCACATTTGTTTTCAGAGGATCATCTTAATAGTTCTTCCTGATTCAAGCGCAAACCTTTCATATGTTAAGTCTTTTAGGTATTTCTATATTTATCTAAATGGTCCGGATAGAGGAAAATATTACAATATTAATATTTTAATTCTACTATATACAGTGAAACAGTTTCCGGTAAAAGCAGCATCTCTGCAAACCATTGTTTTATCACCGGAAGCCGTTTAATCATTACTGCCAAAGCGATGAGAGTTTAATTGTCATTGAAATTCAATACGGATAAAACTTGGTGATTCAGATGGAAATAAAGTAGTCTCAGAACGGTCGTAAAATTCAAAAACATCTCCCACGGTGAGCCATCTCGTTGAATTAGATGACCCAAGTAAAGTTATTTCATTAAGTTGGTTTTACGTTTTTTCATTAAAGAGTCCATCCGGAGGCAGAGTTATTATTTTGTGATATTTTTCGTTAATTAAGTTTTATTTGTTTCTGGTTTCGTGCACATTTGACATAGTAGATATTAAATGAAAGCCACAGGAGAAAATAAAAACAGATCCCCAATTCTCTTCAAACTATTGCTATAGATCCAACCCCTGCCTTGCACCCACCTTGTGAAAACCAATAACACTAATTGACCGTACTAGTGGTTAAACTTGAAAGTACTCCGGGACTTGAAAGTACTTACGATATTGTAAGTTGCCAATTGTTAATATCATCTCAAAATAATTTGAGATTACCTTGTGGTTTACAGGGCAACGTGTCAGTCATTTGAGCAATTAAATGCCATGTCTGTATGCTGCCATGGCAGCTTAGTGATTAGAGCAATCGAATGAAGATCGGAAGATCCATTGTTCAAATTTTTGCTATAGTGTTGAATTTTTCAATCTGATCTCTGTATCCAATTTTTTAAACGCAACCAGGGTTTTAAGATTGGATGATCCAGGGTTCAAATCTTTGCTAAGGTGTTGAATTCATAAAGGCGTCTCTCTTTCTCTCTCTCTCTCTCTCTCTCTCTCTCTCTCTCTCTCTCTCTCTCACCAATTCTTTAAACATAACCATGGTTTTAAAGATCGGAGTATCCATGGTTCAAATCTTTGCTATGGTGTTGATTTCTAAAACCGACTCTCACTAACCAATTCTTTAAACGAAACCATGATTTTAAAGATTGGAAGATTTATGGTAAAAATCTTTGCTAGGCGTTGAATTTTAAAATCGGACTCTCCGTACCCAGTTCTTTAAACGTAGCCTGTATTTTAAAGATTGGAAGATCCATGGTTAACATGTTTCCTATGTTGTTGAATTTTTAAATCTGGCTCTCTGTATGCAATTCTTTAAACGTAATCAGGATTTTTAAAGATTGAAAGATCCTTGGTTCAAATATTTGCTATACTAGTGTTGAGTTATTAAATCTGACTCTTGTGTATCCAATTCTTTAAACGTAATCGAGGTTTTAAAGATTGGAAGATCCATGGTTCAAATCTTTGGTCTGTTGTTGAATTTTTAAATCTGACTCCCTGTATTCAATTCTTCAAACGTAATCAGGGTTTTAAAAATTGGAAGATCCATTGTTAACATTTTTGCTATGGTGTTGAATTTTTAAATCTGGCTCTGTGTATCCAATTCTTTAAACGTAATCGAGGTTTTAAAGATTGGAAGATCCATGGTTCAAATCTTTGCTAAGGTGTTGAATTTTTAAATCTGGCTCTCTGTACCCAATTCTTTAAATGTAAGCTGGGTTTTAAAGATTGGAAAATGCATGGTTCAAATTTTTGCTATGGTGTTGAATTTTCAAATCTGACCCTCTGTATCCAATTCTTTAAGAGTAATCAGGGTTTTAAAGCCCCTTTATAATACCGAGCAGTATAAGATCTCAGGACAGCATATGGCACCGCACATATGAATCTGCGACCACGTCCTCGCGTCTCCTTCGTAAGAAGTAAGGGAAAAGAAGCTGGGCGTATGAAGTCTAGGAGGAGTATCATCACTATAATGAACACTGCGCCGAAAGGATATTTCACGCACCGCGCCGAGCGTGCTCGATAGGAGGATCTGCAGCATTGGGATTTGGCATTTCGATTACTGGTCGCTCGTCTGGAGTGTTCGTGCAGGAGTGGGTCACTGAAGACGACACCATGTAAACCTCTGCCGCACGACTGAAGCAACAAATCCAATCTCTTCAGGCACATACATACATACATACACCCCACTAAAGCTAACGTCAAACCAAGAGCCCCATCCTACCTCCTGCACTTTCTAGCATGTTGCTAGCTGGCCGTGACTTGACTTCGCCCACATGGAAACGTTTTAGCTCCCCCCCCCCACACTGCAGCCCGCCATTTCACCCTTCGCCGATCCCCACTCTTCTTCAACCAATACCTTTTTTTTTACCCCAGCTATTCCCATCCAATAGCAGCAGCTTTCATACAAGAGGTCACGAGAGGCCAAAGATAGCATCATCATCTTCACCAATGTACACTAAGTGGGTGCTTTTCCCTCTAAGAATATTCAAAAGCGAACATTAGGTACATTATCCTAGCAGATGCTCCTTCAATAGCACTAAAAAAAAACGTGGAATAAAACGTGTTTCTATCTAAATGTTACAGCGGAATTATGAAAAGAAATATTACATTACTTATGCATGACGATGAAATTACTTTTACTTTCTCTACTTGTACTATATTCACAGTGTATAGAGAAATATACCGTAATTTCACGATTTCAGCGGGAAAAAAATGGAAATGGAGTTTTATTTATGGACGCTCCTTAACTTCTGTGGTTCTCAGCATCCCATTCTATATTGGGCATGAGAAACTGTTTAATTTTGCTCAGAAGCCTCTTTTATTAGGCTTTACTTCCCTTCCGAAGGAAGCCAAACTAATGATTTTTACCCACGAAAAAGTCCATCGCCCTCCACCAAGATTGACCTTGGGTATATGAAGTTAGCAATGGTAACCATTACACCACGGAGAGTGATAATAATACATATTTTAGGGTCCCCTATATCCAAAACAAATCTATGTGTTACACTCACCTGACGTTTTTTAGCTACTCTACAAATTAACTTGTTACAAAGGATGATTCTTCTTTCTACACAATACTAATCGAGATAAACATTAGCAGAATGTTCTTATTAATTAGATATTTATAAGTAGAAGAAAGCTGCATTGATAGTCAAATGCTTTAGAAGAGTTGTTCTGCGATTGTCATTCCATATCACCTCTTTGCTTGGCCAAGAGTAGAACAAAAGAAAAACTTCCTGTCTGAGAAAAGTATAAGTACTTTACAGTTGAAACCAATAACGAGGAATATCTCGAAAACGATTACCTCCACACAAAAACGTACAGGACATACATTGTGTTTTGGCGAGATCTACATTTTTTGTGCAGTTAAGTTTTTCTCTATCTCTTATGGTTTACCGGTTAAGCAAAACTGAGCAAAATTCATCCAGAATAAAGAGGAGACTATTCCCAGTTAGTTCAAGATACACATTTTATTTGGGATGTGTATATCTTATATCAAAATATCTTTAACATACAGGATTTTAATCAACATCAATAGAGCCATTTTTGAGAAAATAAAAATGTTTGAAAAATTTTCCATGTAAAGGATACTTTGTGGTGGAAAGTTTTTCTTTAAAGTATTCGTATCGCATCCTTGTTAGATACTGAACCTAAATATCAAGTTTGGTATTACACAGTATTTTTGTTTTTGAGCTTTGATGTACATACACACACACTCATACGATTAACTTGAAGTAGATAGAAGAATACTGTTTTGGAGAATAATTTTTCACAGATGTAGAGAAAGTCATGTCATGTTAGATTTTTAAAGCCTTCATACCACCGAAGAACTTTAAGTTGTGATATTCCACCACCTGTTGCATTATTCTTAATCTTTATTTTCAATGACAAGATCTTTTAAATATCACACTATTTTTAGTATTGGAAGGTAAGTTTTATTTCATTCTAGCCTTCGGAAAGGTAGCATCCAGTTATGACATACAATTTCGAATTCCTTCCTTTACCAAAACTCTTTTCACATGTGCTTTATTTACATAAAATGTTTGGGTGTAATAATTGTACTATGCTAATGATTAACACGAGGCGTATCAAATATGATGAAGGTATTTACTGTCGCGAAAAGTAACGTTGTCACGTTTTCTACAAGTAAGCATATGCACTCTCCTCGTGGAAATTTACTTCGAAGAATTAATAAAGCTTCCGCAGAAAATGTGCTTTTGTTGGAAGAAAGCAATGGAATAAAGGAGAGTAATTTAATCAGCATCATCAACTCTTCATGGTTTAGGAGAATTCTCCTATTCCGGCCTCATATTTCTTCCCATCTTTTAACTGGTCTTCCTATTGTCCTGTAGCCTAGAGGTTTATATTGTATGACTGAAATAGAATACGAGAGTTATCCATTTTATGTAAATCACTTTTCCATTTTTCTCAACTTATTTGTATCTTTTCTACTAAGGAAAATATGTTTAATTCTTTCCTGATGTCCTCGTTACTAATATGATATTGCTTGGTGTATACTTTTACTGCTCGGAGATATTTCATTTCTGAATCTTGTATTTGGCTCCAATCTTTATTTTTAAGTGTCCATGTCTCCGAACCATATAGTAAAACTGGAACACCCATTGTGTTATAGAATTTTAGGTTTGTATCTTTTCGGGTTTTTCTCTTCAAGGTACGAGCTATTACTACCCAAATATATTGCAACTTATTCACTTTATTATTTATTTCTTCATTGTTTGTTTTAAAGGTTACATTACAACCCAAGTAGTTATTTCACCTGTTCTGACACTTTATTGTTAATACTGTCTTTGATCTTTTTATGTTTTCCTATAAATGTCATTTACCTTTGATTCTGCTACTGATATACTTAAACCATAATTATGAATCAATTTTATAACTTGTAAATGCTTATTTGCAGCTTATTTTCTGTGTCATGTTTTAGCATCATGTCGTCTGCAAAGAGTAGCATATTTGTTTTTATTTTATTCCTAATAGTATTTCATTTTTTAATTTTCTGAGAATATTGTCCATATTGATGTTAAATGTTCATAAAGATATTAAATAAAAGCATAGATAAACTACATCCTTGTCTGAAACCATTATTAATTATCATATCTTGTAAGAATCGTCCATTTTCTAAAACTATTTTTATTTTTGTTTCTTGATATATATTCCTGAGTACATCTAATAGTTGTTTTGAATATCCTTGTTTGTCTAATATATGACAGAGTTTAGTTCTGATTACGAGAGTAATTTAATTTCGGAGTCTATTCATGCTCCTATTCATGAATTAGCACATAATGAAAAGAATACATCTCTAATTAAGGTTTATAAAAGGAGGATGTTTGTCGAATTATTGGGCATTTACTTGTTAGAAGAAGAAGGAAAGAGAAAGCAGGGAAGATGTTTCAATGCCGTGTTCATTCTACATGGACTTTAACAACTATGAATTATAATTTTTTCTCCATTGGCTAAAGCAATACGCTCATTTAGGGCAATCTGAAACATGGGCGACTTCCGAGGAGAAACAATTCATCGGTGTGTGTTACCTGAAAAGTTTCTAATACTCAAAGGTAAACGGCTTGTTAACCACCATAATACCCTCTGCACTACAATGTATGTCATTTGAACACACCACGATAAAAAGTGCGTCTAAACCAACAGTTAGACGTTGTTTAGTTACTAATTCTTGTGTAAATCCAATAACTCTGTTATATTTGCTTCCATATTGCCAATGCCCTATATTTTCTGTTTTGTTTATTGGTTTCTTTTACTTAATGTTAGCAGAAATTGCTTCTCTTCTGTGTGCCGCACTGACCCTGGTGAACCAACCTCTGACTAGTAGGAACTAAAGCTCTACACACACGTATTAGGCTATAATCAAATATCAGGCTAGATGAGCGGCGAAGGGGGAGAGGTGCATGAACGTTCACTTGAGGGTTGCTTCGCAACGACCGTCCTCTACAGCTGCTCTGTAGTTTGATGTCAAAAGTCTACCCCCATCATAATTATGTTTATAGAGTGGTTCTGTTGATATGGTTGATGTCATATAGGAATGTTAAGAAAGAACGGGGAAGAGAAAAATACATTAATGTCTGTGAAAAATGAATAGAGAGGGTCTAGCATTGCTAAGAACAGGAGCAATGTTATTAAAAGTTTTAAAAGCAAATATACATGCCCAATATGTGGCAATGTAGATAATAATTTACACTGATTAATTGAATGCGGAAGAAACAAAAATATGGAGAGAGACAGAGAGAGAGAGAGAGAGAGAAACATATGACATAAAAATTGGGAAAAGTAACCAACAGAAATAGCGTACTTAAAACTTTTTGAGAACAACTAGCAAGAATTTCTGAAAAAAACTACGTAATTATACAAGGACGATAAGAGAGAAATAGGGGGACGAAACTCTCCAAAGAGGGGATCTTAATAATAAAACTATGAGGTTGTAAGTACCAAAAAGTAATAAATAGATTAAGTTAATAGGCTACAAACATGTATAATTAGGAGGAAGTATACATATACATAAATAACCAGGGTGTTAACAGTATATGATTCCAATTTCAGTAACAATTGTATGTGTGCGTGTGTGCGTGCGTGTAGATTGGTTTCGGACTCGGAACTAAGAAAAGGGAAGAATAAGACAAACGTTAAATGGAATGTCAAAACAAGTTAAGAGGTGGTGACCATGCGTGGCAGAAGCGCTTTGGTATTCCCTTACCAACATAAACCATTGAACATCTTTGTAGGCAAGATTAAAACAACTTGGCGTTATATGGTAATCTTTAGTTATTTTCTTTTTTTTTAACTTAGTTTATTTCGTTTTTTGCTTACTGCTTACAAGAAACCAAGTAATAATGCTAATGTTTATCTCGATTAGCAAGAATAAGCAGAGAAAGGCATGTGAGCAGGACTCGTCAGAACTATTACTATATGGGTCAAATAAAAATAGTCCTATATAATGTAGACCAATTGGTGACCTTGGAATCATAGCTTAGAGGTAGCGATAACATCCTAATGCACTCCTTTTGTCTAAATAATCCTCATAGGCCTTTTTAATCTTTCAATCGCTTTCATTACCTCAACCATTTTGAGTAAAATTTTAAATAGGAACATCATAAGCCTGACAGATTAAGTTGCATGAAGTGAATATAATGAAACGGTACTTCGCTGTAATTATTGGTATCTAGAGCTTAACGAATCGGAATCCTTATTTATCGTAGTTGTAATAATGTTACAACATTATTCGCACTAACAATGCTGCTGAGCATTTCTCTTATTACTTTCTCTATACGTACTATGTACATAGTGTATAGAGAAGGCATAGCACTCCACTCAAAAATTCGAAACTGAGATTTCGCCGAAAGAATATGTTTTAGGGTCCCCCTGTATAAAAAAAATCAGAAAAAGGTTCATGTGTGTCCGTGTGTCTATGAACACGATAACTCATAACCGAAAAGTCGGTAAAATACCAAACTTGGTATTTAAGTTTAGCATCTTCCAGAGATGCGACACGAAGATTTTGAGAAAAATTCCCCCTATTTCACTACCTTTTACATGGAACTTTTTTCGAAAATGTTGATTTTCTCAAAAATGGCTCTAACGATTTTGATTAAAATATCCTATACTAAAGATATTTACTGGCAAATAAAATGTAGGTATATCTTGAATTTTCTGGGAATAGCCTCGCAAGCCTACTTTATTCTGGATGAATTTTATGGAATTTTGCATAACTGCTAAACCCTAAGGGATAGACAAAAACTTAGCACAGAAAAAATGTTGATCACGTTAAAACACACAATTTATGTTATATATTTTTTTCCTTAGGTTGATCGTTTTTGGTTTCAGGTTTGAAAAACTTATACTATTCTCATCCAGGGATTTGTGAACTCCTGTGCATACAAATAAAGGAACTTCAGTCACATAACAACCAGCTTTTGACTATCACTTTAACCTATGGTACTCCATTATTTCGCTTCTACTTAAAAGGAAGCAAGTAATAAGACTACTTCTGCTAATTTTTTCTCTATTAGAATGAAGTAAATAGAAGCATAAGCTTTTTAACAATAATTTGTTGCAGAGATGTAGAGAAAGTCATGTGAATGGAACTCGTCAGATTTTTAATCTTTCAATCGCTTTCATTACCTCAACCATTTTGAGTAAAATTTTAAATGGGAACATCATAAACCTACAGCATTAAGTTGCATGAAGTGAATATAATAAAACGGTACTTCGCTGTAATTGCTGATACCTAGAGCTTAACGAATCGGAATCCTTAATTTTCGTAATTGTGGATAATGTTGCAGCATTATTCGCGCTAACAATACTACTGTGGTCTTTTGGGACAGTGTTTCCCTTATTTTTGAGTTTCAACTTGCTAACCAGAGAATTTGCTACGCCCAGTGTAATTATTTGACTGTAAAGTAATAATGAGTTACGCACGGCGCACTGTAATGTACGAAAAGTGGTATATAAAGGAAACTAACTGTTTATGTTGGTACCGACAAATCTATTCGCATTATCTGATAGAGTATATGCTTTATTGCTTTAAGCATAACGCTAGCAATTAATTTGGCGGAGTACTTTCAATTCAAGTTTCGTTAGGCATTATCGACGTATTGGGCCGCATTTAACGCTGGTTTCTTGATTAATGAAATTTCTAGTGCGAACGTTCACACACATGCTGACAACGGATTATCCCGTCTCCCATAGATGGCACCATAGTACGAAATTATACCTTACTGACGTAAGAATAATATAATTTAACATTTTTTCTTTTTCTACATAGTACATAGCACTCCACTCGAAAATTCGGCTCGGAGATAGCAGGTTTTAGGCTCCTTTATCCAAAGTAGCATTTCTAGAAAAAGATTCGTGTGTCTGTGAACACGATAACTCATGAATACACCATAAAATAACAAACAGGAGTGCGACACAAAGATTTACAAACAAACAAATCCCTCCACTCACAACTACCCTTTACATGGAAAAAATTCCGAAAACTTTTATTTTCTCAAAAATGTCTCTTAACTACTTTAATTAAAATTCACCGTTAAAGATATTTACATGATAAATCAAATGTATATATTTAATTTTCTGGGAATAGTTTCTGAAGAGCTCTTCATTCTGCATGCATGTTGCTGAACGTAAAAGACAGACAAAAACTTATTACACAAAAAATGTAGATATCGTCAAAACATACAATTTATGTTATATAACCTTTTTCGTGGACTTGGCATTTTCGGAGATATTCCTTTTTATTGTTTCAGTTTTAAAATGCTTAAACTTTTCTCATACAGGAATTTGTAAACTCTTGATCATGCTAGAAAACGCATTTCCCATGACAAACAGCTTTTAAAAGAGTAATCTATCGCTTAGCCTAGTGTATTTCGTTGTTTCTGTTCTATTTACAAGGCTGCAAGTAATAAGACGATTTCTGCTAATGTTTATGTCGTTTAGCATGAACAAGATAAAAGAATAAACTTTTAAACAATACTTTGTTAGAAAGATGTAGAGAAAGTCATATGAATGGAACACATCAGATTATTTTTTCTTTACTTTAAAAAGTAAAATATTTGTGGAACAACGGAGTGAAATAATATACTTGATAGCAGTACTAAAATTCTAACATGCTCCATTCACATAATTGTCTTTAAAACTATGCTTAAAAATGAGTATTCCTTTATATCATGGTAACCAAAATAAATACACTAAGCTAAAGCAACAGTGAAACCTTTTAAAAAGCCGGTCGCTATGTGAAACAATTGAAATTCAGATAGTTTTGAACGACCATGAGTAAAAGAAAGGTGAAACGAAAGATGAACTCTAGTTCAAAAACGTTTAAATAGCTTAAAACTTAAATGAATAACAAGGAATAGTCTCTGAAACGGTGAATATACAAAACAATTTATATGAACTAATTGCGTATTTTAATGAGATTTACATTGTTTGTGTAGTAAATTTTTGTCTATCTCTTGAGGCTTATCATAAGGGAGTACCATAGGCTAAAGTGATAGTCAAAAGCTGGTTGCTATGTGACTGAAGTTCCTTTGTTTGTATGGGCAGTGTTGACAAATTCCTGTATGAGAAAAGTATAAGTTTGTTAAAGCTGAAACCAATAACAAGAGATATCTAAAAACGATAGACTGCAGAAAAAATGTATAGGCATATATAGTTTGTTTTTACGTAACATACATTTCTTGTGTAGTAAGTTTTTGTCTCTCTCTTACGATTTTCTAATTATGTAAAATTCAATAAATATCATCCAGCATAAAGAGTTCTTTAGAGACTAATCCCAGAAAATTCAAGATATGCATTTTATTTGGCATGTAAATGTCTTAAATGTAAGAGATTTTAATAAAAATCATTACAGTCATTTTTGAGAAAGTATCAAAAGTTTCAATTTTTTCCATGTAAGGGTAGATAGGAGTGAAAATCTTCGTGTGCATCCTTGGACGATACCAAACTTAAATACCAAGTTAACGGTATTTTCGTTTTTGAGCTATGCTGCCCACACATACACGCGCACACACGGGTCTTTTTTTTCAAAAATACTTTTTTTGGACTGGTATTTCCAGTGAAATCTCGGTATCGAATTTTTGGGTACATTACAATACTTTCTCCATACACTACGTACATAGTGCATGTAGAGAAAGTAAAAACAAAAAAAGAACACGAATACGCCAGTGGCAATTATAGCTTGTTTTGATGATTCCTGTTTCTTCAAAAGTAACGAATCCTGTGTAAATATTGGATAACTGACTAACGATGTGATACTTGATATCTGCAACTACAAATTACGTATGCTCACATCCATAACGAAATGCTTTGTTTACGCTGTGGGAATTTTCAGATTGGAGATTGTGTCTGCAGATGTAAAAGTTACAACAATGGCCATTGTTTTCTGGTTTCTAATCGCTTTCAGACAGCCGCAACATCTAAATAATGCATTTATAAGGTTTGTTATGGAGCTCATTGTGCTACTGATGCCTTTGGGATCACAGAATTGAGGCAGCGAGTTAGATGGCGTTGAAATATAACATGTTTGCTACCTGCAAAAAATGTACAGACAGTGTGTTTAAAACATCAGCAAGCCATTGTGCAGTTTTCATAATTTAGAATACTAACTACTGCAAAGGCCTATATAACATGCGCGTTTCGGAATGCTGGGCTTAAACCGTTCACAGAAAATAAGAGCAACTGCTAAAATTACATAGATGCAGACTACAACTGCAGTGCATATAACGCACCAAAAAAAGCACTTTTACAAACACGACTTTTTTAAAGCTGAAAAGATTTTGTGGCTAGTTGTTTGTATTAATCTAGTATGAGAGAAAATATAACGTTCTAGTTTATAGTACTTTAATAGTAATCAAAAATCATGAAAATTGCTTTTCGAGTAAGCTCTACTTGTAAAACTCTTGGTAGCAATGCCAATCACTACAGAAAATGAATATATAAGATGTTTTTAGTTTTTTTCAAATAATAGTTAGAAAGTGTATTGTATTCCATCTAAAAATTCGATACCAAATTTCACCGAAAACTGATTTGAAATTCCCCAAATCCTCCCTAAGAATTTTTATAAAAAGGTCAATCTATGTGTCCGTGTGTTTCTAAACAGTATATAGCTCAAAAACTAAAAATCAGGTTCAATATTAAACTTGCTATTTAATAAGCTGAGCATCTTTCAACAACTCGACTCAAAGTTTTTTAAGAAAATCCCCCAACCACAAAAACCCCTTATATGAAAATTTTGATTTTTTCAAAAATGCCTTAATGATTGTTATTAATATGTCATATATACTGTCTACCCATAACGTAAAAAAGATATCTTACCGAACCATTGACATGATTTTCTCTATATATCTGCAACAAGTTGTTAAAAATCTTATGCTTCTATTTACTTCATGCTAATTGAGAAAAATTATCAGAAATATTCGTTTACGTGCTTCCTTGTAAGTAGAAGTGAACATAAAGGAATACCATAGGATAAAATGATAGTCAAAAACTGGTTGCTTTGTGACTGAAGTTCCTTTGTCTGAATGGACAGGATTTGACTAATTCCTGTATGAGAAAACTACAAGTTTTTAAAGCTGAAAAAATAAATTGCAATATTTAAAAGATGATCAACATCACGAAAAAAATGCATATGACATAAATTGTGTGTTTTATCGCGATCTACATTTATTGTGTAGTAAGTTTTTGTTTTACGGTTTACCAGTTATGCAAAATTTCCGCAAAATTCACAATAGCTCTTCAGAGGCTATTCCCAGAAAATTGAGGATATACATTTTATTTGCCATGTAAGTATCTTAAATATAAGAGATTTTAAACAAAATCGTTAGATCCATTTTTGAGGAAATAAAATTTTCGAAATTTGTTCCATGTAAAGGTTAGTTTGGGGGGGAGGGGAGGATTCCCTTGTAAATCTTGTATCCTTGGAAGATACCAAACTTAATACCAAGTTTGGTATTTAACAGTCCTTTGGTTTTTGAGCTATGCCCTCCAAAGGCACACATATACACACGCGCTTGTTTTTTTTTTATTTACGGGCATCCAAAACATGTATTTCCAGTGAAATATCAGTATCAAATGTTTATAGAATAAAATACCTTCTCTATACACTATGTGCATAGTACGTGTAGAGAAAGTAGGAATTCAGTGTATACATCACATTTTATACATTTACCCTGTAAAGATCTGAAACCACACAATCGATTTTTTTATTATTAAAATAGTTATTGGAAACTTTGAAACATCTATAGCAAGTAAACATTAACTGTTCTCTCCTTGCCAGCCAATTAAGATCGTTTAACACACACCAATTTATAGCATACTATTTAATTAAATTGCGTTTTTCTCAAAAAAAAAATTCGCACTTTAAAATGTTCCACACGTCTCAGCATTTGTTTAAATACAATTACAATTTCCCCAAATGTACTGTATCTGTTGAAATATTACAAAGGACAGAATTATTCTAACAACAATAGTAGTTTTTCAAAAAATATATTTGTATGAAAAATGATTAACTTTACAGGTTAAAAACTCCAACGCGCTTAAATATATATTAATTCATAAATAAAAGTTACTGATATATACCTCTTTAAAGCTAAAATTTGGAAAACGTCAATCAATGTTCTCAAATTTTGAGGTGCGAGGCACATTATAATTATGGAACATATTTATATAATAAAATTTGTGAAACATCTTATGTAAATTAATGATAGTATAGATGACCATCATATTTTGAACTTACAAATCAATTTCTGTTAGTAGGTGCAGTGAAATGCGTAATTAAACTATTTATGGAAAAATTAATAATTATAACCAACTTTTAGTATAATGGAATAAAGTATAAATAAAGGCAATGTTGTAATACATTGCGAGACATCATATATTTTTATTTAAGTTAGGCTATTTATAAGCACACAATCGAACTTTTTTTTTCGATTTTGAAAACCTTAAAGTTTTTTCCAGTGAAATATAATTTTGGTTGAAATTTGGTACATCTACCAATTGTAGATTTGTGGTAGATAAACTAAATATTTTTGAGTTGTTAAGTACTCATCTTTTCTAAATTTTATGAATAACAAAACTAGTATAAAATATGGATATAAAATGCTATTCATTAATACTTTTTAAAACGTGAATAATAAGCAAAATATTCGTTGTTTTATTTTTTAGCCCTTAGAATCCCCCTCTCTCTATACAGAATTTAATTGCCCAATAG
Organism: Hymenopus coronatus; assembly: GCA_030762935.1. Classification (NCBI taxonomy): domain Eukaryota; kingdom Metazoa; phylum Arthropoda; class Insecta; order Mantodea; family Hymenopodidae; genus Hymenopus; species Hymenopus coronatus. Next base: position 83,390,164 of record CM060898.1, on the reverse strand, counting down.
ACTACTTAAATACTTATAAAATTTGATATTCATATTAACACAATGACTCTGCGACCACAGTAAAACTTTTTAAAAATATTAAGAGAAATAAAATATCTGGTATGTTAATCAAAGTCCATATTGAAGATGGTTTAGATTCGGGAGATATTTTTGGAAATTGTTGAGTTGCATGCTAAGAAGATGCTGAACCTTTGGTATTTAAACTGAAACTTTGTTTTTGGTTGAGCTCTTCACAGGCAGACCTAAGCAACATGGAGTCCACATTATTTTCTCAACATGTATTTTTTTTTTTCGGTAGGAGATCCCCAAAAACCCATATTTCAGTAAAATCTCTGTGTCGAATTATTGAGTGGAATGCAATACATCTTTTACTTGCTATAGGGAAGCGTAGAGAAACTAAACCTACTGTAATTAAGATACTATTAGTTTCCAGCAGATATGGAAGCGCACATTTTCAATACGAGTTGAACATCCCATCTTTAAGCTGCTGTGTATTAAGTACTAACGATATGGCTGGAATAGCATTCACTAAGCCTGCAGCTTAGACTACTCTCGCCACGATCGTTACTGCAGCGCTGTTAATAGCCACTGCCTCGTAAGAAGCCGCTCAACCAATATACTAAAAGTGGTGTCAGAGGTGGGATGAGCAGCTCCGTAACCGCCCCCTTTCTATCAAGGCACTCAGGCGTGCTAATCTAAGGGAAGGTATTTGGTGTGGATAGCACTTCTCCAATTTACAGCAGTTGTGACAGGTCAGCGGTAGGTCAGAGTAAAGGGTAGCGTACATGACAGAAGGCGAGTTCGTCCGGGCAGCTAACTTGCAGCATATGGGAGCTATTATCAGAGGACGGCAATATAGGACACCGGTTGTAAAAGTAGGGGTTCTAACAGAGTGGCAAAGACGTGCGCTACGACTGTCTAGATATACACGGAGACTCAAAAGTGTGAACAATTCCGTCCCTTGCATAGTACATCGCTTTTACCTGGCATTATTTGCAGTTATTTTCTGTAGCTTTTCTTCTGTAAAAATCGTAAGCATAACTAAACATTTCAATGTGATGTACCTTTGGAAGTATGTAAAAACACTAGAAAAAATTCAAATTTAGCTTTTTATCCTATAGTACTTTAGACAGTAATAAGTATTATTATTTTTAACCTCTCTACACGAACATTATACATAGTGTATAGAGAAAGTATTGCATCCCACCCAAAATTCGATACCGAGATTTGACCGGAAATAGACGTTTCAGAGAAACCATGTAACAACAAAAAAAAAAAAAAAGCTTTGGAAAAAGGTCCGTGGTATTTAACTTTGGTATCTTCCAAGAATGCGACATAAAGATTTTCAAGAAAATCTCGCCACCCTCATCTACCCTTTATATGGAATATTTTTCTAAAAATATGATTTTCTCAAAAACGGCTCTAACGATTTTGATTAAAATACCGTATATTATTTCACCAAATAAAACGTGTATCTTAAATTTTCTGGGACTAGCATGTGAACAACTCTTTATTCTAGATAAATTCTGCTGGATTTTGCATAATAAGTAAACAATAAGAGATAGACAAAAACTTTTTACACAAAATATGTATCTCGTTGAAACACACAATTTATGTCATACATTTTTTTTTTTTCATGGACCTGGCCATTTTTGGGGCTCTCCTTATTATTGGTTTCAGATTTAAAATACTTATAAGTTTTCAACTTCTGGCAATGTACAGAAACGGATTTCATTCACATGACAGCCAGATTTTAAAAGATTTGACTATCGTTTTAGCCTAGTGTATTCCACTGTTTCCCTTCTACTTACAAGAAAGCATGTTGGTTAATGTTTATCTCGATTAGCATAAAGTAGAGTAATAAGCTCTTTAACAATAATTTGTGTCAGAGATGTATAGAAAATCATGTGAATGTAACACATTAGAAACAAATACAAGGAACTATAGAAAACAGCGCTAAAACAATCCAAGAATCAACTGATATGTTTATCGCGTTTCCAGTGATTAAAAAATAAATATTTGTGCCTATAAGCAAGGAAGAGAACATGGAAAGTTATAGCGATAGAAGCAAACGTGGTATTTAATAATGAAGAAACGCGAAGGCAAGAAGCAAAATACTAAAACATAATGTGTTCCATTCATATGACTTTCTCTATCTATTCTACAAAAACACTTAACAAAGATCGTTCTTTTCATCTACTTTATGTAAATAAAATAACAGTAGAGGACCACGAAGTTCATATTGCTTGCTTCCTTGTAAGTAAAAGGGAAACAAGGGAATAAATGCAGTAATCAAACTTTTTAAAAGCTGTCGCTATTCGACGACATTAAAGTTCGGCTCCCTTTGCAAGGAAAGGAATAAAACAATAGAAAAAGGAATGACAACTTACCGTTTTGTAATCAATTTAATGGATATCTGGGAAATGGTCGATTCCACAAATATATTATGGGTCATAAATTGTGTGTTTTAACATTTACATTTCTGGATTGTAAATTCTGTGTATCTATTACAATTTACCATTTGGAAATACTCATTCTGAATGAAGAGCTCAACATAGCCCATTCCAAAAAAATTCAAGATATATATTTTATATGTCATATAAATATCTTTAATACGCAGTATCCTAATCTATATCGTTTGAGCCATTTTTGAGAAAATCAGCATTTTCAAAATATTTTCCATGGAAAGAGTAGTTTGAGATGAAGAATTTTCTTAAAAATCTTCGAATCGCACTCTTAGAAACCATTGAACTTAATTATCAAGTTTGGTATTAATGGACTTTCGTTTTGAGTTATGCAATCCACACACATACACACGCGGCGCACCCACATACACTCACCCTAAAAGTATGACAGTATGTGAGATCTATCAGTATTTACCCTCCTGGAATTGGGGGAAACAACGTTCTGACGTCAGTACCCCACAAGAATTACCTTCAGATATGCCCGGTCTATCTAAAAATATCTGATATGCTCCATTCACATGTCTTTCTCTGCTTGTTCCAAAAAACTAATTTTCCTTACAAAAGATTATTCTTTTATCTAGGCCATGCAAATGAAGATAAATATCAGAATAATTTCTCTTATTACTTGTCAAATCTTTTAAAAGCTGGCCACTAAGTGCAACCATTAAAATCTCCTTAATATATTTACAATCTATCACCTATTCTTATTTTACATTCAAGACTTTTTAGTATTTATTTTTCTTTTCTTCCTAGGAATAAAAAAAGAGACAACAAAATAAACACGCCTCCCGTTTGAGAAAAATTTAAGCAGCTTAAAACTCAAAAGAAATAACTCAAAAAAAGATGTACGACATAAATTGTATGTTTTAATGATAATATTCTTTCTGTAGTAAGATTTTGTTTATCTCTTTACCAGTTATAAAAAGGTTATACAAAAACCATCTATAGTAAAGATGTCTTCAGAGGCTCCGAAGAAAACCCGCCCCAGCGCCGCTTTGTCCACCACAAATCTAACATGCGTTCGCGTTACAGCCATTGTTTAGAAAATAAAAATCTTCGACAAACAGTCCATGTAAACAGTACTTACGAATTGGGGGATTTTCTTTAAAATCTTCATGTCGCATCCTTGGAAGATATTGAACTTAATTACCAAGTTCGGTATTTAACCCCCTTTTCTTTTTTAGCTATGCAGTCCACAGCCACAGCAAACGGACGTTTGTCTAAAAGTGTTTTTTATGGATTCAGGGGCTGTCAAAACAAGTATTTCCAGTGAAATATCCATACACACATGCTAGAGACACTAATAATTCAATAAATTCATTGCAATAAGGTTCTTCGACTAGCACAAAAATTTTAAAAAATGACAATGAAACAGTCCAAGGTTCTACTAATAAATCTATACAAGGAGTTCGCAAATATTAATATAATGATCACAATTTGTGTCTAAAGCAAAGAGCAGAATTCAGAAAAGCTTCCATGATAAGAGCAAACGCAAAAATGCTTCTAACAAGGAGATGTGAAGGCAGGATACAAAAACAAAACACGATAATAATAAAATAAAATAAGAAACGTTTTAAGAATCACAGTAGGGCGGTTCAAATTGATAATAATATACCAAACGTAGATTTTGTGGAGAGCAGCATTCAACACGATTCACAATGAAAGAAAAACGTATGAAAAATAAATGAACGAAATCCGCAAAAGATATTAAAATATATCGCCGAAGGGAAAATGGATATTGGATACCATTCTTTAGACAAGATCTGAACCTTGATAATCGCGCTGAGATTGTACATAATTCTGTTTTAATTAGGTCCCATATATTTGTTGCCCCCCTGAGGGTTCTAACAGACATATATTTTTACAAGCGAGAGAGAAAAAACGAACGAAGCAGAACCATTTGTTTCGAAGTCTATCTGTATTAACTTTATGATAAAGATTCTGCGAGAGCTCTAAGATTATTCTATTGGCATAAGTTATGCTTACATTTACCGGTTTTGTACTGAAAACTTTTGTTTATTACTTTCTCTACACGTACTATGTACATAGTGTATAAGAAGGTATTGTATTTCAACCAAAAATTCGATACCGAGATTTCACAGGAAATACATGTTTTAGGTTCCCCTATATCCAAGCAAAGCATTTTTGGAAAAAGGTCCGTGTCCGTGAACACGATACTCAAAAACGAAAAGTGGGTAAAATTCAAACTTGGTATTTAAGTTTAGGCACTTCCAGGGATGGGACACGAATATTTTCACAACCCCTCCATCCTAAACTATACTTTATTTAGACAAAAATCGAAAATGTTTATTTTCTCAGAAATGACTATAACGATTTTGATTAAAATGTTTATATGGCAAATAAAATTTATATATTGAATGTTCTAGTAATAGCCTCTAATGACCTCTTTATTTTTAATTAATATTGCTCAATTTTGCCTAACTGGTAAACCGTAAGAGATAGACAGAAATTTACTCACAAAAATGTAGATCTCGTTGAAGCATACAATTTATATTATCTGCATTTTTTTCATGGAGTTAACCGTTTATCCTTGATTTTGGTTTCAGCTTTATAATACTTATACTTGTCAACATCTGGCCACGTAAGGAAACAGATTTCAATTCCATAGCAAAAACATTTGACTTTCGGTTTAGCTTAGTGTATTCTCTTATGTCCTTTCTACTTATAAATAACTAAGTAATAAAACCATTTCTGTTAACGTTTATCTGAATTATCATGAAGTAGATAAAAGAATAGGCTTATTAGCTATGATTTATTACAGAGAAGTAGAGAAAGTCATGTGAATGGAACACATCAGATTTTTTTTATTGTTTTTGCTATCTTTCTACAGTAAGTACAATTCATACATGTTTTGAAGTCTACTGACTAAAACAAGATAATATATTCCATGAATTTCTCTATAGGTACATTGTGACAGTTCTTCTTCGACTTTGTGTTATTTCATGGATCACTTTTAATATTAAAGATCTGATATGTTCCATTCTCTTGACCTACATGTCTGTAACAAATTATTGTTAAAACTTACTCATCTATCTACTTCATGCTAATCGAGATAAACATTAGCAGAAATAGTCTTATTACCTGCTTTCTTGTAAGTAGACGGGAAGTAAGAGAATAGACTAGACTATATCTCATAAATGGTTAACCACACGAAAATATGCATGTGAAATAAATTGTTTTAACGAGATCTATATTTTGTGTGGAGTAAGTTTTTGTCTATCTTTTATGGTTTATCAGGTGTGCAAAATTAAGCACGAGAAGAAAGATTTCTTCAGAAGCTGCTACCAGAAAATTCAAAATGTAGGTGCATTTTATTTTTCATGTAAATATTTTAATATACGTATCTTAATTAATTTTTTCGAAACATTTTCCATGTAAAAGGTATTTTGGAGTGAGGGGGATTTTCCTCAAAAACTTTGTGGCGTATCCTTGGAATTACTAAACTTAAATGCTAAGTTTGGTATTACGAATTTTCATACATACACATATGGACCAGGCCGCGCTTTGGCCAAGTGGTCAGACCACTCGCCTCTCACCTAGGTGGCCCGGGTTCAATCCCAAGTGACCGCATGTGAGATTTGTGGTGGACAAAGCGACGCAGGGGCGGATTTTCTCCGGGTTCTCCGGTTTCCCCCGCCATCACACTCCACCGGGGCTCCGTCTTCATGTAACATCAGTGTCATTGCCTGCGGTGCCAGAGCTGTAAAAACGGACGTTAAACACTACCAAAAAAAAACACGGACGTTTTTCTAAAATTATTTTTTATACAGGGAACTCTGATACTTGTATTTCTGGAGAGACATTATTCTTTCTCTACCCGCGCACCATGTACTATGTAGAGAAAGTAAAAATGTATGATTATTTTTTCTGTTTACTCTGGCTAGGTAAGTTGTGGTTTAGATTGATCTCTGAGCATAACTGATAATTAAGTGCAGCAAGTTTTACAGTTTGAAATTTTAATTTAATTTAGTAGTTGTTACGAAATTGTAGCACTTATATAAACCATTAATTTATTTAACAGCATACCTGAAATTATATTTTCAACACTGTTATCTTCACATAGTATTCTGCACCTTGTTTAAAGCTTTAAAAAGTTAAGTAAGCAAAATTAGGCTTAAAAATTCAATAGTTACTAAAGCGGGCATGTGAACCACGGATCTCCTGGTCTGTAGCCGGTTGCTCTACTACTGAGCTACCATGGCAACATGTCATTAAATTCCTGACTGACTCGCAGGCCTCTAGGTAAACCACAAGTTGGACTAAAATTAATTTGAGTTGTCAGCGACAATGGCGAGATAAAATGTCGTAAGTTCCGGTCTTCGTAGTTTAGCCAACTATTATGGTCAATTTGTTTTTTCACACAAACCTTGTGTAGGACAGAAGTTGGATACTAGAATCAGACTGAAAAATGCAATGCCGTAGACGGCATCTGAACCACGGATCTGCCGGTTAAGTATTTGTCTTTAATTATAGAAAACCTGGATTGGCTAGAATAATTTGTATTATAGTTATTTATTGTATTACTTATAACCTCGGCATTATGGTTAAATACTGCCTCAACATTCCTGAAGAAGCAAATTTGCTATCTACTTCATTCTAATCGATATAAACATTTGTAGATTTTTTCTGGCATAGATACAATGGGAGTAGTGGAATAGCAATATTTAAAATGTTAAGTACTGATCACTGTGTAATGGTTTTGTAATTATAATCTCCTTTTATGACCGGAAGAAAGAAAAACTAAAAACAAATAACATCATCTTACTTGCGAAGTCTAGATAAAAATTCAAATCATCATCAAAGAATAACTATGACGATTTATAAGTTAGTCTTTCAGACTTCAAGCTGTGCAGTTCATATGTCAATAACATATTAAATATATAGCATTCTAATTATAACTGTTATGGCTATTTTTAGAACAGTTTTGAAAAGGTTTCCATTTAAGCGTAGATTGGAGTGGGGACAATTTCTGAGATATCTTTGTGTTGAATTGGAAGACTCATCCAGAATTGTGGGCCTTTTCAGAGATTTCTTCGTTGACCATTTTTGGGAGTTCTTCATCAAAATAGATCTTCGAGCAATATCTAGTTGTTGTCATAGATGACAAGAGGTCCCCAAAAATAGCATACTATTTCGATTTTATCTCCGATTCCCATTTAGTTTTAAAAATGTGTACTTATTGAATCATCCTCGTAGTTCTTTATCTCTTGCTCTAGAAGGCCGTATTATGTTGTATTGGTTTAACCTTACTTTTGATACCAATTGTAGCAAAAGTATTTCAAAGAGATATGTAAAATAATCTATCTTCATTTCACATTATGATTATATTATTGTTGATTCCTTTAATGTCCGTGATTTTTTTTCAGGCCAGTCATGTTGAGAACTGAAATCAACTGGATGGAGTCAAACGTTAAGTTAACTGAATGTGGACATTTTCACGGAAAAAATAAAATGAGGCATGGTTATGCACTTCAATGTACAATCACAAGCAAAAAAAAAAAAAAAAAAAGAAAAAGAAAACATTCGCTGATTATAATATCGTTTTCGGGATTGCAGATGTGTTGCATAAGCTGGGATCAAAGACAGTTTTGGATTCATTAAGAAAACATAATCAATTCTCAATTTTCTTTTATTCATTGGTTTTTCGTAAACTGAAAAGTTTAAATTAGAAATGAACAGGTGTGTAATGTGATCAACATTGATATATTTTACCTCAAGAAAAGTTGAGTACGACTTCAGTTTTACGGTTAAATTTGAGCCACGTGGAACATTTCATTATCCGCCGGCACCGATTTCGTAGCACAGATGTAAGAGCAGTAACCGGAAAAACCGATTATTGATGTTTCGGATCCTGATCATGACATTGAATCGTTTTACTTTTAAAAATTACTTCAGATTTTAATACATCTTGTTTTGGATATTTGCATGATAATTAATGTATATAAAGTTGTCAGTCCTTTTGAACTTGTGTAAAATTGCGAAGTTTACGCAGTGCTTCACTTATATGATTCATTTGTGTTAATACTTTAGCTTCTTAGCATAGGCTTTTACATTATTTGTAATACCACAGTTGTCCAGTAAACCTGTTCGTTATTTCTTCCATCTGTGCCTGCATGTTCTTGGAAACACTCTAATAGCTCAGAAGCCCTACAATGTTGCTCAATAAAAGCAATAAAGCGATATATGCTATGAGATAATTATATAACAAAAAGAGAAACATTTACAAGGTATTGCATGACATCCCTCCAGTTAACTTTTGTTTTACGTTCCTCTTTCCTTCGCTACAGATCCGAGAACCGACCTCTGTTCATTGCATAGAATTTGAGTGCCGTTGTTTTGCGTACAACCAATAGAGCATAGAAACTTAATTAAATGTCTTCCAGCCACTTACTTACTAATCTAATAAGAGGATGGGAAGGTGTAACAGAACTGATAAGATATTTTGCAAGTATTAAATTAAGAAAAAGATATTAAGGAAACAAAAGCATCGGTAGTTTTTTTTCCTCCTGTTCCTATAACAACAGAGATATAGAGAACTAACACTTATATACTAACCTTATATACAACAGCAACTTTCAAAATATTTCCTTTGCACCTGTAAAATGTTCCTCTTTAGAGTGACCCAGTTCAGCGAGGATTTCCTGATATAATTGGTACCATGTACATGCACATGGCGCTTGGTGGCAAAGCTGAGGTATAAACATCACAGAATCTGTTTGATTACTACAGCTCGCGTCAAGACTCGATCTGATTCGCCATTTACATTGTCACTAATACCGGCAACAAAGTGACTGACTAGAGTAATATCTGGATAATCATTATATCCTGGCTGATGATATCCAAGTTGGCAGTTGCCCTTTGTCTCAGATTCACAGCTTACTACATCCAAGTGACTCTCATGAAAGTCTAAGCGGAGTTGGATGGACTGTACTCGGTTGCCTTTCAAGCTAAGTGGTTCGTGCTATGGCTTCTTTCGCCTGGGCGTGGTGCAGTCAAGTGCTTCTTATTTCACTTATAACTTCTTTGGCCTTTCCTACTCTTGTGTTAAAATGAGGATTACGCAAACCCTTTAAAGCAATGCATCTGTGAAATTTGAAAAAAATTGCCAAAGATTAAAACAAAAAAGTCTGATGTGTTCCATTAAAGATAGACAGAAATTTTTCAAAATATTATTCCTTTATCTACAATAAGCTAATCTAGATAAAAAAAACATTAGCAGGAAATGGTCTTATTACTTTCTTCCATGTAAGTAGAAGGAAAATAAGGAAGAGGCTAAATCAACAATCATATCTTTTAAAAGCTGTTGCTATGTGATTGTCATTAAAATAGGTTCTCTTTCGATTGCTAGAAGTAAAACGTTTGGGAAAAAATTAAGTATTTTAAATTTAATAATTTATATATAAAATATATATATGAATAAATTGTGTGTTTTAATGAGATCTACATTTTTGGTTAGTAAGTTTTTGTTTATATTTTGTGGTTTGACACGGTTATGCAAAAGTCATTCAGCATGAAAGGGATTTCAGGGGGTATATTTCAAAGAAATGTAGGATATATATTTTATTATCCGTGTAAAAATCTATAATGTAAGCGTTTTAATTTATGTCATTAGAGCCATTTTATAAAAAAATATAATTTCGAAAAATGTTCCGTTTAATCTGTACTTTAGAGTAGGAGAATTTTTATGAAAATGTGTAAGTAATTCCTATAGAATTACCAACACCATCAAATATTTCATCCTCATACATATATGCAAACATAGACAGATCTTTATCTAAAAGATTTTTTTTTATTTATTCAGGGATCTTGAAATCATGTCTGCGGTGAAATCTCAAGATCGAATTCTATACCTTCTATGTGTGTACACGCTAGAGAATGTACAAAGAATGTTATAATGTAATGTATTGTAAACCTTACACACATTATGTTTCCAATTGGAGCATTAAAGGGACACATATATGCCTTCTCAGCCTTTTTCTTTTATAAAAAAATATAGCATTTTGGATTTTGTGAATAAAAACATCTCCCTACTGTAAAATATTTATCTGCGAAGACTTTATTGCCTAGAGCGGATGTATCGCATACTTAGACGCCTTTTTAACATGCATTTCCGTTTATATTCCAGGTATGACAGTTGTTCATGATCGGTTTATTTTTTATTTATCCATTTTCAGAAGCTAACTGCTCTCTGCCTATCGCGGCCTACACCGGAAACCATAACCTCAATGGACTACGACCGTGGAAGACAGCAGATATATCTAACAAGGCCAGTGGCCCATGGAAGAAGCTCAACATAAGTTGCAGCGAAACTTCAGCAGAGAGCAGTGTAAGAAATGCACACGGCCTACACCGGAAACCATAACCTCAATGGACTCCGGCTATGGAAGTCTGCAGATATATCTAACAAGGCCAGTGGCCCATGGAAGAAGCTCAATATAAGTTGCAGTGAAACGTCAGCAGATTGCAGTAAAAGAAATGACACACGGCCTACACCGGAAACCATAACCTCAATGGTCTACGGCCGTGGAAGCAGATGTATCTAATATAGCTAGATATCTGAAAATATTCTAAAATGCATCTAACAATGTAGGTAGTAAATAAGTGTCGGGTTCGAATTTTAAATTAAGTAAAATTTTATTTTTAAAAAATGAATTATTATCATGCGCTATTTTTATAATTTTTTATATTTTGCATTATAAAATATTTTAGTGTAAGAAAAACTCTCATATATGACTTTTTCATTAATGTTTTTTCAAATAAACTAAGGAATGTAATTTAAAAATCTGATATATTCCATTCACATTACTTTTATATCTATTCTGCAGGAAACTATTCTCACAAAAGCTTACTCTTTACAGAAAAATTTTTCGAAAATTTTGATTTTTTAAAAAAGAGCTCTAAAGAATTTGATTAAAATGCCGAATATTAAAGTAATTTACATTCCAAATAAAATGCATATCTTAAATTTTCTGGAAATAACCTCTGAAGATCTCTTTGTTCTGGATGAACTTTCCTGCATTTTGCGTAACTGATAAAGCGTAAGAGATAGACAAAAACTTACTACAAAAAAAATGTAGATCACGTTAAAACACACAATTTATGCCCTTTACGTCTTTGTTGTGGAGGTAACCGTTTCCGAGATATTCCTTCTTATTGATTTCATGGAAAACTTTTCGAAAATGTTGTTTTTCTCAAAAATGACTTTTAACGATTGATTAAACTGCCACATATTAAAGCCATTTCCATTACAAATAAAATGTTTTTCTTACATTTTCTGGGAATAGCCTCTGAAGTCATGTTTATTTTGGATGAATTTTTCCGGAATTTTGCATTACTGCTAAACCGTAAAAGATAGACAAAATTGTACTTTACATAAAACACACAATTTATGTCCTTTACCTTTTTGTTGTGGAAGTAACCGTTTCCGATTTATGCCTTGTTACGAGTTCAATTGTAAAGTACTTATACTTTTTCTTTTGTTCTACTCCTGACCAAGCAAAGAGGCGATTGGCATTGACAATCGTATAACGTTGGCTTAAACATTTGACTATCACTTTAGCTTAGGCATTCCTTTAGTTCCCTTCTACTTATAAGTAACTAAGTAATAAGAAAAGGTTGCTAATGTTTATCTCGATTAGGATTATTTGGAAAGATGAATAAGCTTTTGTAAGAAGTTTTCAGAGTAAATATAGAAAGTCATGTGGTTGTAACACATGAATGACATAATCGCCATTTACCATAAGTATATTTCGTTAGATAACGCTTGATTTTACTGTGAATGATCATTTTCCCTTGCATAGCAGCACATGAGAGAGCTAAAAAGTCAAAAAGAGAAGCGATAGATTGGTTCTATTCCAAAGAAGAAATACAAAGGGTGAAACTTGTAACATTTGACTCGGGGGTGGGAGTTGATTGACGGAAAAGGGTGGCTCGGTGAAATTCGCAACGCGCGCCGGGTAATCTGGAGCCCGTTTTGTTTGGGCGCGCTCACAAACACAGAGGAGTAATTTTCTCAGGCAGTCAATCATTGCCTCCTCTTAAGCTTTACTTTGCAACGCCCTAGCGAATTTCCTCTCCTTTCTAAAGAGTAGTGACTCTGCTGTGCAGAAAGCGCAACTTTTAACATTAATCATGCTACTTGCATTGTAAACAACGTGTACCGCTACTCGGACTGTTCCATTTCCGCTCTGGATGGATTTTCACAGAAAATGTCACTGCGGTACTTAAAGATGCTCTTGAGACCCAGGCCACTAGCTTATTATGCCTTTGTCCTGCTTCACATCATTGTTAAAACTACACGGACTTAGAGGTCCTTGTTTGTTTCTAACCATAACCCAAGACTTTATATGAAAGCAGCTAAACATATCGTTTAAAAGGCACAATATAATTGTGTTATTAATTTTAATTTTTCTATTTACAATGTATATAGATTGTAATGTACATGTGAGTAAAAAATGTACGAACCGGCTGCGCAGTGTTTTGCCTGTTCGCACCTAGGCGCTCGTTGCCGTCCTTCACTATTATAACAAGGCGGGTACCAAACATACAACATATTTACTTTCTCCACACGTACTATGTACTATAGAGGACGTATTGTAATGCACCTAAAAATTTGATACCAAGATTTCACCGGAAATACAGTTTTAGGATCCCCTGAATCTAAAAAATGTATTTTTAGAAAAATGTCCTTATGTGTGTCTGCCTGTCTGTCTGTGTATATGTGTGTGTATCTGTGTGTATGTGTGTGTGGGCAGCATAGATCAAAAACGAAAAGTCCATTAAAAACCAAACTTGGTATTTAGGTTTGGTATCTTCCAAGGATGCGACACGAACTTTACATGGAACTTTTTTCGAAAATTTTGATTTTTTTAAAAATGGCTCTAATGATTTTGATTAAAATATTGCATATTAAAGATATTTACCTGAAAAATAACATGTATATCTTGAATTTTCTGGGAATAGCCTCTGAAGACTACTTTATTCTGGATGAATTTTACGGAATTTTGTATAAATGCTAAACCGTAAGAGATGGACAAAAGCCTACCACACAAAAAATGTAGAGCCCATTTAAACACACAATTTATGTTATATACATTTTTTTAATGGAGTTGGTCGTTTTTGAGATATTCCCTGTTTTTGGTTTCAGCTTTGAAAAACTTGTGCTTTTCTCATACAAACAAAGGTACTTCAGTCAAATAGCAACCAGCTTTTGAGTATCACCTTAACCTATGGTACTCCCTTATTTCCCTTCTACTTATAAGAAGCAAGTAATAAAACTATTTGTGCTAATTTTTTCTTGATTAGCATAAAGTAAATAGAGACGTAAGTTTTTAACGATAATTCGTTGCAGATATGTAGAGAAAGTCATGTGAATGTATCATATTAGAATTTTAAAATTGCTTTTAAGGTTTTTACTTACCAACTTTATGGAAAAAGATGCCGAATTGGCCACCGTCGTTGACCATATATTTTTGACATATCTTTGAGAAACTATTCCTGATCGTCGTAACCTTGAGAAATTATGGCAATTTCCTGGCGGATATTTTGCTTCAATTTTTCCATTTATGTGGGTTTGCCTTTATGATTTAAGTTACCCCGAAGATTAGAATCGGGGGACCGAGGGATCTACTAATCTCTACTAAAGAAACACACTTTAAAATGTACTCTTCGAAAGATTGGCTGTATGAGCTGTTGCAGAGGCTTGTTGAAAAAAGGCAAATTCACGTTTCCTATGTGTTAATTTTCTAAAAATGGGGGCAAAATAGTATTGACGTACGAACGGACATCAACTGATCACTGTTGGCCCTCCAACTCTTTCTCCGCACTATACACCAATGTTTTCGTCATGCACAATGTTAAGTTTCCTAAGACTATTTGGTGTACATACATCTCCATGAAAGCAGAAGCAAGCCTCGTCAAAAAAAAAATATTAAATGCAGATCCATTTCGCCAGAGTCCACTCACAATATGCGTGACTAATTACAGAATCACCTGGTTAAGAGCATGTGCCAACATTATTTTATATGGTTTTAACTTCAGCAATTTAGTACCTCTTCGCACAGAGCCACAAGAAATGCCTACCTGTTGTAAAAGATGACTAAGCAATTTTGGAGGAGATGTCTTCTATGGTTCCTTCGGTAAGAACCATACGACATCTTTGAGATCTCTTAACATAATACTTCCTGTGGACTGAAATGTATTGTAAACGTCATGGATTATTGTACGGCCTGGAGCTTTCTGCAAACTGTAGTTTCACTTGGCGAGCTGACTGCAGTTTACACATACAAATCATAAATAAATACTCGCTATGTAGTATAAAACATATGCTGAGCCATGATACACTTTGTGACTAATTGCAGAACAGAATAAGAAATCACTCGTAGTAACTACACTATACCACTGTCAATTCAATGCTGCATTTCCAGAGTAAAGCTAAACTGTGTCAGCCGTGTGACCTTCTTTACAGCGGCAATGAGGAATCATGTGCCCGGTGGAAAAACACCGTGCAGCCGGTTCGGAGGTTCTTGACTCACTCGGTAAAACAGAATAGGACACTTGTCGGAGGGAATTCGGCACCGAAACTCAGGTTTTTGCACCTTCGCCCCTCATGAGGGGGCAACCCTAGGAGGGACAAATGAGGTGAGGGCATACACCGTGCGGCAGGAACCTGGAACGACCTATAGTTTCCAGAATGAAGCACCCCCGACAGTCAAACAGGTAACCAGGGGCTTTCTATCCCATTTGGAGTCTAATGGCCCCGCCAGGAGTAGAATTGCGGCAACCATCCTAAACCGTGGGACACAAATATTTACTCAGAACATCTTTTTCCGTACCGCAGCACACCAACCACCATCGTCGACACTTCCAAATCTAAATGAAGCCAACGGAATGATGAATGGATGAATGAAATAATAATGGAAACGATATGGAGGGACATGAATTTTGGGGGATGAAGAAGCTAACCCAGCATTTGCCAGGCGACTCGAAAAAAAAAACAACAAAGAGTCAGGTAGGTCGGCCTCGGAAGGCGAACCTGGACATAGTGGACAGGGAAAGTATTGCATTCCACCCAAAAATTCGATACCGAGATTTCACCGGAAATAAACATTTTAGGGTTCCCAATTTCAAAAAAAAAATATATATATATGTTTTAAGGTTCGTGGTATTTAAGTTAAGTGTCTTCCAAGGATGCAACTTGAAGGTGTTGAGGAAAATCCCCGTATCCCAAACTATCCTTTATATGGAGAAAAAAAAATATCGAAGGTTATGACTTTATCGAAAATGGCTACAAAGGTTGTGGTTAAAATGTCGTATATTAAAGATACTTACTACATGCCAAATAAAATGTATATCTTGAATTTTTGGAGGTACCCTTTGAAGTCCTCTTCTTTCCGGATGAATTTTGGATAACTGGTAATTCGTGAGAGAAAGACAAAACGTATTACTAAGAATGTAGATCCCGTTGAAACACGCACTGCATATGTATAAATTTTTTCATTGACTTTCTCATTTCCGAGATATTCCTTGTTATTGGTTTCAAAATAATTCAAACTTTTCTCATATAGAAGTTTGTCAAACTCTAGTCATGCAAAAAAAAAAAAAAACAAAAAAAAAAAAAACAGTTTATATCAGAAAGCAACAGCTATCGCTTTAGCCTAGTATATCCCCTTATTTCCCTTCTGCTTAAAAGGAAGAAATTAATACGATTTTCTATTTACCTTGATTAGCACGACGTAGAGAGAAGGATAATCTTTTGTAAGAATAATCTTGTTTGGCAGCTAGAGAAAGGCATATGAATGGAACACATAAGATTTTTCGTAGTACAATATTTATATTTGGTCGTCTCCTTAGCCTGACTGCTTTTAGAGGGAAGTCTGGTTTGGTTTCACGATACCGGTATGGAAATTGTCCCTCGTGAGGTCCCTGGGGCTAATTGAGAAGCTACTTGTGAAACAGCGGCGGCTCCATGTTGCGTGTACTGCAACAACCGCCTTGGAGGGACTCGGAGCGCTAGCCACGTCCCACCCTCCATTACTGCAACCCAATAATGACAACTGTAATTTACAAAAGTGGAGGATGCAGTGGTCGGGCGATAGCCCTTAGCCTCACTTTGGGCTGTTGTGCCATGTACTTTGGTTTTTCTTTACTGTTTAATTTATATGACCCCTTTAAACTCTATGATCATATCGGAAGCTTTGACTGTAGGTTCTTTAACTTTGGGTTTTTAATCATGTCCTTTTTTTCAAACACATACTCACACATTCACTCTCGCACCCAGACTATGGAGATAGGTTGTGGTTAAAGAAAAATTCCTCGGCCCAGCTTGGAATCGAATCCTGGATCTTCGGGTGAGAAGTCAACTCGCCCACTACTCGTCCACGAAGGCAGTCTACATCAGTTTTGCTTTTAATGTAAACACCTTCACTGTTAGAATATCAAGTTCTTTTCCTACGTCTACTACTTTATTACTTTCTCTATCACATATGTAAAATGTAAATAGTAGATGGAGAAGCTACAGCATTCCACCCAAAAATTCCATACCGAGATTACACTGGAAAATGCATATTTTGAAAATCCCTGAATTAAAAATCTGATGTGTACCATTACTTTCTTTACATCTCTGTAACAAATTATTGTTAGTAAGGTTATACTTCTATTTTCTTCATGATAATCAGAAAAGAATAGCAGAACTAGTCTTATTACTTGCTTCTTTGTAAGTAGAAGCGAAATAAGGGAATACTATATGTTAAAGTGATAGTCAAAAGCTGGTTGCTATGTGACTGAAATTCCTTTTTTTGTATGGATAGGAGTTGACAGATTCCTGTACAAGAAAAGTTAAGTTTTTCGAACCTGAAAACAAAAACAAGGAATATCTCTAAAATGATCAACTCCACGAAAAAATGTACACAACATACATTGTGTGTTTTAATGTGCTCTACATTTTTGTGTGGTAAGTTTTTGTCTATCTCTTACGGTTTAGCAGTTATGCAAAATTGCGTAAAATTCACTCGAATAAAGTTCTCTTCAGAGGCTATTCCCAGAAAATTCAAAATATACATTTTATTTGTCAGCTAAATATCTTTAATATACGATATTTAAATCAAAATCGTTAGAGCCATTTTGGAGAAAATCATATTTTTTTAAAAAAGTTCTATGTAAAGGGTAGTTTGTGGTGGGGGGATTTCTCTCAAATCTTCGTGTCGCATCCCTGGAAGATACTAAACTTAAATACCAAGTTTGGTATTTTACCGACTTTTAGTTTTTGAGTTATCGTGTTCAAAGACACACGGACACACGGAGACACACACACGGACATTTTTTCTGAAAACACTTTTTTGGATACCGGGGACCATAAAACATATATTTCCGGTGAAATCTCGGTATCGAATTTTTTTATGGAGTGCAATACCTTCTCTATGCACTATGTACATAGTACGTATAGAGAAAGTAAAAAATAAACAATTAGAAAAGCGTCTGTGTGTATGTGTGTGAGAGTGTGTGTGTTTCTGTGCGCCTGTAGGCAGCATAATACAGAAACTAAAAGTCCGTTAAATACCAGCTTTGTACTTAGGTTAAGGGTCTTCTAAGATGGGACGCGAAGATATTCGGGAAAAATCTCTCTAATAGCTCTTTAAAAGAACAAAAAAAGGTGATCTCGTTAAAACACCCAATTTTAAGATATCCCATATTATTGGTTTCAGGTTTAAAATAACTATACTTTTCTGAACCTGGAAGTCGTCCGTATTTCTTTTGTTTTACTCTTGGCCGCGCAAAAATGGAATTTCAATGTCAAAAATTGACTATTACTTTCGACTAAATTATTCCCTTAATTTCTTTCTACTTATAAGGAAACAACTAATAAAATTTCTGCTAATGTTTATCTCGATTATCATAATGTAGATACAGGAAATCCTTTGTAGAGGTGGAGAAAGCCATGTAAATGGAAAAAAATCAATTATTATTTTCAATGGCTTTAGCAATGATTGTTGATTTGGAACTTAATGCAGACTCCCAAGCATAAAATGTTGTTTGTCTAACACTAGTCATCCTTCACTGCCTATTACTCTCTCGGTATTTGTTGTAATTGTGTTGTTACCAGTTTTATTTGTTTTTGGCAGTGAAATATGGAAAACATGTTGATATCTTTTGCTGTCTTTTCTTTGCTAGATTTCGTATTATTCCAAACGTGTATTGGGACACGAGGGAAACCTTTGCTATTAAACATAGAGATTAGGAGTTAAGGATTGGTAACTGCGTGTGGAATATATTGCTAACTCTTTCTTCTTGCCATGTTTTAAGCTAAAGGAAATACAAAATAAGTTCTTCGTTCAAGCATATTCAAAGTATAACTAAAAAGCCAATGGGAGAATAGGTGTAACTTTTAAAATATGACATAATTGCAATTAATTTCCTTCTTAATTAATTTACACTAAATAAAGATATAATTATGTATCTTACTATAAGGTCAAAACTAATTTCATTAATTTGCTTGTTACTTAATTTAAACTAAATAAGGATATATTTACATATCTTACTATAAGTTCGAACATAATTACAACTAATTTGTTTTCATCTTAATTTAAACTAAATAAGTATGTTATTGTATATCTTACTATCAGGTCCAAACTTATGTAACTAATTTGCTTCTTCCTTAATTTAGACTAAATAAGGATATAATTACATTAATTTGCTTCTTACTTAATTTAACCTAATAAGGATATATTTACATATCTTGCTATTAGATCGAAACAAATTACAATTAATTTGCTTGTTACTTAATTTCAATTATATAAGGATGTTATTATTTATCTTACTATCTTGCTCTTATTAATTAATTTGCTTGCTCTTATTTCCACTCTCAAGATAGCGACAAGCTACAGTGTGAAGTGATTGTTTTAGGGGCGGAATAATTTAGTGAAGTGACCACGTGTACGTATTTGAGGAACATCATTAAGCATATAATTTAAATATTGAGTATAAACCACAAGGTTATATAACGTTGACGGAATAAAAATTGTTAGCAGCGTGTGTAATTTGGTTTTAGGAATTTATAGCTATAGAATCACGTTGAGAAAGTGAGATCTTTGAAGTGATGATGTATTGCCTATACATTAAGAATAATTTAAAATATTGCGATAGAGTTTATTAAACGAGTGATAACATGAAATCAGTTAACAATAAATGTGTTAATAAGTATGTATATGTGCGAATTATTTGTGACTAGACCTTCCTCGCCTAATGACCCGCACCCCCTAACTAGAGTACCTAGCCGTCAATGATGAAACTACCCTCAGTTACGTTGCGAAGATATCTACGAACTTCAAAGGTACATTATTGGAGCTACGAATCACCTATCAACACCAGGAAATACAACGGCAAAGAAGAAGAACCGTCATAAATTTACTAACTGATGTGTTTTGCATGGTCGAAATGAATGCCTGTCAATGTAGACTACCTCTCCGTTTTGCTTCCAGTTTTTACAACTTTACGTGACCTGCTGGCCTACGTAAAGTGTGGTCATTGGCCCTGCGGAAAACATTCAAACTCAGTTATCATGTAACATTCGTTATAGTGAGGTCCACCCGCTCAAGATTACTCATTCCTCAGGGAAAATAAATAAGTATTCTTAATTACAGTAAAATATTTACTATATTTAGCGGAAGGAGTAAAATGCTTCAGGCATTTTCAGAACATGTGTCCATTTCTGGTGAAATTCCGTTTTTGAACTTTTGGTTGGAATGCAATGCTTACTCAGCGTAATAGAGAAAGTAATAAGAATTAGAGAGTAATAAATGTGGCTATATGTTTTAACGTTCCTTCCTCTATTATGAGTCTGCGGTTCAACAGGCGAGCCACTACAGAAAATTCTTCCCCCGCATCTCTTTAATCCTGCAATGAACTAATAAATTCCCTTCTTTCTTTTACTCTCCCTTTTGGGAAAGACCAGCCAAGTCTGAATTGCTGCGTGCGGCAAAAAAGTGAGGAGGAGAGGAGAAACTGGATTTCGCTTCACACCCTCAGGAGAGAAAGAAAAAAAAAAATATGCAAATACTTCCGTTTCGCTGTAATCTAGGGCAACAATGGGATGACGGTGTTCCTGTAGCTAGGCCAGCCATTCACAGGCAGACATAAATAAAGCTATTCTGTCTTCAGGGCAAGCCGGGTCACGACTTTTGAATGAAAGCCCTTTCGAGACAAAGCAAGCCAGTATACACCCACAAAAATACAATTCCCTTAGATGCCATGTGTGAGGAAGGGACGAATTATGTCTGTGTGTGTGAGAGATATACGGAAATGTACGAGACAGCATAACACAGAGGGACTGACGCTTTTCTTCTATTATATAATGCTTCTGTTCTGGATGCTATTGTCAGATATTTAAATTTACAAAAGGTACATTTTCAGGCTGGCGGTTATAACAGCAAAATTCTGTGACACAAAAATCACTTGAAGTTTGCGGAAAGCTCTAGTGGTTTTATGATGAAGCTGCGGATTGTGTGGAATAAATCTGATGTACTCCATTCACATGACTTTCTCTACCTGTTCTGTAAACAAACTATTCTTAGAAAATATTATTCTTTTATCTACATCATGCTAAGCGAGATAAACTTAGTCTTATTGCTTAGTTACTTATAAGCAGAAGGGAAATAATAGAATACACTAGGCTAAAGCGATACTCATAGCTGGTGCTTATATGTATAATTGAAGTTCGTTCTTTTTGCATTGTCAGCAGAAAAACAATAGAGATATTAAATGAAATGTGACCCCCGTTGGAGAAAAGTGAAAATTGTTTAAAAGTGAATCAATAACAAGGAGTGTCTCGGAAGCGATCAACTCTACTCTGTATGATATAAATTGTGAGATCTACATTTTGTGCAACATAATATAACTTTTGAGCACTACAAAATTCTCTTCAACCTAAATCAATTTATTTAATTAAATCTAACCCAACTATTTAATATTTATATCTAACACCTTCACATTTAAAGACATTTTGGGATTTATTATCCTATTTATTATTTTATCCCTACTATCACTAAAAGAACCTCATATTTTAAGTTTTTCTCTATATCTTAAGCTTCACCAGTTATGAAAAATCTAGCAAAATTCATCCAGGGTGAAAAGGTTTTAAAAGCTATTTCAAGAAAAGTCAGTATACAGGTATTTCAAAACGACAACAAACGAAGATGTGGACCTTGTTGGTCATACCGTACGTGATACGTGAATATAATATTCAGCTCTAAATTCGTCACATACAAAAACTGCCATAAAATCACCATGGATTAGGCAGTCGTACATAACCAAATGGCAGTACCCTGCCCACTCCAAAAGATGCCAGTTGGTAGCGAAGGTCCCAGTCGCGTGGTGTAGGCGTGGTTTTATAGATACGCCGGCGCGGCACAGGTTCCCTTAGTAATGGAAAACGTAGCATGTGGGTTTTGTTATGTGTTTCGTATAACACGTTCTGAGATTGTTTGTATGACAACCGTTGTTCCTTTGCTGCCTAATACCAAATGAGTGCGATTTTTAAACATACTTGAAACTTTAAATAGAAGAGTTTGAAAGTTGCGACATCAAGTTTCGGACAAGTAAACTGAAAGCTAATTGACTGCTATCTTCGTTTGGTGTCGTTTTGAAACGGCCTGTATAATTTTTATTGTTTACGTAAGTATATTTAATCCGGTATTCTAATCCAAATCGTTACAGCTATTTTAGAGAAAAGCATAATATTCAACTACTGGGGAATGGAAGGGTTTTCTTAAAAACCTTTGTGTCTCATCCTTGGTAGATAATGAACTTAAATACCAAATTTGGTGTTTGACCACACACACACACACACACACACACACACACACATACATATCGGCCTTTCTCCGAAAATGCATTTTTGGATTCCGGGGTCTTTACAATATGTATTTCCAGTGAAATATTGGTATCGAATTTTTGTATACAATACGTTATCTATGTAATGTACATTACACATACGGGATAAAGAAAGTAAAAATCAGATTTGTTTCACTCACGTGACTTTATCTAGCTGTTCTGAAAAATAATTAAATGTTATTCTTCTATGTGCTTCAGATAACCGGTAAAAACATTAGCAAAAATGGTCTTATTACTTAGTTCCTTATAAATAGAAAGGAAATAGGAGAATATGGTGATTGTCAAATCTTCTAAAAGCTAATCATACCAAGACGAAAGCAAAATAAAAAAAATATAATTTTTCGCATGAGAAAATGTTAAGTATTGCATAATGTAAACCTATAATAATAAATATTAGCTCAGAAATGACTGACTACATAAAATTGCGTGTTTTCAAGAAAACTGCATTTTTGAGAATTTTTGTTTATATATTACAACTTACTTTCTATATGTAAAAGAAATCCTAAATGAAGAAGTTAACAGAGGCTATTCCCAGAAAATTTAATATATGCATTTTACTTGTGTTCAAAGTATATTATAGTATGATATTTTAACGAAAATTGTTAGGTCATTTTGGTGAAAATCAAAATTTTCGAAAACGGTAAAGACTAGTATGAGGTGAAGGGATCTTCAAGTAATGGGTAGTTTGTGGCACATTCTTAAAAGATAGTGAACTTACGGACAAGTTTTAGTGTTCCACGGTCTTTGAGTCTATTCACACATAGACACACACACACTTACACATAGACATATATACGGACCTTTTCCTAAATGTACTTTTTTATTCAGAGGATTTCAAAGCATATATTTACATTGAAATCTCGATTTCATAAATTTTGGGTAGAATATAATACCTTTTTTACCTATTATGTACATCAAGAGCCAAAAAATCGATGTTTCTGTTTCCTTATAGTGTTTTGTCTTCATTGAATGTAGAGAGAGTCATCTTATCAGTTGTGTTACATACCTATCCGGCCTCTTATTGGATTGAACAAAGTGAGCGGCGAAACAGGTGGGTGATAGAGGTATTTTACTTTAGTAGCTGTAAGACACCTGTTAAATATTTTCATCTTCTATTGTTTGTATGTCAAAGTTCTGCCACTGAAACCATAATCAGGAACAAAGGTCTTTTCTGGCTCAGAAAAATAGTAAAGGGTGGGGCATAAGAGAAACATCACTTTATCCTCTTTATTATGTATGTTATTTGAAAATAACAACAGGCGTTGAAATTAAATAAAAAATTAACTGAAGGAAGAACCGCCCGACTAGTTTGATGTTTCAAACAAATGCAAAAAAGCATTTGTAAGGAGCTGAGATATTATACCTATAGAAATAAATCACGATAGTGAAAAGCATTTCAAAAAGTCGCAAATCCGTGTTACTGTAAAGGGTAGTCTTCTTTATATTCGTTTTTCTGAAAAACATTTATAATAAAATTATCTAATTGAATATTTATTCCCTATAATTATGGAAGGTTGAGTCCCAATTTACGTAGTTGTGTCCTTCAACTTATTATGCTACTGCTCTGTCATCTGAGCTAAGATGTCGTTGTTAGCATTACGAGTATGAAGATTCCCCTGTGATTAGAATTCTCGCGGTAAAACATAAGGTGTTCTCAACTTCTCTTGAGATTCAATTGAATTGAACTGAAATTTATTTGTAACATGCCAATAGTACATGGATTTACACATCAGTATAATAAGAAAAACACAGTAAAATACATAACTGATAACATGGTAAAATACATAACTAATAACTTTTTAAAACCTGTAACTAAAAACTCTTTCACTGAATAGAAATATTAAGTCATTAAAAATCGTTTTACATTTTGCTTAAAGCTGTTGTAGGACAATTTTTGTATAGTCAATCGCAACTTATTAAAAATCAAAATGCCAGAATAAGCAGGTGATTTTTCATATTGTAAAATGGTTTATGATTTTCAATGCATAATAAATATGCATTTCGTCTGTTCTAATTATGAAAATCTGAATTTTTGTAATTTCTCATTTGATTTTAAAAAGAGTAAGCTCTTAAAAATATAAATGGAAGGAAACGTTAAAAATTTATATTGCATTAAATAAGGTTTACAGGAGTCCCATACTCTTTAACTTAAAGATATTGCGTAGAATTCTTTTCTGTGCGATAAATATCCTATATGCGTCAGTAGAGTTGCGCCATAGGAACACAGCATAACTAAAATGTGTAAAAACAAGAGAGTGGTACATAGATATCAGTGTTTTTGTGTCAGACAAATGTCTAAGTTGCAATATGGCAAAATTCTTATAGTTTCTTGGCAATAAACTCAGAATGTTCATTCCTGGTTAATAAATTATCCATATATATTCCAAGAAATTTAGAATTCTGTTGACTTTGGATCCATTTATTCTCAAATTGTACATTTAGAGTAGTATCAACTAATTTATTTATGCATTTTAGACACACAATTTTTTCGATATTAACTATTAGTTTATTATTATCACACCACAACTTAAACTTGAGAATAGCTACTTTGATTTTGTTTAATAAACCGTCGTGTACATAAGAAAAAATGTAATAGAAGTGTCGTCAGCATAAATTAAAACTTTTCCCACATCTATATATTCTGATAAATTATTTATATATAATAAAAATATTCAAGGACCGAGTATCGAGCCCTGTGGGACTCCCATACGCATATCGAAATTGTCAGAAAAAGTATCATTAAGTTTTATGCAAATCCTACGATTGGATAGATATGAGTTTAAGAAACAGCCTCTGAATCCTAAGGCTTCTAATTTTAAAGTAATATAGTTAATATCCAAACTATCGAAGGCCTTAGATAAATCAAAATATAATACGGCTACATGTTTACCTTCATCAAGGTTTTTATATTCATAATTGTTAAGTTCATATACGGCGGTTTCCGTGGATTTTCCAGGAAGAAAACCATGTTGACCTGGAGTAATTAAATCAAATTTCAATATAAAAGCATTCTATTGTACAAAAGACGTTCAAATATCTTGGAAATTGTGCTTAGTAACGATATGGACTTGTAATTCCTTACATTACTGGTATCACCTTTTTTATATATAGGTATACTTAGGGCTAGTTTCAGTGATGAAAGAAATATTCCATTCTCAATACAACTATTAAATAAAAACACTAAGGGGGATGCAAGTGTGTCACTGATCATACGTACAAATTTGATTGATATCTAATGCATCCTCACATATCCTTACAACTAAGAAACCTGAATTGTGTATGCTGTTATACTAAATACAAGAATACTGAAATAAACTGTCTATATATTGTTTGTATTTAATATATACAGAGAATAGTTACTACAAAATCTATTTTACCCAGCTGAAAGCTGCTATAAAAAGAATATTAAACGAAAAATGGCTATAATTTTTGTATGAAATATTAATAAAATAAATTACTTTATGCATAATATAATGATTTTTAATAACACTGCTTTAAAAATCAATTCTCTAATTCATATTTTCAGTACAATTAAACAAAAAAATTACCTGTAACTGATTCTTAAGCCAACAAGATCAATTCATGATATTTATTTCATGTAAAAGTTTTAAACGTGCGTATTGTTTGCTCATATTTGCTTCAACTTCGTAAGCTATGCTATATTGTTTTTAAGTTAATAAGGAGTATGATATATTTTGAGTTAAATATTTTTGTATGAATAATAATAAATAACAGATTTTTGTTTCCCATTTAATGCTTATATTGCATTTTAATAAATGTTGACTATTATATTTTCAAAACATAATTGCATTACGCCACTGCTCTGATTGAGATTTAACCACGTAACATCTCCCTGCTCCTCCTAGGATGTAAACCGCGTTACATCTTTAGCCAATCCACATCCTTCTTTTGGAGAGATTCTTCAGAAATTTTTAAAACACAACCCTTCCCTTTACTTAATATTTGAGCTCTTTCTAAAAATGTGTGACAAACAACTCACTTCAATGATTTTTGTTGACTTAAGACTATATGTTCATATCCTAGCTTATCCCCAACATGCTTTGTTATTCGGTGTCCTTGTTAGGTTAGCTTTCAGCTTTCAGGCAGTTTTGGACCCATGCGAATCAAATGTGCCCCATAATGGAACAAACTTGTTTATGTTGTTACTAATAAAATCTCGCCTCAGTCGCTACAAACGAGAACATTTCTTGTTTTTGGAGCATACTTCTAGCCAGTGGATTAACAGAGTAACTTACCTCCTCTAAAATATGACCGAATTGCCGTATGAGAGCTTTAAAACCTTGTATTTTCATTCTACATATCCATTTTATTAATATCAGTTTAGTTATTTCTGTACATCAACAGCAATAACTTTAACCTTCGTCTCCATGTCGCCGATGAAAGTTCTCATATGTCGAGACTTGCAAATAGTTTTTCACCCCTTCATCTGATCCGCGCCGTGCCCGAGAAGTTAGACCACTCGCCTCTCACCTGAGTTCTATCTATGTAGGATTTGTGGTGGACAAAGCGGCACAGGGACAGGTTTTCTCTATGTTCTCCGGTTCCTCCGCCATCGCATTCCACCGATGCTCCATCTTCATTTCATATATCATCAGTGTCATCGCCTGTGGTGCCATATGCAGTATAAGCGGGCGTTGACATCAACAAACCAAAAACTTCTCCTCTAGAATGCGGAATAATATATTGATTTAGCCATTTTTTAATGTTTTTTTTTTAATTGTTCCATTCACGCCTCACCTTTAACAGTAATCGACGGCCTTTTACCATTGGAATATATTATTATTGCCTTTCGGCTATGTTTTGGATGAAGGTGTGATTTTGGGTCAAATATTAAAAGTCATATTCGGTATTTACCTTAGCGGTTGAGGAAAATCACGAAAAACCTTAAGAAGATAGATCGATAGATCGGCCCCAAGATTTGAACCAAGGACCTAAAGTGTAGTTTGCATTAACCGGCCGGGACGGACTCGGGGCACTAACTAGGTCCCACCCTCCAGTACCGCATCCCATGCATGACACCTGTAATGGGAAGAGATGGGTGACATAGCGGTCTGGCGATAAACCTTAGCCACAATTTGGGCTGTTGTACCAGGGTTTTTTATTTTTAGGGTTGTAAAGATGATAATTTTGTGACTACGTCCTGTGGCCGTATGCGCATTGACTTCGGAGGTCATAGCTGATTATTGGCGTCCATTCTTACACCTGCGTTAGTGGGCACGTGCCGGCGGCGTATTCTTTTGACATTGCAGCTGTGATTGTTACACCTGTGCGAGTGGACAGGTGTGGTATCGGAAATTTATTTGACATCGAAGCCGCGCATTTTTACACCTGAGTGCGTTTGTGACACCTGTGGTGGTTTACACGTGCGACTATTTCTGTTATTTCCTGCCAAGTGATTGACAGGCATAAAATGGGGAATGAAACCTGCTGAGAGTTGAGCTTTAACTGGGAATATACAGCGGGCAGCAGTAGGGTCTGTTTCGACGGGAAATTCGGAGCGTGCAGCAGTAGCCACAGCCGTCGAGCGTCGAAAGTGTATTTTACTATCGCGGAAGCATCGAAGAAAAATCAGGTGAGCAGAATCTGATTATAATCAGTTTGAGGAAGCAATAAAGAGCTGATTGTTGCAGAAAAAAGGAGTTTTGCTACGATATTGTATTGTACTAAACTCTTGAACCATTGTAAAAAAAAATCTTCCAATTACATGACCTTCTCTAGCTGTTCCGCAAACAAACTTCTCTTACGAAGAAGTATTCTTTTATCTTCATCTTGATAATCTTTAGCAGAACTTTCTTATTATTTTCTTCTTTGTAAGTAGAAGGTAAAGAGGTAGTGACATCTTTTAAAATCCGGTTGCTATATGAAAAAGTTTTCTTAGTCTACTGCAAGTAAAGAAATGAGAGACGAAAATAAAGATAGTCTCGTTTGAGAAAAGTTAAGTACTTTAAAAGTGAAACAAAGAAACTGGTAATATCTCGAAAACCATTAACTCTGCGATACAAATGTATCTGATTTAAATTATGTGTTTTGGTGAGATATTTTTTGTGTTAAAATGTTCTGTCTATCTCTTACGGTTTACCGTTTATGCAAACTTAAACAAAATTCAACCAGAACAAAGAGGTACTCGGAGGCTATTTCCAGAAAATCTAAGATATACATTTTATTTGTCTTACAAATATCTTCTATATACGGTATTTTAATCAGAATTGTAAGAGCCATTTTTTAGGAAATACAAGTATTCGAATTTTGTTCTTTGTAAAGGGTGGTTAGTAGCTTAACTAAGTGGTAGCTCAAATACCAAATTTGGCAGTTTACTGACTTTTCATTTTTTTCAGACACATGGACAATTTTATAAAAAAATCTGTTTCAGGGGACCTCAAAACAGATATTTCCATTAAAATCTCGACATTTAATTTATACACATATACGTGTACATGTAAGTCAACACGTATATTTCACGTCTTTTCCACTTATCTGCGATATTTAGAGGTTTCAACTGTCATAGATAAATATCTTTATGGGTATTTCTTGCGGAATTTTGTCTTCATTTTTCATTTCTTCGTCATTCGCTCCTCACCATAAATTTAATGTCATTTAAAGAGTTTTATGGGGAGATGTGAGAGGCGAGAGGCAGGAAATGTTATTAGCCGGGTCCAATCCCTGTTGAGTAATAAACCAGCCCTGCATGAAATTACTATTTTCAAGTCAATACCAGGAGAAAATGGACAAAACAAAACAATCACGTTCATACGAGTTGCCCTCGCCTTCTTTCGTTCATACATTTTATTGGCGACACTCCAGGCAGCACCACTTCTTCCCATTATAAGTAAGGGAACGAAATTTTCAATTTCCACCGCTCCTGAGCCCGGAGGGGTGATAAAAACAAACACAACGGCTAGAGATTGAAGTTTATATTTTATAATTGCGCTGTGCTTAGACACGAGCCGCAGTATCTCTTCGGTTCATAAGGCGAATAAACGTAACGTAGAGTAAATTAAAGTGTTGTTGCCGGAGCAATAAAGTTGCAGAGAAGTCGTTAATTTTCTTTCTCGAAGCACTTAACTTGACGCTGCCTTACCCTCTATGTCTAGGCCTCCTTCATGTTTATGTAGAAGCTCTTCATTTGTTGAAATTTACTCAGCGTGGAATATTCCTAGAGCTCGTCGCTCCTATGCAGATGCTTCCATTATCAACAATGCTTATGCAAAATTAATAGCGTTTCTCATTTTACGAGAAGTTTCTTGGCTTAATTCAGGCCTAAAAGAGACAAAACTGTGTAAATATGTATATTATAAAAACATCAGCGCCATCTGTCTCTCCTCATGCATCCATTGGCATCCTTTATGATATATCAAGTTACAGATTTCTGGCTTTTCACTCATTGAAGGAATGAAAGTGATGAAGACTGTCTGTGGGATTTGTGGAGGACAAAACGTTGCAGGTGCAGCTTTTCTCCGGGGTCTCCGGTTTCCCTCGTCATCAAATTCCAGAGGTGCTCCACCTTCATTTCATGTAGATATAATCACTGTCATCGCCTGTGGTGTCTATGCAGTAAAAGCAAGCCTTAAATGTTATCAAATATAAGATATAGATGGACAAAAACTTTTTACTCAAATTTAGATATCTTTAAAACACACAATCAATGTAATATAAATGAATATATATATATTCATATATATATTATTTTTTTCGTGGAGTTGACCATTTTTGAGATATTCCTTCTAATTGGTTTCAATTTTAAAATTCATTCAGAAATTTCTAAACTTTGGCCATACAAAGAAACGGTGTTCAACTATATGGCAACCAGCTTTCAAAAGATTTGACTATCGCTTTAGCCTAGTATGTTCCCTCGTAATAAGACCATTTCTGCTGATCTTTATCTCGATTAGTATGAGTAACAGAAGAATTTTTTTTTAACAATAACTTATTAAAGTTAATGTCTTGTTACAGAGATGTACAGAAATTCATGTGAATGGAATACATCACTTTTTGGAGTAAATTATTAACGTTTGAAAAATTAAGGATTTTAGAGAGTGTGAAAAGTAATAATTTTGACAGTAATTAGGGCTGATATAAACAATTATAATATGACAAAAGTTATTTTAAAACTCATTTGCTGTAAAACTGGATTTTGTTATGTTTGCGAAAGTCGTTCCTCATCGTCGATATCTCTGCTTAGTTTATTATTATTATTATTATTATTTTATTATTATTACTATCATCATTATTATTAATATTAATTATATTAATAGTATTATGATTATTATTTATAGTTCAAATGTGTAATTTCAGTTTGTTACGGCTAACTTTTTCTCAGAGACAAACACGTATTTCTTAGCAGGGCAGTAAAAGAAACTGTTTCAAAGATAGCACATTTGTAAACTTTTAGTTTGGGTATTTATTGAAATTAGTGCTAAGAATATTAAAAACGCATACACTTTACATTTATGAGAGCCTAGCTGAAAGATAAGAAGGAACTACAAAATGCCTTCTCCGCACTGATAGGATGGTCAAACGAGAATAACCTCAAAATGAATAAAACAAAAGCCCTGCAAATGGTATTCAGAAAAGGTAACCACCTAGCAGCAGACGACAACTTACTATAATATCAAACTTAAATTAGTGAACTCATTCAGCTATTTAGGAATAACCCTCAGGATCTTTCAGACTACACATAAATGAAAGGACAGCGGCCGCTATCAAAACAATTTACGACATCCAACATATTTAAAGGTTATCCTTAAAACTAGCAATGCTGCTGTTGAATACAAATCCTACCTATACTAGCTTATGGATTAAACCTGATATATGAGAAACTGTCAAAAATGAACTTACACTTCATTGAAGCGGTAAAAGAAACATTTCCATAAATGACGATGGTGTTTCAAAATACCCGCCATCGCGGCTAATTTACAAGCTGGGAAGGGAACTCTTCCTCATCTTCTACCATCTACAAGAAATGCAGAGATCTACCTACGAGAGAGTATAAAGAAGAGAGCAGAAATCTCGACGGACTTCTACGACACAGACGATATGATGTACCGGAACTGGACCAACGCGAACCAGAAGCTAAGACAAGCAGTAGTAAAACTGGCTATACAGCATACCACGACCTCATGAAAAATACGTGTGCTCTTTGAGTAGAAAACACTGTGAGAGATACCATATCAACAGGTGTAAAAAAAATCACAAAATCTCAATGCGATTATAGCAAACATCAATTAAATTAACTATTATGCACGTTAGTGTGCTATTATCATATTATTATATTTTTTACATAAATGATATTTCTAACCGTTATACTAAGGAATAAATAAGAACGAATTAACTGTAGAGTAAGTGAAGACGAACTGAATTGAGAACTCCCATCACTATAGATTCCGCGTCAATCACCCATGTTCTGCCTTAGCATTGAAACTGCCCTCTGATTCGTTTGCCTTTACGCTCTTAGTGCGTCTCTACTCATGAGTCAATAAAAACTATCCTAGTATTTCATTTAGGCTGCTAGTGTATCAGAAACTTTCACGTGTCTTCATCTTCAAATTCTCTAAGGTTTGTATTATGGGGACAAAGTAGTCTGAACTTACCAAAATTACACCTTATGTGAGTTAAATTACCACTGCTCTTGAAGTTCTCAATGATTTTTTCTGAAATTTTATGAATTATTCCACAAATCACGAAAACTATTTCTAATTGTTATTTGCACTGATAATTTATGTGGTCGAGTCTGTAAAAAGTATTTCAGTCAGCAGAAGAATAATAAAATTTACTCTTAAAACATGTGAATTTATGTAACCTTTTCTCTGATGTTATTTGCATGCTTGCTTTTATTATAATCAGCCATCTTCTGAACCTTAAGTATTTATTTATACATATCATTTCACTATAAATTTAAAAAAGAACATTGTTTCCAGGGTCAAAGATTAAAAATGTGGAACATCTGCAATGTTGTTGCTTTTTTAATACCTTTAATATATATTATAAAATTATTATTGTGGTTAAAAAGTTCAACTATGTGTTGTATACATGTAATGAAAATGTCAGCTCTCTATCGCTTATACTTACTAAGAAAAAGGTACATAAGTTTCCAAAAATGTTGTTTTGAGAAAACTGAATTTAAAGACATAAATGTTCTAAAAAGGGTAGTTGCTTGACAGCTTTAAAGGACTACAGGCTAGCATTTAAATCCTGTTTAATTGCTTTAAAATCATTTTAATTCACAAAAAGTATACATTTTCTGAAACTAAAAATAATAGAGAATTTATTAGTTTCTGAAACAAAAAGTTAAATTTTTGAGCATTTCAGAGTACCTTGTCCCCTAAACATTTTTACTTCGTCTTACAGTATGTAAAAGTGTATATAGAGAAGCTATTGTATTGCACTCAAAAATTCGATACCGATATTTCATCGGAGATACATGTTTTGGAAGTCCCTGAATCAAAAAAAAAAAAAAAACGTTCTTAGAAGAATGGGTCTGTAGGCAGTATAGCTCAAGAACGAAAAGTCCATGAAATACGAATCTTGATATTTGTTCAGTATCTGCCAAGGAGGTGACACGAATACTTTTAAGAACATTTCCTCAACCTCAACTATCCTTTACATGAAAAACTGTTTGAAAATTTTGGTTTTCAAAAATGGATCGAACGATATTGATTAAAATCTCTATATTTAAGATATTTACATGACAAATTAAATTTATATTTTAAATTTTCTAGGAATAACCTCTGAATACCTCTTTATTCTGAATCAAACTTTCTGATTTTGGCATAACTGTGAGAGAGTACATGTCTTGTCTCGGGGGAAAGGATTATTAAGAAGAGATATATAAATCATAACCAAGAATATAAATTATATCATAAAGATAAAATATAAATATAGAGTGAAAATGGGAAGAGTAGAAAAACTTTTAACACGTATAAGGCACGAGCTTGGGGTACAACATCCGTTACCTGCCGTGCACAGACCCGAGGAAAAGGGGCGGGAATGCCCTGCCCAAGGAAAACTAACGGGACACAAGACAATGATTCCCTCTGGTCAACGCTTTCTGAGGCACTTGGTGAAGGACCTCCGAACAACCAAGATGTGAAATTTAGAATTCGTGATGGAGCCGAACAGGTTACCTTTTAACTGTGAGGCACTTGACAAAAAACCTCCGCATGACCAAGATGTGATACTTGAGCGCGTGGTGTAACCCTTAGTTGTGACGGAAGTAAGTGATTTTAACACCGATCATAGTACGAGACATATCACTGCATCAAACGAGTAAATTATAATAGTCGCGTGCGGGTAAAGCGTGACGTCACAGCAGAAAATAAAGAAGTATAGTCGTGTGGAAAAAGGCCGGACTCAGTGAATAAAGCACTTGTGTCTCACCACAACCTGAAAGAGTCTCCATGCTAATAAAAACCCTGAGCAAATCCAACCATAATTCCACACCATTCCAATACAGATAACCTGTGCCCGGGACATGAACCCAGTACCGCTCCAACTGGTAAGCCGGAAGAGATTGACAAAAACTTCTACATAAACACGTAGATCTCGTTAAAACACACTACGTATGTCATATACACTTTTTTCGTGGAGTTGACCGTTTACGAGATATTCTATGTTATTGGTTTCAGTTTAAACTTTTCTCATACGAAACTTGTCAACTTCTGACAACGCAAAGAAACGGATTTCAGTCCCATAGCAACCACATTTTAAAACATCTGACTGTCAATCTTTATCTCAATTAGCTTGAAATAGAAGAATAATCTTATTAACGATAATTTGTTACAGATATGCAAAGAAAGTCATGTGAATACAATACATGAGATTTTTTTTTCTTTTAAAGACATACTTTTTTATATTTCAAGCATATTCCCTGACTATTTATCATCAAAACCTCTTTTGTAATCCGGGTTGTTCTTGTCTCTGTTATAAGGTAACCTTATGCTAGCTTCCTTTGATAATATAGCTTCTTCTCTGCATTACATATATTTATGTACATTATATTACTTATTAGAGGGTTTTCTCCTTAGAGCGGTGGTAGCGCCTCTGCTTGCCAAGCGAGAGACCTGGGTTCGATTCCCGATTCCAGTGTGGGGACTTTTCCTCTGCTGGGAGACTTGGTCCGGGGTGCACTCAGCCTCGTGAAGTCTCTGGGGGGAGTGCCAGTTAAGGAGCTACATGATGGAGAAGTAGCGGCTCCAGGTCATGAGGACGTATTAACCGGCCAGGGGGGTATGAGGCGCTGACCACGTCTCACTGCATCCCATCCATGTCGTCTGTCATGGACCGAGATGGGGCACGCAGCGGCCGGGTGGTAGGCCAAGATTCTTTGTGAGCTGTCGTGCCATGGAGTTATATTGCTTATTAATTGCCTACAGTTTCTTGTTTGAGATCACTTTGTTGTGTACCGGGAAACATGCGATTCAGTGCGGAAATTTAATGCTTTGCTAACATGTTGCCATGGTAGCTCAGTGGTAAAGCAACCGGCTAAAGACCGGGAGATCCGTGGTTCGATTCCCGGCTGACACTGAATATTTCAATCTGACTCTACCTGCTCAAATCCTCTCCTACACACGGTTTATGTCGGCCTCCGTGGTGTGATGATTACTATGCTAACTTCATGTACCCAAGGTCGCGGATTCAAACACATCAGAGGACGATGAATTTTTCGGGTGTAAAAATCCTTAGCATGGCTTTCTTCGGAAGGGAAGTAAAGCCGCTGGTCCCGTGTCGTAGATTTACGTTACGTAAAAGAACCTCAAGCCTGATAGGGGTGCCTCTGAGCAAAATTAAGCGGTCTTTCCACACCCAATTTAGAATGGGACGCTTGAAACCACAGTAGTTAAAGAGCGTCCATAAATAACACGGAATTTTTTCACACGGTTTGTGTGATTATTTAAATTATTTAAATTATTATTCAATACAGAATTTTGAAGCATAATAAAATATCACTTTTATTGTAAGTAATCACTGGTATAAATTGCAACAATATATACTACATATTATGGATTTTACAAATCTCTAAATGTATCACCTAAAGGAAAGTTTCTTCCATAGTCATTTTACGTGAAGAATTTTGCGAATTAAATGGAAAAGTACTTCAGGAAAACATACAAAACGTCCACAGTGGTCTCCATGACTTTCACAACAACGTTGGGCTATTGACTGTCGTCCCTCTCCAAAATGTATGGTCTGTAACGAATGCGGTCAAAGGCCACGTGTGTGGGCACAATCAGTTCTCTTTTGGTGTCAACTGGGATGGCATGCACAACATTCTTCACATGCCCGCCCAAAAAAAAAGAAGAAAAGCGGCGTGGAGGGGAAATAGCTGACTGACACGAATACTTTTAGTAAAACACCAACTTCTCATAAGGTATTTCAAATAATCCCACAAAATTTCTATAAAACAAGTCTGTTACAGGCATAAAAAATGTTCTGTATATTAATAAGTTGATATATGTTACATATATGCTGAGTTTATATGCATGCAGTATGTTGGGCGTGTAACTGCAGATATTTCAATTGGTAATGAACGTCGTTACATCAACATTTGTTTGATTTGCAGACTTATAATTTTACTTATTAAGAGTAGTGTATAATTATATTGTCTCACGTATGTCAAATAATAAACAATTAAATAAAATTAATAAATAAATAGCATTTTAATACAATACCACGGTATCTAATTTATTAAACCGAGGCATACATTACAAATTTTTACTTTTATTTTTACGTCAAAATGTAACCAATACTCCATATTTTACAGATAATTTATAACGTAAATAACAATATGTTAACTAATATTAAACTATAATTTCATGAATTTATATTATTAATGACTTAAATAAGTTTTCTTTTCTTTGGTTTCTTTGTAATATATTTACTCTAATTTTTCTTTTCTTAATAAATTTTCCTTTAAACAATTTTAAATTAACTTCTAATACTTCTATTAGAACCGAGTGCACAAGAGAAGGTATAGAGAAAGTATTGTATTCCATTAAAAATTTGATACTGATATGTTATCAGAAATACAGATTTTGGGACTCACTGAACCTATACCCTCCCCCCCCCCTAAAAAAAATTAGAAGATAGGAGAGTAGCCATGTCAACAATAATGTGTTACAGAGTTGTGCAGAAAATTATATGAATGAAATGTATGAGATTTTTTTAACAAATAGCTTCTTCTTGGTATTGCCCGGGGACTTCGAAAATTGTCATCCTGATAGTCAATTTAAAAGTGTGCCCTAAACTAGGTGCAAACTTGCTTTCCTCGCACAATTTGGCTATCCTGGCGATGGTAAATG
The DNA here is from genome assembly GCA_030762935.1 of Hymenopus coronatus. NCBI lineage: Eukaryota > Metazoa > Arthropoda > Insecta > Mantodea > Hymenopodidae > Hymenopus > Hymenopus coronatus. The sequence goes on along the minus strand of CM060898.1, from coordinate 83,353,479 downwards.
AAATCTTGGTCTCGAGTAGTCGGATAAAACATTTAAAACCACTTATGATTCAGGTTCTCATTTACAATGAAAGCAAGCGTGCATGAAAATGAGCTGTTGGATATTATGATCTTCTTGTGAATAAACATGCCTCTGTACTTCCTTTAATGTACTTTGGTTCAAGTTCCGAAAGAGAATTAATAGCTTTCTCTACCACGTTTTATGTAATAGAAGGTAGAGATGTAGACTCTGGTGTCGAAATTTTACGGAAATATGCGCTTTGAGGTCCCTGAGCCCCCAAAATAGGAATTTAGAGAAATAACCGAGTATGTGTGTGTATATAAATAGCAAAACTTAAAAACAAGTTGTGCTTGGCAAGATGCCCGTTCATATACACTACCATAAATGTGAAAGTTTTTCCTTACTTAATCCCCATACTGTTGGCGTTACAATGCAATTACAATAGTATTAACCAAGTAATGGAGGTCATTTTTTTATGTCAATAATATAATAATATTGATTAATTGATCTAATAGTTTGTTAAACTATGAAGCTTGGGGCTTTAAATATTTACGACAATGTAACCCGCCATCTCAAAGTAATTTGATATCAACTTGTTTTCCGGGAAACATACGAGTCAGTTGGGGAATTTAATGTTGCGCTGGAATGTTGTCATGGTAGCTCAGAGGTTAGAGCAACCGATTTGTGACCGGAAGGTCCATGGTTCAAATCCTGGCTGTGGTATTGCATTTTTCAGTTCCATTCCTCCTATCTAACTGTAATAATTGCCATTATTTCTAATGATTTATGTTACGCCTACCAATTACCACTAAAACTATAAAAACATTTATACCTCCATATCCGAAGAATAAATACATGTAAATTCATAATGGAGCAATAGTTCTTCCAATCATTAACCTGAAATATATGTATTACATATTTCAAATGCAAAATGCTCTACACTGCCACAACGCTGAAAGAATTAGCTATTCTTGCTATGGTGACCCTCGATCTGGTGAATTCCTTTGTTCCTTTGAATATACAAGGAAATGTGAATAAATATATGTATGCAAAATGCTTATTTGGATTAACGTGAAATACAAAGGTGAACCTTCTGTACTTTCTCTATGATTTGATACACTCTACATCCAAAAAGGGCATTTTTAGAGAAAGGCCAATGTGTCTGTCTATGTTTGTGTGTGTGTGGATAGATAACTCATAAACGAATGCATGTTTAAATGTGAAATTAGGTATTTAAGTTTAGTATCTTCCAAGGATGGAACACGAAAGCTTTGAGGAAAATTCTCACATCCCAAACTTGGAAAAAATTTCGAAAATTTAGATTTTCTCAAATTTACATTAAAACATTTACATGGGAATAAATATGTATTTTGAATTTTCTGGGAATAGTCCTCAAAAATCGCTTCATTCTGAATAACTTTTGCAAAACTGGTAAACCGTAAGAGATAGATATAAAGCTAGTACAGAAAAATATGTATCTTGTCGAAATACACAGTCTATGCCCTTTTGTTGTAAAGCTACTTGTTTCCGAGATATTCCTTTTTATTAGTTCCAATGTTTCTCTTACAGGAAGTCGTCCATGTTTCTTCTGTTACTCTCCGAGCCATGCAAAGCAGCATATTTCAATGATATGGCATAGCAACTGCTTTTAAAGCACTTGACTATTGCTTTAGCATAAGTTATAAGTAACAAAGTAATAAGACTATATAGCTAATTCTTATCTAAACGTGATAAGAAAAGAATATTCTTTGTAAGGAGTTTGTAGAGCAGGTAAAGAAAGAAATGCGAATGGAACAAATTAGCTTTTTAAGAATATTATATGTTTCATTATGTTTAAACATGTACTTGAAATGTTTCGAAATTATTTACAATTGTTTAAAATGTATGAGTTTAAAGGGGAAAGGTTATGTATGTAGTTAAGCAGTATAAAACACAGTATAATGTTGAGCATTTAGACATCCTTTTACATCACACAAGCAGCAGGATAAGAAAAAGCAATAAACTCATCGATAATTCAGTGTTAGTCTCCACCAAAGTAGGGCACGACTTTCTGGAGTGCAACAGGAAAAATATCATACCAAGTTAAAATAGATTTTTCTGGATGTAGGTCACGGCGGTCTTAGATAAGCAGCATTTTTTGAGAAACTGGACTTGTCAGCGGTGTTTCACTTGACCTGGAATTTGGGATTCTTCAAAGTCAAAAGTTAAACATTATCGAGCAAGCTTCTTTTCTTATGCATGCCGACCTGATCAGTAAATCCTCTGTGTCTAAAGTTGGAAAAGAGTAATATTGCAATATTGTTAAAAGTCTATCTACTAATGCATCCTGAGCTATACTTTTACGATCATACAATTAGCATTTTGTTGAGATGTTTCTTGCAGCATCTATAACATCTGTTATTTCTCCTAAATCACACATATTTTACTTAATACTGTGTGTCAATTGAACACCTATTTTGGCCATAAGCCGTGTCATGACATATTGACTGTCTCTACTTGTACTAAGCACATAATGTATACAGAAGGTATGTTCCATCCAAAAATTCGACGTCGAGATTTCGTCAGAAATATGTCTTTCTAAGTCCCCTGAGTCCAAAAAAAATGCATTTTTACTTTCTGTAGCACGTAAGAACAAAATTGGTAGATAAGATATTGTATTTCACCCAAAAATTCGATACTGCGATTTCACCGGAAATACATGCTTTGAGAAGGCCTGAATACAAAAAAAAAGTATATTCAGAAACATGTACTTTTATATCTCTATCTCTGTGTGTGTATGCCTGTGGGCGATATAGCACAAAAACGAAAAGTCGGTTAAATATCAAACTTGGCTTATAAATTCGGTATCTTCCAAACTTGCGATACAAAGGTTTTCATGGAAATATCCCCTTCCTAACACGCAACTATCTTTCACGGGGAACATTTTTGAAATTTTGATTATTCAAAAATGGCTAACAACTTTATTGAAATAGTTTATGTTTAAGATATTTTTATGACAACAAAATGTAAATCTTGAATTTTCTGGGAAGACCTCTTTCTGGATGACTGGTATAAATGGCAAACTGTAAGAGATAGACAAAAACTTATCACACATGTACATCTCGTTAAAAATAAAACATATTTTATGTTACACACATTCTTTGTAGACTTAACCGTTTTCAAGATATATCGGATTATAGATTTCAATTTTAAGCCATTTAACATTTATCAAATGGAAGGTAAATTTTTTTTCTCGTCTCTCGTTTTTTTTTTTTTACTTCTGACAAGCAAAGAGAATTTTGATTGTTTGACATAACGGCCGGCTTTTAAAGAACTTGAGTATTACCCTAGACAGTGCATTCCCTTATTTTCCTTCTACTTACAAAGAAGCAAGTAATGAGGCTAATTGAGCTTATGTTTATCTCAATTAGATGGAGTATATAAAAGACTGAGCTTTTGAACAGGTAGAGAAAATTATGTGAATAGAACATACAAGATTTTTAGAAAAAGATCCGCGCGAGTATGTGTGTGTGTATGTGTAAAAATGGAAATGGAGTTTTATTTATGGAAGCTCTTTAGCTGCTATGTTTTTCAGGGTCCCATTTTTTGCTGGGCGTGAAAGACCGCTTAATCTACGACACGGGACCAACGGATTTACTTCCTTCCCGAAGAAAACCATGCTAAGGATTTTTACGCCCGAAAATAATCCATCGTCCTTCACCAGGTTTGAACAGACGACCTTGGGTATATAGTGGCATGGTGGTCATTACACCATGGAGGCAGAAGAGACTCTTGATTTCATATTGATCGAAGAAAGCCAAAAGTGTAATGCCACTTTTAACTATGGACTATGACAAAAGCATAATGAATCAACAAAAAAATCTGATGTTACACTCACATGATTTCTCTAGCTACTCTACAAACAAACTTTTTACAAAATATTATTTTTCTGTCTGCACAATGCTAATCGAGATAAACATTAGCAGAAAGTTCTTATTACTTAGTTCCTTATAAGTAGAAGGGAACTAAAGGAATGCACCAGGTTAAAGTGATGGTCAAATTTTTTAAAAGCTATCGTTATAAAATTTTTATTGCAAATTTCTTGTTTGCTTGGTCAGGAGTAGAAAAAAAGAAAAACGACATTTTCTGTCTGAGAAAAGTATTTCACAGTTGAAAACAATAACAAGGAATATCTTGGAAACGGTTAACTCCATAACAAAAACGTAAAGGACACAAATTGTGTTTTGAGGAGATCTACATATTTTTTGTATAGTAAGTATGCACTTTAGCAGTTAAGCAAAGTTCGCAATATTCATCCACAATAAACAGGTCTTCAGTGGTGGTGGTGGTGGTGGCGGCATTTATGTACACCAAACGCATATGATATTGGCTTTATCTTTAATTTTGATAAGAATGGTCTGTTCATGCAGTTAAAATAAAATATGCGTTTGAATGGAAAGTTTATTGGATTATTATCTGGGATATCTACTCGATCTCTGGGTACTTAAGTGTTAAAAATGCAAAATATGTCTATGTTTTCCAGGGTAAAACATAGACCACCTTAATCAAATTTTAAAAGCCATTTGAGAAAATAACCATTTTCGAGTGACAGCATGTGAGATTTGTGGTGGACATAGCGGTGCAGGTGCGGGTTTTTTACTACGGGTTCTCCGTTTTCCGTCATCGCATTCCACCGGTGCTCCATCTTCATTCCATGAATCAGCAGTGTCATCACCTGTGGTGCCATTAGTACTAAAAGCGGGTATTAAACACTATTAAAACAAAACAAGACAAAAATTGGGACACTGTTCCACACAAAGGTTGATTACAGGTAAGCGTATTTTCTTGGAAATGTCGTGTAGCATTCTTCGAAGATGCTGTGCTTAAACATCAGGTTTGGTATTTAAACTACTTTAGTTTTTGAAATACACACAACGTGCGCGCGTGAATCTGTTTATATGAATTCAATTTTGTAATGAGTGAGCTAAAAACATATACTTCCGATAAAATCTCGACATCGAATTCTGGGTGGCATGCAATACTTCAGCTACTTGATATGCATAGGAGAGAAAATAAAATCTCACACATTTTATTCTAATCCTCTGCTGGTAAGTAGGACTTATTGCCTTCTTCGCAAAAGAGTATCAGCTGTCTCTCTAGCGGATTTGCTGACGAGTTGCAGTTTTGAAGGAGTGCATTTTTTTGTTTGACTTCAGTCTTACGTAATATAAAATCTGAACACTGTTTTAATATCATCTGGTGTACCATTTACACAGTTTTCAATTTGTGAGAAATATTTTTCTGATTTAAAACCTCTATTGCCAACAATACTTTTGTATGAAGGAAGCAGTAAGAGTAGGATTCCAGTTTGGAAGTTTCAAAATGATTTAGTAATGATTATAATACATTATTGAAGTATTAATTGCTATACCTGCAAGGCTGCTCTTTAAATGTTGCCCTGGCCACCTTTAAGATGGGCAGCTCACTAAGTAAGCAATTGCATATTACAGGTTGTTCAATTCATTTTAACAGCCCTTAGCTTTTATTTTTTACTTTATCAACATATATAACAAATTTTGTTGCAATTGTCTTTATTCATATCCGCAAAACTCCTTACTTCTATTCAGGCACTTCCTTTTCCACAAGCCTCTGTTTCCCTGCATTCGAAAATTATATGCTGTACATCTCCTTCTACATATCTAACATTTACCTTCGGGTAGAAATGTATCTGTCCTTTTAGCCTCCGTAATTCTGCTCTTAACCACACAATTCCTCTCACTACATAAATACAAATATATTTGGTGTCGTCTATACCAGGCCTGGCGAACATTACTCCCAAAGTGAGAACATTCACTCCTTGCCTATAACAGCAACTGGCATCACATATACACATGCGCGACGGAGGGGACCGGTTTTCTCTTGCAGTGACGGGTTCGTATTTAGTGAAGCTGCTGCGTCAAATTCATACCTAAATCGGTCGCTGTGCTTTAAAGGTAGGGACATAGGAGAAGGGCTTCATACTTTGTAGGTGACGTTCGCCAGACCTAGTCTATAAATTTTTCTGCTTTCCAGTTGTGTTTCATACAAACAGAAAAATATTATAAATAATTTGGATGAGTGTGCTCATCAATTTGTGTGTATATCTCCATTTGTGTGTGAATCAGAGCATAGTACCAGTGTTGAAAATCTATTGCAGGACAAAAGAATTAAAATATTTCGACGAAGTAGTATAGGCTCACAATAAATGTGCACTCTGATTAGATCACGGTGTATGCATTGCAAAAGTAGTAACCTATTTTTACAAGAACAGAGGGATGATTTTTTTAAGTACTGACATCAGGATTAAATAATTATTTCTAAGACACAAAAGGGAATGTTACTCTCTTAACAATTTTCAATGCTCTGTATTTGTAACTTCGTTACGCTACAAGTATTTTGGTTCTTGTACAATAAAACCTACTTCTGTTTACGTTATTTTATATGAAATTAATAATATTTAACATACTGCAGATATCACCAATAGTTTAAAATTTATAGTGCACGATCTGTAATAGAGAATGTGTTGCTTAGGCAGATGGGTCTCGCATTATATGCTCTGCTGCCGCACCGTCAGTCGTGCTGAGTAAACAGTGCCCGCGCTGCACGTTGTCCTTGTATTTGGGAAAACCTGCTCTACGCGATTACGTCACTAGGCAAGTTATTGACGCTTTAAATGGGGTGAGGTTTGACCTTGAGCACCACCAAGTCGACAGCCAATCGTAGTGCTGCTGTGTTGACTTATTGCCTTCCCGCTTAACAGGAGAATAACGTGCTAAGTGATTCCCTCTGTCATAAGTATTACTTACACTAAGACAAAATATTCAAATTTTGAAAAAAATTATTCACAAGGAAGCTATGGAGTAATGTTCGTAGCAGAATCGTAAAAACCACAGGTTTTTAGCTCAAATGATTTTCATTATGCACATGAATAAACATGTCGCCAGGATGATTTGCATGCTCAGTGTGCGAGAGAGAGGGAAACATGAAAAGATGGAGGTTGCTTGCTCAGTGTGCGAGTGAGAGGGAAACATTAAAAGAGTGGGCGTAGTGACCTGACAACGCAGAGCACGATAACGCATTTCATTCGCTGCGGAGTGGAACTCGTTCCATTTGAAAAACATAGTCTATGTATACTTAAATGTGTTGTTCTGTTAGACGAAGAGAAATACAACTTATTCACCGAAGTGGATACACATTAAGGTACCATTTATCAATTACAATTTACCCCTAACACCCTTTCCTATTCTGATGATACTACGAACGGAAGACTTATCTGATATTATTACGTATTAAAAACTGATATTATTTAATTAAATCACGTATTAATATTCAATTGTATATTTTAATAAAATACTCTGTTCCGAAGCAATCTATCTATGCATTTCGTCGCCTTCCATGATGTAGTTGCTACCATGCTCACCTCATACACCCAAGGTCGCGAGTTCAAACCCGACGGAGGACAATGGATTACCATTGGTCCCATTGTAAATAAACAGCATGTAAAAGAACCTCAAGCCTGATAAAGAGACCTGTGAATAAAATTAGGCGGTTTTCATGCCCCATATAGAATGGAACTTTGAGAAACTTAGGCGTTAATTAGCGTCCACAAATAAAACTTCATTTCTTTTCTGTGCATCTTGTGCCTGTGAGTTTATTGTTCCGTAAACACATGTGGATTTGCTCTGGCGATTAATGTGGACCTTATGAAAACTTGGTAACCCCTAATTTGTGAAAATAGCCACATGTTAAATATACAATCCTTTGAACTTATATAATTAATCCACTTCATATAACATCGTCTAACTTTCAATGTAAACCTTTCGATGCTGTTTTGAATTTTGCTTGCCTCAAAAATATTTTAAATCCGGTTTAATGCGCACTATCGCTATAATAAAGCTTCCCGGTAATGGAAGAAAGCAAGATATTAAAAAGACTCAAGTGCAGAAAAACATTTGCACCTCGTGTCTTCAAGCGCAACATCGTTTCAAGTTATTAAAAAAGCCTTTAAAATATCCTCTCACTGGTTGGGCTTCTCTAGGTTAGGAATGTAAAAAGGGAGAGGCATTTTCTCTTATATATGCGTATACTTTTTGTTTACTGTAATTTCCGTATCCTGCATTTCTCTTCGCTTCTTTTGTGCAGTAAAAATAAGAAAGAATCCTTGCTTCTTCTTTTTAATGTCCTGCAACTGGGGAAATTACCACTTCCGTTATTACGCCATCAGTGAGGAGGTACATTTTACTTCACTGTCTGCGGGTAATGTTTTTGGAAAATGAGCACATCAGCCATTCTGTGAAGCACTTGGGATAACAGAAGTGAGAAAAATGTGCCAGGAGAAATTGTGATAATATTATTTATCTGCAGATTTCTTAAAGGTGCTAGTATTACCTCTAAACACGTAGCTTACTCTGTTGTCGGAACGGAAAGCCAAATCATACGGTAACGTACGTTTTTGTTTCGTTTTGTTTTTTATAGTGTTTAACTCCCACTTTTACTTATTTGTCACCGCAGGCGATAACACTGATGATAAATGAAATGAAGATGGAGCACTGGTGGAATGCGATGGCGGGGGAAACCGGAGAATCCAGAGAAAACTCGCCCCTGCGTTGCTTTGTCCACCACAAATCACAAGTGCTCGCTTGGATTGAACCCGGGCCGCCTTAATGAGAGAGGAGTGGTCTAACCATTCGGCCACGGTGCGCCTCATTCAGTGTTTACCCTACACTTTCAATTACACTCAAGTGCATAAGAGTGTCCAATTCTAATGGCTCATTTCCCTAGATCAAAATTATCGAAAAAGCCTCTAACGAAAGCTTTTTGGGGTAGGGGATTCTTTTGAGCATCTTTTTGTGGAGTACTTAAAAGATGCTGAACTTAAATACGAGATGTTTGTTTAATGAACTTCGCGTTTTGAATTATGCTCTGCAAAAACCACAATAACACACAAACAGTCACTCATACACTATCTCTCTATTACTATTATTATTGTTGTTGTTGTTGTTGCTGTAAAAGCGTAGTTTAGATTTAAAACACATTTATGAATATTTCCAAGTGCAGGATGTACTTGCGCTTAACTGTTAGACATAGCTCTGTTTTGTTCTTGAATAATCAATGTTTAATTTGCTTACTAATTTCTAGAACTCAATATATTTTTGGCTCTTAATTGTTAAACTCACATCTGCCAGTGATTCAAAAGGTATAGTCTCACTGGTTAATTGTTCTGCCAAATGGTATAAGACGATGTTGTGGCCAGTGATATTCAATGATTTGATCAGTTATAGGTTATTCGACATCTTGAGTTCGTTAAGAGCTTTGAATTTGAAAAGAAACATTAATGGTCATGGTGAAAGTAAATTTGAGCTGAGTTATTTTCGGTGTATTGCGTTGTTGAGTTATTTATGAAACACGGATGTATAAACAGAAACTTGTAAAGTATTTCTTCACGTGTAAATATGAACCCAAGGAAAGCAGCGAAATATTAAGGTAAGCTAAAGTTGAATGCATCTTGTGTTTTTTAAGTGTTGAATATGAGGCGAACGGAGATAGGCAGGCCGTAGCGAGCCGCTGGAACGACAGGTTCCTTTGGTTTCGGGATTTCTTCAAGGTTACGTTACATTATGTAAATGAATTGGATGGAAATAAATGGTAAAATGGAATTTCCGAAAGATATTTCTAAGGGTGTTGGAAAAAACACTGCACATTAGTTTTATTTTTTTGTAGTCAAAGTAAACTTTTACCTTTTTGTAGATTCAGGGGATATTTACGAAGAAATCTCGATATCGAATTTTTAGTTGAAATATAATCCTTCTCTACCTGCTACGCATAGTCCAGTGCATAGAAATGTACCATTACCCTTAAGAGTATTTTCGCATGTTTCTTTATTTAATGTTGGCGGAACGTTTTCGTCATTTGTATTCCATACCAGTCTGAAATTTCCCCATATCCTATGATTATATTGAAGTCCGGCATATAAGCAGTGAAAAAGAAAGAGGCCAAGGTGAGAGTACAAATAGAAGGGTAAGGAATGGAACGATTTTCAACACCACTTTCTGGAAGAATGGATATTGTTATAAAGTATAGGTATCGTGGATTAATTACTAGAACATTATTTTACTTTAGCTCAATGAACATTCTTGTGTTTGTGCCCCTTAGATGTGACTTTTAATGGAAAAATGCATTTGGATTACTTTAGTATGCCCGGTATATTTTTGGTATATTTAGCTTTAATTAACAACGACTTATGTTCTAATGAAATGGCATGATTCTAAATAAATAAGTGTAATGTGGAGTTTAAGTTAATACAATGCAATAAAAATATAATTCTTCTTCATTCCTCATCCCCTACCCTCAAAAACTAATCAGGAAATGGCATTTTTAACCACTCATTACGGTTTAGGTGTTATGCAAAATTCCATAAACTTCGGCCAGAATAAAGTAGTCTTCAGAGGCTATTACCAGAAAAATCAAAATATATATTTTGCTAGATGTTAGGTCAGGCAAATATTTATAATATGCGATATTTTAATTAAAATCGTTAAAGCCATTTTTAGAGAATCAACATTTTCGAAAAATGTGTCATATAAAGGGTAGTTTGGAGTGAGAGGATACTTCTCAAAATGTTTGTGTCGTATTTCTGGAAGATACTAAACTTAAATACTAATTTGGTATTTTACCAACTTTTCGTTTTTGAGTTATCGTGTTCACGGACACACGGGCACGCACACATGAACCTTTTTCTGAAAATACTTTTTTGGATCCAGGTGACCCTAAAACATATATTTCCGGTGAAATCTCGGTGTCGACTTTTTTGGTGGAGTGCAGTACCTTCTCTATACACTATGTACATAGTACGTGTAGAGAAAGTAAAAAAAGTATTATCTTGTGTTGTATATACTATGTACATAGTACGTGTAGAGAAAGTAAAAAAAGTATTATCTTGTGTTGTATATATATATGTATATATGTATATATATGTATGTGTATATATATGTATATATATATAAATAAAGGAGAGGAGTATAACCATTATAATAAAAATCTGATATCTTCTATTCACATTACTTTCTCTAAAACTCTGAAACAAATTATTGTTAAAAAGCTTATGCTTCTTTTTACTTCCTGCTAATCGAGAAAAAATTAGCAGAAATAGTCTTAATACTTGCTTCCATATAAGTAGAAATGAAATATGGGTGTAGCATTAGAGTATTGGTCAAAAGCTGGTTGCTATGTGTGTGAAGTTGCTTTGTCTGTATGGACTGGAGTTGTCAAATTCCCGTATGAGAAAAGGAAGTTTTTTTAAAGCTGAAACCAATGGAACATCTCAAAAACGATCCGCCACACGAAAAAACTGTATATGACATAAGTTGTGTGTATTAAAGAGATCTACATTTTCTGTTATGTAAGATTTTCTCTATCTCTTGCGGTTTGTCAGTTATGTAAAATTCCGTAAAATCCATCCAGAATAAAGCAGACACCAAGATATACACTTAGTTTTCGGGATAATATCTATAATATACTATATTTTAATCAAAATCGTTAGGGCTATTTTCGAGAAAATCAAAATTTTCGAAATTTTTTCCATGTAAAGGGTTGTTGGAGGTAGTGGGGGTTTCTTTCAAATCATGGTGTGGCATCCTTGGAAGATACCAAGATACCAAGATACCAAGTTTGGTTATTCAACAGTCATTTCGCTTGTTTGAGCTATACTATCCACTCACAAGCACACATATTCACACGCACACACACTGAACTTTTTCCAAAAATGTTTTTTTGGATTCAGGGGGAGCCAAAGAATCTATTTCCAGTGAAATCTCGATATAGAATTTTTGGATGGAATGCAATACCTTCTCTATACACCATGTAGAGAAAATAAAAATAGCCAGGATAGTTGGTAATAACATATTAATATAACCCTGATACTAAGGACTTACGAAGGTAAATCGCCATTAAGATAGTTCTCTGAGGGTAGACAGATTGGTTGGACTGGGTAAAAAACATAACCACTTGAAAGATTGAATGGCTTACCGGCACGTTGTCACGGCAGCTCAGTAGTTAGAGCAACCGCAAGGAGAGCGGGAGAACCGTGTTCAATCTCGGCTGTGGCATTGCATTTTTACTTTCTCTGCACGTACCATGTACATAAAGTATAGAGGAAGTATAGTATTTCACCCAAATATTCGATACCGAGATTTCATCGGAATTACGCGTTTAGGACCCCCTGACTAAAAAAAAAAAGCCTTTTCTGAAAAAAGGTCCGGTGTGTCAAGAAATTCCCCCAACCCAAACTACTTTTTACATGGAAACATTTTCGAAAAATTTATTTTTCATAAAAATGACTCTTAACAATTTTGTTGAAAAGATCACATACTAAAGCCATTTCCATCACAAGTAAAATGTATATCTTGAATTTTCTGGGAATAGCTTCTGTAGACATATTTATTCCGGATAAATTTTGCCGAATTTTGCTCAATTATTGAACCATAAGAAATAGACAAAAACTTAGTACACAGAAATTTAGCTCCTGTCAAAACACACAATTTATGTCCTTTACGTTTTGTGGAGGTAACCGTTACCGAGATATTCCTTGTTATTTGTTTCAGTTGTAAAGTACTTATACTTTTCTCATACAGGAACTGTCCGTTTTTCTTTTGTTCTATTCCTGGCCAAACAAAAAAGCGATTTGCATTGCTAATCGCACAACGATAGCTTAAAATATTTTTCTATTACTTTAATGTCGCGCATTCCCTTAATTCACTTCTACTTATAAGGAATGAATGAACGAATAAGTGTATTTATTTACATAACAATACCATACATAGAATTTCAACAATCGCACGGGTCCACAGACCGTACGTGCTTTTGTAATACACACTAAAAACAATATTAAAACAACAACAACACAGAATTAAAAGAATAACCCCGAAAATAAAAATACAAAGATATTCAAATATAGCAATTTAAATTTACAGCACAGCGTACACCTTCATAAATGCACCCTCTTATAATGGATAACTACACTTAAAAGAAATATATACGCATAATATATACACAATATATAAAACCAAACAGTGACTTAAGTATGACATAATATATATGCATGTAAAGCATTGTAGTCACTTTTGTTTAGTCTTATTCCCCCCACCCCTTCTCTATTGGCAGTCTCCTCAGATCTCAGCTGTCTTACCTTAAGTATAAATTTATCTAGCCCGTACACGTATTCCGTGCCTGCCAGTAGTGTCCAACATGCTTCTAGCCCTGCATTCGCGGTGGTAAAGAATCGCGGTAAATATTTTTTGCGCCATTCCTCTGTACCCCTACATCTTGCCAAGATGTGAGTCCACGACTTTTCCTCCTCGCAAATGGAACAGATTCTCTTACCATTCTCGTCAGAAATTTTCGTGCTCCTCCATACTCCTAGTCTAATTCACGCGAGCCCCTCTCTAATGAGTTTGGTACCTGTTTTGATATATTGCTCATACCCCACTCCGTTTTACCCCAGACTGTACTTCTAATGATACCTTCTCTGTGCATTGTGCACTTATTTGCTGTCTGTCAATATCACTGAGGCGGTTCTTAATTTTTCTCCAAATACTCCGCCTGTTTGCTTGCCCCGCCATCCAAATGACTCCCATCCCAATGGTATCCAACCCTTTCTTTAATTTTGATGCCCACGTCGAATTACCTTACATTCGCAATTGTTCATGGTAGCAGACTGCCCTAATTAGAGATTGGTTTCCGTGAACGATTCTCATCCAATATTTAACTGCTCTGATTTTGCACTCTATCGTTTCACTTTGTGCCCCGAATTCCCTCATTATTCCCCAGTTTGCCGTACCCCTCCCTACACGCACAATTCCTTTAAAAAATTGGGTCCTCACTTGGTCCAGATCACTGTTTGTTCCCACCCCCATAATTCTCCTCCATATGTCATCGTGGATCTAACTGTCGCTCCGTATACATTTGCCATTAAGTTTATGGATATATTCGGAATTCTGCAGCTTATCCGGAAAGCTTCCGCCGCTTTCACATTTGCCTTGTGTTTAATAATTTCAATGTGTTTTGTCCATTTTCCGTTCATTGTAAATGTGAGTTCTAAGTACACAAAAGATTTACCATTATCCAGATTTCTCCTGAGTATGTCCAAGTCTCCTCCTGCTATAAGCAGAATCATTTTTGAAAGTCATTGCCTTAGTCTTATTCACATTAACTGTAAGTAATCATTCATCACAATAATTCTTAAGTTTGTCTAGTCCTCATTGCAATCCGTTAACTGTCGTAGAGCACAAAAGTAAATCCTTCGCGTATAAAAGGGTCGGGATCTGCAAATCCGCTACTACTGGTTGCTGGATATTCTCTGCTATCATTGTATCAGTAATATCATCCACAAAGAGATTAAATAGCAAGGGAGATAAAATACAACCCTGCCTCACTCCCTTACAGCTTGGACAGCTCTCCGGCACTCTGTTTCTGTCGTACTTTATACAGAATTCAACATTTTGATAGATTGCCTGCAATGCTCTAATCATTTTACTTGATAACCCCTTTCCGCCTAGTTTATACCATAATGCATTTCGATTGATAGAGACAAATGCCTTCTTAAAGTCCACAAATGCACAATGAAGCTTTCCCCGCTTAATTGACATTTATTTGTCCTTAGGAACCAAGTAAGAAGAACATTCTGCTAATGTTTATTTCGATTAATATTATGTAGAAAGAAGAAGAATCTTTGTAAGAATTTTGTAGATCAGCTAGAGAAAGTCATGTGAGTAATATTGTAACATATTTTCAACAAGTTCTTCAAGCCCGCCTGGGTAGTGTGGTGGCGGCGTATCTGTCTCATATTCAACAGGTTGTGAGTTCGAATCCTGCTTAGGGTGAGTTATCTTGATAAGGTTTTCCTTTATTTTGAGAAGACCCAATAGACCCTGAGATCATTTATTGAGCATCGTTTCACCAATTTCATTCATCACCGGATATGACCAACCAGGTTAAAGGACTTTAAGCTACAAAAAGAAAGAAACAAGAAAAAAGTTCCATCAACATGAAACCTATTTTATCAGTTTTGAACGATATTCTTAGAGAAATGTCCTTTTTTCATTTATAGCGGCACTTTTCTGCGTTCCCGTCTGAAACAGAAGCCTCTGAATTTGGGAAGTAAATGATAATCTCCAGTGGCCAAGTCGCGGAAACGGAAGTTTTCCAATGTGTCGAAGCCGGTAGTAAGAGCAGCGGCCATGAAAATGCAATTATTGAGCCAAGGAGTTGTCTTGAGTGAATTTGTCCCTTCTTTTTCCCTTGATAGCTTCGCCAACTTTGAAAATTAATTTGACGTAGTACTTCCCCTGTTAAACTTTACCCAGTCACAGAAGGGGAATGGGGAAGGAAAAGGGATTCATGATAATCACAAAACACCCCTCTTGAGGCGCTGGCACAAAATCTTTGAGGTGGCGATGAACCCTTGTTTTTCCACTCTATGCTCCGGCGCTTCTATTATTGTGGTTAAACCATTGTGAAATTCTTGCAGAAGTTTCATCAATATTACTAAAGGTAGTAGGCATTTCAACCATCTTTGAAGGAAATACACAGCGCGGATCAGGCGGCCACGTTTATTATTCTGATGTTTTTACTTTCTCTACACGTATTACGTACATAGTGTTTAGAGAAGGTATGCACCCAAAAATTTGTTACCCAGATTTCACCGGAAATACATGATTTGAAACCCCCTGAATATGTTTTTTAGAAAGATGTTCGTGTGTATGTCTTTCTGTCTGTCTGCCACACTTGGTAATTAGGTTTGGTATCTTCCAAGGATGCGACAGGAAGTTTTTCAAAAAAATTCCCACGTCCCCAACTACCCGTTTACGTGAAACGTTTTTCCAACATTTTGATTTTCTTAAAAATGGCTCTAGCGATTAAAAGAGAAAAATTCTCCTTAATAAATTTACAATCTATCACCTATAATCTCAGCCATTTTACCTTGCAACGGTGATTATTTTCAACCAACCATAAAGACATCGGAACATTATATTTTATCTTTGGTGCATTCAAATGTCGTATATTAACGATATTTACCTGCAATATAAATGTATATCTTGAATTTTCTGGGAATAGCCTCTGAAGACTAGCTTATTAGGGATGAATTTTACGAAATTTTGTTTAACTTCTAAACCGTAAGAAATTGAGAAAACCTTACGTAGAAAATGTAGAGCTCTTTAAAGTACACAATTTAAGTTATACAATTTTTTTCGTATAGGGTGGATCGTTTTTGAGATATTGGTTTGAGCTTTAAAAAACCTATACTTTTCTCATACGGGAATTTGTCAACTCCTGTCCACAGAAACAAAGAAACTTGAGCTACATAGGAATCAGCTCATGACCAATACTTCAGCCTATGCGATACCCTTATGTCCCTTCTACTTGCATGGAAGTAGGAAGTACGACATTTGTGCTAATTTTTTGCTCAATTATCATGAAGTAAATAGAAGCATAAGCTTTTTAACAATAATTTGTTGCAGAGATGTAGAGAAAGTCATGTGAATGGAACACATCAGATTTTTTTTATCAAAATGTGCCTAATTACCAAAAGAATAATATTTCTATGAAACCATTTTTCTTGGTTTCATCACATGTGGAGACTGTTTATTGGAAAAAGTTCTTCCTGAAATACTTTTAAGAAATCAATTCCTCATTACTAGCTTCACCATACATAGTGATCACGAATTTGTACACTTATCTACCGTATCTATTTCATATAAAACTTAAAGAGAAAAGGCAACATCTTTCCTTCATATTACTTTCTCTAGCTGTTCCTCAAACAAACTTTCCTTCACTCCATGGCACGACAGCTCACGGGGAACTTTGGCCTACCGCCCGGCCGCTGCGTCCCCCATCTCGGTTCACTACAAACGTCATGGATGGGGTGCAGTATTGGAGGGTGAGACGTGGTCAGCGCCTCTAGTCCCCCCGGCCGGTTAATGCGGTCCTCATGACCTGGAGCCACTACTTCTCCATCAAGTAGCTCCTCAATTGGCCCCCCAAGGACCTTACGAGGCTGAGTGCACCCCGGGCCAGGTCTCCCAGCGAGGGAAAAATCCCCACGCCGGTACTGGGGATCGAACCCAGGTGTCCCGCTTGGTAAGCAGCACCGCGCTAAGGAGACGACCGACAAACTTTCCTTACAAGAGATTATTTCTTTATCTACCTCATGCTAATCGAGATAATACTTATATTACTTGATCTCCAGTAGGTAGAATGGAAATAAGGAAATATATTAAACTAAAGCGAAGATCAAACCTTAGAAGCTATCGCTATCTGCACCAATTGAAATTTGGTTCTCTTTTGCAATCCCCGGCGTAAAATAAAAGAGACAAAGCGAGGGTTGATTTCCCGCTTGAGAGAAGCTTAAGTAGTTTAAAATTGAAACCAATAACAAAGAATATCTCGGAAAGGGTTAACTCTACAAAAAAGTGTAAGACATCAATTGTGTGTTTTAATGAGATATACATTTTTGTACACTGTGTTTTTGTCTATTTTTCACGGTTTACGAATTAGAAAAATGTCCCCCGAATGAAAAGTTCTTCAGAGGCATATTCCTAGAAAATTCAAAATATGCATTTTGCTCGTCATGAAAATATCTCACACATATGGCATTTTAATCAAAATCGTTAGTCATTTTAGAGAAAATTAACATTTTCAGTTATAATTAATGAAAAGTATAGTTTTGGGCGAGGGAACTTTTTTGAAGATCTTCTTGTCCCATCCTTGATAGATATGGACTTAAATACTAGGTTTGTTATTAAGCCAACCTTTCGTTTCTGAGCTGTGATGTCCACACACATGCACACGCAGACACAAAATGTTTCTAAAAATGGTTTTTAGGTGTTAAGGAATCTCAAAACATCCATTTCCGGTAAAATCTCGGTATAGAATTTTTGGGTATAACACAATATTTTCTCAATCTCTTATCTAAATTGTAGATACGTGATATAGAAAATAAAAGGTTAATGGTACATTTTCCTGTACAAAAAGCGGCCCCTTTCCAAAGATATCATTTGTATTTTTTCCTTCGTAAGGCTTCTCCTTTTAGAAATAAGCCTTTGAGTTCAGGCCACCAAAGTTAGCTCTGTAGGTGACTGACATGAAAATAATTCAGTAACAGAAAACTGAACCAGTGAGTGTGTTATTTTTAATAAAATATTATTTTTAAAAATAATATCACTACTATCGCTACTCAAGGAAATGATGAGGCAAAGATAAATTGATTTCCTTGAGGAAGGGTAACAATTACTTGCACATGTTCGTAACTCCACAACAGCAACATAAATTTTAAAAGAGCTTTTATCAGCAGCATGGAGACGAAGGTTAGTGTCATTCCTACTCCTTAACGGCAATTAAAATCCAGCATTAAGAAATTGGCTGTATAACATGAAAATACAAATCTTAAATGTATTAGTTTAACAATAACAAACAGTTCTTAAGCTTTAGCTACATTCGTACGTTTTCTTTATATATATTACATTGTAGTTATTAATTTGTGCTACAGTTAATTATTTTTGCGCCAAAACTCAAAAGAATCATTTCCTTAACGGTAGTACGCTAGTGTCGTCATGGATAACTAGTTTAAATGTTACCCTTAAGCAGTTCGGCCATATTTTGGGGAAGATAAAGGTTCCCTGGTAATCAAGTCGTTGGGCTAATTCTCCATCAACAGAGTATACTCATATGTCGGAGAGCGTGGCTAAATTTCTAATCACCAACTAAGCTTCTCCCATTATATCACCTTCAAAAAGAGGAGTTTTTGTAGCAATGGTTAAATTCTTACTTTCTCTACACGTACTATGTATATAGTATATAGAGAAGGTAGGTATACTTACTGTTTTCACCGGAAATACGCGTTTTAGGGCCCCCGTGTCGCTAAAAAGCATTTTTAGAAAAATATCCGTGAATGTGTATACGATAACTCAAAAAATCGGTATTTAAGTTTAGTATGCGACACGGAAACTTTTAGAAAAATCGCCCCACCACAAACTACCCTTTACATGAGCAAAAGTCGAAAATTTTTATTTTCTAAAAAATGACAATGATCTTGCTTCAAACAGCATACATTTTAGATATTTACTAGGCAAATAAAATGTATATCTTGAACTTTCTGGGAACAGCCTTTAAAGTTCTCTCTATTCTGATTGAATTTTGCTGAATTTAGTAAAACTGGTAAATTGTAAGAGGGGAAAAAAGCTTGTTACACAAAACCTTAAATCTCATTAATACACACAATTTATATCATACATGTTTGTTTGTTTGTTTTCTTTCTTGGAATTGACCATTTCTGAGATATTCCTTTTTATTTGTTTCAGATTTAAAATACTTGAACCTTTCTCGTATGGAAAGTTGTAAACTTCTGGCAAAACAAAGAAACGGACTTCAACCAAATAGTAGCCAGTTTTTGAAAGATTATTCCCTTATTTCCCTTCCGCTTACAAAGAAGAAAGTAATTAAGACAATATCTGCTAATGTTTATCTCGATTATCAAAAAGTAGATAGAAGAATAAGCTTTTTAACAATAACTCCTTCACCTATGTAGAGAAAGTCATGAGAATGGAATACATCAGATTTTTTATTGATATCTTCTGTTGTATCAAACGTTATCTTACGTGGATAACATTATGGCCTAGCTTTTTGCGCGCAGTATTCGTATGTTCTAAACTTATCAGCTCTTAGGTTAAAATTTAACTTCTCAAAAGGCACGATATTGCATTATGATTTAGCACTAAGCATTTTCCACAAAAATGCTAAAAATAAATATATGGACTGGCCCGGATACCTGAATAAAGGTCGACGTGCTGCTGTTCTTCCTCATGCCTACGCTGCTGCAAAGGTACACTGGGACCGAATTAGAGGCGAAAATTACTAATTTAGATACCTATATCATGTAAATACTCTATAGACAACTGTGATTTATTTTGGCTAAATATATTTTCACGAATGGTCTTTTTTAAAAACTCTGCCATGTTTAAATCATTTCTGTTCCGCCTTTTATCAGTACTTCTTCTTTCTGTGTACTTTCTCATTTTGCCAGTTTTATATTCTTATGTACGGAATTGATTTCTTACGTGTCTGTTTTTTTTTTTATTTGTATGCTCACTTTTATAAACACTGTTAGTGCTACTTAAAATGGATTTTATGACTTTACTCATTAGCACAAAATATTCATTTATCCTTTAATATGTGCTCCATTCACACGACTTTCTCTACATCTCTGTAACATCTCTGTAACAAATTACTTTTAAAAGCTTGCTCTTCTAATTCATAAACATAACAGGCATTGTCTAATTACTTAGTTCCTTATAAGTAGAAGGAAAATAACGTAATGCACTAAGGCGGTTGCTATGTAATTGAAATTGTAATTGGCCAGAAGTTCAAAAGTTCCCGTATGAGAAAAGTTAAAGTATTTTAAAACTGAACACAATAACCAGGAGAATCTCGGAAATAGTGAACTCCGCGAAAAAAGTATATGATATAAATGATGTTTTAATGAGATCTCATTCTTGTAGCAGTGAGGTCTTATGATTTACCGCTTATGCAAAAATCACCTAGAATGAATATATCTTCAGAGAATATTCCCAGAATATTCAAGATACACATTTTATTTGTCATGAAAATATATTTACTTACAGTATGTACTTAAATACTAACTTTGGTATTTAACGGACTTTTCGTTTGTGAGCTATCATACCCATAGATACACACACACGAAATTTTTTCTAAAATTGTTTCTTTGAAGTAGTATAAACTCAATACTTTGTATCCTTGTTACTTAATGGAAGCTTTCGCATGGTCACGGGATGTTCCACGTGACGTAAGAGATTGCAAACTCCAAACTTCATGATTGCGCTGCGTGCATTGGAAGCATCAAGGATAAACGTTTGACTCCTTCTTCTCACACGGTATATGATGGGAGTCGTGCGCTTTAGTCTAGTGTATTACCTTATTTTCCTTCTGCTTAGAAGAAACTAACACCTTTTTCTGCTAAAGTTTATCTCGATTACCTTGGTGTAAACAAAGAATGATGTTTTGTAACAATAGTTTGTAAAGGAAGTCATGTCAATGGAAAACATTAGATTGCTTCTATCACGTGATATATTAAAATATGTACAAAATGAATCTGGTGCAAGTTTTCTTAGAGAGGAAAGACTAAATCAATTACATTGTTAAACATTTAGTTAAATAAACATAACAAATAATAATAAGAATGAATGAATAATTAATTGTATTTATTGAAATAACAGTATCATACAATGAGCTTACCAATCTCACGGGTCCAGAAACCTTACATGCTTTTGCAATACACAGAGATAAGCAATATTGAAAAAAACAACAAAAAAAACAAAAAAGAACAAACAAAAAAAAACAAAGCTTCAAAAGAGTAGACAAGAAAATAAAATGACAAGATATTCAAATATATATCAATTTAAATTTACAACCCAGAGTATACCTTATTCAGATGTATTAAAAGTAATAAGATAGAATACATTATATAAGGAATTATTATTACTTAAACAAAAGTTTGAGCAATGCCATTATAAAAAAAACTATTTACTACCAACCTTTAAAACCAATTAAGGGAAATTAACTCAAAAGTTGTTGTTCAGTACTACTGACATTATTATTATTATTATTATTATTATTATTATTATTATTATTATTATTATTATTATTATTATTATAGTTGTTGTTTATATAGTTGGTTAAAATATGAAGCCCGGGACTTAAAGTACTCAGGACTTTAATCGAAAAGATAGAGTTCAACTATTGCTGGAATTTTAACCACGGATTCCTAGCATTCATGCAGTTGCTCTAACCACTCTGCTACAACATGGTAGCTTAAATACAGTAATATTTATAACGGTTTAAAGTTGGAAGTGACTTTTGAATGACCTGTACTTTAATTCCCGAGCTTCATAGTTTAACAAACTATTATCATACTCTACCTTTTTTAACTCCTCTCATGCACAGGGCTAGTGTGAAAAAATTGATAATATTTACGAAATTCTTACCCTTAGTATACTTAAATTTGTAAAAAGAAAATGTTACTCACTTTCTATTTGGAAGCGAAACATTACAACAATACAGCATGCAAAATCTCTCAGTTTGGGGTATGTATTGGCTGACAACATTTGCAAGATTGGTTTACTGCTGTATTTACAATCAATTACTTTATCAATAGATACATTATCAATCTAAAGTTCGTGGAAATCAGCGACGTTTTGTTCGTAAATGGATTGAGAAACTTTAATTTGGGATTCGTAGAGATCATCAGTGTGTTTTCCCTGCTGTATAATGCGGATGATGATTCTAAAAGACTCTTGTTGGACAAAATTCCAGCACACCGGTGGCGTTGATATAATTTGTAAATTGTCAGCATCGTTAGCAAACAAATTATTTTGTACACCATGCCACCATACTTGTTATTTTACGTGAGCCCTCCCCATCTATTATCACAGACACGTTTGATTTCAGTCGCTGAGATTCGAACTCATGAGATTCGACTCTATATGGCTAGCCAGTCTATTTCGTCTCGCCTTCACAACCTGTTCGAATCTTTTCAATTAACAAATATACAAAGAAGGAGGAAAGAGAGCTCACTTGATGGATGTTTTCCATATGCATTTCTCAGCCGTAACAACACACTGACGATACTTCATAGTTAATTAAAGTTCTCCAAATTAACATTATAAAGCAACATCAGTCGCGAGTGACGAAGGTTATTAATTTTACCTGCAAACACGCTCAAAGGACTGCCACAAAAGGATCATTAAAAGGAGTGCGCTGTGATTCCCCAGTGCACTGTTGACGCACCTCTGAAGAGTGCTCAACTTTCAGCCTTTTCCAGTAAAGCGATATTGGAATTTTTTAAAGTGAACTTGTTCTATGGGCGTCACCATTTTCTAATAAAATTCTAGGAATGTGAAAACGGCTTTGTAAAACTCTCTTTTGTCTCTGTTCTGTTAGAACTAAGGGAGGAACAGAAACGCCGCTGTGTTTTGAAGCTACCTGACCTTTGGGAAAAGTAGTCGGGAAACTCTTGTGTTACTCTGACAGTATAGCCTCAACATTTCTGTACTATAATTTGAAAGTTTGTATTTGTAAATAATCTTTATTTAAGATATGCCGAAAAGAAAAGCATTTCCGCAATATTTGATAGCTAAATAGATAGTGTTAAATCAATACTTATTTTATAATATAAATAATGGTTAAATAGAGAAATAATTGCTATTAATAATACATAACGAATAATGTAAAATTTATTATTTATAATTCTTTTGTAGATAAGAACCACTAGAAAAGGCAAGGAAAAAGAAATTTGCTCAAAGCCAGAATAGTAAAGATAATTCAGTTCCGGGAATCTCAATAACCAAGAAACACATTAAGCTCAAGATGTGGTTCGTGAGAAGCGTAATCTCTAAAATCTTAAGTGACGCGTATGGTAAGTGCATGTAAACCATTTGTAAGAATTAGCAAAGGGAAATAATGCTTAGGATTAAGCAACCAAACGTTAATGTGAAGTGTAACATTTGGCAACGTAGAATGTAAAACTTATGGTGGGATAGCAGTAGTAGGCAGTATTTGTATTAATAAAAGCGTGCATCGCTAAAATTTATACTCTGACGTTTTTCTCTATAGTTTTAGAAGTTTGGGAAGTGTTACTGCCATCTTAGTGCAGCAACCAGTTTAGCGGTGACAGGTGTATAGCAGTTTAGGAAGTCACAGTAAGCTTAAGCCTGTTACTTTATTACGGAAAAAGTTTCCTACAACGTAGGGTTCTGAATACTCTGGAAGTTAGTAGGGTGAATGCAACGCATAATACCTAATGTTTTGATTCAGGGAGAATTGATTATTCACCTTAAAGCAATCAGAAATCGTTCTAAACAGATCACTTATTACTACTCACATCTTTCAGTAAATACTCTCCTATAATTTAACTGGTATTGTCTATTCTCGCAATACTCATCCGTACCCTGAGAGAATGATTTCACAGTCTTCCAGTAGAGCAAAAAGACCACAGATACTCTCATAAAGTTTATTCAAATACTTTATACTTAATGATGCAAATAAATAATGATAAATCAAGATACATGTATGGGAAGTGCATTATTGAAAAATCCAGGGAAATATTAAAAATGCAAAACGAAATTTAATCTTTTCAATTCTAGGAGATTCTTTAACGCATACTACATTAGGACTATGAGTATTAATATTAATTAAACTATAGTAAGAAATGAATTAAAGTATTAGTTGAATGCAAATGACTCCTATGAGAAAGCAACATTTGTGATGTAGCGTTTCATTATTGTTTTAAACAAGGCTTGTTGGCTGTGGAGACATTTTTTTCATAGTACTCTAAATAGAATCAATTTGACAGTTTTTTTTAAGGAGAAAACTATGGTAGAGGACTGAGAAATAGAGTATGTTACATCCGTAGAAATCTCAACAAAGGCACGAATTAGTGTACAATAAATTGAAAAAGTGGTTAAGCAACTGTTATGCGCGTACTTAACGTATATTATGTGCATATTGAGTCCATATAGGTATTACTGTTTCTTTTATTTCTGTAGCAACCAGGTTGGATGTAGGAATGTTAACTTACGCCCAGAAACAACAATAAGTAGTAGAAATTAATCACATCGCCCAAAAAGACTTTAACTTGCCTACTTAGGAATTCGACAAAGGAGCCTATTGTCCCCCACGCTCTTTATCTTATACTTAAGGTATTAATAATGGCTAGATTCTATAAAACTGACTTTATAATCTGTATTCGCTGATGGTCAATCAGTAGACTATTAGTGTCAATAGAGTCCCATATTGGGCATGGGTGTTTGTGTATTTGTAAATGTGTATATGTGTAATTAAATAGATAAACAAAATAAATGTTACAAAAAAGAGGAAAAGGAAAAGGTAATACAGCGCCAGAGGCCTGACAAGCCTCCAAAAATGTATTTATAAAAAAATAGCTATTTTAATTTCAAGCTGTCAGTATAAAGGTTCTTAGAAGTATAAGTACATATATTTGCATTCGTAAATACCGATATTGCAATGAAACACTAGTAATTTTTATTCATTAAAATTAGTACGTTCTTAGGTTGGTTAATATCCTGAAGTAGGCGTGCAACATACTGGCCATACCTGTTTGTTCTCCATCAGAGAGCGGGGTGGGAGTATTGAAAAGAAGCTTGTCATAGTAGGTAAGGCCTTGGAATAACAAATGTTGTAGTGGTGTTAAGTTCAAATGCTTTCTATATGGCAAATGACTTCACACTACCTCAGGGGTTAAGTCAAGTATTGAAGTGTGAATACGGCAATAAACCGGATAGTCTACACTGACAGGCGTTGTTCATTTTACTGTGCTGTTTCGATCTTGCAGACATAGCGAGGATTATATGGAAAGCCCCCCTACCCCAAGCTACACTTTACGTGGACATTTTTGATGTTCTAAGAATTACTTTGATTAAATATATTTACATGACAAATAAAATGTATATCTGAAATATTTTGGAATATCCTCTGAAGATATTTTCATTCTGGCTGACTTTTGCATAACCGTAAGAGATAGAAAAAACTTGCTGCATAACAATATACATTTTGTCAAAGCACATAATTTATATCATACATGTTTTACTTATTGTTTTTTGTTTAGTTAAACATTTTTGGGACATTGCCCACTGTTTCTTTCAATTTTAAAATATTTAAAGCTTTTCTCAAAATGGAATTAGTAATTTCTGTTAATATCAGGTTTTAGCATTTATAGTAGACTTTTTTTTCTAATTTTATAGTACACTAACCCTCTGCAATAAAATTAGGCTAGTTATAGTTTTATATTCTAAAATTATTAATAAAACTATAAACACTATAGAGTTTTGATTTTTTTAAATAATAAACAGCAAAATAATGTAACTGCGCTCAGATGTAATGCCGTGGCCATCACACCGATCATTTTATTTGGACCCTCCCCATTCTTTACCACAGCCAGATTTGTCTGCAGGCGCTGGGACTTGAACTCGAGATGTTCGGCTTTGAATGGACAGCCAGTCCATTAAGGATCGCATTAATGATCACGGCTATACAAGTCGCTTAAATTGTACCAATGAACGGGCAATAATTAGAGGAAGAAGGGCACATGTAGCAAATTAAATTGTGCAATTAAGGGTTATTTCGCTTCTATTTATATGGAACTATGTATCAAGCTAATTTCTGTTAATACTTATTTCGATTAGCAGATGAAGATAAAAGAATGCCTTTTACTTTCTTAGCACGTAGTATGTGCAGAATATATACAGAACCTATTGTATTGCACCCAAATATTCGATTCCAAGATTTTTCCGAAAATACATTTTTTGATTCCCCTGAATAAAAAACATTGGAAAACATTGGAAAAAACCATTGAATTCCAAACTTGGTATTTAAGCTTGGTATCTTCCAAGGCTGCGGCAGGAAAATCCCCACACCCAAGCTACCCTTTACATGGCTCTAACGATTTTGACTAAAATCTCTTACAGTTAAGATATTTACATGCCAAATAAAATGTATATCTTGATTTTTTGGTAATAGTCTCTAAAAACCTGTTTATTGTGGATGATTTTTATGGAATTTCGTATAAATGGTAAACTTTAAAAGATAGACAAAAGCTTACAAAAAATATTGATCACGATAAAACACACAATTTGTGTCACATACTTACATTTTTCGTGGAGTTGGCCATTTTCGAGATATTCCTTGTTATTGTTTCCAGTTTTAAAGTGCTTAAACTTTTCTCATACCAGAACTTATCAAAGCTGGACCACACAAAGAAACGGATTTCCATCCCATAGTAAGTACATTTAAAACATTTGACTGTCGGTTTAGCCTAGTGTATTCCCTTATTTCCCTTCTACGTATAAAGGAACTAAGTAATAAGACCGTTTCTGCTAATGTTTATCTCGATTAGCATGAAGTAGATAGAAGAATAAGCTTATTAACAATCATTTATTACAAAATGTAGAGAAAGTCATGTGATTGGAGCATATCAGGTTTTATAAGAATAGTCTTTTTGCAGAAGGGGTAGAAACGTCTTGTGAATGGAACTTGTTAGGCTTAAAAGGTATAATAATATCAATTTTCTTTTTACTTCTCAAACTCTAAATTATGTTTCTACATACCTGATACTCAGTGTGGTTGGAGGCCATCTTGATGTGACACTGTTATTCTACATTTTCTTCAGCACAGGCTTTTCCATGTTTCTCCTGCTATTCCCTTGCATCTCACACTTGTATTAAGTTAATGACGCTAGGTTTCCCGAGCGCAAATTATGAGCGTCTTTCTTAGTAGCAAACGTTTTCAAATTCTCGCATCTAATAACACTTGGCAGCAAAATAAGCCTTGCATACGCCATCTTCTTTAAAGACGATGACTCTGCGGGTTCTAATTTCCGAGAGTCGCTCCCTAGCTGCGGTCGGCAAAGTGGTTGGGTCGACGTGCTCCTTCAAGTACGACTAAGGACGTCATTTTCTTTTCTACTTCACTGCAAATATGCTGCTCTGTAGGTAGTAAGCCATGGACCAAGAGGAAAATAGCATTTTCAGAACAGATGCGAAACAATTTGATGATTTACATACCCATGCCTTTCCCTACCTGTTCTGCAAAAAATTACCTTTACAAAAGTTTATTGTAATACTTAGCTACAAGGGGTGTTCAATAAGTCCTAATTAAACCCATAGCATCGTAAAAAGGCCAATTCTGCGCGACGGCTCTATTAGTTCTACCGTCTGACAAACGGAGACACGTTGGGGTATCTATATTAGGAATGAAAGTGAAATGTACGGACAGTGGTGAAAACAGTGAAATTGGTGTCTGTGATTCATATTCAGCAACGACCCGAATTTGATTCCGGCAAAATTAAAAATAAATTCAGCTCCAGCATTCTTCCTTTTGCCAAACGGAGATACGTCGGGGTATCTATAGTAGGAAATAAAATGAAATTTGTAGATTATATGGTGAAAACACAGATGGTGCTTTAAAATCAGTTATTAAATATAAAGTCTGCAATTCAGACCCAGCAAGGGTCGTGAATTCAATACCTGCTAAATTAAACATAAATTAGGTAAATGTCCACCTTATATTTTTAACCAATTTTAATTGCTTATGTTTTCACTACAATCCACAAATTTCAAGTTTATTTCCTGTTATAGATACCCCAACTAATAGAACCGTTGTGTAGAATTAGTAACCATCGCCTCATACTAGTTGGCAGTTAAAAGTTTCAGCTATATCCATCACTAGTTTCCTTGGCCTAGGCGATTGAATTAACAATCATGTGCTTCTTTAGAAAGATAATAAAAAAAAAAATCGTGCGGCGAAACAACACTTCTATTTAAAAGGCTTAACACTGCAAGAGATAAAAGGTGAGGTGGATGAAGTTTGTGGCATATCTGTTCCTGCATTTGTAACAGTTTATAATTCCATAAATGAATTTAAACGTGGCCGTATATGCACAAATGATGAGAATTGTTCCAGAAGTCTAGTAGAAGTGACTTTCTTCGAAATTATTGACAAAATCCAGAATATAGTTTTGAGTGATCGACGAATTCAATTTCGCAAAATAGTAGAGGCCACAGGCGTATCACAAGGTTTTAAATCGACGAGAACTGCGACTGAAGCACCATTCAGTGGAGATAGCTGCGCTCTGGAAAAACAGCTCTTGGTGGCGGGATGGCGTTTGTGGTGGTCTGCAAACTTAAGCGGTCTATCTGTAACTATGCCATGAACTGCTGGCACTCCCCGGGTCGACACGAAGAACTGCTTGTGAACTGTTAGGGACCGTTTTCGGCGGCTCTCTCCCTGTACAGATATCGGCCGCCCGCTGAAATTGCATTCATCTCATCTTTCCTCCAGGGGTTTTATGTGCAATAAGCCACGGCTGCAGTGTGGAGTATCCTAATGTATACGCGCACACACAAACATAGGTATATTTCTCGTAAAAATTTAGTACCTATAGATGTTTTGGGTGGAATCCAATACTTTCTCTAACTACTATTAGTGAGAAATTACCTTGTGATTGACATTCCTGCTGACACGTGGCCGTTTCGGTACGCTGTTGCAATATTTACTCGGTGTCCGTCTGCAGCGGCACACGTTCCACTGCTTTCTCTAAGATGTCTTCTTCTCTGCATGCATTTTCTATCCCACTTGTGGTATGTTGAACTGCTTTTCCCCACTTCTCACCAGTTACTCCAACATTGGGTCCTGTACTTCACTAAGCGTAAAAGTTTTTTTATTTCGGCTAAGGTTATCTCAATTTGTTTATCACGGCTATAAGACATTCTCTAATCACAGTGTCATTCGTGGTATTTCCAAAATGAGAACAAGAGCAATGTCCGCGATATTTAAAGGTAGATGCAAATCTTTATGAAACACAACTGAACGTTTCACAGAATGAAATCAAAGAATCAGATTACAAACAATTGATTAGTCGTGCATGAAAACGCACGCATAAGTTTCCACTGAACCAAGAAGATGTTGCAACGCCGATGACGGTTACGCATTCTTAAACTGCTGGTATTCAAAGTTGAAGTAGCAGATAGTATTCCAGCGCCAAGTGAGCATGGCATTAATAAGTATAATGCGCTGAAGTGCAGATAATCGCACGCCTTGAGCAAGCTTTGTTATTGTTTATAGTTCTGCATTGTTATTCAAATTCTGTTACAGCTAAGCGCCCATAATTGTGCTCAAAGTGTTATTTCTGTCGTAAAATAAGCATAACCTTTGCATATCTCCAACACCACAGCTTTTACAGGTTATCATAGCAAAACCTAAAGTATCCTTGTGTTGTGTAAGTAATCATACAGCTGTTGCACCGGCTACTGCAGAGTAAAAGATCTGATGTGTTTCATTCACATGACTTTCTCTTCTAACTTAGTTGCAAAAGATTATTTCTTTATATACATCGTGGTAATCCAGATAAATATAGCCAAAATGATTGTATTACTTAATTCTAAGTAGATGGGATACAAGGTAATACATTAGGCTAAAGTGATACTCGGGTCTTTTAAAAAAGTCATCGAGAAAAACGCCCACATCTGGCAAAGAAAAGGACTCTCTCCCATCAAGACAATTCAGGGGTCTAACACCTGTGCAGTTCGATGGCGAAAATTTTAGAATTAAGGTTTGAATCACAATAAATTTGTCATATTCACCAAATTTGGCCCCCAGTAACTCGTCTCCCAAACAAATGCTTATTTCGAGGACCTTCCGAATTCCTACTTTTTGGAAAACTTAAAATAGTTGGAAAAACATAGGGAAAAGTTTTTTCTACCTTTTTCTAAGAACTTTTTGAACACCCCTCGTATGCTGCAAACCTGATAAGACTTTATTTTACTTTAATTTTTATTTGCTCTAGCATCTATACACAACTTGCATAGTGGATAGAGAAAGTATTGTACTCCTACCGAGAATTCACTGTTTTGAGACTTCCAAAATACCAACAAAAAATGCATTTTTAAAAACATGTCCTGTGTATCTGTATGTGTTGATGTGTGTGTAGGTTAAATGTCGAACTTGCTATTTAAACTAAGTATCCTCCAAGGATGGAAGATAAAGATTTTTAGAAAATCCCACCACCCCCAATACCCGATAAGTTTTGATTTTCTGAAAATGGCTCTAATGAATTTTATTAAAATGTCATATGTTTAAAATATCTTAATGACAATCGAAATGTATATCTTGAATTTTATGGGAATAGCCTCTGAAGACCTCTTCATTCTGGATGCCTTTTCTATAACTTTTGCTGAACTGGTAAAATGTAAGAGATAGACGAACACTTCAACAAAACATGTAGATCTCATTAAAAACACACTAAATCTCTAATATGTAGATCTTTTGTAGAGTTTTTTTTTTATATATTTCCTGTTTTTGGTTTCAATTTTAGGCTAGTTAAACTTTTCTCAAGGGGAGAGATATTTATTTTGGTCCCTCTTGGGTTTATTCTTAGCAAGCAAAGAAACGCGAATTTTAATTGTTTCTCATAGCGACCGGATATTAAACGAATTGACTATTGTGTTAGCCTAGTGTGTCCCCTTATTTCATTTCTTACAGGGCAGCAAATATAAAGAGCATTCCAGCTAATGTTTGTCTTGATTAGCATTATGCAGATAAAAGAATAATCTATGGTAAGGAAAGGTGTTTATAGTACAGCTAGAGAAAATCAGGCGGATGAAGCACATTGATTCTTTTGATACAACTGTTCTGATGTTGATATTAGCTGCAGTATTTTGAAAGAAAATTTTAACTGCATTAGTGATTCATGTGATAATATTCATAGCTTCCCAAAATGTTTGCAAAAATGCAGTGTCATCAGCTTTTTTTAAATCCATGTTTAATGAATTTACTGTCCATTATTATAAACGTCAGTAAGTTGTTAATTACAAATAAGTGATATATTATGTACGGTACACCTTAATTGAAACTATCACGAAAGCTTTCAAAACTTTTAAACGGTTTAAAATTCGGTTATTGTTTCAATATCTAGGTAAGTATAGTCGTGTAAGTAAGGGTTAGGATTATCTCATGGTGGAGGTCCCCAGGCACCAGAGCAGAGTACCGCACGTAGACACTTGGGTAGTTTGCAACTTACGTGACTCGAGGAGGAGAGATGACAGAGGTCTGAAGGTGACCAAATCCGAATGACAAGGGTGTAAATATAGAAAGAGTCCTTAATGGTTCGAGATTGAAGACTTCTCACGCTCCGAGGGCTCCCGAAAGGATCTAGATAGACAGACAAATAGATTATTTTCAGTCATTAAGCAAAAAACTTAAATAGACTGCATCATGTGAGGATAAAAATCAATTAAACATTACTATATACAATAATATTTCAAGAATACATTTAGAAAAGGAGATGGGATTAAGCCCATTTAAGTCATAAATTTCCGAAATACTATAAAGGTTGTTCTGATCCTTCTTTTAAAGTTTAACAAAGGAGATGGAGTGTTGAAAAATTTAACTGACATACATGAGAAACTGTATTGAGTTTTACATTTGTTAATATAAATATCAGAGCATTTTCGAGTGGGGTAATTATGGACAGAAGAACATACTGAGAAAAGGTTAAGATTCTTTTTAAGATATACGAGGGAATCCGAACAAAAATTGAAGGCAATAGCAGTATACCAAGTTGCATAAAAAGTGGTTTACAATGAGTTCTTGGTGAAACTCCAAATATGATGCACACAGATTTCTTCTGAAGAACAAATAACTGATCAGCAGAGGTATGGTGCCCCATAACTTAGGTAACTATGAACAAGATTAAAACGGGAGACACTATGTCTAAGTGACCTTAATAAGAATAAACTTTTATTTATTTTACTTGATAGAAGTTAAATGGGTCTGACAACCCAAGCCAGTTTCGATATGGATATCCAGAAACTTAGTTGATGACAGGGAAGAAGAATTTATAGAGAAAATGACTTCTACAGTTTTATTATGATTAATACCAAGTTTATTGGTATTACACCATTACTGCAGATTACATTTTGACTAGCACGAAAGTATCCGAGGAAGGGTCCCTGGAATAAACAGGGCCCAACTCAGTCCAGCCACAACCCTCCGAGCACGACGCCTAGTCCTTCAAGCCTATTTATTCTTCAACGAAATGATGGGAACAATAAATGATGTAGAAGAAATGATGAGCTTTTAATAAACGTTCCCAGAATTTGCCTGGTGACCGAAAAGTAACAAGTAAGACAGTAATATTAAAAACAGATACTAAGTAACAGTTCTACAGGGTGTTATCCTGTAGATGCAAATTAAGTGAAAAATTCTGTGTTCCAATCATATGACTTTCTCTAGCTGTTCGGTAAACAGATGTTTTACTCAAAAGATTAATATTGTATCTACATCGTGCTAATCAAGATAAACAGAAGCAGAATTAGTCTTATTACTATTCCTTGTAATTAGAAGTAAAAAACGAGAATGGGAGGCTAAAGCGATAATAAAGTCCCTTTAAAAGTGCATGGCTATAAGAAAACATTAAAACTCCATCTCTCTACTTTCCAGGAGTAAAGAAACGTGAAACGAGAAGACAGATGTCCTCCCGTTTGAGAAAGGTTTAAGTGGCTTAAAATATATCACCTCGAAAACGGTTAACACTACAAAAAATGTATATAGCATAAATTGTGTGTTTTAATGAGATCTACATTTTCTGTTTAGTAAGTTTTTGTCTATCTCTTACAATTTGCCAGTTATACAAAAGCCATCAAGAAAAATTCTTCAGCGGCTATTCCCAGGAAATTCAAGACATACATATTATGTGTGATGTAAATATCTTTAACACGGTTCTTGGGCTCTACATGCGGTTACTCTAATCATTGAGCTACTGTGGTAACTAATATTAACATGAATTTTATATAAACACAAATACAAATTAATTAAACTGCGTTTATGAAAAATAGTTGCTAGCTATGAAGGCTGAAGTAATAAGTTGAAAATTATAAAGGCGTTATAATGCATAAACATAAATTAACATCTCAAAGTAACGTCTTTCTTGCTTGATATAAAATCCAAAGGAAAAGAGTAGATATGCTAGCATAAGCAGAAACAAATTATAATTAATGATTATGATAATGTTATAAACTAATTGCAAATATTACTGCGAACAAGCTCCCTCGAATGAATTGACCCTGCTGCAGCATTTTAAACCACAGGCTCCACGCATAAATTTTGATGGTTGTATATACGGCAAGGCTCTCGTTGTTCCCTGTGGTTTCCAAGTACGTAGACCATACGCCACAAATTTGGCTAAGGTGTCCATTTGGCATAGAGTAAGTATTGTATTCCATTAAAAATTGGAAATAAGATTTCTCCGAATTTCGGGTCCCTCTGATTAAAAAAGAAACCTTTTTAGACAAACGTGGGTGTGTCAGCGTGTGTATGTGTGTGTCTGTGGGCAGAATAGCTCAACAACGAAAAGTTCGTTATACAGGCCGTTTCCAAACGACGCCAAATAAAGATAGCAGTCGAAGAGCTTACACTTGGACTTATCCAAAACTTGATATCACAACTCTCAAACTCTTCTATTCAAAGTTTTATGTGCGTTTAAAAATCGCACACATTTGGGATTGGACAGCAAAAGAACAACGATTGTCATACGCCACGTAAACAACCTCAGAACGTGTTATACGAAACATATAACAACCCACATGCTACGTTTTCCATTACTAAGGTAACCTGTGCTGCGCAGACCTGTCTTATCAAACCACGCCTACACCACGCGACTGGTACCTTCGCTACCAATCGGCATCTCTCTTGGAGTGGGCCGGGCACGTGCATTTGGTTGTGTATGACTGCCTAATCCAAGGTGAATGTGTAGCAGTTTTTGTATGTGCCAAATTTAGAGTTGAAAATTATACTCACGTATCACGTACGGTATAACCAACAAGGTCCACATCTTCGTTTGGTGTCGTTTTGAAACACCCTGTATACCAACTTAGTATTTATGCTTATTATCTTTCAAGGATGCGACACAAAGATTTTAAAGAAAATTCTTCACTCCCAACTACTCTTTGAAGTGAAAAATTTTAAAACATTTTGCATTTCTGAAAAATGGCGATAATAATTGTGATTATAATGCCGTATATTAAAGATATTTACATGACAAATAAAATGTATACTTCGAATTTTCTGGGAGTAGCCTCTTTTTCTGAATGAATTTCGTTCAATTTTGTATAACTTACTACACAGAAATGTAGATCTCGTTAAAACATACGATTTACTATGCATATGAATTTTTACTTTAAAACACTTTTTACAATTCCAATCCATACAAAGAAAGCAATTACAATCACATTGCAACTAGACATTAAAAGCTTTGATTATCGCTTTAGCCTAGTATATAATTTGTTACAGAGATGTATGCATCTAAGTGGAACACATCAGATCTTTTTCGTATCAATTTTTAAAATGACAATTGGATAAATTTATAAATTTTGGGTAGCTAACTTTTCTTGCGTAGATAATATTTTCAATATTTAATTTCTTTTCCAAATGTTTGTAGAAGTAGTAATTATGGAACATTTTTAGTTTCTAAGTCAAATGTTAACATTCGGAAAGCATAACTTCTTACTTACTGCCATTCTAAGCTGAATGCATCTAAAGAGATCCTCTGGTTCATTAAAATATCCTGTGCTTTAGGACTTGTAAGCTTCTGGGGTCGTGACATATTATAGAAGACCTTCTTTCGCTTGGATGAGGCAGATAGCTAGATAAAACTCTAGGTTCCGATTCTTTTTCCTGTCTCCAATTCCCACAGGGCAAACGGTAAGAAAAACACCAATAAGTTACTACCTGGCGCTCCTGCCGAGGTGAAAAAGCCTTGCGTATTGGGCGTTCCAGCTCACTGGCATCCAATAACGAGCTTTGGATTTCCAGACGCAGACGAAGCGATCACCCCAAGGGCTGGCCAAAATTGGCTCCATCAGTCGACGCAGTTCAAGCGTGAAAATAATTGGGAAACCTTAGTAGACGCCACCTCACATTAACGCCACCATAAAGGTTCCGACAGAAGTAAAGGCGGCTTTCTAATTTTCTAAAGGTGTTGGTGTCTTTTACAGAGCTCTATTTGGGGACTGTGCCGTGGCCGATTGAATAGATCACTCGCCTCTCACCTACACAGCTCGGGTTCGATACCAAGTGACCGCATGTGAGATTTGTGGCGCAGGGGCGCGTTTTCTCCGGGATCTCCGGTTTCACCCGCCATCGCATTCCACTGGTGCTCCATCTTAACTCCATTTATCATCAGTGGCATTGCCTGCGGTACCATCAGTAATAAAACGGCGATTAAATACTATTAAGAGAAAGCGCTCTTCTATTTAGCAGAATAGTTGTCCTCCATGTGGGAGTACGTATCAAGGTGGAGAGGAATTTATCAGCGTCTTTTGATATGTACAAAAACAGATAGGATAATTTGGTAAAGTTGTACCGTTGGTTAAAACCCAGGGGACCGCATGTGGAATTTGTAATGGGTGAAGCGGTGACTGGGTTCCCGTCGTTCATTGGACAAAATGCTCAAATCTTGTCATTGAGTTAACATCATCCATCTCCTCACTATCAAACCATCTCTCGTCCTGTCTTCATTATGGTCCAGGCCTCCGCTCCTCAGCTTGTATCTGACCACAGGGGCTGGTTTATAAATCCTGAGGGTATAATCCCACATATGAGCAGGGTAAACAGAGAAACAAGAAGAAGAAAACAATTTTGAATGTTTCATACAATAGGTAATTCAAATTTAAACTAGGCGTCTTCAGTTAGTTTACGTATTCGCCCTGAAATATCGGATCCTTGTAATAAGCAGACTGAACCCTTCCTTATCCATCTTTACCTTTGTTACGAGCTCTGAATAATTATCACTATTGGCAAATTAGGCGATTTTAATGGGAATTCTTTTTACCTGAGATTTCTGCAAGAAAAATATCATCCATGTCGTTGGTGATGAAGTGAATCTATGTACTGTTCCTCTAGTGTTAGATGATCATATTTCATATATTACCATTTTAATGAGGTGACTTGAATACTGTCCCTCTAGGGACCGCTGTTCATACTTGATGTTTCGGTTAGGTATTGTTCCTACGTAGTGATATAAGTCATGTTTATAGGTACACCACTTCTATCTTGAGACCAGAACAGTAATACTACTCAATCATAGACATACTGTGTGTTGTGTTCATATCCAGCTTGTCAACTAACAATGATGAATGTTATTAATTACTTCACTGCGAGGAGAAATAAGAAGGTTGGCTTTATTGGTTAGCAAAGCAACCTCATCCAGAGTTCTATGGGTCTTTTCTCTTTTCGAAAAAACATCCTCCGTCTTTCCAGGTAGAGGTCATCATCTTTCGCAAATCACAGCTCAACTCAAAAGAGAGGATTATAGCTTCAATGTATGACGTCATACTTGTTCAATCGTTGTTCGGGAAATCACGTATAAAAATGAGCACCCAGCAGTCCGTCTGGCCTATGTCGAAACAAGAGATTAGAGATAGCTCAAAACACTGGTCTGCCTAATCCCAAGCCATACCACTTCCATGGAACTTTCTGGTTGACTATCCGTGACGATATTGTTATTCTCCGTGCAATCCTTTCAAACACAATGCTTTACATGTAGTTTAGATTTCGTTTGGCATCTTTTGAGGCTTAATTTGTGTAACACATTCTGTTGGATTTCCAGATTCCAGCGCTGCCATTACAAAACTCAGATTTTTCCTTATATCCGTTTGCAGAGGTTTCGCTTGTCTTCCAATACCAGTTGGAACAATATGAAAGCCATGACAAGGTTGAACACAATATAACCATTTCCATACCTCCCTGTTAATAAAAAGCAATATATCTAAATAAGCAGACACTGATCACACGTTTATCAGTCTGACTGAGACTAGGGAGTAGTGGATAGCAATGCAGTTGATGTGCACGACATTGGCCACCCCTGCCGTCTTACAGAGTAGATAATTTTTCAAGATAACCCAGATGTACTGATGTCAATCAAGTCGAGAACTAACTTTGCATAGTTATTTTATGTAGTTACAGTCGAAAAATATGACACTGTCTAATAAAAGAAAACCTCTGAGAATGACCAACAAAGCAATGAAACCTTCCCTAGTCCAGAAAATAAAAGGTTACGTCTAAGCAAGGACACTATTGTGTTGCATCATAACGTACGGACCAAAGCAGAATAACAGCAAATGACATACTTTTCACGAAAACTACTGAAGGATTTGCGAGAAGAGACCATATACGAACTTTATCTGAAACCTGTTATCTACTTTATACACACCTATCATAACAACTGAATGAGGAATTTAATACGACAGGAGTCCCATAGAATCGCTAAAGCTATGGTCCATTACCAGTCCTACGGGAAGTTATTTCTGAGACATACCAAGATAAAGATGGATGAAAATATTTTGTTATTTCAGCTCAAAAAATAGGACTAATCTTGTTTGATGTTTATGCTGCTTTACTTCAAGAAAATGGTTACCTTCCAGATGAGGAATAGAGAGAAAACACATCATTTTAGAATACGCTCTGTCCACGCCTTATAAACGCAAACTGGTTGTACTTCCTATGATTAAAAGTATTCTATGACGGTGAAAACTTTACATTTATATTTTTCCCATAATAGTACTTAATTTTCAATTGATATCAGGCACGTTGGTTAAACTTCATTTTTGGTCTGTTACAATACCTAAGTCAGTTGTCTGCTGGTTGTTGGTCTGATAAAGCTCGAATCTCTCATATCTTGGCTATTTTGTATGGAACTGGCTGCTATCTGCCGATGTCAGCTAAGCCATCTTAATATAATGTTACATTTTGGCCAACAGTACTACCGAAATCTACGACACTCAGATTTCCAAAGGGAACTTATTAGCGAAATACTTCAAGATCAAACTCGATTCTTCAGAATTTACGTCTCACTCTCCAGCTAAAAGGTTAGGTGTTCACTCTAAATTACTTCATGTAAACCTTTTGGTACGTCCTAAAATATAATTTGGTCACTGTCTCGTTGTGTCTTATTTCAAGTAAGGATTACCTTTCACCACCTCGTCCTTTTTCCTCCTTTTAGATTAATGTAGCATAATTAAACTTCGAGACTTCTGATTATGCCCATCCCCGCCGGTCCCAAACTTTACACCTATGCAGTGCGAGTGTGACGTAATAGTGTGTTGAAGTAACTCGCCCTCTGAAACGGTTCCAATCGTAGGTTGTGTAGGTATATATCAGGTTTATAGCAGTGTGCATCATTCCCGTTAAACAAATCTGTCAGAGACCTTCAGTTAACACAGTACGAATTTAACCAGAGTAATCATCACACAGCAGTGCACCGACGTTCACCGCAGTTTATTTGGCCGTGGTTAGCTGGCAGCGCTCACCTTGGTCGAGCGCACCGCTTATTTCCGGTAAAATCTATTGAACACGCCCGGAAGTAAGTTCATTGCGTCGTCTCTTTTTGTGCTTGTTTTATAGTTTTGTTGAGGCACAGGTATATACTTAATGAGCATGAAATGGAGGAAAGCAAACCTAATTCCAAATTTCTCTAAATATGAATTCTATTGAATTTAAAATGAACTTATTGTTCGAACTGGCCTTAGACATTATTGAACAGAAAAATATGCTCAATTATTTTGGATGTTTTCTTTCATTGATTAAAGCTCCATTTAGCTTAGTCTACATTCAAATTTTGAAAGAGATAGAAAAACGAAAAATGTGGTATCCTTAGACAAGATTTAAACTCTGAACCTGTGAATACAAGTTGCACCACAGTGACGATTTTAATTTTAAGCATTGATCTCGTTAGGTCACAGCATTATTATATCCCTCTTTATCTTTTAATCTTTAACCCCGAGAATCACTAGATGTCGACTGAAATTATTCTAGTCATCTTTTCTACGGCCTTTCAATAGTTCATCTTATTAGTGGATTCATATTTTTGCTTACTTTACCAGTGTATTATTTTTAATTCCTTTAACTGATTATTTCCTTTATTTTTTCTTCTTTTCGAAACATTTTAATATAAATTATGATACTGCCTTATTTCTTTTTATATCACTTCTAAACTTCCATAAAACATTAAAATATTGTCTTAAAAGATTAGTTTCAACTGCTTAATGTAACTGCTTTATTTTTTTCATGGCAGTTCGGGTTTTGGCTTAATATGCCGTAGTTGGTCTTAACTCTAGACTGGCCGCGCCGTGGCCGAGTGGTTAGACCACTAGCCTCTCACCTAGACGGCTGGGGTTCGATCCCAAGCGACCGCATGTGAGCTTTGTGGTGGACAAAG
This sequence comes from Hymenopus coronatus, assembly GCA_030762935.1. Lineage (NCBI taxonomy): Eukaryota > Metazoa > Arthropoda > Insecta > Mantodea > Hymenopodidae > Hymenopus > Hymenopus coronatus. The sequence goes on along the minus strand of CM060898.1, from coordinate 83,313,611 downwards.
CGGCGCTGGGGCGGGTTTTCTCCGGGTACTCCGGTTTCCCCCGCCATCGCATTCCACCGGTGCTCCATCAACATTCATGTATCATCAGTGTCACCCTCTGTGGTGCCATTAGTAGTTAAAGCGGGCGTTAAACACTACCAAAAAAAACTCTAGACTAGCATAGTTGCAGTTCAATAGCTCAATTAGTTTTCGAATGACAGCATTTTAAACAACACAACTTTAGATTTTTCACGAAAATGGAGGATTTGGAAAAACGAGCAATGATTAAATACTTCCATTTGAAAGGTTTAACGCCTAAAGAAATCAAGTAGGAAATGGACAGTTCATTGAACGTCTCTGTCCCTTCATATTCAATGATTAAAAGGTAGTTTACAGAGTTTGAAATGGGACGTACGAGCACTAGTGATGGGCCTCGCACTGGACGCCTTGTAGAAGTGACAACTCCAGAGACTATTGAAAAAATTCATTGTTTAGAACTGGAAGACCGCAGATTAAAGTTGATAGAGATAGCAGAGGCTATAAACATATAAAAAGAGTGCAGGTAATAATTTAAGTCATGTTTTGGGTTTTCACAAGGTCTGTGCTGCGTTTGTTGACACCTGATCAAAAGTTGCAAAGAAAAACTGTCTGCTAAGTATGTGGAGCTCTACCGTAAAAATCCCAGTGAATTTTTGAGACGGCTTATTACCATGGATGAAACTTGGATACATCAAGCACTACACTCCAGAAAGTGAATCACAGTCCAAACAGTGGATTGCGCCAGGTGAATCAACTCCAAAAAAAGGCGAAGTCAATTTTGCCAAATAACAAGGTTATGGCGAGTGTCTTCTGGGATGCACTGAGATTATTGATTACTTCGAAAAGGGTAAAAGTATCACTAGTTTGTGTCATGAGGTGAAAAGAAAAAGACCTCATTTGGCAAAAAAAAAAAGATCTGTTTCATACACGACAATGTTCCGGCTCATCGTTCATTCATTGCAATGGGAAAAATGTGCGAATTAAAGTTAAATTGCTTGAGCCTCCTCCCTCTTCGCCAAATCTAGCACCCAGTGACCATTACCTGTTTCCAAACCTCCAAAAATTTCTTGGAGGACGAAGATTTCACAGTAACGAGGAGGTAATTAATGCGGTAAACAGCTATTTTGAGGACCTTGATAAATCGCACAACAGAGGTGGTTTTATTAAATTAGAACACCGATATGACAAATTTATAAAGCCTTTCTGGAGATTATGTAGAGAAAAATTGCACATTTTTTTAAATGCTGTTTTAATTGAGGGACCCGGGACTTATCAGTCGACCCTAGTATTTTCAACTTTCGCTTCTGTACTAAGATATTTATTTTTCTATGTTACAGTTTTTAAGTATCCTGTTTTGCGAGCTTCTTCCATGCCCTGCTCTTAGCTTCTTTATACGTTACTATTTATGCGATAATTTGTTGTATTCACTTTCAGTTGTATGAGCTCCATTTCCTGTTTGATAATCAAGCCGAGCTGTTAACCAACGTTTTAATTGTCTATCTTGAAGTTGTCATGCTACTATACGCATAAAGTTCCCGGGATGTGTAAATAACGTAGGAACGACTTACCATAAGGCAATTTACACAACATGTCCTTCCAAATATTTCCCTTCCATAGTGACACACTTCTTCCAGCGCGTGTAAAGAGACTGGAAGCACTTCTGGAAGCCATTTCCATATACCGGTCGTAGTGCCCTTGTCGGATGTACAGTAATTTCTTCAGCGTTGAAAACCTTGACTGAAACGTTTATGCCATTTATATACCGAGTTTTCTTCATCACTGCTTCATTATAAGCTTGTTTTACCATTCTCAATGTTTAATAAAACACAAAACCTTATGTTCGAACATGTCCATTACGGACATAGTGAAACGAACATTTATTCTCAACAAAAACTAGTTGCCAAGCAAAGGCAGCGATCATTATTAACATGGAAATTAAAATGAGTGTCGTCATGGACGTTACCAACATCTAAAAATAAAATATCCTTTACTTCCGTATATATTAAAGAGAAAAGAAATGATTCCAAGGAAGTTTTAAATCTAGGATTATAATTTGGATGTTTTCCCATATTCAGTAACCTCCATAATGTGCCATCAGAGTCTTATGCGAGCACTACATCTCTCCATTAACTCTATATTTATCTGGTTATGACCTATTGTATAATAGACTGTTATTGTTTGTAACTTACAAACTCATGAGCTATTAATTGGAAAATTACTGGACTTATAGATTCGCCCTGATTTTTTCCACCTTCCCTTTTCCTTTCGTCTACAATCTAATCTCCTACCCTTATTTTAACATACTATCCGCCCAACACAAGGAGGCAAGGTAGAGGAATGTGTAACGTAAGCACTTATGATGTCCCCATGATGTTTATGCTCGATATCTGGATATGACAAGGACGCTAGGTTCATCTAAAATACACAGTGCTGTCACATAACTAGAAGTCCAATTGTCGTGCAAGATCCGAGTCGGAGAAGTCCTCATCTTAGCTGCTATCGCTGCCGCTCTCTGCACTTAAATATTTAAACATTAAACCAAGAATAAAAATAACAAAATATTATATAACTGTAGTCCTATATGCCGTAGCGCGTTTTAGCAGCGAGAGCCAAATAATGCATAATACATCACTGCAGTTACTGAAACGAGCATTAGATCTGGCAGCAGTAGGTTGGTTCATATACACATGTAGTAAACGTAAACAGATCCACTAGTACGTGACCTGATAACAGTTCACTCTCGCTCACTCACCCCTCAGGCCCCGCTTGCCTTCTTGAGTTGGGTGGACAGTACTTGCATATGATTTCAATAAATATCTTGGACACTAGTTTATATCTTAATATTTTAGTAGTATCACGTACTCTATATCGAATGCATTTTTCAGATCCACATAAACAAAAAGCGGGGAATAAAATCTGTGCAATTAATGTAATATTCCTGAAAATTTACTAATTGTGCTAAATCCCTTCGTTGCTGCCGCTATTTATGCTTTTTTCTTGGAACCATACTTCAAATTATATAATTACGATATGTAATGCCGTGATTGTGTGAAGTTTAGTTAGGTCTTTGGTCGCTACATATTTAAGAGACTGACAGTAAAAGACTTTAAGAAACTAAAAACTATATTATGGGACTGAGCTCAGCTTTATCAGTATGTGCTCATTAACGAAAATGCAGTGCTTATTTTATTATGTTCACTGTTCCGCCAATTTAATATTATAGCGCAAGGGAAAGCGGGCCGTTCACGATTTAACCGCGGTAAAATCATTCATAAACTTTTACCGCCGTCGATGCAACCATAAACGACCGTTAATCGCAGTAAAGGCAGTGATGAATGAAGGATTTAAGTGACCCTTGGAGTTCTATCAGTCGTAAGAACTTTGACTTGTAAATTATGTCTCTTTGAGCCAGATACGATGATTAAATAATTAGGTTCAATGAATGACTCGGAGAATTAATACAGAATGAAGCAATATTAGACTTATTTCCACTAAGTGAATAAAATGTTTTTAAAATGTATATGTCATTTCACATTTTTATAGAGTTTATTAATAATTACATTTCATACAACTGTTTATCTTGAAGGAATTAATCATATTGGTAGTGCAATTTATGTAAGTCCAATAGAAATGCTTAATCCTTTAATTAATAAGTTTATAACATTTTATGAATGGATCAAAACTTAAAATAAAGATACATTAGAGCTCTTCGATTATTTACGTAACAATGCTTTGATATACCTTTGTAAAGAGCTTTAACACGAAGACTTGGTTTTCAACATTTTACGACCTCAAAGCGCTTTGTAAAGGAAGTCTGGGATTATTAATTGTAATTTATGTTCATAACCTAGTTAGCAATGTATGTGTGTTCCACTTCAAGTAATTTTCTTACACTGACTGTTGAAAATTAATTACGTTGAAAACATGTTGCAAATTATGCCTTCTTTAAGCTCTATTCTGTGTCTTCTTACCTTGTTTTAGCCCATATTTCAAACTTGTCAGAAATAAAAACTCCAGAGAAACGTTTACAACAGAATGCAACTCCGTGTTTATGCAACCAATCTTTCCTACTGTGATTAAAAGGGGAAGAGAAATTTCATTTAATGCAAAAGGTTTAATGAAACATTAGCTGAAAATGCGTTGTATTTAAGGGAATAAATTGAAATTAATGCTGAAATTATAATTTAAAATATAAATTTTAAAGTTCAACACAGTTAAGAAATGTGTACCTTATTAAGTAAAATGAATTATTATATCACCAGTTATGAAGTATTCCCTAGATATGTAGGTGACTGCTAATTACAAGGTTCAGTTGGTAAATAATGATATGCATTCATATGTGTTCGAAAATAAATTCTATTACTTTCTCTACACGTACTATGTACATAGTTCATCGAAAAGGTATTCAAATTCGATACTGAAATTTCACCAGAAATGCATGTTTTGGGTCCCCTGACTCCAAAAAAAGAATTATAAAAATGTGCGTGTGTGTGTGTGTGTGTGTGTGTGCGCGAGCGTCTGTGAACTGCATAGCTCAAACACTTGGCATTTAAGTATGGTATCTTCGAAGGATGCGACACGAAGATTTTCAAGAAAATCCCTCACCCCTAGCTACACTTTACATGGAAAAAATTTCGAAAATGCTGATTTTCTCAAAAATTGCTAACGATTTTGATTAACATTTATTAAATATATATTTATGATATTTACATGACAAATAAAATTATATCTTGAATTTTCTGGGAATAGTCTCTAAAGATCTCTTTATTCTGGATGATTTTTATTGCATTTTTGCATAACTGCAAAGCATAACCGATAGACACAAAAATGTAGATCAAGATAAAACAAAAATTTCTGTCATATACATTTTTTTTTTCGTGGAGTTGGCCCCTTTCATGATATTCCTTGTTATTGATTTAAGCTTTAAAATACTTACTTTTCTCATACGGGAACTTGTCAACTCTTGGTCAAGCAAAGAAACGGATTTCAATCCCATAGCAACATTTTAAAACATTTGGCTATCGTTTTAGCCTAGTGTAATCCATTATTTTCCTTCTACTTACAAGTAATTAAGGCAATGTTTGTTAATGTTTATCTCGATTATCATATAGTAGATGGAAGAGTATGTACTGTTTAACAAGAATCTTAGTGATGTAGCGAAAGTCATGTGAATGGAGCACATCAGATTTTTTTTGTATAATACTTGTAAAAGAGACATTTTACCTTTTAAAACTAAAATAGCTTTCTCTGTTAGTGGAATTAGGAATAGGCTGACAGCGGGCACCACCTCACTCCACAAAACCTAATATATCTAATAACTAATCCTCGTTTATTATAAGTTGCCTATCACAATTCCCGTCCCTTTCCCCTGATTGGTATGTACACATTTGATTGTCATTTACAAACCTTATTTAACTATATAAACACGCCGTCATGAAGAGGTAAGTGCTTTCGTTATCCGAGAGGCAGATTTACAACGAAGACTCGACACATATTTCGACACACCAGCCAATAGAGGTAACTAGTCACGTGACAGGTAAGAGATAAGAGGCAAGCTTACATGGTACTATTTTAAAAGCACACCTTAAGCTTGAAAAGGCTATTTAATTGCGGACAAAAGGAAATCGAGATAGCCGAGAAACCTCCCCAGCATTCGCCTACCGAGCATGCAGAAGCTCAAAAAATCCAAAGTTGTAATAGACAATTGACGGAAATCGAACCAGGGAGCTCCCAAATGTCAGCCGCATTCTTACCGCTGAACCAAGTCGCCCAATTTATCACTCATTAATGTAATTATAATGTTTCTAGAAAATACATTTAGAGATATTATATTTATTATTAGATTATTATTACTGCAATGAGTTACTTTCCCAAATTTGATATCCAAATCTGCAAAAGTTCATAAATTCACCTTAAACATATATTTAGAGATTTCATATTATTATTGTTATTATTATTATTTATTATTATTTATATTATTATTGTTTTTATTATTAATATAATCTGATAAGTTATTTTCCAACTTTAATATCTAAATCTGCGAGGGCTCATAAATATATTTATATTTATTTGGTGTGTTTTATTAAGTTCCCATATAATCATTCTACTATGTCATTCAATAAGTAATGCGTATTATTTTATTTCCCGACAGCCGTTCATTGGAAATGAACGAAATTTTAACAAATCTTAAATTTCTACTAAAACAACAAGAAGTTTAATTTTTTTCCCAATAGATAGCTGTGATATGGTTAGTTTTAGTACTAACGACTAATCTGGAAAGCTTACCAAACAGACACCTGTGATTCAAACCTGTGATTTTGGAGCAAGAAAGTATTTTAAATATTCACAGAGGTTAATTCAAAATCTTCTCGGGCTTCTAGCCAGGTAAAAACATGGCTTGACACCAACGTTTCGAAGAAGTGCATCTTCCTCGTCTTCAGGGTGAACTGATGGTTTGAGCTTGCGGAGACTGGTATTTATAAGAGCTGGGATGAAGCTAACATCTGATTGGTTCGCGAGATATTATGGCCTGGTATTTAAGATGACTGAGACATGGGCACGGACTTCGGTGTCAAGCCAAGTTTTTACCTGGCTAGAAGCCCGAGAAGATTTTGAATTAACACGTCGCCAGGAAAGCTTCAGTTCTTATTTTATATTCACAGATGTTTATAGAATTTCTATGGAGGTCAAGCAGTGCATAGGAATACTGTTAGTCCTTATGCTGGCAGAGTGCCTGAGGCAGAAAGAGTTAAAGCAAGACTGTCAGACCTCACACGCTCGGTAGAGCGATACTAGCTGAATGATACCGAACTGGCAAATAGAATCTGACATTTAGATGACGAAGGGTCTTAGATTTGAATACGGGCTATGGAGAATAGGGGTACTTTAACCAAATTACTGGGGAATAATTTGGTGTTTTGGAATTGCAATAACGCACAAACTTCAGTGTAAGAATCTCATGTATCCCACTCCCGTGACTTTCTCTAGCTGCTCTACACACAAACTTCTTACAAAAGATGATTCTTCCTTCTGCACAATACTAATCGACATAAGCATTAGCAGAATGTTCTTATTACTTACTTCCTTATAAGTGGAAGGGAGCTAAAGGAAAGTACTAGGCTAAAGAGATAGTTAAATGTTTTAAATGCTGTCGTTATGCGATTGTCATTGCAAATCTCTTCTTTGCAAAAGAGAAACAGACACTTCCTGTCTGAGAAAAGTATAAGTACTTTACAATTGAAATCAATAACAAGGAATATCTCGGAAACGGTTACAACTGCAACAAAAGCGTAAAGAGCATAAATTAAGTGTTTTGACGAGATCTACATTTTTTGTACGGTTTTTTCTATCTCTTATGGTTTAGCAGTTAAGTAAAATTCGGCAAAATTCATGCAGAATAAGGTCTTCAGAGGCTATTCCTAGAAAATTTAAGATATCCATTTTATTTGGGACGTTGATATCCTTAATATACGACATTTTAATAAAAATCGTGTCATTTTTCAGAAAATCAAAATGTTTGGAAATGTTTCAATGTAAAGAGTATTTTGGGGTGGGGAATTTTCCTCAAAAATTTCGTTGCATCCGCAAAAGATACCAAAGTTATATACCTAGTTTGGTATTTTAATAACTTTTCGTTTTTAAGTTATCGTGTTCACAGACACACTGACACACACACATATTTTTCCAAAAGTGCTATTTTTGGTTACAGGGGACTCTAAAACGTCTATTTCCAGTGAAATCCGGGTATCAAATTTTTGGGTGGAATGCAATACCTTCTCTACACCTATGTGCATAGTAGCTATAGAGCAAGTAAAAATATAAAACAATCATGTGTATTACTTATTCACCACCATGTTCTCCAACCATCCTTCTTGTCGGAGAAATTTGCTATCAAGCAAGTCTGTATTTGTAATATAATTTGGTTTGTGCAATGTGTTGCTTACGGGTAACAAAAGTTAGGTAATTTTGAGGTCGGAACTAACGTTGGAGTACTGATTTAAATTTAATTAAGTGGACTAAGGCACGGTAACATTATCGTGCTTAAATAAACTTAAAGAAATTAATGTTGTGAACTTCGTGTTTTTAATTTGTACAGCCCTTGATTTTACGTGTAGGGCACAGCTGGTATTGTAACAGATTCATTACAACCTGCACCCAATCGGTTTGTGGTATGTGGGACACCCAAACCTACCCTCTTTAGCATATTTCCCCAATTGCCCTGTTTCGCGAGATGTAACAACTTCGTTCTTTTTTACTTCAGCATGTTTCTCTTTGTATTATCCCACAGCTATTTTCATTATTTGGCCACGGAAACTCAGTGAATCTTATGCTAATTTAGGAAAACTAAGCGAACTTACTGGTCTAACTAATTACTAAAGTTTTAATGTGTTTGAGTTTTACACTCTGCTGTAATTCCTACTTTTTGTATAGTTAACGAAAAACAAACTAGAACCAAGTATTGTTTTACTTGTCTGGGGGCTACAGCTGGAAGAATTTTTCCCTTTAGCTCACTTGCGTATTGACCATTACTTTTTTATCACTCAAGGTGGCCATCCTTCGAGATAACAGCTCGTTATTTACGGGGAACGGGAATAAGCATTAGCGAGGACTTTAGCCAGCGTGTAAGAGAAGAGAGAGAATTCTTAAAGGGACACAGGTTCGAGGCCAGGAGGCAGGGCTGTCATGGCTTATTGCGCTATGATAAGCTCTTCATTAACGGACGAGTCTGGAACCGACAGGAGCTGGAGCGCATGGAACAGCCTAGAAGTAGTGCGGAAACCGAAGAGCAGGTAGCCAGTGCATCAGCCCAGCAGGTAGCAGGTCCCTCAGCAGAACATCAGGTGCCTCAAGTTAGCCGGTCCCCATGGCCACGCTCGCTAAAGCGTCTCGCTTTTGCTTCGTGGGCAGGGGATCGTGGGTTCGAGTCCCGCCTTGGGCATGGATGTTATATGTTTGTGCAATGTGTATATGTTTGTAAAAGAAACAGTAAAACCAGTAATCAGTAAAACCTACGGGGTGAAATGTAAATAGAGATACAGTACCGGAGTCCTGGTCAGAATCCGTTACTGTTTTTAAAAAAAAAAAAAAAAGTTATGTCGACAGGGAGGGGCAGAGAGGAGAGGAGGGTGAGACAGTCTTCGCCGGAAAAGCCAACAACAACGCCCCTCCGTGCCCTTAGGCTGACAACAGCTCGACAAAAGTTCAGCCAAGTTGTAGGAAGACCAACAGCAAGGAAACAATAGAACCCAATCCCTTCTCTGAGGATTGTCACATAGAACATCGAAGGCTTCAAAAAAAAGGTTGGGTAGCGAGAATTTCTTGTATTTCCTTAGTAATTTTGACGTTGTATGTTTAACAGAAACTTGTTTGAAAAACGGAGAAAATGTAACACTTGCTAATTTCCATAGTTTTAGTAGGGGAAGGGAGACACGGGGAAGGAGGGGAAGGTGGCCAGGAGGGGTATCAGTTTCATTCAGGTCTGAGCTGGAGGCTGAGATAACTAAATTAGAAATCAGTTTGGAAGGGGTGATTGCTGTATCTTTGGCACAGGGGGGAGTACAAATAATAGTTATAGGATGATACAACCAGCCAGCAACGTCCAAATATGCAAACAGGAATTTCTTCAGTGACTTAACCGAAACGTTAGTTCAGTTACAGGAAAAGTTTCCAGGAACTGAATTAATTCTCTTAGGAGATTTTAATGCGAGGTTAGGAGGGGAGAATATTTTTCTAACGGGGGATCATCAATGGGGGGAGGAATTCCGCGAAGGTCAACGAAAGAGCAAGGATAGTTTTATTAATGGGGAGGGCAGACAATTACTTGCTTTCTGCGATGCCTTCTTTTTAGAAATAATGAATGGCAAGTACGGTGAGGATCGAGAGGGAGAACTCACTTTCATAAATGAAAATGGGGGTAGTGTAATAGATTTTATTTTAATAAGTCAGGGTTTAATTGGCAGAATTAGAAATTTTTGGGTGGAGGATCGTATTGAGTCACATCACTGTCCGGTTGTCCTGGAACTGAATATAGAGACGGCCATGGTGGCGCATGCACCTGAAGAGGGGCAGGGGAACGAAGGGGGATTCATTAGTAAATTTATATGGAAATCGATAGAAAAAGAAGTATTTGTTGATAAATTAGAAAGAAGATTAGGGGAAAGGAACGCAGACACAGCGGAGGAACTAACGCATATAATAGCAACGGCTGCGGGGACAATGAACGTCCAAATGCATGGTAAGGTAAAACGATTCAATGGTTGGTATGACCAGCAATGCAGAACTGTAAAGAAACAATCAAAGGAGGCTCTGTCAAAATTCAGAAGATGACATTAGGAAAATGTTTACAAAAAAGCGAAGGGAGTATAAACAGCTCTTACGGGAAAAGAGAACTACGTGGCAAGACAAAATTACTCAGAAAATTAGTAATATGTTAACACGGGGGGATAACGCTAAGATGTGGCAAGTAGTAAAACATTTAAGAGGCAACCATCAGGCGCCCAATGAAATTTCTCCCAGAAAATGGGCAATGCATTTTCTGGGAATATTCGGGAAAGCTGAAAGGGAAGGAATTTTTATGAAGGAAGTGCAAATTTTGGAAATCTTGAGATCCCAATACTGGACGAGGAAATATCAGCACGAGAAATATCACAGGCGCTGAGGAGTCTGAAGGGAGGCAAAGCTCCGGAAGATTTTAAGCCGCAGCCAATGTTAATGAGTTTGGTAGGAGTATGCTCCAGATATGTAACAGATTGTTTATTGAGAGGAATTACCCTACCTGTTGGGGAAAGGACGTTATTCATCCCATTTATAAAGGGAAGGGAACTATTGGAAATCCGGAAAACTATAAGGGGTTACTCTGTTGCCAATTATGGAGAAAATGTATTGTAGAGTGTTATATAACCGGATGAAGGACTGGGAATCTAAATTTGGCAAACTTTCAAAATTTCAAATAGGTTTCAGAGAAGGACACAGTACCATAGATGCCGCTTTTATATTAGACACTTTAAGGACGAAGCAACTGTTAGTTAAGCGGGGAAAGCTTCATTGTGCTTTTGTGGACTTTAAGAAGGCATTTGACTCTATCAATCGAAATGCATTATGGTACAAACTAGGCAGAAAGGGGTTATCTAGTAAAATGGTTAGAGCATTGCAGGCAATGTATCAAAATGTCGAATTCTGTGTGAAGTACGAAAGAAACAGTGTCCGAGAGCTGCCGAAGCTATAGGGGAGTGAGGCAGGGTTGTTTATCTCCCTTGCTATTTAATCTCTTTGTGGATGATATTACTGATACAATGATAGCAGAGAATATTCAAGCACCAGTAGTAGCGGATTTGCAGATCCCAACACTTTTATACACAGACGATTTAGTATTGTGCTCTACGACAGTAAACGGATTGCAACGAGGACTGGACAAACTTAAGAACTATTGCGATGAATGGCTACTTACAGTTAATGTGAATAAGACTAAGGCAATGACTTTCAAAAAGGGTTGTGTTTATAGCAGGGAGGAGACTTGGACATATGCAGGACAGATACTGGACAATGTTAAATCTTTTGTGTACTTAGGACTCACATTTACAATGAACGGAAAATGGACAAAACACATTGACATTACGAAACACAAGGCAAGGGTGAAAGCGGCGGAAGCTCTCCGGATACGCTGCAGAATTCCGAATATCTCCATAACCTTAATGGAAACTGTATACAGAGCGACAGTTAGATTCACGATGACATACGGAGGAGAAATATGGGGGTGGGAACAAACAGGGAATCTGGATCAAGTGAGGACCCAATTTTTGAAAGGAATTCTGGGTGTAGGGAGGGGTACGGCAAACTGCGGAATAATGAGGGAATTCGGGGTACATAGTGAAACGATAGAGTGCAAAATCAGAGCAGTTAAATATTGGATGAGAATCGTTCACGGAAACCAATCTCTAATTAGGGCAGTCTGCTACCGTGAATGGAAGGTAATTTGACGTGGGCATCAAAATTAGAGAAAGGGTTGGAAACCATTGGGATGGGAGACATTTGGATGGCGGGGCAGGAAAACAGGCGAAGTATTTGGAGAAAAATTAAGAAACGTCTCTGTGATATTGACACGCAGCAAATATTTGCGAAATGCACAGAGAAGGTGTCATTAGAAGTACAGTCTGGGCTGAAATCGGAGTGCGGTATGGAGCAATACATCAAAACAGGTACCAAACTCATTAGAGAGGTGCTCGCGTGGATTAGACTAGGAGCATGCAATTTTCTGACGAGAATGGTACGAGAATCTGTCCCATTTGCGAGGAGGAAGAGTCGTGGACTCACATCTTGGCAAGATGTAGGGGTACGGAGGAATGGCGGGAAAAATATTTGCCGCGATTTTTTTACCACTGCGAATGTAGGGATAGTAGCCTGTTGGACGCTACTGGCAGGCACGGAAAACATGGACGGGCTAGGTAAATTTATACTTAAGGCAAGACAGCTGAGATCTGAGGAGGCTGTCAATAGAGAAGGGAGGGGGATAAAATGAACTAAACAAAAGTGACTACAATGTTCTACATACATATATATTATGTCATACTTTGGTCACTGTTGTGCTTGGGCTGTATATATTATGTGTATATATGTCTTTTAAGTGTAATTATCTATTGTAAAAGGGTGCATTTATGAAGGTGTACTTCTGCTATAAATTTAAATTGCTATATTTGAATATCTTTGTATCTTTATTTTCGGATTCACTCTTAATTTTTATTGTTGTTTAATATTGCTTTTGGCTGTGTATTTCCTTTATCTTTTTATTTTCGTGTTTACTCTTTTAATTCTTTGTTGTGGTTGTTGTTTTAATATTGCTTGTAATGTGTATTACAAAAGCACGTACGGTCTGTGGATCCGTGCGACTGTTGAAATTCTATGTATGATATTGCTATATTAATAAATACACTTATTCATTCATTCATTTATACTTTTTTATCCACAGCTATCTGCTTAAGGGGAAACTGACTCCCGTTTGTGCGCTCTGTAGAGAAGTATTGTCCGTCCGTCATATGTTTCTAGAGTGTGTTCGTTTAGCACATATTCGATGATACCTGCAGCTGCGTCTTTAGGAGGTGCTGACGGACGATACCAGAGCGGTGAAACTTGACTCCTATCAACAGGGATTGTTACATTCAGGATTTAGTTCAACATTCCGTTTTATCCAGCTAGTGTTTTTAACTTTTTAACACATGTGCATTTTAGCTCAAAGAATGTAGTTTTTGTTTAACTTTTTAGTTCCTTTGCTTTTAACAGGTTTGCTTTATGCAATGGTTAGTATTATTTTGCCGAGCTTTTTCTGTAATATGTGGCTTCTGTTTTCATACTTCTTTAGCTTTAGCAATGTATCATATTTGCCCAGGATTCCATTCTCAATTTTCATCTTTCATATTTACTTTTGTTTTGACTTATTAATGTTTATCTGTAGAATTCTCATAATTCGTTTTATAAGGGCGATGGTGGCCGAGAAGTTGAGCGCCCTTAAATCTTATTCATCACATATCGGGTGCTATTTATAAAAATATATTTTAATTCACCAATATGGAAAAAATAAATAAAATCAGATACGTATCGTAAAGTTAAACGCTCCTTTCTGGAGGTCGAAGTGTTTGAATGGCTATGAGTTTTTCCAGGCTTTTATTTATGTAGACAAATTTGAGATAGCTCTCACAAGAAATGATTATGGGTTCAGTTTGAGATTTAATATCTGAAAAGTGGAATCTCATATAGAGCTGAATTTCACTTCTTTATAGCTTAAGAATACTGAAGGTACATATAAAAGGTAAAAATCCTCGTGCACCGCAACCTGTATACATCAACCAGATGGTCCAACTTGCAGTGGTTCACGTTATAGGTTGATTAAAGGATTTCTGGTTCAAATTCCCTGTGATGGTTCAGGAGATTAAGGAATGGTATGGAAGTGTGAACGCCCTATGTCAGAGGTTTCCTTTGCGTTCATGATGGCTGCTAAACTCATTTATTTATTTTCTTTGGATATTGTCTGTCGTCAAACACACACGTATTCCTCCTTAATTTCTCCCTCCTTTCAAATACTATTCACACGACCGCGCCCACCATCCCGTATTACTGGTGACATTATTGTGTTGTTTCCACTGTTGAATCAACTAGTACGTCTTATTTCATCGCATCTGTCACTGCAAGTGTTTCGCTTAACTCAGCCAACACAAATCATGAGCGCTGAGCCTTTCATCCTCTTTTATTTCGGTTCCTCTGGTAACGGTACATGTTCTACTTGGGTCTTTTGCCAACCCGTGTACTCGACACATTCGCACCTTAGCGAAATCCGTCTTTACACCTCTCGACGTATTTCACAATATTTCCTCTGGTCATTTCAAATACATATTTATTAATTTTTAATGTAATTTATATCTCTCTTATAAATACCTTCTAATTCCATGATACGACATATAATGCCTTAAACTGCTCCATATTTATTTTGACGTGTGCAGATATCCCTTCGTGCGTTAACAGAGTTGCAGAACTCAACGGGGCTAATTGAAGTTAAAGCTCGTTAGTGTGGGACTAGTGAGGGCGATCTCCATGCTACTCCTCTCGATGAGCAAAGACTAGTTCAGCGTCTTCGCCAATAAGTAAGAGGGGTAACTCTCGCTTAGAGTAGGTGAGTTAAACGGATAAGGTTGTTTCGAGGTTATCCCTTATCCTGAGGAGACAAATATCGAGTAGCTTTAAGCTCCATGGAACTCGAGAACACTTGAGGATCATTTCACCGATTTCATACATCTTCAGATATGAATAACCAGGTTAAAGGACATAAGCTACAAAAAAGGGGGAATAACACGAAAGTCGCTCTGGCCAATTCTTCACTGGCGGGTTTTAACTTTAAATAAGGGCTATCTGCGTACGTCAAATACGGGGTAGTTGGACCACCTGTGTGCGTTAACATCCCCCAGGAAGAGAGGCGGGTGGCGGCCGACAGGCCAGAAGTTACGCGGAAGTCCATATTTCTTCTCGGTGAGAGGAGCGTCATACAGTCGCCAACAACATGAATTCCGTGTCGGCAAAACAACTGCCCCAGCCCCAATAAGGACAGCGTCAACGCCACCCCAAGCGACCACGCCGATAACAGCTTTCACACAGAACATACATACATGCGCCACCTACCAGTACTGCCACAAACCACGAACCCAGAGCCATGATAAGGCAATAAAAAGAATTATAGAAAGAAAGTCGTTGGAAATAAACAGCTCAGCATTCTCCTAAGTAACAAGGGGACACCACGAGAAACTCCAAGACAAATTACGGTCGACGGAGATCGAACCTGTGACATCCCACGGTGCCGTCTCCCTCGATATCATATATATTAAGTAGAGGAAGTATTGCGTTCCCCCAAAAATTTTATTTTCATAATTTATCGTAAATACACGTTTCGAGACTCCTTGGACGTGAATATCATAAAGTACATAACTTCAAAACGAAAAGTCGGCTGAGCACCAAACTTGGCATTACGATCGGAGATTTTCCAGAGTGCAGCACGAAGATTTTCAACAAAATTCTTCATTCTCACTACCCTTCACGTGGAACAAAGCTCGTTAATTTTCATTTAAAATAGCGGTATTTTAATTAAAATGCATATATTTAAGCCATTTTCTTGAAAAATACGCATATGTTGAACTTTCTGAGGATAACTTCTGGTCTCTCTATTCTATACTTATGTCTTTTGTAAAACTAGTAAACATAATAAATGAAAAAATCTTACGATAAGAAGGCTTCATTAAAGGACGTAGTTTATGTAATATTACTTTTTTGAAATATTTATTATTTCCAAGATTCTCTTTGTTAGCAGTTTGAACTATTAAATGGTGATATAATCTTAAACTAACAATCCATATTCCTTTTGCTTTCTCCTCAAAGTGCATGGTACCTAGCTAGAAAAAGTATTGCACTGTACCCAAAAATTCGGTAGCGAGATTTCACCGGCTGTACACGTTTTAGGATCAAAAAAAAAAAAACAGCATTTTTAGAAAATGAGCTATTAGTGTTTCTGTTCGTCTGTCTGTGCGCATGATTACGCTAAAACGAAAAATCCATAAAATATCAATCTTGATATTTAAAATTACAACCCTCCAGGGATACGCTACGAAGATTTTGAGGAAAATCCCACCACTCAAACTGTCCTATACTTGGAAAAATTTGGAAAGTTTGATTATATTAAGTTGGTCTCTAAGAATTTTGATAAAACCGTATTTAAACATATTTACATTGCAAATAAAATGTATACGTCGAATTTTATGGGAACAGTCTCTAATGATCTCTGAATTATAGATACATTTTATTGAATTTTACATAATTAGTAAACCATAAGAAATAGACAAAAAAATTACTTAATAAAAAATTTAGATCTTGCTGAAACACACAATTTATTCTATACATTTTTTTTTTTTTTTTGAAATTGACCGCTTCAGAGATATTCCTTGCTATTGCTTTCTGTTTTAAAATACTTAAAATTTTTCTCATACGGTAATTTGTCAACTCCCAGTTATACAAAGAAACTGATTTCAATCACATGGCAACCATCTTTTAAAATATTTGACCATCGCTTTAGCCTAGTGTATTATCTTGTTTTCCTTCTATTTACAAGGAAGCAAGTATAAAGACAATCTCTGCTAATCCTTATCTCCATTGGCATATAGAAGAATAAGCTTTTAACAATAATTTCTTACAGATATGTAGAAAAATACATATGAATGAATAAATCAGATATTTTTTTCTCGTAACCATATATAAATAATTGAATTTTAGAGCCACATTGTGAGCCACTTTTTAACTATTTGTCAACTACTTCTTATTCCTATATTGCAATGTCTAAATGCGTAATGAGAATAAAATTATTAACAAAAATCTGATGTTTTTATCCATATAACTTTCTCCACCCATTTGCAACAAAATATTCCTATGAAAACTTATTCTTCTATCCACTTCATTCTTCTAAAGGGCGTTCTTCTTAGAAAATTATAGAAAACAAAAGTTTTTTTTGGTATCTTTTTATCATTTCTCTAGATAATCTTCTTCTAATCGAAAAAATTAAGAATATGCTTGTGATATACCTGTGACCTCTACTATATCGCGAACATTAAAAACCATATCCTGAATTTTGTCAACCATTTCGGAGGAAGTCACTTCCCCTGGACGACCGCAACGATATTCGTCATTTGTGGATGTACGGCCACGTTGAATTGCTGTATACAATTGTATATTGTTGCTAACGCAGGAGCAGATGAGTCATAAACTTCATCCAACTCGGCATTTATCTCTTTCAGTGTTAAGCCTTTTTTTAAATAAAAGTGTTTAATCACAGCACGAAACTTCTTTTACGTGTTCCTAAAGAAGCACAGGATTGTTGGTTCAATCGCCTAAACCATTGCCATCTAGCAAGAGACGACGGTTAGTATGGAGTAATTGTTTTCTTTACACATGACGTGTGAAGGACAGGAGTTGGATAGGTAGAGTCAGACTGTTGCTATGGTAGTTCAGTGTCAGAGCAACGGACTAGAGACGACGTTTACTAAATACAAACTTTTCGATGCTACGAGTTTAATTTCTTTGATTTTCTAAGGTCCTACTGAACGCCCCTAGTACATACTAATCTAGGTAAATAAAAATAGAAATTGACTTCATATATATTTTTCTTTGTCCATATGTAAGCGACACGAAACGATTAGCTGGGATGACTTTTTATACCAATAAACAAAGACTTTCACTGCTGGAGTCGATCGATGATATAACGAGAGCTTCCGCCTGGATGACAGTGTTCCATTAATCATAGTGAACACAGCTGAGGCTTCGTGCAACTTCAGAAGATTAGAACCCAGGGCAACGAGACAGCAAACACTGTACAATTTACGGGGATTGTTGCATTTCATGGACTGGTGGTGTATTTTGCTAAGCAGTCTCATTGTTACTAAGTGCAATTTGTGTAACACATTTTCAACCAGATGGGCCAGAGCAAAGCAGATGGGCCATCATCAAGCGCTCTGAATGTTGGAATTAAAATCTGGTTGAAATTTGTTTCAATGATTTACTTTTACGAGAAAAATGTATTTGATGGCATATGTTTAAGATATTTTGATGACAAACAAAATGTATATCTTGAATTTTCTGGGAATAGCCTCGGAAGACCTCTTTTTTGGATGACTTTTATAAAACTCGTAAACCGTGAGAGATTGACAAAAGCTTACTACACCAAAATTGTAGGTCTCATTAAAACACCAATTTTTGTTATAAAATTTTAATAGAGTTAACCGTTTCAGAGATTCCTTATAATTGATTTCAATTTTGAACTACTTGAACTTTTCTCAAGCGGGAGGTCAGCTTTGTTTCACTCCCGGGAGTGCAAAAGAGAACGAATTTCGATTGTTTCATGTAGCGATAGTTTTTAAAATGTTGACTATCGCTTTAGTATAGTTCTTCGGTGTCCAATATTAGTATATGTTTATGTTATTTAAAGCTTACTTTTCATAGAGAGAGATATGGCAATGGGAGTTAAATATGCTTAATTCAAGATTTAATGCTTATGCTTGAATTTTTAATACATTAATTGCTTATTTTAATGCTTAAATGAGTTTGAATGACACTTGACCTGAGCCGTGATTCGGTATTGAGGTGTGAACATGTAAAAGGGAAGCTGATAGTGTATACTAGCAGACGTTATTCATATTGCGGCGCAGTTACGATCGTACAGAAAATATCAAACTATTAGCTATGTGAGGGTTTGTGGAGAAAACATTAAAAAAAAAGAAAAAAAAAAGACTGAAGTAGATACCTATTTAGATTTTTCAAAATATCTGTATCTATACCATTAACGTCCTGTATGAATCGCTTTTACCTCTTCCTCTAGAAGACCAATAATGCCGTATTTTTATTTTCTCTAGCCCGTATGTGCAGTGTACATAGTGGGTAGAGGAAATTTCTATGTAGAAATTTAACGGAAATGTGTTTAGTGGTACCCTGAGTCAAAAAAAACATTTATAGAAAAAGGTCCGTGTGCACACACGTGTGTGACTATGTATGTGCGTGTTTATCTATAGACAGCATAGCTTAAAAACGAAAAGACGGGTAAATATCAAGAAAACCTCCCCACAACGAACTATTCTTTACATAGTTTTTTTTTTAAATTTTGTTTTTCTCATAAATTTTTCTAACAATTTTCATTAAATTATCGTATATAAACGATATTTACTTAAGAATTAAAATTTATATTTTGAATGTTCTGAAAATAGCCTCTGAAGACCTGTTCGTTATGGACAAGATTTGCAGAATTTTTAATAACGTTTAAACCGTAAAAGATAAACAAAAGCTTACCACACAAACAAGGTATCTCTCATTAAAACACATAATTTATGTCATATATGTTTTACTTGCAGAACTGACCGTTTTCGAGATACTCTTTGTACTATGCAAAGCAAACCAAACCTCAATTGTTTCACATAACGACTGCTTTTAAAATTTTTGAGTATTGCTTTAGCCTAATGTATTTCTTATTTCCCTTCTACTTACAAGGAAGCAAGCATTTCTGCTAATGTTAATCTCGATTGGCATGATGTAGATAAAATTACAATCTTTAGTAAGAATAATTTGTATATGGAAAAGTTATAGAAAGTTTTGTGAATGTAGTACATCACATATCTTTTAACTTTACAGTTGTAATGAATTATTCTTATTATAGAGGCCGTATTGTAACCACCTCTTCATTTCACATGGATCATAACACTGTTTATTGGCCGTTTTTGTGCTCCACAATTGTTTTATATCTGGGCGGAGTCAAAGGTTGGTTACCTGGAGGTGGAAAAGTTACGAAGGGAAAAACACTATTCCGATCTAGGAGAATGAAACACTTTTATACACGTCAGTGTACATTATGGTAATGGTTAGTTTGGAAACGGGCAGAAGTTTTGGTCAGCTACTAAACCACGACAACGTAGAGCAAAACATAAAACAGACTGGTAATGCTGGTCGACTCCTCCGGAAGATTTGCTTGTCTATGTTAATATTTCACACCGCGCGCTCGGGGTACTGCGTTTCCTTAAGCACCCTACAGCTACTAGGGGCAATTTGTAGCAGCACAACGTCGCTTCGCGTCGCGATCCTCATTTGTCGAACACGAATTACAGCTCCCTGCCCCTCCCCCCGGTGTTGTTTGTAATTGGTTTCCAGGACTAGGAACTAACCCTCTACTCCATCAAGCAGCCCTCCCACCTCGACACCTTGCACCGCTATCAACCCTCGTTTCAGGATCAACCGTAAACCCTAGACGGTGACCGAGTTTAACCCTTCTCAAACGACCTTTTTTCCTCCCCTCCATCTCTCCTTGCTACTTTCTGCATTGCAGTCTGCGTTCTTTACTTTATGTAATATTCTGCAGTATTGCTTGAGTCAGTTACTGCAGTAATGGAATGGTATTGCTTACTTAAATTAATCGATATATATATCAAGATGTGAATCTATTGGCACTTGATCTCAAAACGAGAAACATGATGTGTACTATGCAAGCATCAAGGAACTGTAGACATTCATTGAAAACATGTGTTAATAAATTTATTCTTCTATTTACTTTATGCTAATCAACATAAAAGTTATCAGAAATGGTTTTATTACTTAGTTCCTTACAGGTAAAAGGAAAATAAGGGCATACACTAGACTAAACCGACAGTCAAATGCTTTAAAATGTGGCCGCTATGGTATAGAAATCCGATTCTTTGCGTGGTCAGGTGTTGAAAGTTCTCATGTGAGAAAAGCATTAAGTATTTTCAAACTGAAATCAAGAACAAAAATATTTTACAAACGGTCAACTCCAGGAAAAAATGCATATAATATTAATTGTGTGTTTTAACGAGCTCCAAGTTGTTTGTGTAGTAAGTTTTTGTCTATCTCTTACAGTTTACCAGTTACCCAAATTCCACAAAATTCATTCAGAATAAAGATGTCTTCAGAGGCTATTCTCAGAAAATTTAAGATATACATTTTATTGGTCATGTAAATATATTTAATATACGATATATTAATGTAAATAATGTGTGTGCGCGCGTCTGTGGATATCATAGCTCAAAAACGAAAATACCGTTAACTACCAAACTGGGTATTTAAGTTTGGTAGCTTCCAAGGATGCGATACGGAGATTTTTAAGGAAATCCCTCACCCCCTTTTACATGGAAAAATGTTCGAAAATGTTGATTTTCTAGAAAACGGCTCTAACGATTTTGATTAAAATATCTATATTAAACATGTGTGCATGACAAATAAAATATATATATATATATATTTTTTTTCTGGGAATAGCTTCCCAAAAACTCTTCATTCTAGATGAATTTTGCTGAATTTTACATAACTAGTAAGCCGTAGGAGACAGACAGAAACTTTCCACACAAAACATCTAGATATCGTTAAAACACACAATTTATGTTATTTGCACCTTATTCGTGGAGTTAACCATTTTGGTTTTCAAATTTTAAAACTCTATTTATTAACTTTTCAATTACGGGACATTTTTAGCTCCTGCCAATGCAAAGAAACGGATTTCAATCACATACCAACTTATTTCTAAAATATTTAACTATCGAGTTAACCTACTGTATTCCCCTATTTCCATTCTACTTACAAGAAGGCAAGTAATAGAACCATTTCTGCTAGTGTTTATCTCGATTGGGTGAATTAGATAGAAGAATAAGCTTTTTAAAAATAATTTGCTACCAAAATGAAGAGAAACTCATTTGAATGGAATACATTAGATTGTTTTTTAAAAATACGTGCATAAACTGAAATTGAACTAGGAAATTTCCTCCAACTGTTGATTAACTGCCAATAAGAGTATTTGATTTGAAAAATAAAACACTTTGGTAGCTGTGTATCGTGAACGACGGAATTTACGTTCCATCACAAAAGTGAGTTGGGATTAAATACCGCCATCAACATTTTGCAACATCGTCGCAAAAAAAAAGGAATGCAGGAGGAAGCTAATCAATACACACAGTGGTCACGCCAATCGGATCACTACTACCCGATCATTAACAGGCGAACTTGCGGATTCATTTAGTTGGAATTTTGAGCTAACCACGATCCGAAGAGGGATTACAAAAGTCGAAACAAGCATATAATACTGTTTGCATATGCAGCTAAGTCTGTAACTGAAATCCACCTGAGCTTAGTTGGAAGAACTGTCATCATGCCCTAATGCGGATTACAAAATAGGGTAGCTACCGCTGACAGTGGAGTTTATTTGCAATACTTATTTAAAGCTATTTCACTCAAATGCTTAAAACGATATCTTATTCATTCCTTATTTAATTCCGCTTTAAAGGTACACAGCATTAAAATCTGGGCCCCTCTCCGTGGTGTAAGGTCCTTTCTTCGGAAGGGGAGTAAAGTCGTGGGTCCCGTGTCGTAGATTTACGGCGCGTAAAAGAATCTCAAGCCTGATAGAGAGGCCTCTGAGCAAAATTAAGCAGTCTTTCACGCCCAGTGCAGAAGGGGACGCTGAGAGCCAGTCCATAAATAAAACGCATTTCATTTCCTTGAAATGTAGGCAAGCTTTTGGCAAAATGAGTATTTGGATTTTGGATCAATACTTCGCCGGTGTCGGGGTAAAGCAGTATATGCCCAGAAAGTTTATTTATACTTTATCTGGAGCGCAGGTACAGTGTACATAGTAGGTAAAGGAAGTATTTTATTTCATCCCAAAATTCGATATCAAGATTTCACTGGAAATACATATCATCTGTTGCGGATTCTTCAATCCAAAAATGCATTTTCAGAAAATAGTTCATGCCTCATAGTACAACATAACTCCGCTAAATATTAAACCTGATATTTAAGTTCAGCACCATTCAAAACCTTGCGTTTCTAAAAATGACTAAGGATTTTGATTAAAATATCATGTGTTCAATATATTCTTATGACAAATGGAGTATATTATAACCTGCATTTTTAGGAAATGGCCTTTAAAGCCCACTTCATTTTGGATACCTTTTGTATAACTGGTCATCCGAAAGGGATAAACAAGATTTTCCACCACAAAACATGTAGGTTTAATTAAAGCACACGATTATGTTAGATATAGCTTTTTACGGAGTTGACTATTTTTAATATAATCCGTGTCATTGGTTCATATTTTCTCATAGCTATACTTTTGGATGTAGTTATTAGTTTTTTCGATACCGAGATTTCACCCGAAATAGGTTTTAGGATCTCCTGTAACAAAAAAAAGTATTTTCAGAAAAAGGTCTGTGTGTGTGTGTGTGTGTTTGTCCGTGTGTCAGCCTGTCCGTGAGTCTGTGAATACGATAACTCAAAAACGAAAAGTCGGCAAAATACCAAAATTGGTATTTAAATTTAGTATCTTCCAGGGTTGCGACACGAAGATTTTGAGAAAAATCCCCCTATCCCAAACTACCCTTTACTTGGAACTTTTTTTGAAAATGTCAATTTTCTCAAAAATGGCTCTAACGATTTTGATTAAAATATCGTATATTAAAAACATTTACATGAGAAATAAAATGTACATCTTGAATTTTCTCGGAATAGCCTCTGGAGAGTAGTTTATTCTGGATGAATTTTACGGAGTCTTGAATAACTGCTAAACCGTAAGAGATGGACAAAAACTTACTACGAAAAAATGTAGAGCACGTTAAAACACACAATCGTTTTTGAGACATTCCTTATTTTTGGTTTCTGCTATGAAAAACTTATACTTTTCTCATACAGGAATTTTTCAACTGCTGTCCATAAAATCAAAGGAATTTCAGTCGCATAGCAACCAGCTTTTGATTATAACTTTAACCTATGGTACGCCCTTATTTCGCTTCTGCTTACATGGAAGCAAGTAATAAGAATATTTTTGTTAATTTTTTCTTGATTAGTATGAAGCTTTTTAACAATAATTTGTAGAGAAAGTCATGTGAATGGAACACATAAGATTTTTTCATTTGTTATAATTTGGAACGAAATGATAATATCACAGAGCAACCTTCTTTTAAAAGAATTGAATATGGCTTTATTGTAATGTATTTCCTTATTTCCACTGTACCTGTAAATAAATATATACAAAGTCAGTTTCCACTAAATTTTGCTCGATCAGTACTTCAAGGTGATAATTGAATGCTTTCCACAATCAAGATTCGATTGTTCTTAGCTTCATACTGATTATATAATAGAAAATGCGTCAAACGCAGTTTTTGGCACCTGCAATTTATCCTCAATTAAGAATTTAAAATATTTATTCACTTTTGGCTTTCTCTATTGTATATAGTTAGACCACCCGCATTCACCTAGGTGGATTGGACGCAATCCTAGGTGACCGCATACGGGATTTGTGGAGGAGGAAGCGGCGCCTGGCGATTTTTCTCCGAGTCCTTCAGTTTCCTCCGTCATACATTGCTCCATCGTCACATTTTCTGTCATCAGTTTTGCCTATATTTTATATTATCCACTTCCTGGCTTTCATACCAGATTTTGGGCTGCTCTCCCATCCCTGGATACCCTATTGGATCCATAGTCCTCTGCTACTCCACAGGCAATGATTTCTGGACTGTTAGAAATTATGATTTCTCATAAGATAAAAATATACTTGAGAACTGCTGACCTTTTCTACTATCTGTAAAATGTATAAGATTCCTGCCAAAACTCCAACACCAACATTTTATACAAAATAAACCTTTAGACTCCGTGAGCTAAAAGAGAAATTTAGGGGAAAATGTGTGTGTGTTAACTCAAAAACAAAATGGAAATACCAATATTTAGCTTTGGTATTTAAGTTCAGCACCATCCAATCCCAACCGCAAACTACTATTTGCAAAGAAAATTCTTTAAAAATCTTAAGTTTTCACTAAAATACCACATCTGTATCTAAGACATTTTGAGACTCTCCACGGAAGTCCTATTCATTCTGAATGACTTGCATAGTTGGTAAACCAGAGTTAGAAAAAATTTTACCGTCAAGAATTTGGATCTCCTAAAGTGCCACATTTTATATAAAATACCTTTTTGTGGAATTAACTATTTTTAGGTTTGAATTTTCAACATTTATAATTTTCGCAAAATAAAAATAGCATTAACATTTTTTTTAATATTAGTTATGAAAGGACAACGCATTTGATAGCTTTTAAAAAGTTTGACTAGTGGTTAAAATAATTCCCATTGGTTGTACATAAAATTGATTTATTGGACACGCTTTCGTCCATATGGTTCGTTTAAGTGGAACTTTACTGTATTTTATAATGGCATGGAATAACACTACGATATTCGAATTTCATGTCGCCTGTTTTATCTTTTCTTCTATTTAGGTAGTGAATAAAAGTATGGATAAAATGTGACCCATTTCCAAGATTCCAATAGTTTTTTACCTACATAAGATTTCCATCTTCAAGTACAGTTGGTGCTTTATCTAAGTTAAAATGTGGTTTCGTCTTTCTTTATGTTTCATATTTCATGTGTCTTAGGAGTTTTCGTAATTCTAATACATACGGTTGGCAACTATGTAGAGTTTCAGCAAATTGCCACCTACAGCACTACTGCAAGGTAAACACATATGGTGACTCGAATGGAAAACTAGTCTCGCGAAAAATCCACTTAGTTATTCGATTTCTGTGGGCGAAACGTATAACCTCGGCCAACAACCGGTAGAGGTTTATGGAGAGACGGTAATATCTCGCCATCATGTCACAGAATGTCGAAATTTTGCAGTAGAGAAAAACGCCACCAACGAGGATCGCACAGCATCCACAGATTTGAGCACAGCTCGCATGGAGGAGCGATTCACGACAAAAGCTTGATCACGTTTACGACACTTGACGTAGAACTTGGAATGTCTTTTGGAAGCATTCATCATCTTGCTCACGATATTCTGCGGTACTGGAAAGTTTCTTCCCGATGAGATGCATGGAATCTGTTGAACCAACAAAAGGAGAAGCGCATGGGAGCCAGGCCACAAATTGTGCAATGATTCTCTACGGGTTGGAAGTGCCGATAGTGGTGCTCGGTGAGGTGTGACAGGGAAAAATGATGCTGAAAGTGGTAGGTGGTTGTAGGGAGGAAGACTCTTGGTCTGCCTGTCCAACTGTCGGGGTGCTTCAAACTAGAAGCTGTAGTGACCTGTCATTGCTGTGCCGTTACTCCTGGTTCTGGCCGCAGGGTGTCAATTCTCACTTCATCCTTCCCTCCTGGGATGTAGGTTCAATAACCTCAGTTTCGAAGCTGAGTCCTCTCCGACCGTATCCTATCCTCATATATAACGTGCGTTTCAAAAGAGTCTCCGCACAACACCCAGACGCTAATGGCTGTGGTTAAGTTGGGAATGGAAGTATGGAGGAGGAGCATTATTTATATTTGAATAATACTGAGAGAACTGCTTCAAGTCAAAACTGGCTGATTGTGCTTGTGGTGAAGTCAAAATGATAACCAAGAGGTAGTTTTAGTTGAGGACATATTCCTTTATGGTGATTAGATTTCAGAAAATGTAAAACGTAAATTTCTTGCACGTTTTGCACACTCGGTATGTCTTTGTCGTACTTCAGTGTGAGATTTAATTATCGAATTCCAAATTCCCTGAAACCGACTGATGCTCTGAAAAGCGGTAGGGCTAAACTTTTAACAGGATAACCTGGACAAAATATCAGATGTAATGTTAAGGAACACCACTAAATGGATGCAAAAAGTAGCGCAAGAAACAACTGTTTCTCTGCAGGCAGAACATAGAGTCTTTATTAAGGGAATGAACCTGCATACCTATAATTGTACAGTTGTTCCGAAATAGAAATGATGAACTAAAGGAAATCACAAAATTACGCAGGAAACCTTTCACAAAGTGTAAGTAAGTCAAACTCTGCCTAAGAAATAAGGACAGCATTTTCATTATATCCTGTGACAGTGGCAAGTAAGTAATCTCGTTTCATCTTCATTTTCAGTAATAAACAGCGCGATCCGTTACCAACCGAACTGTGATGTATGGGCGTGCTAGCGCATTCATCTACCTGCGGAGACACATTTGAGATACCTGTTTTAAAAATTTAAAGTTTTCTCATTTAAGCATTATATGATTACAAATTTATATATATTTATGATTATTTATTTATATCTATTATACACTATTTGAAAATATTTATCTCGGGTATAATGCAATTGAATATATTCTTATAGACCACAAAAAAGTGAATAAAACGGAATCATAATGAGAATAGACATCAGTGATATAACAGAATGTTGCATAATGTCTGAGATAATGATACAGTTAGTTTTGAACTAAGAGATTTATGATGAAATTGATGTTGGTATTAGTATAGTGACGGAGTTCATAATGGTCAATGTACTTGGACCTGTGTCTCCCCAAACTTACATCGTCATTAGTTCAGTGCCTTAATGAATTATGATAAAATTAACGGTGAATAATCCCAAAAACGGGAGAAAGTAACCTCAAATTTACTTCCTATTCATGATAACTACATGGGAGCCATTCGCTTCCTCTTGAAATATTAACCCAGTTTGCGATAATAAACTTGTATTGCAAGGAAGTCACAAAGGATAATAATTTTAAACAAAATGAACTAACTACTCCTTGAGGAACAAAATCAGGGAAGCAGTTTCACTGTTACATACTAAGAGACGAAACTATGGCAATTTTCGAGGCTACAAGCAAAAGTCTGTTGCCATTAAATGAGGCAGGACTAATGATAATGTCGACGGAAAATGTAGCCCCCTAGTGCTCTGGCAAAAGAAGTAATTCTGGAGTTTTCCTAGAAAAGACTTCGAGACGAGGCTTGTCCCAGGGGAGTCCTGGTGTCCTTGACCTCAAGGGTCAATAAAAGTCCTTTCTTGTGAAAGACTTTAAGGTCCAAAAAATGAAACCCAATTCCTCGATTATTTTAAGACGAGTTCTAACACAGCAAAAAAATATATGTCCGATGTGTTCCTCTCATTACTTTCTTTTATCTATTTCATTCTAATCAACGCAAACAGTAGCAGAAATGTGATAATTTAATTGTTTTCTCATAGAAACATGTGTAGGACAGGAGTTGGATTGGCAGAGACAGTCTGAAACACTCAATGCTATAGCCGGGATTTGAATCAGGATCTCAGTGGCTGCTTTGCCACTGAGCTACCATGCCAACATGCTGACAGAGCATTGAATTTCAATTGTCCATAATAGTTGGCTATGTTATGAATCCTGGGTCTTGAAGTACTTACGACATTGCAAGTCGCCATTGGGGTTTGTCATTTAAAAATAATTTGAGATCACCTTGTGTTTTACCGGAAACATGCGAGTCAGTTGAGAAATTCATTGCTATGCCGGTATGTTGCCTTTGTAGCTCACTGGTAAAACAATCGGTTAGAGTCCAGGAGATCCGTGGTTCAAATCCCGGCTATGGCGTTGAATGTTTCAGTCTGACTCTACCTGTCCAATAGCAGAAATGATCTTATTACATGCCTCCTTATAAGTCGAAGTAAAATAAGGGAATACACTTGGCTAAAGTAATAGTGAAATCTTTTAACAATTGGTTGCTATGTGATTGAAATTTGGCTCTATTTGCATGATTTGGAGAAATTATTAATTATTAAAAATGAATCTAATAATAAAGGACGTCTCGGAACTCGTTAACTCTACAAAAAATGTATATGATTTAATGGTTTGTTTTAACGGTGTATTTACGATTTCTTACATTCACCAGTATATGCGCAAGTCATTCAAAATGAGCAGTACTTAAGAAGTTTTTTCCAAGGCATTCAATTTATTTGTCACGTAATTAACTTTAATATAGGGTATTTTAATCAAAATCGTTAGTGCATTTTTTCTTTGAGAAAAATCAAAGTTTTCGCAAACTTTTCCTGTAAAGGTTAGTTTGGATTGGAGGATTTTCTTGAAAAACATTGTGTCCCATCCGTGAAAGATGCTGAGCTTGAATATCAAATTGGGTGTCTAACCGAGTTTTAATTTTTGAGTTATCGCGTTCATAGACACATGGAGACGCGCGCGCGCGCACACACACACACACACACACACACACACACACATGGACATTTTTCTAAAAAGCTGATGTGTTCAATTCACATATATTTATCTACACATATGTAACAAATGATTCTCTGTACTTCATGCTAATCAAGATAAACTTAGCAGAAGCTATATTATTACTAGCTTCAAAGGGAAATACGGAAATCAACTAGGCTATTGTCAACTCTTTTAAAAAGAAGGCTGCCATGTGGTGAAATCAGTTCTTTTAATTGTCAGGGATTCATAAATTTCCGTATGAGAAAAGTTTTAGTATTTTAAAACTAAAACAATAACAAGAATCATCTTGGAAACCGTCAACTCCATGAAAAATGTATATTCCATAATTTGAGTATTTTAACGAAGCCTATAGTTTTTGTGTTGGAACCTTTTGTCATCTTTTGCGTTTTATCAGCCTGAAAAAATCAACGTAATTCGTCCAGAATAAAGAGATCTTCATTATGGATGACCTTTGTATAATGTTTGAATAACTGGTCAACAGTAGAAGATCAACAAAAACTTATTACACAAAAAATATAGATCTTCTTAAACATTCAACTTGTCATATAACTTTTATCCTATTTTTCTCAAATAGGAGAACATTTTCTTTTCATCTGCTATTTTTTTTTGATAGTGTGTAAGAGCTACTTTTACTACACATGGCACATTTGCTTATTTTGCTTTTGCTTACAAAGAAACCAATACAAGATAAATTCTAGTAATGTTATATCTTGATTAGCATGTCGTAGATAAAAAATAATCTTTTGTATAGAAAGTTTGCTTGTGGACAGCTAGAAAAGGGCACGAGAATGGAACACACCAGATTTTTCTGTAAAGATTTAATGGTGCAGCTCAGGTTGTTTTGCTAGCTCCGCAAATACAATTAAATAACAGTGATCATATAAAACCTCATGGAACAACAGCATAAATGGATGAAAGTATAATGGAAATGAAAATTACAGTACATTCCAAGAATTGGTATCAAATTAAAGATAGGAATTCATAAGAATAAAAACAAAAATAAATAACAAAACTTCTAATGTTCTGTACCATGTGTAATTACAGTAGAACCTCGTTATTTCGTCTTTCAGTGTACTTGAGCTGCTATTTTACATAAAGCTGGAGTAACATAAGGTTTTTTATATCATCCGCATACGTTTTACTCATTTCCGAATGTATTACATTTTGAACTTTCAATTTTTCATGTACAGCACAGGTAAAATTATAAAACGTCTGGTACACAATGCACAGAAATAACCTTCGTCTCGAGCTGCTAATGCATATATATTACAGATTAACATAGTGTTCAGTTTAAAGGAGGGACTTGCTCTTTCTTTGTCAACCGTTCACTGATTGCAACCGGTGTCAATCAACTGCCATCTTTTCAGAAATAATACTTATTGGTACAGAAATCCCTACTAAACGATAGTGGTAAATAAAAATCTGATGTGTTCCATTCACGTGACTTTCTCTACATCTCTGCAAAAATTATTGCTAAAAAGCTTATGCTTCTATTTATTTCATGCTTATCGAGAAGAAAAATAAACTAGCAGAAATGGTCTTATTACTTGCTTCCTTGAAAGTAGAAGCAAAATAAGGGAGTACCATAGGTTAAAGTGATAGTCTAAGCCCGTTGATATGCGACTGAAGTTCCTCTGTATGGTCAGGAGTTGACAAATTCCTGCATGCGAAAAGCATAAAGTTTTTCATAGCTAAAACCAAAAACAAGGCATATCTCAAAAACAATCAACTCCACAAAAAAAATGTATATAACATAAATTGTGTGTTTTAAAGTACTCTTCATTTGTTGTATGGTAAGTTTTGTTTATCTCTTACGATTTAACAGTTATGCAAAATTCCGTAAAATTGGCCCAGAATAAAGTAGACTTCAGACGCTATTCCCAGAAAATTCAAAATTTATATTTGATTTAACAAGTAAATATCTTTAATATACGATATTTTAATCAAAATTGTTAGCCATTTTTTATAAAATAAAAATTTTCAATAAAAGTTCCATGTAAGGGGTAGTTTGGGGTGGGGGGATATTTTTTTCAAAATCTTCGTGTCGCATCCCTGGAAGATATTAAACTTAAATACCAAGTTTGGTATTTAACCGACTTTTCGTTTCTGAGTTATCGTGTTCACAGGCACACGGACACATGGACTCACGGACACAAGGACACACGGACACACACACACACACACACAGACCTTTTTCTGAAAATACTTTTTTTGGATACAGGGGACCCTATAAGATACATTTCCGGTGAAATCTCGGGATCGAATTTTTTGGTGGAGTGCAATACCTTCTCTATACACTATGTGCATAGTACGTGTAGAGAAAGTAAAATCGCTTCAGTAAAGACACACATTTTACAAGCAATCACAAACTGCTCAAATGTAGTGAGCCACAAGTATGTACTATATTGTTTATATTTATAACCATTGTTTTGTTCATTGAGCATTTATTCACTTACGCACTAAGTTAGTGACATTTTTATACAATCAAATTTTTATTTTCTCTACACGTACTATGTGTATAGTGAATACAGAAGGTATTGTATCGCAGCCAAAAATTCGATACCGAGATTTCACTGGAAATACGTGTTTTGGGTTCCCCTGAATCCAAAAAAGGCATTTTTGGAAAAAGGCCACGTGTGTGTTGACAGCATAGCTCGAAAAAAAACCTCGTTAAATACAAAACTGGATTGGATTTTCAAGAAAATCTTGCCACCCCAAACTACCCTTTACATGGAAAAATTTCGAAAGTTTATTTTCTGAAAAATGGCTCTAACGGTTTTGATTAAAATCCTTTTGTATTTAAGATATTTACATGCCAAATAAACTGTATATCTTGAAGTATTTGGGAGTAACCTCTATAGACCTCTTTATTCTGGATGATTTGTATTGAATTTTGCATAATTGCTAAACTGTAAGATATAGATAAAAACGTACTACAGAAAAAATGTAGATCACGATAAAACACAACATTTATGTCATACATTTTTTTTTGTGGGGTTGGCCGTTTTCCAGATATTCCTTCTTATTGATCTTAGTTTTATAATACTTAAAAACTTTTTTCATGCGGAAATTTGGCAACTCCTGGCCCTGCATAGAAGCGGATTTCAATCACAGGGCAACCAGCTTTTGATTATCGTTTTAACCTTTATAATTCCTTCTACCTCAAGGAAGTAAACAATTAAGACAATTTCTTTAATGTTTATCTTGATTATGATAAAATAGGTACAAGAATAAGCTTTCTAATAATAATTAGTTACAAAGACTTGGAGAAAGCCATGTAAATGGAGCACATCAGAATTTTTACTTTCTCTACACGTACTATGTACATAGTGTATGGAGAATATATTGCAAGGCACCCAAAATTTGATACCGAGATTTCACCGGAAATTTTTATTTTGGGACCCCCTGAATAAAAAAAAATAAAAACATTTTTAGAAAAATGTCCGTGTTTGTGTGTATATGTGTGTGTGTATGTGTGTGTGTCTGTAGGCAGCATAGCTCAAAAACGAAAAGTTCGTAAGAAACCAAATTTTGTATTTAGATATGGTATCTTCGAAGGATGCGACATGAACATTTTCAAGAAAATTCTCCCACCCCCAACTATCTTTTACATGGAACTTTTTTCGAATAATTTGATCTTCTTAAAAATGGCTCTAACGATTTTGATTAAAATGTCGTATATTAAACATATTTACCTGTCAAATAAAATGTATTGCTTAAATCATCTGAGAATAGCCTCTGAAGGCTACTTTATTTTGGATGAATTTTACTGAATTTTGCATTACTGCTTAACCACAAGAGATAGACAAAAACTTACCACACAAAAATTTAGAGCACGTTAAAACACACAATTTATGTAATATACATTTTTTCGTGGAGTTGGTCGTTTTTTAAATGTTCATTGCTATTGATTTCAGCTTTGAGAAACATACTTTACTCATTAAGGAATCTGTTAACTCCTGTCCATACAAACAAAGGAACTTCAGTTACATGGTAACCAGATTTTGACATCACTTTAACCTACTCCATTATTTCTCTTCTACTTACAAGGAAGCAAGTAATAAGACTATTTCTGCTAATGTTTCTTGATTAGCGTGAAGTAAATAGAAGCATAAGCTTTTTAATAATCATTCGTTACAAGTATATAGAGAAAGCCATGTGAACGGAGCACATGAGATCTTTTTTTCTAATTCGATTTAGACTCAGCTGGAACTATTGAAGCTCTACTATGTTTAAGGAATGGCATAAAGATGGATGTGTGACAACAGATGAACATTTAAAACAACCATATGCGTGAGCATGCAAAGGAGCAGTTGGGCAGATTTCTTTAAGCTGAAAGTAGAACGTATATGGTCGTGATGTCCAAGACAGAGAAGTGAGGAAAAAAAAACTCATACATTTTTAATGTAAAATATGCATGCTGTAGCAGGGACAGACATGGAGGTGTACGGATGAGCTTTCAAAAGTTAAATTAAAAAATCTAATGTGTTCCATTCACATGACTTTCTTTACATCTCTGCAAAAAAGTATTGTTAAAAGGCTTAGGCATCTCTTTACTTCATGCTAATTGAGAAAACATTAGCAGAAATAGTCTTATTACTTGCTTCTTTGTAAGTAGAAGCAAAATAAGGGAGGACCATAGGTTAAAGTGATAATCAAAAGCTGGTTGCTATGTGACTGAAGTTCCTTTGTTTGTATGGACAGGAGTTGATAAAAAATGTATATAACATAAATTGTGTGCTTTAATTTGTTCTACACTTTCTGTGTGGTAAGCTTTTTTCTATCTCTTACGGTATAGTAGTTATGCAAAAATATGTTAAATTCATCCAGTTTAAAGAGGTCTTTAAAGGTTATTGCCAGAAAATTCAAGATATACATTTTATTTGTTAAATAAGTATCTTAAATATACGATAGATTAATCAAAATTGTTGCAGCCATTTTTAAGAAAATCAACATTTTAGAAAATTTTTCCATGTAAAGGGTAGTTTGGGGAGGGGGATTTTCTTGAAAATATTCGCGTCGCATCCTTGGAAGATACCAAACTAATATACCAAGTTTGGTTTTTAAGGTCTTTTCATTTTCGATTTATGCTGCCCACAGACACACACACACTCACACACAGACACACATACAGAACAGACTTACACACGGATACTTTTCTAAAAATGTTTTTTCTGGATTCAGGGGGTCCTAAAACATAAATTTCCTGTGAAATCTAGGTATCGAATTTTTGGGTGCAATACAATATCTTCTCTATACACTATTTACATAGTACGTATAGTTAAAGAAAATATAGTGCTAATATGCTGTGTGAGAACACCGTGTAATCCTTAATATTAACTACCCTATTTCAAGAATTTGAGGCAGAGGTTGGATTTTAGAGACTTTTCTGCAACAAATACAGGTAAAACTGCCATACCTAGGGTTATCGTTCATAACGCATCGATGTCCTTGGCCTCAGACTCGTATTACTTGTTTCCTTGTAAGTAGAAGAGAAATAAGGGAAAACCACGCTAAAGCGATAATCAAATCTTTTAAAAACTGGTTTCTATGTGGTTTAAATCCACTTATTTGCATGACCGGAAGTTGACAAATTACCGCATGTGAAAAGTTTAACGAGCTCTACATTTTTATGTAGTAAGTTTTTGTCTATTCTTTACGGGTTAAAATTCTGCAAAACTCGTTCAAAATAAGATCTCTTTAGAGGCTTTTCTCAAAAGATTTATGATTTATATTTTGTTTCCAACGCAAATATCTTTAATATGCGGTAGTTTAATCAAAATCGTTAAAAGCATTTTAGAGAAAAACAACATTTTATAAATTTGTCCATGTGAACATTTTTGTGCCACATGCTAAAAGGTACTAAACATGAATATCAAGTTTGGTAGTTAACGATATTTTCGTTTTTGGAATATGCTGTCCACAGAAACACGGACACACACAGGACGTCCTTCAAAAATTTCTTTATGGATACAGGGGCCTTAAAACATCTATTTCCGGTGAAATCTAAACTTGGAATTTTTGGGTGGAATATAATATTTTCTAAATACAACAAATGTATCCATAAATTGTAAACTATCACAGCAATGTGATTAAAATTTGGGCTGTAACATATTTAGATTATTGAGATTAATCTAGCATTTTTGGATTGGAATTTATAAACTTCAGGGGCATAGATATCCTCAGAGGATGAAACAGACTTATAAACACCTTATGTGTTACACTCACATGACTTTTTCTGGCCATTCTACAAACTTCTTACATCAGATTATTCTTCTTTCTCCACCTTGCTAATCGTGGTACTCATTAGCACAATGTTCTTATTATTTAGTTCCGTATAAGTAGGAAGAAAATAAGGGATACACTAGGCTAAACCCATAGTGAAATTATCTTGGTCCAGAGTTTCCGGTGTAGACCGCGTCTTAAGGCTAAAATCTGCCGACGTTTCGCCCATCTTGTGATAAGGCTTCCTCAGGGCTAACTGCGTCTGGTCCGGCTGGCGTACCTTCTTATATACTGTAGTTGGGACATGCCAAGTACCGCCCTCCTGTGTTGTCATTGGTTATCGTTTGGCCAATGGCTGGGGTCGCTGCTTTCTGTATTCCTATTGGCTCGCTGGCCGCAAGGTGGGATGCTTTTCTTAGCAGAGGTCTCCAGATGGTGTTCAAACTTTTTCCATTGTCTCTGTTAACTTTATGTTCTTCTTTAATTATTTCTATGCTATAAGAAGGTACGCCAGCCGGACCAGACGCAGTTAGCCCTGAGGAAGCTTTATCACAAGATGGGCGAAACGTCGGCAGATTTTAGCCTTAAGACGCGGTCTACACCGGAAACTCTGGACCAAGATAATTTTAATATTGGCCGTGGAAGTTTACGAAAACATATAACACACCTCTACGGGGAGAGAATGTATAAGAAAACACAACTGTTCTGCCAACTGCGGAAGAAGAAACTACGACTTATTTCACAATTAACCTTCCTAAAACGATGCAGAGACCAACATGTAGTTCCGACGTTTGTACAGTTGAAACACCACAACACCAGATATGCACGCAACATATTACGGAAAGCCTCGCTCAGTCTACTAAGGGAGAGAATAGCCTTTACAAGACGAGAGTTACATTTTACAGAGACAGAATTGTATGGAATGCATCACCTGCTTGCTACCGATTTAGAAGAAAACGACTGGAATACTTTGGAGAAAATTTCATACACATTAGCATACCAGACAGCATATATTGCTGAAGATAGGCAACGAAAAAAATTTCAAACATTAAAAAAGAAACAATATCCATTGGAACACAAATTAGATATAGAAAGGTTAGTGGTCAATGTTTCAAAAATCACTCTAGACGAACCCACGACACAAGTCCTAGCAAAGGGACTAAAGTTTGCTATTACACCCCGGCATATACCGATGGAGGAGTTTATTACTGGAATAGAGGCTTCACTTACTGGCTTACCAGAGGAGACATCCAATGATATCAGAATGGACACTTACAAGGTACTCAAACACGCAAAAGTTCCCAAAGCAAACATCACTCATGCGGAACGTCAAGCCCTCAAAAGCATTGCTACCAACCCAGACATCGTAACCTTACCAGCAGATAAAGGCAACGCTGCTGTCGTAATGGACACTGAGGATTATGGAGAAAAAATGACACACCTACTGCATGATACAGCGTATAAGAAAGTAGAGAAGAATCCAATAAACAAACTAGAACGAACCACAATTTCGGTAATAAAAAAAAAAAAAAAATTCTTCAATACCAACAGAACAACAAAAGCGTCTCCTCCCTCATGACTCTCGTACACCGACGTTCTATGGGCTGCCTAAAGTTCACAAACAAAACATCCCATTGAGACCAATCGTCAGTGCCATAGGCTCACCCACTCATAAACTCGCCAGATTTCTAGCCAAGGGTCTCCAACCACTAGTGGGCAAGACAGACTCTTTTGTCAGGGACTCCGGCCATTTTGTACAAATACTCCGGAATTTTACCTTTGAAGAGCACCACATCTTAGTCAGCTTTGACATAAAATCTCTGTTTACTCGCATCCCAGCTGAAGAAGCTCTTAGATCCGTACAACAAAGAATCAGCATTAACCATCTCCCAGAAGACTGGACCGACCTTGTTGCCCACTGTATAACCAATACGTATTTCTCATACCAAGAAGACATCTACCAACAACAAGAAGGTGCAGCCATGGGATCTCCTATCTCGCCGATTGTGGCTAATATCTTTCTTGAAGATTTTGAAAACACGGCCTTGGACACTTGCCGACTCA
Organism: Hymenopus coronatus; assembly: GCA_030762935.1. Taxonomy (NCBI): domain Eukaryota; kingdom Metazoa; phylum Arthropoda; class Insecta; order Mantodea; family Hymenopodidae; genus Hymenopus; species Hymenopus coronatus. Next base: position 83,276,257 of record CM060898.1, on the reverse strand, counting down.
AACCGGATATGTGGTTAAGATATGTGGATGACACTTTCGTGGTATGGCCACATGGATTGAACAACATCCCAGAGTTCCTTGAACATCTAAACAGTCTTCATCAAAATATACAATTTACTATGGAACTAGAACATAACCAAAAATTACCATTTTTAGACGTTCTAGTAGAGCGAAATTCAGCAAGTAAAACAGTGCATTGTTCAGTTTACCGAAAGGCTACACATACAGACAGATACATAGATGCCACATCCCACCACCCCATTTCAGTAAAACGAAGCATGGTCAAAACTCTGTTCCAACGAGCTACGCGTATTTGTGACCCAAATCTTTTAACTGAAGAGAGACACCACTTACAGGAAGTGTTAAAAGCCAACGGATACTCAAAAACCGACATAAAATACTGGGGAAAGAATGCCAAAAAACCACAAAAAGAAAAAGAAAAAGAAAAGACAAGATGGGCTCGCCTTCCTTTTGTTCAGGGCACCACTGAAAGGATTGGCAAAATTTTACTCAAACACGGGATTAATACTCGGTACAGCACGGTTCGGAAGTTACAATCCACCCTCAGACCAGTAAAAGACAAATCCAACCCACTACTTAAGCCAGGAATTTATAAAATAACCTGCGATTGCGGCAAAGCATATATAGGTCAGACCGGAAGATCGGCAATCACACGTCGAAAAGAGCACATCAGAAGCCTCAAACTTAATCAGCCTGAAAAGTCCGCTCTCTCCGAACATGCTATTGAAACTGGCCATCACATTGATTTTGATAACATGAAATTATTGGTACCATGTGAAGACTACAAACATCGCATTATACGCGAAAGCATAGAAATAATTAAAGAAGAACATAAAGTTAACAGAGACAATGGAAAAAGTTTGAACACCATCTGGAGACCTCTGCTAAGAAAAGCATCCCACCTTGCGGCCAGCGAGCCAATAGGAATACAGAAAGCAGCGACCCCAGCCATTGGCCAAACGATAACCAATGGCAACACAGGAGGGCGGTACTTGGCATGTCCCAACTACAGTATATAAGAAGGTACGCCAGCCGGACCAGACGCAGTTAGCCCTGAGGAAGCCTTATCACAAGATGGGCGAAACGTCGGCAGATTTTAGCCTTAAGACGCGGTCTACACCGGAAACTCTGGACCAAGATAATTTTAATATTGGCCGTGGAAGTTTACGAAACCATAGTGAAATGTTTTAAAAACTGTCATTATGCGATTGTCATTATAAATCGCTTCTTTTCTTAGCCAGGAGTAAAAGAAAAGAAAAAAAGACACTCCCGTCTGAGAAAATATATAAGTACTTCACAACTGAAACTAATGCCAGTGAATACCACGAAAATGGTAAGGTCCACGAAAAAAATTTATATGGCATAACTTGTGTATTTTAACAATACCTACAGTTTTTGTAAAAAGTTTTTGTCTATCTCGCACGGTTTACTAGTTATGCCAAATTAAGTAAAATTCATCCAGAATAAACAGGTCTTTAGAAGCTATTCCCAGAAAATTCAAGATATTCATTTTATTATTCAGATAAATGTCTTTAATATACGATATTTTAATCAAAATTGTTAGAGCCATTTTTAAGAAAATCAAAATTTTCGAAAAAAGTTCCGTGTAAAGGGTAGTTTGGGGTGGGGAGATTTTTCTCAAAATCTTCGTGTCGCATGCCTGGAAGATACTAAACTTAAACACCAAGTTTGGTATTTTAGCTACTTTTCGTTTTTGAGTTAGCGTGTTCACAGACACACGGACACACACACACACATACAAGGGGTCCTAAAACATATATTTCCGGTGAAATCTCGGTATCGAATTTTTGGGTGGAATACAATATTTCTCTATCCCTATGTACATTGTTCATACGGGGCTAGAAAAAGTAATAAATGAGTGAATACACAAATATACTAATCTAACTGCACTACCCCAAGATAAATGTGGCTATAATATTGCACCTCCTATTCTTAATACTGCAATATTTTCTCGCTATCTTCTTATTAGCCCCAAAACACGAAACGTGTGTTTCAAATTGGCATGCAGGTAGAAGCCGCAGCATCATTAAGGTATACCACCAGCACTATTGTGTCAAAATATGGACACGGAACCTTCCTATCGCTTTAATATTTGTTGCTGTGTTTTATCCACTAACAAGGACGGTTGCCAACTTGCCGACATGTCGCCATGAAAGTTTCAGGTTGGAGGATAATGAGACCAAACCACAGCAGCGCATTTGAACATTTCGCAATCATTTCGAACTTTACTACTGCAGCCAAGGGTGCAGTTTTCGAGTATACAGTCATACATCAATGGGGAGCAATTAGCAGATAAATTTCACGCATGTCCGAACAACAGTAATGTACTTGCTCTATGAGAGAGATCCGTATCTCATTTGAGTTCATATTGAAAAGAAAGTACCGCTATATGTTGTAACGTGCACAGTGTTTTTTTTTTTTTTGTTTTTTTGTTTTTGTTTTTTTTAAGGAAAGAGGATGATCCAGGGCAAGCCGCGGGACCAAGGGTGGGTTTTGTATTATTATCAGTTTTTGTTTATGTTTATGTCATTTCAGTTTATTTTCTTTATTTCGCCATTCTTGCCGTTACTATTTCATAGTTTGAGGAATTTTATTCTATTCTTTGGTTGTATTTGTAATTTTATAGAACGAGTCCTCCTTACAGCAGCGGGAAGCTTAAATCAACAATATGGTCAGTGCGTCTTAGTGATGTTTTATATATAAAAATACAGTTCTAGAGACTGGTCGGGACTCCGGCGCTGTATCTCTCTTTTCTTTCTTTTTTCCCTAAATTCCCTGTGTTTACCGTTTTCTGACAAATACACATATACAAGGCGAGACTCGAACAAACGATCCCCTGCGCCACGAAGCACCAAAGCAAAGCGCTTTAGCGAGCGCGGTCATGGGGACCGGCTGTGTGGAGGTGATATCAACATAAACTAATTTTTAATTCAAGCTATCGCATCCTCATCTTTATTATTCTTGATTCTTTTAAAAACCAATCTTTATGAAATATTTTATTTCATAAAAATTAGAATATGAAATAATCTTATTATAATTCCCCTTTTAATAAAAATTGCTTGTGCACCTTCTCGTTGATGGTTTCACCAACAATATTAATTGGTAACCTCAAATCGGGTGATAAAATGCTGCATGTTGCCGATATATCCGGACTACTTCTTTTCTTGTCTCAGGAAGCCGAACCAATCCTCAAACTTTGCCACAGTGTTAATATCCTTTGTGAAGATCCAGTGGAGCGTTCCCGTTTCCATCCAAGGGTCGTAGGTAGGAAGCGAAATTCCATGCACGGCAGTGTTAACGCTTTCCAGCCCGATCTATTTTGGACTGAATTTGCTTTTTGAAAACTAATGGTGTATTTGGATACTTGAGGTCTCAAAATGTGATCTTACCTCTTCTATTATTGGTAGCTCAGTTGTCTAAACTTCTATCAACATTTCAGTGAGAGGATAACTTAGGTTGGAGTCCTCACTGCGGGCTATGTACGCTGATGGAGAGGATGAGTCCCAGTAAAATAAACGATGATTGGCACACGTAAGTATTCACTGGACCTCGGATTGTAACCGAATTTGTATTACAAAACATCTGATGTGTTCCATTCACATGACTTTCTCTACATCTCTGTAACAAATTTTGTTAGTAAGCTTATTCTTATATCTATTTCATGCTAATCGAGATTATCATTTGCAGAAACGGGTCTTGTTACTTGTTTTTCTTATAAGGAGGAAAATAAGGGAATATACTAGGCTAAATATACAGTCAAATGTTTTAATATGTGGTTGCTATGATAGAAATTCGTTTCTTTGCGAGGCCAGGAGTTGACAAGTTCCCGTGTGAGAAAGGTTTTGAAGTATTTTAAAACTGAAACCAATAACAAGGAATATCTCGAAAACCGTCAACTCCACGAAAAAAATGTATATGGCATAAAGTGTGTGTTTTAAGGAGATCTAAATTTTTGTGTTGTAGGTTTTTTACCTATTTCATACGGTTTTCCAGTTATACAAACATTATTCAAAATGAAGTTGGTCTTCAGAGACTCTTCCCAGAAAATAGAAGATATACATTTCACTTGTCAAAAATCGTTAGAGCCATTTTTGACAAAGTCAAAATATTCCATGAAAAGGGTAGCTAATGGTGGTGAAAATCTTAATGTAGTGTTCTAGGAAGATTCTGAACTTAAATACCAAGTTTTGTATTTAACCGACTTTTCGTTTTCTATAGCCAAGCTTCCCACAGACAAACACATACATACACGACACAAACAGACTTGCTTCTAAAATGTTCAGCGGGTGTCAAAACAAGCATTTCTGGTGAAATCACGGTATAGAAGTTTTTGTTGAAATACAATGCTTTCTCTGTCCACTATATACAATGTACGTACATGTTAGAGAAAGTAAAAACAGTAATTTAATGTTTTAAATAGCTTTATTGTTTCTCGAAATATTCTTTTTGTAACAAATACACTTTGCATGCGTTCGAACCAGTTGTCATAGCATTTTTTACAATTTCGTACTTGCCGTGGAATTTGTTCATTTCTGTCATTAGTCATAACAGCTTTACTAATCTGCTTGAAACATCCCCAAATATGCTTTTTGAATGCGTCAACGGCATCGTTGTCTAGGCATTTTATTCTTGATGTTCGGGAACAAAAGAAATCATTGGGTGCCAGATCGGATTATACAGCAGATGAGCCATCAATTCGATTTTTTGAGTGTTCAAATAGTCGGTTGTTAGATGAGTTGTGTGAGTGGTTGCATTGTCCTGATGATATTACAAATACGCTTGCGTGTTTTAGCTTCATCGGCGAACTAATTGAGATTCTTTTTAATATTATGCACTGTAATAGGTCTCATTACGTCTCAGGAATGTAGCCGCGAGGGAGAGAATACATTACAGGTAATATAATACTTGTAAATGATACACTGGTTTCCCTGGTAAGATCTTATATATTCTTCAATGTCACTGGATATAATAATTATTAACACCGTTTGATGGCACAGATAAATTACGACTGTATTCCGTTAGCGTGGTAACAGCACGCGTTCCCTGCCAATTGCATAGGACGCTATCCTTGTGCCGAGCAATAATGATCACTTCAAGACTGACAAATAAGGAATGACAAAGGTTGAGGGTCTATTCAAGTCTTATAGGCTCAAAACTTACTCTACATGTTTCTCCTAATGAAATATTCCTTAAGGAAGTATATAATACAGACTTATTTATAAATACATTACTTTTGGTACATATCATATTTATTTCATAAGCTACTTGCGCTTGGTGAATATTTAAATATGGGCATCCACTAGAAAGAACAACTTCTTTTTCATGCACGTAGCAATGCAATTATCATTGTTGAGTTTTTAAAAATAATTAAGTTCTTATCATGAGAGAAGTTGTACTTAAAATACCTATTAAATTCAATATTCTATATTCACAGAACACTTACAAGTTAAATACTTTCAGTAATTAATTTTTGCTTTACCACATAATCAATAAATCAATATGGCATAAACTTCCTTCCATTAACAAAAAATCTCATGTTTTCCATTCACATGACTTCCTCTATCTCTCTGTAACAAATAGTGTTAATAAGCTTATCTTTTATTTATTTCATGTTAATCGAGGAAAATTAGCAGAAATAGTCTTACTCCTTGCTTTATTGTAAATACAAGCAAAATAAGGAAGTACCATAGGTTTAAGTGAAAGCCAAAAGCTGGTTGCTATGCGACTGATGTTCCTTTGTTTGTGTGGACAGGAGTTGAGAAATTCCTGTATGAGAAAAGTATAAGTTTTTCAAAGCCGAAACCAAGAAAAAGGAATATCTCAAAAACGATCAACTCCACGAAAAAAATGTATAAAACATAACTTGTATGTTTTAACGTGCTCTACATTTTTTGTGTGTTAAGTTTTTGTCCATCTCTTACGGTTTAGTAGTTGTGCAAAATTCATCCAGAATAAAGTAGTCTTCAGAGGCTATTACCAGAAAATTCAAGATATACATTTTATTTCTCAGGTAAATATCTTTAATATATGAAATTTTAATCTAAATTGTTGCAGCCATTTTTGAGAAAATCAAAATTTGCGAAAAAAGTTACATGTGGGATGGGGGGATTTTTCTCAAAATCTTCGTGTCGCATCCCTGGAAGATACTGAACTTAAATACCAAATATGGTAGTTTACCTACTTTTTGTTTTTGAGTTATCGTGTCCACGGACACACACACATGGCCCTTTTTCCGAAAATGATTTTTTTAGATAACGGGGCTCTAAAACATATATTTCCGGTGAAATCTCGGTATCGAATTTTTGGGTGGAGTAGTACATAGTGCGTATAGAGAAAGTAATAAACACTTGATATGAAATCGCTTGGCTTCCATATATTAACGTAGCAATGAAGAAGGATACGACGGAGCCTGTTTGCTTTCCTTATTTCACCGAAAGCTTGCAGCAAGCAAAGGATTGTGTGCCATTCAAAACCGACCGTTTTTCGTTCCTCTAAAAGTTCTGTTGCCACATGGTCAGTTTTTCTGTAAAAATAGGTGACAATTTGTTTGCTTCGTGTGCCAACAACTTTTGGTAGATTTGGTTCATCTTGAAACACCCAAACAGTTGACTGATGTTTACGCTACGGCTCATATGTATAGTTTCATGACCCGTTTCCTGTTATAATCTGATATAGTACGTATTTTGAAGCCACACTATGTACTACTGTGTCAAGAGAGTTCCGGGAATTTGCCAATAAAACACAAAAAAATGATTTATTCATTCCAATGTTATTTTATCGTCTTCAAAGTAGGCTCCCTCTGAAATTATACATTTATGCCAATGAATAATTCAATCATCAAAACATTGTTTGCGAATTTTCCTTTATGTCTTCTATCGAAGTGGTAACTTTTGAAAAGAGAAAGAAATCAGCAGGAGCCAGATCAGGTGAAACGGCGGTTGTTCGATGAAATTTGTTGAGTTTTTGGCCAGAAATTCGTTCACAACAATAGCTTTGTGAGCTAGTGCGTTTTCGTTATGTGTTGTCGTTCCACAAACCTGGCCTTTTTCGCCGTATTTGTTCTCTCAAATGCCGCATAATGCTCAGATAATAGTCTTTATTTACTATTTGATCTTCTGGCAAGAACTCTGAGTGCACGACACCGCGATAATGGAAAAAAAACTATCAACATGACCTTCAGTTTTGATCGAGTTTGACGTGCCCTTTTAGTTTTCGGTTCAGTTAGAAGGCGCCATTCGGAAGCTTGTTCACTGGTTTGAGTGTCAAACTCGTAAACCCACGTTTTATCTCCAGTTACAATGCGTTTCATGAATGTGGGATCGGAACTGGCTCGTTCTAGCATGTCCTCACCAATCCTTACGCAATTGAGTTTTGGTAGAAAATTCAAGTCTTTCGGAACTAACCGAGCTGCAACGCGTGTCATGCCCAAACAATCGTTTAAAATAGTACGAATCGATTTATTAGACACAGAAAGTTCAGCGGCAATCTCTCTCAGACCTAATTGACGATTTTCAGACACACTTTCTTCAGTTTAGCGATGTTCAGTTCTGTTGAAACCGTTGATGGCCGACCAGAGCGAGGCGAATCTTCCGCCACATCTCGACTACTTTTGAATGCACTGTACCACTCATATGCACCTGTTTTTGATAAAGTCGATTCACCGTGAGCCCTCTGTAATATTTTCAGCGATTCGCCACACGAAATACCATTTGCAATGCAAAATTTGGGACTGATTATTTGTTCAATAGTTGTATCCATCGTAAAATCGCAACTCACCATTGAGATAACCTAACAAAATGCCGTACTAAAAACAAACTGGATGACAGATGACGAACAAAATCCGTATGGGTATTGAGGAAAGTTATACCAACTTAGCGACAACAATAACTTTAAATTCCTTTTTAAACAGGATTTTTAAATTATCAATTCTTGACAGAATGTATTTCTTGAGTATTAGCGTGCAACAATCGACACGACCATCCTTTAGAATTGAAGTCAAATGTATGGGATCCAACGAGAGCAAACGTTTTTCACAGCTAAATGATCATGCAATAATTTATATATGCTGGTGTAACTAATGCCTTGGGCTATCTCATAGTATGTGTGTTGACGATTCGTTTTTACATAGGATCAATGTTTCTGGCACTGCAACTGGTTTTGGATGACTTTCACGATTTTTCCAGTGAACAAACGACGGCTATGATTAAACTCGTAGTACCAGCGTTTCACAATTGGCTAAAACGATGGGCAAATCTTTTAAGAGCTAATACTAATGCGAAAAACTGGAAATTACGTTCCCTTTTTTATGCCTTTAAACTGGTTTGTCATATCGGACGATGACTTAAATTGGTAAATGATACTCAAATGAGCTCGGGGTCTATGAAGCTTAAAGTTACTCGATGCTAGTCTTCTCAGGATAAGAAAAAAACTGGAAAAAACCTTATCCGAGGTAACTCACCCTAAGCGAGATTCGAACTCGTGACCTGTTGAATGTGATTCAGACACACTACCACCACACTACCCAGATGGGCTCGTTTTGTTTTGTTTCGTAAAATAACTAACTAAATAAACAAAATAATAGCTAACGACGACTAATGGCTTTAGAAAAATATAGTTACTACAAAAATTTTAACCAATAGTGGGAATATGTCGGAAATGTTCTAACTCCACATTTGACATAAACTGAGTGGTCAACCAGATATAATTTTTGCGTGGTAAGTTATACCAATGAAATAGTCATAATATCTGAAGTATGTGGAATTTTAATAAAATAAATTATGGCTATTTTCAGATTATTCACATTTTCGAGAAGAAAAATCAGTGTAAAGTGTGGTTTGAACTGGTAGTTTTTTTTCTCCGATATCATTGGAAGAAGTTTAGTATTTCACAAATTCATACATGGACCTTCTTCTAAATTTTTTTTGTGATTCAGAGGTTCTAAAAACATATATTCCAAGTAATACATTGATAGAGACTTGTTGGATAGAATACAATACTTCCCTATTTACTAATTTTAGTAGAAAAAGTTCTGAATGTAAACCATATCCACTCCCATAAACATACCGCACCAAATATTATTCGTTTGCACCCAAATGGTGCTCCACTTTCGTCATAGATTCCATTGGTTTTGAAAATATCAGTTATGATCAATGGTTACAACTCCACTATATGAAAAGAATGCATTGTGCTGTAATAAACTTTGCAATTAACCGCGAAAATAACTGCTCTTATGGCTAATGGGAAGCTATTTGCCCGACCTTATCCTTTTTATACCCAGCATTGAATAAACATTCGAGGTATTCCTGCAAATTCCAACCAACGTTAGCGTTAACCATCATTTATATAATTAGCATTTAACACACAATAGCAACAGGATTATTATTTCGTTCCCCTATAAATAGAGCCGACTGCGAAATCTGCACGTGGCGCCACATAATAAAGCTGCGAGAGGATGGGGAACTTTCAATTATAAGCATGTGCTTCTGCTGGAAACGTGTTCGTAGCAAAAACAATATTCCATGAGAAGGGTGAAAAGAAAGGGCAAGAGGAATACTGAAAGAGATAATAACTGCTTTAATTGGGTATCTTTCCTTTCGCTTCTCCCTTTTCAGAAGCTGCAGGTGGTGCCCTTGATGATTATTATGTACAGATTAGCCCTTCGTTCCCTTAACTTTGATTGTAATTAAAAAGAAACAAAGTTCTCGTGCAACACAGATCGTGTTTCTCTTGAAAAGGAATGCCGGAGTGTATAAAAACCGTTGTACTAGTACTTGTGTCATTGAGAGTTTGAATAAGGGAACCAGGTAGAACATGTCCCCTATTCTGTATGCAACCACCAAACCATGAAAGTGGAGCGTGTAACCTGACTGCACGATTTTGTTGTCTTCGATTGATCTCAGGTTCTCTTCTCTCTAAGCTCTTTCGTAACAAATAAATAAATAGAACATTATAGAAAACGTTATGCGTGCATTCTAAAAACTTTCTATACTCATTCTTCAATGAACTATTTACTCTGTTATGCACGGTGTTGCCATTTAGCATCACAGTAAATTATTCAAAGTTTTAACATATTTAAGTTTGTTTTGTGGTTATTTGCATATTATAATAGCATTTTACAATAAAATAAAATGTTTTTACGTATTTTATATCATATATATATTAGTTTATTTAAATATTATTCTAGTGATTAGACATAATCTTCATGTACAATCACACCAGTTATTTTAGGTGCGCCTTCACCGCCCTTTACTATAGGAACATTTTATAACAGTCACTGGGTTTCAAGCTTATATTTCGGTTTTGAATGAATGGCCAGTTCATTGCGCTATCACGGCTATTCCAACAGCTTACATTGTCTGTTATATGGATATCAAAACCGGCTTTGCAATAAGTGGAAGATTACCAGTTGCATATAAATTCATTAGAAGGTCTAGAAATTTTATTCATCTATTTGCTTCACATTGCTAAAATAAACATTTTCCGCAATGCTTATTACATATTTATTTGTACGTACAATGAATGCACTTAGGGAAATACGATAGTTTTAAACTGCTTGACATGTACTATCTTTGAAATTACGCTCTCTTTGCATGATTGAGAGGAAAATGCGAGTAATAGTTTCCCATTTTAAAAAGTATCAAACCAATAACAATGAGTATCTCCGTAATATATTTTTAGTTCATTAAATATGTGAAGCTTTGTCTATAAAAGAGTGGGAAATTCATTTTATTTTTATAGAGATAGGCAAGGTTTATAATACCACATCTGTCTCCCAACTTTAGAATGCATTGATGGATATGAAAATTGATAAACCTTTTATTCATTTTATTAAAAGGATATAAAGCACATGTTATGCTGCGGTGAAATTGGAGAAACGGATGTCTGAAGAATTAAGAACAACAAAGAGTTTGAAACTGTTGTGCAGCCCACACTTTTTAATTTCTCTCGCACGCATGTGAAATGAAAATAATAGATAGAGAAGGAATTGTATTCCAACAATTATATACCGATATTTTACCGGAAAACACGTTTTGAGGCCCACTGAATCCAAAAAAGTTTAAATTAAGGTCCTTTATTGTATGTGTATGTGTGAGAGAGGGAGAGAGAGATAGAGTGAGTGTGTGTGCGTACAGCATAAATAAAAATAAACGGATTAAATACCAAAATTGGAATTTAAGTCAGTATCTTCAAATGATGCCACATGAAGACATTCAGGAAAATCCCCCTTGTCCAACTTAGCTTATGATAGAAAATACTCAGAGTATTTAGTAAGGACAGTAAGCGAAGCATACGAGTTATGAAAATATAACATTAACTTTGTGCCCTTTAAAATAAACTCCCTCAGATATAATACACTTTGTTCAATCTTGGAAGCAACTCTAGAGCTCACTTTTCCTTATGGAGTTCAACTACTTCAGCGATTCTTGATTTTAGCTCACCAATAGTGGCTAAACGACGTCCTTTCATGTTGTTTTCACCCTCTAGAACAGAAAGAAAGGCCATGTCCGGCGAATAAGATGACTGAGGCAACATAACATTTCTGGTTTTTGCCAAATAACAAACGTTGAGTGGTTTTGCAAATATTCTGATCGTATTCTTCTGATTACTTCATGCAAAGGGCGCATAACTTTAAAGAGGTATTCTTATTTGACTATATAGCCATACGGCATAATCATTTCTTTGCATCTTTCTCATTGTTGTTAGATGTGTTAGGACGTCCAGAGGATCGTCGTCTTCAGAGTCTTCTGGACCCTCTTTGAAACGTCGATACCACTTGAAACCCTTTGTCTTGCTCATAGTGGATTTGCCAAAAAGCCGCAGCAAAAATTTCGAACACTTAACTCCATTTTTTAACAAAATTTAATGCAAAAACACGGTTAACCCTTCACTTTGTTTAAAACAATTGAGTTGCAAACACAACAGGAACATATGTACCTAAAGATGAACAAAAGATTTTGAAAATCGGTTGTAAAATCCCGCAAAATTAAAAAATTCCCGTTATTTTTTATCACACCTCGTATAATTAAGAGTGCTTGAAAATAAATGTCAAGAAAACAGAATATTTTACTGTTGGAGAAGAGGGAGAGAATATGGACTAGGTCTGTGGAATATGAAATTAGTAAATAACTTTAAATATCTAGGTTTCATCTAAGATATATCTGGCACCTGTAAGAAATATTTGACACATCGTAAGTAAAAGGCAAGAGATGATATTTGGAACCGATATATCCATCACAGAACAGAAAATATTAAATGTCATTATAGAAACTGTTGTCTCTTATGAAGGAGATGGATGTCTTCGAAGCTGAGACAAAAGCAAATGTTAAATGCAGTACAGATTGATGCACTGCGTTGAAGTTTTGGTGACTTAGAGAGTTCCAAATGAAACAATAAGGGAAAGAATGAAAAAAACGTTAGTGAAAGGTTTGAATATCGCACATTGAAATGGTACGGCCATGTCCAGATGATGCCACAAAATAGATAGCCAAAGCAAATTATATCATGCTTGCCCTATTGGAGGAGGAAAAAGCAGAGAGGCCTTGCATCACCTGCAGGATTGTAGTAGCCAGGGCAACGTATGAAAGGAACCTTAATGAAGAAAATTGGAAGAACTGAGATTTTTAGAGCAATTTAGCAGAAGGCAACCCCTGAAAATGAAAGACCCTTATAAAAATAATTGTTTAAATCATCAAAATTCAGTAACTACTAAAATCTAAGCATATATAAAATTATATTTTACATTTTGTGACATTTGCCTCACATATACATATAGTTTTGCTGCATAAGCCACAGAGGCAAAAACCAGCTGCCCAAGGACAAAGTCTACTTTAGACTTTAATAAATGCTAAAGTAATTTCAAAGTTTGTAAGTGCCTGCGTATTTTGAAGTAAATATAGTCTCAAATTATTGTAGATACATCGCAGAAAATGGCTCGCAAGTAGCATTAAATATTCACTCAACGAAAAGAGTGGATGCAAAGGGAGAGATCCTATTTTTTCATTCTCTCGCACTGCTCGAAGCTTTTAGCACGAACTTCTTATGCAATGCGAACTCCCTCCATTTACCCTACTGAAATATGCAGTTTCTCTTACTTGTGTTTGTTTTAGGTACAAGACCACACACTTAAAGACACGTGTAATATCAACCTCGACAATTACAGACAGTTAACTTTATTGCATTTAATCTCTGCTTTTAACTTTCCCTACACGTAATAAGTACATAGTGTATAGAGAAGGTTTTGTAATGCACCCAAAAATTTGATTCCGAGATTTCACCAAAAAAATATGTTTTTTCTCCCCCTGAATCCAAATTTTTTGGCAAAAGATCCGTGTGTGTGCGTGTGTGTGTCTGTGGACAAAGTTCTAAAACTTGGTATTTAAGTTTGGTATCTTCTAATGATACGACACGAAGGTTTTCAAGGAAATCCTCACCAGAAATCAGGCTTTGCATGAAAATAAATGGAAATTTTGATTTTCTCAAAAATGTTTCTAATGATAAATGATAATTACATGATAAATAAAATGTATAGAATGAATTTTCTGGGAATAAGGACCTGTTTATTTTGGATGACTTTTTTATTGATTTTTGCATAACTGGTAAACCGTAAGAGATGGACAAAAACTTACTGCACAAAAAATGTAGATCGCAATAAAAGACACAATTTATGTCGTATACATTTTATTCGAGGAGTTGGTCGTTTTTGAAATATTCCTTATTAATGATTTCAGTTTTAAAATACTTAAACTTTTCCCGTGCGGGACCTTGTCAATGCTTGGTCATATAAAGAAACGGATTTGAATCCCAGGGCAACCACATTTAAAACATTTGAGCGTTGGTTTAGCCTAGAATATTGCGTTATTTCCTTTCTAGTTATAAAGGGGTAACAAAATAATTTCAGGAAATGTTTTAGCATTAACTAGACAGAAGAATAAACTTGTTAACAATAATTTGTTACAGAGAGCTAGAGAAAATCATTTGAAATGGGCACATCAGATTATTTTAATATTGCTTACTATTATGTATACTGCAAAAACTTGTACGGTCTGTGGATCCCCAATTGATAATGCTTAACGTATGATATTGTTATTTCAATAAATACACTTATTCATTCATTCATACTAATTATAAGAGACAGGAGTTGAATAGAAGCGTGTGGTGAGCCTAGGTGTTGCTATAGTTTTCTCTTAAACATGACGGCCTTCAAACGGGTCTGCGCCCTCTGCCACTGGGCAATAACCATTAGCAAACAAAAGACGGAGCCTGAATTATGGCTGAGAGGCAACGTAGCAAGATCTAAAATATCTTAGGCTATTTTCACAGCCGGTGTCGGTAATGTTTAAAAACTGTATCTTCCGGGCTGTTGTGCCGTGGTCGTAGGTTAAAATGTGAACCATACGTTTCACCGACTTCTACGGTCAGCATCTTCAGTGGCAGTCACTGTAGGAGGTAAATACGATACTGGAGAGGAATGCAGGCTATTTATGCTCATCATTTACGGGGGAGGGGTGATAGGTAAGGTTAATAGGACCTGGAAACCGGTATTAGTAAACCAACAGCTGGCTGACGTTCACTTTTTTTTTTTTTTTTTACAAAAATACAGCCCCGGAGGCTTGTCAGGACTCCGGCGCTGTATTCCTTTTTACCTCTTTTTTTTAGTTTTTAAATTTCCTTAGTTGACCTATTCGTTTTTCCTTTTTACATATACATACACAAACACATACACATTTACAAACACAGAAACACCCATGCCCAAGGCGGGACTCGAACCCACGATCCCTTGCGCCGCGAAGCATCAAAGCGAGACACTTTAGCGAGCGCGGCTACGTAGACCGGCAAACTCGCCGGCTGGAAACACTTGCCGTGGCCGAGTGGTTAGACCACTCGCCTCTCACCTATACGGCCAAGCGACCGCATGTGAGATGTGTGGTGGACAAAGCGGCGCAGAGGCGGGTTTTCTCCGGTTTCCCCCGCCATCGCATTACACCGGTGCTCCATCTTCATTCCATGTATCACCAGTGTCATCGCCTGCGGTACCTTGGTACTAAAAGCGGGCGTTAAACATTATAAAAAAAAAAAATCCTGCATTCCTTTCCAGCATAGCATTTATATCCTACAGTGACTGCCACTGAAGATACTGACCGTAGAAGTCGGCGAAACGTCTGCTTGACATTTTAACCAACGACGACGGCACAACAGCCCGGAAGATAGTTATTAAATGTAGTAACATCTGTTTCATGGAGATCCGAAGTCGAGATTGGCGCCTCAGTTAAGTGACCATTAAGTTTAAGACTTGGCAACTGCGAGGTCTGCTTTCCAACCGCAAAACACCTAAACCCACACTTCAAAGTCACGCTGAGGGTTATCATGTTTTGAAAAATACTTGTTTTTCTACTCTCGGTAGAGTTAAACCACAGAAATTGTTGTAGAATGGTGTTTCAATTTTTGTTCTGGAATGATAGGAAAGAAATCTACGCCTATCATTACAGCAGGAGTGGCATCCCTGCCGCTATTCCGCTATACACTACTTAACAGGGTAGAAACATTAAATTCAATGGAGTTTTGTTTATGGACGCTCTTTAACTGCTGTGGTTTTCAGCGTCCCATAGGTATAGTGGGCGTGAAATACCATTTAATTTTGCCCAGATGCCTTTTTATCAGGCTTGAGGTTCTTTTGCGTACCGTAAGCCTATGGCACGGGACCAAAGTCTTTACTCCCCTTCCGAAAGAAGCCATGCTAAGGATTTTTATGCCAGAAAAAAATCCATCGTCCTCCGCCGGGTTTGAGCCCGCGACCTTGGGTATATGAAGTTAGCGTGGTTACCATTGTACCACGGGGGGCAACAACAGGGTAGAAACTAATATACTTAATAAATATTTGTAAACCATTGTTGTAGAATAGGATTGGTATGAGTTAATACCAAATTCTTTATTTGATATTTCTTCCACTGAATCTGTTGAGAATTTAGTACCTATGTTATGTGGAAAAATTTGATCATCACTGTCTTTGTATAAGGGATTGATAATTTTTGTACAAAAAGACAAAAATATTTGTTAAACTTGGTAACTATTTTAATAGTAATATGTGTACACCCTATTAGGGGTCCATTTTAGAGACAAATTTCAACATTCTCGTATTCAAATGTTTTATATTTATGAAAAATCACCTTTTTACTTCATATAAAAAGCTTTTGCTTATTTACTTTCCCTAAGCGTACTATGTATATACTGTATACAGGAGTTATTCTATTGCACCCAAGTACCGAGATTTCATGGGAAATACAGGTTTTGACAGCCCCTGAAAACATTTTTAGAAAAAGGTCAATCTCTGTGTCTGTATGTGTGTGCGTGTCTGTGGACAGCATAGCTCAAAAACGAGAATTCCATTAAAATGGTATTTCAGTTTAGTACCTCCCAAAGATTCGATACGAAGATTTTCAAGAAAATCCCCCGCTCCAACTACAAGGAAATTTTCAAAAATATCGATTTTATCAAAAATGGCTCTAACATTTGAACTAAAGATAGTATATTAAACATATTTACTTGACAAAGGAAAAGTATATCTTGAATTTTATAGAGATTTCCTCTAAAGACCTCTTTATTCTGTGTGAATTTTGCTGAATTTTTCATAACTGGTAAACCGTAAGAGATGGACAAAAACTTACTACAAAATAGGTTGATCACATTAAAGCACATAATTTATGTCACGTGCGATTTTTTTTTTGTAGAACTGGCATTTCTATGTTATTCCTTGCTATTGATTTCACATGCAAAATACTTATACTTTTCTTATACGAGAATTTTTCAACACCTAGCCATAAAAACAAAGGCATTTCAATCACATAACAACCATCTTTTAAAATATTTGACTAGTGCTGTAGACTATTGTATCCCATTATTTATTTCTACTTACAAGGAAGCAAGTAATGTGAACATTTCTACTAATTTCATCTCGATTAGTATGAAGTAAATAAAAGAACAAGCTTTTTAACAATAATTTGTAACAAGATGTAGAGGAAGTCATAAGAATAGATCAGATTTTTAAGTAAATTTTATTTGCTGTATTGCTTACTATGTTAATGCTTCCATTAGTAGTGAACCTAGTGTTTCAGATAGTATCGGGACACTTTTCCAGGAAAGCCTGTTGTAGCACTCCAATACGCAAAGGGACTGATTAAGAGGTACATTTGGAAAAGCTAAACGAGATGTACTCTTGGGAAAGAATTCATCCATTCCACTTTATTATTAATAATACGGTTGGCATTAAGAGCAGTGAAATATCAGGAAACATCAATTAGCAAATACATATAATACAAATACACTCCCTTTGCTTCATTTGATTGGATTATATTCCATTTCCGTTATGCAAAACTACCTATGTGAAATGTTTTACCTCATTTATTTAGTCAATATAATAGAAAAAAGCCCAAAAGGAAGCTTTTCCCAGGTACTTCATTTCAAATTTAGTCCCTATGGAGCGTGTTATCCCACTATGGTATCCAGCAGCATTAAGGGGTTCAGTCAAAGCTAAAATGAATTTATTTTTTGCTCTTAGTGTAAGAGTTTCATGATATTGGAGGACTGCAAATATGATTAAATGCGTACAAAGCTAATGCACAAAAGCATATTCGTTAAAGGGATATGTAATAAGGATTTTTGCAGTAACCTGAGACGGTAACTCTTCAATATCCGCGTGAAAATATCGAAATAATGTTAATAACAATAATATGTAAAAATAAGATGTATTGCGCAATGAACCGATAGTGATAATTATACTTAATTAAATAGATAGCATTTGTATATAGTAATATAGCATTAATCATAGTAAGGGGAATACGTTTTGCTTCAGCTATTAATTTTATTTTGTGAATATTTGTATTTTGTTAGTATTTTACACGCTAAGACAACAAGGTATGAAACGTGGTTTTATCTGTAAATGTACAGATTTCCGTTAGCAAGACCTTGAAGTATCGTTTGTGGAGACTTCAAAAGGAAACATTCTAGAAATGTTATTGCCCTGTCTTTTGTATAACGTTGAGTGGCTTTAGGGAATAGAGGCATAAGTACATGCAACCAATAGAAAGAAGGGACGCTATTCATACAGAAGGATGTTAAAGTTTAAACTTCACAACCGTTTTGGGCAGTTCTTCGCCAGATTCCAAGGGCGACACTATGTCGGTCGCTGGAGCAAAATGGCGCCACATTGCTCACCGCGGTTGAAACAAAGAAGCCATGGTTTTGCGTTCCCCAGATTTATAATCATGTTTGCAGGTGTCACTTGGTTGTCAACGGTTAGGGTTTATACAGTGTAATATTATACCATGCAATTTTCTTCAATGCTATTTTACGAACCAGTGATTATTGCTATTTTCTTACTACCTCCTGTATTTCCTTCTGTATCACGCCCTGTACTGAGGAATTCATGCTCGTCGATGAAGAAGAAAAACCTGAGCTAACACCGGAGCAGCAAAGACATCAAAAGGTAGAGAAATGTCACTAGGTTCCACCCTTACCGGACCAACTGACCCACACAATAACGCCGACGCTACTTTGTCTTTACCATTTAAATAATATTCAGGACAAAGTAACACCCATATAACGTTGCAAACCTTTTATTACTGAAATGTTTTAATAATAGTTTAGCAAAATAAATGTTCTACTCTGGCATTTTTTCACTTACTCTAGTATATAGTTTAATGTACATAGCAGGTAGAGAAAGTATTGTATTCCGGTAACAAATTCAATACCCCAAAAATATTTTCAGGCCTCCAAATCCAAAATAAGCACATTCAGAAAAAAATCAGTGAGTGTGTATGTGTGTGTCTATGGACAGAATAACTAAAACCTCTGATGTCTCCCTATTCACATGAGTTTTTCTAGCTGTTCCACAA
This sequence comes from Hymenopus coronatus, assembly GCA_030762935.1. Lineage (NCBI taxonomy): Eukaryota > Metazoa > Arthropoda > Insecta > Mantodea > Hymenopodidae > Hymenopus > Hymenopus coronatus. The sequence continues at coordinate 83,257,328 of CM060898.1, read as the reverse complement.
ACAGCTTTCCTTATAAAAGATCTATCTTTTATCTATTTCATGGTAATGAAGATAAAATTGCCAGAGATAGTCTTATTATGTGCTTTCTGATAAGTATAGTGAAAATAATGGAATACACAACACAAAATAGGCAGTCAATTTTAAAAACCAGTCGCTAAGTGAAACAATTAATATTCAGTTCTCCTTACTTGTTAGGAGTAAACAAAAGAGAGATGAAGAGAAGGATGTCTGTTGTTTGAGAAAAGTTCAAGCACCTAAAAACCGAAAGCAATAGCTCGGAATATCTCGAAAACGGTTATCTTTCAAAAATGTTAATAACATAAGTGGCATGTTTTAATGAAATCCAGATTTTTGTGTTGTAAATTTTTATCTGTCTTACAGTTCACCGGTTATGCAAAATTCATTCAGAACGAAGATGTCTTAAGGGGCTATTCCCAGAAAATGCAAGGTACAAACTTTATTTTCCATAGAACATTAATATACGGTAGTTTAGTCAAAATCGCGTGAGCCATTTTTGAGAAAAACATAATTTTCAAAAACGTTCCCTTGTATAGGGCAGTTTAGAATTTTTTTTGTTAGTCATCGTTTCACATTTCTGGAATATACTAAAGCTAAATACCAGTTTTGAGCTATTCTGCCCACACATACATACACACACATTTGTACCTTTTTCTATAAATACAGTTTTCATTTTCTTCAATTTGGGTGCGGTTCAGAGGAATTCAGGTAAAACCTTGACATCCACGTTTTGTTGGTTTGGTTTGGTTTAGTTTCATTGCCATATGTTTTTAGTTTATATATATATATATATATATACTTGGAACTTTAAAACAGTCACGTGGGTCCCAAGAGCGTGAATGTCTTTCTGTCCTGGACATTTATGGTTAGATTTTTTTAAGTATTAAAAATATTCATTTGTGTATTGTAAAATAGCAATAGACAAGTGAGAAAAAAAACACAAAAAGATAAGAAAGAATTAACATCAAATTCAAACATAAATTTAGCATTACAGCGATCTGATGATTAAGAATAACTACATTTTCACTCTCATGTACTCTGTTCCCTCTTCCGTTCTACATGGTAAAAAGTTTTTGTAAAACAGAAAATATACATCCAGTTACTGCGTAATAACATAACAGAGTAATAATTCACGTAAAAACCATCAAATGAGAAAGAATTAAGGTGAAGTTTAACTACAAATTATGATTATAATACATTATTTGTGGTTAGATCACTCGTCTCTCATCAAGGAGTCCGGGTTCAATCCCATGCGACCTCATGTGGGGTTTATGTTGGACAAAGTGGCTCAGGGGCAAGTTTTCTCCAAGTTCTCAGGTTTCCCCCGCCATCGGATCCACCGGTGCTCCATCTTCATTCCATGTATCATCATTGTTATTGCCTGCAGTGCCAAATGTAGTAAAAGAAAGCGTTAAACAGTATAACAAAATAATAATACACCGTTCTGACTTTAGAATAGCGGAATCCTCGCTCTTATGTACTCTGTCCCCCTCTTCCGTTCTCCATAGCAATTAGTCACCTTTGCCGAATCTGATGTGTTCCATTCACATGACTTTCTCTACCCGTTCTGCAAACAAACAATTCTTACAAAAGAGATTATTTTGTCTAATCCATGCTAATCGGGATAAGCATTAGCAGAACTGGTCTTACTATTTGATTCCTATAAGCAGACGGGAAAGATAGTTAAAACGATAGTCATATCTTTCAAAAGCTTGTTGCTATGTGAATAATTGAGTTCATTTTGCTTTGTAAGGCCAGCAGTAAACAAACGCGAGATGACAGGAAAGGTTAGAGAGAGGTTACCTGTTTAAACATGCAACCAATCACAAGCAACATTTTGGAAACGCCCAGCTCTACAGCAAAATGCGTATGACATAAATTGTATATTTTTATAAGATCTACATTTTTGTGTAGTAAGTTTTTGTCTATTTCTTACGGTTTTCTAGTTATACAAAATTCATTTAGAATAAACAGGTCTGCAGAAGCTATTCCCAGAAAGTTCACAATGTGTAGTTTATTTGTAATGTAAATATCTATAATATACGGCATTTTAATCAAAATCGTTAAGAACTGTTTTTGAGATAAACTACATTTTCAAAAAAATTGCCATGTAAAGCGTAGTTTGGGGTGGGAGATTTTCTTGAAAATCTTTGTGCCACACCTTTGGAATTTACTTTAAATTTACTTTAAATACTAAGTTTGGTATTTAACACACTCGCACCTTTTTCATAAAATTCTTTTTATTCATGGGACCTCAAAACATATATTTCCGATGAGATCTGGGAATAGAATTTTTTGTAGAATACAATAGCTTCGTGGAGAGAAAGTAATAACCCCATTTTATGACGACTAGTGTCCAATATTATGTCTTCATTCTCCGGTTGGAACCCAGAAACTGCTGTGGTAAATGTTGCTTTCTTAATCTCTCTGTTTCATTGCATTCTGCCATTCAACGTCAACGCGGAAGACCGATTTTCATCCAGCGTCATTAGTTAATTTGTTGCCTTTCCCGGCTCCTAGTCTTAACCGTCATTAACCTCTTCTTGTTTTTATTGGTTCATTTATATCAGTATTTTATTAAATATTTTATACATATTTAACATCTAAGGTCATATCGGGGCTTTGAATTAGAAACAGCTTGTTGATTGTAGGTTGTTTTACGTTGGGTTTAAATCATTTTATTTCCTCAAACACGCTCACATACATTATTCTGGTCAAAGAAAAATTCCCCGCCCCAGCCAGGAATCGAACCCGGGACTCCCGGTTGAGAAGTCAGCTCGCTGACCACTCGACCACGGAGGCAATCCAACCTATACTTGATTTACATGTGCAATAGAACTGCATACGCCGCAATTTGACACTGAAAGTTGATGTGAATAGTGCGTGTAGAGAAGGTAAAATACACACGCATACATGTGTGTGTGTAATTGTAGTAAAATGTGGATATATTGTGGTAGTAAGGTAAGAGTACGAGTGGTTTGTGTGCTGGATATCCGAGGAGGGGGGGACAGCAATTGAATGGGCAATAAAAAAAGATAGCAGCGTAAACGGTGCATGACACTCGCTATTTGTACCCATTAACCTCCCCCCCAGACGGCATGAGGTTGGCAGCACTTGATTCTGTTCGTGTTAATGTCGCCAGGCCGGGCGCTGAGATGAGATGTCACATACATACACAAGATGAGGGGAGGACAGTGTCGACACGCTGCGGTTCCTTGGGGAACTAGAGGAGATAAGATACTGTCCTGTACCTCTTCTATTGCCTTTCTCTTCTTCGCTGCGCTCCCATCTACAAGGATATAACGCAATTGTAGGCAGGAGGCAGAAAAGGGATAGCACCACCTACTTCTCGTCCTCTTTTCTCCATTTCCTCTTTTTTTAATCTTTTCCACCGTAAACTTTCCTGCAGACTCTAACGTGAACATAAACACACCAAATAGGAAAGGATAACCGGTGAACTGTGGAGGAAAATTTTCTCTCCGCGTAGTTTCTACCACTACTACACTGGATTAGGTTGCACTGCTCTAATGCGCTTCAGTAGAGTTTCACAATTCCTTGTTTTATTCCTATATCCTTTGCGAAATTCTTTCTAGCAGGTTTGTCGGAAATAGGATGAACAAGATAACGGATGCCAATATTCTTAACAAAGAGCAATGACTAAAAAAAAATCTGATGCGTTCCATTCACGTTTCTTTCTCTATCTGTTTTACCAATATTTCTTATGAAAGAATATTCTTTTATCTACACCATGTTAATCGAGATAAACATTAGCAGAAATTGTCTTATTACTTGCTTCCTTGTAAGTAGAAGAGAAATAAAGAAACACTCTATGCTAAAGCGATAGTCAAATATTTTAACAGCCGTCGCATGTGATTGTGATGAAAATTTCCTTCTCTTTCCAAGGCTAGGATTAAAACAAAAGAGATATGAAACAAAAAGATTAAGTATTTTAACACTGAGATCAATAACAGTGAATATCTCGGAAATGGTTAGTTCTACAAAAAATACAAAAATCTTATGTTTTACACTCAAATGACTTTCTCTAACTCCTCTTACGAAAGACTGTTCTTCTTTCTACACCATGCTAATCCAGATGAACTTAGGGGAATGTCTTTTTTTTTTTTTACTTAGTTCCTTATAAGTAGAAAGGAACTAAAGGATAGTCATATGCTAAAAGGATAGTCAAATGTTTTAAATTATCAATATGCCATTGTCATTGCAAATCGCTTCTTTCCTTGATCAGGAGTGGAACAAAAGAAAAACGGACACTTCCTCTCTGAGATAAGTATTACCACTCTACAATTTAAACCAATAAAAAGGAATATCTCGGAAACGGGTACCTACACAACAAAAACGAAAAGGACATTGATTGTGTGCTTTGACTTCTACATTTTTTTTGTAGTAAGTTTTTGTCTATCTCTTACAGTTTGGCAGTTAAGCAAAATGCGGCAAAATTCATCGTGAATAAAGAGGTCTTCCTAAGCTATTTCCAGGAAGCTTAAGATATACATATTATTTGGGATGTAAATATATTTAATGTATGGCATTTTAATCAAAATCGTTAGAGCCATTTTTTAGAAAATAAAAATTTTCGAAACTTTTTCCATTTAAAAGGTAGTTCGTGTGGCATTCTTGGAAGATACTACACCTAAGTACCAAGTTGGTATTTACCGGTATTTTCGTTTTTGAGCTATGTTGTCCACAGACACACACATACACACTCTCACACACAGACACACATGGACCTTTTTTTTAAAATGCGTTTTTCGGACTCAGGGGACCCCTGAACATATATTGCCGATGGAATCCTGATACCGAATTTTCTGAGTGGGACCTTTTCTGTCTCTATGTACATTGTACATACAAGGCTAGATAAAGCATAAACTGTAAATGACATAAATTGTCTACTATAACATCTACATTTCTTGTAGTAATTTTTGTGTATCTCACAGTTTATCAGTAATGCAAAATTCGTAAAGAATGAAGAAGTCTTCAGGGATTATTATCAGGAATAGTATTTACGTTTTTTTTGCCATGTATATAGCTTTAATATACAACATTTAAATAAAACCATTGCAGCCGTATTGTAAATCGAAAAATTCGAAAAATGTTACATGTAAAGGGTAGTTATAATGGAGGTATTTTCTGAAAATCTTCGTGTTATATTCTTGGAAGGTATGATCCGACTTTTCATTTTTGTTTTATGTTGTCCACAGGCATACATACATAAGGAACGTTTTTTAAAAATGTTATTTTTGATTAACAGTCCTCAAATCATGTATTTCCAGCGAAATTTCGGCTTTGAATTTTTGCCTATCTACCTACTATGTACATGGTACAGTTCTGCTAGATAAAATAAAAAGTAAAGTCAGTAAATATATCAAATAGCCCAACTGCCCCATATTTGACGTAAACAGATATCCCTCTGTACACTGAAAGGGTTGCAGAACTCAACGGGATTATTCCAAGCTATAAACTGGTCAGTGAGGAACTGGATTGAAGACCTACGTGTTACCCTTCTCAATGAGTGCGATCCACTCATCTTCGCTATGCAGTCAACGGCATAGATCAAAGACACAGACAAATACCTAGTTAAACATTTTAAATTACATTGTATTAATTTTAATTACTGTCGATCAGGTTATTGTACTTTGTGTAGCTTTTGTGTTGTGACATTTTTAACGAAATGCGCTTAAGTTTGGTAATTAAAACGATAGTTTTGAGATTATGCCTCGGTTTAACTATAGTGTAGAACAATGTAGACTCGTGACGACTCTGCTCTTTTTTTTATTATATATTGCACTCCACTCAAAAATGCACTCACCAGATATACACGTTTCGAGGTCACTTGTGTAAAATCATTTTTAGAAAAAAATCCGTGTGTATTTGTAAACACGATAACCCAAAAACGAAAATCGGTAAAATATCAAACTTGGTATTTCAAATTAGTATCTTACAAGGATACAACGCAAATATTTTTGAGGAAAATCATCCGCCCAAACTACCCTTTACATAGAAAATATTTCAAAGTTTTGATTTTGTCAAAAATGATTTTGATTAAATTACCGTATATTGCGTTTACATGGCAAATACAATGTATATATGAATTTTCTTGGAATATACTCTAAAAATTCTTTATTCTACCTGAACTTGGCTACATTTTGCATTACTGGTAACCTCAAGAGATAGACAAAAGCTTACTAAACAAAAAATGCAGATCTCGTAAAAGTCACAGAATTTATGTCGCATACATATTTTTCTTGGAATTGAATATTTCTGAGATATTGCTTCTTGTTGGTTTCAGATTTAAAATACTTTAGCTTTTCGTATATGGGAATTTGACAACTAGCAATGCAAAGAAGCGGATTTCAACCACATGGCAATCCGCCTTTAAACGATTTTACTATCGCTTTAGCTTAGTGTATTCTCTTATTTCCCTTCTACTTATAAGGAAGAAAGTAATAAGACCAACTCTGCTAATTTTATTTCGATTAGCATGAATTATAGAGAAGAATAAGAGTTTTAACAATAATTTGTTAGATGTAAAGCAAGTCATGAGAATGGAACACATCTGATTTTCTCAGCTTGCGGTATCGAAGAAACTTATTTTTACTCCATTTTGGTAAAAAAAGAGCACGAAATGTGAGCTGAAATGTCACTGATTTATTAACCTCAAATTAATAAAGAGAAATGAATGACCTCTCGTTAAACGCGAATTTATAGACAGCGCACCGAGTCAGGGAATGGCATTCGGGAGTCGTAGCATCGGTTTCGGAGCCGAACTCCCTGACCCATTGGTTTTTCGGCTTTTTTCCCCTGGATCACTAGGAGAATTTTGGAGAAGTTTTATCATTCCCCAAACTTCCTGTACCTTAATTGTATCTTCAGTTCACCCCAACCTGAAGTTTCTTTTCCGGTTGTAAGTGTTGACGAGCATGCAGCAGAGGTGACATTCCATGGAGGTGACTACGATCTGAAAATACAGCTCTCGGCGGCGGGAAGGCACTAGTGGTTTTCTGCGCAGTCTGGGACTGAGCTACGGGCTTCTGGCATCGAGATGAAGAATTTGTAGTTTTATCTTCCATTCGAATTGTTTATTTTAATTTATTTTAGTATAATAGAATTGCTTGTGAATTATTTGGGACCCTTCATGGTGGCTCTCTCCCTGAATAGATGTCGGCCATCTTTTGAAATTAAGCTCATCAAATTTCAGGATTGCGACCTACAATAAGGCAACGCTCCATTCACATGGCTTTCCCTACATCGCTCTAACAAATTATTGTTAAAAAGCGTATCCTTATATCTACTTTATGATAATATTGATCAACATTTCAGGCATTTTCTTAATTTCTTACTTTCTTGTAAGTAGAAGGAAAATAAAGGTATACACAGGCTAAAATGATAGTCGTATCTTTTGAAAGGTGGTTGCCATGTGGTTAAGATCCAACTTATGCAGGGCCAGGAGTTTACAACTTTCCGTGTGAGAAAATTTTAGGTATTTTAAATCTGAAACAAATAACAAAGAATATCTCAGAAATGGTCAATTCCACGAAAGAAGGTATGTGACATAAATTGTGTATATTAACGCGATCTACATTTCGGTTTTAATCGTTTTTGTCTAGCTCTTACGATTTACCAGTTACGCAAAATTCAGTAAAGTTCATTCTGAATAAAGAGGTCTTTAGATACTATTCTCAGAAAATTCAAGATATATATTTTATTTGCGATATAAATATCTTTAATCTACAGTATTGAAATCAAAGTCGTTAGAGCCATTATGGAGAAAATCAACATTTTCGAAATGTTTCCCATGTAAAGGATAGTTTGGGGTGGGGTAATTTTTCTCAAAATTATCGTGTCGCATCTCTGAAAGATATTATACTTAAAAGCCAAGTTTGTATTTTACCGACTTTTCGCCTCTGTGTTATCATGTTCACAGACACACGGACACACACCGACCTTTTTCTAAAAATACCTTTTTTTAGATACAGGGTATCCAGAAACGTCTATTTACAGTGAAATCCCGGTATCGAATTTTTGTGTCGAGTGTAATACCTTCTTTATACACTGTAGAGAAAATAAAAATATACAATTACTATTACTGCTATTGTTACTACTACTGCTACTGCTACTGCTACTGCTACTTTTACCACTATTACTGCTACTCTATATTCAAATAATTACAAATAATAAGGCTGTACTTCTACAGGTGCTATTTTTGGCAATGCTCGTCATTTTGTATCACCTTAAATAGTTAAAAGATGTTTCCAGTCCAATTTGCATCGTCAATATCAACTCTTATGACATATTTTAATTGTTTTCTCACAGTAACCGTTTGTAAGACAAGAGTTGGATAGTTTTCACACTGAAAATTTCAACCACGAATCTCCCGGTCTCTAGCCGGTTGCTCTACCACTTAACTCTCATGACAACATGACAGTATGCATTGAACTTCTCAGCTGATTCGCATGTTTACTGGTAAACCACAAGGTGATCTTAAATTATTTTGAGATGGTAACCCCAATGGCAACTTACAATGTTGTAAGTACTTAAAGTCCCAGGATTCATAGTATAGCCAACTATTAAGGATAATTTTGACAATTTTAGTTGTTTTCTCAAGGAAACCGTGATAGGACAGGAGTTGGGTAGGCCGGGATTTGAACTATGGATCTACCGGTCCCTAGCCGGTGGCTTTACCACTGAACTACCATGTTTACCGGGAGTCAGTTGAGAAGTTCAATGCTATGTCGGCAGTTGCCATGTTAGCTCAGTGGTAGAGCAACGGGCTATAGGACGGTAGATCCGTGGTTCAAATTTCGGCTATGGCATTGAATTTATCAGTGTGAATCTACTTATCCAATTCCTTTATCATATATTTTCAGAAAAATAGTCATTTTCTCGTTTAGAAGATCCAAAACATTCATCATTAGAATGCCTGACTTGATATTGGAGACAGAGAAACGAGGGAAATGAAAGCCAGCGAAGGATGCGTAATTCGGTTCGCCAGAGCCCCATTTCCACGAATTCTCAGTCATTCAAAGTAACAATAACTGTTGCGTTTCCTTGATAAGAGTACGTCTGTGACGGATGTGACGTCACGCTCTGCGTTGTTGTGTAGCGGGATAATCCATCAGGTCTTGATTTACGAGAGGAAGTCGAGAAAATGCGAGAGCTAACCGAAAATGTGATGCAATGAAGCAAGAAATGCTGTAGGAGGTTCTAATTAAAAGTTGTCCTCCATGAATAGAATTCCTGTTTTTAGCCAGAGGGTGCATCATTCTTTTTCAGAGCCAAAGATAGATGGCCTTCTTCGCTTTAGCTGGTAATTCTGACTGCGCATTCTTCTGTTTCGTTTTAAAAAGGCCTTCATTATGCAATTTGACTACCTTGACTTTTATCTTCTCCATTCTTCACATTTCTTAGGAAATCGAAAATTATTTACTTGAAAAGGGCTACATTATACCTCTGAAGGGCATTTGTAATAATAGCATTGTGCTCTATTGTGGAATACCTAGTATGGGGTGGGATTTACCCTATATTACGCATGTCTATGGGGCCATATGCTCAAATGTATCATTGTTCGCGATCCCAGAGGTAAGCAGTGGACCTCAGGATTGCAAATGCAGGAGGGCGTATATCTTGGGAAAAATCAAGAGCTATAAATAAATACACGAAGGGTACGCGGAGTCACACGGCTTTTGAAATCCAGTATATTAATGTATGGTTAAGAGTGAAAAGAGAATAAAACCTAATAGTTTATCCAAATTGCATTTAACTGACATGTTGAAATTATTTTTGAAGTCAATATTAAATCCGTTATATGGACGTCGGTCCGCAGAACGTCCTGCAGCGTCAGCAGTGCGGATGTATACTCTTTTTGGGATCTAGTTATTGGAGTTTTTATAGTTAAACTTATGCTAATGCCAGAATTGGTTTAAGAGAACGCAGTTATGTCAGATTTTTTATATCCTCCCACCAATATCGATTGCTGAAACATGTGCAACATTACCTGTTGCTGAGAGGCAATATGAAGGTCGCACAGCTAGATCCTACTAACTGATTTTAACCTGAAATAATCCCGTTGGGTTCCACCACTCTTTTAACGAACGAACGGTATCTGCACAACTCAAATACGGGGCAATTGGACCATTTGGTATGCAAGGAAAAACCCATAGACAAATCAGATAATCATGAAACTTCAGTTAAATAATGACGCAGTATTTGGTGTTAAGTAAACCAAGTCAAGAGAAAATGGAACAATACCACACTAAAAGAATGTTACAAAATATACAATATAAGGTTTCGCAATGTAAGTCAAAGAATTGTATATATAAAATGTCAGCGTGGCGTCATTGCCTCACGATACGCACGAAATTAGCCTGAATATCTCTGAAATACGGTCGTCTCCTTAGCGCGGTGGTAGCGCAGCTGCTTACCAAGCGGGAGACCTGGATTCGATCCCCAGTAACGTCGTGGGGATTTTTCCCCCGCTGGGAGACCTGGCCCGGGGTGCACTCAGCCTCGTAAGGTCCCTGGGGGGCCAATTGAGGAGCTACTTGACGGAGAAGTAGCGGCTCCAGGTTATGAGGACCGCATTAACCGGCCGGAGGGACTCGAGGCGCTGACCACGTCTCACCCTCCAATACTGCAACCCATCCATGACGTCTGTAGTGGACCGAGATGGGGGACACAGCGGCCGGGCGGTAGGCCAAGGTTCCCCATGAGCTGTCGTGCCATGGAGTTTATCTCTGAAAATACACGCACAGCACGGGCCTTTTTTCATATATAACAAGAAGAGATTGGTTGTAAGTACACATTATACTGTATATATGTGACACAGTTATCTGAAAAGAGGATTCTGTTAAAATAGCGTGCTTAATGCATCACATTGTTTCGAAAGTTAACAAATAAAAGTTTACGTATATCAAGAAATCTGTAAATTCAATTCATTTATTATCACACCCTATAACGCACATTTTATTGATTTCAAGATTAAAATATTCATTACTTCTCGAAAAGGAATTTTTTTTATAGAGAACCTAATTAAATAGCATCGAATAAATTAAATAGCAACTTGTTTTTAAAATAAGTAGTTTACTATTATTAGTCTAGAGTGCTCCATTACTTCCCTTCTACTTTAAAGGAACCAAGTAATAAGAGCATTATCTGGATTAGCATGAAGTGGATAAAACACTAACATTTGAAAGAATAGTTCGTTTGCAGAACATGTGAGTAAGTCACCCAATGAAACACACAGAGTTTTTTTTTTCCTCTTTTGTTTTACCGCAAAAACAGTGTTCAATCGTATATTTTAAAACAAAACAGGAAGTGATATAGACAAGGAAATTATAATTTCACTTCAACCTCTTCTGCTACAGAATTGGATGCCTTGAGTAATTCTCATAAAGCATGAGCATAGCGCACGGTCAGCTAATGGCGGTTAGGTAAACGAGAATTAATAATGATGAATGTCAACTACGATTTAACCGCGGTCAATATATGATAAAATTTCAGTGACTTTTAGTCAACAGTGATTTGATCAACAATGATGCACATGCCGATAGGTGCTGTTCGTTAAATTGTTTCTACATCTTAAGAGACTGTTGCTCACTTGTCTCTCACGAGGTCGCAAAGTTATGGAACTTCTTTGGGTTGATTTCTTTAAAATATTTCATTTGTATTCCTATTTTGACTGGCTTTGCTTTAGAAACAACTGCTGATGGCTTCTTGCTAAATTATAGGATTTAATAGCAATAGCTTTTTAGTATCGTAGCAAAATCTCTTTTATTACTATGAAAAAACTTGATTTTTTTCTACTGATTACATATGAAAAGCCTGTTTACAAATAGATTTCTTTATTCCATTCTTTAGCAAAAATGTTGCTGTATAGTTTCCTTTTCACGCTCGCTGCGGCGGCAACTACTGCGCGTTATAAAAATGTTCCTTCGAAACTGACTCAACTACTGCTCGCTATGCATTTCCATTAACAACTGAACTCTCTGTCTCTCCTTTTTATACTTGTCGATCACGTGGTAATAAATTCCAGAAATAAGGAAAACCACAGCAGGTGTAAGAGTCGCAGCAACGATGCCAAAGAACTTGCCAAGTGCATAGTGTCCACTCATGCAGGCGTGACAAAGCAGACACACTTAGCTATGAATTCCGAAGTAAACCGTTCACACACGTGCGGAAATTACTGCCCCAAGGCATAGTCGCACTGTGAGAACTGAACGATGTGCCGGAGCATTGTCGTTATGAAACCAGACTTTTCTTTTTTGTCAAATGAGGTTTTTCTCTTTTCAACTCATCACTCAAATGTTTCAGTAAGTTTGCGTAATAGTCATCAGTGATACTCATACCATTTTCCAAGTAATCAATAAAAATAAATCCCTGTTCATCCTAGAAAACATTCGCCATAACCTTGTTAGCCTACAAAATTAACTATGCCTTTTTTGGAGTTGGTTCACATGGCGCAATCAACTGCTTTGACTGTGATTTACTTTCTGCAGTGTAGTGATATATCCAGGTTTCATCCATGGTAATAAGCAGTCTCAAAAATTCACTGGGATTTTTACGATAGAGCACCAAATTCTTAACAGAAATAGATTTTCTTTGCAACTTTTGATCCGGTGTGAACAAACGCGGCACCCATGTTGCACAGACCATGTGAAAGCCCAAAACATTACTTAAAATTTTATTTTTGATATGCTTACAGCCTCTGCTATCTCATACAATTTTAATTCGTGGTCTTCTAGTACTAAACGATACATTTTTTTATTGACCTCTAGAGTTGTCAGTTCTACAGGACGTCCAGAGCGAGGCTCATCACTTGTGTTCATAAGTTCCATTTTAAAATGTGCAGCTCACTTTTAATCATTGAATATGAAGGGCAGATTGTTTCAATGTACTGTCCATTTCCTCCTTGATTTCTTTAACGTTGAGCCTTTCAAATGGAAGTATTTAATCATTGCTCGTTTCTCCAAATCCTCCATTTTCGTGAAAACTCTAACGTCTTGTTTAAAATGCTGTCATTCGACTACAAGCTATGGATACAAGCTAGTCTAGAGTCTAGAGTCTAGAGTTAAACTATACGATGCTACTGTCTAACAGCCTAGTGGTACCATATCTGTGTGAGGCCCAGGACTTATCAGCTGATCCTAGTACTTCTAGAGAATGTGGGAGGACAGCGAATTATTCTCGTTAAACAAAAATCCCTCATTCCAGGTGGAATCAAACGCGGGGACTCTGGGAGAAAAACCAGAATGCTGACCACTAACCGTAGATGCAGTTGGTTGATTTGTATTGCAGACTATAAACAGAATCAATTTCTGTAGAATATTTCTACAGATTAATATTTCTGCACCATGATGGGTTGATAGATGAAGGGATGGATGGACAAGCTAGATGGATGTCATATAAATATACATTTTGTTTTTTAACGACGCTGTCAATTGCCAGGATCACATCAGCGCCACCGTGTGTCGGAATTTCATGCCACAGAAGTTCTTTTACAGCTCTGACATGAGGCTGTCACTTTTAAGCTTAATCAAAAATCATTGGTATAGACCGAGTTTGACTTGCGACATTGGAAGGCGAGCGCATCACCCTGCATATCTGCATGTCAAAGATAGGTGAAAATAATGTGGCTTTCGGACTATTCCAAAATATTAATAATGATTATAAAAAGATAAGTCGGGTAAAATAGCTTAAACACATTTTAAATGCTTGTTGTAGATCCATGCTGTTAGCAAGTTTTTAATTTCTCTATACATACTGTGCATATAGTAGGCAGAGAAGGTATTGCATAAAAAATAAAAGATTTTATAAAAACGTCCTACGGTAAGTTTTGATGTGTGTGTGAGAGATTAAACAGCATAGCTTAAAAACGAAAATACCGTTAAATACCAAATTTGGTGTTTAAATGTTGAGTCTTCCAAGAATGAGATAGGAATATCTTTAAGAAAATTCCCTACTACCCCTAATAACTTTTGCATGGAAACATTTTTGAGACTTTTATAGTTCTCAAAACGCTTCTAAAGATGTTTGAAATGCCATATATTAAGAATATTTACATTACAAGTAAAGTATATATCTTAAATTTTTTTGGGAATACCCCCTGGAGACCTCTTCATTCTGGCTGAATTTTTCGTAACTGGTAAACCGTAATAGATAGACAAGGCATACCGTCAAAGAATCACAGATTTCGTTAAAACAAACATGGTTTGTCATATCGTTATTTTTGTTGTTTCTTTTTCTATTTTCTTTTTCTCTTTTGTGGAGTTAACCGCTTCCGAGATATTCCCTGATATTGGTTTCAGTTTTAAGCTTTTTAAGCTTTTCTTAAACAGTAAATCATCTTTTATTTTACACCTGGCCTGAGTACCGAATTTCAGTCGTTTCACATAGCGACAGGTTTTTAAAAGGTTTGACTATCGCTTTAGCCTAAGTATTACCTTATTTCCTTTCTACTTAGAAGAATATAATATAACCATTCCAGCTAATGTTTATCTCGATTACCATTATGTGGATAAGGAACACTCCATTGTAAAAATAGTTTCTATAGAAAGACATAGGAATGCAGCACATCAGATTTTTTTAATTCCCTGTTTTATAAAGTTTTAGAAACAGCTAGTTGACTACAGGTTTATAGTGGGTTTATTTCATAAATGATAAACATTTAGCGATAGGAAGACACTCTAAACTAAAACAAGTGTAGATAATTTTAAAACTCACTTTTTCTCAAGTAATCTTTGTCTATCATAAGCTATTTCTGAGATACACTCACACGATACTGATATTGTCTATTAATTTTAAGTCCTGTCGAAGTTCAGGAAGTTCTTGTATATTCGGTATGGGTACCATTTAGATGCTCCATCCGCTAACCTGCCTAGTTGTTAGCGTAGGCCCATTTTGTTTGTGCTAATTGCTCCATCCCATTTCTGTGTGTTCTCTGTTGTTCTCTCGGTGTTTCTTTTTGCCTACTTGTTTTCCACCTTTCCCAAATATTGCCTTATTTCTTTAATTCTTATTTTTCCGTAGATATTTAGCATTTTCATCGCGCCCACTACTCCTAGCATACTATCCCATTTGCGTTCCCAAATTTCTTTCCTCCTATTCTTACCTCTTTACCAGAGCTAGGAAGTTCGTACCAATTTCTTTATGCAGAGTAAGAGCGGCCAGGTTTGGCAAGACCATGCGGCCTTACTTGAGCAAGCAAAGGTCAACGTAGAGTGCAACACATTACTGAACAAGATCACGTCGGTAGGAAAGAAGGTTTTCGAATAGCGTCTTTGCTCAAATATGAGCAAAATTAATTTGTTTCACAACCAGAGTGAATTTTCTAGCAAGGTACTTCATGTATTTATTGAGAATCCGATGGCAGTTTTAGTGGACTGCCAAACGTCTAGTAACAGAACAGCTTAACAGAAATATATATTTGATTGCAAATTTGTTCAAAAAGTTATCTGCAACTACCATACTGTTACAGTCCAGAGGCATGGAGCTGACCGAATCTGTGAGGCATGGAGAAGGACTGTCAAGACTGGTTTACTATTCCACGAGCATCCTATCTGGAATAAACATGAAAATTAAAAGTGATTTGAAAAGAACACAGGTTTCAGTGTGATGTGTGCATACAAGCTGCGCTTTTAGATCCAAATAAATATTATTTTCTTGGTGATACTAATACCGAACTGATAAAACATTTCAAATATGCCCCGATCATATCATGCGTGGTGGAACGAACTATTTGGCATCATAAATCTTTTTTGCCGGAAAGTAGAATTTTCATTTGAAAGACTTTAGAAATACATATAGTTTTTAGTAGTACGGCTGCAGATGAGTAAAAATTTAGTTTAATTTCTGCATTCGTTTCGTTTTTACTTCGTAAGAGTCTAAAGGTATTAAAAAAATGATGTAATTGCTTGAAAATTATTTTACATTCGATCAGTAAATACTACAATTCGTGTTATAGATTATTTATTGCAGATTTTCATAATGTACATATGTAAAGAAGGAAATCAGTCGGAGTCAGCCTTGTACATGTAACAATTTGTATGTTGTACATAATGATCCAAATAGGTGTGCTTTTACGAATGTTACATGAGTCATTTTTGTTCTCTCAGAACAGTACTGTTTACTTGAAAACAGGTTTGTTAATCTCTTCCCTCTGCGTTCTTATCGATGACTTGTTTTGATGCGGCGAGATGGTTGGTCGCAACCTGTATACGTACGAACTTCCTAGCTCTGCTCTTTACTTTCAGTTAAATAGCAAACAATACTGTCGTTCTCTCCGCATTAATTACAACGTTCTAAGTTATTGCCTCTCATCTATTTCAAAAGTTCTGATCCTTGTCTTCATCCATGCAAATCCTTCCCTCTATTGTTTATACATATGTATATTATAGGGTACCCGATGGTCATTTTAGGTAAATTAGTTATATCATTTAGCAAGAGGTAATACGGCTTCAGTTTGAGCAATCGATATTGGTAGCAAGATGTAAATGGTAACATAGTCGTGGCCTTATAAAGTATAAGCAGTGTTATACCATTGAAGACACCCACAAGTAGTGTGAAGGGCCGTTACATCTAAACTACAGACGTAGCTGGACGCACTTTCGATCGACACTCTTTGCTCGACGCTGAGTAAAGGGAAGAACTGTTATTTTAAGAGATTAACTTCCAACAAAACTGAATGTTCTAGCTGAAATTTGTGGAACTAAGGTAACCATGTGTTCTCCTTAACCTTGTATTCTCATTAATTCCTCTGAGTGGTAGTAAAAGTACTGTCTCCCCCCGTACCCCTTGGTGTATTTATTTAAAATCCCCGAGCTCTTTAGGAACTTTCTCTTGACAATCCTCCTGACTACCCCTATTCTAACCTTCTACTCCCTAACGATGCACAGCAGTAGGGGTAACTGTGCTCCACACTGGGTACGTTACAATATCTAAATACATACTTCTTGACCATTGTCTCTTTATTTGTCGATATAAACAAAGTGAATGTTTTTATTTTCTATGTAAATCTTTTCTGTTTATCTATCCTATTTATAATTGACTTTGAGAATCCATTTTTCATTTTCTGTTGCCTAGTTCTGTGATTCCCATCTCTATTTGTGTTAAGATTTCTTTTACCTGCCCCCACCAGCTAATCATGTTCTTAATTATCTTGAACTGTTTAATACATACTTTTGGCAGATTCTCGTTTTGTGCACTTGCTGCAATATGTTCGATGTCCATTCGGTAGTTGCTGCTTCGATCTCCCCTATTCTGATCCAAGGGTTTTTGTGTGGTCTCCCCATAGTCGCCAGACAAATGTGGGGTGGTTTACCATGTTTTCTTACCGTCATTCCGTTTCCCTCCCATCCTTCTGGTATGGTGTTCCTGGTTTTTGGTACATTGTAGTACGGGCAGATGGTGCGGATGCGTGCTCAATGGCAGCATTACTCTCTGCGAACACAGAGTGGCTGCCAGGTCTATAGACAGCTTATAGGCCCTCTCTGGCGGCCCAGCAGTGGAACACGTCAACGGGTTTCGAAATGTTAAATACTTCCGCGTGTCTCTGGTGAACTGTCTGCTTGAGCCTATGGCTTCAAATATTTTTTCCATGTCATTCCATCATCCTGGATGACTGTCTACCTTTGAATGTATATTCTTTTTCCTCCTTTCATATACCTTTTAAAAGTTAGTTTTAGACCAGCATTTATCTTTGCAGTATCAAATTACCCATGTCTGTAGTAGACCAAACAGAGCGTGCTTTGCCATAAATATTTAAATGCTACTTTGTTTTAACTTGTTGTCGTTTATCCCTATTTCTCTATTCAAATAAGTTTTCGAGTGTAATTTCTGACGAGCATTTAGCTTTGCAGTATCAAATTGGTAATGTTTGTAATAGACTAAACAAAGCATTCTTTGCCGTTAGGATGTCTAAACACCACTTTGTTATAAAGAATAAACTAAAGCATTTGTCTGTCCTTTATCTTTAATCTTTTTATTTCTCTATACAGGTACGTTTTAGAGGCTCAGTTTAGACACACATTTATTTTTGCAGTATCAAATATATAATGTTTGTAACAGACCAAACAGATCACAGTTTGCCATGATATGTTTAAAATGCGTTGCTATAAAGACTTTATAAAAACTTTTATGCTTTGATGGAGTACGTTTTGATTGAGGTTTCGGTAACTAATGCTTAAAGGGTTTCGCAATAAAAGCTTTCACATGATTTTCCCTACAAGCAATGGTTTATACAAACTATCATAGGAACGCTTATTTTTCTACATGCTTGCAGAAATATCTGTACTACATATTTCGTTATAGATAAAAATGAAATAGCGATGGGCATGTGTATACAAGTAATATAGTTTAAGTAACACTACAAAATTTTGTAAATAATTGAAAATACAACTTAAATATAATAAATTATAGCTATTATATCAACATTTATTTGTGATTGTTTAAACTCTTTGTTATTATGATTGGGGAATACAGTTTGGTATTAACTAAATACCAGTTTGCCTTAATATATTCATATACCTGTTGGCAATTTATTCATCGTTTACATCAATGTTAAATGCCTAATATTTACACTTTCAAAACCATTTTTCTTTGGACAGACTATACCCACGTCGTCTTCCCTTCTTCCTCTCCTCCATCCGCCGCTCAGTGTTTGAAATTGCTTCCTCCAGCTCTTGCAGGGTTCCAACATTTCTTTGTTCAGTAAGTTTACAGAAGTAGGCTAGCCATGGCAACCTTGAAAGATCCATTCAGAACGTATTCTTTCCCCCCTTTTTATATCCAATCCTTGAACTTCTCTTGTTATATTCTTCTATACCTCATCTCATACATATAGTTCACATTTCTTTGCACAACTCTTATTATAATTCCTATCACAGATCTGAAAATGTCTTTTGTGTAGCCTTCAGCTTCCTTCGAAGCTTTGTAGTCATTGCCATATTTCGGGAATACATCTGTTTTAGGATACTTATATATTAAGCAGTTTGTCTAATATACAGGTTAGAAAACATGAATATGAACATGAGTTAGTTATTGGAACAGACATTAATTCTAAACTTTCAATTAACACTTCTGAAAAATTCAATAGCAGAGTTAATCTTTCTAAATAAATTGATTAATAATTAACAATATTAATCAATAAATGTAATTTCGAACGTAATCTACAACCTAAAATTGGACTGTTAAGTGTTATTTAACTTCAGAATTCACAGACTGCAATCCCATGTATGTAATATAGTGTTATATCACGTATATGTGAAATACCTATCACTAATCATAAGCCTTAAAGCTCGAACTGTATTTACATAAGCAACCTTAATACGAATATCCTCTTTAATTTACGAATCATTTTAGGCACAGTATTTTTCATCATCATCATATATGCACCAACATACACAAAGAATGATCTTGAAGTAAAGTTAAATAGATATAAATATCTCTGTGTCACGATAGTTCGCGGTTTAAAAATAAAGTTATGAAAGAAACTATAGCTAAACTGTATACAACAATGCTCCTACCCATCATGCAATAGGGAAACAAATGCCGCACATTGGCCAAAGTTCAATAAACCAGCATTGAGTCTACATATTACATTTGTTTAGAACTAAAGCCAGATGCGCGCTTCCATAAATGAAAAAAATTAAAAAAATTAGTAAGCAATTCAAAGATTAAAGCATAAATGAAGTTACTAAATAGCTTAAAGAACAATCTGGTTTCAATTCAAGTGACTTTTCCATCGGTTCCACAAAAATCTATTCTTACAAAAGATTATTTGTTCTTTTACATGCACCATATTAATCGAGACAAACATTAGCAGAATTAATCTTATTGTATGCTTCCTTGTAAAAAGAAAGCATATAAGTCAAGAAACTAGGTGAAAACGATAGCCAAATCTTTAGAAAATTTGCCACTATGTGAAGTAATTGAAATTTGCTTCTTTTTGCATGTCCAGTAGTAAAATAAAAACGGTATGAAACGTTTTATGATACATGGAACAAAGATGGATCACCTGTGGGATGTGATGATAGGGAAAATAAAAAACTCCCTGCGTCGCTTTCTCCATCTCAAGATCCACATGCGGTTGATTAGGAGCGAACCAGGGCCCTAGGTGAGAGGCGAGGGACCTAAACTCTCGGCCACCGTGCGGCCCAAACGATATGAAGCGAAAGATGATTTCCTGTCTGAGAAAAGGTTTTTGTATTTTAGAATTGAAGCAAATAACAAAGAATATGTCGCTAATATATATGGCATAAACTGTGTGTTTCAACGAGATCTACTTTTTTGTGCGGTAAATTTTTGTCGTTCTCTTACGATTTACCAGTCATACAAAAGTCATCCAGCATGGAGTTCTTCAGAGGATATTCCTAGAAAATTCAAGTTATATATCTTGATATTTTAAACATGTAGTGTTTTAATTAAAAATCGTTAAAACCATATTTGAAAAAAGCATAATTTTCGAAAAATAATCCATATAAAGGTTATTTGGGAATTTGGGGATTTTCGTAGAAACCTTCGTATTGTGTCGTTGGAAGATACTGAATCTAAATACCAAGTTTCGTATTTAACTGACTATCGTTTTTTAGCTATGCTGCCCATAGACATGCAGAGAGAGAGAGAGCCACACACACAAAAACACGGACACGTTTCTAAAATGCTTATTTTTGGGTTCAAGAACTCTTAAAACATGCTTGTTTTGGCAAATTCTCGGTACCTACTATATATATTGTACAGTCAAACACATAAAAAATACGCTTGGCAATGTAATTTTGCTGAAAATGTGAATTTTTGACGGACACTCGAGTTTTTCCACGATTTTCATTGCTGCCGTTGTAGTATAACATGCTACGCGAGTAACGAAAGGCACAACCGATAGGACACACTACCTCTACATCCCTCAATCCATTTTTATTTTTATCTCTCAATCCCCGCTCGACGCTCCCTTAGAACAAGTTGACTTGTATAAGCAGTGTGTTAATTTAGTCCACCATTTGCGCGAATTACCTTGGCATTAGAGCTTCAGTATGTAGCGCAGAGAAAATATGTATCTAAATGAAAAAGTAGGGTACTGTCCAACCAGAAGGTTTAGAGATCACTAGTTCGCAACTTAGAACTTCATTTGTCACAAGTTAGTTTTCATGTTCCTTCGGTAACGCGGCCTGTCCAATACGCTTTTAAGAGCTACGGGTCCCCATGGCCACGATCTACAAAGCTTTGGTGCTGTGTGGCGCAGGGATCCTGGGTTCGAATCACGCCTTGGGCATGGGTGTTTGTGTGTTTAGAAAATGTGTATATGTATGTGTATTAGAGGTAAAAAGCAAAACGGTAATCCAATAGAAAACAAAGGAAATGTTGGGAAAATGGAAAAAATTAATATAGCACCGTAGTCCCGTCAAGACTCCGGAACTGTATTTTTCGATAAAAAAAGTGCATAGCAAACAGGTGAAAGACATGGGTGGAATCACTGAAAGTATTTCTGGGCGTATCCTTAATGTCTTAGAATGTACATATGAGCTTGAGAAGGTAAAATACTTTTTTGGGTGGAATAGAATACCCTCTCTTATCTGCTATGTACATTAAACATACGTGCTAATGTATGAACCAACCCTATAGTACCATTTAAAACAAGCGGGTCTTATAAGTAGACATGCAATAAAGGTTTAGGCCTGTCAATTACCATCTTCATTTTGGAGCTCGGTTTCAAAACGTTTAAGTAAGAATGCTGAGTGCCTCAGTTAATATGACCCATCTTATAGTCCCTCTGTAACTAGCCTTTTGTCCTACAATAGTTTCAATTCAACATTTATAACGTTCACGTTAAAGTGGTTTACACTTTCTGCTCTACTGCACCAAGAATAATGCCAACTTTGCTCTTATTCGCCATACATTTAATTAACATTCACCAGCGTATAAAACCGAGTAACCAGATGGCGAAACTCTGAACCTGGAAGCTAACACACCGCCCATATGAATGGGTCCAAACTTGGTTTTCCTTCCGTTGTTACAGTTTAATATTCACATAAACTTAACATTCATGTGTTACAAACAATAGCATTTTTAATTAATAAACGAATAAGTATTTTGGCCATAATCCTGATCTTGGCCACAAATATTAATTCTAATATGCTTATATCGGGTAAAAGATAAATTATATAATTAATTTAAACTACTATTTTATGTACATCGTTTTTACCTTCTCTAAAATGTATGTACACTATATTATATAGCAGATAGAGAAGGTATTATATTATATCAAAAAATTCGATATCAAGATTTCACCGGAAATAGATGTTTTGAGATCCCCTGAATACGTCGCCATGCTAAGTTCATATACCTAAGGTCGCGGGTTCAAACCCGGCGGAGGACGATGGACTTTTTCGGACGTAAAAATCCTTAGCACGGCTTCCTTCGGAAGGGAAGTAAAGCCGTTGGTACCGTGTCGTAGATTTAAAGAAAGAATAGAGAGCCCTCTGAGAAAAATTGATCGGTCTTTCACGCCCAGTATAGAATGGGAATGCTGAAAACCAAAGCAGTAAAAGAACTTGCATAAATAAAATCCCATTTCATTGTTCCCCTGAATCCAAAAAAGAAAAGACATTTTTATAAACATGTCCCTGTGTCTGTGGGCAGCATAGCTTGAAAACCAAAAGTATTATAGGTATTGGTATTTAAGTTCAATATCTTGCAAAAAAAGAAGAATAAACTTTTTAACAATAATTTATTACAGATACGTAGAGAAAGTCATGAGAATGAGCACAATAGATTTTTTTTTTAACTTTCTCTATACATAAAGATAGAGAAGGTACAGTACTCGATAGTCGATATCAATATTTCATAGTACATTCATATTTTGAGGTCCCTGTATAGAAATAACATTTTTAGAAAAACGTCCGTGTGTATCTGTTCTTCTGTGTATGTGTGTGTATATATGAAACATGAAATTCACACTAACTCAAATTCACACTACTCTTTACATGGAACATTTTTCAAGAATGTGAATGTTTTCTCAAAAATTGCTCTTATGATTTTTATACATTTATTGGATTTTGATTAAAATATACCTGTGTTTCAGATAATTTAAACACAAACTAAATGTGTATCGAAATTTATTGGAATGTCCTTTGAAGATCTTCATTCAGAATGACTTTTGTGTAACCGGGAAACCGTAATAAGTAGACAAGAACTTACTACACAAAAATATTTCTCTATAATATCTATATCTATATCTATAATAAATATTTCTCAATGTTTTGATTGGTTTCAATCTTAATATACGTAAATTTTTCTCAAACTTTTCTCCATGCAAAGAGAACCGAAATTAAATTGTTTTATGTAGTTTATATTGTTGTATTTAGTTTTTATAAGATTTGACTATCACTTTAGCCCAGTGTATTCCCATATTTCTCTTCTACATACTTGCAAGGAAGCAAGTAATAATAGCATTTCTATTCATGTTTATCTCGATTAACATCAAGCAAATAAAAGAATAGTTTTCTAGTAATAGCTTGTAGAGAAAGTCATGTGAATGGAACATATATATTTTTCTAATGAGCTACCGGTGCTTAGAAATGGAGTAAAATTTGCGTGTTGCAGCAAGTTACACTGTTATCTATGTACATTAGTTTACACCCTGAGCCTAAATGTTGGCAAATCTTCTTCCAAGAGTGCTAAGCGTAAAATATACCCCTTAGGCAATCATCTCGAATAACGAGAGAGCTGGAATTTCTTCTCTAACGTCCTTAGGCAGATTTCATTAACAGAGCACAACTTCGGCAATCTCTAAGCATCGTCCACACCGTTTACCCATTAGATGAATTCTAATAATGACCCTGTAGCTATCTCTCCGTGCAGCACGAGCCAAATTAGGCCTTGGATTTTAGTGACTATAAGATTTTCCCTTAACGTAATAGATATATCGCCATTTTTACGATGGCGGTTAAATGTGTACCCGATTTTTGAAACATAACGTTGCTAATACAAACTAGTGTTACCATAGGGCCTGTTACTCTTACCTATCAACAACACAAATTTGAGACTGATTTATAAGATATTTTGAATTTCGAAAGACATTTCATTATTTTTATTTACTCTAGTACGTATGTACAATGTATAATAGATACAGGAGGTATTATAATGCGCTCAAAATTTAGATATCGAGATTGCATCAGAAATACAGTTTTAGAGTCTCCTATAACCAATGAAAGCTTTTTGGAAAAAAATCCGTGTGTTTGTGGGTCCATAGTCTGTGATCGCGATAATTCAAAAAGTCGGTAAAATAACAAACTTGATATTTCTGTGAAGCATCTCTTACATGGAAAAAAAAAATCAAATATTTTTATTTTCTCAGAAATGGCTCTAACGCTTTTGATTAAAATTTCTTATATTAAAGATATTTAGACCACAAATAAATTTTATAATTTGAATTTTTTTCAAGCAAACTCTGAAAAACTTTCGCATCACTGATAAACTGAGAGAATGCACAAAGATTTCCGACACATTCAGTTTTAAAATACCTAAACTTTTCACATGCACAATTGTGTCAATTCTAACAAATTTAAATAATATTTTATATAAAATATTAGACTATCGCTTTAGCCTAGTGTATTCTTTATTTCACTTTTAGCTATAAGAAAGTAATTAGTTCGACCATTTCTGTTGTCTTTTATGTTGAGTAGCACGAAGTAGAGAGAAGTATCAGCTTATGCAGGAAAAATCTGTAGCAGAATAGCCAGAGAAAAACATGTGAGTGGAATTAATGAGATTTTTTCAACGTGTTTTCGCTAAATTGATAATAATGAGCGATGTGTTTAACATGCTGAAACTCAATACACTATAATTTAATTATATTTAGAAATAGGTCAAATATAATGGCTCTTAAAGTGAAAAATTAGGTCATGTCCTAATAATGATAAAACTGAGAATATTTTAGAAAAAGTATCCCACTTCAATCGTGTAGATGTGACATTAGTTATAAAGGATACACCATTGAGAAGAAGGTTAATAGATTTCGAGCTATCTGTGAAACGGTTGAAAGAAAAACAAAGAAATTATGTCTGCGCATAATTTGTACATGTTATGAATCATGGTCAGCAACATATAACCTGACGTGTTTTATTCACATGATCTTCACAAAACCTTTTCTTACAAATGATTATTCATTTAACTATATCATGCAAATAGAGTTAAACAATAGGAGAAATTGTACTTTTTATTATTATAAGAAGGGAGATAGGGAATACACTAACATACGCTATAGTCAAGTCCTTTAAAGGCTATCGCAAATGAAACAATTCAAACTCTGTTCTTTTTTGCGTGGCTAGGAGTAGAAAATAAGAGAACTGAAATGAAAGATACTCTCACGTTCCAGAGAAGTTTAAGTAGTTTAAATGCAAACCAACAACAAGAAAGATGATAACTCTAGCATGACATAAATTGTGTATTTAAAGGTACATGTATTTTTTGTGTAATAAGTTTGTGTCTATATCTTAGGTTCATCAGTTACAGAAAAGTCATCAGAGGCTATTCCCAGAAAATTCAAGATATACATGTTTTTTGTCTTGAAAATATCTCCAGCATAAGTATTTTAATCAATATTATTAGACCCATTTTTGAGAAAATCAAAAACGGGAGAAAATGTTCCATAAAAAGAGTAATTGGGGTAGGGGTATTTTCTTGAAAATCTTAGTGTCATATCCTTGGAAGATGCTGAACATAAATAACAATTTTGGTATTAATAGCGTTTTAAGCTCTGCTGCCCACATACACACACACAGACACACACATGGACATGCTTCTAAAAATGCTTTTTCGCTTCAGGGGGTCTCAAAAGATGTACTTCTGGTGAAATCTCGGTATCAGAATTTTGGACATACATACGTGCTAGAGAAAGTAGAAAAAGAAGCATCATCGATACAGGCAGCAGTAATGTAGTCCATAGCTATGTAAGAAGATGGATAAAATAAGGAATAAAACAATAAGATAAAACTTAAAAATAATTTCAACTAATGACGATAAGATAGAAGAAAGCAGAATGAATTAGAAAGGGTATATTGATAGAATGATCGAAAAAAGATGTCGACTGATTGATAAAAGAGATATGGGTAGACTTCGTAAAAGGTGAATGATTAATAGAAGTGTAACAGCAGAATATAGCTCCTAAACCTTGAAAGGAGAATAAGGACGTGGAAAAAGTCCAGTATGTTTCAAAATTCGTGTTTTTACCTTTCGAGGCGAAAACTTGCGAGGAGATAAACCCTAATTTGTGTATTGTACTGTTTATCGAATGTGTGGCCATCTATGACTATCAGATAATTGGTGTAACGACTTTAAATGTGGCCGAATGGTCGTTTATACTGAGGATCGAACAAAACCTCTGGATATGTGGTTACCAAGGAAATCGTTGACAAAGCCCAATGTATGATTCTCACTGATCGTCAAATAAAAGTTTGCAAAGTGGCAGCGGACATAGATGTGTCGACGTGAATAAAAATTCATATTTTGCATATTAAGTTAGAGATGGAAAAGCTGTCGGTACTATGGGTGCCGCGATTATCACACTGTGCATGAAGTGAGTGCTCATTCAAATTAAAAGCTGTTTTTACTTTCTCTAACCCGCATGTACAATGTACATACTGGATAGAAAAAGTATTGTATTTCACCAAAATATTCAATGTCGAGATTGCACTGGAAATATATATAAATTTGGGGTCCCCTGAGTGCGAAGAAAGTATTTTTAGAAAAAGGTTCACGTGTGTACTTGTGTGTCTGTGGACAGCATAGCTAAAAACGAAAAGGCCGTTAAATACCAAACTTGGTATTTAGGTTTAGTATCTTCCAAGGATGCGACACGAAGATTTTCAAGGAAATCCCCTTACCGCAGGCTACTTTTTACATGGAAACACTTCCGGCTATTTTGAACAGTTAAGTGTTTCCGAGATATTCCTTTTTATTGGTTTCAATTTTAAAATACTTACATTTTTTCAAACGCCAAGTTAACTTTCGTTTCATATTTAAGTTTGCTTTACCTCTGGCAATGCAAAGAAAACCATATTTCAATTGTTTCACAAAGTGACCCACATTAGGTATATTTGTCTATCGCTGCAGCCTAGTGTATTCCCTTATTTACCTTCTACATATATGGAACTACCCCCTCTATAATTCTACTAATTATTAGAAGAACTGTTTAAGGAGGAGTTACAGGATGAAAAGTTTATCCACCTTTTTCAGCAAGTATTGTTCATGTAGGACCTGCAGTAGATTTAACTATCTTCTCATTACACCTTGCAGGTATATCTAAGTAATAAAAGTATTTATGGTAATATGTATCCTGATAAGCATGATGTAGAGAGAAGAATAAGCTATTGTTTGACAATTTCTTACAGAACAGGAAGAAAAAGCCATGCAAAGTAAAAATGTCAGATTTTTATCTTTATAATATTGGTATGTCTATTATTTATTTCTTACTTGAGACGGTGATCAAATTATTCAACAAGACAGAAACTAAAATCTATTCCAAAATAGAAAAGCAAATACAGTGCAATTCTCTCATATAGCTGTAACCATTCCTTCAAATGCATTTCTTATCGAGCTGTTACTCTTCATTCCTGCCAATTTATTTTCCTCTTATGTTTTAAGTTTCAGTATGTTTATGTATCTTCCCGTTCCTTTTAAGAGTTTTATTGCTTATTCAGTACTTCGAAATCCAGACTGTAAATACCTCAAGATGAAGCATTATATATTACTATATGTTGTCATATTGCACTGTTACATTTTTCTCTACCCACTGTTTTTCTTTCTTTTTTTCTTTCTTTCTTTCTTTCTTTATAGTCCATACAGTCTTTCTGATATGAATACATGGATACAGAATCAAGTAATAGCTTACTTCACACCTGCCAGGTATCCCAACTGCATCTTTTCTAATGTATGCAGATATCTCTTGGTAAATTAAAAGAGTTGCAGATCTCAACGGGGCTATTTCAAGTTAAAACCTGCCAGTGTGACCTGGCGAGAGAGCCCCTCGCTTTATACGTCAGCGGACACTGTGAGCGACTCGCGCTCATTGCGAAGGCTAAAGTGAAGGTCGTTCTCACCCAGTCCTTCACTGGCAGGTTTTAACTAGATATAGCGCCGTTGAATTCTGCAGCTCTTTTAGCGCATGAAAGGATATCTACACACGCCAAATACAGGGCAAATGACTATTTCTACCCATTTTGTAAACAACGAAAATCTGGATAGACAGAATAAGACATTATCATAGCCGGGATTTGAACTACGGACCACATGGTCTCAAGTTGGTTGCTTTGACTGTTGAGCTACAATGCCAACATGCCGACACGACATTAAATTCGTCATCTGACTCACCTGTTTCCCATTAAACACCAAGATGATACCAAATTATTTTGAACTGACGTACCAAACTTTTGACTTATAATGTGGTAGGTACTTTAAGTTCCGGGCTTCATAATTTAACCAACATATCAATAGTTAATCTATTGATATTGTACTACACACCAAAATTCGATACCGATATTTCACCGGAAATACATTTTTTAAGATCCGTGAATCAAAAAATAAACCCAAAAGATCCGAAATGTGTGTCTCAGCACACACAAAAATGAAAAGTCTATAGAATACCTAATTTTATAATTAAGTTCAACATTTTCCTAAAAAGTGATCCAAAACTCCAAGAAAATTTCCCAGCCTAAGCTACCTTTTACGATAAACATTTCCGAAAAGTTTATTTTCTTAATGAGTTTGATTAACATACCTTATATTAAAGATATATCGTGAAAAACAAAATGCGGATTACTTTTGCATAACGGGTAACCTCTAAGAGGTACACAAAAACTTACTACACAAAAATTAGATCTCAAAACACAAAATCCGTTGTTGATGATTTTCATTGTATTTCACATAATCATTATTATTAGTTTCAATTTTAGAATAGTTAAGACTTTTTCTAATGGTAGCTAGACATTCCTGTTTCATTTGTTTGATTCCTGTCCATGCAAAGGCAACATTTAAATCACATAGTTACTAGCTTTCCAAACATTTGGCTATCACTTTTGCCTAATGTATGCCCTTATTATCCTTCTGCTTACTAAGTAATAAGACCATTTTTGCTAATATTTATCTAAATTACATAAAATAGATAGAATAATAAGCTTTTGTGAGGATAGCTCGCTACAAAATAGGTAAGGATAGTCATGTCAACGGGACACATCAGGAGGAAGTTCCGTGTGTCTTGTGTGAGTGTGTGTGTGTGTGTGTGTTCGAATATTTTCTCAAACTCTTGCAATTTTTTCCAAAATAGCCTATGTTAAAGATAATTACATCACAAATAAGATGTATATCATGAATTTTATGCAGTCCTCTTCATTTGGAATGACTTTTGCATAACTACTAAACCATAAGAGATAGATTAAAGCTTTCGTTTTGTAGTCGGCTTACCTCACCCTAGTTAGGACTGACATCATCCTCTAGGTCTTACAGGCGGGTATCTATGAGTCAAAAGCCTGTCGGAGAGTCAACGGTACGAAAACATAGAATGGAGAACCTGGAACGAGACAGGCATGAGCGTGAGGAAGTGGAAGATGTTAAGTGCAAGTAAAATAAATGATACGAAAGCTGATGATGAAGCAGTTGGTGGAATGAGTAGCGGGGGAAACGGCCGTACCGGAGAAAACCCACTCATGCTCCTCTTCATCCGCCACTAATCCTACATGCGGGCGCTTGGGATCGAATCCGGGTGACCTAGATGGGAGACGAGTGGTCTAACCACTTGGCCACGGCGCCACCACAGATTAAAATTTATAAAACAAAAATGTATATTTCGTTAATGCACAGAAATTATATCATAAAAGTAGGTACATGTTTTTGTATATGAAACGATTTTCTATGTATCACTTGTCATTGCGTTCATTTCGAAATATCAGCAGGAAGTCATATCCGTTTATTTGAGAAAACAACTGAATTTCAAAGTCAATTGGTAACGACAGCTTTTAAAAGTTTTGACTAACGCTTTAGCGTTCCCCGTATGCTTTTAAGGAACTAAGCAAGAAAACTAGTTCTGCAAAAGTTTATCTCGATTAGCATGAAGTGGATGGATTAATAATGTTTTGTAACAATATTTGTTATACATAATAGAGAAAGGCATCTGAATGGTACACATAATATTTTTTGTTTAAATGTTACATTATAACTTATTTATATGATAAATGAATTAAACCGATTAATTGCAAGTAATATCATATTTTACATATCTATGTATAAGTTACCCTAAATGAGATTGGAATTCGCATTTCTTGAATGCAAGGTAAGTGTGCTACTTTCTCAATATCGAGGTGGGCTACTACAATTTTAAGTTTTCCAAATATTAATTTTAGTATGTATAACTGCACACATACACGTACATGTTTGAGTAATGTAATTTTGATTTGTATTACCAATAAAATGTTTAATCAAACTGTTCTAAAAGCATAATTACTAACATTCCCTAAATCCAAATTATCTTTTGGAATAAACTTTTTTTTTACTAAAAGTCGAAATTGAACTACAACGGAGCATAAAACAGAATTCGACGCATTGAATAATTTATAGCAGCATTGAATTAAAAGAATAATGATTATGCTACCATTTCAAATACTGTTGGGGTAGTGTATCTGCCTCGCTTTCAACAGGTTACGAGTTTGAATCTCTCTTAGGGTGACCTACCCAGAGTTTTTTTTTTTTTTTTTTATTTTCCTTTCCTAAGAAGACGAATATTGAGTAACTTAAAGTTCCATGGACCTTGAGATCATTTCAGAATCATTTCACTGATTCCATTCAGCGTCCGATATGACCAGCCAGGTTTAAGCACGTTAAGCTAATGCAAAAAAAAAAAAAAATCTGTTGGGATCCATTCACATGATTTTCTACATCTCTGTAACAAATTATTGTTAAAAAGCTTATGGTTCTACTTAATTCATGCTAATCGATTAAAAATAACAGAAATGGTCTTATTTCTTGCTTCCATGCTAGTATAGAAGGGAAATAAGGGAATACCGTAGGTTCCTTTGTTTGTATGCACAGGCGTTGACAAATTCATATATGAGAAATGTGTAAATATTTTAAAACCGAAAGCATTAACAAGGAATATCTTAAAAACGACCAACTCCACGAAAAACATTTATATAACATTTATTTTGTGTGTTTTAGCGAGCTCTACATGTTCTATTAAGTAACTTTTTGTCTATCTCTTACAATTTATCAGTTATACAAAATAAAGATGTCCTAAGAAGCTATTCCCAGAAAATTCAGATAAATATTTTATTTGCCAAGTAAGTATTCTTAATATAGGATATTTTAATTAAATTGTTACAGCCATTACAACCATAAGACTTTTCGAAATTTTTTCCATGTAAAGGATAGTTTGGAGTGGGGAATTTTCTTGAAAATCTTCGTGTCGCAACCTAGGAAGTTATTGAACTTAAACACCAAATTTGGTATTTTACTGACTTTTTGTTTTTGAGTTGTAGTGTCCAGAGTGACATGGACACACACACTGTGGACCTTTTTCTAAATGCCTTCTTAGAGCAGAAGATAAAATCTCGGTATCGAATTTTTGGGTGGAATGCAATACCTGTTTTATACACTGTGTACATAGTACGTGTAGAGAAAGTAAACAGATTCTGTCAAACACTTTTCGGTGGGCAGGTTAGAGCTCCAAAATATTTTCAAGAAATTATATATTTTTCCAAAATAAATTACTTAATATACGTTTTCTGCCTACAGACTTCATTTATCCCGTTCATTTGAAGTGCAAATTTTGGATTTTCCGCTAGATACGAGGAAGCAGTTCAGTAATGGAACACAATACGTTTGTAATTAATTTGATGTAAAGCATTCTGTAACTACAAACGCTAAGCGGATGATTTTACGCCATGCACAAAGTACCTGTCCATGTAAACATTCTCGACACGAGGACTCGCACAAATGGAGGAAGCAGAACACAAGTGAACTCGAATGGAAGACTCTCACGTGATGTCACAATGAAGTGAAGGCAAGGGCCCTTGTCGTGAAGTGGTGTCATTTGTTGCAGAGACGTTTACTTTCATCCTCTCGCAACTTACGAGGAACAAGATGTGCATGCAGATGTACGATATCAAGCTATTTCTGAGTAGTGGCCATGTTGGATCTGCAAACCGCAGCGTTTCGCTCAGCGAGCTTGGATACTTCGCTTGGTCTTTGTGTTTTGTCTCTTCTGGAGCTGGTGATGCACAAGGAACGCTGACACACACTTTTGCTTTAAAGCTCCAGTAAGTCTTTCAAATACTTACAGTGCCGAATTCTCTTACTATAATTTGAACAAATTCTACTGTGTTCAACTCGCATACTTTTATCTACTTAGTCTTGCAAAAAACAGATGTTACAAATGCTTATTATTTTATTCACTTCATGCACTAGCAGAATTGACCTTATTTCTCATTTCCTCGTAACTATAATAATATAAATAAGGGAATACATTAGGTTAAAGGGATAGTGAACATTCTTTTGCCTTGCATAGCCAGTATTTATTAATCGATGTCTAAGGCACATTCTAAGAATCTGATGGCCAAAAATGATTATCAACACTACATTATGGGAAATAACAAAATCATTACCAATTGATAGACAAAAAATCTGATGTGTTCCATTCACATTACTTTCTCTATATCACTGCAATAAGTTATTCTATTTACTTCATCTAATGGAGCAAAAATTATCAGAAATACTCTTATTACTTGCTTCTTTGTTAGTAGAAGCTAAATAAGGGGGTACCATAGGTTAAAGTGATAATCAAAAGCTGGTTGCTCTGCGACTGAAGTTCCTTTATTTGTATGGATACGAGTTCACAACATCCTGTATGAGAAAAGTATGTCTTTATAGCTTAAAAAAAAAACAAAAAAGGAATATCTAAAAAAAATAAACTCCACGAAAAAAAATGTATATAACATAAATTGTGTGTTTTAAGGTGCTCTACATTTGTTGTGTGGTAAGTTTTTGTCCATCTCTTACGGTTTAGCAGTTATGCAAAATTCCGTAAAATTGACCAAAAATAAAGTAGTCTTCAGAGGCCATTCCCAGAAAATTCAAAATATACATTTCATTTGTCATGTAAATATCTTTAATATACGATATTTTAATCAAAATCGTTAGAGCCATTTTTTAGAAAATCAAAATTTTCGAAAAAGTTCCATGTAAAGGGTAGTTTGAGTTGGGGTGATTTTTCTCAGTATCTTCGTGTCACATCCCTGGAAGATACTAAACTTAAATACTAAGTTTGGTATTTTACCGACTTTTCGTTTTTGAGTTATTGTGTTCACAGTCACACGGACACACACACGGACCTTTTTCTGAAAATACGTTTTTTGGATACAGGGGACCCTAAAACATATATTTCCGGTGAAATCTCGGTATCGAATTTTTTGGTGGAGTGCAATACCTTCTCTATACACTTCTCTATACACTACGTATAGAGAAAGTAATAAAAAAGCGTAAATGGACATGGATTGGCCATATACCGAGAAAGAATCGGGACATGAAATGGAGTTTTATTTAAGGACGCTCTTTAACGGATGTGGTTCTCAGCGTCCCATTCTATCCTGGGCGAGAAAGTCCGCTTAATTTTGCTCAGAGGCCTGTCTATCAGGCTTGAGGTTCTTTTATGTGCTGTAAATCTACGACAAGGAACCAACGGTCTTACTTCCTTTCCGAAGGAAGCCATGCTAAGAATTTTTACGCCCGAAAAAAATCCATTGTCCGCCACCGGGTTTGCGACCTTGGTTATATGAAGTTAGCACGGTAAACATTACACCACGGAGTCTTGAGCATATGGAAATTACACCTTATGGGAGTTAAATTACCACTGCTCTTAAAGTTCTCAATGGTTTTTCCAAAACATGTTATGAATTATTACACAAATCATGAAACTTATCTCAAATGGTTGTTTGCATTGAGAACTTGTGTATTTGATTCTGTAAAAAGTATTTCAGTCGGCAGAAAAATAATAAAATTTAAGTAAAAACATGTAAATTAATGTACCTTTATACTTTCTCTACAGTAATATATACATTGTGTACAGAGAAGGTATTGTAATGCACTCAAAAATTGGATACCAAAATTTCACCGTAAATACATGTTTTGTAACGATTTTGGTTAAATTTCCAGGTATTAAGAATATATATGAAAAATAAAACATATACTTTGTATTTTTTGGAAATACATGAAACCAAAGAAAGCATTTTTGGAAAAAGATCCGTGTGTTAGTGTGTTTGTCTGTAGACAGCACAGCTCAAAAACGAAAAGTTCGTTTAATACCAAACTAGTATTTAAGTTCAGTACCTTCCATAGACGTGACACGAAGATTTTGAAGAAAATCCCCTCTCCCCCAATTATGCTTTCCATGGAAATATTTAAAAAAAATTTAATTTTATCAAAAATGGCTCTAACAATTTGGATCAAAATTTTCATGTTTAAGATGTTTACATGACAAATAAAATGTAGTTATTCAATTATTTTGGGAAAGCTTCTTACAGCATCTTTATTCTGGATGAATTTTGCGGAATGTTGTATAACCTGTAAACCGTAAGAGATGGACAAAACTTACTGCACAAACAATATAGAGCTCGTTAAAACAAACAATTTATGTTATATACATTTTTTTTTCGTGGAATGTATCGTTTTTAAGATATTCCTTGTTAATGGTTTCAGCTTTAAAATACTTATATTTTTCTCCTACGCGAATTTGTTAACTCCTGTCCATACAAACAATTGAACTTCAATCACATAGCAACCAGCTTTTGACGATCACTTTAATCTATGGTATTCCGTTATTTCGCTTCTACTTACAAGGAAGCAAGTAATAAGACTATTTCTGTTAATGTTTTCTCGATTAGCATGAAGGAAATGCAAGCATAAGCTTTTTAAGAATAATTTGCTACAGAGATATGGAGAAATTTATGTGAATGGAACACATCAGATTTTTGTTTATCTCTCCAACTGCTGGGCTTGTTGGCGCAAAAATCCTAATAAGCCATAGCCATTATGCCATAATTATCGAGTTGAAACTTAAAAATATATTCTAATATATATTTCCACGATGTGCTTGCTGACACGACACCTGCAACCAAATGTTGCTGACAGAGCCTGCGATCCTAATCAAATATGATAACACCACGACCACTTCACTTATATGAGACGTACTGTGACGGTGCATTCTGTACTTGGGCAAGCATGGGAATATCTCAGTATTTGTTACGAAAACGTTTAACATACATGTGAAAACAGGGCCGTTTTTTTCCAACTTCCAATAAGCTATAAATAAAAATGTTGCCGCTAATGATTTCAAATGAGCATTGACGTTGTTTTGAAGATCTCCGTTTGTTTGAAAGTGCTTCCTTCCTAGCCACGTCTTCAGTTCAGGGAAAAGGTGAAAGTCGCTGGGTGCCAGGTCAGGACTGTACGGCGGATGATCGAAAATTTCCCATTGTAATTGTTCAAGGAACCGATGGGTTGTGCCAGGAGTTTGTGGACAAGCGTTGTCATGTATCAACACAATTCCTGAAGTCAGCATTTCCCTTCATTTGTTTTGAATGACTCCACAAACGTCGTAAAGTTTCACAATAAACAGATGCATTGATAGTGGTTCCGAGCTGCATCATTGGTGGCAACATTTTTTGAAGCGGATATTACAAAGCTTGTGCACAGGTATGCTAAATATCTCAATCTTTACGGTGATTATGTTGAAAAGTAACCATAAGCGTACAAAACTTTTAGTAATAAAATAATGCTCTATTAACATGTCTTTTGTTTATAGCCTATCTGAGGTCGAAAAAAAAACCACCCCCGTAGTTGGTGAAAAAAGGAAAGCCGTACCAAGGGACGTTGTAATGCTGATTTTAACACAACTTTTAATATTCTAGATAAAGATATTTTTATTATTGTTTTTAACCGAAGTGCTATTATTATTCGTATCAACACCATTTATTTTAACCTTTTAATCATCAGCAATAGATTTGCATAAATTTGCATATATCACTGTTTTCGTAGTTATGCTCCTATTTGTTAGTTGAGCCCCATAATTGCTATTTCATTCACTTCATATGCAATTATGTATTTTTAATTTCTCTACACGTACTGTGTACATAGTATGTAGTAAAGACTATGTATTGTATCTAAAAATTCCATACCCAGATTTCACCGGAAATACACGTTTTGAGACCCC
Organism: Hymenopus coronatus; assembly: GCA_030762935.1. Classification (NCBI taxonomy): domain Eukaryota; kingdom Metazoa; phylum Arthropoda; class Insecta; order Mantodea; family Hymenopodidae; genus Hymenopus; species Hymenopus coronatus. The sequence continues at coordinate 83,221,057 of CM060898.1, read as the reverse complement.
GGAACCCCAAAAAACGCAGTTTTAGAAAAAGGACAGTATGGTCTGTGTGAATTTGAGTATGTGTGTGTCTATGGGGAGAATAGCTCAAAAACGAAAAGACCGTTAAATACCAAATTTGATAAGTTTGGTATCTTTCACGGATGCGACAGGAAGTTTCTGAAGAAAATTCCACCACCCCAAACTATTTTATACTACACTTTAACTTTTCTCAAACGGAAAGAAACCTTTCTTTTCGTTTCTCGTTTGTTTACTCCTGAAAAGCAAACATATTGATATTTGAATTGTTTCACATAGCGACCGGCATTTTAAAGGACGAGACTATCACTTTAGCCTGTGCAGTTTCTTATTTGTCTATTACTTACAAGGAGCTAGTAATAATACTAATTCTGCCTATGTTTATCTTGATTAGCATGTTGTAGATAACAAATTAATAAAAGGTTGTTTACCGAGCAGCTAGAGGGCATGATACGAATAGTACATAATGGGATTCTTTTCCTTCTACTTACAAGGGACCAAGTAATAAGGACTATTTTTGCTAGTGTTTTTCTCGATTAGTATGTTGTAGATAGAAGAATAAGCTTTCTAAAAATGATTTGTTACAGCTGTAGAAAAAGTCATTCGAAGAAATACATCAGCCTTTTTTTTTTCAAATAAAAATATATAAAAAAAATCTAATGTGGTACACTCATTTACTCTAGCTGTTCTATAAACTTCTTGCAAAAGATTATTATTCTTTTTACACAATGTTAATCCAGATAAATGTTAACATAATCATCTTATTACTTAGTTCCTTATAAGAGAAGGGAACTAAAGGAATGCACTAGGTAAAACTGAGAGTCAAATATTTTAAAAACCGTTGTTATGCGATGATCATTGCAATTCCCTTCTTTGCTTGGCCAGGAGTAGAACAAAAGAAAAAGGACACTTTCTGTATGAGAAAAGTATAAGTATTTTACAATTGAAACCAATAACAAGGAATATCTCGGAAACAGTTACCTCCAGAACAAAAACGTAAACGACTTACATTGTGTGTTTTTACGAGATTTACATTTTTGGAGTAGTAAGTTTTTGTCTATCTCTTACATTCAGCAGTTAAGAATCCAGAGTAAAGAAGTCTTCAGAAGCTGTTCCCAGAAATGGGATGTAAATATCTTTAATACACGGGATTTTAATCAGTCTTTATAGCCATGTTTAAAAAATCAAATTTTCAAAAATTTTTACATGTAAAGTGTAGCTTGTGGTGGAGGGATTTTGTTTAAAATCTTCGTGCCACATCCTTCAAAAATAATAAAGATAAATGCCAAGTTTGATATTTAAAGGTATTTTCGTTTTTTAGCTATGCTGTTCACAGACACACACGGACCTTTTTCTAAAAATGTTTCTTCGGACTCGAAGTCGAATTTTTGGGTGGAGTACTATATCTTATCTATCCCCCGTGTACAATTTGCATACGGCGCTAGAGAAAGTAAAAATTACCACAAAAATATACGCAAATAAGGAGAGGAAGCTAAGTGAAAAACCAGATATTTAAGAAGGCGATTGATGAAGATTCATGCTAAACATATGTCTTAGCAAAACAGAAGTTATCAACAGTTAGAAGCTTAAATAACGTCACTCGAGCAAACTTCATCGAAAGTTAACGCTTGCGTAAGCTCCGTCAGCATTCATTGTATGATCCCTCTCCACCTATCAAACATTCAAAACCTTAGATGAGATAACGACATAGTCCTGCTGACATAAGCATCCGGAAAATTATTGACAGGAACCACATTATTGCTCCATTTAATAAATTATGTCCTAAATATCGCGATTCCAAAAATTACATTTATCTCAAAGTTAAAAAAAATATGAATTTCTCAATACGCTACTAATTAAACTATGTTTAATATATTTTATAAGATCAATTTAATGCCATATATATGCCTACCCAAATAATATAAAATGTATATCAATCTACTATTTCACGCCACTGGATGTACTAATTATAAAAATCAAATATGTCAATTCATCTGACTATCTCTATTCTGCAAACAAGCTTCTTACAAATATTATTGAGCTATCTATGTCATCTAATCGTAATAAAATTAGCAGAAATTGTCGTTTTATTTTCTCCTTGTATGTAAAGTAAAATAAGGGAACACACTAGACCTAAAGCGATATTAAAATATATTCGCTATGCAACTATCATTAACATTCGGTTCTATTTGCAAAACCAGAAGTAAACCAAAAGAAACATTGATGATGACTTCTCGTTTAAGAAAAATATATTATCTTGAAATGTAAACCAATAATAAGGAATGGTTAACTCCAAAGCAAATGTGTAAAGATATAAATTGCGTGTTTTGTGCAGATCTACATTTACATGTAAAAGTTGCCAGAATGAAAGGATCCTCAGAGGCTATTCCCAAAAAATTCAAAATAAACATTTCATTTTTCATGTAAATATCTTTATGGAATTTCTATCAAAATTGTTCCGAGTCGTTTTAGAGAATCTTCAAAAATGTTGACACTTGTACCATGTAAAGGGTAGTTTGAAGTGTGAAAATACTTGTATTTTGAAAATATTTGGGGCGCATCCTTAGAGTGTAAACTGATGTATTCAACCGAACTTCGTTGTTGAGTTATCGTATTTACAAACGCACGGACACACACATGCACCTTTTTCTAATTTTGTATACAGAGGACCTAAAACGTATATTTCTAGTAAAATCTGTGAGTGGAGTGCATTAACTTCTATACCTATGCACAATATACTTATTAGAGAAAGTAAAACAGTGTGGTAGAGTAAGAACCATTTTGTTGATTTAAACAACGTGGTTAAGGCAGTTTATGAAATGGCCCCAGAAACGTGCATTATAACCTCTACGCAATAATAGAGCTTCTGTACCCAGCCAGGAGTTTAGTGATGGTAATTAAGGTAATGATAATGTATTTTACCACGTGCTCTTAAGGATATTACAGAAATGGTATAGCCGAAAACGTTACCGGCCACATATAAAACTGGATAGTTCCTTGAACAGAAAAATATGAACAGGTAAAGCCATTTCATGAAACAGAAAGTTACCATAACAAGCATTCTATATACGGTTGTCTAATGAACGTTTATTATTGTAAGCCAAGACATTTCCAGCACGTACTCGCACAAGCACCAACATTGGCATCTAAATGTAACAAATGCTTTCCAGGTTTCGTAGGTATATCTAAGCAAGACTCTTGGAGACCGATATGACCAACGTTAAGCTACAGGATAAAAATTTAGATGTGTTTTATTCACAAGACTTTCTCTATATCTCTGTAACAAATTATTGTTAAAAAGCTTCATCTACTTCATGATAATTTCATGAAATTGTCCTCATTACTTGGTTCCTTGTAAATAGAGGGCAAAATAAAATATAGGGCTAGAGAAAGTAAAAATTTACATTTACATGTCCTCTAGCTGTTCGGTAAACAAACCTTTTATTCAAAACAGTAATCTGTAATGTACATCGCGCTAATCAAGATAAACATAAGCATATTTAGTCTTATTACTTGCTTCCATGTAAGTAGAAGGGAAATAAGAAGCACAGGCTAAAGCAATAGTCCTGCTATTTAAAAACCGGTCGCTGTTTGAAATTCCAATCTCTTTGCTTGACAGGAATAGACAAAAGAGAAAAGATGAGAAAGTTGTCTTCCCGTTCGAAGAAATTATAAATGCCTAGCTAATAATCCGATATCTCTCGAAAACGGTTAACTCTACAAAAAAGTCTGTGATATAAATTGTGTGTTTTAATGAGTTTTACATTTTTGTAGTAAGTTTTTGTAAATTTCTTACGGTTTGCCAGTTATAAAAAGTCATCCAGAATTAAGAGGTCTTCAGAGAATATTCCCAGAAATTAAGATATACATTTCATTAAATATAAGATGTTTAATCAAAATCGTTAAAGCTATTTTGAGAAGATAAAAAGATTAAAACAATGTTCCATGTAAAGAGTGGTTTGGAGTAGGGGCATTTTCTTGAAAATATTCCTGTCGCCACCTTGGAAGAAACCAAACTTAAATACTAAGTAACTTTTTCTGAAAATGTCATTTTTTGGATCCATGTCTTTCCGGTGAAATCTTGGTATCGAATTTTTGGGTGCATTACAATACCTTCTCTATATACTATGTATAGGTACATAGAAGCTATGTGTAGAGAAAGTAAAAATACTCTTGAACTGCTACACTTCCCAGTTACAGGAATTCCTAGTGGTAACTGCTAAAGTTGGACTGTAAAAGACAAAAATGTTTAAGTTACACTCACATGACTTTCTCTACCGATTCTGGCACACGATTGTAAATAGTTATTTGTCTAACTACTTCATGGTAAACCAGAAAAATCTATGCGTGCTTACCGTTATTATAAAGGGTCTTTAAAAACATTTTAAATTACTATAAATATTATAATATTTTAGATAGAATAAAACAAAATAAGTCCCCCTTTACTTTTTTTCAGTTCCCTCTTGCCTTGAATGCAGTTTTACTGTATGAAATATTAGTCATTCTATGCATACTGCTATAAGAAGTTGTAAGTTATAAACCATGGTTCTATTATAATAATTAAATGATAAGACTACAGGTGATTCAATACTATTATGAAAGCCAGATGCGTTTTTCTCAGGTCTGATAAAATGGAGAATTCTTTAACAATTTCAGAACATTTCTTTAACATGTTCCATTCGTAAAGTTAAAACAAAGTGGCCACCGCGATCTCCAACTCAATTCAACGGATCCTTGGTTGTGGGGTTATCTTAAAGAACAAGTTTTCCTGACCTAGCAGCAAGTGAAAGATGCTATCTCGTAAGAAACTCTAATATTCTAAGACATCATCTGTAAAATTCTGTGCATGGAGTGCAAAAAGAATGTCGTACGTTGAACATAAAAACGGAGAACACCTTCCTAATGTTTTATAGAACTCCATTGTTGCCCAGTATGTTACTTTATTTGTTTGGTTTGCTTTCTTTATCTCAAGTATTCTAATAAATATATACGATATAAAGATTGAAGTGACTTTTGAACGATACCATATACTATATGTACTTCTTTGTAAACGAAAAGGTATAATGGAGTTCAGTACGCTAAAGGAATTGTCAAGTATTTTAAAAGCTAATCACTAAGTCTCTCACCAAGGAGGACCGCGTTCAATCCCAGGCCACCACTTGTGGGATTTGTGGTGGACGAATTGGCGTAGGGGCGGATATTCTCCGGGTTTTCCGGTCCCACCCTTTGGACTATCGCGTTGGACCAGTGCTCCACTGCATTCCATGGATCAGCAGTATCATTGCCTGCTGTCCATAGTAGTAAAAGCGGGCGATAAACACTATAACAAAAATAAATACTATGTGGTAGGGTTTACTCTTAGTTGACCAGGAGCAAGAAAAAGCGAATAACGACAACTCAATTTGATGACAGTAAATTATTTTAAAACTGAAATAATAATAATAATAATAATAATAATAATAATAATAATTAATAGCACATATCTTGGAAATGGTGAGCTCGACAAAATATGCTTCTGACATAAAGCTCGTATTTCAACGATATCTACATTTTTGAGCAGTAAGACTTTTTCAGTGGGATTTTCAGAAGATCTTCGTGTGGTGTTTTTGGAAGATACTAAATCTAAATACCAAATTTGGCACTTACCGACTATTCTTTTTTAAACAATGCTTTTTACGTGTTGTTCTAAATGTTACCAATGATTTTTATTAAAATACCGTATATTATAGATATTTGTATCGCAAAAAATTTATATCTTGAATTTTGTGGGAATAGCTTGTAAATGCCTGTTCATTCTGTATAAATTTTGCTGAAAGTTCTGTACCTGGTAAACTATAGGAAATAAACAAAATATTACTATACAAAAGTATATATCTCGTTAAAGTGCATAATTTATGACACATATATTTTCGCTGTAGAGTTGACTATTTCTGAGATGTTCCATTTTATTGGTTTCGGTTATAGGCTACTTAATTTTTTTCTCAAATGATAGATAATCTTTCTTTGGTCTGTATTTTGATTACTCCTGGCAAGTAAAGACAACGACGGCATTTAATTGTTTCATAGAGCGACCGGCTTTTAAAAAAAAATATTGTCTCGCATTAGCTAGTGTATTCCATTATTTCCCTTCTGTTTACAAAGAGCTAAGTAATAAGACCAATTCTGCTAACGCTTATCTCGATTACCACGAGGTACATAAAAGATTAAGTTTTGCACGAAATGTTTGCGGAACAGCTAGAGAAAGTCGTGTGAGTCAAACATATCAGATTTTAAATTTCTTTACACGTAATATGGACATAGTGTGTAGAAAAGTTACTGTATTGCACCCAAAAATTCGATACCAAGATTTCCCCGGAAATATATGTTTTGATACACCTCTGTATCCAAAAAAAGGATTTTTAGACAAATATCCTTGCATGTGTTTGTATCTCTGTCTGTCTGTCTGTTTGTCAGTGCGCACGTGTGTGTGTGTGTATCTGTCTGTCTGTGGGCAATATAGCTCAGAACGAACAGTCCGTTAAATACCAAGCTTGGTGATTAAGTTTAGTATCTTCCAAGGATGCGACACAAAGATTTTCAAGAAAATTCCCCCCCTCTCAACTATCCTTTATACGAAAAAATTTTCCAAGATGTTGATTTTCTCGAAAAATCGATATTAATGATGTTTATTTGACAAATAAAATGTATATCTTCAATTTTATAGGAATAACCTGTGATGATATGTTTATTTTCAATGAGTTTTACTGGATGTTGCATAACTAATAAACCGTAAGAGATAGACAAAAGCTTACTACGCAAAATAAGTAGTTTGTCTTGTACACTTTTTTCGTCATTTTTGAGATATTCCTTGTTATTCGTTTCAGCTTCAAAATACTTGAAATTTGTCACATACGGGAATTTGTCAATTCCTGGCAATGCAAATAAACAAATTTAATCCACATAGCTTTTAAAATATCTGACTATCGTTTTAGTCTAGTATATTTCACTATTTTCTTTCTACTCAAAGAAAGCATTTCTGCTACTGTTTATCTGGATTAGCATGAAGTAAATAAAATAATAAGATTTTTAACAGTAATTTGTTACAGAGATGTAGCACACCATATTGACCGTTCCTTTTATAACCCATTATTATTTCGAGTTTTTCACTAGGTGCTCTATATACAATTATGTAAGTGTTCTGTGAAACGTAAAATTTAGAACTAATATCATATGCTTGGTAAAATGGAAATGGCGTGTTATTTATGAACGCTCTTTAACTGCTGTGGTTCTCAGCGCCCCATTCTCTTCTGGGCGTGAAAGACCGCTTAATTTTGCTCAGAGACCTCTCTATCAGGCTCGAGGCTCTTTTTCGTGCCGTATATCTACGACACGGGACCAACGGCTTTACTTCCCTTCCGAATGAAGCCATGCTAAGGATTTTGACGCCCGAAAAAATCCATCGTCCTCCGCATGGGTTTGAACCCATGTGCAGTTAGCATACTAACCATTACACCACGGAGGGCGACTATATGCTTGGTATATGTCGTTGGTTTTGACGTCCCACGTTATTTCTTGCTAAAATATATTTGCTTTCATTTTATGCCATAATAATGATTTATAATTATTTTTCGTCTGTGTAATTAATTATTAACTTTAATTTTTATGAGTTACGACTAAATATATCTTCAAAACTGAGCTTTTAATTTTCTGTTACACAGTTAAATGAGTCACCTTACAGGAAAATAGGTTTTCTATGGTTTATCAGTTGTCATAAAGTTACTTGAGTTCTATTTAAATTAAGTTTCAACTATCCCAATAGTTTCTCTACATGCAAATCACACGGTTGAGCACTATTTTATAGCAGCTATGTATTATAACTACTAATACAATTTCTTTCTCATGGATAAATACAAGAAGGTTCGAGGAAACAATTCAATACTTAACTAACTTTCTGGAAAGTTCACATTTACGTCCATTAGTATACCAGAAAGCCATTTGTTTTTTGCAGGAGACGAGTATTTTATTCATTTCTCTACACGTACAATGCAAATAGCGTATATAGAAGGTTTTGTATTGCACACAAAAATTCGATACCGAAATTTCACTGGTAATACATGTCTAAGCATTTTTAGAAAAATGTCCGAGTGTGTGTGTGTCTGTGGAGGCATAGCTCTAAAGCGCAAAAACTGTTAAATAGCAAACCTGGTATTTAAATTTGGTATCTTCAAGGGATGCGAGAGAAAGATTTTAAAGTATATTTGCCTCTCCAAACTACGCTTTACATGGAACATTTTTCGAAAATTGTAATTTCATCAAAAATTACTCTACCGATTTTGATTAAAATATCTTATATTTAACATATTTACATGACAAATAAAATGTATATCTTCAATTTTTTGGGAATAGCCTCTGAAGACATGTTTATTCTGTATGAATTTTGTGGAATTTTGCTTAACTGGTAACCGTAAGAGAAAGGCACAAAGTTACCACACAAAAACATGTACATCTCATTAAAATAACAATTTAATATGTTATATCATTTTTGTCATGTTGTTGACAGTTATTGAGATATTCTTTGTTATTAATTTCAGCTTTAAAATACTTATACTTTTCGTATACGGGTATTTGACTATCGACTTAACCTCTGATACTTTTTTATTTGTTTCCTACTGATAAATAATCAAGAATTAAGACCCTTTCTGGTAATGTTTATCTCGATTAGCATTAAGTAAATAGAAGAATAAGCCTTTAGCAATAATTATTGCATGAGATGTAGAGAAAGTCATGTGAATGGAACACACAACATTTTCTTTTCAGTAGAATAAAATCCATAGAGGTAAGAAATAGGGCAAGCAATACAATGACACAGCCAACAAACAAAGCTTGTCAGAGAGCACTTGTTTGCTATGAAAATGTTCAACCTGACTTGGTACTGGCTCGAAGCATCCTTCTGAGCTACACTCACACACTCGCTCGCAAGCTGTTGAAAACTTCTGAAGTGCTCTATTTAATTTCGTTATGCTCATTTACTACTCCCAATATTCGCATGAAAGTGACGCTGAACCAAGGGTGAACCTTAAATGCCTTCATAAAAATACCAAAACACATATGGTTTTAGACCAGCTTCCAATTTCTCCTTGAAGCGAACATCCAGATGAGAGTTCTTCTGCTGAACTGAACTTGAGTGTCATATTGAGGTCAACAGCACTGAAATTTTACTTCCTCTACCACATATATAATAGGGGAGAGGGTACTGCATTCGAACCAAATATTCGATACCGATATTTCCATGGATATGCACAAATTGAGCTCCCCAGAATTCCCTCCAAAAACAAAACAAAAAAAAAAACCTGATGTGTTTGATTCACATGACATTTTTTATAAGTTCTGCAAATAAACTACTCATACAAAAGAGATTATCTTATCTACATCATGTAAATCGAGATAAGCATTAGCAGAAATAGTCTTACTGCTTGATTCCCGGTTAGCAGAAGGAAAATATAGCTAAAGCGATAGTCACATACTTTAAAAACTGCTCGCTATGTGAACAATTGAGGTTTTGTTCGCGTTACAAGACCAATCAGTAAACAAAAGCGAGATGAAAGGGAAGGTAACTCCTCTGAGAAAATGTTACATAGTTTAAACTTGAAACTATTGACAAGCAAATTTTGGAAACGGTCTACTTTACAACAAAAATGCACATGACATAAGTTGTGTTTTATCGAGATCTACATTTTTTGTAATAACTTATTGTTCTATTGCTTACAATTTACAAGTTATGAAAAGTTCAGCAAAATTCATCCAGAGCAAACAGGTCTTCAGAAGCTATTTCCATAAAATTTAAAATGTACATTTTGTTTAATGTAAATATCTATAATATACGGTATTTTAATTAGAGCTATTTCTAATAAACATTTAAAAATTTTATCCATGTAAAGGGTGGTTTTGGGTGGGGGATTTTCTTGAAAATCTTTGTATCGTATCCTTAAGAGATACTACACTTAATCCAAAGTTCGGTCTTTTAGTTTCTGAGCTATACTCTCTCCAGAGACGTACAAACACAGACATACAAAGACCTTTTTCTAAAATATTACTACGGTAATAGGTATATATTTTTTTAAATTTCCACAATCGGTAAAATTTCACGGTTGCAACAGTTTTTATAATACGGCATACTAAATATATTTTCATGGCTAAGTAATTGTATATGTTTAAATTCCTGGCATTAGCTTGTGAAGTTCATTATGGATGACTTGCATAATTGGTAAACCACAACAGATATACGAAAAATTGCTATTATTGCTATTTTCTATGTACCTATTTTACGATACCTATTTTTCTAGTATGAAATAGGAAATTTCAATCTCATGATCATGCTGAATAACAAACTGTGTAGTTTCATTAGGAACACATTTATTTATAATAGTCACACGTACCAATGAGATAAATAAGTTAACTTGCGGCATATTGAAATTTAATAACTGTTCTTTGGTTTCATTAAATATCTGTAAAAGACATGCTGCTAACATTGAACCAGTCTAACTAATAACACTTTCAACTCAAATATACAACTGTACTCCATATTTTATTAAACGTCATTGTGCTCTTCTGTTAGCAGAGGGTGTCATTAATTTAAATCTGTGTATGAAAAAAGCGTGTTGCTTCTTGTATCAAGGAGCAGTATTAAAACTAAATTCTCGGATCAAGGGAAATATATGTTATCTAAAATGTGTTTCAAAAAACAACCGTTAATAGAACTTTAAATGTCGCATCAAATGTGCACAAGATATTTTTTATCCCTGAGAGCTTCAAATACTATGTGTATACGTTACTGAATGTTACTTGTTTAACCGTCGTTATACATTGAACTTATGTTTAATCCAGGCATTTAATTCTAATATTTATTGGAAAATAGTAATAAAAGAGATAAGATCTATAGCCAACTTTTTACTTGTTGTTTGTTTTGAAATAAATGTTAAAATGATATTATAAATCTTTATTGTTTGGAGTATTTTGATTGTTAAATAATTAATAATCAATGATTAACTTCAAAGTATTAAAGACATTTCTGTGAAATCTATTATAATATAATTATTTACGTGTATATACATTTCAATAAAGTATATTCAGAAAAACATATTGCCTGTGGGTACTCTTAACGTTAATTTAATTGCCAAAAACTACTACCAGTAATGGTTGTATCACTAAAGGCATTTTAATTTCACTTCTAACTCTCACTTTTTGAAACAAAATAGCCATTCCTCGACCTGTGCTCTTAAAAAGTATTATAACAAGGAACACTCGTTTACGTTTAGTTAGATATTTACCTAAAATTATCAACTCTTGCGGCACTATTTTGGTTTGTTCCATTTATGCTCTGCCTTTAACTGCACGCTCATATTGAATGGAATTTCTTTTTGGAACATATTGCCTATCGATAGTGATGTTATCTCGTGTATTGTCATTTTCTGTTTTTACTTTCTCCTCACGTATTATGTACATAGTGTATAGAGAATTGCACTCCACCCAAACATTCGATACCCAGACTTCAAGGGAAATATATGTCTTAGGGTCCCCTGTATTAAAAAAAAAAAAGCATTTTCACAAAAAGGTGTGTGTCCGATAACTCAAAACCGAAAAGTCGATAAAACACCAAACTTGGTATTTAAGTTGAGTATCTTCCAGGAATACGACACGAAGATTTTTAAAATAATCCCACCCCAAAGTACCCTTTACATTGAAGTTTTTTCGAAAATTTTGATTCTCTAAAAAATGGCTGTAACGATTTTGATTAAAATGTCATATATTAAGGATATTTACCTGACAAATAAAATACATATCTTAAATTTTCTAGGAATAGCCCCTGAAGACTGATTTATTCTGGACAAATTTTACAAAATGTTTCATAACTGCTAAACCGTAAGAGATGAAAAAAAACTTACCACACAACAAATGTAGAGCACTTTAAAACACACAATTTATGTTATAATCATTTTTTCTTTTAAAAGTATTATTTTGTCACAAAAGCGTTCATGCTCTAGAGTTGACAGGAAATAATATTGTCAACAGAAAAATCCCCACAGTCGGGAATGCTTCTATACCAGGCAGGTTCTTTAACAACTGACCCACGAGACCAGCATTCTGATACTGCTCTTAAAAGCGAAGCAAATGTATTGACGGAAGCAATATTTGAAGACGGTTGACATTTTGGTATTGGATTAGATACCAGCAAATGTGATACAAAGGAGAAGCTGCGCGCGCATCATTTATTACATAATTGCCTCAACTAGTATACCGAAACATTACCTTGGCGGTTATGCAAAGTGCCCTTCCAACTTTAGAGGCTTCGCCAGGCTCGCTGAGGCTTCGGGTCTAATTAATTAGTGATACCTCACCAAAGAGCACGTGTTTCGCTTAAGTTGCTGCTGACCTTCTTCGTTACTGAAGTTACAGATGTTCCTTACCTTCTAATTGGCCAACAGCAAAAAGTGTACCAATTTTCACGCCTGTCAGGACTTCTCTCTGGAGGAACATTGTTGAACAGAGGCAAGTGACTGCACATATACTATAGCGATATTCTCGTACCTTAACACATTGAAGCCCAAGCCCGAATATAGCTCGGGAAGGTATTTCTAACGCTTTTAATGCAATTCCACGACCTTAACTCGGTCTTGGGCTATGCGGCAAACAACATACATCAGTTATCATTTGGTTGCCTCATTTATGCTACCATCTATCCTTGCTTTAGTCAACTATTAGGAAATTTAGGAGAGTTAGTAATATTGGTTGCTCGCCATTTTCCTGGAAGGTGATGATCTATTTGTTACGTTTGTTTTCTTAAATGTTAAAATGCTACATTTTCCCCGACATCTGTGAACTGAAGCTGAAATTCAGTATACAAATGAAGCTCTGGAAAATTTCAATTCCGAGGTAGAGTTTTTCGAACTTTCAAAAATGGAGTGTAAGCTGCTTTACGCAGAGTTTTTCAAACTCATATTTGATACTTGTTGCACATTTAAAATAAAATAGATATTAATACGGAAGTTATGATTATTTTCTTACTGGTTGAGAAATCCCTGAATACCATACTTTTAGATTGTTCCAATACTTTTTGGCAGATTTGATTGATGTACTGTAAATAATAACTCAAATTAGGCGTAAAAACTCTGGGTTGCTTGGCCCTTGAACTAAAGAAACGCCTGCGCTTCAATGTGTTAAGGGTAGGATGTAGCAAATGCGATGGGAGTTAAACACTTGACTGTAACAATATTATGATTAATTGTGACCAACTCCTCCCTGGAATGCAGCGAAGGAGGTGTAGGTCGTCCCAGGTTTGCAGACACTTACTCCTTAACTGATTTTGGTTTGCTTTACTCCTTTCCTTTCCTTCACTCCTAAGCTTGAAATCTACCTGCGCTCATAGACTAATGTTTGAGTGCCTTACTTCTTAATATCAAACCAATAAGAGACGGATTCAATCCTGTGTAGACCGTCGCCATGAAGCATGCCTTCCTATCAGCTGGGTGAAATATAAATTAAATCAAACGTTTGTTCATGCGTTAACTCTAGTGTGTATGTGTGTGTGTGTGTGATTTGATTTCAAAATAATAAGAGATTGGCTTACGCAGTGCTAGAATGGAACATAGATGAAAGAGTTTTCTGCTACATTAAATAAAGAAACAAGCGGCAATCTATGGGAAACCAAAATGATCGGCACTTTTCTGTAAACTCAGCACCAAGCTTTAGGCTCAGAACCACAGAGATGTGCTCTAGTCCCCGACATATCTAGCTTGAAACGCTCGCGCACCATTTAGAACGGTCTCAAGAGAGAAATCTGCCATAGCGCAAGCAACTACATTATCTACCCGGCACCACAAAACGTAAAAGCACACCTGAATGTGACAATGAGTATGAGTATAATAGCGGAGCAACACTGCCCTGCACTACGACCTTTACAAATCTATTGTTGGCCCTATTGTCATTGATCCAGGAGTGTGAAATTCATAATTAACTGACTCTAAAGCGATGTGAGTTCCCCCAATTTTGGAAACTGACTCCCAAAAGTAAGAGACTTTTGGTGAGGCAGTACTGAGCACTTACACCTGTCTATTGATACCGTCTATATTTAGAATTCAGTTATTGTCCCTTTATGTGCAGGTGCGCTTTAAGGTAACAATGCCCTGTAAAGACACTCGTTGCCCCTGAGAACTTTTCCCTACTTAATTTTACCAGTCCCCCTACTTAATTGAGTTTCGGCATTTCTCGTGTTCTATAGTGTTCAGTCCGTTAAAGCCAGCTTAACCAGCTCTGACAATAGCTCTAGTATTGGTTCAGGTTCAGTAAAAGGTATCTCAGATCCCTTCTCTGCAGCTTCAATTACCCTTTTATAGTATAGAATTCCCATATGTCCCGGTACCCACTCCAGCTGACTGAGTTGTGAATACTTAGTGCAGCTTGGAACTCTCGTTATTCTAAGATGAACTTATTTAACTAAGCAAATCAGTACACCAGAGTAGACCTTCATTTTTGTTTAATGTGAAATTCTCAATAATACTTACCTCTTACAGTAAGAAATAAATGAATATTTCTCAAACAATAATCTTGGTTCACTAATATCGGTCCTCATACTCAGAATTCTAAACAATTGTCTCATGATAGTCTTAGATCATCAAGGATAACTTAAATTTATTACTTTAACCTTTAATAGAATTCCCTTGAATGCCTCTAGATGAAACATGAACAGAAAATGGAATGAGAGCAAATGGAAGAAAGAAGTAGAATACACTGCCGCAGCATTCATCTAGACACTAGGGTAAAACCAAGTAGAAGCCCATAGTCACGTGAGTTGTGTACTGCTATCGATCACGAGACCTCTAAATGCGAGCCTCACGCGTTATCGCGGTGTCATCATTTTAAGAAAGTTTTTGAAATGAGAGAACAAATCTGATGTGATCCATTCACATTACTTTCTTTTTAACTGTTCCACAATCCATACCGAAATTTCACCGGATCCAAAAAAAAAACATTTGTAGAAAAAGGTCCGTGTGTTTGTCTATGGGCACCATGCCTCAAAAACAAAAAGTCAGTAATATACCAAACTTTGTATTTAAGTTCAGTATCATCCAAGGATGCGACACGAAGATTTTCATTAAAGAACCACTGACCCCCATCTACTCTTTAGAAGGAAAAATGTTCGAAAATATTGATTTCCTCAAAAATGGCTGTAACGATTTTGATTAAAGTATCCTATATTTAATATATATACACGACAAATAAAACTTATATTTTGAATTTTCTGGAAATAGTCTCCGAATACCTCTTTATTCTGGATGAACTTTCCTGAATTTTGATAGACAAAAACTTACTACTCAAAGAGCATAGATCTCATTAAAACACAATTTATGTCATATACATTTTTTTTTTCCTTTTCCAGATATTCTTTGTTACTGATTTCAGTTTTAAAATACTTAAACATTTCTCATACGCGAACTTAACACGATGCCACGCAAATAAACGGATTTCTATTCCTATCAACCAGATTTTAAAACATTTGAATGTTGGTTTATCCTTGTATATTACCTTATTCCCCCTCTGCTTATAAAGAACTAAGCAATGGGCCGTTTCTGTTAATTTTATCTCGATTAACATGAAGTAAATAGAAGAATAAGCTTTTATACAATAATTTGTTCCAGATATGTAGAGAAAGTCAGGTGGAATGGAACACATCGATTTTTTATCATGCAAACAACAAGTTTTGTAATACTATTTTTACTTTCTCTACAAGTACTCTGTACATAGTATATCGAGGTGTTCGATACCGAGATTTCACCAGAAATAATGTTTTAGGGTCTCCTGTAGCATTTGTAGAAAAAGGTCAGTGTGTGTGTGTATCTGTGGACAGCACGCCTCAAAAACAAAACTTTCTTTATATACCAAACTTGGTATTTAAGTTCAGTATCATCCAAGATACTAAACCCCTTGCCCTCAACTACCTCCACATAAAAAATTTTTCAAAAAGTTTACTTTTCTCAAAAATGGCTGTAACGATTTTGATTAAAGTATCTTATATTTAAGATATTTACATGACAAGTAAAACGTATGTCTTGAATTTTCTGGGAATAGCCTCCGAAGACCTGTTTATTTTAGATGAATTTTTCTGAATTTTGATAGACAATAAGAATGTTGATCTTCCTAAGACACACAATTTATGTCATATATATTTATTTCGTTTTAGAGACATTCTTTGCTATTGTTTTCAGTTTTAAAATACTTAAGCATTTTTCATACGAGAACTTAATATCTGGCCACGCAAAGAAACGGTTTTCAATCCCATACCAACCATGTTTTCCCCCTCTTTTTTCCCTATTACCAATATTTCTTTTGCTTTTCTATCTGATTATCGTATTTGCTGTTCTCTTCTAATACACTCACATATACACATTGACAAACACACAAATAGCCATGCTCAAGGTGGGACTCAAACCCACGATCCCCTGCGCCACGAAGCACCATGCGAGCGCGGCCATAGGGACCGGCCATTTTAAAACATTTGAATGGTGGTTTAGCTTAGCGTATTTCCTTATTTCTCTCCTACTTACAAGGAACTAAATAATAGGCTATTTCTGCTAATGTTTAACTCGATCAGCATGTAGTAGTTAGAAGATTAAGCTTATGAACAATAATTTGTTACACAGATATAGAGAAAGTTATGTGAATGAAACACATCAGTTTTTATTATGTAAACAACAAGTTTTGAAATACTATTTTTCGATTAATAGAGAAGTTTATTATGGAATTTCCTTTGATATATAATGTGTTTTGAGTGAATTTAGGTCTGTAGCTCGGTCATCGTCAGCAACAAGGTAGCAAATGGATGCCTTTGAGCTCACTGTGTCATGTTTGTTCTTGCTCTTCCTCTTTTGTCCTCATTACTGAACCGATGGCGTATCGTGTAACAGTCATATAGCAACGTTGCTGACGGACTGTCCAGTCGTTGCATTCTATTGAACCTCCAGGCTACCCATCTTTCAATTACAGTTCATCAGTGTCACTGTGTAATTAAGGATGCTAAGGAAAAACGAAACCGCACTAGCAAATGAAATTCACGTTTTTCTACATGTTTTAGGTGCGTTCGGTTATACAACGCACCTATTAGCGTCTCACAAAAACACCATTTTCCATCTCATTCTAATCCGATTTCTAATACTTTGCAAAAGAAAATTATATAAACGTATTTTTTTCAATTATTGCTTTCTCTAGCCTAATGTAC
Source organism: Hymenopus coronatus (assembly GCA_030762935.1). NCBI lineage: Eukaryota > Metazoa > Arthropoda > Insecta > Mantodea > Hymenopodidae > Hymenopus > Hymenopus coronatus. Next base: position 83,203,794 of record CM060898.1, on the reverse strand, counting down.
ATAGTAAATACAGAATGCATTGTAAATCACAAAAAACTATATTTAGATTTCACCGGAAAACATGTTTTTGAGACACCTAATATAAAACATTTTTTTAGAAAAAGTTCGTATTTGTCTAAGCATGTATATATGTGTGTTTGTGGACATCGTAGCTCAAAAGCGAAAACTCGTTTAAATACCAAATATTTTCAAGAAAATCCACTCATTACCAACTACATATTATATGCAACGATTGATTTTGAAAATCTAACTGGTAAACCATAAGAAATATATAAAAATGTACTACAGAAAAATGTGTATATCATTAAAACACACAGTTTTGTTCGTATACAACATTTGTAGTATTAAGCGTGTTCAGTATTTTTCTTTATATTTCCTTCAATTTTAAACAATTTAAAATTTTTCTCAAACGGGAAGTCGTGTTTCGTTTTATACATATTTTGTTTTATTCCTGATTTTGGCAAGTGTGCCAAATTTCAATTGCTTCTCATACAGACAGCTTTTAAATGATTTGAACAACTTTTAGTAGGTATAAAGTATTCTCTTATTTCCCTTCTACTTACAAGGAAACAAGTAATAAGATCAACCTGGCTAATGTTTATCCTCAACAGTTTGATTTAGATAAAATTATAATCTTTTGTAAGAAGTTTGTTTCCAGAACAAGTTTTAATTTTTAGTTTATTCTTTTAACTACAACACGCTTATCAAAATATTAGCAGAAATTGTCTTATTATCTGTGAGGCTATTGAGTAATTCATAACTTAAGAAGAATTACCAGTGCTTCACTGATATTTACATGCCAGAGCTGCTCTCCCTTATGGCTTATGTCAGCCATCAAGTGCACTGACCCAAATGAATCCACCGTTGAGGTCTTCACCGTTATAAACCCCTGCCTGAACCTTCCATATTTATAATCCCTGGAGAGAGAGACAGGGGGGAGAGAGAGAGAGAGACCGGGGGGGGCGGAGAGAGATAGGCGGGGTGTCCCAGCATTATAAAACCACAAGGAATTGGGTCCCTTGTTGGTTGACAGGGCCTTATTACTTTTTCTTATTAACTCAATATCGTGACAAGTGTCTCCAGCACATAAACAGAGTGGAGGATATAACATTCCCATTTTTTTTTCAGTTATAACGAGACTGGTATAAGAGATTAGGAAAGCCTAAGGAAGAGATTAGGAAGGAGAAAAGCTAAAAGTAGTAGAGTGGTGGTGGTAGTGGTAGGAGGAGGAGGAGGAGTGAAGAAGAAGAACATCTTAGTATCGCCACTCCCAAATATATAATATATATATATTATTATAAATATTTATTATAATAAATATATTGTAAATTCAAACAAAATAACATTATGTTTAGTAGTAGTTAGTAGGTACCAGTAGTTAGGCAGTAGTAGTAGTGGTGGTGGTGGTGGTGGTGGTGGTGGTGGTGGTGGTGGTCGTCGTCGTCGTCGTAGTACAAATTGAAATCCCTCTCACATCGACCTCAGGATCTTTTGTACACTCCCTTTGTCCAATCATAGTAAATCGAGCTCCTTCGCTTTTGTCAGCTCTAGAACCCCTTTTCCAGAGATAGGATCTTGCTAGCTGAGACTCTCAACAACTTCTTTTTTCCCCACACTGACCTGACGAGTCTTTCCCCCAGCACCGCGCCCGCCTCATTTGCCTGCGTGGCGCTGTAGGAAACTAAACCAGGTCAATATCATTGGCAACGCTTAATATAGCGTGTATTGTTTCAACCCACCTGTCTATTAGGAACGAACTGTCATCAACAAAGTTTTCTATTAACAGTGCTTGTCTGTTCAGCCCCAAATAAGTAAATACATTTACATTAACCAACCCTGCATATGCTACATTATTACTTAGTTTCTTTAAGGTTAATGGAAAATAAGGGTATGCATCATGCCAAAGCGATAATCGAATCTCCTAAAAGCTGGTTGCTAGTGATGACTTTCAAATTTCCTCGCTTTGCACGACCGAAGCACAAAAAAGAATAAAACATAAAGAAAGAAACAAAGATAAACGAATGAAAAATTACCATTAGAGAAAAGTATGACAATCGGAAATATAATACACTAACAAGGAATATCTCAAAAATGCTTAGCTACATAAAAAATGCATACAACAAAATGTTCGTGATTTAATCAAATCTACAGTTTTTGTTGTAAGAATTTATCTATAAATTACGGTTTATTAATTAGGCAAAAATTATACATAATGTGCAGAACTTACGAGCCCATTCCAGATAGTTATAAATACATATTTTATTTGTCAATAGAATATCTTGAGCATATACTACTTTAATAAAAGTTTAGAAAATTTAATTATATTTATGGACGCTCTTTAACTGCTATCCCATTCTATTTTGGGAGTCAAAGAAATGTTGCTTAGAAGACTTTTAATCAGGTTTGAGGGTCGTTTACGTACCTTAAATATACGACACGGGACCAACGGCTTTCCCTTCCGAAGGAAGTCATGCAGAGTCTTTACGCCCGAAAAAAATGCATCGCCCTCAACCGAATTTGAACCCATGACTTTGGGAATCTAGCATGCTATCCCTAGACCACCAAGGACGACAGCCATTTTTAAAATAATTAAAATTTTCCAACAAATTTTAAAGTACTTAATGTGTAGCTTGGGATGATGAAAGTTTATTTAAAAAAGTTTTAAAGAAAGAAGCTGAGTTTAAATATTCAGTTTGGTGTCTAACCGAATTTTCGTGTTTAATTATGCTATTCATAGGCACAACACATACACACGGATCTTTTTATGAAAAGTATTCTTTTAACTCAGGAGTCCCCAAAACGTATATTTGCAGTGGGATAACGAAATCGAACTTTTGGGTGGAATGCAGTACTTTCTCTGTCTACTATGTAGGTGGTAGAGAAAGTAAAATGGAAGTATTATCAGTCTTAAACGTGTTTAAGTATGTTCTCTCTAACAGCCAAATTAGCATCCATCCTACAGTTTTGTATCTTTTGACTGACGCTTTTTCTTGCATTTTTGAGCTACGTCTGTGAAAGATTTTGAAAGTTTGATCAAATGATAGTTTTTCTCAAAAAATCCTATAAATTGTAACATTTACGAAGAGGTATACATCATTTATACCAATTGATTGAACTACCAAATAATTCACCTATAAGTTGTTTACATATTAATAGGCACGGCCAAATTTAAACCCTATTTTCTTGCAAAAGTCCCACATTTTTCTTTCCTAAGCAAGAAATAGGTACGTTTATAATAGGTAGAGAAGGCATTATTGTATACCACTCTATAATTCGATACGGAAATTTCACGATAAATTTATGTTTTGAACACCCTTGAGTTAAAAAGATAGGTCTGTATGTGCGTGTCTAAACTCATAAACGAAAATTCGGTTAGTTACCAATCTTCCAAGGATACGACACTAAGATTTTCAGTAAAGTCCTCCACCGCAACTACGCTTTACCTGGAAGATTTTTAAAAATTACCGGTTTTCTCAAAATTGCTGTAAAGATTTTTATTAAAATACTGTATATTAAACAAATGTACACCCAAAAAAGTCATACCCAGATTTAATGTGTCGATCGAAGAGGTTCATAAATCTCATAAAATCTGTGTTCACCATGAACATGAAAGAACCGTACAGTGGTCTGTGACTAAAAGCGCATGATTAATTATGAGTAATGAAAACAGATCATAGAACAGCATTACGTAGGTCTAGAGGTTAAGAAGGCTTTGCTACCACTCATAAGCTTGTCTTTGCTATTTGTTTGTTAATTTTATGACTAGATATGTACAACACAATATTGCATTAATATAACTTTGAAATGTGAAGTTATTGGCCTATCTATGCATACACAAACATAATTCTATTAACACCCATGCTAGATAACTAAAAATCTGATGTGTACCATTCACATGACTTTCTCTAGATCTCTGCAACAAATTATTCTTAAAAATCTTATACTTCTATTTACTTCATGCTAATCAGAAAAAGTAGCAGAAATAGTCTTATTACTTGCTTCCTTGTACATAGAAGTGAAATAACGGGGTACCAAAGGTTAAAGTGAAAGTCAAAAGCTGCTTGTTATGTAGCTGAATTTCCTTTGTTTGTATGAACAGGAGTTGACAAATTCCTCTTTGAGAAAAATATAAGTTTTTGAAAGCAGAAACTAAAAACAAGGCATGTCTCAAAAACGATGAACTCCACGAAAAAAATGTATGTAACATAAATTGTGTGTTTTAACGTGCTCTACTTTTTTCTTGTAGTAAGTTTTGACCATTTTCTACAGTTTAGCAGTTAGCTATTGCTTTAGCTTAATGTATTCCCTTATTTCCTTTCTATTAAATGGAAATAATAAGACCATTTATGCTAATGTTTATCAGATTAGCACGAGTTAGGTAGTAAAATAAGCATTTTAACAATAACTATTGCACAAATATAGTCATGTGAATGTAACACATTAGTTTTTTATGTAATGTTTGCATCTTGTGGAGCTATATTGTGAGAACAATGAATTTTTTGCATTAAATTATCATTTAAGGTAGACTTTTTAACATTGCTGAAAATATCAATATTACGTGTGTAAAAATGATATACATTTCAATAATATGTCATACATACCGTAGATTTTCCAAATTTCCATTTGCACTATTTTAAAATACGGAATTCCTGAACCTCACAAAGCTTCTTTTGTTTCACTATCGCTATTTACCAAAGCGAACCATTAACCTGCTGTCTTTTAGCGTCGAAAACTCGAAATAAACTTTCAACCAAATCGCTTTCGAGAAACAAGGGGGCAAATAAAAAACTGACACGTAAGAAAATGGGAAAGGAGGGATTTCCAAGCCCAATTCCAGCGTCGCATCAGAGGGAAAGAAAAAACATAAAAAAATTGTAGAAAGTTGACGGGAGGAAGTCGACATCTTCTACATCCCCTGACACCTCCCCGTCCCTGATCTGCAATAGAGCAGGTGACGGCGAGAGAGAAGTTTTGTGCTACAAAGTGCCATTTAGTTGCGCGTGGTAGTCATTCACCTTCTCAAAAGTTTAGTTCTCACGAGAACAGGCGAATGGCCCATCATCATTCACTGCCATGTATCAGCACTCTCTTTGCATTACACCTTAATGATATACACTTCCTAGTGCCTACTTCATGGCAAAGGCCCTCCGTGGTGTAATGGTTACCATTCTAACTTCATATACCCAAGGTCGCGGGCTTGAACCTGGAGGAGGACGATTCATTTTTTCGGGCGTAACAATCCTTAGCATGTCTTCCTTTGGAAGGGAAGTAAAGTCGTTAGTCCCGTGTCTAGATTTAAAAGATCCTCAAGCCTGATAAAATAGGCCTCTGAGCAAAATTAAGCTGAGATACACAGCAATTAAAGTCCATTTCCTTTTTTTTTTTTTTTTGCAAAGAACATTTGAGAAACATCAAGAAGAACATAAAAGCAAGAATATTTTTAAAAAATTCCAAAATTCTACCGTTTTCTTGTGCTTGCTTTTGTTTTCATTTGTAAACGTGCCTAATAGGCTGCCAAGGACGAAGAGTACAAAATCAACATTAAGTATTTAAAACAATAACAAACATTAAAAGTAAAACATTACATTAATAAATTAGAAAATGAAAAAGATAAATATTTCAATATGTTAGATTAGCAGTATAACAGAATAAATATTTAAATAAAATCCGAATATGCTACCCTACCACCTAGTAACTATATATGTTCAAATTTAAAATTTATTTAAAAAGCATTACAAATGTTATCTATTATCTAACATTTTCAGATATTTAACAAAACTATGAAATTAAATTTAAGATTAAAGTCAGTAGATAAAGATCTAGAATATAAAAATGTGATGTTATCCATTTAAATGACTTTCGCTATATCTCTGTAACAAAGTGTTGTTAGAAATTTTATTCTTCTATATACTTCATGTTAATTGAGATCAACTTTAGCAGAAATGGTTTTATTATTTAGTTCATTATAAATAGTGGAATACCTTAAGCTAAGGCGACGCTTAAGTGTTTTAAAATAGTCGCTATGTGATTGTCATTATCATTCTCTTCTTTGCATGGCCAGTATTTTATGAGAGTATAAGTATTTTAACATTGAAACTAATAAAAAGAATATATCGGAAACAATTAACTCTACAAAAAATCGTGTATAAGGAGATAAAGATTTTATTTGCCATGAAAAATGTGTTTAAACTTTGGTATTTTAATCAAAATCCTTTTTCAGAAAATAAAAATGTTCAAAAAATATTCTGTGCAAAAAGTAGATGAGGATTCTTGAAAAAATTCGTGTCTCATCGTTGAAATAGCAGGAATACCAACTTTGTTATTTAGCAGATTTTTCGTGTTTGCTGTCCACAGATAGAGAGGAAGAGAAAGAGAGAGACGGACTGTTTATAAAAATGTGTTGTTTTTTTGGGATTCAGGGGGTAAAACATCAAGTACAGTAAAATCTTAGTATCGAATTTTTGGGTAGAATACAATATCCATCTTCTCTAACTATTTATGCATTAAACATACGTGATGAAGTAAATGGTGAATAACCAATTGCAGTGTCTCAAATTAGCAGTAACAATAAATAAATGAAAATCCGAATATACTACCCTGCACCTGGGTAACTATGCCAGGGCTTAATTTCAAACTTTAATTTTATTTCCAAATCAATCATTACAAATTTTATCTATTATTTATTTTTTCAGCTAATTACCTACACTTTAAACTAAATTTAAAATCAGTAGGTAAAGATTCTACAGTATAAACGAAAGGTTAAGTTGCAAATGAATAAAAATAAAACAAAATTAAAATGAAGCAACTATTCTAAAAGAAGAATATTACTGGAAAGCCAACAACTTTGCACCTGTATCATCTGCCACACTGTAAACATCACGGTACCCAGCACTAAGCTGTATATTAATTACAATATATTTGTTCTATGTATAAAACTTATTCATTGTGCATATTAATAATATGTCTTGTTTATATATTACTTTCAGTTTATTCTATCTCTGTAAATTAATGTTTTACTATTATATTTTAAAAATGAATATTTTCTATAATCATTCTAATATTTCTTTAATAACCCTTTATACTTTAACGACTAAATATTTATAAATTACTAAATAAATTGTTATTTACTAACAAAATATGAATATAAGAGCACTAGCATGAGACTGTATTTGTACTAAGCAAAATAGTAAAGTAATTAAAATACCGCTGCTGTGGTTTTCCACCTGCCACATTTCACTTAACTTTGCAAGACTAGCAAAAATGATTTCCTTAAGACCGTTTAATAAAGTGCCAACATTATTTCTTATAAATAAACAATTATCATGGCTGTCTTTACACACTCCTGTTAAATACCTTGACGTATTATTAGACAACAGATTAACGTGGAACGCCCATGTAGAACGTATCCCCTAGAAGTAAAAATCTCTAGAGGACGTGTCCTCACGAATGCTTCTCCCGTATGGAGTAAAACACATATTCATAAACTTCAGGTTATTCAAAATAAGTTTCTTTGAGTTGTAACTAATTCTCCTTGGTTTATCAGGAACATTAAACTCCATCAAGAGTTTGGCATCCGGTGCATCAAACAATACATCAGATATATATCAAAGATCTTCTACTCTAAATTACCTAGCGTTTCGGAGCTCTGGTGTACAAATTGGAAGAAAGAAGCCATCAACAACCAAGGCTGAAGAGAAAGTTACCTCAAACCATCTTATTATCGGTCACTGAAATTGAAGAATAAGACTGATTTAACCTAATTTGTAATAATTATACCATTTTTTTTCATGTTAATAGTGTTAAGGATACAAATTCATATTTCAACTCCTAATTTACAAACTTATTAATATTATTTCCCATTTAAATTTTAAATGAACCTGAAATTTTTATTTCTAAGCCTGTTATAAACTTCATCGTAGTTATTGTTAATTTCTTTTAACATCAATACTTTTCAGACAATGCACATATGCTAATGGTGTCATAGTACCCATATCAATCTTATTTACTTGTTATTTTATGTTAAATTAATAAAAATGGCCTATCGAACAAAATAAATAATTACAACAAAAAAAAAAAAAACGCCAAAGGGCACAGCATCGAGCCGAGATGGCAATGATCTCAGTATTATGCCACTGCGCAGAAACAAAGCAGTTGTCAAAGGTACGTTTATCAGCTTGAGCTGTCCCAAACGTTGTTTTGTATTTGTGTTGTGAAATATTTCGACAATACGTGTGTTGTGTGTGATTCTTTAGGGACATTCTTCCCTTGTTAATTCACGAGAATGTGTACTAACAAATTAACCCTTGAACAGCGATACATACATGACAACTGAATCATAAAGATAGGTTGTAGATAATTTCAGCAGCAATTTTCCAGTTTTCCAGTTTTGGGTAGAGACTTTGTGAGGTGTTTAGTAACTAAATTTAGAACAATGGGATCGCTAAACCGAAAAAGCGAAAACTGTATGTTCTAACGGAGGAAAAGCTAGAATCAATTGGTGCTGCCTTCGAGCGCTCACCTAAGAAGTATCTCAACCGTGTTGCACAGCAGGTGTGTGTTTCACAAAGCTCTGTTTATACAGCTAAGAAAGTTTTAAAACTGAAACTAGAACGTGATTACAGCGCAAAAATAATGATCATTGCGACAATGTCCAGAATGCCTTCACGCTGATGGACAGCATTTTCAACAACAATGCGTGTGTTATTAACACTCGTGAGTAAGTAATACGGGAGTTACGGAACGGAAAACTCCACAGTGTAGACTCTGTGTGGAACAGGCTCTCGCTTGATCCGGAGCTTTGGCATTCACGAAGGCATACAGCAACAAATTGAGAACAAATGTTTGACTGAATAAATGTTTCTTAAATATTTAAAATGAACCCTTTACTACCCTGATAGTAATGGCGTATATTACCTTTCACACCCAATATAGAATGTGACGCTTACATTTGCAGTTAAGAGAGTCCTTAAATAAAAGTATATTTAATTAAATTTGGAGAGAAAACAAAATATCTACACAGCAACAGTAGATCTTTGTCAAAGGAAAATGTCAGATTTCACTGCAAATATATGTTTTAAGGTTCTCTGAGTCTGAAAAAAGCATTTTTAGAAAAACAACCGTGTGTGTATCTGTGTGTGTCGGTGGACAGCATAGCTCAAAAACGAAAATGTGGTTGAAATCCTTAAATTGAGTATATTCCAAGGATGCAATATGAGGATGTTCAAGACTATGCTTTACGTGAAAAGAAAGTATTTTTCTTAAAAATGATTATAACGATTATGGTTAAAATACCGTATATTAAAGCTATTCACATCATACATGAAATGTAATTTTTTAATTTTCTGGAAAATAACCTCTGAAGATTTCTTTATTCTTGACGAGTTTTGCAGAATTTTGCATAACGGTTAAACTGTAAAGGATAGACAAACACTTACTGCAAAAAAAAAAAAAAAAAAAAAAAAAAAAAAAAAAAAAACAGATTTCGCTAAAACACATAATATACCTAGTTTTTATGTAGAACTGACCATTTTAGAGATATTCCTTGATTTTAGCTTCAATTTTAATTTTTTCTTGAACGGAAAGTGACGTTTGGTTTCATCCCTTATGTTTTACTGCAGGTCATGCAAAGTGAACCGAACTTAAGTTGTTTCACATAGGACCAGTTTTTAAAATATTTAACTATCGATTTAGCCTAGTATATTCTCATATGTCCTCATATCCTTAAAAGGAAGCCAGTAATAAGACAATTTGTTTTAATGTTTACCTTGATTAGCATGTCGTGGATACAAGAATAGACTTTTGTAAGGAAATGTTTGTGTAACAGCTAGAGAAAGTTGTGTGAATGGGACACATCAGATTTTCACTTTCTTTACACGTACTACGTACATAGTGTATAGAGAAGGTACCTAAAAATTCGATACCGAGATTACACCGGAAATACATGTTTTGGAACCCTCTGAACCCCAAAAAAGAATTTTTATAAAAATGGCTGTGTATGTCTGTGGGTAGCATAGCTCAAAAACGACAAGACCGTTAAATATCAATCTAGGTATTTAAGTTCGGTATCGGCAAAGGATGCTACAAGAAGATTTTATAGAAAATCCCCCTTCACTCCCAACTACCCTTTGCATGGAAAGAGTTTCGAAAATAATTATTTTTTCAAAATAGCTCTATGGAATTGATTCAAATCCCTTATATTTAAGATATTTATATGACAAATAAACTGTATATCTTCAATTTTCTATGAACATCCTCTGAAGACATGTTTATTTTGGATGAACGTTGCAGAATTTTGCATAGCTGGTAAACCATAAAAAATGTAAATCTCGATAATGCACACATTGGTGTCACATACATTTTTTCGTGAAGTTGGCCGTTTTCGAGATATTCCTTGTTATTGATTTCACTTTTAAAATACTTAAACTTGTCTACCCTTGGCCACGCAAAGAAACGCAACAATCACATTTTAAAACGTTTGACTTCCGGTTTAGCGTAGTGTATTTCCTTATTTCCCACCTACTTATAAAGGTACTAAGTATTAAGACCGTTTCTGCCAATGTTTTAGCATTGATAGAAGAATAAGCTTATTAACAATAATTTGATACAGAGATGCAGAGAAAGTCCTATGAATGGAGCATATCAGATGTTTTCTTGTGTCTTGTACTACCAGACTAAGGCACATTACAGTAATAATGCTCTGATTACCCTAAGGGGTTTACGTGCGGTGCTCTGACCCAGTGACTGAAGATCATACATAAAATCTTCCATTAATTAAATGGAATGATTACAAGTAAATAGCACTGTGAAAGATATTTCTCAGGAAAGCAAAGTTAGCTAGCTAGCTAAAGCGAGGTGGAGATGTAGAAAGGTAACATTGCTAACATCCTGAAGATTGTGTAAATGTCCTTCCTGGATCATCAATCTACGTCCGTTAGAAAAATATCCATGCAAAAGAAGCAGCATAATTTCGTGGCTTATAACATCCTTTTGTGAAAAGGCACCTGACAGCTCTAAATCGCAAACGCAGTGTAGCGGAAACGCATTTTCATCCACAAAGCAGGCTATAAATTGGCGACTTAACACTTTCTGTTGCGTAAAAAGAAGTGACACCTTGAAAAATTAATCATTGTGGTGAACTTGGCAACACGGTTAAGATACGCTGAAGGAAAGGAGAAAAGTAAGAAAAGAAAGAGGAAGTATACACTATACCGTTATGCCTTTGTTCACTCTTGCCACTTTCCAGGGCATCATGTGGTCCATTGTGCTGAAGTCATCTCTCTTATGATACTTGAGGGACCTTTAAGTAATCACCATTTAGCGAAAGGCTGGAGAAATACTCGGAGAAGTCCCTCCTGCAGTTCGTCTCCATTGTTTTCTTGTGTTATAACCGCGTCTCATCGTTCGTACTGTTCTACTTTGTCTTCTTAAAGGCAACGCAGTAAGAATGATGAGTCACTCAGGATTAGTTTTCACGGTGGCGTCGCAGCTGCGCTTTGCTTTTGGTTACAGTAATTATGCACGGAAAGGAGCCTGCGAGCGAAAACCCAAAGAGATTCTAAATGAAGCAAAAGAGTCCCAGAAGCACGGTATCAAAGCGTATCAACTCCGGAACTGAAAGTGTGGGATTATGTGTAAATGCGCCCAGAATACGTCTTACAATAATTTACTATTAGGAAAGAAAAGTGACGGAGTTCTGAAGGGATTTAATAGAGTTTCCCACAAAGCCGTAACGTAAATACCGCCGTAGAGAGCTGCGCTTTACATCTTTCAGAATAACGAAGAAATGTTTTACCTTTGTGGTTCGCTTTGCGGGAATGAAAAATGTATTCATAAGATCTTTAAAACAAAAGACGCGTCATGGAAACGTTTTCTGCACTATTTCTCACATTGGACAGAGAAACTTTTCACCAAAATGTTCTATATGGGAACTTCATGGTAGATAGGTATATATATATATATATATATATATATATATATATATATATATATATGATAAAAAGTTTCACGTGATTTTCTCTGCACATTGCGGGGTGGCCTAATTATATGGGTACAGGGTTCATATTCCGCGTAAGTATTTTGAATATTTAGGAATGGTGTAGAGTTTTGGGTGTCCTAGTTCAGGATGCTTTGGCATGGAATCTTTCTCAAGTGTGGTAGAACACAAGTGATTTTCTTCAAGTTCCAGATTATTATTGAACTCATTCATCATGTTCGACCTTTTCTGCCGTCGAACATCCACGCATTCCTTCTAAATATTCGGTTTACGTGATCACGCCTATCATTCCTTATTACTTTGGACCGTCTGTCGGTGCATCAAATAAACACTGTAAACTTCTAGGGCTTGTGAATTCGACCGTATTAAATAAACATTATTTCCGTCGCGGCCATATGTGGCACGATCGACTTCCTCTCGGATTCAAATATTACAACTTAGTTCCGCGAAAGTCCCATGATTAGTCAAAAGTGTTTCTCATCCTTGCTGTGTTCACCCTCGGGCAGTGCAATCTCACCCCTTCAGTTCAACGTCCTTCCCCTAACGGTACTATTCTACCTGGGTCGCTTGTCAGCTCATGTCAATTGTTTGTCCTCGTCTTCTTAGACGTGTTTTGCAATATTTCTTCCCAATCCATTTTCAACGGTACATTTATCCCTTCCTAGTATTTTTATCTCCAATTTAGACAACTTTTAACCCCGTGACAGGTCATGTACTGTCTCAATACCTATAGCAAATTATTGTTGAAAAGCTTATTCTTCTATCTACTTCGTGCTAATCGAGATAATCATTAGCGGAAATGGTCTTATTACTTGCTTCCTTATAAGTAGAAGGGACACAAGTACGTACACTAGAACAAAATTACAGTCAAATCCTTTAAAAGTCGATTGCTATGTGATTGACTCCCTTTTCTTTACGTAACCAAGAGTTAACTAACTTCCGAATGAGAAACATTTAAGAATTTTAAAACTGGAACCAATAATAAGGAATATCTCTAAAATGGGGAGCCCTACTAACAGTATACAGCACAAATTGTGTGTTTTAACGACATTGTGTGTTCTAAGTGTTCGCCTATCTCTTACGGTTTATGCAATGTTCAGCAAAATTCATCCAGAATAAAAGGCTCTTCAGAGGCTATTCCCAGAAAATTCAAAATATACATTTTATTTGTCATGTAAATATCTTTAATATGCGGCATATTATCAAAACTTTTTACCTATTTTTGATAAAATCTAAATTTTCGAAATGTTTTCATGTTAAGGAATTGGGGGGGAGGATTCTATTGAAAAATCTTATCTTTTGCTTATACTGAACTTAAATATCAAGTTTGTTATTTAAAGAACTTTTCATTATGAGTTATACTGTCCACATCACATACGCATACCAGACACACGCCACACACACACCCAAACAGACTTTGTTCTAAAAATTTAGTGTGTATCAAAACACGCAATTCTGGTATCGAATTTTTGGGTGTAATCTACTAAGTACACTGTGCATATGCGATAGAGAAAGTAATAAGCCTTTCGTAAATCGAATTTTATACCTGTTAATAAATTATAGAAAGCAGAAAATGACGGAATATAATGCTTCAGAATTTTTACTTTCTCTAGCCCGTATATAGTAGCTAGAGAAGGTATTGTATTCCACCCATAAAATCTCACCATAAATGTAGGGTTTGAGATCCCCTGAGTCTGAAAAAGTCATGTTTAGAAAAAGGTCCGTGTTTGTCTCTCTGTTCATAGGAAGAAAATTGAATAGAGAATTTTAAATTAAAATCATCACTCATTTAACCCAAATATATGAAAAGTATACCTTGGATATTGTTATAGCCACAACAAATCATGAGCAGTATGCTTTAACGATGCCTACACATTTTGTATAGCAAACATTTGTTATTGTTTTTTACCAGTAACAAAAACATACTAAAAAGAAAACATCTTTATAGACTATTCTTATAAAATTTCAATATATATCTTCTTTCTGATACAAATGTCATAAGCTTAAGCTATTTAAACAAAACCTTACAGACATTTTTACTTTCTCTAGCTCACATGTACTATGTACATAGTGGATAGTTATTGTATTCCATCCAAAAAAATTGATGTCAAGATTTCACCGGAAATATACGTTTTGGGGTCCCGTGAGTCCAAAAAAAACATTTTTAGAAAAAGATCCGTGTGTGTCTGTCAGTCTGTCTTGTCTGTCTGTATATCCGTCTGTCTGTGTGTGTCTGTGGACAACATAGCTCAAAAACGAAAATACCTAAATACCAAACTCGGCATTTAGGTTTAGTATCTTCCAAGGATGCAACGCAAAGATTTTCAAGAAAATACCCCCACCAAAAACTACCCTTTACATGGAAAAATATTTGAAAAATTTTGACTTTCTTAAAAATGGTTCTAACGATTTTGATTAAAATCCGTATATTAAAGCTATTTACATCCTAAATAAAATGTATATCTTGAATTTTCTGGGAATAGCCTCTGAAGATCCCTTTATTCTGGATTAGTTTTGCCGAATTTTGCTTAACTGTAAGAGATAGACCAAATCCTACTTCACAAAAAATGTAGATGTCGTCAAAACACAGCATTTATGTCCTTTAGGATTTTGTTGTGGAGGTTACCATTTGCTATTGGTTTCAATTGTAAAGTACTTAAACTTTTCTCAGAAAGGAAGTGTCCGTTTTTCTTTTTTTCTTTCTTTTTTTTTTACTCCTGGTTGCACAAAGAAGCGATTTGCAATGACAATTGCATAAAGAGAGCATTTAAAACATTTTACTATCAGTTTAGCCCAGTGCATGCCTTTAGTTCCCTTCTACTTATAAGGAACTAAGTAATACGAACATTGTGTTAATGTTTATCTCGTTTTCCGTTGTGTGGAAAGAATAATAATTTTTTGTAAGAAGTTTTTTTCTGAAGCAGCTAAAGAAGGTTATGTGAGTGTAACACATCAGATTTGTGTGAATATTAAAAACAACGAATACTTTTCTATGAAAGGGTAATTTGTGGTTAGGGGATTATGTCACCTTTTAGACAGTGAATTTAAACCCATAGTTTGGTATTTAACAAACTTTCGTTTTTATATCACATTATGCACAGACAGACATAACATACACATAAATATGGACGTTTTTTCAAAAGGTTGCAATCAGCGGCCCACAAAACATTCCGTAAATTCTATGATAAGAATGTAAGGGTAGAATGCAATACCGCCTTCACTCACAATAGGTAAGCAGTGGAAAATACAAAATGTATACGTCAATATATATGCCAATAATAAAACACTGAAAATTTTCACCATAAAATTGCAACAGACAGTAATTTTATTTACTATTTGTTTGATACATTTTCTCTCTGTGAACAAAAGGAATAAAAAATCTGATGAGTTCCATTCACACGACTTTCTCTACGTTGCTGTAACATATTATTGACAAAAACATATTCTCGGATCCACTTTACGATAATCGGGATAAATATTAGTAGAAATACTTTAAATTACTTGCTTCCTTGTAAGTAGAAGGGAAATAAGGAAATACACTAGGCTAAAACGATAATAAAATGATTTAAAAGCTGGTTGCCATGTGGTTGAAATCCATTTCTATGCAGGGCCAAGAGTTCACTTATTTAAGTGTGAGAAAAGTTTAAGTATTTTAGATCTTAAACAAATAAGGACTATCTCAGATATGACCAATTCTATATATGTCATATAATGTGTGTTTTAACGTGATCTGCTTGTACATTTTTTGTGTTTGTCTATTTCTTACGGTTTATCAGTTGTGCAAATTTCAGCAAATTTCATTCAGAATAAACAGGTCTTTAAAGTTTATTCACAGAAAATTCAACATATACATTTTATTTGTAATATACATATTTTTAATATACGGCAGTGTAATCAAAATCATTAGAACCATTTTTGGGAAAATAAAAAATTTTGAAATTTTTCCCCGTAAAGGGTAGTTTGGGGAGTGGTGATTTTTCTCAAAATCTTCTACTCGCATCCCTGGACGATAGTAAACTTAAATAACAAGTTTGATATTTTAACGAGTTTTCGCTTTTGCGTTATCGTCTTCACGGACAGTCGGACACACACACGGACCTTTTTCTGAAAATATTTTTTTTTAATATAGAGAAGCCTAAAAAATCTATTTCCTGTGAAATCTCGGTGTTGAATATTTGGGTGGAATATTCTTCTCTATACACTATATGCATAGCACATGTGAAGAAAGGAAAAAATAAA
Source organism: Hymenopus coronatus (assembly GCA_030762935.1). NCBI lineage: Eukaryota > Metazoa > Arthropoda > Insecta > Mantodea > Hymenopodidae > Hymenopus > Hymenopus coronatus. The sequence continues at coordinate 83,187,563 of CM060898.1, read as the reverse complement.
AACTTAATAGGTAATCATGGACGATGTAATGAGAGGGATGGTCAGAAGAGCACCATACAGGTGGAAAGAAACATTTTGAGGAGAATGGAGAAAACACGCCCGTGGTATAGCTATTTAAGCCAAATGCCAGAAGACAGAACATCACGGAAAATATTGAGCCGAGGGTAGAAGAGAAAAGGGAAGCAAGTCTCCTGAGTGCTGGATGGATGGGGCAAAATGTAACTCGTGAAAGAAGGGCTGATATAACAAGCTCTTGGATGCCGCAGAATTTTACCGTATAAAAGAGAATCAATACACCAGAAATAATAATAATAATAATAATAATAATAATAATAATAATAATAATAATAATAATAATAATAATAATAGTAATAACAATAACACCATTAACATTAACAATAGAAAGAGATTCTTAAATAGAGTAGATAACTCCTGTTTAACTTTTAATATATGAACAATTAAATAAATATTTTATTTTGTATTTGAATGCCAGTTCATATAAAACAGCATTTAAAATATGAGCACTAAATATCACATTAAGATACGCAGTAAAACATTTAGTAAAACACTCATAATATTGTATTTATTTTTAAAAAAAATCCGGTGTGTTCCAGTTACATACTTTTTCTAGCTGTACAACAAACAAATTTTTCTTACAAAAGATAATTCTTTTATATTCTTTAATCTAGATAAACATTAGCAAATTAGGCTTATTGCTTGCTTTCTTGTAAGTAGAGGAGAAATGCGGGAATGCATTAGGCTAAAGCGATAGTCAAATACTTCAAAAACCGGTTCAGAATAAACTCGGTTCACTTTGCATGGACTTGTTTGAGAAAAGTTAATTAGTTTAAATTGAAACCAAAAACAACGAATATATGCAAAATGGTCAAACATACAATAAAAACGTAAAAACATAAGGTTTGTGCATCAACGAGGTCTATATTTTGGTTAAGTAAGTTTTTGTCGATCTCTTACGGATTAACCGTTCTGTATAATTCTGCAAACCCAATCAGAATAAAGAGATCTTTAGAGGCTATTCGCAGAAAATCCAAATTGTAAATTTTATTTGTAATATTCATCTTTAATATACGGTACTTTAATCAAAATTGTTGGAGCCGTTTTTGAGAAAATAAAATTTTTCAAAAAGTGTTCCATGTAAAGGGTAGTTGGGAGTGAGGTGATTTTCCTGAAAATCATGGTGTCACACCCATGGAAGATACCAAACATAAATACCAAGATTTGTATTTAATGGTTTTTTCGTTTTTGAGCTATGCTCTCCACACACACACATATTTTCCAAAAATGTCTTTTTTTGATTCAGGGATTCCTAAAACATATATTTCTGGGAATAATCTCTGAAAACCTGTTCTTTCTGAAAGACTTTAAAACACACAGGTTCTGTGATATGCATTTTTTGTACAGTTAAACATTTCCAAAATATCATTTGTTATTGGTTTCAATTTTAACTGCTTAAAAGTTTATCGAGTGGGAAGTCAATTTAGTTTCATATCACTTTTGTTTTACACCTGGGCATCTAAAGATAACTAACTACCTTTCACTGTTTCTCACATAGGTTAGGTTTTAAATGATTTGTCTGTTGCTTTAGCCTAAGTATTCCCTTATTTCCCTTCTGCTTATAAATAATTAAGAAGTACAATAAAATTCTGGTAATGTTAATGTCAGTTAGCAGGATGAAGCTAAAAAAATAATGTTTTGTAATAATAGTTTGTAAAGAAGATCATGTGTGCAACACATCAAATTATGTTTATAAATTCTGTTTATATATCACCTCTAACTGCACGGTCATATCGGTGTAATTTCACTTTGGAATATATTGCTTATACGAGATAATGTGTTAACCCGTGTACTGTTTTTATTTGATTTGGTTTTTCTTTAGATGACACACACATACAGTCTTTTTTTTTCTCTCTCTCTCTCTCATTCATACGTCCAGACTCGGAGAAGGATAGGGAATAGCTTTGGCTAGAGAAAAACTCCTACCATCTCTCCACCGGGAAACAACCCCGGGACCTCTCACTTAGTAGGCAGGTGCTCTATCGACTGAGTGAATGGGCCAACCTGTTTCACGTAGCCTCCTAAATAAACTGTAAAACTTTCATCAATTTTAAATTTACCGGCGTTAAAATATTTGCATTTGAATAATTTTTAATATCTGTGTTTTTATGGGCTTTGTCATTTACCAAATTTATCCTGAACTTCTATTTTTTATATTTATTGGTCGCTCCAATGCCGTAGTAGAGATTTCTCTCACTTATCCTCTGGTTAAGCGTATGTGTGACTGAACATTTAAAATTTCAAACCAATAATGCTAAGTTTTGAGATTTATACCACACATGTAATGCAATGAAAATAAGTTGCATTGCAAATGTCAATTATTTTCCTTTAATGATTTAGAGGTTTGGCCAAATTTGTTAATGTGTTTGTCACATCACTAAAAATGTTCCTTGCGAAAAAAAAAAAATTGATCTAATATCTATACCTTAGGATCAAAGTACCTCTAAATTTTCGCAGTTATCCTTGGTTTCTCTGTGTCTGCGTCTCTAATAAAATTAGAGTTATATATGTTTGTTTTTGACATAAAAATAGTCGTGTTGAAATTGCAGACTTATGCTTGAATACATCTGGGAGTAAAATCTAGAACAATTTTTATCCATTGTATCTCTATGAACATATAAAGCACATTTTATTTGTGTAACAGAAAAACTGCTCCGTAAGGAGCATTTTACAGGAAGAAAACTGCTGAAAATATTAATAGCGAGAAGACAAATAAATATTTGAATGTGTAGCTCCTCTTATTTTCTTCTTATATTGTTGCTTTTCTTCTGCACAAGATCATTTTTGTTTTTCTTTGCATGATACGAACTGAAGTTTTTCTTGCATAGTTCGGTATAGTTTCACCTCTAATTTTTACTTTCTCTATACGCACTATGTACATAGTGTATAGAGAAGGTATTGCACTCCACCAAAAAATTCGATACCGAGATTTCACCGAAAATATGTTTTGGGGTCCCCAATATCCAAAAAAAGCATTTTCACAAATAAGGTCCGTGTGTGTCCGTGTGTCAGTGTATCCATGTGTCTGTGAACACGATAACTCAAAAACGAAAAGTCGGTAAAATACCAAACTTGGTATTTAAGTTTAGTATCTTCCCGGGATGCGACAAGAAGATTTTGAGAAAAATTCCCCCACCTACAACTACCCTTTACATAGAACTTTTTTCGAACATTTTTACTCTCTCAAAAATGGCTCCAACGATTTTGACTAAAATTTCATATATTAAAGATATTTACCTGAAAAATAAAATGTATATCTTGAATTTTCTAGGAATAGGCTCTGAAGAGTAGTTTATTCTGGTTGAATTTTACTGAATTTTGAATAACTGCTAAACCGTATGAGATGGGCAAAAACTTAATACACAAGAAATGTAGAGCACCTTAAAACACATCATTTATGTTATATACCTGCATTTTTTTCGTGGAGTCCGTCGTTTTTAGCCATTCCTTATTTTTGGATTCTGCTATGAAAAACTTATTTTGTCATATAGGAACTTGTTAACTCCTATCCATACAAACAAAGGAACTTCATTGACCTAGCAACCAGCTTTTGACTATCACTTTAACCTTATTTAGTCCCTTATTTCGCTTTTACTTACAAGGAAGCAAGTAATAAGACTATTTCAGCTAATTTTTTCTGATGAGCATAAAGTAAATAGAAGTATAAGATTTTTAAGAATAGTTTGTTGCAGGGATATAGAGAAAGTCATGTGAATGGTACACATCAGAATTTTTGCTATAGTAACTTAAGGCATTTAAAAATAATTTCTTGCAGGGATATAGAGAAAGTCATGTGAATGGTACACATCAGAATTTTTGCTATAGTAACTTAAGGCATTTAAAAATAATTTGTTGCAGGGATATAGAGAAAGTCATGTGAATGGTACACATCAGGATTTTTGCTATAGTAACTTAAGCCATTTAAAAATGGCGCCTGGTATCCAGTTATAGCTTTTGTATTCAGGAATGTTTAAATTATTTTATTGATTTTTAATATTGGATTACATGTAGGCCTCATTCCTTCTTTCAGAAAGCGAGCATTCCAGCAATGTTCTATTCCATTCGGTTGATTTGTCGATACTGTTGTAACATACTGTGCTCACTTAGTTTTATAACTGACTCGTCCATTCCTTCATCTGCCGTATTTCTTCACTCCATTTTACTTTCTCTACACGTACTATGTACATAGTGTATAGAGAAGGTATTCTAATGCACTCAAAAATTCGACACCGAGTTTTCAACAGAAATATATGTTTCGAGGCCCCCTGAATGCAAAAAAAAAAATGTTTAGAAAAATGTCCGTGTGTGTCTGTCTATTTGTCTGTCTGTCTGTCTGACTGTCTGTTTGTGTGTGTCTGTAAACAGCATAGCTTAAAAACGAAAAGACAGTTACATATCAAACTTGGTATTTACGTTTGGTATCTTCCAAGGATGCGATACGAAGATTTTCAAGAAAATGCTCCCCAACCCCCAACTATCCATTACATGGAACTTTTTTTTCGAAAATATTGATTTTCTCAAAAATGACTCTAACGATTTGGATTAAAATATCGTATATTAAAACTATTTAACCTAAGAAATAAAATGTATGGTCGTTTCCTTAGCACGGTGGTAGCGTTGCTGCTTACCAAGCGTGAGACCTGGGTTCCATCCCCAGTACCGGCTTGGGGATTTTTCCCCGCTGGGAGACCTGGCCCGGGGTGCACTCAGCCTCGTAAGGTCCTGGGGGGCCAATTGAGGAGCTACTTGATGGAGAAGTAGCGACTCCAGGTCATGAGGATCGCATTAACCGGCCGGGGCGGGGGGATTCGAGGCGCTGACCACGTCTCACCCTCCAATACTGCACCCCATCAATGACGTCTGTAGTGGACCGAGATGGGGGACGCAGCGGCCGGGCGGTAGGCCAAGGTTCCACGTGAGCTGTCGTACCATGGAGTTATAATAAAATGTATATTTCGAATTTTCTAGGAATAGCCTCTGAGAAGAACTTCATTCTGGATGAATTTTACAGAATTTTTAATAACTGCTAAACCGTAAAAGATTGACAAAAACTTACTACACTAAACATGTAGAGCAGTTAAAACACACAATTTATGTTATATACATTTTTTTCGTGGAGTTCATCGTTTTTGAGACATTCCTTATTTCTGGTTTCTCCTTTGAAAAACCTATACTTTTCTCATACAGGAATTTGTCAACTCCTTCTATACAGAAAAGAAACTTCAGTCACTTAGCAACCAGCTTTTGACTATCACTTTAACCTATGGTAGTGCCTTATTTCGCTTCTACTTACAAGGAAGCAAGTAGATAGACTATTTCTGATATTTTTTTCTGACTAGCATGAAGTAAATAGAAGTATATGCTTTTTAAGAATAATTTGTTGCTGGGATATAGAGAAAGGTATGTGAATGGTACACATCAAATTTTTTTGGGTTGCAATCCAACTTATGCAACATATTCACACAATGAATTATCGGCATTACTGTCTTCTACTAAATTTGTATAAACACTAAAGAATGCCGCAATAAAATTAGTCCTAGCGAACTTCACTCCCTTGTGAACAGAAGCATTATGATTTCTGCGCATACATGTTGACGCAGCTTCTCCCACCATCGGCCCTTCAGGTAAAGAGCTGCCACTGCGCAGCTTATTATTTTGGGCTTGTTTTATCTACCACCTCTAGCTGAATACATGTTTTAATTTGGATTAAGAAAAATAAAGTAAGAAATACATATTTATTATTATTTATTTTAGTCTACAAAAATATAACATTTAAATAAGTGCATATTACACAGTTATTGAAAGTTAACCTGTACAAGTGAAATTAATTAACCAACAACAAATAAACAGAATGATGGAGGGGTTAATTATAGATATCTTTACACGAGTTCGTGCCATAACGACCTCGGCTATGCCTTTATTTCGATCAAATGAAATAAGTAAGTAAACGAAGTTACGAATTAAACTCTCAAAAGGAGTTGAAACCATGCTTCTAGAAAGATAAAAATATATTATAGCTACTTCGTTGCAATTTCTTCCTTTTATTTGATGATGAGTGAAAAGTATTGAGAAATCCGTTCCACTGAGATTGCTATTATTTGCTTAAAACGACATATTGGATTTAATATATATCACATTGGGTGGAGGCAGGATACCCTCGTCAGCATACCGAATCGAGGTAGTACAGGTTGTAACCGCCGGTTAGCTAACGTTTAAACCGCCGTTTCGGGAGAATTAATTGTACAGTTCGTTCTGCGGTTTCGCTCCGAGCTATGCATATTCCATGACGCATGAATAGCTACGGTACATTAGTGATATGTGGTTCACGGAAATTCCGGCAGAGTGCGCGCGGTTCGCTGCATCTCCCTACCACCAATACTTTCTCACCCCTTCGCTCCCACTTTCTCCCTGCAGCAGAAGAACGAGCAAAGTGACGCTGACGCAACAGGCTGGGCTACTTATATAGCGCGTTGCACCTGCTGTGCCCAGAAAATGATCTTCCTGCTGGGAAAACGTACTTAAATGAGGTCTTCATATGAGCAGGAACCAACAAACTTTCTCCACGGGAGCAGTTCAAGAACATCTGCTTCATATGGGGCGAGCTTGGTAAAATTATATTTGTCTACACATATGAACGATTAAATTATTTTTACTTTCTCTACACGTACTATGTACATAGCATATAGAGAAGGTATAGTATTCCAGCAAAAAATTCGATACCGAGATTTCACCGAAAAAAACATTTTTTGGGCCCCCCCCTGAATCCAAAAATAGCATTTTTCTGTCTTCCAAGGATGCGACACGAAAATTTTCAAGAAAATCTATCCACCCCCAACTACCCTTTACCTGAAACTTTTTTGAAAGTTCTGATTTTCTCAAAAATTCTCTAACGATTTTGCTTAAAATATCGTAAATTAAAGATATTTACCTGATAAATAAAATGCATATCTTGAATTTTCTGTAAATAGCCTCGGAATACTATTTTATTCTGGATGAGTTTTACAGAACTTTGCACAACTGCTAAACCGTAAGAGATGGACAAAAATTTACCACACAATAAATGTAAATCACGATAAAATACACAACTTATGCTACATACATTTTTTTTCTTGGAGTTGATTGTTTTTAATATATAAATTGTTATTGGTTTCAGCTTTAAAAAACATAATTTTCTCATACGGGAATTTGTCAACTCCTGTTCATACAAACAAAGGAACTTCAGTCACGTAGCAACCAGCTTTTAAGTATCACTTTCATGGTATTCCCGTATTTCCCTTCTGCTTACAAGGAAGCAAGTAATAAGACTATTTCTGATAATTTTTTCTCAATTAGCATGAAGTAAATGGAAGCATAAGCTTTCTAACAATAATTTGTTGCAGAGATGTAGAGAAATTCATGTGAATGGAACACATCAGATTTGTATTTATTAAGATATTTAAACACTTATGGGTATTTTAAATGATGGTCATTTTGAGACTGTGCTCAAAATGGCAACCTTATGGTATGCGGCGTTGCTCTCCCTCATGCTCGGCTGATCTCAGGTTCGAATCTCGCTTCCTGCAGAAGGCTAGAAAAGTTTATGGGAATACTGAAGTAAATAGAAGCATAAGCTTTTTAAGAATAATTCGATGCAGAGATGTAGAGAAAATAATGTGAATGGAACGCATCAGATTTTTATTTATTAAGATATTTAAACACTTATGGCTATATTAAATGGTGGTCATTTTGTGACTGTGCTCACAATGGCAACCTTATGTTGTACGGCGTTGCACTTCCTCATGCTCGGCTGGTCTCAGGTTTGAATCTCGCTTCCTGCAGAAGGCTAAAAAATTTTATGGGAATACTGGATCGGTAGATCATGAGTTCGGATCCTGGTAAGAATGTTAGCGGAGATCTCAGTGGTGGAATGAGAAGCACAGCACTTAGGTTTCTCTATTTGCTTTACCGGTGAACCAATCAATTTCACTTCATGTTACAAAGCTACTCATAAGTCCTGGTTGCAGCTATGAACTGGCTAGTTGATTTATGTAGCGGCTGAGCTATGTTACTTTGGGGTCTCAAACCGCTCACCAGAATCTTTTAGCGCCAATTTTGTTCTACGCCCAACGGATTTACAACACAAGCGGTAATTTCGGAATCACAACCAATAGAATTGCGCGTTGCTCGCTAATTACCTGTCCGCCGCACTTAATGGTTTTGCGACTTACTAAAGTTTAAACTTATAGCGCACACATTGCGCGCGCGTTCCCGTCCCGTCTGGACATAGCTTCATCGCCAATGTCTTCCAGAAAAAGTGCGTGTTGCCCTGATTCTTGCTCCCTTTTTATATGCATTTGAGATTTGTATCATTCCCGCGTTAACTTTTGCGGGATTATTGGATTTTTCGCGCTCTTTTTGGCGTCACCTTGTTCCCATTAAACGATTTCTCTGTTTAATTTCTCATGTGACCATTTTCCGTTACTTTGCGCAAGTTGATCGACCTGCGTGACTTTAGTTCACCCTGCAGTAACGGGACATAATTTAAACAAAGCTGTTTCCATTTTTACCCTCACTGAAATACAAAAGACCGGGCGCCTACCTGCCGACAACATGCGACAACATTCTGACTGACCTTATATAGACACTAATAATTTATAAGCTAACAAAAGTCTTATCAATTTATTTATATACACTAAAGGCATATTTATATTAATACTTAATCAGCTAACATTAATTTAATATACAGGACTATGTTTTGCCTCAATTTCCAGAGCAATGACGTTTTGATTTCTTTACCACCAAGTACAACAGATAAGAAAAAATGTGAAGAATTTTATTAAACAAACATTAAATTACTATTTTAATTTACTTAAATAATGTTACATATTTATTTTAAACACACCTAATTAACTAACTTCGTACATAATATATTAGTAATTACTGAGGCTGCTCAAAATGACATTTCTCCTCAAGGTATAATTAACCTATAGCATAAATTATCCTTTATAGTTTATCTTTAAAAATCTATACTTTATGTTCTTTTATCACACTAATGAAATGCTTAATCCTTCATTTTAAGCACAGTATATGTTTATCAATTTTAACACGTTTTCTAAGAGTAAACCTTTTACTTTCGGTTACTGTTTACTAATATATGTTAAGTTTGTGCAACCTTGCAGCCAAGAAAGCATTTAAAACAACATTCAAATTGAAGCTACTAAGATTAATAAGTAATTATAACGCATAAGCAGCTCCAAAGAGAAATTAATATAAGAAATAGTAATATTGCGGTTCATATTCATCCACTATTGCATTGCGTCCTAGCATTGGAAAGCAAGATATAACCTATAAAAACAAAACTTGGTATGCCCGCCTGCGTAGTCTGCGGGAAGCGAAGTCGTTTTTTTTTTTCTTTTCTTTTTTTCGTAGGGAGGTTTCCCTTATTCTGAGCAGGCAAACATCAAGTAACTTTAAACTTTATTGACCCCATTATCATTTCAACATAATTTCACCAATTTCATTCATCACCCGATATGACCAACCAAATTAAAACAGAACTAAAAAATAAAAAGTATATACTTTACGTGCGCAAATATCCCTTCCTGTGTTAAAAGAGTTCCAGAACTCTTAGCTCTAAAAGTCCCGTTGAGAAGTACCACCTTTTTAATACAAATGTGTAATACGGGTTGTTGAACCATCTTGAATACAAGGAGGATAATAAAGAATATCACTATATCACAAACAACGTTTTCACTATGACTATTACTAGGTTTCACTTGGTTTTAGGTTAAGTTGTAGATAAAATAATAATCTTATGTAAGGAAAGTTTGCTTGTGGAACAGCTAGAAAAAGCCGTGTAACCAATTTTGGGGAAAACGCAAATCTAGGCATGGAACCCAACTCACAAACACGCCGAAAGAATGAGTGAGGGTTTGCGGCGAGCGCGTCTTCAAGCGGAAGGCAATATGATGACTTTTCCTCCCGGCTAGACACGTATCAACTATATAGTGTGACAGTCAAGGAATATGTAGGACATGCTCGCAGCCTTTGATCTCAACAGCCTTCTTCATTAAACAGGTGGCAGAAGTGCTGTCCCCCATAAATTAATTAGCGCGCCGAGCCTTTGTTCTAGGCGAGACAACTTGTTCAAAGCGCGCCTTGAACTCAGTTATACATACATAACTAGCAGATATTTGATAATGTATGAATTTGCATCAAACTCGGCTTCGCTTGGCTTGGGGTGTAGTTACCTCGGAGTTTTTACTTGTTCCCTCCGAGTGGCTGCATATTCATCATCACATGAAACATGTACGTCTGACAATATCATAACTAAAATTTATTGAGAGCTACACAAGGATAATGTTATAAAAGCTACACAAGTTCTGTCTACCTGGTTTCTATTGTCGTTTCAGGTACTACGTTGTTTCTATTGTGCTTATTAATACTTGAAGAGTAACATCAATTAGCCTAAGAGTGTAAAGAAAAAAAAAATACACAATTAGAAGGTTCAAACAACAATGATGATGGTAATAATAATATTAGTAATAGTAATAACAATTATAACAGAAATATATTCTTAAAGAGATTGATAACACCTGTTTAATTTTAGTATATAAAAAATTAAGTAAACCTTTTATTTTGTGTTCGTATACGAGTTTTATGTAAAGTATTACACAGCATCTAAAAATATATGAGCACTAAATCACATTAAAATACGCAGTGAAATATCTAGCAACACAGCATAGTATTTTCAACATTTTACATTTATTTAAAAAAAAAATTATTTGTGCCATTCACGTAACTTACTCCAGCTGTTCCACAAACAATTTTGTTTTTGCAAATTATTATTCTTTTACATTTTTTAATCTAGATAGTCATTAGCAAATTGATCTTATTATTTGCTCCTTATATTCTTTAATCTAGATAATCATTAGCAAACTGATCTTAATATTTGTTTCCTTGTTGGTAGATGAGAAATAAGGGAATGCATTAGTCTAAAGTGATAGTCAAATCACTTGTGCGAATTATCGATGGTAAATATTTTGCCAGGTACTTCTCGAAGATATATCTAAGCAAAATGAATATAATTTATCCTACAGATACTTGTAATAGACACCGTTTCTATTCAGAAACGACATTAGAAAACTTGGACTTTAAATCAAAGTGATAATTATTAGCGCAACGGGTGGAATAAAGTAAACAAAATTCACTCGTTGCTCAGGTAGCGAATGGTATAAGGTAAATAAATAATATTCTATAACCTTTTAACTCTTCTTCGTATAATTTCCGTGAAGTCAATGGTAATAAAGCCTCAACTGCTTCTTTTGCTTCATTTAATATATCATTTGGAGCCAATATATTAACGTTGTCAACGTCCATCGTAAACCTAATCAATTTGAAACTAGTAGCAATAAAAACAAAATTAGTGTTCATACATAGCTTGCCATATTTTATAAATATAAGAACACCGCAATTCAATACCTTATTGCTTATTTAAAATCATTATTGTAAAGTTATTAACTGAATATTAATTTATTGTATCTGTAGGATAAAATAATGTCTTATATTCGTAGAACTTAAAATTATTCTACTCGTAGATAAACTCTCTGTTTGTGCACTTGTATAATAAATAACTATTATTTTTAAACAACATTACATATAAATTACAAATGAAAACACACCTAGCAATATATGTGGACAAAACGAATGCAATGGCATTTAAACTATTCTTCCGGTTTGGTCCAAAATAGTGTTAGAAAATAACATTATTGAGCAAGTGTCAAAGTTTAATTTCCGTGCTACATAGCTTCATAGTATGTACAGTAAAAAGAGCTTTAAATAATAAAGCAAGAAGAAATTTAATAGTAAAATTGTATAAAATAATGACTATTTCAATTATAACATAAGACACAGAAACGTGGACAGTGACAACACAACATAAAACTAGTATTCAAAACTATAGCTTGACATAAAAGATTAGATAGAAAAAAACAATAAAATAAAACTAAATTAGTATAATTAAACAAAATAATAACAGAATGTAGAGCATTGAAACAATGAAAGAGAGTAGAATTCCAAAAATCTGATGTGTACCATTCACATGACTTTCTCCATATCCCTGCAATAAATATTTCTTAAAAAGCTTATACTTCTATTTACTTTATGCTAATCAGAAAAAACTTAGCAGAAATAGTCTGATTACTCGCTTCACTGTAAGTAGAAGCGAAATAAAGGACAACCGTAGGTTAAAGTGATAGTCAGAAGCTGGTTGCTATGTCAATGAAGTTCCTTTGTTTATATGGATAGGAGTTGACAAGTTCCTGTATGAGAAAAGTATACGTTTTTCATAGCAGAAACCAAAAATAAGGAATGTCTCAAAAACAACAAACTCCACGAAAAAAATGTATATAACATAAATTGTGTGTTTTAATGTGCTGTACCTTTTTTGTGTAGTAAGTGTTTGTCCATGTCTTACGGTTTAGCAGTTATTCAACATTTAGTAAAATTCATCCAGAATAAACTACTCTTCAGGAGCTATTCCCAGAAAATTCAAGATACACATTTTATTTGCCTCGTAAATATCTTTAATATACGAAATTTTAATAAAAATCGTTAGTCATTTTTGAGAAAATCAAAATTTTCGAAAAAAGTTCCATGTAAAGGGTAGTTGGGGGTGGGGGATTTTTCTCAAAATCTTCGTGTCGCATCCCTGGAAGATACTAAACTTAAATACCAAGTTTGGTATTTTACCGACTTTTCGTTTTTGAGTTATCGTGTTCACAGGCACACGGACATTTTTGTGAAAATGCTTTTTTTGGATATTGGGGACTCTAAAACATATATTTCCGGTGAAATCTCGGTATCGAATTTTTGGTGGAGTGCAATACTTTCTCTATACACTATGTACATAGTGCGTATGGAGAAAGTAAAAATAGCTTACACAAACAAACCACAAGGACAAGAATACCGGCATGTCCTAGGAAAATATGGAAGGTGCAAGACTTAGAGTCGGAGAAGACCAATAAACCGTGTTGAAGAAGAAGAATCAAACACAGAACCCATATCTACAAATTGCTAATCATTAACAATCAGAAAGAACGGTATAGGTATAATGAGTACAAGAGTAACATTTAGTTCTGAACAAAAGTTTCTTTACAGAGATCCCATCGTTTAAGATTGTATATTATTCATAAGCACCCCTCTGAGTTTCTTTGACAAATAATACGTTGCTCTCTTAAAAGCGATTGTGAGTAGACATATACCCCTACACACACTCACACATGAGGTCCACTATTTATATTTTGAGCCTTGGCAACACTGATTGCCATAGGTAACATCAGATGTTTCCACTGAAAATTTTTACATTGTTGACATTAACCTATTTATGATATTTTATCAATAGATTGTTATTTATTATGTTTACATTGACTTTAAAATTGTGCCTCAGTGAAAAGAAAAACTCGTGAAAATATTCATGCGATGATTTATTATGATTTTCGACCTGGATTGTCTAGACAAAAGTGCACTAATCATCTCACTACTACATTTCGTGATGAAGTTCCATCTCTTGCCACTGTGAAATGCTAATATAACGAGTTTAATCGTGGTCGCCGTTCGCTCACTGATGAAATTCGTGAAAGCCGTTCAAAATCAGATGTACCAGAAAGCATTGATGCTGATACTATAAAATCTTCGTATCACATGCCGTGAGACAGAGGCAACCCCAGGTATTAGTTCCACTAGCATTTTTAAAACATCGAATGCTAACTTAACCGTGAAAAAGGTTTGCTCTCGTTGAATCTCACAACATTTGGCACAATATCAAAAGAATGCTCGTGTCGATTGGTGCACTCAATAGCTCAAGAAATACAATGGTGTGGCTTCAAAAGACGTATATAAGATTGTTAACAGATGCCGAATCATGGATTTACGCATATGCGCCGGAACATAAACAGCAGTCAATTGTATGAGTGCTCTTTTTTCAGATGAACCAAATCCAACAAAAGTTGTTCTCACTCGAAGCACAAGGAAACAATTGGTCATGTGGCAACAGTGCCTTTTGAGGAGCGTAAAACCGTCAATTCTGAGTGGTACAAGCCGGAAGTCTTCGGTATTGTTCTTCATCAAGACAATGCGGCGCTCAAACGTCTCGTCCAACAACCGACTATTTCAACCCTCAAAAAATCGAATTGTTGACTCATTCGGCGCATAGTCCCGATTTATCATCAATTGTCTTCGTTTTGTTTCCGAACATCAAGAATAAAATGCGCGGAAAAGATTTTCTCAGTTAAAGTTGATGCGTTAAAAAACAATGTTTGGAGGTATCTCAAGTAGATTGGAAAACATGCTATAACAAGTGGTTTGAATGCATGCAAAAGTGTATGGATAATATAGGAGAACATTTCGAGAAACAATAAAGCGATTCTAAATGGAAAATTACTGTTTTTTGTATCATTAGTCTCAAAATATAAATAATGCCCCCTCGTTTAATATATTCTTGAGCATCCCTCTGGGTTCCTTTGCTATTACAGTACCTCACTGTTTTAGAAACACTAATGAGTTAGCACAGCAGATGGTATATATTAATTTGGGAAAGAACCGAAAAAGGGAGAGAAATAGGGAGGGAGGGAGGGACAGAAAAGAGTAGGGAATTCGCGGCTTCATTGGTTTGAGCCACACTAGAGGCATGCAGTCAGTCTGTATGATACGCGTGTTGTTATTCCTTTTTGGTATCGGATTTCGCTTAACAACCAATAGAATTTCATTATGGCGCTCCCCTTTGTGTGTTATCTATTCAAAGAGGAGGTAGTAATTCATTTGATATTATCATAGAGCTTTTTCACACATTTTACCGAAATTCAATATCCTACATCAGACGCTAATGACACGTTTCACTCCCATGTTATTAAAATTTGTAAATTCTTGATTGAAGAGGAAATTTTAGAGATTTCGTTTAATTAAACAGAAATTCTGAATTCAGGAGAAGATATAGATACAGTTTAAACCAGTTCTTAAAGTGCTTTCCTGATGTACAAAGACATACTTATAATCGCATTACTACTACTACGTAGCGAAAGTATTGTATTCCAAAAAAATCCAAATCCTACTGTACACCGTTAATACACATTTTGAGACACTCTCAATCCAGAAACTCTGATGTGTACAATTCACACGTCTTTCTCTACATCTCTGCAATAAATTATTGCTAAAAGCTCATTCTTCTGTTTACTTAATGCTAATCTAAAAATATCAGCAGAAAGGGCTCTATTACTTGCTTCCTTGTAAGTAGAAAGGAAAAATAGCAGTGTATAGAGAAGGTATTGTATTGCACCCAAAAATTAGATACCGAGATTTCTCCGGAAATTTTTTGAGGAAAAAAAAAATTTAGAAAAATTTCTGTGTCTGCCGTATAACCCTATTAATATGATGTTGACAAAACAAAAACCTGTATAATAATAATAATGATAATGATAATAATAATAATTTGAAACTCATATTTTTAGATTTATTCCGGTGATCGCAAAATTTAGTAAAAAGAGTGGACAAGGCTGTATTCTCATTAGGAAACTGAATAGGTACGACCATGTGTGCAAATACGCAGAAATGAAAAGAAACTGGAAACAAAACACGGTTTAAACGAACTGTTTCAACCTAAACAAATTAGAAACAATATATCAAATGAGTCTACCAAAGCAATCTACAGAATTGTCCACAGATGATTGGTAAAGTAGTATATATATATGTGAACTTTCGTAAATATAGGAAATTACTCTTGAATTGGAATGCAGGATTATTCCTAAAAATGTACTTAAAAACACCGCATCTTTGGAAGAGAAGGCGCTCAATCGGAACACACAGAATTCTGCTCGTCTTGAACGGCGAAATGTGTGAAAACTGCTTCCCAATTATTCTAAATTCCCAGAGAACTCATGATAAATATTACACCATTGTATAATCCAGGAGTAATATAGGCTAATTCGATAGCCAAAACATTTAAAAGCTGGTTGTTATGTGATTGAAGTACCTTTGTTTGTACGAACAGGATTTGTCAAATCCCTGTATGAGAAAAGTATTAAGTATTTTAAAGCTCAAACTAATAATAGGGAATATCTCAAAAACGGTCAACTTGACGATGAAAATGTATGTAACGTAAATCTTGTGTTTTAACGAGTTCTATATTTTTATGGTAAGATTTTGTCCATGTATTACGGTTTATCAGTTTTGCAAAATTCCGTAAAAATCATCCATAATAAGCATGTCTTCAGAGGCTATTCCCAAATAATTGAAGATCTACATTTTATTTGTCATGCCGATATCTCAAATATAAACGATTTTAATCAAAATATTTAGAGTAATTTTTGAGAATATATACATTTTTGAATTTTTTTTTTCATGTAAAGGGTAGTTCGGCGTGGCGGGATTTTCTTCTAAATCTTTGAGTCACATCCCTGGAAGACACTGAACTTAAATATCCACTTTTGTATTTAACGGACTTTTCACACAAGCACACACACATGAACACACACAAAGTTAGAATTTTTGTAAAAATGTGTTGTTTTTTTTTTTTGGTTTGGATTCAGGAGTCCCAAAACATATTTTTCCGAAGAAACATCGGTATGGAATTCTTGGGTGCAATAGGTTAAACACATAATTTATCTCATATATGCCTTTTTCTTTTTGTAGAATTAGCCGTTTCTGAGATATTACGTGATATTGGTTTTAGCATTAATCAATCCGGACCCAAACTAAGTGGAGCGAACCTCATTTGTTTCACATAGCTAGAGGGATTTGCCTATCGTTTTAGGCTAATGTATTCCCTTATTTCCCTTCTAATTAAAAGAAGCAAGTTATGCTAATGGTTTCTCTCAATTAGTATGATGTAGAAAAACGAATAATCTTTTGCTATATTAGTTATATTTGGAACCGCTAGAGAGAGCCATATGAATAGAATATATTAGAATTTTTTAATTGAAACCAAAATATTTGCTTATAGAGATTGTGTATTCCAACAAAAGGTTATATATCGATATTTCACCGCAAATATATCCTTTGAGGTCCCCTGAATAAAAATAAAGCACTTTTAGAAAAAACGTTCATATGTATGCGTGTATGAGTATGTGTGCCCCCGTTTATGCATGTGATTGTGTACGGATAGTAGAACTAAAAACCGAAAAGTAGGTTAAATGCCAAGCTGAGTTTTTAAATTCTGAATCTTCCATTGTTGCAATACCAAAACTTTCAGGAAAAAAAATAACTTTAACTACCCTTTACAAGCAACAATGTTTTAAACTTTTCATTTTATCAAAGTGTTTCTAACCGTTTGGATTATAATGCCATGTGTTTTAGGTATTTTCATGACAAGAAAAATGTATGTCTTGAGCTCTGTGTAAGAGATTCTGAAAATATTTTATTCTGGATGATATTGATTAACTAGTAAAGAGATAGACACAGATGTAGAACACAAAATAGCTGATGTGTTCTGTTCACATAACTTTCTCTAATTCTCTGTAACAAATTATGGTAAAAAGCTCATTCTTATATCTATAAGGTTGTTTCATAAATTCGTTTTGCTCGCAAGTTCCATGTACAGCGCCTTAAAACCATGAACCCTTTGCACACTCAAGTTATACTGTTCTGTGCACCCCTAGAAATTAGAGGTCAATAATCGGAACTCGGATATGGCAGTATGTGTTTGTGACTGACGTTGAAAGGAACAGCATGAACTTGTACTTGCAAACTATGGAAAGCAAACAGAAATATTTCCGACTATTTTACTATTGTAAATGTGTAAAACCGCCTCACAATGCCGGTAGAAAATGTTTGCTGTCTAAGGGGAAGATAAATAACGAATCGAGCATGTGAGACAGTATATGTCGTGTCACGAGATTAAAAGTTATCTAAAAGGGAGATATAAATTATAGCCAATATAATATAAATTATACTAAGAAGGGACAAATGTACTTTGGAAATAACCAGGAAAGAAATATTGTAATACACGTTAGAAGGCAAGGACAAACAGTTATCACGAGCTGAAAAGCGACCCAGATAGGATAGTACCGTTAAGGGAAGGAAATTGTTCTGAAGGGGTGAGGTTACACTGCCCGAAGGTGGACATAAGCAAAACAGAAACAATCCCTTGCTGGTCGAGCGACTCTTTTTCACTATCCAAGGAACATTCGCAGAGGTAAGATGTGATATTTGGATCTGCGGTGGAGCCGAAGAGGCTACCTTTGGCAGCGACGGAAATAGTGTTAATTTAGTACGCCAGAATAGGGACGAAATCACTAGGCCTGGAAGATGTGCAGCGGTAAGACGTGATACCTGAGTCTGCGGTAGAAATGAACGAGCTACACGCGGCCGCGATAGAAACTGTTTATTTGATGCACCAGCAGACGGTCAAAAGTAATAAGGAATGATAGGCGCGGTCGCGTAAAGCGTAGTTGAAAAGAGGGAAATGTAGGAGGAATGAGTGTGTGTTCGACGGCAGGAAAGGCCGAACAAAATGAATAAATGAGTTCAATAATTATCTGGAACCCGCAGAAAATCACTTGTATCTTACCACATCTGAGAAAGATTCCATGCCAACAAAATCCTGAGCTAGGGCACCCACATCTCCACACTATTCCATAAATATCCTAAAACTGCACGCGGGATACGAAGCCCTATAATTGGTTACTGCTGCACATGTGAAAAATGGTTTAGTCGATTTTGAGCTGGGAATTTCTCCCTAAAAGTTAAACCTCGATCTGGACAGTTAATGGTTACGGACGTGGAAAGAATTAATGAAATGATAGTCACCATTCCACGAATGACAATTCCGATGTTGGCTTTGGAGCTCCATTTAGTTCTTGATACTGTACCCAGAAACTTGAAAAACCTGGGTTACTTAAATACTTGCGGTGTATGGGTTCCTCTCAAACTGAGGAAGCGAATTTCATTCATTGCGTTTCCATCTATGACTCCTTATTGAGGCGCAATTGGAATTATCCTTTTCTGGAATGACTGGTAACTGGAGGTGGCCGCACCGTGGCCGAGTAGTTAGACGACTCACCTCTCACCAACATGGCTTGGGTTCTATCCCAAGCGACCGCATAGGGTATTTGTGGTTGATAAAGCGGTGCAGGGGCGGGTTTTTGCAGGGTTCTCTGGTTTTCCTACCATTACCTTCCACCGTGCTCCATCTTCTTTCCATGTATCATCAGCATTACCGCCTGAGGTGTCATAGTAGTAAAAGGTAATGTTAAGCACTAAGAAAAGGACAATGGATTTGTACAATAACGACTGGAAGAGTAAAACATTGTACAAGAAAGGACAGCCATGTCTATAGATTCCTAAACTAGGACTGCATCCGAGAAAGGTTATGTTATGCATTTGGTGGTATTGCTAAGGAATCCTGCATTGGGAACTTCTTCCGAATAATGAGAATATCAACTCCAAGAATACTGTTCTCAGTTGGCAGACGTTGATGAGAGACGACCAAAATTGGGAAATGAAGTCGTCTTTCAGCACTACAACCCCAGATCACATACCTCTATGGTGACCGATCAAAAGTTGTGTAAATTTGAGTAGGATGCGTTATCCCAACCACCGTATGCAAAAAGTTCTTTAACCTGAAAATCCCCAAATTTTGGAGAAATCGAATTTATAAGCTTTATAAGAAATGACCGTATATTGTCGACAATAATGGTATACACTACAGAATATATATTTTTATAAACCTGCCTCATTCTGTTATGAACGAGCTTAAGTTTAAAGTTTGTAAACAGAAAGTTCGGCAACTACTCTGTCGTTGCTGTATTGCAGGTGAGGAGCATTCCCAGGCGTTCTTAGTGGTTTAAACGTAACGAAAAACGAACTTATGAGACAACCTATACTTCGTCCTAATCGAGCCAGTCCCCGTGGTCGCGCTCGCCAAGGCGTCTCGCTTTGGTGCTTCGTAGCGCAGGGGATCGTGGGTTCGAGAATGCCGCTCCCGGTGGCCGCGCTCGCTAAAGTGTCTCGCTTTGGCGCTTCGTGGTGCACAGGCTCGTGAGTTCGAGTCCCACCTTGGGCATGGGTGTTTCTGTGTTTGTAAATGTGTCAATGTTTGTGTATGTATATGAAAAGGAAAACGTTAAGAATAATAAGGTTTACTAAGAAAATATAGGAAACTGGTAAAAGGAATACAGCGCCGGAGTCCTGACAAGCCTCCAGGACTGTATTTTTATAAAACAAATAAATAAAAAAGTCCCGCCTTGAGCATGTGTGTTATATGTTTCTGCAATGTGTATATGTGTGTGTGTGTAACAAGAATAAAGCAGCAATTCAATAATCATACAGCAAACAAAGTAAAACAATTAGGTAAATAAAAGTAGGGTATACAGCGGCGGATTCCCGACCAGACTCCGGAACTGTATTTAAAAAAAAATCGAGATAAACATAAGCATAAATGGGCTTATTACTTATGTTTCTTATGAGTAGCAGATAGATAAGGAAATGCACTAGGCTAAAGTGATAAAACATTTTAAAAGCTGGCGTTATGTAATTGAAATAAGTTTCTTTGTATAGTCAGGAAATGTTATATTCTCGTATGAAAAACTCCATTTTAAAATTGAAACCTATAACAAAGAATATCTCGGAAACGTTTTAACAACGTTTTAACAACAAAACTATAAAGAACATAAATTGTGTTTTGACAACATCTATATTTTGTGCAGCAAGCTTCTGTCTATCTCTTAGGTTTTTCCAGTAATACAAAAGTCATTCAGGATGAGGAGGACTTAGTTTCTATACCCGCAAAATTCGGGATATTCATTTAATTTATGTTTTAAGCATTTTAATATACGGTAATTTCTCAAACATTTTTGAGAATATATAACTTTTCGAAAATGTTTCGATCTAAAGCGTACTTTGAGGTGGAAGATTTTCTTGAAGATCTTCGTGTGGAATACATGGGAGATACTAAACTTCAATACCATGTTTGATATTTAAAATTCTTTACAACTTTGAGTTATGCTGTCCAGAGAAAACACATACACAGACAGACGAACACACACAGACACTGGCTATTTTCTAAAAAGCTTGTTTAGAATACAGGGGGTGAAAACATATATTCCCCATAAAATTTCAGTATCAAAATTTTGGGTGGTATAAAATATCTTTTTTCTTCTTTCACCAAACATTAGGTCCAATAACGTTTGCCGATTCATTAGGTTGTTTGCCACGTTCTTTTAGAGCCGCTTATACTACGTTTTCTTGATGGAATGTTATTTAATATTTAATGGGACAATTTTTTATAACCATTCTAAAATACTCAATATCCAATAAATAATGTCTAAGTCTTTAATTGTATTTTATTTGATAATTGTTTATTGATGGAAGAGCAGTGTAGTAGTCAGACAGTACACCCACCACAAGTAATACAGAAGAGAAGAGAGTACAATTTATACGGTTATATACTTTTTTAGACTGTGAGAAATGCTTTCTGCAGAGTGTTATGTACACAACTTTGAAAAATAATTCTCCTGTTCTATTTAGTCTATATCCGTAGAAAACTGTCAAAAAATAATACATCCATAATAGCTCACAAGGAACCTTGGCCTACCGCCCGGTCGCTGCGTTCTTCATGGGGTGCAGTAATGGAGGGTGAGACGTGGTCAGCGCCTTGACGTGGCCAGTTACTACACTCCTCATTACCTGGAGCCGCTACTTCTCATCAAGTAGCTCCTCAATTGGCCCCCCATGGACCTCACGAGGATGAGTGCACTCCGGTCCAGGTCTCCCAGCGGGGAAAGTCTCCTAGTCGTACCGGGAATCGAACCCAGGTCCTCCACTTGCTAAGCACCGCGCTAAAGAGACCACCACTGTCAAGGATGATGCAGTAAAAATAAGCAACTTTATGGTAATTGGGAATATTTTAGGTACTATTTTATATGTAGCAACAAAGTAATATTAAGTGACTAGAAATAATCTACAAATATTTGTCTATAAATTAAGCTAAATAGTTTTGAAAATATCAAACGAAAACAAAACTGATGGCCATTTTGGCAAAAATCCATATTAGATGTTAAATAGTTATTAATAACCAAACAATAGAACTGGCAAATAATTGAATTATGTAGAATATAATGTCTTTTATAGGCAGAAAGATGACAAATATTAAGTATATATGTGTGTGTGTGTGTAAATCTGTGAATACCAAGCCGAATATTGTAATAAAACTGTAAAAATTACACAACGTATATTTTATTATGTGATGGTCGTACTTGTTTTAACTTATGCCTGGGTATTGCATTGACTAGACCAGAAAAGGAGGGGTCAGAGATGAGATTCTTTTGTTCCGTCTCAGGAGTGACTTACGGACGAAATAAAAGTGAACAAATTATGAAGATCTTAAATACATTTGACATTGTAGACGGAATAAATAGTTTACACATATGCTAGTTTGAATACATAAAAATAAAGTTTAACAAATTGCCATCAGTTTTGATAAACTTATAAACTGAAAGGACCCAGAAGTGTAGGAAGCTCAATACTCAAATGGATCGATCAATTTTCTTGATTGGAAACAGGCCTAATGGCCTAAATCCATGAACCAGAACAAGATTTAATCTGGATCTGATTTCGTTTATTTAAATCTTGTCGCTTCGAGATCATTGATCTCAAAAACCGTCTTTCAGCAGTCTGTAGTCAGCTCTTATTCCTTGATGTTACATATTGTTCAATTTTTAGGGTAATTTATTGCTTTGTAAACTTTTATTCGTTTCGTTTCTTAATTGGCTTACCCTCCCCGTATTTGTAGGACTTATACTGCCCCCTAGGACCTACACGCCAATGTCTAGGGGTCAGAAGCCGTCGAAGAGCCAACGGCACGAAACCACATAATGGAGAACCTGTTACGAAGGATCAGCTCGTAGCCAGGAATGGACATGGGGAAGCGGATGATATGAAAGGTGAGCGAAATTGATGATTGGAAAGGTGATGCTGGAACATTTGGTGAAATAAGTGGTGGGGGAATCGGAGGACCCGGAGAAAACCCACCCAGACCCCGCTTCTTCTACCGCAAATCCCACATGCTGGCGCTTAAGATAGAACCCGGGCCGCCTAGATGGGAGGCGAGCGGTCTAATCAGCCACCCACGGCACCGCCCATACTTTATATATTTATTATTATTATTATTATTATTATTATTATTATTATTATTATTATTATTATTATTATTATTATTACTTTCAAGGTTCTTTAACGGTGCCACAAACCTCCATTAACTTCAGCGTGATCTTCCTGTTTGTGGCAGCATAATAATTAAATAAATAAATAAATAAATTCATTGACATTTCAATTGAATATTAATATTATAATGATCTAACTCGCCAAATTGCTATAAAAAAGTACTTTAGCTTTACTTTCTCTAGTACGTATACAATACACTGTACAAGAGAAGTTATTGTATTCCACCCAAAATTTCAATGTCAAAATTTCTCCGGAGATATAAGTTTTGAGGTCCAGAGAGTCCAAAGAAACCATTTTAGAAAACGGTTAGTGTGTATGTCCATGTGGCTATGTCTGTGGACAGCATAACTCAAAAAGGATAAGACCGTTAATACCAAACTTTCTATTTATGTTGAGTACCTTCCATGGATGCGACACACAGATTTTAAAGAAAACTTCCCCCAAATTCAAGCTACCCCTTACATGGAAATTTTTTTGAAAAAATGTTGTCTTTATCAAATATTTTTGTATCTATTTTGATTCAAATACTGTATATTAAAGATATTTACATGACAAATGAAATGTATATTCTCGAAAATAGTCTCTGAACTCCTCTACATTCTGAATGACTTTGGCATAACTGGTAAACCGTAAGAGACAGAAAAAACTTACTAGACAAAAACAGGTAGAGCTCGTTAAAGACAGAGTTTATGTCATAAATCATTTTTGTAGCGTTAACCATTTGTAAGATATTATTGTTATTGGTTTCAGCTTTCAAATACTTCAACTTCTCTCATATAGGAATTCGTAAACCGCTAGTCAAGACAAATAGAGATTTTCAATCACTTAGTAACCAGTTTTTAAAATATTTGAGCTATTGCTTTAGTGTATATACATCTACTTATAAGACGTTTGTCTCCATTAACATGAAGCAGATAGAAGAACAAGCTTTTTAAGAATAACTTGTTACAAATAGTGGCGAAAGGCAGAGGAATGAAACTCACAAGATTTCTGCTGCAAATTATTGTTAAAAAGCTTATTCTTCTATTTACTTCATGTTAATCGAATAAAAATTAGCAGAAATTGTCCTATTACTTGCTTTCTTGTAATTAGAAGGGAAATAAGGCAGTGCGACAGGCTAATGTGCTAGTCAAATGTTTTAAAAGCTGGTTGCTACGGGATTGAAGTTCCTTTGTTTTATGAACAGGAGCTGACGAAATCCCGTATGAGAAAAGCATTATTATTTTAAAACTATAACCAGTAACAAGAAATATCTCATGAGCGGTCAAATCAACGAACAAATTGTGTGTTTTAACAAGTTCTACGGTTTTTGTTAAGTAAGTTTTTGTCTATCTCTTACGGTTTGCCAGTTATTCAAAATTGCGCAAAATTCATCCAGAAAAAAGAGGTCTTCAGAGGATATTCCCAGAAAATTCAAGATATACATTATATTTGTCATATACATATCTTTAATATACGAAATTTTAAATAAAATCACTAGTTATTTTTTATAAAATAAAAATTTTCGAAAATTTTTCCATGTAAAGTGTAGCTGGGGGTGGGAGGATTTTCTTGAAAATCTTCGTGTCGGATTCTTGGATGATACTGAACTTAAGTACCAAGTATGATATTTTACGGACTTTTCCTTTTTGAATATTCTGCCCACAGACAGACAGACGTACACACACACATACACACGCGCGCGCGCGGACCTGATGTGTTATATTCATGACTTTCTGTACATCTTTGTAACAAATTATTGTTAAACAGCTTTTACTTTTATCTACTTCATGCTAATCGAATAAACATTAGCATAAGTATTTGTTGTAATTAGAAGGGAAACACCGGACTACACTAGGCTAAAACTATAGTCAAATGTTCTAAAAGCTAATCCGTTTCTTTGCGTTGCCAGGAGTAGACAATTTCCCGTTTGGAGAGCATTTAAATTTTTTAAAACTGAAACCAATAATAATGAATATCTCAAGAGTGGTCACCTCTAAGAAAAAAATGACATAAACTGTGTGTTTCAACGAGATCTACATATTTTGTTTTGTCTAGTTCTTACGGTTTACTAGTTATGCATACTCAGCATACGTTCATCCAGGATAAAGAGTTCTTCAGAAGCTATTCCCAGAAAAGTCAAGATATACATTTTATTTGTCATATAAATGTCCTTAACATATGACAAAATCAAAACTTTCGAACTATTCGAAAGTAAGGGATGATGTTGGGGCTGGGTAAATTTTCTTGAAAATCTTCTTGTCGCATCATTGGAGGATACTGAACATAAATACATAATTTGGTATTTAATGAACTTTTCCTTTTTGAGATATGCCCATAGACACAGACACACACGCACATACACCAATAGACACATACAAGATCGGTTTTAAAAAATCATTATTTTTAATCAAGGGTTCTCAAAAACACATACTTCCGGTGAAATCTCGTATCGAATTTTTAGATTCAATATGTTCTGTACACACTATGTGCATAGTACGTGTAGAGAAAGTAATATAAGCATTTGTGAATGACACAAGTTTTTACTTTGTTTACTACTGAGCAGAACATGGTATAATAATGTCCCTTGGGATCAAGTTTACAATGTGAGGATCTGAATTAGGTTCATTACCACAGCCATTACCACATGGTTTACACGTACCTTTTGCGTTAGTCTGTAATATGCATCATCTCCACACACAGATAGTGCCTCTCAAGCTAAGCTGCAGTCTATTGTTTGATGTACAATAGAGCTTAAGACTTGGTGATTGCCCTTGGTGCATGATAAGACAGGGATACACTAACTACCTTAGGGCAGGATGCTCTACAAACGTAATTACTGTGTTTCGAGGTCACCATACAAGACATCGCGTGACCACGATGTGCGAACAAACTGCCGATTTCATATACATTTCTCATGCCTTTAGCGATATAAGTGCATAAGTGCAGCACGGAGAACGAGGAATAGGAAAATCCAAACCGACATAGGTGGCGCCCCAGTAACTAACATTTGGAAAGTTTCCTATGCTTTTTTGTTTTCTCTACACGTACTATGTACATAGTGTATAGAGAAAGTATTGCATTCCGCCCAAAAATTCGATACCGAGATTTCACCGAAAATAGACAATTTAGGATCTCTGTATCCAACAAAAATGTATTTTCAGAAAAAGATACGTGCGTTTGTGCATCCGTGAACACGATAACTCAAAAACAAAAAGTTGATAAGTTACCATCACAACTTTAGTACAGGTACTAAAGAGAAAAGATTTTGAGAAGAATCCCCCCCACTTCAAACTACCCTTGCATGTAAAAAATTTCAAAAATTTTGATTTTGTAAAAAGTGGTTCTAACAATTTTGATTAAAATACCGTATATTAAAGATATTTATATGGCAAATAAAATGTATATCTTGAATTTTTTGGGAATATTCTCTAAAGACCTCTTTATTCTGAATGAATTTTGCGTAACTGGTAAACCGTAAGAGATAAAAAAAAACTTATTATTCAAAAATGTAGGTGATGTTAAGACACACCATTTATGTTAATTACATTTTTTTTCGTTAAGGTTACCATTTCTGAAATATTACCTGTTATTTGTTTCAGATTTAAAGTACATAAACTTTTCTCACACGGAAGTTGTAAGCTCCTGGAAATGCAAAGAAACGCTTTTCAACCACATGGAATCCAGCTTTTAAAATATTTCACAATCGTTATAGTGTATATGAGGAATTAAGTAATAACACCGTTTCTGCTAATGTGTATCTCGATTATCATGAAGTAGATAGAAGAATAATTTTATTAGTAAGAATTTGCTACAGAGATGGATAAAGTTATGTGAATGGAACTCATCAGATCTTTCAATTTCGCGGCGTATGGCAGTGTGGGCAGATAGTGTATACGGTATACATTTATACCCCTAACAGCCTCTAGAGTAGTAGAGAAAATGAAGCTTTCCGAAACATAAGGCAATCCATCGTTATCTAATTTAATTTATTCTCTCTCTTTTTCCCTCCCTCACGACATGAGCATTTACGGAGTAATGGAATTAATCCTATCGCGTAATAATGAGGTGATTTTTCTGCAGCTAGGTAATAGCTTAGCTCCTTTTCGCTGGAAAATTATTCGAGAAAATCCTACATGGATCAAGAAAATCCATAAGAGATTTCCCTGGGTACTTCGTTACGTTAAGTATTTAGCATAAAAGTACATGCTTAATTCCACACTAAAAAGGCGGATTCACCGTGCTGCATTAAAACTCCATTTCGAAATCCGCTTAAATAGCTCGTACATATAATAAGAAAGGTGTATACACGTATTTAAAATAATCCTCTTCCTTGCTTTATTATTTTGCAAGTTAACTCCGAAAAGTGTTCTTCATAATCTACATAGCCTTGTTTTCGATGGGATTTATTAATGAGAAAAGGCAGAATGGGTAGTCCAAGGCTATGGCCAGTTTTATATACGCAATTATTTCTGCCTTTAGTCTTTGTAGATGAGGGCATTTTAAAGGACTAATTTACATTTGCAATTTTCATGGAATGAGGGGTACTATTATATTTTGAGTCTAATAATAAAACAACAGTAGCCACTTTTACTACTTTTGGCACCGCAGGCGATTACACTAGTGATACATGGAATGAAGATGGAGCACCGGTGACATGCGATGGCACCAAAAATCTCACATGCGGTCGCTTGGGAGTGAACCCTCGTCTAGGTGCAAGGCGGGTGGTATAACCACTCGGCCACGGCGTGGCCATAATTTTTACCTGAAAATGTATTTATTGATTGTGGAAATATTGTTCTTCATTATCAATACACTATTACATAGGTTCGAACCATTTGTATAGCTTTTTTTACCAATCTGCTTGAGACACTTTTGGTTTTTGAATGCGCCAACAGCTTCTTCTGCCGTCCAAATCGTTTTCCATTTTTTTTTTTTTTTTTGATATTCGAAAACAAAAAGAAGTCATTGTGTACCAAATTAGGACTGTCATTAATAAGATTAGTCATTAATTCTATTTTTTGAGTGTTCCAATAGTTAGTTGTTAGATTAGATGTGTGTGCGTTCTCGTTGTCTTGACGATCCTTGTTTGTTTTCCTTATTTCACCGAAGACTTCCGGCAAAAACTGTTTGTGTATCATTCAGAATTAATCCTATATGTTCCTCTATAGACAGTGTTGCCATATTACCAATTTTTCTGAAAAGCAAGCGATGATTTGTTTCGAAGTGCTTCGAGTGCAAATCCCTTTTACTGCATTTGATTCATCTTGAAACACCCAAACAATTGACTGATGTTTACGTTCCGGTTCATATACATTGATCCATAATTCGCTACATTTTGAAGCCCCAATATTGTATTTCTTGTGCATTGGCGTGCACCATTCGACATGAGCACCCTTTTGAGAGTGTGTAAAATAATATGGGATCTAACGAGAGCAAATATTTTTCGCGGCTAAATGATCATTCAATATTTTATACATGCTGGTTGAACTAATGCGTAGGACTGCCTATATGTCATAGCATATATTATGATCACTATCAGTTTTTGTACTGCATCAAAAACTATAACAGCTTTTGGAGTTTCGTTGGTGAACGAACGGCGGCTACGATTAAACTAGTTATACCAGCATTTAATGGCAAAGGATGGAGCTTCATCACTAAATGTAATGCAATCTTATCTTGATAATCAACGTCGAAAATCATAATAAATCATCGCATGAACATTTACACGATCTAATCCCATCTTTTCGTGAGACACACGTTCTATTGACAAATTATCTGAATAGGTTAAGGTCAACAACATTAAACGTTCCAATGGAGACATCAAATGGCAGCTAAAGCAATCAGTGTGCCAAGACTCAAAATATAAATATAGTGGTCCTTCTACTTCATACACTCTATCTTCTCCGAGGTCTTCCTACTTTCCTCGCTCTATCTGGTCTATATAATATAGCGTGCCTAGAGAATCTGGAATACGGCATTCTTTTAACGTGTTCTTTCCATAACCTATCCACTATATTCATTTCCACCAATTTGTACACACTTCTTCGTTTCTAATACTATCCCGTCATGTTTTCCAATCAGTGATCTCATAAAGTACATCTGCGATGGCTTTAAACGCCATGGATCTTGAGCTCGTAGTATCCATATTTCAATACCGTACTTCAACATTATTTAGAGACAATATTATACAATTTTTCTTTGATTTCCACTCTCATGTTCTTACCAAAACACCATATATACAGCCGCTTAACTTATTATATTCTATAATTTTTACTTCCAGACCAGTGCTTATAAGTTCAATGCTTACTTGACACCCTAAATACACAAACGAAGATTCCTATTTTATAACTTAAATTTGTAGTACTATTATCTCTCTTCTTTGATTTCCACATTGCCATTGATTTTGTTTCTCTATTTGATATCTCTTATATCTTGAAGAAAACAAACAATAACAAGCAATATAGCTATTTCTTTTAACTTGAATAACGTGGACTACATAAAATATATTTTATAAGAATAATTTGTTGCAGAATGGATTGAAAAAGCTATGTGAATAAAACACATAACTTTTTGTTTTGCTTCTCTGGTGTGTACTACATTAACAAATCTTATGTGTTCTATTCACATTACTCTCTCTACGTCTCTGTAACTGATTATTCTTACAAAATGTATTCTTCTATATATACTTAATGCTAATCGAGATAAACTGTAGCAAAATGGTCTTATTACTTGCTTCTTTATAAGTACAAGGGAAATAAGGTAACAAACTAGACTAAAGGATAGCTAAATATTTTAAAAGCTGTAGCTATGTGATAGAAAATATCCTCTTTGCATGGCCAAGAGTTGCCAAATTCCAATATGAGAAATGTTTTAAGTGTTTTGGAACTGAAACCAATAACAAGAAATATCGCAGAAATTTTAACTCCAAGAAAAAATGTCAATGATATAAATTGTGTGTTTCAACGTGATCTACGTTTTATTTTCCGAGTTCTGCAAAATTCATCAAGAACGAAGGGGTCTTCAGAGGCTATTCTCACAAAATTCAGGATATAAATTTTATTTGTCATTTATATATCACCAGTATACGGTATTTTAATCAAAATGGTTAAAGCTATTTTCGAGAAAATTAAAACTCACGAAATGTTCTTCCATGTAAAGAGTAGTTGAGGGGTGATTTTATTTAGAATATTTGTATCGTAACCCTGGAGGATAATAAATTTAAATACCGCATGTTACTGATTTTTCTTTTTGACCTTTTATTAAAAATGCCCTTTTTACTTTCTCTAGCCCGCATGTACCATGTAAATAGTGGATAGGGAAGGTATTGTATTCCACCCAAAAATTCGATGCAAGATTTCGCCGGAAATATATACAAAACTTGGTATTTAGGTTTAGTATCTTCCAAGGATGCGACATGAAGATTTTCAAGAAAATCCAAAAAACACCCTTTATATGGAAAAAGTATCTAAAATTTTTATTTTCTCAGAAATAGGTAACGAAATTGATTAAAATGTCGTATATTACATCCCAAATAAAATGTATATCTTGAATTTTATGAGAATAGACTCTGAATACCTCTTTATTCTGGATTACTTTTGCCGAGTTTTGCTTAACTGCAGACCCATAAGAGATAGACAAAGACTTACTGCCTAAAAATTTAGATTTTGTCAAAACACACAATTTATGTCCTGTACATTTTTATTGTGGAGGTAACCGTTTCCGAGATATTCCTTTTGATTCGTTCCAATTATAAAGTAGTAATACCTTTCTCAGACTAGAAGTGTCCGTGTTTCTTTAGTTCTACTCCTGGCCAAACAAAGAAGTGATTGGCAATAACAATTGCATAACGACAGCTATTAAAACGTTTGACTATCAGTTTAGCCTCGAGTATTCCTTTGCGTATAAGGAACTAAGTAATAAGAGCATTCTGCTAATGTTTATCTCGATTAGCGTTTTGTACAATGAAGAATAATCTTTTCTAAGAAATTGTAGAGCTGTAACACATCAGTTTTTTAGGAGGTGGAGATACAGGGGACCTTGTATTTTCGATGAAATCCCATAACCGAATTACGTATATGCTAAGTAAAGAAAATAAAAATCTGTACTCTTCAAATTTTGTGGAAAAATGTATGCAGTAGCACTGTTAATCAGTATGTTAATTGCTTAGGTATTTCGCATAATTGTAATATAACAAGTAATAACAAAAAATGTGTTTGTTTTGTTCACAGTCTGTAACCAATTCTCCCGAGGGGTATTCTCCATGCTGGGAGCAGTCAGCCCCGACTCATTTGACACGCTCCATTCCTATAGCAATACATTTCAGATGCCATTCGTTACACCATGGTTTCCGGAGAAGGTAAGTGGTAATTGCGTTTATCTTTGCTATCATACTAATTGTAGTTTTGCTAAAGTGCACATCACCCAAAATTATTGCAAAATTCAGTTCTTTTTGCGTATTTAAGACGACACCGAAGAGCTACAAGTGATTTTCTAAAGAATTAAAGATAAATATTTGATTGTTTGCACAGGCATTACCAGCAACAACTCTCTATTTGATGTAAGTCATGAGTAACTTATAATTAAAAAAATAAAAATCTATTTAATAAAAATATTATAGTCAAAATAATAAATTCTGAAATATATATAATTAAGAATGAATTAATTTGATATCTTGAATATTACCTAATAATATTTTCTTAAAAATAAGGATCCTCAACTGGGTGAGCTCC
Organism: Hymenopus coronatus; assembly: GCA_030762935.1. Taxonomy (NCBI): domain Eukaryota; kingdom Metazoa; phylum Arthropoda; class Insecta; order Mantodea; family Hymenopodidae; genus Hymenopus; species Hymenopus coronatus. The sequence goes on along the minus strand of CM060898.1, from coordinate 83,155,587 downwards.
AATTCAAACTAATAAAGTAACGATTACGATACCAGCTTTCAGCCCAATATGTAAGATCATTCTGGACCTATTAATTCATTTATGTCATAATAATATCAAAAATTCAAAAGTTATCTCTCAACAATATGTGTCATTCTTTGAAAGTACATTCATTTGTAGCAACATGTTTCTTTGGAATTTTACCATTTTAGTATGTTGTGTATTAAATTACTTTTTATAGCAAAATAAAAAAGCTAAGAAAAAGCATAATATGATTTTTTTAATTATTTTTAAAACTAAACTGAGATTAGTCAAGATTCCAATACATTATTTTATTTACATTTTGAGTACGTTGCGAACATTTTTAAGATGTGCAGCAATTTTGTGGAAGAAGATTTGAATAGATATCAGAAAATAACGAAAAAACTCTATTTGAGAAAAGTGCCTTTCAAGTTTGACATAGAGAGCCATTTAATAAGCTCAACGCTTTAAAATGAAGTTCTAGGAGAATGAAACATTTTAATAGGTGTTTTAGAAAGTTCAAAAGACGACATTGCTAAAAAAAAGAAAAAAGTTCTGTGTCCTCTTAAATGTAAATTTTCTTATTTGCATAAACTTTGGTAAAATCACTTCTAGGCAACTAGAAAAGTAACTGAAAAACATCCAGAGATATTGGCATTTAGCATTTAATGTTTAATGTCCGAACAGTACATTAAGGGGGATTCAAGCCCTATTTATTTTTCTTCATCTGCTTACCCTCCTCAGAGAATTTACACCATCCAGGACTTACAAATGAATCCAATTAAAGTAACTAAATCGAAAAGATTTTTTACCTTATCGATTCTGTTGCTGAATTACACGTTTCCTTTAAGATAGTCGCATATCCTTAATACAGCTCTAATGTACGCATGGTTTCTCAGTATACAGTGATACCAATTTCAATAAGAAAAACCCTCTAAAAATCTAATATATTCCATTCGTATGGCTTTATATACAAACTATTGCTACAAAAGATTATCTCATTATCTACATTGTGGTAGTGCAGATGTTCGTTAGCCAGAAATAAAGGAAAAGCAAGATGTGCCGAAAGATAACCTCACGTTTAGAAAAGTCTTAGTAGCTTAAAGTTGAAACAAATAAAAAGAATATCTAGGAAAAGGTTAACTGTACAAAAAAACTGTATATATCTTAAGTTGTGTGTTCTTACAATATCTAAATTTTTGTGTAGTAAATGTTTGTCTATCGTTTACGGTTTAAAAAAGTTCATGTATAATGAAGATGCTATTATCAGAATATTTAAGATATTCATTTTATTTGCGATGGAAGTAGCTTTAATATACACTATTTTAATAAAAACCGTTAAGGTCATTTTTCAGATAAAGAACATTTTCAAGAAATTTTCCATGTAAAGTATAGTTTGGGATGGGGGATATTCTTGAAAATCTTTGTGTCTCATCCAAGAAATGTACTAAACCTATATACCAAAATTGGTGTTTAACAGTATTTTTGTTTTTTGGCTAAGCTGTTCACAGACACACACACACACACATTCACACACTACATCTACTTTTCTAAAAGCGCTTTTATTGAATTCTGGGGGCCTCAAAACATATATTTATGGTGAAATATTGGAATCGAATTTTTAGTGGAATACAATACCTTCTCTACCTACTATATGTATGTACGAGTAGAGAAAACAAAAATGTTGTGATGATAGCATCGTGCAAGCACACACAGACACATATGCTAAAGTTGATACGCCACAAAGGCTGTCCTATATACGAGCACGTTTACTAAATCCTAGTGTTATCTGGTTAATAAGCTTATATCTAGTTATCCACATGAACAGCGACTAAACACAGTTCTTTGTACAAAGTGAAATTACCGCATTTGGTGCTGACCCAATTTAGTGCGTAATCTGATTTGGGTTAGTGCAGGTCGGGCTGCCTCACACAGAGCCTCGTCCTCTATTCTGCTTGTTTAACCCCCTCTTTATCTATAATTTGAATACTTTCAAATTTATTCTGTTAGAAATAAAAATATCACCACACGGTATGGTTAACTTGGGAGTGTCAACGGATCTTTATACATTTTGATGTCCATGTCTACCTTAACGTCACTGGAAACATAATCCAGCACCTAAGATAAAAACTATAAATTCTTTTTACCTTCTCTACTTAGTACACAGTGGATACGTATAGAAGGTGCTGCTCTCCACCCAAAAATTTAATATCCAGATTTCGCCGGAAATAACAGTCCTTGTATCCTCGATTCAAATCCCGTGGGCCGTCAATCCGGGTTTAATTGATACCTTCAGTCACCAAGATAAATTACTGATTGGACATTCAACGCCACGACCCAGAGTTCCGCCTTCAGTTTAAGAAAATTAAAATAGTAAAACTGAAAATCAGACATTGATTGTAATTATGGTGCCATTTAACCTAGATAGTGAAAACAGCTAAGCAGGACGATATCCAGCGCCATCTGCTTGTCGCGGAACAAAGTAGAGGTTTACAACTTAGAAAAGAATGCTGATAGGGGAAGTTACCATTGTTGCTATATGAACTGCTTCGGACATCGTCATAATAGGGGAAACGTGCTCAATATTTATGCACGCGCGCCTAGTGGAAGAAGAAAAAATACAAGGAGAAAAAACGTTATCCTCACCCCTATACAGCTATAGTATGATAGATAAGAGAACTAGAAAGCTGGCTTATAGATCATCTGAGTACGTACGGTGAAAAACAGCCGGACTGGATGGCACCATTGCATTGTCTGCTTGGCGTGAAGCGTGAAGTGATATGGGAATGGGGAAACATCATGAAGGTTATTTCCGTCATACATATTAAACTAGTATTACCAACAAAATCGTCATAGTTAAGCGAGGTTAAATAAATATAATATATAATATATGATACTTTACTACACAAAATGCTAATGTTTATCTCAATTAGCAGAAGTATATGGAAGAAAATCGACTTTTGCTAAAATAGTTATCTGCAAAACATACAGCAAAACTAATGTGAATGGAATACATTAGATTTTGAAGTAGATGTAATTTAAATAACTTCCTAGGGGAGAAAGATGTACATAGAATGGACCATTTAAGTTGTTACTGAATTATATCTCTTTGCACTTTATGGATATAACCATTCTGAATTTTTCTTGTTATTTACGTTGGTGTAAGAGCGATAATTGCAAAGTGCTTAAGGCAATGAGAGAGCAACATAAAAATCCTGACGTGCTCCATTCACATGATTTTCTCTATGTGTTCTGCAAACAAAGTTTTCATAAAAAAAGATTATTTCTTTAACTACATCATGTTACGCGAGATGAATATGAGCAGAAGTTGTCTTATTACTTGCTTCCTTCAGCAGAAATGAAATATGATGATGCGGTAGCCTAAAACAATAGTCAATTCTTTTAAAAGCTGGTCACCATGAGAACAATTGATGTTCGGTTCGTTTTGAAATGCCTGCAGTGAAACAAAAGACTGAATTCCCGACTGAAAAAATTATGTAGTATAACACTGAAACCAATAATAATTTAGATGTTTGTTTAGTAAGTTTTATCTATATCTTACAGTTATAAAAAAAGCATCCGGAATGAAGAGTTCTTCAGAGTCTATTTCCCAAAAATTCAGGATGTTCATTTTATTTATAACGTAAATGTACGTGTTTTAATCAAAGTCGTTAGAGACATTTTTGAGGAAACGGAATTTTTTAAAAATGTTCTGTGTAAAGTGTGTTTTGGGCAGAGTGGATTTCTTGAAAGTCTTCGTGCCGCATTCTTAAAAGATACCAAAATGAATTACTAAATTTGGTAATAAAAGGTATTTTGTTTTTTAGATATGTTGGTCGTAGACACAGACAAACCTAATTTTAAGAATGCTTTTCTTGGGGATCTCAAAACAGATATTCCGGTGAAATCTCGATATTTAATTTTTTTCTCTCAGGTATTAAACACATAGTGCATAGAGTAGGTATTGTAATGTTATTCGGTACAGAGATTTGACCTGAAATATATGTTTTGGGTCACCATGAATCCAAAAAAATACATTTTAGATAAAGGTCCGTGTGTGTCTCTGTGTGTCTGTGTATGTGGGTCTATGTGCGTGTGTTTCTTTGAACAGCATGGCTCAAAAATGAAAAGACCGTTAAACACCAAACTTGATATTTAAGTTAGGTATCTTCAAAGGATGCGACACGAAAATTTTCAAGAAAATCCCCCCCACTCACAACTACTCTTTATATGGACAAAATTTCGAAAATTTTGAGTTTCACAAAAATGATCCTAACGATTTTGATTAAAATCTCATATATTTAAGATCTTTATATGAAAATAAAAGATATATCCTCAATTTTCTGAAGACATGTTTATTATGCATGAATTTTGCTGTTTTTGTATAACTGGTAAAGCGTAAGAGATAAACAAAAACGTACCGCACAAAAAATGTAGCTCGTTAAAACACACAATTTATGTTACATAAATGTTTTTGTGGAGTTGACCTCTTTTTACACATTCTTTGTTTTAAGTTTTAGTTTTAGAATGCTTATAAGTTTCTCAAACGGGAGTTTGTCAACTCCTGCCGATACAAATAAAGGTACTTCAATCACATAGTAACCAGATTTGATTATCGATTTAGCCTAGTATATTGTGTTATCTCCCATCTCCTTACAAGGAAGCAGGTTGTAAGACCCTTTCTGCCATTTTTTCTCGATCAGCGTTAGTTAAATAAAAGAATAAGCTTTTTGGCAATAGTTTATTTCAGAGATGTCGAAAAAGACTTATGAATGGAACACATCAGATTTTTGTAATAGATGTATTACTGTCTTTACGTATTATGTGCAAAGTTAGTGTAGAGAAAGTAAAAGATGGTCCTAAAATGACCACCACAATGTTCATTACTTAAAAGACAACTAAAGGCATTTACTTTACCCCTTAATATCAAGTAACTTTTATTCAAGATATTGCGTTTTATAACTCTAGTTTTGGAGGTATTGTACATTCTTGGCTTAAATGGTCTACCCTGTATAGGGATTGTTTGCAATTTAATGATTTTTTTAAAGAATTATTAGAGTTCTATGAAAGAGGTTAGACATAAATTGCGGATGAACGATATTGGTGGAATCTAGGTAATTGGAGAAGCTTATGTTAGTGTGTGCGAGAGAGTAGAGGACATGGACAATCAAATTATGTATTCATCTATGAAAGACAACAGTTCTCTTAAACTTTATGGAACTATTAAAGAGCGATCGTAAAAGTGATAACTGTAATGTCGGGCAAAACGAAGGGCTGAATAGCTGAGACAAGGTTTATGGCAACCCAAAGATTCGTGATAAAAAGTGGAAAAGAGTCTTCGCATGGTTTGTAGAATGGAAGAAGATGTGAAGCACATTCTCGTTGACTGTACCAACACACAACAATGGAAACTAAGCTATTTGAACTAAAACAATTTTAAATAGAAAAACTTTACATGCTCCATTCACATGACTTTAAATACTTGTTCTACAAACAAATTCTACAAAACACCAGTCTGCTATCTACTTCATGCTAATCAAGATAAAAATTAGAAGATATTATTGTATTGCTTGCTCCTTGCAGCTGGAAGGGAAACTAGGCTAAAGTTATAGTAAAATATTTTTAAAACTGTCGTTATGCCATTGCATTAAAATTCGGTTCTGTACGTAAGAGACCAGGAGTAATACAAATAAAACAGAAATTACGACTTCCTGTTTGTGAAAAGTATAAGTATTTTAAAATTAAGACTAATAAACGAGAGAATTTTGGAGATCATTAGTCCCTCAAAATTAATTTTGGAGCTTTATTTATGGACGCTCGTTGTCTACTGTGGCTCTCAGCGTCCCATTCTATACTGGGCGCGAAAGACCGCTTAATTTTGCTCAGAGGCCTCTTTATCAGGCTTGAGCTTATTTTGCGACTCGTAAATCCACTACACGGGACCAACAGCTTTACTTCCCTTCCGAAGGAAGCCATACTAAGGAGTTTTACGCCCGGAAAATGCTATCGTCCTCCGCCGGATTTGAACCTGCGACCTTTGGTGTATGTAGCTCCTCAACACACACACAATATATATTGATGAGTAATCATTTTCAAAATATTCCGTGTTATAAAATAATAATAATAATAATAATAATAAGAAGAAGAAGAAGAATATACATCACACAATGTTGTGACTTAGCTTTAAGAAGACACCAGGTGGCCTAACTGTCCCGTATTTGACGTATGCAGATATCCCTTCGGGCGTTAAAAGAGATGTAGAACTCTACGAGGCTATTAAATTGGTAAGTGGGTAACTGAGGGAACTTCATTATACCTTCTTTACCGAGCGAAATGACTCCGCGATAGTACATTCGCGTTCCGAAGGTCACGAGATCTCTACCCGCGGCCGAACTTACCCATGGTTATTTCGGGGGGTTTCATAGGTCACCAGACGAATCCTGGGGAGGTTTCTTTCATCCCACGAATTTCCAGTCCCTTCATTTTGTTCCGTGGTGTAATAGTTATCATCTTTGAAACTGAAGATGCTGATTCAAACTTTGCTGAGGGCGATGGACTTTTTCGGGCGCAAAAGTTCTTAGCATGGCTTCCTTCAAAAGGAAAGTAAATCCGGTGGTCCCGGTTAAAGTTTATTTGCACGTAAGAGAACCCCATTCCTTGAAAGAAGAGGTTTCTGGGTAAAATTCCGCCATCTCGCGTCCGTAAGTTGTGACTTCGTTCCACAGTGCCACATGTGGGAGACGAACTGATCCCTCGTCACCATGCCGCATAGCGGCGAACTCCTCGAACTAAAAATTGAAATCCAATCACGGAAAGATAGACGAAGCCTATGCTGCACTTAGAAGATACAGGAAATTATCTCATTTCGTTTCATTTCATCTTTCAGTCCGATTTTTCCAGGTAGAGGCGACGGCAATTATGTTCCGATAAAGGTGATGAGATTTCGCTTTCTAATTATTACTGTTCTCTCAGTTGGGTTAGTATGGTGGTAATCCGTCCGCGCGGAAGGAAGGACCAGTGGCGATACCCGTAGATGCTGGCGGCTGTCTGACGAAACCTAGCGGAGAGAAGAAGAACTATCAGCATCGATTAGGGCCCACCTCAGCACACACTTGCTCGGCGAACGTGCGTCTCTCTACATCTCACGCCTCTGACCAGGGATCTGACATACCATAGTGACATAATGGTTACTGTGGAACCCCCTCCGCCCAGCACTTGCTTATTATGCCGGTTCAGTCATTGAGAGGAGTAAAAGAAGGCCGGTTTTAACTTGAAATAGCTCCGTTGAGTTCTGCAGCTATTTTAACCTTCGAAGGATTACCTGCACATGTGAAACACGAAGTTATTAGAGCATGTGGGATACAGAAAGAAGAGTAATGCTAAAATTAGCAGTTAGAGATCTACGAGCAGCTATCTTCAAGCCTAATGAACACAATTAGCTGATTAAATGCTATCACTCTCGTATCCAAAAGAGCAGGTAGCAAGAGTGGTTTTGTACGCAGAGTGAGTACATGCAAGTGAAATTTAATTAATGTATTCCATTTGTAGCATCGTCATTTGGTTCCAGTCTCGTTACATTAACAACCGCGCATCGGAAACCAACGGGTGCTTTTAAACCAGAAGCATCTAAACTCATCTAAATATAACTTGCAAATTTTGTCAGTACTTCAGTGTCTGTTCATCGCAGTATGTATTTCTAGAAACACCAGCATTAAGGATAGAAACACAAGTGAGAGTAAACATTCCTATTAGCTTAATGCTATGATATCCATGTGTTTTTCGCAATGGCATGCGCTCACAGATGCCAAATAACGTGCTATTTCAAAAATAGTTCTAGAAAGTACAGTAAAAACATGGATATTTGCCGTTATTTTTAGTTTCTTATAGTGTTTAAATACCAAATTTGGTATTTAAATTTAGTGTCTTCTAAGATTGCGATACGGAGATTTTAAAGAAAAACACCTCCTTCCAAGCTAACCTTTTCATGGAAAACAAACCTTTTTAAATTTACTTTTTCTCAAAAATGGCGATTTTGATTAAAATACCATATATTAAAGATATTTACACGACAAAATTTATATATTGGATTTTCTGAGAACAGCGCCTGAAGGTCTCTTTATTCTGAATGAATATTTTTTTTTATTTATTTATTTTTAACGCCCGCTTTACTACGTATGGCACCTTAGGCGATAACGCTGATGAAGATGGAACACCGGTGGAATGCGATGGCGAGGGAAGCCAGAGAACTCGAAGAAAACGCCTCTTGTCTCTTTATCCACCACAAATCTCAAATGCGGTCGCCTGGAATCGAACTCGCATCGCCTTGGTGAGAGTAGAGTGGTGTAACGACTTGGCCACGGCGTGGCCGCAGAATTTTGGATAACTGGTAAACCATAAGAGAGATAATGCAAAAAAATTTTAGATGAGGTTAAAATACACAATTTATATCACATATATCTTTTGTAGAGTTAAAAATTTCCGAAATATTCCTTGTTGGTTTCAATTTTAAGCTACTCAAATAGGAGGGCATCTTTCGTGTGATCTGTCTTTTAACTCCTAGCCATGATCTGATTTTTAAGGATTTGACTTTCGCTATAGCCTAGTGGATTATCTTATTTCTTTGCTATTTAAAGGGAACTAATAAAACAATTTCTGCTAATGTTTATCACGAAGTAGACACAAGAATAATCTTTCGTAACAATAGTCTGTAGAGAAATTCATGTGAATAGAACATATCAGACTATATATTATATTGGCCGCGCCGTGGCCGAGTGGTTAGACCACCGGACTCTCACCTAGACGGCCGGGGTTCGATCCCAAGCGACCGCATGTGAGATTTGTGGTGGACAAAGCGGCGCTGGGGCGGGTTTTCTCCGGGTACTCCGGTTTCCCCCGCCATCGCATTTCACCGGTGCTCCATCATCATTCATGTATCATCAGTGTCACCGCCTGCGGTGCCATTAGTAGTTAAAGCGGGCGTTAAAAACTACCAAAAAAAAAAAAAAAAGACTATATATTTATTTATTGTTGACAGAATCTCTGTGTCATCTGGTTTGGGAATGAGCCATTCTCTTTTCAATTTGAATTCAAGTATGTGGGGTGAACTAGGAAATAAAAAGTCGGTTTGTTTATACCGTAAAATAAAAAAAAGAATGGGGAACTATAGCGAAATATTTTCACAGAATATGTAGATTACTTAAATAAGTAATTTGAGATAGGAGAATTATGACCTGTTTATTGAAATTTCGAAGTAACGGCTATAAGTTTCTGAAGTGCCAGTACGCCACGTATCGCGGCACTTCGTCTGGAATGAAAAAAATAATAATAAAAACATTTACTCCATGACAGTAGTAGAAATCATGACCTTTGGGACAGTAGTTTCCCGCGTTACACATTAAGCCACCAGAGCAGTTGAAAAAGCGCCTCAAGAGTAAAAGCTACCTCAAGAACGTAATTAATGAACGCTTAGTGTCGTACTGTCAAGTAATTAGTTCGAGATTTGACAGATTTTTGCGACATTATATCTTGAGAACGCTAGTAAAGAACTGCTAAAAATCGATATTTCTATACTTGGGCAGCAGTTTTAAAGACATTTTAAGCCATTTTTTTTAACTTGCCTTGCTTTAACACCGACTTATCAGCACCTGATGTCCACATGTTTAACGCTATGTAGCTGCGTTATGTTTTGCCGGGGACCATGCATCGCCGATCTCAAATTACTTATATTAGTCACGTGCACAATCTCGCAAATTATTTCGGTCTAGTTCATTAACACCCTGTATAGTAAGCAAGAGAGGGGAGGAGTATTTGAAAGGGATGACAGAAAAAGAATTACAATGTTGTTCATTATGTAGTGAGTAAGATAGTATTGTTAATTGTATTTGTTTTTTCCTCACTAGCCGTGTATAGGTCAGGAATTGATTAGGTAGAGGTAGACTGAAGAATTCAATGTTATGGACGGGATTTGAACCACGGATCTCCCACCCTCTAGCGGTTATTCTACCATGGCAACAAGCTACGATGGCAAAATGCCGTCATGGTATAAAATTTCTCTTAATTCTGTTAAATGTAGTAAACATAGATTATGGTCTGTAGTTTAGTAAGAGTAATAAAATTACATTGTTTATCCTATCACGACAATCCTTTTAAATCAGGCATTTTAATAATTTGAATTAAAATTTGTCTTTCTTTTTAGGAAAGTTTTTATTCGTTGATATTAATTGACTCGCAGGTTTCCCGGTAAACCACAAATAAGGTGATTAGAACCTGTGATCTTGAGAACAAGAAAGTAGCGCCTTATCTTTAGACTACGGAGAACACAGGAAAATAGTAAGGAAGCATTTTAACTGAAGACTGAAAGCCATACTTTAATCTGACGGTGTACATCAGCTCTGATGAGCTCGTTTCGTATCGGTTTTATGTCAAAAGTCTGGCATTTAAACATTAAACTACGGCATTCATTGAGATGATCTCAAAAATGTTTTAGATGACATTAGTGCTAATTAATGCGAATTAGTTAAAGAATTTAATGCCCTGTCGGAACGTTGCCATGGTAGCTCAGGCGCTTAGAGTAACCGGACGAAAATGGGGAGACTCATGGACTATGGCATTTAATTTTTGGGTATGACTCTATCTTTCCGAGATGATGAATTACTGTACGATCGGGAAGAGAGATTTGGGCAGACCTCATAACAGATGGCTAGAAAATAGAGATGGAAATGTGATAACACCTAATCCTTGATGGCAGAAGAAGAAGCAGTATGCCGTTGCTAATCGAATCAACAGCAAGTAATGGAACTAACATCAGCAATCACTACAAAAAGAAATTCTCCAGAATGCAGAATGCTAGCAGCTATATAATTATATTCACCTAATTGACTTTATTCAGCACTTCTCCCTCTATTTCCCTCTGTCAGCAAACCTCTATTAAGATCTTTCTTTTATTATTTTTATACCGGTTCATCAAATCCCTCTGGCCTCTCTTTCGAATTAATTAGGATATTCGTGTAATATTTTTCTCCCTTTCACTTCGGGTGGCCGAAACCACTTAATTACCAACTGGCTGTATCACTCATCTCGGTATTTCCGTTCCCAGGCGCTTTTCATATCCACTCCATTGGGCTCAAGGGTGTTTTATTTTTTTGGAGATAATGGCTTTCTCCATTATTGCTAAAACCTTTTGCATGCTCTAACAATGTCTCCATCATGCAATGGAAAATCACACACAGTTATCAAGTGATTAAATTAGGACTTTAATTAACAACTTGACGTAAATGCTTTCTCATCAGTTTACAAGATTTTCTTGAGAACTTGAAAAATTTAAATCCTGATGTGTTCCCTAGGTATTCAGCAAAGAGACGTTTCTTACAAAAGACAATTATTTCATCCACATTATGCTAATTAAGCTAAACATTAGCAGAATTACTTGCACAATAGTCAAATATTTTAAAAGACAATCCTAATATGAAACAATTGAATTTCGGTTCTGCTTGCTTTTTAGGAATAAACAAAAAAGAGGTGAAGACAAACAAAGATTACTTTTCATTTAAGAACAGTTTGAGTAGCTTAAAACTGAAACCAATAAGAGGGATATCTCGGAAACGGCTAACTCTACAGCAAAACTGTGAATGACATAATTTGTGTGTTTTAACAAGATCTAAATTTTTTGTGCAGTACCTTTTTGTCTACTTCTTACGGATTATCAATTTTACAAAAGTTAAACAAAAGCCACCCAGAATGAAGGATCTTCAGAGGCTATGCCCAGTAAATTCAAGATATATATTTCGTTTGTCACAAAATATATTAAGCATATGGTATTTCAATGAAACTTGTTAGAACTTTTTTTTTGAAAACATCAACATTTTCTATATAAAGAGTATTTATGGGTGGGGTGATTTTCCTAAAATTTCCGTGTCGTATGCTTAGAGGATAGTGAACTTATGTACCAAGTTTTATATTTAACCGCTATTTCGTTTTTGAGTTACGCTATTCATAGACAGACACAAAAATGCGCGCGGATCTTTTTCTAAAAATTATTTTTTTTGGATTGGGAGGAACCTAAAACATGTACTTCCGGTGATATTTCCGTGTCGAGCTTTTGGCTGGAATACAATACTTTTCCTTACTACTATGCATTATACATACGTGCTAGAGAAAGTAAAATATGAAATGTTAATTTAAACTTCCTCTGCTCTCTATTGTTTATTAGGTTTATATAAACTATTCTTTAGAAATCTTTTTTTTTCTCTTCTATTTCATGTTAGTTTAGGCAAACATTTGAAAAAAAAATTGATGTATCCCATTGACATGACTCAAAAACTTACATTTCTACTATTTCATACTGAGATAAATATTTTCAGAACGATTATATTACTTATTTCCTTTTAAATCGAACGGAAATAAGGGAATGCACTAGGCTAAAGCAATAGTCAAATCGTTTAAAAGCTGGTTGCCATGCGATTTTTTCGCATAATCAGTAGAAAACAAACGAACTACTTTAAAATTGAAGCCAATAATCTGGATAATCACGGAATTGGTTAACTCCACAAATAATTAGCATATCATATAAATTGTGTTTTGTCTATCTCTTATGTTTTAGCAACTAAGCAAAGGTCATCCTGAATGCAGAGAGGCTCAGGGGCTATTCCCAGAAAACTCAAAATATTCATTTTATCTGTCATGTAAATATGTTTAATATAAGATATTTTAACTAAAATGATTAGAACCATTATTGAGAAAGTCAACATTTTCGAAAATATTCCCATGAAAAAATAGATTGGGTAGTGAGGGCTGTCTTCTAAAACCTTCCAATCGCATGCTTGTAAAATGATTAGGTTAAAATAAATATTACATTTTGTATTCAACCGAGTTTTCGTGTTTGAGTTAATCTGTTCACAGACAAACGTATACCAATATGCGCGCGTGGATCTTTTCCGTAAAAGTTTAGGAATCAATGGACCGCAAAACGTGTATTTCCGGTGAAAGAAAAAGGGTTTTATTTACGGACATCCTTTAACTACTGTGGCTCTCAGCGTCCCATTATTATATATTGAGTGAAAGGCCGCTTAATTTTGGTCAGAGGACTCTACATCTGTCTTGAGGTTCTTTTACATGCCGTAAATCTACAATATGGGACCAACGACTTTATTTCCCTTCTGAAGGAAGCCATGCTGAGGAGTTTTACGCCCGAAAACAATTCATCGTCCTCCGCTTGGATTGAACCCGCGACCTTGGGTATATGAAACTAGCACGGTAACCACTACACCTCGGAAAGCAGTTGTTTCCGGTGAAATCTTCATATCATATCATTTGGGTAAAATAAAATACCTATTCTACCTTTAATGTCTACATAATATATAAAGATAAAAAAAATATCTATTGTGTATCATTCGCATCACTTTCTCTACATTTTTGTAACAAATTATTGTTAAAAACGTTGTTCTTCTATCTCCTTCATGTTAATTGAGATGAAATTAGTAGAAATGGTCTAAATGTATGCTTCTTTATAAGCAGTAGAGAAATTCGGAAAGCGATAAAGACATCTTTTAAAAGCGGGTTGCTATGTGATTGAAATCCCTTTGTTTCTATGGCCAAGTTGACAAATACCCGTGTTAGAAAAGTATAAATATTTCAAAGCTGAAACATTATAACAATGAATATATCAGTTCTACTAAACAAAACGTGTATGACATAAACTATGTGTTTTAACGAGATATACATATTTTGTCTATCACTTACTTTTACCAATTCAGCCAAATTCATCCAGAATAAAGAGGTGTTCGGAGGCTGTTCCTAGAACATTCCAGATATAAATTCTATTTGCCATGTAAATATCTTTAATTAGCGCTTTTTTAGTTAAAATCATTAGAGCAATGTTTGAGAAAGTCTAAATTTTTTAAAAGTTTCCATGTAAAGGGTAGTTTGGGGTGGGAGATCTTCGTGTCACATCGCTGGGACTTATCGAACTTTTCGTTTTTGAGCTATGCTGTCCACACACACACACACACACTGAGCTTCTTCCTAAAAATGCTTGTTTTTGGTTCAGGGGTCTCAAAATATGTATTGAATTTTTGGGTGGAATGCAATACCTTCTCTATACACGTACACAGAAAGTGATAATTACATTGCATGTTTCGTTGTCGATACAAAGGGAATGGTGTTATATAATGACCCCGAATCCCTTACTGTTTCCATGAAATCACCTGAAACAATTTAAACGAATAGCAAATGTGGAACTTTACTGGCTATTAATACCCATATTTTGGAAATGGCTTTTAGCATAAATAAGTTATGTGAATTAATTGCACGCTTAAGAGGTCTAATTTTTTTGTGGAGCACGATTTTGTCTTATGTCATTCTGGTACAAGATTAAAGTTTTCCATCTTTTCTTAGAAGCTTCAAGATATGCATTTCAGTAGTCATTGAAATATTCTAAACGTATGGTATTGTAAACAAGGGTCATTTGTTAGAGCCATTTTTAGGACGTCAAACATTTCGAAACATGTTCCAATTAAAGCGTAGGCAGATAAGGAATTATCTTGAAACTCTCATCGTGTTTGAAAGATAGTGAGCTTAAATACCAAACGTGAGATTGACGAATACAGGTAACGTAACTTCATAGCATGAGAGCACAGAAGGGATCTTCGCCTACCGCCCGGCCTGAAGGCCCGACGGCGTTATGAATGGGATGCAGTGCTGGAGGGTAAGACGTGATCAGGGCCTCGTTGATGTGGTCTTCTCGATCTGGAGCCGTTACTTCTTAATCGAGTAGCTCCTCAATTGTCTCTCCAGGGACTTCACGAGGCCGAGTGAACCTCGGACCTCGTCTCCTAGCGGGGGAAAATTCCACACACATGTACCGGGAATCGAACTCAGTTCTCCCGCTTGGCAAGCAACCGCGCGTTCTTGTAAATAAATACCTTTAATCAAAATCGTTAGAGCCATTTTTGAGGAAAACAAATATTTAAAAAAAAAAAATCCATGTAGAGGGTAATTTGAGTAGGGAGATTAAAAACCTGTGACTGTCGGTTTAGCCTAGTGTCCGATATTCCCTTATTTCCCTTCTACTTATAGGGAACTAAGTAAAAAGAACATTCTGCTAATGTTTATCTGAATTAGCATAAAGGTGGGAGAGGAATACCTTAACAATAATTTGTTATAGATATGTAGAGAAAATCATGTGAATAGAAAACATTAGATTTTTTAACATACATCTGTTATTTTGCATGGTTATGTTTGAAAGAATATTGTTTAGTTGAGGGTTAAAATTCCATTTCACTATGTTAAACAGTTCTTTTTAAATTTGAAATCAAATTTGGCACTCAAACAGCAGTAAAAAAACTTTACTTACAGCTACCCAGTGTCCCCAACATTTGAAAACTAGCGGATTGCCAGTCAGTGTTGAACTCATATCTCGTCCAACATGCTGGCAACGGACCAAAATAAAATGAACACTCAGTAGAGTGTTCTGTAGATCCATAAGCAACAGCCTAAATGAGAATAACATGGCACCTTGTACAAGCAGGGTGAAAGCGTGCGGCATTCCCTCAGACATGTGATGACGTGTTTTGCTATTCATGTACATCACCACAAAATATGCCAAGCGGAAAAATACCACAAAAGTGATGAACATTGCCTGTGCAAATTGTGTGGAAACAAATGTGCACCGCAACTCGTGCAAGAGGGCACTAAGAGAATAATCTCTTTAATAGGGCAAAATTTTTCTACAGCGCCGTATCACAAATTGTGTTTTGGATGTATAGTTTTTGGATGCATAGGAAACGTTTGGCCACGACTGGCATATAACTTTCTACACAAAAATATATGTCTCAAATACGCAATATTTATTTTGCTTCGTTTCGTAGTCGTTTTACGCTCCCCATATTTTGGGACTGACAACCCTAGGATTATAAGCAGATGCTTGTCGGGGAGCCACTAGCACGTAAACTCAGAATGGAGAACCTGGAACGAGTGTTTGGCCCGTAACCCGGCACGAGCGTGAGGAAGTGGATGATATTAATGGAAGCGAAATGGGTGATAGAAAAGGTGATGATGGAGGAATTGGTGGAATGGCCGGGGAAACCGAAGGACCCTGGGATCGAGCCCGACAGCCTAGGTGAGAGGATAGCGGTCTAACCACTCGGCCATGGCGCCACTTTTATTTTATTTTATTTTATTTTATTTAAGTTTCTAATTCCATTATGAAACGCAAATACCAGTAGAATTTATTACAAAAAGTGTACTACATTCACATTATTTTCAGTGCTTTCAACAAATAATTCTTAAAAATCAGATGCGTTGCATTTACATAACTCTCTTTAACTAATCCACAAATAACTTTTATTTACATCATGCTAATTGCAATAAAACTACCAAAATTGGTTTTATTGCTTGCCTCCTTTTAAGCGGAAGGGACATAAGGGAATACACTAGGCTAAACGGCTAGTCAAATAATTTAAATGCCTATCGCTTTGTTCAACATTAGAACTCGTTCCGTTTACAAGGCCAGAATTAAAAAAAAAAATAAAAAAAAATAAAAAAATCTGATGTGTTCCATTCACATGACTTTCTCTAGTTCTGTGTAACAAAATATTGTTAATAAGCTTATTTTTCTATTTATTTCAAGCTAATCGAGAAAAAAATAGCAGAAATGGTCTTATTACTTGCTTTCTTGTAAGTAGAAGCGAAATATGGGAGTATCATAGGTTGAAGTGAAGTCAAAAGCTGGTTACTAGGTGACTGAAGTTCCTTTGTTTGTATAGACACGAATTGACAAATTCCTGTATGAGAAAACTATAAGTTTTTCAAAGCTGAAACCATAAACAAGGGATATCTCAAAAACGATCAACTGCTCGAAATAAAAAATATCATATAACATAAATTGTGTGTTTTAATGTGCTCTAGATTTTTTGTGTGGTAAGTTTTTGTCCATTTCTTACGGTTTAGCAGCTATGCAAAATTCCTCCAGAATAAAGTACTCTTCAGAGGCTATTCCCAGAAAATTAAAGATATACATATTATTTGGCAGGTAAATAAATATCTTTAATATACTATATTTTAATCAAAATAATTAGAGCCATTTTTGAGAAAATCAAAATTTTTGAAAAAAGTTCCATATAAAGGGTGTTGGGGGTGGGGGGATTTTCTTGCAAATCTTCGTGTCGCATCCTTGGAAGATACTAAACTTAAATACCAAGTTCGGTATTTAACGGTCTTTTCGTTTTTGAGCTATGTTGTCCACAGACACTCACACGCACACACATGGACCTTTTTCCAAAAATGCTTTTT
Organism: Hymenopus coronatus; assembly: GCA_030762935.1. Classification (NCBI taxonomy): domain Eukaryota; kingdom Metazoa; phylum Arthropoda; class Insecta; order Mantodea; family Hymenopodidae; genus Hymenopus; species Hymenopus coronatus. The sequence continues at coordinate 83,138,301 of CM060898.1, read as the reverse complement.
TTGGATTCAGGGGGACCCAAAACGTGTATTTCCGGTGAAATTTCGGTATCGAATTTTTGGGTAGAATACAATACCTTCTCTATACACTATCTACAAAGTACGTGTAGTGAAAGTAAAAAAATAGAGCTACGGAGCGAAATTTGAATTACCACATAAGATAGGTTAATAGTTTAAAATTGAAATCAATAACAAAGAATATCTTGCAAACGGTTAACTTTAAAAAAAACTGTATGTCATAAAACTTGGGTGTTTGTTGAGATCTACATTTTTGTGGAGTAAGATATTGTCTATCCCTTACAGTTTCCCAGTTATGCAAAAGTCAGCCAAAATAAAGACGTCTTCAGAAGCTATTCCCAGAAAATTCAAAATATACATTTCCTTTGTGTAAGAATATCTTAAACATTTGGTATTTAATTATAAACCGTTGATCTTTAGAATCATTTTTGAAAAATTAAAAATTCTCGAGAAATGTTCCAAGTAGAGGGTAAGAGGGGATGGAAAGTTTTCCCCGAAAATCTTCGTGTCGCATCCTTGGAAGATACTGAACTTAAGTACCAACTTTTGTACATAAGTTTAGTTTTTCAACTATGTCTTCTAAAAACACACACACAGCGAAACACGCACACACATGAAACGTTTACTAAAAATGTATTGTATTTTTGCTTCCCTGAAACACGTATTTCCGGTGAAATCTCGGAATCGAATTTTTGGGTGAAATACAATTAGCTTCACTACCTGCTATGTGAATTGTGCATATTTGCTAGAGAAAGTATAAAAGAATAGTTATGGGTATAAAACTTTTAAGGAAGTACATCATGATTGTGGCCAACACTTGAAACAGAAATTAATAAAATTACATTACTTATTTCGACAAAAACAAATACAATAAACAAATTTTTTGATACTAGTACTATTTGAATAAAGTATAATTCGGATTTAATAACGTTTTAAGTATAATAATTAACACATTTTCTCTCACCAAAGCGGTCCGGATTCGATCCAAGGCGACTACATTTGGGATTTATGGTGGACAAAACGGCGTAGGGGCGGGTTTTCTCCGTTTCTCCGGATTTCTTCACAATTGCATTCCACCGGAGCTCCCTCTTCATCAGAGTCATTCCTGCGGTGCCACAGTAATAAAACGGACATCAAATATTATCAAAGTATATATAAAAAAAATCTAATGTGTTCCATTCACATGAATTGTTCTACATCTCTGTAACAAATTATAGTTAAAAAGCTTATTCCTATATTTACTTCATGCCAATCGACATAAACATTAGTAGACATTATTTTAATAGTTGCTTTTTTGTAAGTAGAATGGAAATAAGGGAATATACTAGGCATAAGCAATAGCTTTAAATATTTTAAAACTAAAACCAATAACAAAATCTTTCTCGGAAACGATGAACACCACGAAAAGAATTGCATATGAAATAAATGATATGCTTTAAGAAGAACTACATTGTGTATACATATCTTTAGTAAGTTTTTGTGCATTACTTAGGATTTACCATTTATGCAAAATTCATCCAGAATAATGAGGTCTTCAGAGGATATTCCCAGAAAATTGAAGTTATACCGTTTATTTGTCATATGGGTATCTTTAATATACAATTTTAATGAAAATCGTTATAGACATTTTAGGGAATATCAAAATTTTTAAAAATGTTCCAGGTAAAGGGTAGTTGGGGTGGGGTAATTTTCTTCAAAATGTTAATGTCGCATCTTTGGAAGGTACTGAACTTAAGTATTAATTTTGGCATTTAACCGACATATCGTTTTTTAGCAATGCTGCCCACAGCCATACACACAGTCAAACACAGACATTTTTCTAATAATACTTTTTTTGGATTCATGAAGTCTCATAATATGTATTTCCGGTGAAATCTCGGTTACGAATTTTTTGGCGCAATACAATACCTCTCTATACGCTATGTGTATAGTAAGTAAATATCTTTTACGGACTCAGAGGACCTCAAAACACATATTTCCGGTGGAATTCCGGTATGGAACTTTTTGGTGGAATACAATACTTTCTCTGTCTAGTACGTACATTGATATACGAGCTAGAGAAAGTAGAAGTAGCTAATAATAATTAAAGTTTCTGATTCATTAAAGTATTTGCAAAAATTAGACGAGTTAAAATCTAGCTAGTCTATATGAACAAAATCATGGTTTTCCTCGTGACACTCCACAGTTGTGTATGAACTTGAATCTCTGTTTTCACAATGATAAAGCGAGAGCCGTTTTTCGTGCAGGTACGAGCTATAATTTTTAGGGAGAACATAAAGGGATTACTTTGCAAAAGGCTTACAGATTCTGCAATTCCCGCGTGTGCATCACCCGAAACAGGTTTTGATGAATGTTATTGTCATCAGGTAACATCCGCGAGAACACAGTAACAAATTTAAAAGCTGCCTCGCACCTTTGCTGCTGCAGAATCCATTAGGCCGGAATGCTGAATGGTAGCCGTGGAACGCCCGGTCTGCTTGGAATTGCTACAGTATTTCCAATTAGAAACGTTAATTAGTTCCCATGATTCACGGGACAAAATTGCTTCGCTCCCCCTCCCTCCGCCCCTTAAATTCACACCAGCCTGAAGAAGTGAATTGGAGCAACTCAAGGTGGGTTTTAGCGAGGGATTGCTTGCTCGGCTCGTTGCGTTCGTTCCTTGAGACGTTACGGGATTTACAAGGCTATTTTCCTGGGGTTAATCAACTTAATTGAGCCCTGGGAAAGATGCGTGCCAGAAGCCGGTGATTTCCTTCTTCTCTCGCCCAGTGACGTCACAAGTCAAACGTCTTGAGGCTGACTTCTAGATAATTAGCCTCTGTACAGACTTAATGCATTCAGATGTTCCTCAGTTCCCTGCATATATTAGCTAATCTCACAACTTTGGGTTATAATGCATTTAGTGCCTGAACAGATGATTATTTTAAACCTGCTGACGTTTACAGAACAATAATCAGGATAATGTTTACAGTTTTAAACCAAAATGCATTAAGAACTTTTACATATTTTGCTTAAGAAGAAGCATCGTCGAAATTTGGAAAATCTACAGCACAAAAGATATATATCGAAATTTATATCAGTTATTATACCCATTAATAATCATATTTTTACCACGTATCAAAATTATAGCTAACATGGTTACAATTTTCAATTTCTCTACACGTACTCTGCACATAGAGAAGCTATTGCATTCCACTCTAAAATTCGATACAGAGATTTCACCGGAAATTCACGTTTTAGGGTCCCCTGTATCAAAAAGAATTTGAAAAGGGTCGTGTGTGTGTGTCCACGTGCCTTTGAACACGATAGCTCAAAAACGAAAAGCCGGTAACATACCAAACTCGGTATTTAAGTTTAGTATCTTCAAGGAATGCGACACGAAGATATTGAGAAAAATCCACCCACCACAAGCCACCCTTTACAGGAAGAAAAAGTTTCGACATTTTTTACTTTCTTAAAAATGGCTCTAATGATTTTGATTAAAAAACCGCATATTAAATGTATTTTCATGGCAAATAAAATGTATATCTTGAATTTTCTGGTAATGTCTCTAAAAATATCTTTATTCTGAATGAATTTTGCTGTATTTTGCGTAACTGATAAACCGTAAGAGATAGACAGAAACTTACTACAGAAAAAATGTAGATGACGTTAAAGCACACAATTTTAGTCATACACTTTTTTCATGAAATTTGCCATTTCTGAGATACTCTTTGATAGTTATTTCAAATTGAAAATATTTAAACTTTTCTCACACGCAAAGTTGTAAACTCTTGGCTCTGCATAGAAACGGATTTCAACCACATAGCAACCAGCTTGTAAGATATATATTTGTTTTAGCCTAGTGTATTCCGTTATATAGCTTCTATTTACAAGGAAGCAAGTAATTAAGGACATTTCTGATAATGTTTATCTCGAATGTATAAAGCAGATAGAAGAATATTATTTGTAACAATTTGTTACAGCAATGTAAAAAAAGTTATGTGAATGGACACTCCAGATTTTTCCTGTATAATTTCATTGTTATAATAAAAATGAGCCACATGACACTTTCTTAAAAAAATTTCCAATTTTCCAGATTTCCCGTAAATGAAATAGCAAAAGGCCTGAAAATTTCTTTTTTTTAAAATAACTATAAGTATTGTAGAAAAATATTACTTATCGAAATCTTAAAAACCCTTCATTTTTAAAAATTAAATAATTTTTTTCTAAAAAGTGGATCATTATTTCTAAAAAATCGAATGGGCTTAAATCACTTGATTTTCTCCACCTGTTCCGGAAGCAAACCTTCCTTAAAGATGATTATTCTTTTGTCTTTGTAATGCCAATCAAAGGAAACATTAACAGAATGGTACTATTACTGTCTTGTAAATTAGAAGGAAAATAAAGGTATACAATAGACTAAGGCAACACTCAAATGTTTGAAACTGTAAAACAACTGAGATTCGATTTTCTTTTACATTGCCGGAAGTAAAAGAAGAGCGATGAAACGAAAGTTGACTTTCTGCTTGAGAAGAAATCAAAATATCTGAATATCTTGAAGTGGTTAACTCTACAAAAGGATTCTCATGTGTTCCATTCATATGACTTTCTCTACATTTATGCAACAAACAATTGTTTGAAGACTTATTCTTCTGTTTAATTCTATTTACTTTATATTTTCTATTTGTCTCCAGTGCCATATTTCAACATTCTGTAAATATTTCATCTCCATTTTATCTTACCTATATAGAACAATGCTGCAAATTTAGAACTTTGCCAGACTTTTATGTAACTCTAGATTTAAATTACTAATCTTCAATATTGTGTTCTTCATGAAGGTTTTCTTGGCCGTGGCGTTATCTAATATCCTTGGTGTAGTCGGCGTTCTTCATCAATATATTTTCCAAGAATTTGAACAGATTCGCAAGTTCTAGCTCTTGATTTCCTATAACAGTTTAGTGAGCCTTCTACGTTTAATATTTTCAATACTTATTATTTATATATGTTGTTTTGTACTCCATATTTTCTTTCTATTTTTCACCAGCTTTTCGAACATTCCTTTCAGCATTTCTTGTTTCTTTGCCAGAAGCTCAGGTTATGTAGCTGAAGTTATCCATACACTGCGCATCTCTAGGGGGTAGTAGGCTCAGAGGTACAACTGGTGCTGGCGCCTGCGAGAGGGAAGCAGAGCCTAGGAGTTGAAGATGCCGGAGGGTGTGAGATCAACGCACCAAGAGTGTAAGGAGATACAGTGCTTTTGCTATCAAGTAGACGAATCTTACGAATGCATGGTTAGTGAGCTAAAGAGGGAAAAACTGAAGGGGCTGCCCAAATTCCATTCAACTCACCTGATTCAGTTTCTCGAAATTAATACCTTAAAGTAAAAGTATTACTCTTTCTGTCGACGCCGGTCTGGAAAACGTCCTACAGCATCAGCAGCTCAGATGTAGGGCTGTTTTATGTGAGCTAGCTATTGGAGCGTTTTTAGTTAAACCCTTGGTTATGCCAGAATTGCTTTAAGAGGCCATAGCAATGCCATCATTTCGACATATTGCCACCAATATCGATGACTAAAATTAGTGCAACATTATCTCTCGCTAAATGAAATATAATTTATTCAAAATGACCATATCAGGTTTCTTACAATATGTAGCTGAAAAGGAAAACATAAAATATTTAATAACATTTTGCCTTTTTATGTTGAGATAATATCTTAGCTTTAATATAACCCATATATATTTGAGACATCCCTTATTTAAATATGCCATACATGCTATTACATTGGAATAATTCGTTTTCTGCAAGACTTCAGAAAGAGCCGAACTCTAAAGCGGTGGTTGTAGTGAGGGTGAAATAATAAATGATTATATCTCACCATCATTTCCACATTTCACCCTTATTTTCGATCCATAAACACTTACTTTCCCATCTGTTGCTTTTTTCCCACCCCCTTTTATTTTCAGTTCCCCTACAGCACCTGCTGGTATATTATTATCACAGTCTTTCTCCAAAGCCCAAAATTCCAAAATTTACAGGTTTTCTACATCGCGTCTATAAATGTCCATTGAAAGTTTAAATATATTAAATTCAATATTGTAGTGGGGAACGACGTAAAACCTGACGGTTGAAAATTTATTAGGGTTGTGTTTTTCGATTTTCTCTTGGTGGGTAGTGAAGGTAATTTAAATTACCTATGTTGTTACTGAAAATTAAAGATTTTAAGTATAAGTGAGTGTTGTGCATGACGTAGATAAAAGAATAATATTTTGTACGAATAGTTTAAATGGAACAGCAAGAGAAAGTCATGTAAATTGAAAACGTCAGATTTCTTATTTAGTATTTGTCTCTCTTACGGTTTACCACATATGCAACATTCATGCAGAATTAATACTTCTGTAGAGGCTATTCCAGGAAAATTCAATATATCATTCAATATATATTTTAATTTGTTTAATATACGGTATTTGAATCAAAATTATAGGAGTCATTTTGAAAAAAAGCGAAATTAAAAAAAAAAATCCATGTAATAAGCAATTATTTGCAGTGGCAGGATTTTCTTTAAAATCTACATGCGGCATCTTTGGAAGATCCTAAACTTAAATGCCAAATTTTATATTCAATCATCTTTTCATTTTTGAAGTATGCTGTCTACAGACAAACACATAAATGTTCCAAAAAGACTATTTTTTGTTCAGGTGACCTCAAAACATATCTAAATTTTCGATAAAATCTTGACATCGAATTTTGTAATGGAAACACAATAGTTTTTCGACGTACTGTATGTAAAAAGTGAGCTTGCAAAACATAGTGTTCCAGGAGGCATGTATATGAACAACTATTTATGATCAGAATTAGCCACTTTAAAGGGTAGAGAATAGCAGGTAGTTAGTTAACAAGAAACAATACTCTCCAGATTTCTACATCTCCTGGGAACGATAAACGAACTGGATGAATAGAGCCCGCAGGGAAACAACATTTACTTCTATCATACAATGGATGTTGCTTTATTAACATGGAAACCAAAACTGAATTGTTGATAAACAACAAAGCAGAAGAATAAAGGCGTCGGAGATGAGCGTACTATGATCGTTCCCTGATTAGAGATTAAAATAGAATACATGTAGAAAGCTACAAACACAAAAATATATTTATATCAATGATTACTAAAATAAAAATAATTCGATTATTTTATGGTTACATGACGTTTGCTACCAATTTTTCGCTATCTACTTCTGCTAATAAAGACAAACATTAGCAGAAATTATTTAATTGAGTAGTAAGGTTAAACCGATAGTCAATATTTTAAGAGATTGTTAGAAGGGAACAATCCCAGCATTTGCCTACTGGCCCGAGGGTACTACACAAAAATCTGATATGTTCCATTCATACAATTTTATCTCTTCTGCAAAGAAACTACCCTTACAATAGATTATTCTTTCATCTACTTCATGCTTTCTTGTAAGCAGAAGGAACCTAACTGCATAGGAAATACCCTAGGGTGTTACGCTAGACCCTAACCGTGGTAATAAACCACTGATATAATTTAACTTGTGGAAGGTACAAACAAGAATAATGCGCAGAGGATGAATCTACCTGAGATAAAGCCACGAAATAAGTGAATTTTGTTAAAGTTAAAGTTAGAATCCAAAATCAACGCATTTACACAATAAAAAGAACACAATATTCACAATTATAGTTACAATTTACAAATCCCCCAAAATTGAAAAACCCAAGGCAGAACAACGTTTGAATAAATAATACACAGAATTACAAAAATGAATTTATAATAAGATATATGTTTCTGGCCGATTAACAAAGACGACGTTACTCTTTTTGCGAGCAAGGTTGAAATGTTGTCAATTTAATCACATAATGCATAAGAATAGTACAAAATAATTTAGATAAACCGAAATATGCTCGCACCTGACCTAGGCGACATCCTACGGTTCTATCCAAGACGTTGACCCATTCCTCCCTCCTGGAAGACTGAAGTGAATGCCCGCTTATCAGCCAGATCTTGTATTCTGTCGGCTTGGGCACGCGGGCTTGAAGCTGGGTGTGCAAAATTCCAAAGATAAGAATTTCTTGAAGTTTCTCCAAGAGGTCGCAATACCTCTAGCGCTTCGGCTGGGATTATCCCGTACTGGGATTATCCCGTACTGACGCCGAAGTCGACGTAAATTACTTGTATTCGTAACGGGATAATGTCATTATTTAAAATATATTGCTATGTGGACCAATTGAAACTTGGTGCTCTTTGCGTGGATAGCGGTAAAACAAATGAGACGTGGAACGGAAGATGACTTCCCAGATGAGAAAAGTTTAAGTAGTTAAAAGTTGAAACCAATAGCTAGGAATATTTTTGAAACGCTTAACTGTAAAGAAGTGTATATGAATAAATTGTGTAATTTAACAAGCTCTGTGTTTTCTGTGTAGTATGTTTTTTTTCTATCTCTTACGGTTTACCAGTTAGACAAAAGTTATCCAGAATGAAGGAGTCTTCATAGGCTGTTCCCAGAAAACTGACGATATACATTTCATTAATCAAAAGAATATCATAAACATATCGTATTTTAGTCAAAATTATTAGCAATTTTTGAGAAACTGCAAAATTTCCAAAAATGCTTTATTTTAAGAGCAGTTGAGATGGGATTTTCTTGAAAATGTTCATGTCGCTTACATGGAATATACAGAACTTACATTTCAAATTTGATATTTGACTGACTTTATTTTTTTAAGTTATGCTGTCCTCCTCCCCACACACGCACACAAATATTTTCTAATTTTTTCGATTCAGTAGGTCTCAAAACCTGTATTTTCTGTGAAAACTCGCTATCGAATTTTGAGTACAATGTAATATCTTATCTATCTACTGTGTACTCTTATATACGTGCAAGAGAATGTGTAAAATACAAGTATTTCGTTCATATTCTGCAATAACCTTTTTTTTTTTTTTGATAACTTACTCCATGTTAATTGAGATGAATATTAGTAGAAATGTTGTTACATAGCTAAAAGTGGATAATCAAATGGTTTAGAAGCTGATAGCTATTCGATAACATCGAAATTTCTTTCTCTTTGGAAGATCAAGATAAAATAAGTTTATAGCAGTTTCGCATTTGAGAAAAGTATTGTATACCAAGAAAAAAGTATATCTCGGAATCTACCCTTTCAAAAAAAAAAATAAATAAAAAGGAAAGAAAGGAACATAACGAGTTACACTTTTTATTCTATAACATATTTCCTTTCTATTGTGGCTTATCAGTTATATAAAAGACATTTGAAATGAAGAGGGTTAAATGGCTATTCACAGGAATTTTCAGATTTAAATTTTATTTGGTATGAAAATATATGTAATATATTGCATTTTATTATAAATCGTAAGAGCTATTTTTGAAAGTGAGAAACGTTTCGAAAAATATTCCATACTCACGTAAACTATAGTCGCGGTGCTTGACAAATTATACATTTTCGGGCGTTGACCATCAAGCAGTATGAAAAGGTTAATAAATACAATAAGTAATTATCGAAGTATTCTTGGTTGATAGCTGGGGATTTTCTTCAGAACTTTCCTGTCGCATCTTTAGAAAGTACTGAACATAAATTCCAAGATGGTATTTGTCTGACTTTTCACCTCAAACTACTCTTTACATAGACCAAAGTTAAAAAAATTTGGTTTTCTCAAAATAGGCTATAGCGATTTTGATTAAAATACTGTATTTAAATATATTTATATGCCAAATAAAATATATATCTTGAATTTTGTGGAAACATTCTCTTTATTCTGAATGAATTTTGCTGAATTTTGTGTAACTGGTAAAGCGCAAGAGATAAACAAAAACTTAAAATACAAAAATGTAGAGCACGTTAAAACACACAATTTATATCATATGTGTTTTTTCGTGGAATTAACCATTTTTTGTTATTTGTTTCAGAAGCAAAATACTTACTTTTCTCAGACGGAAAGTAGTAAACTCCTGTCTCTGTATAGAAACGTCACATAGCAACTGGCTTTTAAAGGATTTGATTATCCTTTAGCCTACTGTATTCCGTTTTTTCCCTTCTCGATTATCATAAAGTGCTCAGAAGAATATATTTTTTAACAATATTTTGTTACAGCGATGTAGAGAAAGTCATGTGAATGGAATACTGAGATTTTTATTATATTATATTTTAGTTCATTTTCAACCTTATTTTTTCCTTTTAAAATTTTAGATCCTTGTTTTTTATTTTAGTTTGAAAATTTAGCTTTTAGATTACTTAATTATCTAAAAAAAGTACAGAATACATAACATTTGTAGTTTTTGTTTTTGTAAATAAATTTGAACTTTGATTATATACCTCGATATAGTTATTTAGGTGCGGGTTAGTATATTAGGATTTTATTTATTTATTTATATATATATTGTACATGTTACATAAATTAAGAATATTATATCACCAGTCCGGAATCCGACCTGGTACTTGCAGAAAGCGAGTCTGAAACGTTACCATGTAATCATCTCATCTAGTAGTTAAATTAGTAGGTTTATTTTGTCCTTTAAAATACAAAGTGTTGAATTTTATGTTTTGGGTATATGGTCACGTCGCGTTAAATTGTCTGTAAAAGGATGTTTGTGTTGTTACTTCTTCATATATTTGCTGAGTGCTGGAGGTCCTGGTTTCTCCTGGAAGTATCTACCTCCACATAGCTCTGTCGCGTATGACTAAGAGACTGTAGACGCTTTGTGTTCCTCTCTTTTATTTTTATGTACTTTGTCGCCGGAGTATATCTTTATGATGAAGCTTTTTGGAGCGACGAGGTTTGTGGAATTAAGTTTTCGTAATGTTATACCTTCACTTTAGGGAGAGGACTGCATTAACATGGGAAGAGGTTTAATTAAATGGACAAGGAGAGACGAGGCCAAGTCGAGGGGTGAAAATGAAGAACAGTCACTAAGGCTTCCACTGTGCCACCATGATCGTAATATTTAGAACAACTTAGAGATGCATTTATACTGGATCATATAACTATTTATAATATTAAATTTTAAAAAGGTTTATTATATCTGAGAGTGGCTACAGTAGCGTTATAAATTTGATTTTTTCCAATTAAAGATGCAAGTTGTCCACTTAAGGTGATGTATCTGTGAAAATTCACCAAAAATTGTGCAAAATTAAAAAGTTATTTTGTTAAATAATAGCATAATATGAATTCCAAACTTTAAGAAAATATATCGTGTTTCCTATTTTGTGCACTATAACTTCAATTTAACTAAAGGTATAGAAGGTTAGACACAGGTTTATTAATAGGCACTCCTAACTTGAAACTTTATTTACTTTCAAACTTTCTTCCAACATTTTCCACACTCAAAATATTCCATACGAATTAATTTCTGACTAATGTGTTTCAAAAATTTTATATTTCCTCTCAGAAGCACGTTGAAGAAAATCGTTATATTAATTTTTACTTTCTCTATAAGTACTATGTAGGTACATAGTGTATAGAGAAAGTATTGCATTGTAACAAAAAATTCGATACCGAGATTTCACCGGAAATACATGTTTTGAGAGCACCTGAATCCAAAAAAATCATTTTTAGAAAAATGTCCGTGTGTGTGTCTTTGTGTTTGTGGGCAGCATAGCTCAAAAACGAAAAGACCGTTAAATACCAAACTTGGTATTTAAGTTCCATATCTTCCAAAGATACGACCCGAAGATTTTCAAGAAAATTCCCGTAACCTCAACTACACTTCACATGGAAACATTTTCGAAATTTTTGATTTTATAAAAAATGGCTCCAACGATTTTGATTAAAATATCATATATTAAAAATATATACTGGGCAAATAATATGTATATCTTGAATTTTCTGGGAATAGCGTCTGAAGACTACTTTATTCTAAATGAAGTTTATGGAATTTTGTGTAACTGGAAAACCGTAAGAGATAGACATAAACTTACCACACAAAAATGTAGAGCACATTAAAGCACACAATTTATGTCATATACATTTTGTTCGTGGAGTTGATCGTTTTTGAGATACTCCTTGTTTTTGGTTTCAGCTTTAAAACTTATAATTTTCTCATACAGGAATTTAATAATTGCTGTCCATACAAACAAAGAAACTTCAATCACTAGCAACTATCTTTTGCCATCACTTTAACCTATATGACTCCCTTATTTCACTTCTACTTACAGGTAAGCAAGTAATTAGAATATTTCTGCTATTTTTTTTTTCATTTGGCATGAAGTAAATAAAAGCATAAACTTTTTAACAAACATTTGTTGTAGAGATATAGAGAAAGTCATTCGAATGGATTACATAAGATTTTTTTAAATAATGCTCCAAATTTTATAAATAAATTATTAAGTTGTGAAACATCATGAGCTTTGGAAAGTACGAAAATAATAATTTTCTCTACTAGTTATGGGTAATACTAAAAACAAGACATCTATTTTTACATCCGTAAAAGTTTATGTCTATAAGTCAATATTTTTAAAAATATGTCACGTGACATAATTTTATTACAACAATCAATTTGTACGTTGAAAAATTATTATTTAAATAACAATGTAAGCTCTAATTTTGACACATTGAAAAGTTATCACTATTATTGTGTATAATAACTAGTATAAATTTCAATAAGTTTTATTGTACACTGAGGATTTTCCAAATTTCACAAATACATTACTCTTAAATGAAATTTGACCAAAACTGATAGTATTAAAAATAAACCAAGAAATTCGTTTCATAGTGGGAAAACTATAAATTATAAAAATAGTGTTCCATTCAAATAACAGTCTCTAGGTGTTCCGCAATTAAAAAAAAACAGAAAAAAATGTTTCTTAAAAAAAAAAAATTATGTACTTCATACTAATCAAGATCAACTGTTTGTAAGTAGAACACATATAAGGGAATACGCTAGGATAAAGCGATAATTTAATATATTAAAAACCGTCACCGCATGAAACAATTGAACTTCATTTCTCTTTGCTTACTAGGAGTAAACAAAAGACAGACGAAAAGAAAGATATCATCCCGTTTATGTAGCTTACTCATTAAATACAAATTTTGCTATTTAACTGGCAATTCGGTTTTGAGATACTCTAGCCACAGATATACACATACTTTCTTCTAAAAACCTTTTTGGATTCAGAGGGCCCTAAAAATATATTTCCTACTTTCTCTTCACGTACATAGTGCATAGATATAGAAAAAGTATTATATTTCAACAAAAAATTCGATACCAAGATTTCACCGGAAATGTTTAGACAACAGTCCGTGTGTATGTCCATCTTGTGTACAACAAGAAGATCTTCCCACACAAAACTAAACTTTAGGTAGAAAATGTTTCTAAAATGACTATAACGACTTTGGTTAAAATAGCATATAGTATAGATATTTACATCTCAAATAAAATGTATATCCTGAATTTTCTGGAAATAACTTCTGAAGATCAGCTCATATTGGATTGTATTTCTAAATTTTGCATCACTGGTAATACTAAAAAATTGTAGATCTCAATAAAATACACAGTTTACGTAATAAACAGTTTTCCTGCACAGTTGACCATTTTCAATATATTCCTTGTTATTGGTTTCAATTTTCAACTGCACATATTTTCAACAGGGCCTCTATCTTTCTTCTGGAAATGTAAAACGAACTTCAATTGTTCACATACCGATCTGCTTTTAAAAGTTGTGACCATCGCTTTAACCTGTTATATTCCCTTATTTCCTTTTTGCTTATAAGGAGCTATGTAGTAAGTCCAATTGCGTTTATATTTATCTAGTATAGCATGATGTAGATAGAAGAACAATCTGTTGTAAAAAATAAATGTTTATAGAATAGATAGAGAAGCTCATGTGAAACCAACTTATCAGGTTCTTATTATTGCTTTGTCAAAGTTTCTTTCCTACACCAAATTATTTTTATTTTATAATTTCAGGTTTTATGTATTTTTGTCTTTTGGAAATTCCTAAATAGGGTCATATGGTTAAATAAAATTGTATAATCAAATTATATACCGAATGAGAAGTGAATAAGTGCAAATATTTGTATCAGCATTTGAGAATTATGTGATAGTCCATTATTTGCAGCTTTTACTCTCTTTAGCAACAACGTATATAGTGGATACAAAATGTATTGCATTCCACCCAAAATTCGATACCGACATTTCACCGGAAATAATGGAAATATATGCTGAATAAAAAAAAAACAACAACAAAAAAATTTTTTATAAAAAGGTTAGTGTGTGTGTGTGTGTGTGTGTCTGTGAACAGCATAACTCAACAATCTGATGTGTACCATACACATGGCTTTCTCTACATCTCTGCAACAAATTATTCTTAAAAGCTTATACTTCGATTTACTTCAAGCTAATCAGAAAAAACTAGCAGAAATAGTCTTATTACATGCTTTCTTGTAAGTAGAAGCGAAATAGGGAAGTACCCTAGGTTAAAGTGTTAGTCAAAAGCTGGTTACTATGTGACTGAAGTTTCTTTGTTTGTATGGACAGCAGGTGACAAATTCCTGTATGAGAAAAGTATAAGTTTTTCATAGCAGAAACCAAAAACAAGGAATGTCTCAAAATTGATGAACTCCACGAAAAAAATGTATACAATATAAATGTTGTGTTTTAACGTGCTCTACATTTTTTGTGTAGTAAGTTTTTATCCATCTCTTACTGTTTAACAGTTATCAAAATTCCGTAAAGTTCATCCAGAATAAAGTACTGTTTAGAGCCTATTCCCAGAAAATTCAAGATATAAGTTTTATTTGTCAGGTAAATGGCTTTAATCTACTATATTTTAATCGGAATCGTTAAAGCCACTTTTGAGAAAATTAAAATTTTCGAAAAAAGTTGCATGTAAAGGGTAGTTGGGGGTGGGGGGACTTTTTTCAAAATCTTCGTGTCGCATCCCTGGAAGATACTAAACTTAAATACCAAGTTTGGTGTTTTACCGACTTTTCGTTTTTGAGTTATCGTGTTCACAGGCACACAGACGCACACACACACACACACAAATACCTTTTTCTGAAAATGCTTTTTATGGATAAAGGGCCCTCTAAAACGTATATTCCCGGTGAAATCTCGATATCGAATTTTTGAGTGGAGTGCAATACCTTCTCTATACACTATGTACATAGTGCGTATAGAGAAGGTAAAAACAAAAGTTCGTTAAATACCATATGCAACACGAAAGTTTTAAACAAAATCACTTCACCTCAAACAATTCTTTATATGAAAGAAATTCGAAAAATACCAACATTTAAAGATATTTACCTTACAAATAAAATGTATGTCTATAATTTTCTGTTAATAGGCACTGAAGTCCTCTTCATTCTGAATAACCTTTGCATAACTTGTAAACAGTAACACACATATTATGTCATATGCAATTTTCAGTTTCCCTAATATGTGTGCACATAGAATCTAGAGGAGTTATTGTATTCCACCCAAAAGTTCGGTTGCGAGACATCATCGGAAATATATATTTCTACTCTTAGCTCCCCTGAGTCCAAAATAAATGTTTAGAAAAAGGTCGTGTGTATGTATAGACAGCATAGCTCAAAAACGAAAACAGCGTTTGGTATTTTCCAAGGATACAACACGAATATTTTAAAGAAAATCCCCCCACCAAACCTAACCATTCTTTACAAGGAAAAATGTTTGCAATTTTTTTTCTCAAAATGGTGGTAGAAATTTTGATTAAAATACCGTATATTTAAAATATTTACATTACAAATAAGACTATATCTTGAAGTACCTGGGAATAGCCTTCAAAGCTCTCTTCAATCTGAATGTATTTTGCATAGCCATTAGAAATAGACTAAATGTATATCTTGCCAAAACACACAATTTATGAACTTATATTTTTGTTGTAGGGGTAAACGTTTTCGATATATTCCTTAGTATTGGATCCAATTTTAAAATAGCTCTACTTTTCTCAGAGAGTAAGCTGCTGGTGTTTCTTTTGTTTTACTCTTGGCCAAGCAAAGAAACTCTTTCGACAATTGCATAGCGACAGCTATTTAAAACATTTTGTCGATTTAGCATACTACATTTCTTTAGTTGCCATTTACTGATAAGACAAAGTGATAAGACCATACTTCTTTCTAATGCTTATCTCAATTAGCATAGTGTAGAAAGATGAATAGTATGTTTGTTTCTAAAACTGCTAGGGAAAGTCCTGTAAGAATAACAGTCAGAACTTTTTTCGTTATGTCAGGTGGAAAAGTTCACGATGTTTTTAGGATGTATTATTTCCTATCTCTGACGTTTGGTTTTTTTATGTAACAGGATACACGGACCCTTCTCTACCCTCTTCCCTGGCTTATTATAGATGGAGTGGTGTATGTAAACATAGCAGAGACATAGCTCAGTGCTTTTCAAAGTACATTACGTCCTTTAACTATTGCTTCATTTATGACGATGCTGTTAATAAGTGGACACAGCTACTAAATATCAAATTATTTGCGCTTATTCACGTCCCATCCTGTATATTCTGAACTTCAATAAACCATATAAAATTTTACTTTCTTCAGTATGCACATAGCAGAGAAAAGTATCGTATTCCTCCCAAAATCTATATTCCAGATTTCACTGGAAATACATGTTTTGGGACCCCTTGAATCCAAAAAAAAAAATTTTTAGAAACAGATCTCTGTGTATGCCTCTGTGGGCAGCATACCTCAGAAACGAAAAGTGCATTAAATTACCAAACTTGTTATTTAATTTCAGTATGTTTCAGGAAGATTTTCAAGAAAACCCCAAACTACTATTTACATTTGGTTTTCTCAAAAATGGCTCAAACGATTTTGATTAAAATCTTATATTTAACAAATTTACATGCCAAAAAATATATTTTGAATTTCCAGGGAATATCCTGCGAAGATCTTTTTTATTCTGGATAATTTTTTTCTGAATGTTCCAATACTCCACAAAAGATAGATATTGTTAAAAGATATAATTCATGGCATATTCATATTTTCTTGGGATTGACCGTTTCCGAGATATTTCTTGTTATTAGCTTCAGTTTTAAAAACGCTTAAACTTTTCTCATAAGGGAACCTGTCAACTCATGTTCATGCAAAGAAACGAATTTTAATCCCATAGCAACCAGCTTTTAAAACACTTGACTATCGTTTTAGCCTAGTGTAAATCCACATGTTCCTTCTACTTAAAAAGAAGTAAGTAATAAGACCATTTCTGCTAATGTTTATCTCGATTAGAATGAAGTAAATAAAATAATAACCTTTTTAACTATAATTTGTTACAGGAATGTAGAGAAAGTCATGTGAATGAAACAGTTCAGATTTTTAAACTGATTTAACTATTCTAAAACGAGAGTTGATCTTCCGATTCACACATCTAACCATATAAAGACAGCGGAATTTCAATTCTTTCAAACAGTGACCAACTTTTAAAATAAATCGGCATCGCTTTAGCCTTGTGTATTCTCTTATTTAGCTAGCACCTATAAGGAAGAAGTAATAAGGACATTTCTAGTAATGTAAATAGCAAAGTAATATTTTTACAATAATAGTTTGTTTACAGAATAGCAGGTCAAATCAATCTAACACATTGGATATAAGGCCGCGCCGTGGCCGAGTGGTTAGACCACTCGACTCTTACCTAGACGGTGCTCCATTATCATTCATGTATCATCAGTGTCATCGCCTGCGGTGCCATTAGTAGTTAAAGCGCTCGTTAAACACTACCAAAAAAAAAAAAGAAACAAAAAAAAAACATCGGATATGTTTCTCTCGACATAATACATGGCACGTAGGCAGAGAAGGTATTGCACTTCACCCAAAAATTCGATACAGAAATTTCGCCCTAAATGCACCTTTTAGGGTCCTCTGTATCAAAAAAGAAAAATCATTTTTATAAAAAGCCCCGTGTCTTACCACTTACTTCCTTGAAATTAGAGGGGAAGTAAGAAAATACACTATGCTGAAGCAAATGTCAAATCTTATAAAACCTATCACGTTCCAGGGAGTAAAACAAAAGAGATGAGACTACCTCCGTGGTCGAGTGGTCAGCGAGCTAACTTCTCACCCGGAGGTCCCAGGTTTTGTTCCCGCCTGGGGCGGGTAATCTTTGTTTAACCAGAATTATTCCCAATCCCCCACAGAGTCCGGAAGTATTTATGTGAGAGTGATGTGTGTGCGATTGAGGAAAATAAAAAGATTTAAACCAAACGTAAAAGAACCTAAGACAACGAATTGTTTCAAGTGCAAAGGCCCCGATATGGTCTTAGATGTTAAAGAGGGCTATATAAATGAAACAATAAACAAAAAGAGCTGAAACGAAAGTTCACATCCCGCTTGAGAAAAGTTTAACTAGTTTAAAATTGAAATCAATAACAAATAATATATCGGAAGCGATTAAAGCTACAAATAACATATATCACATAAAGGGTGTGTTTTAATAAAATCTATATTTTTGTGAAGTAAATTTTTTTCTGTTTTTTACAATTTTCAAGTTATACAAAAACTCGTCCAGAATGAAGACGTCTTCAGAAACTATTCCTATAAAGTTCAACGTATACATTTTGTTTGCCATATAAATTGTTTAAACATCTGGCATTTTAATCAAAATCGTTAGTAATTTTAATCAAAGCCATCTAATGTTCTAATACTCGTATGTCCATTTAAAGGATGAGGGGATTTTCTTGAAAATCTTTGTGTAGCATCCATGGAAGATATTGAATTTAAATATCAATCTCTATAACACATATTTCCAATGAAATCTCGGTATCCAATTTTGGTTGAAATACAATATCTCCTCTATGTACATTCTACATACATGTTCTAGGAAGTGAATATGTTTCTTTAGATTCAGGTGACCTCAAACATGTATTTCTGAGGAAATCTCAGAAATGAACGTTTGAGTGGAATAAAATATCTTCTCTACCTATCTGTAGAGGAGGTAAACACTGAACTACACCAAGAGCTTTTTCGTTGGTATTGTTTATCGCCCACTTTTCTATTGTGGCACCTCAGGTGATGACACTGGTGGTATATGGAATGAAGATGGAACACCGGTGGAATGCGATGGCGGAGGAAATCGGAGAACCCAGCGAAAACGCGCCCCTGCGCCGCTTTGTCACCAAAAATCTGACATGTGTTTGCTTGGGATCGAACCCGGACCGTCTAGGTGACAGACGAGTGGTCTAAACACTTGACCACGACACGGTCCTACTCTAAGAGTGATAACGCTTAAGTTTAAATGAAAATATTCTTCTAACAATATGTATGTCTCTATATCTTTCTAATCAAGCCTGACATTGATAAATGTGTTTCAGTTTTACTTTAAATTGCTTGCTTTTACAATATTTGACTATCGCTTTAGCCTAATTTGTTCTCTTATTTCCCTTCTACTTACAAGGAAAAAAGTAATAAGACCAATTCTACTAATATTTATCTCTATCAACATAAAGTAGTTACAAAAAATAATGTTTTGTACGAATAGTTGATAAGTGGAACAGCTAGAAAAAGTCATGTAAACGGAACATATCAGAGTTTTTCGTCCTTCTCAAATGGAACGAGGTATGCACACCGCAACAGCTTTGATTAAAAATCTCTTTGATAGTTTTCTTTAATTTCTCTCTGGGAATCATTGAGGTTTTAAGCCGAATTCTCGTGGAACACAAAAACGCTGGGATGTATTTTATTGCAAATGGGATTTGAAACCGTGTTCACTCTTTCTTTTTGCACTAACGATGATTGTTATTAATATTGCATGTAAACCGCTTTGATTTTATTTTAATTGCTTTTATGTTTTTATTATTTATTCATTCATTTGTCCGTTTCCGTAATGCCCAGGGGTGATGTATGTTAAAATTAAAGCGAAACTTGCACTGCGGGGTTATCTCTTTTGTGTTTTATTCAAACCACGTTTTGCCCTTTCGTAATAATTAACTTTTCTTAATTATATTTGGGATTCACTTAATTGAAGTGTCTAGCATCGGCTGCACATGGTAAACCCACGGGGGTTGATGTATGGTTCCTAGCCCAGAAGCTTGTTACACGCGGTCACGTGCGAAGGCGTTAACCAATAATCGAAATGAATTATGCTGCGAGCAAAGGACACCTCCAACTCCCTGGGGGTGACATGGAAACCTATCTGTGGAGAAACACAAGCGGCCTCCAATAATTGCTATCGTAGGTATGCACGTTTTAGTGTGCAATTAATTGATATTTACATAAATTGTATATAATAGAAACTTCATCATCATCTAACATATTGATTTCGATCTAGGAAAGGCTAATGACCATGCTGCTGTTTAGCGTTTAGAAATTTATAACATTATAATTTGGAATTATCACATTTCTGCTTTCCAAACTTTCCAAAATAATATGTTTATTAAGTAGATTGAAAGAGAATATTTCTAAATCAATGTTAATGGACGCATATTATGGACTATTTCATAGTTTGTCAATCTGTGGAGTAATTTTAAGGAGCATCAGTAATGAAATCAGATATTTTTTATAGCAAAATAAAGATATTCACATTATTCATAATATATTTTCGCGAGATACACTCGAAAATTATGTTTATACTATTATCCTATTTTTACCATATTATGTATATGTATATTTATGAACATTTTAATAATTATCTGTATCTGTCTGCCTGACCATCCATCCATGTAGCTTCCCATCTCTCGACACATCCATCCACACACCCATCACCCACCAAAACATCCACCCGTACATCCGCCCCTTCGAGGTTTAGTCTATCGATTAATTGTTCCGTCCTCACTGAAGATTCCTAGATTGTATTCCAAACTCTTTTTTGTATTCTAGAGAGTTTCATCCTCTGTAAATGTACTTTCCCTGGATACGTTGTCGTCTAGTGTTTAGTAGGGCAACCACCGTCACTAACTTGCTCTGTGACGTAATCACGTAGAGCAGGTTCGCCCAGAAACAAGAACAATGTGCAGTGCCAGCACTGTTTACTCAAATGACTGACCATGGGGTAGCAAAGCATACAGTGATCCATCTGTCCCATTTTCTATTACAGATCGCGTGTTATGAATCTTACACCATTGGTGATAGCTAGAGGATGTTCAATATTATTAATTTGATATAAACTCACAGTAAACACAAATATACTTTATTGCACAAGAAACAAAATACTACTACTTATCGTGTAACGAAATTGCACATACAGAACATTGAAATTGTTTACAGTTTCATGTCTTAGAAATGTTGATGAAATCCTGATGCCGGTAGCTAAAAAATTCATTCCTTAGTCCTTCTCAAAATAGATTACTACTTTTACAATGTTGATGTCACGAGAATATAAACTTACTGTGAGCCTGTACTACTTCGAGAGATATTGAAATTCTTTTGTCCTGTAATCATTTTCAAACATTAGGCACTATACTCGATCCATATACAAACGAGGAATGAATTTTAAGTTATGGACTGATAGCTGGTTTCTGTTACGTAGTTTACAAGTCTTTATCTGTGAAAACAATAAAATTGCTCACATAGATATGTAGAGGTAAACTTATAAAATACCGGGCAGCAAAATGGTGAGGTATAGAAAGCGATAGTGAGGGAAATTGCTGTAGAAGTCACTGAGATTCTTTCTATTCTGGAATATTTCTTTCAGTTCTAT
Organism: Hymenopus coronatus; assembly: GCA_030762935.1. Taxonomy (NCBI): domain Eukaryota; kingdom Metazoa; phylum Arthropoda; class Insecta; order Mantodea; family Hymenopodidae; genus Hymenopus; species Hymenopus coronatus. The sequence goes on along the minus strand of CM060898.1, from coordinate 83,116,684 downwards.
GTCATTCTGCAAACCTATCAATTTTAGTTGCAGTTTGGTGGAAATAGTATTAACTGTAACAGAGAAAGCTGTAGCAAACAATTAAATATCACGTTCCAGGTCTATCGTGTCTTTAAATCTTTACTCGAATTCTTCAATCATTTCTCGTAATATGTATTTCCACACATTAACCGCCACTGAACAAATGACAACTGCACTGCGATATCACAAGTGCAGTACACCTATGGTAAGTACTGGCTTCCTCTCTGCCATGTCCGTGTTGCCCGCACAGTCAATGCCTGCCCTAATGTAATTCCGCTTCGTTGTGACGACCACTGACCTAGGGGTTTACTTTAGAAACGGTTGTGAGGGGGATGTTTGTGTAAACATAAACAAAGGATTGTCTTTCCTATAAATCAAACATTTTCTTAAGCTAGCCTAATTTAAATTAGAACATCTGATATGCTGCATTCACCAAAATTTCTCTATAATGCCGCAAAGTATTCTTCCAAAAACTTATTAATCTGTGTGCTCTATACTTATTAAGATATGTATTAGCAAAATGGTTTTATTAGATATTAATTGATTGTACTAAGCAAACAAGGAAATACAATAAACTAAAGCCTTTTAAAAGTCAGTCGTTATGTGATGCTATTGAAATCCTGTTCTCGTTTCTTAAACAAGATGAAATAAATAAAAATAACGACTTTCCTTATGACAAAACTGTAAGTGTTGGATGTTTTAAGACTATAGCAGGCAATATCTTGGAAATGGCTAGCTCTATAAGAAAAATGCATTTGGAATATGTTGTGTGTTTTGACAAGCATATTGTACATATTGTGTAGTAAGGTTTAGACTACTTCTGACAGTTTACCAGTTATGCAAATGTTATTCAAAATGTCAATAGTTATTACAGAGAAATTCAAGAGGAATTTTATTTTGTCTGAAAATAGCTTTTATATGCGGTATTTTACTGAACAGCGTTAAAACCATTTTTGAGAAAACTATTACGAAAGTTTTTTAATACAAAGCATTTTTGGTGTAAGGAAATCTTGAAATTCTCCTGTCTCACCCTAGGAAAATGCTGAATTTATACATAAAGTTCGGTGTTTGTGATTTAAACTTATGACGGATATATATATATATAGGTACACACAGAAACACATATGGACATATTTTGGATCAAGGGTTTCTAAAACGTGCATTTTCAGCGAATAATCGGTATCGAATACTTTCCATACCTATTTCAAACTAAAGATAAGCCAGTGAATTAAACATATCTTTAACCTGGGACATATGTGGAATTTGGGGTAGAGAAAGAGGCACAGAGGCGGGTTTTCTTCAAGTTCTCCGGTTTTCCCCTATCGTATTCCACTGGTGCTCCATGTTCATTACATGTATCATCAGTGTAATCACCTGTATATCATAGTAGTAAAAGCGGGCGTTAAATACTAAAAAAAAAAAATCTAAGTAGTAAAAACGGACGTTAAGTAATAAAAAAATCCATCCTAGCATCACCTCTGATGCCATAGTAGTAAAAGCGGGCGTTAAATAATAGAAAAATTCATCCTGGCATCACCTGTGATGCCATAGTAGTAAAAGCAAGCGTTAAATAATAAAAACAAATTCCATCCTGTCATCACCTGTGATGCCATAGTAGTAAAAGCGGGCGTTAAATACTACACGCAATCTATTCTGGCATCACTTGTGATGTTATAGTAGTAAAAGCGCGCGTTAAATAATAAAAACAAATTCCATCCTGTCATCACCTGTGATGCCATAGTAGTAAAAGCGGGCGTTAAATACTACACGCAATCTATTCTGGCATCACTTGTGATGTTATAGTAGTAAAAGCAAGCGTTAAATAATAAAAACAAATTCCATCCTGTCATCACCTGTGATGCCATAGTAGTAAAAGCGGGCGTTAAATACTACACGCAATCTATTCTGGCATCACTTGTGATGTTATAGTAGTAAAAGCGCGCGTTAAATAATAAAAACAAATTCCATCCTGTCATCACCTGTGATGCCATAGTAGTAAAAGCGGGCGTTAAATACTACACGCAATCTATTCTGGCATCACTTGTGATGTTATAGTAGTAAAAGCAAGCGTTAAATAATAAAAACAAATTCCATCCTGTCATCACCTGTGATGCCATAGTAGTAAAAGCGGGCGTTAAATACTACACGCAATCTATTCTGGCATCACTTGTGATGTTATAGTAGTAAAAGCGGGCGTTAAATAATAAAAAAATCCATCCTGGCAACACCTGTGATGCCATAGTAGTAAAAGCGGGCGTTAAATACTACACGCAATCTACTCTGGCATCACTTGTGATGTTATAGTAGTAAAAGCGGGCGTTAAATAATAAAAAAATCCATCCTGGCAACACCTGTGATGCCATAGTAGTAAAAGCGGGCGTTAAATAATAAAAAAATCCATCCTGGCATCACCTGTGATGCCATAGTAATAAAAGCAGGCGTTAAATAATAAAAACAAATTCCATCCTGGCATCACCTGTGATGCCATAGTAGTAAAAGCGGGCGTTAAATACTACACACAATCTATCCTGGCATCACTTGTGATGTTATAGTAGTAAAAGCGGGCGTTAAATAATAAAAAAATCCATCCTGGCATCACCTGTTATGCCATAGTAATAAAAGCAGGCGTTAAATAATAAAAACAAATTCCATCCTGGCATCACCTGTGATGCCATAGTAGTAAAAGCGGGCGTTAAATACTACACACAATCTATCCTGGCATCACTTGTGATGTTATAGTAGTAAAAGCGCGCGTTAAATAATAAAAAAAGCTATCCTGGCATCACCTGTGATGCCATATTAGTTATAGCGGGCGTTAAATACTACACAAAATATATCCTGGCATCACCTGTGATGTTATAGTAGTAAAAGCGGGCGTTAAATAATAAAAAAATCCATCCTGGCATCACCTGTGATGTTATGGTAGTAAAAGCGCGCGTTAAATAATAAAAAAAACCTATCCTGGCATCACCTGTGATGCCATATTAGTTATAGCGGGCGTTAAATACTACACAAAATCTATCCTGGCATCACCTGTGATGTTATAGTAGTAAAAGCGGGCGTTAAATAAAACAAATCCATCCTGGCATCACCTGTGATGCTAAAGTAGTAAAAGCGGGCGTTAAATACTAAAAAAAATCTATTCTGGCATCCTGTAATGCCATAGTAATAAAAGCGGGCGTTAAAAAATCCATGCTAGCATCACCTGTGATGCCATAGTAGTAAAAGCGGCGTTAAAAAAATCCATGCTATTATGTGATGGCATAATAGTAAAAGCGGGAGTTAAATCCTAAAACGAAATGTATGCTGGCTCTGATTCTGAACTTCAGCATCTGACTCCATGTGCGGGCTTGTAAATTCTGGGTATTTAGGGAAACAAGAAGAACAATGAAACGTACAGTTTTTAAGTATTTGGAAAATAAACGTGGTTAACTACGAAACATAGTATTTAAGTTCAGTAACTTCCAAGGAAGCGACACAAAGATTTTCAAGAAAATCCCCCCATACCCAACTACCATTTATGAGGTACATTTTTCGAAACTTTTGATTCCCTTAAAAATGGCTCTAACGATTTTGATTAAAATACCGTATATTAAAGATATTTACATCACAAATAAAATGTATATTATGAATGCTCTGAGAATAACCTCTGAAGAGTTCTTTATTATTGATTTTTACAGTTTTACAAACTGGTTAAATCGTAACACATAGACAAATGGTACTAGACAAAAAATGTAGATCTCGTTAAAACACATAATTTATGTAATATACGTTTTTCTTGTAAAGCTGACCGTATTCGAGATATTCATTGTTATTGGTTTTAGTGTTAAACTAATTAACCTTTCACAAACAGGACTGTACAAAGCGAACCGAACTTCAATTGTTTCACCCAGCGACCTAATTAAAATATCTGTAACAATGTTGTTTAAAATATCATTGTTTAAAGACCTTTTCATAAATATAAAATGAATAACTAAGAATTGTTGGGAATTCCTTGAAATATTCTTCATTTGGATGATTTGGTATCATTATAAATAACTGGTAAATGCAAAGATATACACAAAAACATGTCAATAAAAGACTAGGGCGTTCAATAGGTCCTTAGAAAATCCAAACAAATTACGCTCGTAGAATCGGAAAATGTTTGTATTCAGTAACCGTCGTCTCAAATGTAAGTTCAAATGTAAGTTATATACGTTACATGGTTTCGTTGCCATAGGTGATTGCATCAACAGTCTTGTGCTTGTTTAGAAAGATGGAAAAATCGAGTTTCGTGCGGTGATTAAACAATTGTATTTAAAAAGATTCACACCGAAAGAGATGAAAGCCGAGTTGGATGAAGTTCCTGGCATATCTGTTCCTGCATTTTCAACGATTTAAATTGGATAAATGAATTTAAACGTCACTATACATCCACAAATGAGGAACTTCGTTCCAGACATCCGGCGGAAGAGACTTCTTCCGAAATGGTTGACAAAATCCAGGTTATGATTTTGAGTGATCGACGAGTCAAAATGCAGACATGGTGGTAGCCTCGGTCTTTTGGAATGCACGCAGAGTCATCTATATTGATTACTTGCAGAAAGAAACAATAATAAATGGAGAATACTACTCATCATTATTGAACCGGTTGAACGGAGAAATCAAGAAAAACGCCTTCATGTGGCAAAAAAATACATCCCCTTCCATCAAGACAATGCGAGGATAATGTGTAGTTTATATGGCGAAAATGTAGAATTATGGGTTTAATTACTAGAACATCCAGAAGTAAAACAAAAGCGATATCAAACGAGTTATAGCTTCCCGTATCAGAGAAGTTAATTATTTTGAAATTCAAACAGTAATATGAAATAGCTTCGAAACGGTTAGCTCCACAAAAAGCCATATTATATAAATTTTGTCTTTCAGTGAGGTCTACATTCTAAGTTTTTTTTTTTTTTTTTTTTTTTGTAGTTTAATGTCCTTTAACCTGATTTGGTCATATTGGACGATGAATGAAATTGGTGAAATGAAGCTCAAATGATCTTGGGGTCCATGGAGCTTAAAGTTACTACATATTCGTCTTTTCAGGAAAAGGGAAACCCCCGAAAAAAACTTCTCTTAAGCGAAATTCAAACTCAACGACCTTTTGAATGTGAGGCAGACACGCTACAACCACATTACCCAGATGGGCAAGTAAGTTTTTGTCTTAGGGTTTACAAGTTATGCAAGAGTCATCCAGAATGAAGAGGTCATTAAAAGATATTGTCATAAAATTCAAGACATACGTTTCATTTGACAAGTAAATATCTTTAATATACGGTACTTAATCAATATCCTTAATCATTTTTGATAAAATTGTTCCATTTTAAGGGTTGCGTGAAAAAAGGGGGACTTTTTGAAAAATCCTCCTGTATCATTCTTGTCCTATACAAAATTTAAGTAGATACCAAATGAGGTATTTAATAGACGTTTCGTTTTTTAATTATGCAGATCACTCACACACACACACGCACACACACATATATACGGGCCTCTTTCCAAAAATGTCTTTTTTTTTATTCAGAACATATATTTCGGCTGAAATCTCAGTATCATGTGACCTCCACCTACTATACATATTGTAAATATATATATTTGGGTCTTTCTACCCAAATTTACCCTCTCCTTTACCTTAAACCCTGAGGACATCCGCTTCCTCCTCGCAGGTACCACCTCGGAAATTACTACTCCTAGGATGCGCAGTGTAGGGATGACTAATACCCCACATTGTGTATGCTGCAAAACAATTTATATATATATATATATATTTTTTTTTTCAAAATGAAACCTGGTATGAATTACTTCTTTAGTTAGCAGTAACACCTATACAAACAGTTTTATGTGTTCCTTAACATTAAGTACTTTCTCTACATATGTGTAACAAATTACTGTTAAAAAGCGTATGCCTCAATCTGCTTCATGGTAGGCGAGATAAACATTAGCAGAAAAGGTTTTATTACTTGCTTTCTGTAAGTAGAGGGGAAATGAGGCAATACACTTGGCTAAAATTCTAAAAGCCGGTTGCCATGTGGAAGAAATCCGCTTCTTTACATTGCGAGGAGTTAACAAATTCCCGTATGTGAAAAGTTTATAAGTATTTTAAAACTAAACCCAATAATAAGGCATATCTAAAGGTGCTCAACCCCACAAAAAATGTATATGAAGTAAATTGTATTTTTTAGCGAGATCTACATTTTTGGTGTAGTAAGCTTTGTCTATCTGTTATGGTTACTAGTCGTGCAAAATCCAGCAAAACTCATGTAGGATAAAGAGATCTTCTCAGGCTATTCAAGAAAATTCAACATATACATTTTAATTGTCATGTAATTATCTTTAATATACAGTATTTTAATCAAAGTCATTAAAGACCTTTTGAGAAAAGAAAAATTTACTAATAATTTGGATTGGGGAATTATCTCAAAATCGTCATGTCGCATTCTTGAAAGGCACTAAAATCCAATACTAAATTTGGTATTTTATGGACTATTTCCTAGCTTTTGGGCTATTGTGTTCACGGACTCATGGATCTTTTTCTAAAAATATTCTTTTTATATGCAAGGAACCTTAAAACATGTATTTACGGGGAAATCTTGGTATCGAATGTTTGGGTGGGATACGATACATTCTCTGTATACAACGTACGTAGTACGTGTAGAGGCATTAAGTGGAGTCGGTATGAAATGCTCATATTTCTTTCCATTTTCATGTTTTAATTGCATTTCAAATTTTTCATTTCGGTATAGCTTTCATAGAAATACGCTAATTGTAAATAGTTTAAAAATATTGTTGAAAATAATCCTGCATGGAGTTATATAGAACATTTTCGTACACTCACTTGGTAAAACATCAATAACTTTATAAATATTAGTGTTATGTAAGCGATCTCTTTTTTATTTTGATAGGTAAGTTCTACTTTACCTATTGAGAGTATTGGCATCTCGGTCATATCTCTTTCTTGTGAGAGTAATGAAGTACTGCAAAGCTGTGTTGGAAAGTTAGTTTATATTTTTTTAAATGATATGTTTGAAAGCAATTTTTGAAGACGTGAGATTGTCTATACACATGCCCCATAATCTCAGAAAATAATTGGCACTAAAGGTTGAAATTTTTACCACACATTTTCAGCTAAATGGGCTTTATTTTAACAGAAAAGCTTTTATATAAGGATTAATTAATTTTTTAAAATTTAAAAATCATCATATTTAAAAAAAATAAGAGCTTTATTAACAAATTCTTATGTGTTCCATTCACATGATTTTCTCTCCATCTCTGCAACTAATTATTGTTAAAAAGCTCTAACTTCTATTTCCTTCATGGTAATTGAGAAAAAAATTAGCAGAAATGTCTTATTACTTTTTTCCTTGTAAGCACAAGCGACATAAAGGAGTACCATTGTTGATAGTCAAAAGCTGGTTGCTATGTGACTGAAGCTCCTGTGTTTGTATGGACAGGAGTTGATGTATGAGAAAAGTATGTTTTTCATAGCTGAAAACAAAAACAAGGGATATCTTAAAAACGATCAACTCCACGGAAAAAATGTATATAAATTGTGTGTTTTAATGTGCTCTACATTTCGTGTGGTAAGTGTTTGTTCATCTCCTACGGTTTAGCAGTTATGCAAAAATCCGTAAAATTCATTCACAATAAAGTAGTCTTCAGAGGCTATTCTCAGAAAATTCAAAATACAGATTTTATTTGTTAAGTAAGCATCTTAAATTTACGAGATTTTAGTCAAAATCGTTACAGCCATTTTTAATAAAATCAAAATATTCGAAATATTTTCCACGTAAAGGGTAGTTTGGAGTGGGGGATTTTCTTGAAAATCTTCGTGTCGCATCCCTGGAATATACCAAACTTAAATACCAAGTTTCGTTTTTAACGTTCTTTTCATTTTTGAGCTATGCCGTCTACAGACACACACACACAGACAGACACACAAACGGACATTTTTCTAAAAATGCTTTTTTTGGATGCAGAAGGTCTCAAAACATATATTTCTAGTGAAAACTCGGTATCCAATTTTTGAGTGCAATACAATACCTTCTCTACACACTATGTATAGAGTTCATATAGAGAAAGTAAAAGTCATATATTTCCTTCTAATTAACAGAAGTATTCTATTTTTCGTCAATTAACAGTAAAGGTATTGCTGAATATACCTTAAAAATTTAGCTCATTATCTTAAAAAGTTACTGAGATAATGGGCCAAACTTTAACATTGGCAAGATAAGAGTATTTCGACTCCCCTTAATCAACCCTAACTTAAGACTTAGAAAATGCTATTATCATTTAGGTGTCCCTTTAAGGAAAGGAAAATTGCTGAAGTTGAGAAATGACAGAGAGAGAAAGAGAGAGAGAGAGAGAGAGAGAGAGAGAGAGCGAGAGCGAGAGCGAGAGCGAGAGCGAGAGCGAGAGCGTGAACCTCTGTGTACCCAGTCTGACATGCTACTGAGAGTATGCACGCCCACTTCGCTTTGCAAAAGATGAGCCATGAGTGGCGAGTTTCAAAGTAGTTTATATCCAGTGTGTAATTCTTTAAATATATTTAATAGAGTACACTATGATATCGTACTATGATATCGTGCTCACATTTATCTTAGTGCATTTTCTGCATATATTACTTCCTCTACTTTAGTACATGGTACACAATAAACAAGGTATCGCACTGCACTCAAAAATTCTATACCGAAATTTAACCGGTAATACGTTTTAGGGTCCCTGTATCCGAAATGAAGCATATTTGGAAAACGGTCCTTGTGTGCATGTGTTTGGTAACACGATACCCCAAATACGAAAAGTTGTTAAAATACTAAATTTCCGCACTACAAACTACCCTTTACAAGAAAGAAATTTATAACATTTTGAGCTTCTCTAACAGTTTGGGAAAAAAAAATACGATACGTTAAATTTATTTACATGACAATAAAATGTATACCTTGAATTTTCTAGGAATAACTTCTGAAGACCTCTTCATTAAGATGACTTTTGTACGAGGACTGGTTTTTTACTTTCTCCACACGTACTGTGTACATAGTGTATGGAGAAGCTATTGCACTCCACCAAAAAATTCGATACCGAGATTTCACCGGAAATATATGTTTTAGAGTCCCCTGTATCCAAAGAAAGTATTTTCAGAAAAAAGTCCGCGTGAGTGTCTGTCCGTGTGCCCGTGTGTCCATGTGTCTGTGGACACCTCAAAAACGAAAAGTCGGTAAAATACCAAACTTGGTATTTAAGCTTAGTATATTCCAGGGATGTGACACGAAGATTTTGAGAAAAATCTTCCACCCCAAACTACCCTTTACAGAACTTTTTTCGAAAATTTTGATTTTCTAAAAAATGACTCTAACGATTTTGATTAAAATATCGTATATTAAAGATATTTACCTGAAAAATAAAATGTATATTTTGAATTTTCTGGGAATAGCCTCTGAAGACTCTTTTATTCTGGATGAAATTTACGGAATTTTGAATAACTGCTAAACCGTAAGACTTAGATAAAAACTATTACACAAAAAATGTAGAGCACGTTAGAACACACAATTTATGTTCTATATATATTATGTTAATTGTTTTTTAGATATTCCTTGTTTTTTGTTTCTGCCATGAAGAACTTACTTTTCTCATACAGGAATTTGCCAATTCCTGTCCATACAAACAAAGGAACTTCAGTCACATAGCAACCAGCGTCTGACTATCACTCTAACTTATGGTACTCCCTTATTTCGCTTCTACGTACAAGGAAGCAAGTAATAAGACAATTTCTGCTAATTTTTTCTCGATTAGCATAAAGTAAATAGAAGCAAAAGCTTTTCAACAATAATTTGTTGCAGAGATGTAGAGAAAGTCATGTGAATGGAACATACTAGATTTTTAAACCTGCGATAGGCTATAAATAAAAGAAAAGTGAATAGAAAAGAATTAATTTTATTACTAAAAATTTTGTACATTTATGGTTACTTTTCAACATAATCACTGAAAAGATTGAGATATTTATCGTACCTGTGCTTAAGCTTTGCAATACCCGCTCAAAAAAATGTTACCGCCAATGATTTGAAATGAGCATTGACGTTGTTTTGAAGATCTTCGTACTTTACATTTGCGGAGAGCCATTCAAAACAAACGAAGAGGAATGCTGACTTCAGAATTGTGTTAATCCATGACGAAGCTCGTCCATACACTGCTGGCACAACCCCTCGGCTCCTTGAACAATTTCAATGGGACATTTTCGATCATCCGCCGTACAGTTCTGACCTAGCACCTAGCGACTTTCACCTTTTTCCTGAACTGAAGACGTGACTAGGAGGGCAGCATTTTCAAACCAACGAAGACCATAAGAGATACACAAAAACTTACAATAAAAATGTAGATTACGTTAAAACACACAATTTTTGCCAAACTTTTTTTTTTTCATGGGGTTAATTAACTATTTCCAAAATATTCGTTTAATATTAGTTTTAATTTTAAAATACTTAAATTTTTCTAATATGGGAAGTTTTCAACTCCCTGCTATGAATAGAATTTCAATCACATAGCAACCAGGTTTTAGAACACTTGACTGTCAATTTAGCCTAGTGTATCCCCTTTATTCCCTTATACTTATAAGGAAGCAAATAATAAAACCTTTAATGCTAAGCTTTTTTCTCAATCAGCTTGCCGTAGATAGAATAATAAACGTTTTAATGATAATTTATTACAGAGATGTGGAGGAAACCATGAGAATTGTACACATCAATTTTTAATAAAGTTATCGATATTGACCACCAATAATGACGTTCCAAGATCAGAAGACCTACGACGCAACCATCGTGTATCCTATTATGATAATGGCTCTTAATTTAATTCATTTTAGAAAACGTTTGTTCGCAAATGCATGTTCGCAAATGCATGAAGACCTCATCTTCGAATATTTTGCACAGATTAAGCAATTTACTTGGTCGTTTTCTTGGATACAAAAATATTATACTGCCCATGATAGGTGAATTAAATATCTGGACATTTTTCAATACGTCATCGCAAAACGTGAACTCACAGGATCCACCATCTTTGCGACTCAATATTTGAATGGTATCATAAATATATAGCTCACAGCAGGTTATACAGGATGTTAGGGATTTGAGGCGCAGATTTTGCATCCTGGGAGGTGTAAATATGATGAATAATAGAGTTCAATAACACTTTCGTATACCTTGAAAGATATCTGAGATAATTCAAAATTATGGAATAGATTACCTGCACAGTCTGGCAGCAGAGTAGGACTTGTGAGCCGAATATTTTGTTTTGTTTTGCGCTAAGGCCAATGTTTTGTTTTAGTTTGTGCTTGAAATCCGATTCATCACGTGCCTGTGTGTTTATCACCAGCTACTGCCACTAACAGGGATGGCGTCGTTTTTCTCTCAAGCTATCCGATTGTGTTCACTAAATCTGAAATAAAAGCTGCGTAAGAGGCTACGCATAAGATATAGCGTGATGATCAAGAATAAACAAATTCAAAAGTGAATTATTGAAATACTTAATTTAGGTGTATCATGAAATAATTAAATCTTTGCTAAACAGAAAATGTGTTAATGGTCAATAACTGCAGATATTATTTGCTCATTTACAGTAGATGCTCAAAATGTCTCCATTAGAATCTATGCAGACATCGCATCTTCTTGATCATTTTGCTCTACCCTCGTTAGTGTTTCAATGTTCTGCTTCAAACACGTGTGTGAAGATCATCAATGGTAACAACCTCGTCATGGTTCACTTTCCTTTTCAAATGTCCCCAGAAATAATAATTTAAAGGATTAAGCTTTTCCATAAGTAAGAAGCATATCTAGATATTCTTGCTTTGTCATTTAACGTATCTGGAACTCTGTAATAACTAGCTGTTGTACAAGGTGTCGAGGCACAACATTACTGTCAATATTCCTGACTTTTCGCTCTACACACAGGTCCAATGTAGCGTAGTTGCCAAACATTTACCACGACAATATTCTAGTAGTCACGCTAGAATCCAATTCTGTAATATTTTGTGGCTAAATAGCTCAGTTTAACAATAAATGGTATAAAAACAACTAATCCAACTTTTGTAGCGCCATCTCGCTATTCTAATTCCAGAAGTAAGAGGTAAAGAAGTGTTGATATGCTTGCAATCAAACATTTTACAAATTCTATTTCTTATTTATGCAAACGTGCACTATAGAGAAAAATCTGAGGTGCTCCATTCACAGCACTTTCACTCCATCACAGCAACACATCATTGTTAAAAAGTATATTCTACATACCATATGATAATAGAGATTAAAATTATAAGAAATTATCTTAATTAATTGCTTTCTTGTAAGAAAAATAAGGGAATACAGTAGTCTAGAGTGAGTCAAATCTTTTAAACGTTGCTTACTATGTAGCGGAATTCCGTTTCTATACATGGCCGTGAAAAAAGCGAGAGAAAAGTGTTAAGTATTTTAAATCCGAAATAAAGAACTTGAAATATCTCGGAAATAGTCAATTCCACGTTAAAAACGTATATGGAATAAATAGTGTGTTTTAACGAGATAGACATTATTTATATAGTAAGTTTTTGTCCATCTCTGCGGTTTACCTATTGTGCAAAATTCAGCAAAATCCATCCAGAATAAACAGGTCTTCAGAAGCTATTTCCAGAAAATTCCAGATATACACTTTATTTGTCATGTAAATACCTTTAATATACGGCAATTTAATCAAAATCATTAAAGCCATTTTTGAGAAAATCAAAACTTTCGAAATTTTTTCTAGGTAAAGGGTAGTTTAGGGTGGAGGGATTTTTCTCAAAAGCTTGGTGTCGCATTTCTGGAAGCTACCAAACTTAATTACCAAGTTTGATATTTAACAGTCTTTTCGTTTTTGAGCTCTGCTGCCCAAGGACACATAGACATACACACACGGACCTTTTTCTAAAAATATTTGTTTGGATTCAGAGGGTCATACATCATGTATTTCCGGTGAAATATTGGTATCGAATTTGTGGGTGGAATACAATACTTCCTCTATATACTATGCACATAGTACGTGTAGAGAAAGTAAAAATGGAGTACAGGAAGTTAGCTTCAGCTTAACGTCAAGAAATTTCCGTTGATATCTGTGCACCCATACAACTTATAGAATGATGGTTGAATGTCTCCGTTCAGTGAAGTGATTGGAGGTGTTTAGAGTCACAGTTCACTAACTCTCACGTATCACGGTTATCTGAGTGAATGTGTAACGCGAGCGGAGCTTGGGATTCTGCATTTCCAAGGTGTTCTTTTCACTTTATTTTTTTTACTTTCTCTATACGCACTATGTACATAGTGTATAGAGAATGTATTGCACTCCACCAAAAATTCAATACCGAGATTTCACCAGAAATATAAGTTTTAGGGTCCCCTGTATCCAAAAAAAGTATTTTCAGAAAAAGGTCCGTGTGTGTGTCCGTGTGTCTGTGAACACGATAACTCAAAAACGAAAAGTAGGTAAAATACCAAACTTGGTATTTTAAGTTCAGTATCTTCCAGGGATGCGACACGAAGATTTTGAGAAAAATCCCACACCCCCAACTACTCTTTACATGGAACTTTTTTCGAAAATTTTGATTTTGTCAAAAATAGCTCTAACGATTTTGATTAAAATTTTGTATATTAAAGATATTTACCTGACAAATAAAATGTATATCTTGAATTTTTTGGGAATAGCCTCTGAAGAGTAGTTTATTCTGGATGAATATTACTGAATTTTCAATAACTGCTAAACCGTAAGAGATGGACAAAAACTTACAGCACAAAAAATGAAGAGGACGTTAAAACCCACAATTTATGTTATATACATTTTTCGTGAAGTTCGTTGTTTTTGAGACATTCCTTATTTTTGGTTTCTGCTAAAAAACACTTATACCTTTCTCATATAGGAATTTGTCAACTGCTGTCCATACAAACAAAGGAACTTCAGTGATATAGCAACCAGCTTTTGATTATCACTTTAAGCTAAGGTACTCCCTTATTTCGCTTCTACTTACAAGGAAGCAAGAAATAAGACTATTTCTGCTAATTTTTTCTCGATTAGCAGGAAGTAAATAGAAGCATAAGCTTTTTAAAAATAATGTGTTGCAGAGACATAGAGTAAGTCATGTGAATAGAACACATCAGATTTTTGTAAATACAGTTCTGGAGTCTGGTCGGGACTCCGGCGTTGTATACCCTACTTTTAGTTACCTAATTTTGTTTACTTTGATGTATGATTACTGAATTGCTGTTTTCTTCTTTTACATGCACACACATATACACAAACATATAACACCCATGACCAAGGTTGGACTCGAACCCACGATCCCCTGCGCTACGAAGCACCAAAGCGAGACGCCTTGGCGAGCGCGGCCATGGGGACCGGCTTCACTTTGAGGGTTTAAAGGCATGAAAAATTGCCTGAGGAGCCTCACGGTAATTTTGTTAGGTAAGAAATCGCAAGCATAGCAACTTTACTCCGAACATGTTAAGGGTATTTCCATGAACTCAACCAACAACTAGATAGATAAAAACTTTCAACATTTCACAATGTAGTCTACAAGAAAATGAAGACGAAGAAAAACGAGAGATGAAACGGGATGAAAAGACAAGACGCTGCATCGTGGTTTTAGTTTTTGTTTACTTATCTTACAGAAAACAAGGGGGGATAAAGTCGGCACGGAATTCCAACAACTTTCACCGAACTTTGTTAAAAACTATTTAAAGCAGATAGTTGAATATTCTTATTTTGCGGACAGGGCGCGGACTGTTTTTGTTTCGTTTTTCCTTTTTATTCCTTCCTAACACGGTCCTCCAGTTATTCCCTGCAGACATTAATTATCTCATTATTCCATAACTTTGTTGTTTTTTCACAATTAACCCTAATATAAAAATATTTACGCTTATATCAGGAGGAAAAGCTCCCCAGCGGGAAATGGTTCACTGTTTCTTCCACCACCCTTCCTGGCTATATACCTGCCCCATACATATTTTAAAGTCTTACGTCTTCTGAAGTTTCCATGCAAATTAGCAACACAACGATCAAGGGTTTACCTGAGCCCGAAAAAGACACGTTCCAACCTAAAAATAAATGTAAAACTTCTTTGGCGTGTCCAGGCACATGAAGGTATTAATGCAACGTAAGAAAGTTCGTAAATTACTCGTTAATTAAGGGAATAATTGGAATATAAATCACTTTCTTAGCAACTAAACTTTAATTAACCTTTAAATATTTGCATATCTTGATATAAACAATGTTTACTCCTTTTCTGTGGAGCAGCTTTTATTTGCATAAAACTTCCTTCCATGGAATTCATTCCAAAATAAAATAAATGTTTCCACGCTATCAGATGACTACCTTTAAAAAGAATATGCTGTGTAAGGAATTATACACATTCTCAATAATAATCAGAAAAACATTTAGACATATCCGAATTGTAATATTAATTCAATTTAGGAATTTCTTAAATAATGGTGGAATTAAAAATCTTTAACACTTGCGAAAGAATCTTGAATGTTCCATTCACATGTCTTTCTTTACATATCAGCAGAAATTATTGTTAAAAACTTATGGTCTCATTCCTTATATGTAGAAGGAAAATAAGAGAATACACTTGGCTTAAGCGGTAGTCAAATGCTTTGAAAGCTAGTTGCCATTGGTTTAAAATTGTTTCTTTGCAAGGCCAGAGGTCTACAAACTTTCCTATGAGAAAAGCTTACCAATAACAATCAATACCTCGGAAATGCTCAACTATACGAAAAAAGTTAATATTGCATGTGTGTTTTAATGGGATCTACATTTTCTGCGTAGTAAGTTTATGCCTATTTCTTACGGTTTACCAGTTATGCAAAAGTCATCCGGAATGAAGAGGTCGTCATTGGCTATTCCCTAAACATTCAAGATATATATTTTATTTTTTATGTAAATATCTTCAATGTTTTAATCAAAATTGCTAGAGCACTTTTTAAGAAAATATTTTATTTTTTTAATTGTTTGAATGTAAAGGGAAGTTTGGGGGGAGGGAGACTTTCCACAAAATCTACATGTAACATCCTTAGAAGATACTAAACTTAAATACCAGGTTTACCTACGTTTTGTTTTTATGTTGTCGTATACACAAACACAAGAACACACACACATACACACACGGAGCTTTTTCTGAAATCCTTGTATATTTTTTTTTATTCCTGGCAGCATAAAACGCGTATTTGCGATGAAATATCGGTATTGAATTTTTGGGTGGAATGAAATACCCTCTCTACCTATGTACTAAGTAGAGAAAGTAAAAACAGAGAAGAATGGAGGATGTAAATAAAAAGAAGCTGAAAATATATATCTATGGCCACCAGAAAAATGTGTCGACATTGCAAAAAAATCTAAAATGTTCCATTCACATGACTTTCTCTAACCGTTCAGTAATCAGACTATTCTTACAAAACATTATTCTTTTGTCTACAACATACTAATCGTGATAAACATTAGCAGAATTGGTCCAATTGCAAGTAGAAGGAAAATTAGCAGTTATTCTAGACTAACGCGATAGTTCAATCTTTAAGCTGGTCAGTTTGTGAACAATTGAGGTTTGGTTTGCATCGTATGGGCAGCAGTAAAACAAAAGAGAGATAAAAAAAAGAAATGTTTTCCCGTTTGAGAAAAGTTTTGTAGTTTAAAATTGAGACCAATAACCAGGATAACTCGGGGCGGCCAACTCTATCAAATATGTATATGTGTTTTAGCGAGATCTGCACTTTTATTGTAAGTTTTGTCTATCTCTTACAGTTTACGAGCTAGGTAAAATTCATCTGAATGAAGAGGTCTTCTAAGGCTTTCCCACATAATTCAGGATATATATATTTTATCTATGATACGGTAAATAATATACGGTAAATTAATCAAAATTGTTACAGTTATTTTTGAGGAAAACAAAAGTTTCAAAAACATTTCCATACAAAGGGTAGTTTGGGCGGATTTTCTTTAAAATCTTCGTGTCGTAACTTTGTTATTAAATTTAAATGCCTGCCAAAATTGGTATTTAACGGTCTCTACGTATTTGTGGTACCGTGCAGACTCTCAGACAGATTCTATTTTTACTTAGGGGACCTCAAAACTTGTGTATCAGGTGAAAACCTTTACATAGAATTTTTGGGTGGCATATAATACCTTATCTATCAACTATATAGATCGTACCTGCGTGCTAGAGAAGGTAAAAGGAAAAGCATTTATCGAAATGATTAAATTATGTTTGCACTAAAACATTCATAGTTAAAACTCTTTTAATGAAGTCATGTGTACAAGAATTGCATCATGAATTAAATTAGATTGGTAATGAAGTTTTAATGACAATGATACGACATTAGTATTCCTTTTACTGGGTTCGAGAGTTGAAATAGCGGTAGAAGAATTTCAAAGCTGTAAATGTTCAGATTTTCAGGTAAAGTAATAACGAACGTTTTGTAACGTAATTGAACCCTAAGACATTTAGCTCAGAATATAGGGCATTTTATGAGGTCACTAGTGCAGCAGTATCATTATAAAGTTGGTTGGTATACCTGAGGAGCTGAAGAAGTTAATTCACTTGTTTACGTTGATAAAGGGCAACGCACAGGCAACTTGGCCAGTCACCGATATATTTGCTAGTCCGGTAGTTCATCGTTTCGTATTTGGTGTGTGGCAGACAGTTGAATACGCTGGACTTTGAGGCATATTCAGTAGGGATCCACTATAGAACAAAGTGTACGTTTTGAAGCAGACACTGGACGTTATTTGGGGCAGGTATAAATATTTAGTGATAGAAAATTCATAATTTTAAGCAAAGAATTCCACGTGTTAATTTCGCATGACTTTCTATATCTATTCAGTAATAAACTACTTCTACAAATTAAAGCACATGTTTCTGTCCACTTTATGCTAATCCAGATAAACATTAGCATAAATGGTATTACTATTTAGTGTCTTATATATAGAAGCGACAAAAGGGACTATATTGGGCTAAATCCTTTTTAACCTAGTTGCTATGTGACTCAAATTCAGTCTTCTATAAATCAAGAAAAAGGTGTTATAATGCACACCTTGGGTCGCTCGAAAAATCAAATGGAACTAAATGCGATTTATTGATCTTGTGTTTGTGATGACGATTTCAAAGGTTTTATTTGGGCAGCCAGGCTTGTTATTTTTACTATAGAGAAATTCATGTGCATACTCGAATGGTTGGTATTATTGGTATATGACTGATATTTACCAAATAATTATACACAAACGAATATTACATGAATAATATATTATTTTAGGTAAAATGCAGAACATTGGCCGAGCTAAAATCGAATAGTACTAAGTGTGATTGATTGACTTTGTATTTCTGATGATGATTTCAAAGGTTGTATTTGCTGGAAAAGCTTTTTTATTATAGATGAATTCGTATGTATGTTGGAACGGTTGGCATTTTGCGTATATGTCAGATATTTAGAAAATAATTATACATAAACGATTATTATATAAATAATAAATGTTTTTTAATGTGCAGGTATATGCTGAAATACTAGATTTTTAATGAAAAGACTTGGTTTCGTTGCTAGCGAAAGACGCTGTATCTATTGGCATGCAAGAACGTCATATGTCACTCTTGGCAGAAATACAGCATCGTAGAACCCGTAGGAATAATTCACCGGTTAGTGTGACTATAGTAGATGGTGAAGGAGTATGTTTCTGTGTGCGTTTTTTTTTTTTTAATGTGTTTCTGTAGGCAAAATTCCTGGGTCCAGTGGTTTTAATATTTAGCGCGAGGTTGGATTCGAATCCGTTAGGTTAGTGTGTGTATATAAATTTATGTTTCTACTTTTCTATTGTGGTAATACTTAGCGGAGAAATATATTTCTGAACATTATAAAACCATTGTTATTTGCATAATACTCTTTTATAAATAATTACTTAATAAATATCCGTCATATACGCATACCAACCGATTCAGCATACACACGAATGTGTCTATAATAAAAAAACAAGCTTTTCTGACAAATACAATATTTGAAATCTTCATCAGAAATACAAAGTCAATTAATCACACTTGGCTTCATTCGATTTTTAGACTGGCCCAAGTTCTGCATAATTACCTGATTTTATAATGTGTATATACTGTAATGCTTGCAAAAAAAAAAAAAAAAAAAAAACTGTATTTATAATGCAAAAGCTTGGTTTCGTGGCTGCCGAAAGACGCTGTAACTATTGGTATACAAGAACGTCACATGTCGCTCTTGGCATGATTACCGCGTCTGAGAACCCGTAGGAATAATTCACCGTACTACATCTCATCATTGACTAATATTAAAATTATTATTCCTATAAGTATAAGTTTTTCATTAAATTAATGAGTCCAATTACTGCAATTATAATTCCTATTGCTGCTACAATAGGTCTGACACAAAGATGGTCAAGCAAATTTCTCCACCCCAAATTATCCTTTATATAGAAAAGTTTTTTTCAAATTTTGTTTTTCTCAAAACTTGCCTCAAACGATTTTGATTAAAATACCGTACATTAAAGATATTTAAATCACGAATAAAATGTATATCTTGTATCTTCTAGAAATAGCTTTCAAGATCTCTTTATTGTGGATGAATTTTACATAACTAAAATAAGAACTAAAGCTTTCCTGGCGACGTGTTAATTCAAAATCTTCTCGGGCTTCTAGCCAGGTAAAAACTTGGCTTGACACCAACGTTTCGAAGAAGTGCATCTTCCTCGTCTTCAGGGTGAACTGATGGTTTGAGCTTGCGGAGACTGGTATTTATAACAGCTGGGATGAAGCTAACATCTGATTGGTTCGCGAGATATTATGGCTTTTTTTTTTTTTTTTTTTTTTTTTTTTATTTTTTTTTTTTTTGGAAAGGTGAGACAGAGAGAGAGTTGGAGGGTTGAAAGAATGGCTTATCTCGCCATTGGGTGAAGATTAGAAGGGAAAAATCGGGTGAGATAGGAAAGGAACAGTGAATGGGGAATGATGGAGTTCCGCGATAGCACCTCCGTGATTATTGGTAAAGTTGATGTTGCTGCAGCACATGGGGCTGCAACAAGGAATGGCTTATCTAGTCTGTAAACATGACCCGAGGGCCCTGAGTACAGCGCTAGGGAGTCTTGGGTGAGCTTTAGTACTGATGTCTGGTGTTGCGGGTGTGTGTGAGAGGGCATGATTTGGTGGTAAGGTCCTGAAGAATCCGATGGTGACTATTTGAAATTTGCTCGGCTACATTGTTGACTGTCAGTTCTTGGCTGTCAAGAACTGCAGTATAGCATTTATTGACGTCCTTTCGGGTTCCCTTGAGTAGGTCATCCAGAAAGGTGAGGCGTAATGGCAATTTTGAAGTTTGAACATAGAGGTCCTGGTTGGCCTCCAAGATCCTGGCGTTTACGTCGTGGATTTCCTGTAGTAGGGTGTAGAGGACGTCCAGCTCCAAGAGGAACTCAGACGTGACCTTATTCTGGGCTATGGCATCGGTGTCTTGACGGTTGGCTGTAGAAGTGGTGTGGGCGTCTGAGATGGCTGCGGTCATGGTAGTGAGGGCTTCTTCCAGCGTGTTCAATCGGCCGCTAATGAGCAGGACCTCTGAGTGCAGGTCCTGCACGGCGTCTTTAACGGCGCTGTCGGATGGCGCATCTGCCTGTGGGGTGTTAGTGGCGGCAGGCAGGTGATGGGTGATGGAGTCTTCCGTCTGCGTCGAGGTGGTGGTTGTTGAAGTCCTCGCCTCTTTGTCTATAGGTGTGGCGGCAGAGGCTGGTGTCAGGTGGCGGCGGCTGCGTGGGTAATAGGGGCACTGCGCCTGTCCTGTGAAATGACCAGGGCCATCACAGGTGGCGCAGTACCGGCGTCGAAATCTGAGATCATGAGCTGCGCATTCAGCTGTCAATCTGGGCGCCCCACAGTAGTGGCACCATGGGGGCTCAGCGCAGGTGTCGGCGGTGTGGCCGAATGCGCAGCAGCGGCGACATGGAAGCTGGCGACTACCTCTGCTGGCCTCAACTGTGTGACGGCGCCCACAGATGAGCAGACCGTCAGTCAAGGCTGCAGTGTAGTCGGTTGCGTTGGAGAATTCGAGGCGCACCAATGGTGTTGGACCCCTCGAACTAGTGATACGGGAAGCCCGTATCACTGAGGGCCACTGGTGGCGAGCTGCTGCGGTGAAGAAGCGGTGGGGGAGGTCCAGCGGAACTCCCCGGATCACCGCGCTGTGCCTCACAGGAAGCACAGGTTGGTTGGGCTGCGGCGGCTGCGTTGTACATGGCTTGGTCACAGCGGCGGTGGATGATTTGCTGGCCGGCAGGTGCGGCTGCAATTGCCGGCATTCTGCGGCGGCTGGAGGCGGAAGGGTGGCACTGCTCTCAGCCGAGAGGGCCGGTTGGTGCTCGGCTGTGGCTGCGGCGACTGGAGGCGGAAGAGTGGCACTGCTCTCAGCCGAGAAGGCCGGTTGGCACTCGGCTGTGGCTTCGGCGGTGTATGAGGCGGTTTGGTTTCCGCGTTTCTGCTTGGACGGCAGTGAAGGCGGCGCTGAGGCCGGCAACTGCGGCAGCAGTTGCCGGGAGCTTGCGGCAGCGGCGACCGGCGATTGCGTTGGCGGTTGCCCGGCAAGAGCGGGAGCTAAAGCCGGAGAAACCGTCCAAAACGCGCTGCCATACCTAGGTGATGGCGGCGGCGACTCACCCGGTTCGGCTGACGGTGAGGTTGCGGCGGTAGTCCTCTTCCTTCGGCGACCTTTCTTCGTCATCTCTTGAGTGACCTCTCACCAGATATTATTTTTTTTTTTTTTTTTTTTTTTTTTTTTTTTTTTTTTTTTTTTTTGGAAAGGGGAGACAGAGAGAGAGTTGCAGGGTTGAAAGAATGGCTTATCTCGCCATTGGGTGAAGATTGGAAGGGAATAGTGCAAGGGAAAGTCAGCTGAGATAGGAAAGGAACAGTGAATGGGGAATGATGGAGTTCCGCGGTAGCACCTCCGTGATTATTGGAAAAGTTGATGTTGCTGCAGCATATGGGGCTGCAACAAGGAATGGCTTATCTAGTCTGTAAACATGACCCGAGGGCCCTGAGTACAGCGCTAGGGAGTCTTGGGTGTGCTTTAATACTGATGTCTGGTGGAACGGGTGTGTGTGAGAGGGCATGAAGTTTTGGTGGTAAGGTCCTGAAGAATCCGATGGTGACTATTTGAAATTTGCTCGGCTACATTGTTGACTGTCAGTTCTTGGCTGTCAAGAACTGCAGTATAGCATTTATTGACGTCCTTTCGGGTTCCCCTGAGTAGGTCATCCAGAAAGGTGAGGCGTAATGGCAATTTTGAAGTTTGAACATAGAGGTCCTGGTTGGCCTCCAAGATCCTGGCGTTTACGTCGTGGATTTCCTGTAGTAGGGTGTAGAGGACGTCCAGCTCCAAGAGGAACTCAGACGTGACCTTATTCTGGGCTATGGCATCGGTGTCTTGACGGTTGGCTGTAGAAGTGGTGTGGGCGTCTGAGATGGCTGCGGTCATGGTGTTGAGGGCTTCTTCCAGCGTGTTCAATCGGCCGCTAATGAGCAGGACCTCTGAGTGCAGGTCCTGCACGGCGTCTTTAACGGCGCTGTCGGATGGCGCATCTGCCTGTGGGGTGTTAGTGGCGGCAGGCAGGTGATGGGTGATGGAGTCTTCCGTCTGCGTCGAGGTGGTGGTTGTTGAAGTCCTCGCCTTTTTGTCTATGGGTGTGGCGGCAGAGGCTGGTGTCAGGTGGCGGCGGCTGCGTGGGTAATAGGGGCACTGCGCCTGTTCTGTGAAATGACCAGGGCCATCACAGGTGGCGCAGTACCGGCGTCGAAATCTGAGATCATGAGCTGCGCATTCAGCTGTCAATCTGGGCGCCCCACAGTAGTTGCACCGTGGGGGCTCAGCGCAGGTGTCGGCGGTGTGGCCGAATGCGCAGCAGCGGCGACATGGAAGCTGGCGACTACCTCTGCTGGCCTCAACTGTGTGACGGCGCCCACAGATGAGCAGACCGTCCGTCAAGGCTGCAGTGTAGTCGGTTGCGTCGGAGAATTCGAGGCGCACCAATGGTGTTGGACCCCTCGAACTAGTGATACGGGAAGCTCGTATCACTGAGGGCCACTGGTGGCGAGCTGCTGCGGTGAAGAAGCGGTGGGGGAGGTCCAGCGGAACTCCCCGGATCACCGCGCTGTGCCTCACAGGAAGCACAGGTTGGTTGGGCTGCGGCGGCTGCGTTGTACATGGCTTGGTCACAGCGGCGGTGGATGATTTGCTGGCCGGCAGGTGCGGCTGCAACTGCCGGCATTCAGCGGCGGCTGGAGGCGGAAGGGTGGCACTGCTCTCAGCCGAGAGGGCCAGTTGGTGCTCGGCTGTGGCTGCGGCGACTGGAGGCGGAAGAGTGGCACTGCTCTCAGCCGAGAAGGCCGGTTGGCACTCGGCTGTGGCTTCGGCGGTGTATGAGGCGGTTTGGTTTCCGCGTTTCTGCTTGGACGGAAGTGAAGGCGGCGCTGAGGCCGGCAACTGCGGCAGCAGTTGCCGGGAGCTTGCGGCAGCGGCGACCGGCGATTGCGTTGGCGGTTCCCCGGCAAGAGCGGGAGCTAAAGCCGGAGAAACCGTCCAAAACGCGCTGCCATTCCTAGGTGATGGCGGCGGCGACTCATCCGGTTCAGCTGACGGTGAGGTTGCGGCGGTAGTCCTCTTCCTTCGGCGACCTTTCTTCGTCATCTCTCACGTGTTAGATATTATGGCCTACACACACGGATCTTTATCTCAACGCAAACAGCTTCCACCATAAGTCACAACGAATGGGCATTCTAAACACATTGGCACATAGAGCAGTTACTGTATCAGACCCAGATAATCTGCAAACGGAATTTCAACACCTAAAATTGACACTCCAACAAAATGGATATTCAGCCAAGGACATCACATCAGCGCTGAAAAGAGCCGGACGAAAAAGAAACCACAGCAAGAACACTCAACAAAAAGACAAGCCAGCCGCCATAGCCTATATACCGTTTACCGGCAATTTTTCGGGAAAGATTAGTAGACTACTCTACAAATATAATGTCAAAACCATCCATAAGCCACCACCTAAAATCAAAAATTTGGTCAGGCCAGTTAAAGATAATTTAGCTCTCAGAATACCTGGTGTCTACCACATTCCTTGCGAATGCAGCGCAGCGTACATTGGCCAAACAGGACGCACTATTGCCACACGCGTTTCTGAACACCAAAGATCAATAAGGCTTATGCAACCCGAAAAATCTGGACTGGCTGAACACTGTATAGAACAGAGCCACAGAGCTAACTTTACTAACACCAAGATAGTGGCAAAGTGTTCGAACTACTGGGAAAGGAGAGTAAAAGAAGCTTTAGCCATCTCATCTGAAACAAATAATCTAAATCGCGATTCTGGCCTACAATTAAGTTCAGCATGGACACCGATGATAAAGAGCCTTAACACCTAATCCTGTACCTGCAGTCTTCCAAGACTTATTTTCTAGCAGGTGCGTGCTCAAACACAAAACATTAGCCGAATAACTGCTATAAATAGTTTTCTACGAAGTCCGTGCCCATATCTCAGTCATCTTAAATACCAGATATTATGGCCTGGTATTTAAGATGACTGAGATATGGGCACGGACTTCGTAGAAAACTATTTATAGCAGTTATTCGGCTAATGTTTTGTGTTTGAGCACGCACCTGCTAGAAAATAAGTCTTGGAAGACTGCAGGTACAGGATTAGGTGTTAAGGCTCTTTATCATCGGTGTCCATGCTGAACTTAATTGTAGGCCAGAATCGCGATTTAGATTATTTGTTTCAGATGAGATGGCTAAAGCTTCTTTTACTCTCCTTTCCCAGTAGTTCGAACACTTTGCCACTATCTTGGTGTTAGTAAAGTTAGCTCTGTGGCTCTGTTCTATACAGTGTTCAGCCAGTCCAGATTTTTCGGGTTGCATAAGCCTTATTGATCTTTGGTGTTCAGAAACGCGTGTGGCAATAGTGCGTCCTGTTTGGCCAATGTACGCTGCGCTGCATTCGCAAGGAATGTGGTAGACACCAGGTATTCTGAGAGCTAAATTATCTTTAACTGGCCTGACCAAATTTTTGATTTTAGGTGGTGGCTTATGGATGGTTTTGACATTATATTTGTAGAGTAGTCTACTAATCTTTCCCGAAAAATTGCCGGTAAACGGTATATAGGCTATGGCGGCTGGCTTGTCTTTTTGTTGAGTGTTCTTGCTGGGGTTTCTTTTTCGTCCGGCTCTTTTCAGCGCTGATGTGATGTCCTTGGCTGAATATCCATTTTGTTGGAGTGTCAATTTTAGGTGTTGAAATTCCGTTTGCAGATTATCTGGGTCTGATACAGTAACTGCTCTATGTGCCAATGTGTTTAGAATGCCCATTCGTTGTGACTTATGGTGGAAGCTGTTTGCGTTGAGATAAAGATCCGTGTGTGTAGGTTTTCGGTAGACGGCATGACCAAGAGTTCCGTCCGCTTTTCTGGTAACCAGAATGTCCAGAAATGGGAGGGAAGCATTTTTCTCAACTTCCATTGTGAACTGTATTTGTGATCTAAGGCTATTTAGGTGTGCAAGAAAATCTGGAAGAGTGTGCATTCCATGTGGCCAAATTACAAATGTATCATCTACATATCTGTAAAAATGTGTAGGTTTTAATGGGGCTGTGTTAAGTATTTCATGCTCCAGAAACTCCATATAGAAGTTGGCAATAGCTGGTGACAGAGGAGAGCCCATCGCAACACCGTCTGTCTGCTCGTAGTAGGTGTTGCCATACAGAAAATAAGTGGAAGTAAGTGTGTGACTAAACAGTGCAGTAATACCAGGTGGAAAGTGTTCTGACAATAGTTGTATTGTTTCCGCCAGGGGAACTCTGGTGAAGAGAGATACCACATCGAAACTAACTAACAGGTCCGATGGCTTCACTTTGATGTTGTCAAGAACTTCAGCGAATTGTATAGAGTTCTTCACATGGTGTACACACTTACCTACTATTGGTTGCAGCAGATGTGCCAGATGACGAGCTAGGCGATAGGTAGGGCTGCCAATAGCGTCCACTATGGGCCTTAGAGGTATCCCAGGCTTATGGATCTTCGGCAAACCATATAATCTGGGAGGTATGGAGGCAGATGGCGAGACCGTCTTCTGAACATCAGGAGGAAGGCTGGATTTCTTAATTAGCTGGATGGTGCGTCTTTCCACAGAGTTGGTAGGATCCTTTTTAATGGTTTTGTATGCAGGATCGTCCAGCAGTTGTTGAACCTTTTCTTGGTATTGCACGGAAGAGAGGAGTACCGTGGCGTTCCCTTTGTCAGCTGGTAAAACAACCAAGTTGTCGTTTTTTCGAAGGGAATGTAAGGCTTTACTTTCTTCTCGGCTGATGTTTGAAGTAGGTAGGGTTGCCTTTTTGTAAGCTCTTGCTACCTCACGGCGTATTTCTTCTGCACTTGCTGATGGAAGTTGACAAATGGCGGCTTCAATAGAACTGATGGTGTCTGCCACTGATATTTGCCTAGGCGTGGGAGCGAAGTTGAGCCCATTAGCTAGAACCGAGGTGGTAGGTTCGTCTAGCTAGATATCAAAATCAAAAATTTGGTCAGGCCAGTTAAAGATAATTTAGCTCTCAGAGTACCTGGTGTCTACCACATTCCTTGCGAATGCAGCGCAGCGTACATTGGCCAAACAGGACGCACTATTGCCACACGCGTTTCTGAACACCAAAGATCAATAAGGCTTATGCAACCCGAAAAATCTGGACTGGCTGAACACTGTATAGAACAGAGCCATAGAGCTAACTTTACTAACACCAAGATAGTGGCAAAGTGTTCGAACTACTGGGAAAGGAGAGTAAAAGAAGCTTTAGCCATCTCATCTGAAACAAATAATCTAAATCGCGATTCTGGCCTACAATTAAGTTCAGCATGGACACCGATGATAAAGAGCCTTAACACCTAATCCTGTACCTGCAGTCTTCCAAGACTTATTTTCTAGCAGGTGCGTGCTCAAACACAAAACATTAGCCGAATAACTACTTCATGCCATCGGCGGTTTTGTGGATGATCGGACGGAGGTGAGTGGTAAGAGATGACGAAGAAAGGTCGCCGAAGGAAGAGGACTACCGCTGCAACCTCACCGTCAGCTGAACCGGGTGAGTCGCCGCCGCCATCACCTAGGAATGGCAGCGCGTTTTGGACGGTTTCTGCGGCTTTAGCTCCCGCTCTTGCCGGGCAACCGCCAACGCAATCGCCGGTCGCCGCTGCCGCAAGCTCCCGGCAACTGCTGCCGCAGTTGCCGGCCTCAGCGCCGCCTTCACTGCCGTCCAAGCAGAAACGCGGAAACCAAACCGCCTCATACACCGCCGAAGCCACAGCCGAGTGCCAACCGGCCTTCTCGGCTGAGAGCAGTGCCACTCTTCCGCCTCCAGTCGCCGCAGCCACAGCCGAGCACCAACCGGCCCTCTCGGCTGAGAGCAGTGCCACCCTTCCGCCTCCAGCCGCCGCAGAACGCCGGCAGTTGCAGCCGCACCTGCCGGCCAGCAAATCATCCACCGCCGCTGTGACCAAGCCATGTACAACGCAGCCGCCACAGCCCAACCAACCTGTGCTTCCTGTGAGGCACAGCGCGGTGATCCGGGGAGTTCCGCTGGACCTCCCCCACCGCTTCTTCACCGCAGCAGCTCGCCACCAGTGGCCCTCAGTGATACGGGCTTCCCGTATCACTAGTTCGAGGGGTCCAACACCATTGGTGCGCCTCGAATTCTCCAAAGCAACCGACTACACTGCAGCCTTGACTGACGGTCTGCTCATCTGTGGGCGCCGTCACACAGTTGAGGCCAGCAGAGGTAGTCGCCAGCTTCCATGTCGCCACTGCTGCGCATTCGGCCACACCGCCGACACCTGCGCTGAGCCCCCACGGTGCCACTACTGTGGGGCGCCCAGATTGACAGCTGAATGCGCAGCTCATGATCTCAGATTTCGACGCCGGTACTGCGCCACCTGTGATGGCCCTGGTCATTTCACAGGACAGGCGCAGTGCCCCTATTACCCACGCAGCCGCCGCCACCTGACACCAGCCTCTGCCGCCACACCCATAGACAAAGAGGCGAGGACTTCAACAACCACCACCTCGACGCAGACGGAAGACTCCATCACCCATCACCTGCCTGCCGCCACTAACACCCCACAGGCAGATGCGCCATCCGACAGCGCCGTTAAAGACGCCGTGCAGGACCTGCACTCAGAGGTCCTGCTCATTAGCGGCCGATTGAACACGCTGGAAGAAGCCCTCACTACCATGACCGCAGCCATCTCAGACGCCCACACCACTTCTACAGCCAACCGTCAAGACACCGATGCCATAGCCCAGAATAAGGTCACGTCTGAGTTCCTCTTGGAGCTGGACGTCCTCTACACCCTACTACAGGAAATCCACGACGTAAACGCCAGGATCTTGGAGGCCAACCAGGACCTCTATGTTCAAACTTCAAAATTGCCATTACGCCTCACCTTTCTGGATGACCTACTCAAGGGAACCCGAAAGGACGTCAATAAATGCTATACTGCAGTTCTTGACAGCCAAGAACTGACAGTCAACAATGTAGCCGAGCAAATTTCAAATAGTCACCATCGGATTCTTCAGGACCTTACCACCAAATCATGCCCTCTCACACACACCCGCAGCACCAGACATCAGTACTAAAGCTCACCCAAGACTCCCTAGCGCTGTACTCAGGGCCCTCGGGTCATGTTTACAGACTAGATAAGCCATTCCTTGTTGCAGCCCCATGTGCTGCAGCAACATCAACTTTACCAATAATCACGGAGGTGCTATCGCGGAACTCCATCATTCCCCATTCACTGTTCCTTTCCTATCTCACCCGATTTTTCCCTTCTAATCTTCACCCAATGGCGAGATAAGCCATTCTTTCAACCCTCCAACTCTCTCTCTGTCTCCCCTTTCCAAAAAAAAAATTAAAAAAAAAAAAAAATACTTCATGCCCCCTCACACACACCCGTTCCACCAGACATCAGTACTAAAGAACACCCAAGACTCCCTAGCGCTGTACTCAGGGCCCTCGGGTCATGTTTACAGACTAGATAAGCCATTCCTTGTTGCAGCCCCATGTGCTGCAGCAACATCAACTTTACCAATAATCACGGAGGTGCTATCGCGGAACTCCATCATTCCCCATTCACTGTTCCTTTCCTATCTCACCCGATTTTTCCTTCTTCTAATCCTCACCCAATGGCGAGATAAGCCATTCTTTTAACCTTCCAACTCTCTCTCTGTCTCCCCTTTCCAAAAAAAAAAGCTCAGCAGAGGTAGTCGCCAGCTTCCATGTCGCCGCTGCTGCGCATTCGGCCACACCGCCGACACCTGCGCTGAGACCCCATGGTGCCACTACTGTGGGGCGCCCAGATTGACAGCTGAATGCGCAGCTCATGATCTCAGATTTCGACGCCGGTACTGCGCCACCTGTGATGGCCCTGGTCATTTCACAGGACAGGCGCAGTGCCCCTATTACCCACGCAGCCGCCGCCATCTGACACCAGCCTCTGCCGCCACACCCATAGACAAAAAGGCGAGGACTTCAACAACCACCACCTCGACGCAGACGGAAGACTCCATCACCCATCACCTGCCTGCCGCCACTAACACTCCACAGGCAGCAGCGCCATCCGACAGCTCCGTTAAAGACGCCGTGCAGGACCTGCACTCAGAGGTCCTGCTCATTAGCGGCCGATTGAACACGCTGGAAGAAGCCCTCACTAACATGACCGCAGCCATCTCAGACGCCCACACCACTTCTACAGCCAACCGTCAAGACACCGATGCCATAGCCCAGAAAAAGGTCACGTCTGAGTTCCTCTTGGAGCTGGACGTCCTCTACACCCTACTACAGGAAATCCACGACGTCAACGCCAGGATCTTGGAGGCCAACCAGGACCTCTATGTTCAAACTGCAAAATTACCATTACGCCTCACCTTTCTGGATGACCTACTCAAAGGAACCCGAAAGGACGTCAATAAGTGCTATACTGCAGTTCTTGACAGCCAAGAACTAACAGTCAACAATGTAGCCGAGCAAATTGCAAGTAGTCACCAACGGATTCTTCAGGACCTTACCACCAAAACTTCATGCCCTCTCACACACACCCGTTCCACCAGACATCAGTACTAAAGCACACCCAAGACTCCCTAGCGCTGTACTCAGGGCCCTCGGGTCATGTTTACAGACTAGATAAGCCATTCCTTGTTGCAGCCCCATATGCTGCAGCAACATCAACTTTACCAATAATCACGGAGGTGCTATCGCGGAACTCCATCATTCCCCATTCACTGTTCCT
The DNA here is from genome assembly GCA_030762935.1 of Hymenopus coronatus. NCBI lineage: Eukaryota > Metazoa > Arthropoda > Insecta > Mantodea > Hymenopodidae > Hymenopus > Hymenopus coronatus. Next base: position 83,086,278 of record CM060898.1, on the reverse strand, counting down.
TTCCTATCTCACCCGATTTTTCCCTTCTAACCTTCACCCAATGGCGAGATAAGCCATTCTTTCAACCCTCCAACTCTCTCTCTGTCTCTCCTTTCCAAAAAAAAAAAAAAAAAAAAGAAAAAAAAAAAAAAAAAGCCATAATATCTCGCGAACCAATCAGATGTTAGCTTCATCCCAGCTCTTATAAATACCAGTCTCCGCAAGCTCAAACCATCAGTTCACCCTGAAGACGAGGAAGATGCACTTCTTCGAAACGTTGGTGTCAAGCCAAGTTTTTACCTGACTAGAAGCCCGAGAAGATTTTGAATTTACATAACTAGTACATAGTAAGAGATGGACAAAAGCTGACTCCACAAGAAACGTAGATCTGGTCAAAACACACAACTTATGTCGTTTACATTTTTTGTAGAGCTAAATGTTTCCGAGATACTCCTTATTATTGTTTCAATTTTAATCTACTAATGTTTCTCAAACGGAAAGCCACCTTTTGCTACATCTCTCTTGTTTTACTGTTGGGCATGCAAAGCGAACCGAACTTCAGTTTCTCACATAGCAACCAGATATATAAATATTTGACTGTCACTTTATCTTAGTGTATTCCCGTATTTTTGTTCTGCTTACAAGGAAGCAAGTATTAAGACCATTTCTGCTAATGTTTTTCTCGAATAGCATCATGTAGATAAAATGTCTGTAAGAATATTTTATATGTGGAGCAGCTATGGAAAGTCATGGAAATCGAACATATCACATATTTTGGGCACAGGGTAACATAAAATGTATATTTTCATTGAAATCCCGGTATCGAATTTTCAGCTGGAACGTGATAAGTTCTCCACGTATGCAATACGTACTAAGTAGAGAAAGTAAAAGTCTGATGTGCCGCATTCACCTGACCTTCTCTACGTATTCTGCAACTAAACTATCTTTACAAAAGCTTACAGTTTTATGCTAATCAAGATAACCATTAGTATAAATAGTTATTACGTTTTTGTAGCTTCAAGGAGAAGAGAGAATACACTAGGCTAAGTAAGGCAAAAGTCAACTATTTAATATCTGGTTGCTATGTGATAACCTAATAATTCCGTTGTGTTTGAATAACTAGGATGAAGAGAAGTTTTGTCTATGCCTTAGGTTCACTACTTATGCAAACGTCTACAGAATGAAGAGGACTTGAATCCATTTTTATAAAATTAAAAGATATCCGTTTTATTTGTCATATAAATATCTTTAATATTCTAATTAAAATAATTTGAGTCATTTTATAAAATCCAACATTGTTAGGGTAGTTTGGTTGGACAGATTTTGATGAAACTATTTGTGTCGCATCTTTAAAAGATACTGAACCTATGCGCTAAGTTTGTTACATTTACTATTCTTATTTGAGTTTTGTTATTCTTACACACATTTTTCTAAAAATGCTTTTGTTTATTCGGAGGACCTAAAATATATATCCGTTGAAATCTGTATATTGAATTTTTGGACAGAATACAATATTTCCCCTACTTAGCGTATACATAGCAGAGAACGTGAAAATAGAATATGGAATATAAACTTAATGAATGAGCTTATGTCTTGAAATCATAATAAAAGGATTAAATTCCCTTTTTAACCTGAATTACTTAACTAAACCTTTAAAAGAAAATTTAAAACCTAAATGTAAAAATAAAAAAAATTAAAGATAAAGGTAAAATCTCCTTCATGCCAAATATATTAATTTATCATATCGATACTTAAAGTAGCTTGTCGCAGTACGTAATGTTGATTGTGCTGAAAACGGTAAAGAGTTAATGGATTAATATGAATTTATAATGGCTTTTGTTAAAAGAGCAGTATCTTAAATTCATGCCGTGAAACTGCAATAGCTTTATGGTAACAGTTATTTAGTTCGTCAGAAAACTCTGCGATAATCGTCAAATAGGTCAGTAGCCAAGTTGTATGTAACTGGTTGCGGAGAATAGGTTTCTGTATGTATGTTCATTCTAGGTCTGATATTATAAGATTGATAAATTTGCCTTAATACAGCTTTGCATATAGCATTGAAATGATATATGGTCCAGTATATAAGCCTTCATTAAGCTTTATGAAACCAACTTTATTCAATTTAAATCGAATCATAGGCAAATAAGAGGATTAATCAGCTTAAGCAATCGCACCATTAGAAAATATCTGCGGAAAATTTCTTGGGCTTCAAATAAAAGATTCATTCAACTGGATAAAACCTATGCCACCAAAACTGAGCTGTGCTCTTGTACTTTCTCTACATGTACTATATGCAGTGTATAGAGAAGGTGCTGTATTCCACCAAACATTCGATACTGAGATTTCACAGAAATAAAAGTTATGGTTCCTCTGAATCAAAGCAAAAAAAATAATATATATAACGTGTTTAACAACTTTCTCTACATCTTCGTGTTGCAACTCTGGAAGTTATTAAACTTAAATGCCAGCCAAAATTGGTGTTTAACTGTCTCTACGTTTTTGTGCTACCGTGCAGACTCACAGACAGATTCTATTTTTACTTAGGGGACCTCAAAACTTGTCACCGGTGAAAACCTTTACCTAGAATTTTTGGGTGGCATATAATAACTTATCTATTAACTACGTACATCATACCCGCGTGCTAGAAAAGGTAAAAGGAAAAGCATTTATCGAAATGATTAAATTTATGTTTGCACTAAAACATTCATAGTTAAAACCGTTTTAGTGAAGTCATCTGCACAAGAATTGCATCATGAATTAAATTAGATTAGTAATGAAGTTTTTAATGAAAATCATACGCTATTAGTATTCCTTTTACTGGGTTCGAGAGTTGCAATATTGGTAGAAGAATTTCAAATCTGTAAATGTTCAGATTTTCAGGTAAAGTAATAACGAACGTTTTGTAACGTAATTGAAACCTAAGACATTTAGCTCAGAATATAGGGCATTGTATGAGGTCACTAGTGAAAGCAGTATCATTATAAAGTTGGTTGGTATACCTGAGGAGCTGAGGAAGTTAATTCACTTGTTTACGTTGATAAAGGGCAACGCACCGGCCTCTTGGCCAGTCACCGATATATTTGCTAGTCCGGGAGTTCACCGTTTGGTATTTGGTGTGTGGTCGACAGTTGAGTACACTGGACTTTGAGTCGTATTGGGTCGCAATCCACTATAGAACAATAGTGTACGTTTTGAAGCAGACACTGAACGTTATGTGGGGCAGGTATGAGTATTTAGTGATAGAAAATTCATAATTTTAAGTTAAGAATTCCACGTGTTAAGTGCACCACTTTCTATATCTATTCAGTAATAAACTACTCCTACAAATTAAAGCACATTTTTCTATCCACTTCATGCTAATCAGGATAAACATAATAATAAATGGTATTATTATTTAGTGTTTTATATGTAGAAGGGACTACATTGGGCTAAATCCTTTATAACCTAGTTGCTATGTGGCTCAAATTCAGTCTTCTATAAATCAAGAAAAAGGTGTTATAATGGACACCTTGGGTCGCTCGAAAAATCAAATGGAACTAAATGCGATTTTTGATCTTGTGTTTGTGATGACGATTTCAAAGGTTTTATTTGGGCAGTCAAACCTGATATTTTTACTATAGCGAAATTCATTTGTATACTGGAATGTTTGGTATTATTGATATGACTGATATTTTCCAAATAATTATATACAAAGGAATATTATATGAATAATAATTAATTTTATAATGTGTATATACTGTAATGCTTGCAAAAAATCTGTATTTATAATGAAAAAGCTTGGTTTCGTGGCTACCGAAAGACGCTGTAACTATTGGTATACAAGAACGTCACATGTCGCTCTTGGCATGATTACCGCGTCTGAGAACCCGTAGGAATAATTCTCATCATTGACTAATATTGAAATTATTATTCCTATAAGTATAAGTTTTTCATTAAATTAATGAGTCCAATTGCTGCAATTATAATTCCTATTGCTGCTACAATAGGTCTGACACAAAGATGGTCAAGCAAATTTCTCCACCCCAAATTATCCTTTATATAGAAAAGTTTTTTCAAATTTTGTTTTTCTCAAAACTTGCTCAAACCATTTTGATTAAAATACCGTACATTAAGGATATTTAAATCACGAATAAAATATATATCTTGTATCTTCTAGAAATAGCTTTCAAGATCTCTTTATTGTGGATGAATTTTACATAACTAGTACATAGTAAGAGATGGACAAAAGCTGACTCCACAAGAAACGTAGATCTGGTCAAAACACACAACTTATGTCGTTTACATTTTTTGTAGAGCTAAATGTTTCCGAGATACTCCTTGTTATTGTTTCAATTTTAATCTACTAATGTTTCTCAAACGGAAAGCCACCTTTTGCTACATCTCTCTTGTTTTACTGTTGGGCATGCAAAGCGAACCGAACTTCAGTTTCTCACATAGCAACCAGATATATAAATATTTGACTGTCACTTTATCTTAGTGTATTCCCGTATTTTTGTTCTGCTTACAAGGAAGCAAGTATTAAGTCCATTTCTGCTAATGTTTTTCTCGAATAGCATCATGTAGATAAAATGTTTGTAAGAATATTTTATATATGGAGCAGCTATGGAAAGTCATGGAAATCGAACATATCACATATTTTGGACACAGGGTAACATAAAATGTATATTTTCATTGAAATCCCGGTATCGAATTTTCGGCTGGAACGTGATAAGTTCTCCACGTATGCATTACGTACTAAGTAGAGAAAGTAAAAGTCTGATGTGCCGCATTCACCTGACCTTCTCTACGTATTCTGCAACAAAACTATCTTTACAAAAGCTTACAGTTTTATGCTAATCAAGATAACCGTTAGTATAAATAGTTATTACGTTTTTATAGCTTCAAGGAGAAGAGGGAATACACTAGGCTAAGTAAGGCAAAAGTCAACTATTTAAGAGCTGGTAGCTATGTGATAACCTAATAATTCCGTTGTGTTTGCATAACTAGGATGAAGAGAAGTTTTGTCTATGCCTTAGGTTCACTACTTAATGCAAAAGTCTACAGAATGAAGAGGGCTTCAGAGTCTAATTTTATAAAATTAAAGATATATGTTTTATTTGTCATATACATATCTTTAATATTCTAGTTAAAATAATTTGAGGCATTTTATAAAATTGTTAGGGTAGTTTGGTTGGAGAGATTTTGATGAAACGATTGAAATTTGGTATTTGGTATGTTCCAAGGATGCGAAACGAAGATTTTCAAGAAAATCCCCCACCCGCAACTCCCCTTTACATGGAATATTTTTGGAAAGTTTTTTATTTTCTCAAAAGTGGCTCTATTGATTTTGATTAAAATACCATATATTTAAGCGTCTTTCAAGACCAAATGTATAACTTGTGTTTCCCGGCAATAGCCCCTAAAGACCTCTTATTCTAAATGACTTTTGTATAACCCGTAAACCGTAAGATATAAACAAAGATTGTAGATCTTCTTAAAACACACAATTTATGTCATTAACAATTTCAAAATATTTCTTGTTATTGGTTTCACTTTTAAACTCTTCTCAAATGGGTAGACATTTTCATTTCATCTGTTTCACTCAGGAGAATGCAAAAGAGACCGAATTCCAATTGTTTCACATAGTGACGAGCTAAGAGTGATTATTGCTTTAACCTAGTGTATTATTTTATTTCCCTTCTATTTGCATACAAGGAAACAAGTAACAAGATCAATTCTGCTAATGTATATCTCGATGATTATAATGTCGATAAAAGAAAGGAAATTTTGTAAAGAAAATTTGTTTATGCTTTTACAATGAACCAAAGTAGAACAATTTGGCTTAAATAATTAATCTGCTCCCTTTATTGTGTGTCGTTATCTATATTTTGCGTCCAAACAGAGTGTGTCGTTTAAAATAGAGATTTCAGCGTTATATTTATCACCTGAATAAATAAGCTTAAGTGTATATTTCTGTTGAAGTATTTTACTACCTACGTGTATGAAATTGTATTTAACGTACTTTTTTTCAAATCTGTTTAGAATTCATAGTTTGGTTTTGTATAGCAAAATAAGGCTTCATTGTCTTTAGTATCAATGGTAGGTTTTTTTTTTTCCTTTAACCTGGTTGGTCATATCGGACCATGAATGAAATTGGAGAAATGATGCTCAAATGATCTCAGGGTCCATGGAGCTTAAAGTTACTCGACATTCGTTTTCTCAGGATAAGGGAAAACCCCGAAAAAAACCTTATCCGGATAACTCACCCTATGTGAGATTCGATCTGACAACCTTTTGAACGTGAGGCAGACACGCTACCACCACACTACCCAGGCGGGCCATATGGTGTAAGTATACATATCTTCATGTGTTTCAAGAATAGACATATACGTACTTGGGTATTTTCTGTGAGCGTAAATGTTTTTTAGCATTGTGATGTATTCTTAATTTAATTGATGTAATATATACCTAACAATGAAGCCAGGGACTTAAAGAACTTACACCATTATATAAATCGCCATTAGGGTATGTCATCTCAAAATACCGAAAAACTTGCGTCAGTTCACGAATTAAGTGCCGTGGCAGCATTTTTTCATGGTAGCTCAGAGGTTAGAGCAACCGGCTAGAAAACAGGTCTTCCGTAGTTAAACTTTCTGTTATGGCATTGAATTTTTCAGCCTTAGTCTATCTATTCGATTGTAAAGTGCTGTTTAAATTGACTGTAATTCAAGTTTGAATGACATCTTATAAGTAGCGGCCGGTTTTAACTGACTTTAGTACCAGTAAGTATAATTTGGAGCGTTATAAAAGGGTTTATGTGTATGCTTTTATATTCTCAGTACGTTGTAACGTGGAAATGAACGTGGAATGTTATGAAGTTGTAGTTCTTCCTATTGCAGTAACAGTTTTTGGGAATTTACTTTAACAGCAAGTTCCGGCTCACGTGGTGTTAAGTTGGCATCTCTGCGGTGTACGCCTGATTTTAATTCGGCATTGTTAATGAACATTCAGTTGACCGTTGTTGTAAATGGATGCAGAATAATGTTTATTAGCTTCTAGCTAACTAGCAGTAACAGTTTTCTTACCTCTTTGTTTGGTATATAGGAATCCAGATAAAAGAAAAGAAACGGTAATTTGTTTAAAAATTGTTTCATTCTCTTTGATTTTTACTTTCTCTACACGTACCATGTACATAGTGTATCCAGAAGGTATTGCATTCCATTCAAAAATTCGATACTGAAATTTCATGGGAAATTACGTTTTAGTGTCCCCTGTAATCAAAAAAAGCATTTTTAGAAAACGGTCCGTGTGTTTGTGTCCTTGTGCCTAAGAAACTTTTTATATTGAAAAATGTTCCAACATTTTGATTTTTTCAAAAAAGACACATGACTTTGATTAAAATATCGTATATTAAAGACATTTACTTGACAAATAAAATATACATCTTGAATTTTTTGGGAATATCTTCTAAAGAACTCATTATTCTGGAATTTTGCTGTGTTTTGCAAAACTCGTAAATCGTAAGAGATAGATAAAGACTTAAGACATAAAAAGTGTACATCTCGTTAAAACACACAATTTGTCACGTCGTCTTTTTTCGTGGAGTTTACTATTTCTGAGATATTTAAAGTTATTTGTTTTAGCTTTAAAATACTTTCCTTGCACGGGGAATTAGTCAACGCTTGGCCAAGAAATGGTTCTCAATCCCATAGCAGCCACATTTTAAAATATTTGAATGTCGGTTTAGCCTAGTGTGTACCCTATTTCCGATCTACTTATAAGGAACTAAGAAATAAAACCGTTTCTGCTAATATTTTAGCATGAAATAGAAGAATAATCTGGCCCCTAGGCAATGGCTGCTGAATCCTAGGGGGGTGTCAGTCCTATAAATATGGAAAGGATCAGCCAATTACGATAAGAAAAGAATACTATCATAGACAAATAGTGTACATGTATTAGTTATTTTAGAATTCTGACATAATGCCTTGTGTAAATCAATATACTTGATATTATTTTACTTGCAATTTCTTACTATTTCGGTGCCGCAGTATTAAAAATTGGGAGTTCACGCTTTATCATTTCATAAAGAGTGGTTGGCTTTCAGAACTTTAAACGTTCAGAACGACTCTTAAATTCAGTTTCATTTCTCAAAACACTATGTTTTTTAGGAGTACATTTCAATACATTGGTGTATTTAACTTTATTTTATTAGAACATTTATAAAAGTTGTAGCCAATGTTGAAGAAGGTTGTCTCTTTATAAACATCACATTAATTTATGCTTACAAATTAGATTAACTCCATTATACTTAACTATATATAACAAAAATAACATTGTTTCCTGCAGGTATTGACGCCTTCATCTGGATTCCTTGACTACGCCATCAGCATGCGGCCAGACTACCATCAAGCCATCATTGACGTCGTCAAATATTACGGTTGGAGGAAGATCATATACCTTTACGATTCTCATGACGGTGAGTACCTGTCTTTATGGTTTCCTGATGTGCATCCCCTCTGATTGTTGCATCATTAGTGACGAGAAATCACCTCATTGGTATTCTAACAGTCTACGTTGCTTTCCGCAGTAATTACCAAACATTATCTGTGTTTTAGGCGGAAATGAAGGGGCATGGTGCTTTATAAAGACAGAATGATTTAAGCTTTAATAGCTGTAGCTATGAATACAGATGAACAAGTTGATAGCAAGATGGCTTAGGCATTCGGAAGTCCTGGGTTCAAATCCCATGTGCCAACCAACCTGGTTGGGAATTTATCATAGTTTTCCTCTGTCATCAAGATAAATGCCCGATTGCATTATTAAGGGGAATCGATATGTCCTATCTTGTTAAAGTTAAACTTCGACGAAATATTTAAGATAATGAACTAAAGTTTTCAAGATATTCAGTAATACCTTTACTGTTGATTAAGGAAAAATACCTCTGTTTATTCGATGGAAAGGTATGATATTTTTGAACAGAGCTCTTAAAATTTCATTGAAAAATTATGATTTTTAAATTTAAAAATAACTAATGCATATATATAAAAAATAAAGCCTTTTGATTGGGGCACTTGTATGGAAAATTTTACTTATCCAGAAATTGCTTTCAAACATAACATGCAAACAGAACTTCACAGTATTTCGAAATTTCACATGAAGGAAATATAAACGGGATGCTAATGCTGGGAATAGCTAAAGTAAAACTTTCCGATCAAAATAAAAATAACATATCATCTCTAACCCAAGTATTTTCAAATGTATTGACTTTTTTGCCAAGCGAGAGTACTAATGTGTTCTAAAACATTACTACGCAGGATTATTTTAACAATTGTTTTAAACTATTTAAAATTAACATACCTCTATGAAAGTTATAGCTAAATGAACGGAAGATTCGAAATGTTCATATTCAGCTAAAAATTGAAAATGTAAAAGAATTATGAAAATCCATTTCGACTAAAACAATAGGAAACATGAAAACAGAACGTAATTGCAATTGCACTACCATCTGTCTACAGAGAGTGCAAGCAGTAGGCTGGATGGCACCCCTAACTCAATCTCCTGTCGCGGGACTAAATGGTAAGAATGGTGTGAAAAGATGAGACCATGAAGGCGTCTGCACTTTGCTATCTGACTACAGTGACAGTACACCGAGCCTGGGTGCTCAGGTGTTTCGTCTGGGACTAGTATTCGGGAGGTCATAGGATCGGTTCCTTGCGTCTGTGGATTTTTCGGGGCTTCTCCCGTGGTCGTTAGGTGAATGCCGGAGAAGATCCTTCACTTATTTTAACTTCCAAACCCTGCAGTTCATATTTATTTCATCCTAACCGGTCTCTCTCAGAGTTTAAGTAACAAAGAGGACTGCAGTAGACGTGTCATTTCCTGGGATGACTGCGCTCTGGAAAAACACCCCTTGGCGGCGGGATGGAGCCAGTGGTTGTCTGTGGACTAAGGTGCTTTAATGAGATTTGAGAGCGCCTCCCGCATTGAGATGAACGGCTTTGCCCCTATGCGATGACTGCCCTCTGGAATTGCACTCAATTTTTCCTTCTTCTAAGGGTTTGACATACAATAAACTCACGGCTGGAGATTGGAATGCCTCTTTGTAACGTAAATACATACACTATGTTAGTGCAGCTAGACTGGACGGCCCTCAGCGAAGATCATATATAACGATGACGAGAGCTTAAAAAGCTACTTTCCACCACATACCGTGGATGAGTTACCTTACCGAACATTTCCGTTGCAATCAAAGTTATTAAAGATACGTAAAATGAATAAATAAAACGTTTACAGCAAGTGTATGAAAACTACTGATGTGTAGAGCAGTTGTTCATCTAATAATACAATGTCAAAAATCTGATGTGTTCCATTCACATGACTTTCTCTATATCTCTGCAACAAATTATTGTTAAAAAGCCTATGCTTCTACTTACTTCATGCTAATCCAGAAACAATTAGTAGAAATAGCCTTATTACTTGCTTCCTTGTAAGTAGAAGCGAAATAAGGGAGTACCATAGGTTAAAGAGACAGCCAAAATCTGGTTTCTATGAGACTGAAGTTCCTTTATTTGTATGGACAGGGATTGTTAAATTCCTGTATGAGAAAAGTATGTTTTTGAAAGCTGAAACCAAAAACAAGGTATATCTCAAAAACAATCAACTCCACAAAAAAAAATTATATAACATATATTGTGTGCTTTAAAGTGCACTGCATTTGTTGTGTGGTAAGTTTTTGTCTTTCTCTTGCGGTTTAGCAGTTATGCAAAATCCCGTAAAATTGACCCAGAATAAAATAGTCTTCAGAAGCTGTACCCAGAGAATTCGAAATATACATTTTATTTGTCAGATAAATATCTTTAATATACGAAATTTTAATCAAAATCGTTAGTCATTTTTGAGAATGTCTAAATTTTCGAACAATTTTCCATATAAAGGGTAGTTTGGGGTGGGGGGATTTTTCTCAAAATGTTCGTGTCGCATCCCTGGAAGATACTAAACTTAAATACCAAGTTTGGTATTTTACCGGCTTTTCATTTTTGAGTTATCGTGTTCACGGACACACACACACACACACACGGACCTTTTTCTGAAAATACTTTTTTTGGATATAGGGGACCCTAAAACATATATTTCCGGTGTAATCTCGGTATTAAATTTATTAGTGGAGCGCAACACCTTCTCTATACACTATGTACATAATGCGTATAGATAAAGTAAAAATCTGATGTGTACCATTCACATGACTTTCTCTATATCCCTGCAACAAATTATTCTTAAAAAGCTTATACTTCTATTAACTTCATGCTAATCAGTAAAACATTAGCAGAAATAGCCATATTACTTGCTTCCTTGTAAGTAGAGGTGAAATAAGGGAGTACCATACATAGGTTAAAGTGATAATCAAAAGCTGGTTGCTATGTCACTGAAGTTCCTTTGTTTATATGGGCAGCAGTTGACAAATTCCTGTATGAGAAATGTATAAGTTTTTCATAGCAGAAACCAAAAATAAGGAATGTTACAAAAACGACGAACTCCACGAAAAAAATGTATATAACATAAATTGTGTGTTTTAACGTGCTCTACATTTTTTGTAGTAAATTTTTGTCCATCTCTTACGGTTAAGCAGTTATTCAAAATTTAGTAAAATTCATCCAAAATAAACTACTCTTCAGAGGCTATTTCCAGAAAATTCAAGATATACATTTTATTTGTCAGGTAAATATCTTTAATATACGAAAGTTTAATAAAAATCGTTACAGCCATTTTTGAGAAAATCAAAATTTTCGAAAAAAGTTCCATCTAAAGGGTAGTTGGGGGTGGGGGGATTTTTCTCAAAATCTTCGTGTCGCATCCCTGGAAGATACTAAACTTACATACTAAGTTTGGTACTTTACTACTTTTCGTTTTTGAGTTATCGTGTTCACACACACACACACACACACACACGGACACACACACACAGAGACCTTTTTCCGTAAATGCTTTTTTTAGATAAAGGGGACCCTAAAACATATATTTCCGGTGAAATCTCGGTATTGAATTTTTTGGTGGAGTGCAATACATTCTCTATACACTATGTACATAGTGCCTATAGAGAAAGTAAAAAATGCGTGTCCGGCCTTTATGTTTCGTCCTCTAGGGATAACATACTATCCTCTGTTCCCAAAGTCTGCTGGTCCCCTTGGCCGCGCTCGCTAAAGAGCCTAGCTTTGGTGCTTCGTGGCGCTGGGGATCGTAGGTTCGAGTCACACCTTGGACATGGGTGTTTGTGTGTTTGTAAAGTAAAGTGACAACGATAAACACATAGGAAAGAAGAAATTCAGGGAAAATTTAAAAAGAGGAAAAATAACATGAATACAGAGCCGGAATACCGACGAGACCCCGGGGAAAATAAATAAAAGGCCTTGGAAACCGGCGGAGAGTGATGGATTTTTTTTTTTTTTTGGCGTAAAATACCAAGCGGGCTTTGTTCGGAAGGGAAGTATAGCCATTGTTCCTGTGTCGTATATTTACAAATAAAAGAACCTCAAGCCTGATAAAGAGGCCTCTGAACAAGATTAAGCGGTCTTTCGCGCCCAATAATAGGTTGCACGACAGTTAAGAGCTTCCATAAATAAAATTGAATTTTAATTTCCTACTATTATCTGGTTGTATAATTCTTATGAATTATATTTCGTTCGTAATAGGCAAATACACAGTGCATATGCATTACGATACTTTATTTTAGAATCCAGTATACTAAAAATCAACAGTGTCCGATAATCATTTTGGAGTACATTGTAAGCACTTTGGTTTCCAGATATTGAGGGTATGTAAATATTTGAATATTTTCAATGCTGCATGAAGCACTAAACTAATTTTTGTGGTACTTTATTACCATAAAAGGATTAAAATATAATAACATTCGACGTAACCACACTCCAGTGGTTTTATTGCTTTATAAAGCTGCAAATATAGAGGAACATTAAAATAAAGGTATTGTGTTATTATATTACATTTAAAATTAATCTTATAGGAAAAGAAATTTAATAGTCGGTGACTTAATGGTGAGGAACTTGCATATCCAGATTGTATTTTTCTTCTTATTGATTTCATTTATTTAAAATGTTTTAGTTTTGAAATATAATTTTTATAAATTAAGCAATAGAAGTCCTAAATTCTTTGATTCAAAAGCTAATGCAAGCTCCATCTCGTAACAGATTACAGTTCAAACGCTTATTTATCTATCTACTTCATGCTAATCGAGATAAACATTAACGTAAATGAATTTATTACATGCTTCCTTCTAAGTAGAAAATAAACAAAGAAATATACTAAACTGAAATAAAAGTCAAATCTTTTAAAATCTGGTTGCTAGGGATTGAAGTCCATTTCTTTGCATGACCAGCAGTTGACAAATTCCCATATCAGAAAAGTAATTTAAAACTGAAGTTAACAATAAGGAGACGGAAACAGCCTACGCCACCGAAAAAAATTACTATATGACATAAGTAATGTGTTTCATCGAAATCTGCATTTTATGTGGAATAAGTTTTGTCTGTTTCTTACGGTTTACCAGTTATACAAAATTCATTCAGAATAAAAAAGGTCTTAAGAGGCTTTTCCCAGCAATTGAAGAGATACAGTTTATGTGCTATGTAAATATCTTTAATGTACGATATTTATATCAAAATCACTAGGGCAGTTTTAAGAAAATCAAAATTTTCGAAATTTTTCCAGGTAAAGGGTGGTCGTGGATGGGATATTTTCTTGAAAATCTTCCTGTCGCATCTTTGGAAGATTCTGCAGTTAAATACTAAGTTTGGTGGTTAACAGAATTTTCGTTTTTGAGCTATGCTGCACACACACATACACACACATAGGGCCGCGCCATGGCTGAGTGGTTAGACCATTCACCTCTCACTTAGACGTACCGGGTTCGATCCCAAGTGACCGCATTTGAGATTTGTGGTGGTAAAGCGGCGCAGAGGCGTTTTTTTTTTTTTTTTTTTTTTTTTTTTGGGTTCTCCGGTTCCCCCCTCCATTGCATTCCATCGGTGCTCCATCTTCAATTCATGTATCACCAGTGTCATCGCCTGCGGTGCCACAAGTAGTAAAAAGCGACATTAAACACTAACAAAAAAAAAAAACCACACTCACGTAGACAGACACGCATACGAACAGTTTTCTAAAAATCCTATTTTTGGATCCCGGTAAAACATTGGTATTGACTTGTTGGATGCAATACAATACCTTCTCTATACACTATATCTATAGCACTGTAGAGAAAGTAAAACATTTTTTTGGACTCAGAGGACCGCAGTATATATATAATATTTCTGGTGAAATCTCGACACAGAATGCTAGGATATATTTTTTATCCACTACGTACATTGTACATAGACTCCATGACTCCTTGGAACAGCTCACTAAGAGCCTTGGCCTACCGTCAGGCCGCTGCGTTCCCCATCTCGGTCCACTACAGACGTCATGGATGGGGTGCAGCATTGGGGAGTGAGACGTGGTCAGCGCTTCAATCCTCCCCGGCCAGTTAATGCGGTCTTCATGACCTGAAGCCACTACTTCTCTATCAAGTAGCTCTTCAATTGATCCCCAGGGACTCACGTGGCTGAGTGCATCCCGGTCTAGGTCTCTGAACTGGGGAAAAATCCCCACGCCGGTACTGGGAATCGAACCCTGGTCTCCCGTTTGGCATTGTACACGATATAAAATCACGAAGGTGAGGCATGTACGCTTCTGTATAGTTGTTGGATTTGTGAAACATCGTGAACTTTGTAAAACAATCAAGACAAGTTTACAAAGTTGAAAGCAGGTAATGAGGATGATTTTGCTCACCTCTTCAACTTTTCCAGGTTCAGTGACGCATTGCAGTGCCTTTCTGTAGAACAAGATTTCAGATTTAGGATTAAGCGAAAAAGTTGCATAATATTTGCTTTTCTTCCGTTTAATTTGAGAAGAAATGCTTTATATTATAAGTTCATTCAACTCAGGGCTTATTATTATACTTGAAGAAGTTAGGGTGAATTTTGAGTGGGATTTTTCTCTGTCACTTGTGCCGTTTCCTCTTATTACCCCGCAATTTCCTTTCCAAGTTTCATCTTAACTTTCGCTGCGTTAAGATCTTCAGCCCCAAACTGTGGGCAACATCTGTTGTGCAAGGAGACACTGTTAGCACTCCAGGCCTCCTCGGTTTTTCGAATTTAATAAGGACAAGGGGTGGTTCCGCCAGATTACTCATCTGCCGCCCTCACAAGGGAGCAGTTTATCAATTTTGGAGTCTGCAAGAAACATTCACCTACACACAAGTAAGAAATTACTCCCAAGCAGGATAGCTTGGTAAAGCGGAAACGAGATTTTCTGCTATTGTATCCATGGAACCAGACAAGGAGAAATTATTCTGGCTGTTGCTTTTCCCTCCCGCCTTCTTGTTAAATAACTCCAACTCCCCACGTTTTAAACGATTATTGTTGGGGCGAAACGGCATTTAGAAAGATTATACACCAAGGAATGGTTTAATAAGCTCACAAAAGATAATATCAAATCGAACTATCTAATTGCGAGCTACACAGCCAGTAACAAAAACAAACAAATTAGCTAATCACTATAGTAGAAGAAGTTTAGAGGAAGGCTTAATGCTAAATATATTTACATTCTCTAGCCCGTATGTACAATGCACATAGTAGATAGAGAAACTATTGTATTCCACCCAAAATTTTGATATCGAAATTTTACTGGAAATGCATATTGCGATACCCTCTGAATCAAAAAATGTGATGTGTTCCATTCACATGACTTTCTCTACAGCTCTATAAATAATTAATTTAATAAGCTTATTCTTGTATCTATTCATACTAAAACATTAGCAGAAACAGTCTTATTATTTAGTTCCTTGAAGTAGAAGGAAAGTAAGGGATTACGCGAGGCTAAATCGATACTAAAATGCTTTAAAATGTGGTTGCTATGGGATTTAAATCCTTTTCTTTGCGTGGCTAAGCACTGACAAGTTTTGCATGAGAAAAGTTCAAATATTTTGAAACGAAATCAATAACAAGGAATATGTCTAAATCCGCCAAATCCATGAGAAAATGTATGACATAAATTGTGTGTGTGTTGCCGAGATTTAAGTCTTATGTGTAATACGTTTTTGTCTATCTCTTACGGTTTATTAGTTATACAAAGTTCAATAAAAATCATCCAAAATTATCCTTTATTCTGGAGGCTGTTCCAGAAAAATTCAAGATAAACGTTTTATTTATCACGTAAATATCTTAGGTGTAAACATTTTAATCAAAATCAATAAAGCCATTTTTGAGAACATCAAGATTAGCTCAACTTGGTACTCAAGTTACGCATCTTCAAGGACGAATGTTTTCAAGAAAATTCCCCCATCCCCAATTACCCTATACATGGAAAAATTTTCGAAAATGATTCTAACGATTTAGATTAAAATAATATGACTATATCAAAGATATTTACATATATATCTTTTTCTAGATGAATTTTGCGTAATTTAGCAAAACTGGTAAACCGTAAGAGATAATAAAAAACTTGCTTTGCAAAAATGTAAAGAACGCTAAAGCCCACAGTTTGTTATATACTTTTTTTGTGTAGTTGACCTATTCCTTGTTAGTGGTTTCAATTTTAAAATACTTGAAACTTTTGTCATACGGAATTTGTCAAACTCCTTGCAATACAAATAAAGGAATTCAGACACAGCAGCCAGCTTTTATAAGACCATTTCTGCTAATTTTTTCTCGATTAGCATAAAGTGAATAGAAGATTAACATTTTTTATCAATAATTTGTTGCAGAGATGTTGAGAAAGTCATATAAATGGAACACATTAGATTTTGATTCCAAACTTTGAACCATGTGGTCATATCACCTTTCAAACTTGTCGCAGAACTTTCTGAATACTCTGTATAAATATTTTGTATGATTTCTCTGTAATGCAGACATTTTCAGGTGTGAACAAACATATTGCATTATTACAATCAGCGCTTAAGGAGAAATTAAATAGTTGAAATTTAAAAAAAAAATCGGATGCGTTTCATTCACATAACTTTCTCTAGCTGTACCACGTGCAAACTATTGGTACAAAAGATTATTCATTTATGTGTATCATAGTAATCAGATACACAGTACCAGTATTGGTCTTATTACTTGCTTTCTTGTAAGTAGAAGAGAAACAAGGGCATACATTAGGCCAAAGTGATAGTCAAACATTTTAAAAATGATTGCTATGTGAAACAATTGAGGTAGGATTCACTTTGCATGATCCCGTTTGAGAAAGGTTTGTTTAAAATGAGACAGATAACGATAGGAATATGTAAAGCGGTCATCCCTGCAAGAAAAACATGTATGGCATAAATTATGTGTTTGAACGAGATCTACATTTTTTTGTTTAATCATTATGAAAAATTCTGAAAAACTTATCTAGAATAAAGAGGTCTTCAGGAGTCATTACAATAAAATTCAAATATATTATTTGTGAAGTGAACCTCATATGGTATTTTAATGAAAATCGTTAGAGCCATTTTTGAGAAAAACAAAATTTTAAAACTGGGACCATGTAAAACTTGTGATGGAGAGATACTTTGAAAATTTTCGTTCCGCATCCGCATACAAAGTTTTATTTTTAGCTCTTTTGTTTTTGAGCTATGCTCTTCATAGGCACACACATACGGATTCGGACCTTTTTCTAAAAAAAATTTTTGTGACTCTGCGTACCTCAAAACTTATATTTCCAGTGAAGTCTCTACATCGAAATTTTGGGTGAAATACAATACCTTTTCAAGTCGCTATAGAAATTGCATATATACGTGCTAGATAAAGTAAAATCTGAGCTCTTAGCTTTTTCTGCAGTCCCATGAATTGAAAGCTCGTCTCTAAATTGATATATCACTAAATATTGGACTTTATTGCCTTTTCATTGGTTCGAGTCCCGATACACGTCATGCATGGGTCGCATTTCATGTATGAGCTTGCGTCTATCCCTATAGTCTAGCTATACGGCAACAGGGTAATCATTTAGCCTCAACATGCACACAAGTCTTTCATTCAATTTTATTTATTTATTTATTTATTTATCTTAGTTGGAGTTAAGTCCTTGAGGCGTTCTCTTTCACTCCACAGGCAAGTCATTAAATGCAATACAGCAAGTTATACAATGAATAAAGAACAAAATTACAATTCTATACAACTTAATAAAACAAATATATAAGGTGCAACAAGTATACTGAAGTTAAAAGAAAAAAATTTGATGTGTTCCATTCACATGACTTTCTCTACATCTCTGCAGCAAATAATTGTTAAAAAGCTTATGTTTCTATTTACTTTATGCTAATTGAGAAAAATTAGCAGAAATAGTCTTATTACTTGGGAGTAGCATAGGTTAAAGTGATATCAAAAGGTGGTTGCTATGTGACGGAAGTTCCTTTGTTTGTATGGGCAGGAGTCGACAAATTCCTGTATGTGAAAAGTGTAAGTTTTTCAAAGCTGAATGCACCAATAAGGAATATCTTAAAAAACGATCAACTCCATGAAGAAAATGTTTGATATAAATTGTGTGTTTTATCATTATCTACATTTTTTGTGTAGTAAGTTTTTGTCTATCTGTTACAGCTTACTAGTTTTTCAAAATTCCGCAAAATTCATCTAGAATAAATATGTCCGCAGAGGCTATTTCCAGAACATTGAAGATAAACATTTTATTTATCATGTGAATATCTTAAATATAAGGAATTTTAATCAAAATCGTTAGAGCCATTTTTAAGAAAATCAAAATGTTCGATTTTTTTTTCTATGTAAAGGGTAGTTGGGGTGGAGGGATTTCCTTGAAAAATCTTCGTGTCGCATCCTTATCAAATTTGGTTTTTTAACAGTATTTTTGTTTTTGAGCTATCCTGACCACAGACATACACATACACACAAACACGCACGCACAGACAGACAGATTTACACACGGACATTTTACTAAAAATTCTTTTTCTGGATTCAGGGGGTCTCAAAACTTATATTTCCGGTGAAATCTCCGTATTGAATTTTTGGGTGCAGTACAATATATTCTTTATACACTATCTGCATAGTACGTATAGAGAAAGTAAAAGCTGTAAACAAAACTACTTTAAGTGGGATATTCATGCAGGTTGAAACGTATATTAGTCGTATTTACAGTTGAATTACATTTTACTTGCCAGCGCATAAAATATTAGTAACAATATATGAAAGTAGTGATCAATTTGTCATACTAATAGGTAGGTTTTCTTATAAAAGTGTGTTCTTATTTCCTTCTTTGGTACAAATTTTTAAAAGGAACATCCATATTGGAACTAAACATACACAAGGTGCAGTTTTGGTGTGGTTATTTCACTCTAAGAAGAAGAAATATATTTTGCAACGTATGTCATATACTTTCATCCAAAATTACTGCAGTTCTAAGCACCATACAACAAGTAAAAAAATACTTGGAAGAAATGTAATTAATAATGCAGTCTTCGTTTTCAAATTCACTCACTTTTGACACAAACTACAGCATATTAGGGGTATGAGTGCGCAGATTTCGGGTGTCAGAATATCCTAATATGATAAATGAGGTTCATAACTTCGTCTATATTCAAAGCTATCGGAGCTAACTAAACATTATTGAATACATTTCTGCAAGGAATGGCAACAGAGCAGGACTTAAAAGCTGAATGTTTTGATTTGCAGCTAAGCCAATGTTTTGTTTTGGATGGGGCTTGAAATCCGGTTCGCCACGAGCCTTGTATTTATTACCAGCTACTGCCACTAACGAGGGTTGGGATTGTTTACTTTCAAGTTCACGAGACCTGAACTAAAGGCTACGTAAGAGGCATCTTTGTCTGATGGTCAAAGATAAAACAAATTCAAAGTGAATTCCGGAAGTATCTCATTCAGGCGCACCGTGAAATAATTACTTCAAAGTCACATGTTTGCTAAACAGGGAATTAATTAACTGTCAATAACTGAAACGGAAACAATTTGATATGTTCATATGCCTTAAATGCTCAAAGTATACTCGCTAAGAATATTTTTAGGCATTGCATCTTGTTAGCCAATGTTGTCCTACCCTCGTTAAAGCTTCTGCGTTCTGCTCAATCGCTAAACTGCTTCAAACTCACGTGTAGGAAGATCATCAATGATAGCAATCTCATCATGTTACATCTTAGACTTCAAATATCGTCAGCAGTAATTATCTAAAGGATTGAGCTTTGCCGTAAGCACGAGGCACATCTAGATATTCTAGATTTGTAAAGACTGTCTATTGCTGAATGCATTTAACGCACTAGTTGTTGTGCAAGATGTTAGGTACAACATTGTTGTCAACATTCCTGACTTTCCGCTCTACGCACAACGCCCAATGTGGCACAGTAGCCAAGCGTACAACCACGACTTTATTCCAGTCGACACGCCGGAATCCAATTCCGTAATATCATTTTGTGGCTAAACGACTTATTTTAGAAATAACTGTAATAGCACAACTAATTCATCTTTTTGTGGCCTGCCATTATAATTACAGAAGCAAACGATAAAGGAGTGGTGACATATTCGCAAGCAAACATTTGGCCAATTTTGTATGCACCATGCACTATACAGACAAATGGTAAAGGAACTTAAGTTACAGCTTAACCTCAGGTAGTTGCCTTTGAAGTCCATACACTCACACCCTTAACAACTTATGCATCGCTTTTGTTGTAATACGCCGGTGGAAATATAAATAAGTGGGTTACAAAAATATATTATTTTGTTTTAATTCTATTGAACTATCCATTAATAATCCGTATCATAATGTGCAACACTGAAATTATATTGCAAAAATGATTATCTCGCAAATCGAGCAAAATGCTTCCCTTTGCCACATATACAACCGAACGAGTGAGTCATTATCTCCCCCCTCCAAAATTGGATGACAATATTTCATCTAAAAACATTATCTGATGTCCCCTGAATATATATATAAAAAAAAATACTTTTATAAAAAGGTCCGCGCGCGCATATGTGTGTGTGTCTTTCCGTGAGTTTGTGAACAATCTGAAGAACTCTTAATTTTACATGACTTTTGAATAACTGATGAACTGTGAGAGACACACTGAAACTTAATACAAAAAAAATTAATCTTAAAACACTCAATTTATGTCGTAAATGGTTTGTAGAGTTTAGCAAATTCTGAATTATTGTTCTTATTGGTTTCACTTTTGAAATAATTAAACTTCTCTCAAACAGTTCAGCTCCTGGCAATGAACCAAGAACCAATTTTATTTTAAACTATATAAAATAGCCACCTGCTTTTAAAGGATTTGACTATCGTTTTAGCCTAGTGTATTTTCTGATTTCTCTTCTAATTTCAAGGCTGAAAATAATAATACCAATTATACTAATATTTATCTTGATTATTATATGTAGCTAAAAGATTAATCTTTTGTAAGAGTAGTTTTTTTTTTTTTTGCAAAACTTATAGAGATAGTCTTGTAAATGGAACACATCAGATGTTTACTTCATCTAGCATGTACAGTGAGCATAGTAGATACAGAAGGTATAGTATTCTACCCAAAGCTTCGATGTCGAAATTTCACTAATTACTTGTTTTCAGTCGCTCTGAATAAAAAAAGAAGAAAAAAAACATTTTTAAAAAATAGTCTGTATGTATGTAGGATATCTGGATATAGGGTCAGTATCTAACAAAGCTGCGACACGAGGATTTTCGGAAAAATCTCCCCACTTTCCAACTCTTCTTTACATGGATGGAATGTTCTTCGAAAACTTTTATTTTCTCAAAAATGGCTCTAACGATTTTGATTAAAATACCATCTGTTTAAAATATTTTCACGACAAACGAAATGTATATTTTGATTTTCTGGGAATAGCATCTGAAGACTTCTCCATCTTTGATGGCTTTATACAACTTGTAAAAAATACACAAAAATGTACTACAGAAAAATATATATCTCATTAAAAAACACAATTTAGGTATTTTTGCAGAGTTAACCGGTTCTGAAATATTCCTAGTTATTAGTTTCAATTTTAAATTACTTCGAAAGGGACAAGTACTTTAGTTTCATCTCTTTTGTTTTACTCTCGGGAATGCAAAAGAAAACTGAATTTCAATTATGTGACAAAGATTTCAAAAGATTTTACTATCGCTTCACTAGTGTATTTCCTTATTTTTCTCCTACTTTCAAGGCGGAGAGTAACAAGACCAATAATTGTGTCATTGTTTATCTCGATTAGCATGATATACGAGGGTTGATCAGAAATTAAAGTTACAAATCCTGCATTGAAACGAGTATATTTTATAAGCAATAACGAGTATATAAGCAATACAGCTGCCTAAGAGTACATACATTAGGTTATTTTTTCACATAGTCTCCATATCGGTTGAGGCATTTGTCGCTTCGTGGCATGAATTTCAATACTCCCTCCTGGCAAAAATCCTGTCCTTGCTTGTTCAGCTACGTTGTCATCATAAAGCGTTTTACCTCCTCATCTGAAGAGAATGTTCGTCCTCTAATATGCTCCTTCAAGTGAAGAAAAAATTTAAGTTGCTAGGAGCGAGATCCGGGCTGTAGGGGGTGTGGTCAATGATATCCCAACGAAACTGCTTCAACAGTATGATGGGCTTCTGGGCTGTACGAGGTCGCGCGTTTGTTGTGATTGAAGACGACACACACGGTGGGGCGTTTCCTCCCGATTGCCTCGCGAAATCTTGTTATGGTCTCGCAGTATCAGTCAGTGATCACTGTTAGTCCGCTTTCCAAAAGCTTCACGAGTATGACACTCGCGCTGCCCCAAAATACTGTGGCCATCATCTTCTCGGCAGATGGTGCCCCTTTAAACGTCTTTGTCTTTGGAGAAGAGGGATGTTTCCACTTCACTGACGATCGCTTAATGCTGGGTCTATTGTAGTGGTACCATGTTTCATCACCCGTGACAATGCGATGAAGAAACCTGTTCCTTTTCGTTGAAAATCGTTGCAAAAGTTTCAGACTTGCCCCCAAGCGCTTTTTCTTGTGTTGGTTGAATAGATTTCGTGAAATCGGTGAATAAACTTTTCTGTACTGCAGAATATCGTGAACAGTATGATCAATGCTTCCAAAAGACATTCCCAGTTCAACCGTCATATCTCGCAACGTGATCCTCGTGTTGTCCTGAATCAGCAACTCCACGCAAGCTGTGTTCAAATCTCTGGATGCCGTGCTGGATCGGCCACTGCGATCCTCGTCGGTGACATTTTCTCTACCGGCCTCAAACTTTCGACACCATTACAGCCTGGTGAGAAATTACAGCCTCTCCATAAGTCTCTAAAATCTGTCGGCGAATATCAGCCGTGGTTACATATTTTACCCATAGAAATCGAAGAACTGAGCGTATTTGTTCGCGAGTCCAATTTTTCAAACGAGTCACCATTTATGTTTACCATGCAGTAGCATAGTAGTTGGCACTTGGTAAACTGTGAAGAGTTGCCAACCACCTGAATTACAATTACCGCACACTACTAAGTTCGCTATGAAAGACGAAACACCAGAATATGGGTCTTGTAACCTTAGTTTTTGATCATTCTCGTACATTAACGAATAATTTTTTGTAAGAATAGTTTATTTACAAAACATTAGAGAAAGCCTTGTGAATTTCACACATCAGACTTTTTTCTTTCACTTTAATAATTCAATGACGAGCACTGCATCTCTTTCTCCATCAGAGAAATGTCAAAATTTTACTTGAAAACGTACGTTTCCAAAGCTGTTAATTCCAAGTTGTAAGGGCGAATTCTCAAATACCGTATTCAAAGCCTCTGATGATTGAAATTCTGCGGCTGAAAGAAATGGCAAAATATGATTCCAGCTTCTATTGAACAAACAGCAGTAAAAACAGTTACTTTGCGTGATGAGAACTGATATTGAAAACAAGTGTTGTGTGCAGCTCAGAGGGAGTTGCCGACAAGTCGCTTTCAGCTGTTCTACCTCTAGGGAACATAAATCTGCACTGTGAGGTGTTTCGTTTTTTACGCTCTCTTAACCAAAAAAATTCCCCTCACAAAGCACGATAAATGTTATTTAACGAACGGAAATATCAACGATAATTCTTTGAACAGCTGATAAAAACCCTGATATATTTCATTTGACTTTCTCTACAAACTATTTTTGCAAAATATTTTCCTTTATATATAGCATGCTAATCGAGATACTCGTAATCGTAAATAGTCTTAGTACTTCGTTCCGTTAAACAGAATGGAAATAGGTGAATACACCAATATAAAGCTATAGCAAAAACATTCAATGTGTTCCATTCACATGCCTTTCTCTACATCTCTGCAACAAATTATTGTTAAAAAGCTTATGCTTCTATTTATTTCATGATAATCGAGAATAAATTAGCAGAAATAGTTTTATTACTTGCTTCCTAGTAAGTAGAAGTGAAATAAGGGAATACCATAGATTAAAGTGACAGTTAAAAACTGTTTACTATGTGACTGAAGTTCCTTTGTCTACATGGACAGAAGTTACCAAATGAGAAAAGTATAAGTTTTATCAAAGCTGAAACCAGAAACGAGGAATATCTAAAAACGATCAACTCCACGATAAAAATGTATATAATATAAATTGTATGTTTTAACATACTCTAATTTTTTTGTGTGGCAAGTCTTTGTCCATCTCTTACGGTTTAGCAGTTAAGCAAAATTCCGTAAAATTCATCCAGAATAAGGTAGCCTTCAGAGACTATTCCCAGAAAATTCAAGATATACATTTTATATGTCAGGTAAAAATCTTTAATGTACGATATTTTAATCAAAATCGTTGGAGCCATCTTTGAGAACATCAACATCTTACCTCTTCTGTTTTTAAATGTCTTGCTTTAAGTTTAAATTTACCTAGGCACACGCGGCTTCCGTGCCTGCCAGTAGCGTCCAACATGCTTTTCTAGCTCTACATTCACGGTGGTAAAGGATCGCGGTAAATATTTTTCCCTCCATTCCTTCCGTACCCCTACATCTTGCCAAGATGTGGGTCCACGACTCTTCCTCCTCGCAAATGGAGTCGATTCTCTTACCATTCTCGTCAGTAACTTTTATCATTCGCCATGCTCCTAGTCTAATCTACGCTAGCCCCTCTCTAGTGGGTTTGGTACCTATTTTTATGTATCTCGCGCACATATACACAAATAATCACAAAAATGCTTGTTATAAGCGAAAGATATGCAATGGAATAGTATGCCCTTTTGAAATATATGCAAAACAGTTCTATGTGGCACGTTGATATTTTTCGGTTCTTTGGTTCCGAGGCCGAGTGGTTAGACCGCTCGCCTCTCACCTAAGCGGCTCCGGTTATCCGAGGACACCACATATGGAATTTCTAGTGGACGAAGTGGCGTGGGTTTTCTCCGGGTCATCCGGTTCCCCTGTTATTTATTCCATCACTTGCTCATAATTATCTTTGTCATCCATTTCCCAGTTTTTTTCCTCACTTTCTGGTCAACCTTCTGGCTGATCCCCCCCCCCCCCCTCGGTTCTTTCTGATCTACAGGCTCTGCTTCTCAACGGTTACGAAAGAAATAAAAGCTATACAACGGATAGATCTTCTAGAATAGAGTCGAAAACTGGTTGCCATTGAATAAAACAGAGAGCAAATTTTCTCGAAGCTCCTGCAAATTGCCTACTGTGTATCGTGGCACCAACTGTGCGAAAGCGTGTTGTAGCAGCATGCAGCATTTTGAGTTTTATAAACGCAATCCACCTTTCATAGGTTAATATAAACCTATTATAGATTCTCGACTGGTATAAAAATTGCTCTGTTGTGTCTCTTTCATTAGTATTCACACTTGGGATATATCTATTTTCATAGGTTTGGTGGTAATTGGTAGTGAAAACGCAAATAACTGCAAAAAAATATCCTATTTGTCCCATTCACATGCTCTTCTACAGATGTTCCACATACAAGCTATTCTTAATTAAAAGGGAAATACTAGGTTAAAGTGGTACTCAAATTTTTTTAAATGCCGGTCGCTGAAACAATTTAAGTTAGTTGCGCTTTGCATGGCAAGCAGTAAAACAAGAGATGAAGCGATAGATGACTTCCCGTTTGAGAAAAGTCACGTAATTTACAACTGAAACTAATTACAAGAAACATGTCAAAAACTGTCAACTCTACATAACACGTATGTGACATAAATTGGGTGTTTTAATGAGATCTACCTTTTTTTTCCTTAAGTTTTTTGCAAAATTTAGCAAAATGAAAAAAAAACTGCAGAGGATACTCCCATAAAATCAAAGATATAAATTACGTTTGTGATATAAATATCTTTAATTAAAATCGTTAGAGCCATGTCTGAGATAAACAAAACTTAGAAAAAATGTTTCCGTGTAAAAGAGATTTGGTGAGGGGATTTTCTTAAAAATCGTACCCTTGAAAGACACTAAACATAAATACTAGGTTGGGTATTTAATGGTCGTTTTCTTTTTGAGCAATGCCTTCCGCTCATACACAAATACACAAAACGAGTGACAATGCTTTTTGACATAAGGGGACCTCAAAGTATATATTTATGTTGAAATATCATCAAATCTTTGGGTGGAATACAATACCTTCTCTAGCTACTGTGTGCATTGTATGTTCGTTGATGCTAAAGTAGTAAAATTACTATAAGACGACAACCTCCAAAACTTAACACCACCGTAATTGCATATGTGTGGAGTGCGGTACCGAAGCCTCCCGCGGTCAGAAAAATAGCCCCAAAGCCTCCAGGACCCTTAAAGGTCCCCAATTACATAGCCCCCAAGCTTCCACAAATCAGGTAGCCTCCCGGTCGAAACAGGTAACAATTGCACTTTGGTGCTTATAATATTTAATTATTATATTAGTTTTGATGGCTTTTCACATATATCTTCCGTAGCTGTCTCTGTCTTCAATGGAAAAGGTTTTAACATTGCACGTCCATCGCGCTACCCCACTTTTTAAACACTTCTGGAATCCGAAAATGTAACCGTTCCGAAGTGACTTTTCCTTCCTGTCCTACTCGCCATAATTTCAGTCTCGTCGGCAAACATGTCAACTGTGAACTGATTTGCCGTACACTGAAAGAAATCAAGGAAAAAATTAGGCATACCCATTCCCCTCCATCTGCTGGCTAGTTACAGCGGTTTCGCGGGAGGTTGTTACCTGCTAAGCTTATCTAGGTAAGGGAGGCTTCGGTCCTGCACCTTACGTGTGAATGTGTGAATAGGGTAATTCAAAAACGAAAAGTGTTTAAATTCCAAACTTGATTCAGTTCTCTCAAGGATGTAGCATGAAGATTTAGACAATTCCCCTATCTAAACTACTGTTTATATGGAACACTTTTACCTTTTTAAGAATATCGACTTTTCTGGAAATCACCTTTGAAGACTTCTTCAACCTGAATGATTGAAGGTAACTGTTGGAGAGAGACACATATTTAACTACGTATAAGCACTGTAGATCTCATTAAAGCACATTAAAGCACAATTTTTTTAGAAATAACCGTTTGATTCTGTTGAATTTAGTAATACTTATACTTTTCTCAAGTGAAAACCCGATATATGTTTTTTTTTTTTCTTCCTCGTCATGAATATAGAATGGAATTTCACAGTTATCACATAGTAACCAGCTCTTAAACAGTTTTGATTATCGCTTTAACCTAGAGTATTACCGTATTCTTCTTGTACCTACAAGTAAATATGTAGTAAAACTTTCTATCAATGTTTATGCCTCGACTAACATGGAATTAAACGCTTTTATGGTTGCTGAGTACGCAGAGAATATTATATGAATGTACCCGGTCAGTTCGTTTAGATATTCTACAGTTTAATGGAAATATTTACTTAAGGTGATGCATCCAAGAAATGTCACAAAATTGTGAATATCTGAAGAAATATTTTGTTTCGTAACAATATTATGTGACTTCTACAAGTGTGGAAAAAAAAAAATATATCGCTTTTCCCACTTGGCGAAAGTTGACTAAAACTATAGATGGGCAGATTAATAAGTTAGATGCTGATAAATAAGTAATCACACATTAAACCTTATTTTCTCGAAAATTTTTGTAAGAGTTTTCTACACTCAAAACAATACAATACAATGATTCAGTACTTTTCATAATTTTATACTGCCTCTAAAAGGTACGTTAAAAAAAATATTACTTTTTCGAAATAATTCTCCAATTTTGAAACAGAAATTATTATATTTAGAAAAAATTTAAAGCTATGGAGAGAATGAAAAGTAGTAATTTTTTTTCACTAATTAGAGCTAATATAAAAAATCTGATGTGTTCTATTCACATAACTTTCTCTAGCTGTTCCATATATAAACTATTTTTACAAAAAGTTCTATTCACATAACTTTCTCTAGCTGTTCCATATATAAACTATTTTTACAAAAACTGTTATATCTACATCATGCTAATTGAGATAAACATTAGCAGAAATTACTTGTTTCTTTCTAAGTAGAAGGGAAATAAGGGAATACACTACGCTAAAGCGATAGCCCAATCTTTTAATAACCAGTTCCTGTCTGAAACAATTGAAATTCGGTTCGTTTTGCATAGTTCTGTTTGTCAAAATTTAGACGAATTAAAATTTAAACCAATAACTAGGAATATTTTGAAAACGCTCAACACTAATAGAAAAATGAATATAACTTGAATTGTGCTGAATATAACTTTAACGATATCAATATATTTTGCGTTGTAAGCTTCTGACTAACTCTTACGGTTTAACCGTTATGCAAAATTCTACAAAACTCATCCAAAATAGAGGCTATTCCGGGAAAACTCAAAATGTATATTTTATTTGTGATGTAATTATATTTTATATAGTATTTCAATCAAGATCGTTATGGCCATTTTCCCGAAAAAACACAATTTTCAAAAAGTTGTCCACATAATGCCATGTTTGCCCAGTGGGAGAGCACCTTGCTAGAGACCGGGAGGTCCGTAGTTCAAATCCTGTCTATGGCATTGGATTTTTCAGTCTGACACAACCTATCCAATATCAATTGCGATTTTATTTTATACACCCTTAACTATTACAAATTCCTGAGGATTACAATATTACCCAACTAACCAACTTATATTTTGAATTATGGTCATACTTGTAATTTTATTAATTTGAATTGGAGCTCCTCCAGTTGAAGTTCCTAATATCTTACCAGGACAAGTTTTAAAATTTTTAATTTCATTTTTATTTTAAATACCTTAATTATTAAAATGTGAGATAATACCGTTTATCAATTATAATAAATTTATTTAAGCTATAAACTTAGTGAATAAGCTTGTGTCTTGAAATCATAATGAAAGGATTAAGTTACTTTAATAATTTTATTAATTACTTATATAAACTTTAAAAAAGTATTTTAAACCTAAATTAATAAAATACAAAATTCAAAGATATAGGTAAAAATCTCCTTCGTGTTCTATGATAACGATACCGAGGTAATGTTGCTTGAACTCAAATATATAAAAAAGCAATAAATATTAACTTTAAATAAAATTTGAGTGTACTTAAATCATATATCTAATGTTTTAATGAAAAATTATAACTATAATATCTACAGAACTTACTTTTACGCTTTAATTATACATTTGATATGCATTTCATAGTTTGAAATGGATTATACTCGTGAATCAGACATTGATATTATGATACAGCCTTTATCGAATGGTTCGGATTCACAATCAAGAAATGTCAACCGAATTTCCTCTGAATAGGCAGATTTAATTTCTCGGTTATGGAGATGCGGTTTGTCCGAATTTAGCTGAAGTTACAGCTATCGGATTTACTTCTGCTTGTTGACAACATTAATTGTAAAGCGCTTCTGTTGTACATGAACAGGCAATATTCCTAGAATTTCCGTATAAGTAAATTTATGTGCTAATAGTCTGAATGGAGAGAGATCCAGTGGCATAATAGTTGCATGCATAGAGAGAATGTATGCAATTCGCAATCTTGTTTGTGAAATAGGGGCAAGAAATGTAGCGCTGTTTCCCTGTATGTCCACCAGCTCATAATCTCAGGGGACTGAAGGGTACCGGGGAAGCAATCCTGCTCGAGTTTATAAACATCTCTATGTCGTTCTTATGCTGAGGCTAGAGCATAGCTATTCTGTTGATGTATACGCTGTAAGTTCTCGTAATCCATTGGTTTCTCAGTTTCAATAACACCTTAAAATAGTAAGTAAAATGAGATCTGCAATGTTCCAAATATAAAAAATCGTATTACTGTCTCTGCCAATTCTATTACAAACATTACTTTTTCTGGCTTCTCCACAAATACATTTCTTACAAAAGAGTATTCTTCTTTTTACACAATGCTAATTGAGATAAACTGTAGCAGAATGTTCTTATTACTAGTTCCTTATAAGTAGACGGGAACTAAAGGAGAATGACATTTTATTTATGGACGCGCTCTAACTGCTGTAGTTCTCAGATTCCCATTCTATATTGGGCGTGAAATACCGCTTAATTTTGCTCAGGACCTCTCTATCAGGCTTGAGGTTCTTTTACGTGCCTTAAATCTACGAAACGGATGCCATGCTAAGGATTTTTACGCCCGAAAAAATACATTGTCCTCCGCAGGGTTTGAACCCACGACCTTGGGTATATGAAGTTAGTATGGTAACCATTACACCACGGAGGACGATTTGGAAATAAAGAAATGCACTATGTTAAAGCGATAGTCAAATGTTTTAAAAGCTGTCATTATGCGACTGTCAAATGCAAATTGCTACTTTGCTTGACCAAGAGTAGAGCAAAAGAAAAACGTAAACTTCCTGTCTGAGAAGAAAAGTATAAGTATTTTACAATTGAAACTAATTGCAAGGAATTTCTCGAAAACGGTAAACTCTACGAACAAAATGTATATGACATAAATTGTGTGTTTTAACGAGGTCTCTTTTTTCTTTGTGTTGCGAGGTTTTGTCTATCTCTTATTGTTTACTACTTATGCAAAATTCTACAAAATTCATTAAGAATAAAGAAGATTTCAGAAGCTATTCCCAGAAATTCAAGATATACGTTTATTTGGTTTAAAATGAATTTAATATGTGCTATTTTAATCAAAATCGTTTGAGTCATTGTTAAGAAAAACATTTTCAAAAATTTGTCCATGGAAAGGGTAGTTGGAAGTGGGGGGATTTTCTTGAAAAATCTTCGTGTCGCATCTTTGAAAGGTACGAAACTTAAATACCAAGTTTGGTATTTAACCGTCTTTTCGTTTTTTAGCTATGCTTTCCAAACACACACACACACACACACACACACACACAAATTTCGAGCGCCAGTGGTCTTTTTCTACAAATGCTTTATTTTTTGTGTTCAGAGAGTTTGAAAATGTTTATTTCTGATAAAATCTTGTAATAGAAGTTTAACAAAATACCTCCTCTATTTCCTATAGGAAGTAGCGAGAAAGTGATTACTGAAAGTAAAATGGAAGTTTGGGAGTTTCGGTTTATGCAGTAATATTGGCTCGATGATCTTCAAATTCTAATGATGCATTACTAGGAGATTACATCCAGAGGCACAAACAATTTCTATGGTATAAAAATATACTAAAAGTATTATTTATAGAACCAATGTTTTGTTTAATTAAAATCTAATTTTTGAAAAAAACATTTTCTTTGAGAAGGAAGGGTCTTTGTTTCATTTTTACTTTCACTAGCCCGCATGTACTATGTACATAGTGAATAGTCATAGTATTGTATTGTATTTCACCCAAAAATTCGATGTCTAGATTTCACCATAAATATATGTTTTGGGGTTCCTGAGTCCGAAAGAGGTATTTTTAGAAAAAGGTGCCTGTGTGTCGGTCTGTCTGTGTGTCTGTGGACAGCATAGTTCAAATATGAAAAGATATTCATAGCCAAACTTAGTATTTAGATTTAGTATCTTCTAAGGATGCGACACGAAGATTTTCAAGAAAATTCTCCCACCATAAACTAGCTTTTACATGGAGAAATTTTTGAAAAGTGTGATTTTCTTAAAAATAGCTAACGATCTTGATTAAAGTTTGTACTTCGTAAATAAAATGAATATGTTGAATTT
Source organism: Hymenopus coronatus (assembly GCA_030762935.1). Lineage (NCBI taxonomy): Eukaryota > Metazoa > Arthropoda > Insecta > Mantodea > Hymenopodidae > Hymenopus > Hymenopus coronatus. The sequence continues at coordinate 83,054,257 of CM060898.1, read as the reverse complement.
TCTGGGATTAGACTCTGAAGACCTCTTTATTCTGGATGAATTTAACTGAGTTTTGCTTAACTGCTAAATCGTAAGCTATAGACAAAAATGTATTGCACAAAAAATTTAGATCTCCTCAAAACATACAATTATGTTAATTGTGTTTTTGTTGTGGAGGTAACCCTTTCCGAGATATTCCTTGTTATTGGTTTCACTTGTGATATACTTTCCTCAGACAGGAAATGTCCGGTTTTCTTTTGTTCTACTCCTGGCTAAGCAAAGAAGCGATTTGCAATGACAATTGCATAACGATCGCTTTTAAAAAAAATTGACTATCAGTTTAGCCTATTTCCCTTCTACTTATAAGGAACTAAGTAATAACAATATTCTGCTAATGTTTATTTCGATTAGTATTGTGTAAAAAGAATATTTTTTTTGAATATTGTAGAGCAGCTAGAGAAAGTGATGTGAATGTAACACATCGGATTATTAATAATTAGAGTTTTAATAATTTTATTATTTTTTCTACCTAGTGAGCATGACAACGTAAAGCTGTAATGCAGGGAGCTTTTATGACGTAGCAGTAGCTAATCCATGATAGAGGAAGGAACGGTTTGAATGGTTTTGGTCGGAACAGTGATTGGTGCACGGAACACAATTTAATGTCGTTTGTTTTATGGCTTCCTTTATGATGGAAAGAGCGAGCAACAGACGGTAGTGACGCACGGCTTTACTTAGCACTAATTGCTGCTTTCCCATGTATTATCCGGGTAACATATTGGAAACGCTTTCAAAAGAACATTTCCAAAACCTAGAGCTACGTTAATGTGCAGTTATTAATCAAGACTCGTGAAATGAAACTCGGTTTCATATGCTATGTTGGAATCTGAAATTCAGTGGCGGCCTCTTGTATTAGCCAACCTTACCTTACTTTTGGCTTCTTATGTTTCTATTTGTTTAATGTTGGCAAAATTTCATTTCTCTAATCCACACCTATCCGTATGACTGAGTGGCGAGGGCGCAGAAAAAGAAATCATTTTATCTTTAGTGGCTGGAAGACACTCCCTAAATATGTCGATATCTTATTGGTTTAATGTCTAATCTGGAACTTAACCGCTGAACCTGTGGTTGGTTTCTGTGTAAGATAAGTAAGGGGGCAGGATCTTAAGACAAACATTACATAGAGTACTATTAGAACCAACGAACAATTCAATGCCACAGCCCATATTTGAACAATAGTTATTACTTTTCGTAGTCGACTTACCCTCCTCTTATGTAGGACTGACACTCCCCCCTGGGACTTCCAAACAGATGCCTAGGGGAGCCATAAGCCTGTCTGGGAGCCAACTGCACGAAACCACAAAATGAGGAACCTGGAACGAGTGGTTGACCTGCAACCAGGCATGAGCGCGAAGGAGTGGATAATATGAATGCAAGTGAAATGGATAACCGGAAAGGTGATGATAGAAGAAATGCTGGAATGAGTGGTGGGGAAATCCAGAAGACCCGGAGAAAACCCAACCAGACGTTATTTCGTGCACTACAAATACCACATGCGGGCGCCTGGAATCGAGGTGTGAGGCGAGCCGTCCCACCAGTCACCACGGCGCCGCCTTTACTACTTATTATCCGAATTGTATTCAATAGCATTTATTAGGCAATGCTATTATTATATTTGTAATTTTCTTACATTAACAACCTAAAGCGTATGTGTTTTACTATTAGAACCAGCTGAAAAATTCAGTGCCAATCCGGATTTGAACATGATCCTCTCGCTCTCCATACGGTGCTCTAACAATTGAGCAACTGTGACGACATGCCGTTATAATATGCAATCCTCCAACTAATTCTTCTTTTTTTTAACCCCGTCAACATACCAGTATGTCCCATAACTTAAGGGAACATCTTAATGGCGACTTATATATCGCAAGTAGTTAGTATCCGGGTAATATTCACATGTTTATCCCAACTATCGGATAATTTTGTTATTGTATTGGTAATTTTATATTAATGCCCTACCAATAGCATGTTGTTTACTATTAGAATTAATAGTGTTAAAACAAGCGGGTGCGGCTTTCAATTTTGAGCTTGTCTGGAGTCATTTAAGCGAAATCCGAAGGAAATTTTACATGGCGTTGTCACTGCCGACTATACCTAGATTATTGGTCTGGGTGGCTCAGTTGGTTAGGCATTGGCCATTTGATTCCAAGATCACGGTTCATACCCAGCCCATCCGAGACTTTAAGTATGATTAAAATGTCATGTTAGTAGATTTACTGGCATATAAAAGAACTCCTTCGAGACGAAATTCCGGCTCACCAGTTAGTACATGGTACATAGGTGGAGAAGGCATTGCACTATATCCAAAACAATTAATACCGGCATGTAATACTGTAATGCATGTTTTAGGGTCTTCATAAAAATCATCTTTTAAAAATGGTCATCAAAAACAAATAACCTATAAAATAGCACACTTGAAATTGAAGTTTAGTATTCTCCAGGGATGAGACACGAAAAGGGAAATCTCCCAATCAAATCTACTCTTTATACCTTATATTAAATATATTTGCATGACATACAAAATGTATATATTCAATTTTCTCGGAATAGCCTCTGAAGTTCTCTTCATTCTCGATGAAGTTTCCACAGTTTTGCATAACTAGTAAACCTTAAGAGATAGACAAAGCTTGATACATAAAATGTAGATCTCCTTAAAACACATCATTTATGTTGTACAACATTTTTTGTAGATTTAACTGTTACAGCTGCTCATGCAAAGCAAGCGAACTTTAATTGTTCCCCATAGCGACCAGCTTTTAAAAGATCTGACTATCACTTTAGTCTAGTATATTCCCTTATTTCCCTTCTGCTTACAGGCAGCAAGTAAAAAGACCAATTCTGCTGATGTTTATCTCGATTAGCATTAAGTAGATGAAAGAATAATCTTTTATAAGAATAGTTTGTAAGTGGAACAGCTTTAGAATGGAATGGAGCATGAGTGCAACACACCAGATATTTTGTTTTATATATTTTTTAATCTACTTTGCAACTAAAACTTAAACTTACTGTCCTGGGATGCAACGTTTAAGGGATCAAACGTAAGGGCAAACTAATCTCTACGCAAAAATGGATAGAGTTCGATACATTTGAATTATCGTTATCCAGTTAGCGTTACTGCATCAGAGTTTTAAAGAATAATAATTTTAACAACCAATGCGAGTGGAGTCCTGCATGCCATAGTGTCAATATTTGAGTGCGTCGTTGGCACTGAAACAACAGAAGTACAGTGTGTTTCGTTTATCTCTACATTAATTTCCTACCTTTCCACGGATGCTGTCGCTTTGGCCGGCAGCTTTCACGGAATTGGAACAAGTTATAAATGCTTTTAATTATCGTCATCCAATGAAAGAGACTGCTCTCAGAAAACTATTCTCTTCATCTCTTTAAAAAAGAGACATTGTAAGTTTTGGCTTTTTAAAACCATCGCGAGTGAAATCCTGTGCATGGAATAGAGACGTGCGAATGAATGACGTCATTGGTACGTCAAGCAACTGAACCTCAGTTTATTACCGCATTAGTTCCCACTCTTTCCGCGGATGCTATCGCCTTGGTCGAATAATAATTTATGAAGTATGCACAATACAGGAAGGAGCATTTCAATTCCTTCTGCTTCGTCAGTGACATCTTCCAAATTGCAAAATAAGTAAGTTAATAACTGGGAAACTACAAAGACAAAACGTTCAAGTCTAGAGTACGATGAATGTACCTATACATGAATAATATTATGATATAATAGTGGAACTTTGTTTTAAAACCAGATTTCCGGTTTATGCACACGTTTCAAAACAACGGATGAGCTCCCATAGAATTCTTAAACTGTTACTTCACTACCTAACACATGGGAAGAGATTTCTGGGTCATCCCCAGAAGGGTTGGAAAAAAATATTTCCTTTCTGAAATCTAACGGGCTATTGGGCCCAACGCTTGTTTAGATGATGACCATATTGATACGAAAAGGCCACATCACTTGTAGGTTTGCTAAAATAAGCCGAAACTATAGAATATACAATACATTTTTGTTCCTTCAGAAGTCATCTTTTTTACTTTCTTTATACGTAATACGTATATAGTGTATAGAGAAGATATTGAATTCCACCCAAAAATTACATACCGAATATATCTTTTGAGGTCCTGTGGTTCCAAAAAAAAGCATGTTTAGAAAAAGGTCCGTGTATGTCTGTGTATGTCTGTGGACAGAATAGCTCAAAAACTAAAAGACCGTTAAATGCTAAACTTGGCATTTAATCTAAGTATTTTCCAAACATGTGACACGAAGATTTTCATGGAAAATCCCTCAACCCAAACTGCATTTTACATGGAAAAAATTTTTGGAAATGTTGTTCTTCTCAAAAATGACTCAAACCAGTTGATTTATGTCATATGTTATATATATTTACATCCAAATAAAGCTATAGCTTAAGTTTTCTGGGAATGGCTACTAAAGAAAACCTGTTCATTCTGGATGAATGTTGCTGCATTTTGTGTGTCTGGTAAACCGCAAGAAATAGAAAAAAGCTTACTAAAACTCACAACTTATGTTATATGCATTTCTGTTGCAGATTTGACCGTCTTGTTATTGGTTTCCAGTTTATATTACGCACTTTTATCGAACTTTTTCCTGCCCTCTCGTTTTTTTTTTTGTTTTTTTTTTGTTTTTTTTTTACTGTTGGCCTTGAGAAGCGAAACAAACTCCAATTGTTCAAATAGCGACCCAATTTTAAAATATAAGACTGTCCCTTTAGCCATATTTCCCTTCTGCTTATAAGGAATCAAACAGTAAGCCAATTTCTGCTAGTGCTTAACTCTATTAGCATTATGTAGATAAAAGAACCTCTATTGTAAAAATAGATCGTATAACGGGTAAACAAAGTCTTGTGAATGGAACACAGAAGATTTTTTATAAAGCTCTTGGACTTTCTATTATAGAAAACTTGCCCCTGGTATTGATCTTGGTGCACAAAGACCACCTTTAAGAATTGTTTCTTTTAAAGCTCTTCAAGTACCTACTTCTTTAATATTCAAGTTTAGTAAATTTATAAAATATAGTGGGTAATGAGGGTGACCTTCGTTGGTTTGTCAATATTGGGTTTTTAAGGATGGGTTCTGGGTCATGACTAGCTCAGTGTTGCACGGATCTCAGGGCTGGTATTCAAACTCACTGGTTGTTTCATTTTTTATTTTAAGCCCTTTATTTTCCCGTCACCTTTGTTTGTTGACCCGCCTTATTGCACATGCACGCTGGTATTACACATCGGAATTTGTAGCGTCATTTAGCAACAATACTTCACTGTCATTTTAGTGCCTCGACTCAATACTTCACCGCTAGAGTTACTGACTTCACTGTTACGTGGCCGACTCTCCAACGAGGAGCGTAATGGCAGAACTCCCGACTGAAGTGGACTGCGGACTTTTCAACTGTATCTAAATGATTTTCAAAACTTCAACCTCTAATGGCTTCAAGCATCTGCCGGGTTCTGGCTTTGCCGCTTGATTGTTATATCGTTTCCCATTGGTCGTTTCATTTCCTTTTCGTTAAGAAAATCCACTGCCTACATGCGTAAGAGCATTGAATCCCTGTTTCTTTCAATAGGTTACAACAAATGTCCCGGCTGCTTCCCAAGGTGACTGACCTGCTCTTTTATTTGCCTCAAGGGCTAAAACGGGTGGGAATCCCTTAACGGTACACCTTCCTTTTGCTTCTAAACATCTCTTTCAGAGTATTTTTATTTTCTATTCTTGCTTAATGTTATTTTGGCTAACATTATTTTTATTATTGCCCTCATTACAAAATCATTTTTATGCGAAACGTTTTTTCTTAAATAATACTTAAGTAATTCAATCATTTTTAAAAAAAAATTGTAAATCAAATTTAATATTTTATTATGCAAATTAAATAATAATTAAAATCCCCCCCCCCAAAATGATAAAATTTTAACATCCTTAGCTCACTAATAAGCTCTAAACTCATGAAATCCTCTATTCACCCAGATACAGTGTTAGAACTCAAAACTAATATTAATTGATTAAGTCAGCCGTGTAGTGTAGGAAAACTCAATGTTACCACAAAGTTCTAGTTGCCCCAGTTATCAAATATATACATCATGTGATGAAATCCACTCAACTTAACTTTTGCACTATGCTTAGCCAAACAGTGTTTTCTGGTTTCATTTCCTTAAGAGAATATCAAATATTTAAACCGCTAATGTTATTAAATGTCAACATTTCACCATAAACCATTTACATTATTACGCTTTAAATTGACATACAGAGCACAAATAGCCAGAACACCATAACGAGAGATAGCAAATGAATTACTTCTCTAAGCATAAAGTTTTATAGAAAATTTACCTGGCACCCTGTCAACGTTCTATTACTAGTAATGGAAAAGTTATGCTACAGCTTCATAGCATTTTATTTATATGCATACAAAATTGTTTAGTAAAACAAAAGACTAATATTAGTGTAATGATCGGAAATAAAATACATTTGTTTTTTATCCTCGTCAGCATAATCATCATTGGTGATAAGTTAAGGTATAAAATGTAAGAGACGTTGGGAAGAAGTTTCAAACTTCAATATTTTTTAATACAAATGTTTATTGTAAAATATTTCGTTTAAGTACTTTAAAATATATACACTATTATTAAATTGGAGCTTTAAACCACACAAAGAAACTTTACTCGTTAATATTTCAGTAGCTTACTGAATTACGTTAATGTTTTTAAAAGGTTAGAAATTTTAATATCTAAAAGTAATAATTTTATAGAAATATTTTTTGAGAAATTAATATAGTTTTAGGAAAAATTTGTTACCTGTAGTACATTAGCTACCTTTGCACATTCTGAGACATTTTTATTTATTTAAAAATGCTGCGATTTGTGATTTTTTTTTTAAAGCTTAACGTCCTTTAACCCGGTTGGTAATATCGGACGATGTATGAAATCGCAAAAAATTGCTGAAATGATTTCGGGGTCTATGGAGCTTAAAGTTACGCAACATTCGTGTTATTAGGATAAGGGAAAAAGAGGTCTGAAATATTTTGAAAATGTGAAAATGTAGTTTTAAGGAATACGCTGTTTCATAAAACAGTAACGTGAAGCAGGTGTATTGTACATCTTTAAATTGCTGTAGCGCTCAAGTTAACTGTTGATTCTCTTCGGATACCTAAAGTTTCCAACCACCATTTGATGTAAAAATGCATTTTTATTTGTACTCAAAGTTGCACTTCCAGTGTTCCATAAATAAATGCTAAAAACATGGAAGAAAACTTGCTACAAGTTTGTATAAGTAGTATTAGGAATGCAGTCATCTCTTATTAAACATCATCAGATATACCTATTCGAGTTACATGTTTAAGTTTTAAGTCCTAATACTACAAACTGGTTATATTTTACTTTCCCTAGCACGTATGTATAATGTACATAGAAAGAGAAGATTTTGCATTTCACAAAAAAAATCGATACCGTAACTATCTGTGAACATAAAAATAAAGTAGGAATTAAACTACCTTCAAAAAAAAAATAAAAAGAAATTATATTTAATCTACAAAAAGTAAAATATAATATAATTAATAACATAAGAATTATAAATAAAAATGATAGCTCAAAAACGTTAAGTCTGTTAAATACCACATTTTACATTAAGTTCAGCATCTTCAAAGGATATGACGCGAGGTATTTCAAGAAATTACCTCCAGCCACGCCGTAGAGGTTAGACCACCCGCCTCTTATCTTGATTGCCCGTTTTTTTTTTTTATTTTTTTTATTTATTTTTTTTTTTTAATACAGTTCCGGAAGCTTGTCAGGACTCCGGCACTGTAATCCTTTTTCTTCTTTTTTCCAGTTCTCTTACATTTCCTTAGTTGATACATTTAGCGTTTTCTTTTTGCATATACATACACAGACATAAACACACATGCTAAAGGCGGGACTCGAACCCAGCATCCCCTGCGCCACGAAGCATCAAAGTGAGGCGCTTTAGCGAGCGCGGCCATGGGGACTGGTGGCATGTGAGATTTGTGGTGGACAAAGCGGCGCAGGGTGGATTTTCACTGGGTTCTCCGGTTTCCCCTGCCTTCATATTATATCGGTGTTCCATCTTCATTCCATGTATTATCAGTGCCACAAGTAGTGAGTACAAGCGGGAGTTAAACACTATCGAAAAAAATGTCCCTCCGCCCCAAACCAGCCTTTACATGGAAAAAGTTGGTACATTTTGATTTCCCCAAAAATGGCTCTAATGATTTTGATTAAAACACCACATATTAAAGGTGTTTGCAAAAAAAAAAAAAAAATAAACGTATATCTGGAATTTTCTACGAGTAGATTCTGAAATCCTCTTTATTCTGAATGACGTTTGCGTAACTGGTAAAACTTTGCCCACCCCAAACCATTCTATAGATGAAAAAGTTTCGAAAATTTTGATTTTCCCAAAAATGGCTCTATTTTGATTAAAATACTGTATATTAAAGTCATTTATATAACGAATAAATTCTTTAGCTGGAATTCCTCTTCATTCTATATAACTGGTAAGCCGTAAGAGATAGATATAAACTTACTCCAAAAATATGTAGATTGCATCAAAACACACAATTTATATCCTTTCCGGTTTTGTCGTAGTGTTAACCGTTTCCGAGATATTACTTGTTATTGTTTTCAGTTTTACTCTTCTTAGCTTTTCTCACATAAAGTGACACTCTTGTTTTAATCCTGGGCATGCAAAACAGCGAACTTCAATGACAATCGCATAACAACGCTTTTAAAACAGTTTCTGTCACTTTAGCACTGTATGTTCCCTTATCACGATTAACATGGAATAGAGAGAAGCATAATCTTAAGAAGGTTGCAGAACAGCTAAACTCTTGCAAATGGAAAACATAAAATTTTTTCAGTCACAGTATTCGTAATCAGCTGAAACAATACATTTAGCATTAAGCCTACTGTATAGCTAAATTTTATATTCCCTAGACCCATATGTATAATCTACATAGTGGGTAGAGAAGGTATTGTATTCCAACTAAAATTTCGATACCAAGGTTTGACTTTAAATATGTTTTGAGGTCCCCTGAGTCCAAAAAACATGTTTAGAAAAACGTCCGTGCCTGTGTGTCTGTGAGGACGATAGTTCGAAAACAAAGAGTCGGTTAGATACCAAACTTAGTATTTTAGTTCAATATCTTCTGGGGATGTGATGCGAAGATTTTCAAGAAAATCCAACTCAACTACCCTTTAAATTAAACATTTTTTCGAAAATGTTGATTTACTAAACATGGCTCTAACTATTTTTATTAAAATGCCGTATATTGAATATTTTCATATTACAAATAAAATGTATATTTTGAATTTTCTGGGAATAGCCTCTAAAGACCTCTGAATGAATTTAGAAATTGTTTAATTTAAGTTTTAGGTTTAATTTAGAAATGATTTACGAAATGAATATAAAAAACCCCTGTGTGTTCCATTCACATGATTTTCTCTACCTGTTCTGCAAGCAAACTTCTTACAAAACAGTATTCTTCTTTCTACACCAAGCTAATCGAGATAAGCATTAGCAGAATGGTCTTATTACTTAGTTCCTTATAAGTAGAAACTAAGGGAATACACTAGGCTAAAGCGATAGTCAAATGTTTTAAAAGCTGTCGCTATACAATTGTCATTGAAATTCGTTTGTTGCATGGCTAAGAGTAAATCCAAAGAAACATATATGACTACCTGTTTGAGAAAAATATTAGTATTTAAAAATAGCAAAACATGTTGAGGAATATGTCGGAAACGATAAAAATTTGTAAAAGCGAGTCTTAGTGAGATCTACATTTTTACTTTCGCTACATATACCATGTGCATAGTGTATAGAGAGGTACTATATTGCACCCAAAAATTTGATACGACATTTCACTAGAAGAACATATTTTGGGACCCACTGTACCCAATAAAAGCATTTTCAGAAAAGCGAAAAGACCATTAACTTGGTATTTAGGTTCAGTATCTTCCAAGGATACGACATTTCAAGCAAATCCCCCACCGCCAACTAAAACTACTATTTACATGAAAATATTTCGAAAATTTTCATTTTCTCAAAAATGACAAAGTTTGATTAAAATATCTTACACTTTAGATACATGACAAATTTAACATATATATCCCATTTTCTAGAAATAGCCTCTAAAGACCTCCTTATTCTGGATAAATTTTCCTGAAGTTTGCATAACTGGTAAACCGTAAGAAGTAGACAAAAGCTTACCACAAAAAATGTAGATTTCCTTAAAACACAGTTTGTCGTATACATTATTTTCTGGTCTTGAACTTTTTCGAGATATTCTTTGTTAATGGTTTCAGTTTTAAAATACTTCAAAAAGTTTCTCATACCATGTCAACTGCTGGCCACGTAAAGAAACTGATTTCAATCCCATAGCAACCACATTTCAAAACATTTGACTGTCGTTTTAGCTTAGTTTATTCCCTTATTTCTCTTCTACTTATAAGATTCTACAGTAATAAGACTTTTTCTGCTTATGTCAATTAGCCTGAGCTAGAGGAATGAGCTTAGCTCGATGGCACAGCTCACTAAGAGCCTTGGCCTACCATCCGGCCGCTACGTCCCCCATCTCGGTCCATGACAGACTTCATGGATGGGGTGTAATATTGGGGGGTGAGACGTGTTTAGCGCTTGAACCCCCTCGGCCAGCTAATGCGGTGTTCACGACTTGGATCCGTTACTGTTCCATCAAGTAGCTCCTCAATTGACCCCCCAGGGACCTCACGAGGCTGAGTGCACCCCGGTTTAGGTCTCCCAGCGGGGGGAAAATCCCCACACCGGTACTGACAATCGAACCCAGGTCCACCGCTTGGCAAACAGCAGCGCTAAGAAGAATGAGCTTATTAACAATTTGTTGCAGAAGGGTAGTGAAAGTCATGTGAATGGAAGACATCGGACTCTTTGTGTAACAAGTGTTTCTCTCTTTCGGTTTGCCAGAAATGCGAAAGTCATTCAGAACGCAAAGGATTTCAATGGCTATTTCCAGAAAATTCAACATATACACTTTATTTGGCACGTAAATATCTTTAATGTCTCCTTGATCTTCCCAACAATTTTTTTCAGGAATTTCTGTTCTGTATGGTCATAGTCCAATTTGGTATTCTCAATTTTCTCAAATCCTTCTTGACATCGTCTTCTCAGCGGATTTTCGGTCTGCCTGCTTCTCTGGTTCCCAAGGGTTTCCATCTATATATCCTTTGGTCTTCCATTCTTTTAATATGGCCAAACCAGCTTAATCTCCTAGCTCTGATGAAATTCCCAGTATTATGGTTGTATATTATTTCGTTTAATTCTTTCGTTTTTATTCTTCAGTTACCATCTCTATCTGTATTGAGTCCAAAAATTCTTCTCAACATTCTCCTTTCAAAAATTAACAATTTTTGTCTTATAGATCTTTCAGTACCCAAGTTTCACTAGCGTAGGTAGCAACTGGCCTTATTATGGTTCCATATAATCTTAATTTTTTTTTTTTTTTTTTTTACTAGTTTGCTTTTGGTTAAGCTTGGTAAAATGTGCTCTATTAACATTGGTAGTTCGCTCTTTGATTTCATCTTTTAGTTGTTTCTAAGTAGTTATATTAACACGTTAAATCACTTGCGTGTGCAATGCATTTTTTCACTTTATTAGATATGCTCCCTCTCATATCTATTTGTTTTAATACAAAACCGATAACTGGACTAAAAATTATGGCCGTTAGAGGGTCTTCGTGCTTAACTTCAGACTACATACTAAAGCATTCACAATGTTTATTGTTCACTTTAATACTCGCTGTGGTGCCGTCAGGTTTTAATAATTTGGTTGGTAATTCATAACATTTTAGGCATTCTATTAATTTGCCTCTGAAAATTGAATAAAATGCTTTGCAATAATATATAATCAACAAAGATGTTAGATGTGCAAATCAATCTTATACTCATGGCATTTTTCAAAGATTTGTCTGACTATAAATATGTTATCAATAGTACATCTTTCTAGTGGGAGGCCCATTTGTAATTTCATCTAAATACTCTTAATATGCAGTGTTTTAATCAAAATTGAGTAAATCAACATATGCGTAAAATCTTCCAATAGTTTAGGATGCAAGGAATTTTATTTAATATCTTCGTGTCGCATCCTATAGAGATACTAAATTTAAATACCATATTTGGTATTTAACGGGATTTTCGGTTTTGAATTACCTTATCCAATACACACACACACACACACACACACACACACACACACACAAAGACAGGCACACACTGAATTTTTTCTCAGTTTGTTTTTCCTTTTTTGGTTTCATGGTTCTCAAATCATATTTCCAGTGAAATCTGGTATATAATTACTGGGTAGAATATAATACTTACCTTCACTACCTACTGTGTACATTGCACATATGTCGTAGAGAAAGTAATATATAGTGCTGGGAGAAAATGTAGTTACCTGTTAAACTAATTATCTTAGTTTTAATGGTTCAGTTGTAATGGTATAATCTCTACCATTGGATAAAAAAGTGGTCGTTAGCTGCTGTTTCACTTTGGCTTAGTAGCAATTATTCATATGCCCTTGGAGAATCTTCGAGCATTGTCCGTTGGTGCGATATGAAGCATCGAACGTGGTCCCATCGGCTGCTAATGGATCGATAACAGGTATATATGGCTAAAGAGAGGAACAAAAGTGTGGCCTACATGTTGAGATATGACATTTTGGAGTATAAACCAGGAATAGAGTCTCGTTGATATAGGGATTTCAAGCGCTCGCTCCCAAAAATCTAATTAAATTACGACTCACTATGTGTAATTAATTCCGGATATTCTGTGCAAGAGTTATGGATTTCTCTGCCGCCATATGACTGCCATGAAATATACAACAAGAAACCAAACCTAGCGGTGTGGGAAAAGTTCGGTATAATATATTATATTAGCTGAAAATATGTTTTAAAATTGTAAAGTTCAATTGATCTTGCATATAAAAATTTTCTTAATGGAGAAACTGGAAATTATCACATTATTTCCAATACATCACCACCACCACCACCACCACCACCACCACCACCACCACCACCACCACCACCACCACAACCACCAGGACCGTCGGCGCCACATTCACAACCATTACCAAAACGAATACGCCGCCACCACCAGGACCACGTTCACGTCCACGACCACCACGACCATGACCAGTACTCCACCGCAACTAACTCAACGACCACGACCAACACCACCATCAACACTACGACCACCACCAACATCAACACCACGACCACCACCAACATCAACACCACCACGACTAAGACCACTACCTCCAAAACCAATACCCCACCACCATCACACCATGACCACGACAAACACCACAAACATCACCACCACCACCACCACCACCACCACCACCATCACCATCACGTCTACTTCCACTTCCACCACCACCACCAGCACCTCCACCACCAGCACCACGACTTTGACCAGTACCACCACAACCACTTCAATGACCACGACCAACATCACCAACACTATCACCGCCACCACCAGCATGTCATCAAATTCAATGACATGCTTATGGCTAATCAGCCCGTTCCACTGTAAAAGTAATTCCATTAGTTTATTTCACAATATTTTTTTTAATTTATATCCTAAAAACTAATTAAAACAATGTTATTAATTTTAGATTACATCGAATTACACATGTATTATCCACAGGCGTCATCTCTTCCACGGCCTTTCCATCATTCTTCTTCCCATTGACTGATTTATTAGATACCCTATATCTATACGATATTCGCTAAACATCCATTCTAAATAAATGTTACGTCATATTTTTCTGGTGTTAAGTAAATAATCTTCTATACTTTAGTTTTCAGTTTCTGGCCAAAATCTGTATTCCTTATTCTATCCATTAGCTTAGTCGCTTTTAAGTATCTTAGAAGTTGACTTTTTCTTTATTACCAATTTTTATTTACCAATTTTACATGGCTTACTGCTATAGCGAATGGTAGGTATCGCAATCGTTTTAAATAATTTTATTTATCTTTACTTTCTATTATTCTTTCTATTGTTGCATTTATTGATTGTAATTTTTATATTTTCTCTGGATGTCTTTATCCTCCATTAAACACATACATTGATGTCGCATCCAAGATACATTTAGTGTCATGGAAATGTGACACCTATTTTATATTATTATTTTGGATCTTGCTGGGAATTTCCCTCTAAATGACATAACTTTAGTCTTCCATAAAGGCATTTGGCAATTATAACTTTCACGTTATTTGGAAGTTTTTGGAGATCATTTTCATTTTCTTCCACCAGAACAATGTCGTCCTCAAACATATGACTTACTTTTTCAGGTTGTTACTTCTGCACATGATTGATATAATTAAAACTGATTTAATGATACTTTTTAAAATCTATGCCTTGGAAAGGCAATTTTAAGAAATAGTACTATTGCATAGTTTAAAGATAAATTTTTATGAAATGTTAATGATAATTAGTTCAATATGTCCATTATTTTAAAATAAAAAATCATCCTTATGATCATTTACTATAGTATTTAAAATGTATGTAAATGTTTTTGCTGATCGTACGAAAAGTAATCCTTATGAGATTTTTTTGCATGTGGAACAAATGTAGTTTTGAGAACACTTTGATAAAAACTTAAGAAATTTTGATACGTTATCATGCCTAACTTAAATGTTATCTAATATTAATCATCAAAATTCACTAGAATTATAGTTATTACGTTCTTCTTACTCTTAAACTTCTCTTTCAGAGTTTTCAGAACCGATTGCCTGCGGCAACTTTATACTTTCTTCTGAAATATCATTTCAAGTCTGTTTATTTTTCTCTTCTTTGATTCATGATTTTATCGCTTGAAACGCAGAGTATCCGATATTGTGCTCATCAAAGGCTTTAGTAAGTGCAATATTCAGTATTTTATTAGAAACAAATGTCTTTAGGACACTTGCTCTAAATGGAGAAATGCAAACTTTCGTTGTGACACAGACTGAAGAATCAAATTGTTTCAGCAAGAAATATTGAATATGTCCTGCATATTTCAGTAACAAGGCCTTAAATTTAGTTTGTGATCCTATCTGTTAGCCTTTCCATTTTGTGCTAAAATATCAACAATGGTATTGAACATAACCTCTAGGTAAAAAATATATATAAACAGTGTGAAATTAACAATGCAACTAATAATTTAAGAAGTCAATGATATGAACCATAAAATGCACGGAAAGCATAGAAAACTATTTTTAATATTATCTAATTGAAATACATGTTTGTTTTAAACAGAAAATATTAGTACCTTTACTTTGAATTATTTCCAGTAATGGTACTACTAAAGACTCCGAGATAAAATTAATAATACATTCTCAGTGTGAAAAGAGATAATTTGCACTATATTGGTAAAAAATGAAGATTTTCTTCTCGGAGCAAAAAATGGGCATGTCAGGTGTTTAAATAGCTATGCAGGGTATTTTAAAAAGTGGCTATTAAACAGTTATTCAGAATATGTATTTTTCATGTAAAATCTAACTGTTGGACTAATAGTATGCTGAGTTTATTTTTATAAGAAAAACCAACCATTTTGGCTTAAAATGAGCCCTAGGTACCCTTATAGAATGAAATTCTACTGTTGGATACATTTTTTTCAGAGCTAAGAAATGTAAGTTTGAGAAGAGGATGTTTAAATTGCAGCAAACCCCCTTTTACATTGACGAATTGCCACTTTAGATAAGGTTTCTAGATCCTTGCAGAAAAAAATGTGCGTAGAGGCGCTCTAGGAATACCACCAATCACCGTTTTTATCATCGCTATAAATCAAACTGCCTTACGACTCTGACCCTCTTGCACGAGTCTAAAATTTGTCTTTTGCCCCCACACCCCACTCCTTCACAAAATATAAACACTTCCATAGCCTTAACCAAAGAGCATTTTTCTTCCCTGTATATCCTATATCTATGCATACATTGGATTATTTGTCAATGTGAACGATGTTTCCCAAGAGAAAAGATGCCACGTTCAGATTCAGGGCAAAATGAATTCTACCCCTTCCACCTTGTAAGCAAACCCACAATGTGTATGTCGCAGACTCTTGTCATTTGTTTGCGCAAGCGCGCTCGTAGTTATTCGGTTTGAGCAAAGAGGGCACGAAAACAAACGAAGGGCGCACTTGCCGCTGCAATAAATTAAAAGGCATGCAGGATCAGCGAGGGTTCTGTAATTCACCAGCAGATTTCGGGACTTGTATTCCTACAGGTTATCAAGTATGTCACCAGGTGGCTCCTCCCAATTGTGTAGGTACGCGCGATGCACGTGTGCGGGCGGAAGAGGACTCCCACATTGCCGTTTCCGGTCACGCGTGCTTCTCGCAAATTGAAATTCTTGTTTCGGGAGTTACCCTAGCCGATATATATCTCTTGTACAGGGATGCGGCGCGCGGTCGAGGAAATATTGGACGCTAAATCAGCCATGGTTCCCTGCGCAGCATAAGAGCTCCAGCTATAAGGAATTCCAACCGTAATCTTCTCCTCTGTGTACTGTGCCGCCCCTCTGCCAATATTATGTTTACCCTTTCGTTTTCAGAAAAACGGTTAAAATTGCGCATGAGAGACGGAACACCGATAGAGAATTATCAAAGAGCCAACGGCATTTTTGATGATGAAGAAATCAGAGAATGAATGTGCAAGTCGACGTTACTGTTGTGAGGATCAGAAATCTTTAAAAGCCTCGTGCTCATATCCAAGAAATCATCCTTGGTGTATAGTATATTTATTTATTGATTTTGTTTAAACTCCAGAGCTTTTTCAGGATTCCGGCGGTGTATTCCATTTCTCTATTTTTTCAGTTTCCTACTTCTCCTTTGTTAACCTATTTACCGTTTTTTACTGATATATACACATTGACAAACACACAAACACCAAAGGCGATACTCGAACCCTTGATCCCCTGCGCCATGAAGTACCAAAGCTAGGCACTTTAGCGAGCGCAGCCACGGGGACCGGCATAAATTCATCGTCCTCCGCCGGGTTTGAACCTGTGACCTTATGTGTATGAAGTTTACATGGTAACCATCACACTACGGAAGGCGTGTTATTAAATAATAGCTGGTGTTCAAAAATGCATGTCTATTGTCATTATAGCTCCAGTAACCGAATTCGTGATAATACCTTTATTGGTAATGGTGTTCGATTATCAACTTCAAGTAGTCGAATATTATAAGGATCTAATTCATTTTGAGGAATTATGTTTTTCTAACCAGATGCTTACTTTATGGACACGCCTTTTAACTATACATCTTTTAGCTGTACTTTTATAGACCTCACCAAAGAGCACCTCTTCATTAAAGTGCAGTTTTCACCAATCAGAAGATCCACATGTAATGATCAATACTTTCGCGTCTGCGCACATCTTGTAACGCTACCAAGCACCAACTGTTGAAAGCACAACTTTTGATTATTCTTGTATTTTAAGTACAACTAGTGCAAGTTCATAATAATAATAATAATAATAATAATAATAATAATAATAATACAATAAAAACTACTTATACTTGAAATAAGGCCGCTTCTGATTAAATAATAATTAGGGTTCACTATAAATACGATTTTAATAACTTCAAACTGTCTTCTCGTTTTTAAAAGTCTAT
This sequence comes from Hymenopus coronatus, assembly GCA_030762935.1. NCBI lineage: Eukaryota > Metazoa > Arthropoda > Insecta > Mantodea > Hymenopodidae > Hymenopus > Hymenopus coronatus. The sequence continues at coordinate 83,036,560 of CM060898.1, read as the reverse complement.
GTTTTAAAGTTACGACATTTAAACGGTGTCTATCATCAAGTATTGTGTGGCGGTCAAGATCAGAATAAAATCAATACCTTAACGTCTGTGCTCATTCCGCCATTCTGACAGCTGTTTCACTGCGTAAGGGAAGGTCAATGTATTGTTGACTCGGATAAGAGTCAACAATATGAATATTTTAAACTTGGATACATGTTCCAACAAAAATGCAACTTACTGCGGTGGCAATAACATGATTGAGGAATATTATGAAACTCACTCCTATAAAATACTCACATCTGAATTACTACTCGTAGTGTCGTATAATATACTGTTAATATATATAACCTGACTTTAGTGATGAGAGCTTCTTGGTTTAGCTGCTTATGATATAGCTTTCAGCTATGGTGCTGTATAGCCCTCTTCAGGAAGGAGTGAGTAGTGTGTCTAGTGGTGCGTGCTTGCGTGCGTGCGTGAGCGCGTGAGCCTAGGTAAAGCTACTCTATACCTACCCTCACAGGAATTGAGGGATTGAGATGGATTGAAGTTTGCTTTGTTGGAGCTTAGATTGATGGTATTAAGGAGGTAGCGCTACATGTAGTTTCTTCGGGAGCTACATCCTTTCCGCTCACCGCTTGTTTCTGATATCACAATGTTGGTTTGAGGTTTGCTGGCAACTCCTAAGAGCCTTGAGCTACCACCTGGCCGCTGAGTCCCCCATCTCGGTCCATTACAGACATCATGGTGAGACGTAGTCAGCTCTTGGAACCCCCCGGCCATTAATGCGGTCTTCACGCTACTTTTCTATCAAATAGCTCCTCAATTGGCCCCCACCCAGGGAGGGCTGAGGCTGAGTGCACCCCGGGCCAGGTCTCCCAGCAGGAGAAAAAATCCCCAGATCTCCCGCTTGGCAAGCAGCAACTCTACCACCACGCTAACGAGACAACCATAGGGGGGGGGGGAGTACTTAGCTCAGACTTATAGTTTCTTCATTCTGGATAACTTTAACAGAGTCGGTAAACTGTAACCGTATAGAAAAGCGTGCTGTATAAAAATGTCGATCTCGTTATAACACACGGTTTGTCTTAAATACTTTTTGCAAAGTTAACCATTTCCGAGATATTCCTTGTAGTTGGCTTTAAGTTTCCAATACTTACTTAGACTTTCTGAAATGGGATATCGCTATTCCTATTTTTTTCCCGGTCGAGCAAGTTGCATCACATAGCAATCAGCTTTTAAAATATTTAACCTAATGTATTCCCTTGTTTAATTCCTATTTAAAAGAAACTACGTTATACAGCCATTTTTGATAATATTTAATTTGATGTGAACGAAGTAGGTAACACAAACATTTTCTGAATAATTTGTGGCTCAATATAGAAAGAAAGTCATATGAATGGATTGTATTAGCTTTTTTTACTCTCGCTTTTTTTTCAAATTGTAAGACTGTCTTTAAGACAAATTAGACCCTTACAAACTAAATCAAGTTTTGATGCATTTCTACCCTGCATTGGTATTTTTTAAGGAAAATACTCTGTACAACTTTATAACGGGTCTTTCAGAAAAGGGACACACGAGTTTTAAGAAAATTCTCCATCCCAAACTATCATTACATGGAAAAGTTTTCTAAACGTTTTATTTTCTCAAAAATGGTTCTACTAATTTTGATTTAAAATGTTATGACTCTTCATAAAAATTTAAACGTGTACCTTGAATTTTCTGAGAAAAGCCTCTGTAGTATTTTAGATACAGAATGACTTTAAATATCTTGCGCGCAGTTACAGAAAGACAAAATCCTTCCACACAAATTGTGTAAATCTCTTTATATCACTCAATGTAAATCACATAGTTTTTGTTCATAGCCGTTTCCAAGCTACGTTTTGTTTTTGGCTTAATTTTCCTTAATTTTCAAACATTTATATCTTCTCAAAGAAATTGTCGCTATTCTTTTTATTCTCTCAATCATTCAAATAGAACACATTTCAAGCTAACAAATAGTAACCCGCTCTTAAAACAGTTGGTTATCGCCACTTAATTTCCATAATGGAATTGCACTTACCAGAAAAGATCCAATAAAACCATTGCTACAAATATTTATCCAATAACGTGAAGTAGATGGAAGAATTATGTTATGTAATCATTGTTGAAGAATGGGCAGATAAATTCATGTGAACGTACCACTACATTCGTTAAGATTTGTAATTGATCTATCCAAATTTCTGAACATTTTCAAGTGATGCAGCAAGCCAAGACAAAATAATATTTTGTGTATTCTTTGGATGGGAAAGTAAGAACTGGCTAATAAACTGTTTTTTTGGTGGCAATAAACATTGCAAATTTTAAAAGTAGTTCTCTTGTAATTTTAGATTTTGGGTAACGGTTTTTTTAAAATGTATCTTTTGAATTAACTGTAACGAAAAGTTTATTATACATGTATGTGAGGGAGAGAGAGAATTATGAAATTTGGATTACAACATGTTACATACTAATTGGATTATAGCCCACTTGGCATCTTTATTACTTGCCTCCAAAGGGATCGCAAAATCGAAGTAATTGAAACACTCTTATACTAAAATCGTACACTGTGGGAGATTTTTGTATAAAAAGTAAAATATCATGAATAGTATTCATTTTCCAACCATAAACAATATAAAAATAACACTTTTTGCAGACTTTTTAGAAGTGTAAAAACAAGAGTAGGTTTGAAAATAGCATTAGCCTCAACATAAAACAGTCTAAGAGAAGTGAGTGGGTGAAGATTCAAAAATTGAAATTTTAGGAAAATTGATTATCTAGGGATTAGACTGTCCAGTACTGGAAAATAGAGCGATCATAAAAGGAAGGCATTAACAGAAGGAAAAAGGACAATAAATGTGATTAGATCTTGTATAAATAAACCACCAAAATATACGTAAGTAAAATGGTTGGAAAGACTATTAGGTTCAGTAGTATAGAGATGAATGATGCATGAGGGATAAATATGGGGGCCGGGTGAGGGCTGAAATACAACACGTGTGATAAACATACAATTTTGTAAATTTAAATTAAGTCTTTGTCAAATTAGGTTGCTCTAAGGAATTACAATATAAAGGTATTGTATAGAATATCGAAGTTAGAAGAAGAGTATTATCAAACAATGTATGCTAATGCAAGCGAGAAGTAAGAGGAAAGTATCATGGATATGCAAAATTCAAACTATCCCAGAGGAAGTTGACTTGGGAGCAATGTGGTTTGATAGAGAAAGAATGGAAAAGGGATAGTGGAAAGAAATAATAACCGGAATAAATGACAGAGAAAAACAGGAATTACGGACTAATCTTATTAATTCTGAGATGCAAACAAATTGAAATATGGAGGGATGGGTTGCTTTGTGGAAGTGGGAGAAATTACCTAATGAAATAAAAGGTATGAGAGTTTTAAAGTTAAGATTAGAGGGGAATGTAAGAAAAATGGGCAAGTATAAGGGCAGGGTGAGACAAAAATGGCTATGGAAGTTGCGTAATAATAAGGAAAAGTACAATGGAGTTAATTTTGATTGAGATACTCAGTGACATTTTAACGTTTTGGACTAGGGATATAATATGAGTATATTTTCACTATATAGATAATCTAGTTTTATATACAGAATGGCGCTAAAGTCAGTTTCCCCATACATTAAGACATAAAAAGGCTACATGTTTTTTTTTATTTGAACATATAATAAAGAGATATAATTTTAAATTGTTGGCAACACACAAACAGTTTCATTTTTGTTCAAATTGTCCGACTTCTTGTTCAAGACATTTCAGGCAAATTTACAAATACGGGACACTAAAAGTTTATTTCCATTGATGGTATGAAATGCATTTTGAATGGACGTTCTCAGTTCATTTAGATATCTTAGCGATACGGAGAACACTATATTCTTCAGAATCCCCCGCAGACTGGGAACGCATGTTGTCAAGTCACAAGAACATGGTGACCAGTCATAGGTCCCACGGCGTCCAATCCATTCTCTGAATGTGCTATTTTAAGAATTTTGAACGTTCAGTCCTAAATGGTGTGCAGCTCTTGTTATCTTGTATGTGGTGGTTTCCATCTTGGGTACTTCAAAGTTCTGCAGAATTTCTAAAGGTCATATTAATCCGATAGTTGAGATTACTCCCAGACAATAACACCTGGCACATTGAAAATTTTCTATATTACTCATGGATATTTGTATCTGACCAGTAAACACAATTATGGCGAATTACATGTCCATTTAGTTTGAAACTTTCCTCATCTCTCCATAAAATTGTTCGCCAAAAATTAGGATCTGCTTCGTTGCGTACTAAAAAAACTCGCAAAACTCAAGTCTTCTGTCGTAACCGTCGTAATGCATGAAGTAATTTTGGGGGAATAGGTTTGAGCTTTATATCTTTTAGAATTCTCTGCAGGCTCCTTCGAGATATGCCCAAATGCACAGACGCCTTCCAAAAGACTTGCTACAAATAACTGAGCAACTAACTAAGAATTTTCTTCATTTCGGACATTACGTGCTCGACCGAATTTCAAAGCATCTGCAACGCTACCTGTTCTTTAAAATATTATGTTAAGTTTCCACAAAAATTTTCCGAGTTGGTAATGGTGCATTAGGAAGTCTTGTTCTTAAGCCATCAGGAACTTTGGCCATCGCTTAGTCGTATTTTCACATTAATTGAAGCATGTAAATGTGTTGTTCCTTACTAAATATATTTGCCATTGCAAATAATGTTCAACACATCAATAATAACAAAATCAGTATGCTCACAAACAAATGAATGCGTATAGAGTGCTGCCAACAATATCCCGAATTATTTTTATTTCCGCAAAACCTCAAGATTTACCTACAAAAATCCGCATTGATAAAGGGGAAACTGACTTTATCGCCACCTGTATAATGGGGGAACAGAGGCAACGCAAATTCTAAATTAAAAAAAAAAAATAAAGTTACAAAGATAGTTGAAACTGTAGTAATAATTATAGTAATAAGGTGTAAAAATTATATAGGTTTCATTTTATAGTTTCTGAAGTGCTAAACCTTTCAGTTCTATTTTAATTTGTATTAACATCCCGTTAAAAGGATTTTATTGCCGGTTTTAGTGACTAATGAACCATCCACCATCAGTAATGTGGATATTACGCCTGATACCATCCATGATTCATGGACAATCCCAGCAACTAATTTTGACATACTCGCATGCAATGCATGCTAGCAATATAGCTTGCACACACTAACCGGTGTTTTATGAGGGGCCCAACTAACTCAGGAAAGAAGAAATTCAGAGTACGATAGGAATAACACGTGGAGGAGTTGTATTCTGTGTCTCGATGTTGAGCTCCACATTTTCCTACAGCTAATGCATGGCGGCAGGATGTCGAATGCAATATCCTTTCCCCTTCCACGGTAACAAGAAAACAAAACAAGGTTTTTAAAATATGACAGGAAGATTCCAAAAACAGATCCTGAGAGAGAGAGAGAGAGAGAGAGAGAGAGAGTGTGTGTGTGTGTGAGATGTAATAGCAGGTGAGAACCTAGAATAGAAAGAGGGCGTGAGAGTGATGGAACATCATCTTCCCTGTTGAGCAATAACGTGAACTGGGGGGGGGGGGTTGTGCTAGTAACAAACAAAGTTCTATTAATATATATAAAAGAAAGTCGTGTTAGTTACAATATTTATAACTCAAGAAAGGCTGAACCGATTTGGCTGAAAATCGGTGGGGTGGTAGCTTAGAACCAGGAGACGGACATAGGTTACTTGTTTTTTTAGGACATGCCGTGGCCGAGTGGTTAGGCCACTCGCCTCCCACCTAGACGACCTAGGTTCGACCTCAAGCGACCGCATGTGAGATTTGAGGTGGACAAAACGGTGCTGGAGAGGGTTTTCTCCGGGTACTCCAGTTTCCCCCATCATCTCATTCCACCGGTGCTCCATCATCATTCATGTGTCATCAGTGTCACCGCCTGTAGTGCCATAAGTAGTTAAATTGGGCGTTAAACACTACCAAAAAGGGATACTTTTTATCCCGTTTCCGTGGGACATGACATAAAACGTGGTATAACAAATCGCAACAAACAGAAAAACGAAAAATTTATCAGTCAAAACATCAGTCTAGCCGTTAATTTGTTAAAAGTGGTATAACAAAACGCAAATGACACGGAAAAACAAACGCAACTGACAGCTAAACGTAATGTTGTCTATGGTTAAGTATGGTGGATAATTTGACAATTAGAAATTTTGAAGTTGACCGGTTGATGTGTTTGTTTTGAGTTTCTATTAGCTTATTGTGCTGATATTATCACTAACAATGCCGCGGCCAAGATGATCGAATCTTTCCCGACAAAGCCGTAATGCAACTAGGATTCGAAACATTGCGAATGAAAGGATTGAAGAAGAACAAGAAATTGCACGTGAAGAGCTCCGCGTTAGTATGACTCGACTTCGTGCTTCTCAATCACAAGAGCAAAGCGAGGCAGCCCGTGAAACGGCTCGGCTGGCAATGCGAAATCGTCGAGCAAACCTCAGAGATAAACAACTAGATAATTTTCGACGCACAAGAAGAAATGTATCAAGTACTGATTTGAATCGAGCAGCGTTTCGATACGATTGCAGCACTGATTACTGCTTGCATACTAGCGTTCGCATTTTTTTTTCTGGTACTTTTATTTATTTATTAATTTTGTTAATTACAAAAGGTATAAGTTATATTATAAATACAGTATATCAGTTCACAATTTTATATATATATAGTTATGAACAATGTTGTCTACGTTTAAATTAAACATGTGCAGGAAGATGGTAACAAAATAAGGTGTTGTAAGTGCTATAGAATGAGCAAGGCAAAAGCTGTTTCCGACTGCCGTGAAAGACGCTTATGTTTTTGCAGATCTTCTCTTGCTGCTCTAAGATGACAGCGTAAACCGTCGACGCTGGGATGCGTTTCAGACAGCATATAATGCTGAAAGCCAAGTGCGAGCCACACCTGTGCGAAGCGGTCGGTAGTACTTCGAGTCTCTAGTTGTAGTAATGTGCGAGCATAATCGTTGGGATTTTGCGAAGGAGCAAGACGGTGCAATTGCGAAACAACCCAGTTCCAAATCTGTCGTGCTGTTGTGCAGGTAACAAAACGATGGCGTAGAGTATCCCGCACATCGCAAATGTTGCATGTGGGGGGTCCTCACCATGTTGTATCGGAATTTTTTATCCTCTGTAGCCACAACATCATTGATGACCAAATATGCGCATGTAGTCCACTCCGTAGATAAGTTGCGCAAATGGATGTTCTGCCATACCTGACACCAGGGTCTGTTGGGCATCCTATCCTCCACATGAATTGGTGCAAGCAGCCGCTGTAGGAAAAGCTTGTATAGCTCAGTTGATAGTCCTCTAGGTTGCTGAGGTAGGACATTGACATCAATGCCATCCAAAACATGGAGTGCTCTCTTAAAACCCGCAGGAGCAGCCCGAACTGGAGTTCCAAGAGAATTCTTGAAGGGTTCCCAAAATGCTATTTCTTGTTCCTCTCCATATCCCCTAGTGGCAAGTATAATAGATTTAACAAGAAGCGCTTTACTCTTAGGTCCCACTGCAATTAAACCTAAGCCGCCTTCGTTACGTTTTCGCCACAATTGGGTTTTAGCTATACGAAAGGGCTGTGCTCTCCATAAATAGTATCCAATAAGTCTCTCAATTCGGGAGACGTGTATTTCAGGCATTGGTAGTATCTGCGCCATATACCATAATTTTGCCAAAACAAACTGATTGATGTGCCACACTTTCTGTAGAAGATTCAAGTTTCGGCCAAGATGTGCAGTGGTATTCAGCCTAATCAAATTTATTTTGTAATCCCGATGCGAGCAATCATCGATGTAAACGGCTTGGAGAAGAAGATGCCGAGAATCTTGACACTATATTGTATCGGGATATCGAGCAATGTGTGATCAGTCGGCCACGATCCAAGAGGGAGCAGTTGCGACTTCGCGGTGTTCATTTTGGCATTAGAAGCTTTCTCATAAAGTGTGATGGCGGTATGTACCAAGGGTAAGGCCTCGCGCCTACGGATGAGCAGCGTGACGTCATCAGCATAAGCTCTGGCACAAAATAATCGAGCTGGAGTGACAGTCCCAGTCAACTTAGCTTGAAGATAGCGAAGAAACGGTTCTAAAGAAAGGGAGAAGAGAATCATTGACAGTGGACAACCCTGGCGTACAGAGTTAGTAAGCTTTATAGGCTTACTGAAGTATCCATTGACTTGCACCTTCGAAGACATCTCACTGTAGACGGTTCTGATTGCAGATATTAGCAACGGTGGAAGTTTGAATTTCTGAAACACTTTAAACATATAAGCATGGCGAACTCTATCAAAGGCTTTATCAAAATCCAGACTGACCAACGCAGCAGCCTCCGACGGATTCCGTTCATAATGGAGAATTGTATCTCGGAGGATCAGAAGGTTGTCAATTATGGTCCTGCCCGGGATGCCACATGTTTGTCCGGAGGTTATAATTTTAGGTAAAATAACCCTTAATCTGGATGCAAGTACTTTCATCACAATTTTGTAGTCGGTGTTTAAAAGTGTTATGGGTCTATAGTCCCAGACACTCATTGGAGACCTTTTCTTTGGGATTAAGATGACGATGCCATCTGCGAATCCAGGGCAACAGTTCGATCCAATAAGGATCGCATTTACCAACTCTACAACTTCTGCTTTGATTATACTCCAAAAGGTATTGTAGAAGGAATGTCAGGCCCTCTTCTCCTGGGCAGGAATGGAGGCTAGCGGAATTAATGGTTTGCAGAATCTCGGTGGCAGAATATCGCTGCTCCAAGGAACGCTGTTCCTCGACAGTTATACCGGTGTCAACATATTGGAAGAGCTCCTCCATGGCGTCATTGCGTAGGTCAGTGGTGTCAAACATGGTGCTATAAGATGTATGGATAGTCTGTAGGATTTGAGGCACAGAGGTGACCTTGGCGCCTACCGGTGTCAGAAGAGCATGGATGTAACGACCACTACCAGTACACTTCTCCTTAATGGTATGAAACAATGAAGCTTTCTCCTGTGCCACGACGGAGTCATGAGTTCGCGAACGGGTCATAGTTCCCGCCAAAAAATGTTGCTGTATGTCCACGAGCTTCCACTTCACAGCTCTAAGGCGATGGGTTACGTCTTGACCACTCTGTTGTCTAGAGAGAAGACCCATTAATGGTTCTTGGTAAAAGTCGAAGGTGTGCCGTCGTTCAATTGCCCTCTCACGACCTTTGATCTTGAAGAAGGTCGTAATACCGGGCTTAAATATACGTCGCCATTTCTCCACCACTGACAGCGGGGAGCGTCGAGCTTTACCCTGAAGACTTTGCCACAACTTGGCAAAATCAGCAGCAATAATGTTGTCATGTAATAAAGCTTCGTTTAATTTCCAATAACCTCTGCCATATAGCGGAATGCGACTCTCAGCGATTAATTGCAGTTTGACAGCATGGTGCTCAGTAAAGGCAACAGGTAAAACTCGCACTGTGTGAATCAGAGAGTTGAACTGAGCGCTTAAATAGAAACGATCTATGCTTGAGGCACAGTTCGCTCGACAGTAAGTAAATTCTACAGACGTAGCGTTCATATGTTCCCAAACATCACAAAGACGTAGCCCGGTTACCAGCTGATCCAATGCCAAAGACTTGTTATAACCAGGACGCTGATCCTTTGCATGTAGCACGCAATTGAAGTCGCCACCTACTAAAAGCAGGGCATAATTCCATCTCAAATAATAGGGTAGAATGTTTGTTATAAATTCTTCTCGCTCATGGCGCCTATCACTCCCTGAAGGCAGGTATAGGTTAAGCAGCAGCATGTTGTCCATTCTAGCACTTATAACACGACCACTAGGATGCATCTCTATCTCGGCAAACGTCAAACCTGCTCTGTACAAAATAGCAGTACCACGCATATTTTCTCCTACATTCACCACACAACTGTACTGTGGACCCATAAAGCCAAAGTCGGTTATGTTAACTTCTTGGAGGAAAACTATATCTAAATCATGAGTCCGCACAAAATCACGTAAAAGAGCCTGTTTGGCAGTGCAGCGTAGGGAGTTGATGTTAACAGTGGCAAAGGTACGTAAGACAACCATTAAGACAAGGCCAGAAGTAAACCAGAGCAGGTCACCGTCCAAGATGCATCTAGTCATTTTCAACGGCATGAATATGTGTTCGTGATACCCGTGGAAACTTTTTCGGTAGGCTTCCAGACCGAGAAGGCAAGTGTTTCCTGAGTCGAGGGTCTCTCACGGTCTCCCACGCGATGTTGGTCTCCGTTTCTTCGGTGTCCTCCTCACTAACAGACAGCGGGCGTTCTCTCCTAACCGGCACAGGTTCGTCGGAATCCATCTCACTCCATTTCTGGTGTTCAATTATTACAGTGTCTGGTGTATCGCAGGGGCCAACCATGTTCTGGTCACCACTATTAGGCACCACAACAACAGAAGATAGTGTAGGGGATGAGACACCCATTTCTGCTACTTCTGAGGGAGTATTGACAGCTACCGGTGCGGACACAGAAGTTTCCTGCACCGCCACATCGTCATGCATACAGCTGGTATTCGAGTAGACTTCCTCTGTAGGTTTGACGTTACAAACAGGCTGTGTTTCACTAGCTTCAATAGCGGGCCCATTTGACGCACCTACTGTTTGTTTACATTCCTCTTCGGCCCGAGCGCTAACTTGACCTCTCACTACATCGCTGAGCAACACAGCCCTGCGCGAGACAGAGACAGGCAGTACAGACTTTTTGTATGGACAGTGTGAGCGAAAATGAGAAGCTTCCCCACACACATAGCAAGTTTGCGGTTGTCCTAGATAGGTCACACCAACAGGAAACCCACGCACTGCTACTGTAGATGGAATTTCCTTTTTTAATTCCATTCGTACAGAACGAACACCAGACTTGACGGGGTACTTATAACCTGCGTTCCATTGTTCTTCTTGAACCTCTAGTAATTTCCCATATTGTGAAAGTTTCTGTTCCAGAAACGTGTGAGTGATCTCAGGCACTAAATTGAAAACCCGGACATTTACAATGCGGCAGTCAGCGGGCCCAATATTTACCGTTAGTATTTCACCATTTTCATAACTAAACTTTGCCGCCCCTTGAAATTGCAGTAAATATCTTTCATAGTGTGTTACAGATATAAAGTTTATAAAAACTGATTTTTCTCTAGAATGAAACTGTAGTGTATCTACCTGATCAGGTGGTATTTTCATGTAGTCGTGAATCCAGTCATGCACTTCCATCGCGCTGGGTCGACGTTCAGCTCCTCGAAATGAGATTTGCAGCGTATTTTGCCGGCGTATTGCCTCCATCAGTAGAAATTCTTTCCTTGTAGACTCACACAGAACAATCTATTTGACGCTCCTTAACGCCGCTCGATTACGGGCAACACAGCGGACAAACAACCTGTCGGTCCGCTAGCTGTAGCCAGACTGCATTGGGCCAATGGAAGTTGTTTGTGAATATTGTGGCGCATTGAAGTTTTCCGGAGAAACGCCAGGATTGTGCTGCCTTAGTGGGAAAGTGAAATTGCCACTACTGACTCCGCCACCTGAGCCGTTGGATTCATTCTTGGCAAAACACCCGAATCACGACATTTTCTACCAAACGATTAAAAATACAATGGTTGTTTCCAAATTACCTCCTTTGGGGCAGACATTATCGAAGAACCAGGATTTAATCCGACATTCAAGGTATCTATTTATTTATTTATTTTTGTATTTAACACAATATAATAGAAGAATAACATACTATACTTATTCCTATGTATTATGTATGCTAAAGTGCTTATAAATCAGTAATACTGACTTTGCTTTTGCTTTTGTAGATACAAAGACAGGTTCACCATCAGATTGGATCATTGCAACCTCTCGAAGAAGTACACCATAAATTTTTACATATTTACTTCATGGGCAACATGGAGAAATAGCTAGATCGACGTCAAGAAATTAATGTATTATCCTAATAAAAAACTGAAATTAATAAAATCCAAAATCTGCTATTTTTTGGCAACTAAGGGGGAACAAAGTTCGCCGAGTCAGCTAGTAATGGTATAATTATTAATTCTCTTGAGTACCCATGTGCTGACTAAGATGAAAATAAGCAGCAGTAATGATAGAGTCTAGGACTAGTTTCATTATAAGTGTAGACGAAGCAAGAACTAGAAACAATAAACTGTTAAGACAGATTTTATCGCCATTCCACGTCAATTGGTGATTCGCAAGGATCGGAAAGGGTTTCGACTTGTATAGTAACTAATGAACTGTTCTTGTCATGCTGATCTATGATTAACTTAGAGGCATTAAAAACAACACTTTAGAACTTTCGTGCTGTAATCTTCAACATTGGAAAATGTTCAGTTGCAAACACAACAGCGGATGGTGATGGATTTTTTAGAAACTATCCTACTATTTAACCTAAACTGCTATCAGTAACTTTCACAATGTCTTTTTTAGCTCAAGGATATTGTTTTATTCATTTCACCTCAACTGTTGTCTATATTGTCCACAAAAACCTTCCGAAGCATTTCTCTATTACGACCCATGTACAGCTACCTCGTCTTTCCTATAATGAGGCTTATGCTAACATCCTCTAATAACATAACCTCTATATTACATATTTATTTACAGTAGCTTGTTTATTAATTATTTGCATCTTCTTGTATTTAACGGTACGGCCTCAGTGTATACTAAACTGAAACACCAAGTGTGATATTGAACCAACTTTTTGTTTTTGAGTACACATACACACAAGAAGATTTTTTTCTAAAAAGTTTTTTTTTTTTTTTTTTTTTTTTTTTTAAATCGGGCAACCCTAATAATAGATTTTCGGTGAAATCTCAGTATCGAATTTTTGGGTCGAGCACAGTATCTTCTATATATGTATGTACACTCCAAGAAATTAAAAATGAGCCTGGAAATACTGACTCCGACGATGTCTTTCATCTGTTTGCTATGGTCTTAAAAGTTTATTGGACAGACTACTTTACCGAAGGGAAGGTGTTGAATATCAAACGTAGCTTGTAACAAATGAAGTTGTGAATTTCTAACCGATGATCCCTAAGCTTTCTGATTACACAGCACTTCAACCCTCTCACAAGTGTTACAAAATAAAGTTAAATCTTATCTCTGCACTGCATGCAAAGTCCTAATTGCAAGATAAAGCGCGCATGTGGTAGACTAAATTAATATACTACTTAATACTGTTTTAAAGGAGTAGATTGCCCAATCGGGTTTTAATTTTCTTAAGTTATACTACAATGACACCAACAAAAATAGTGGAAAGATCCGAGTCCCCGTCAAACGTTCACATTTTTAGTAAAATCACAGTGCCATACGTATTTTTTTACCCTGTACAATAATGCTTGATAGAGAAAGTAACAAGAATATCCCAAAGTTATAGAAAATTTGAAACATTAAAGATGTATATTTTGAAAAATAATGAACCAAAGGTTTTGCAAATGTACGTAGTGTTTAGTATATTGTACACAGAGTGTTTCAAAACGACACCAAACGAAGATGTGGACCTTGTTGGTCATACCGGACGTGATACATGAATATAATTTTCAACTCTAAATTCGGCACATACAAAAACTGCCATAAAGTCATCATGGATTAGACAGTTGGATATATAATTTTATCATTAATAACAAACACATTTATAGATCGATATGTTATAGACGGTCAATACTTAGAAATCCTCGGATAAAATAATAAATGGAACAATAAGTCCTAAAATATCTTTAAATGTGAAGTAAGGATTAAAAGGAATTTTATCGATATTTCTATTTAAACCTGTGCATAACCAAATGGCACGTGCCTGATTCACTCCAAGAGAGATTCCGGTTGGTAACAAAGGTCCCAGTCGCGTGATGTAAGCTTGGTTTGATACACGACGGCGCGGGACAGGTCACCTTAGTAATGGAAAACGTAGCATGTGGGTATGGTGTATGACAACCGTTGTTCATTCGCTGCCTAATCCCAAATGTGTGCGACTTTTAAACACACATAAAGCTTTAAATTCAAGAGTTTGAAAGTTGCGACATCAAGTTTCGGACAAGTCAAAGTGTAAGCTAATTGACTGCTCTCTTCGTTTGATGTCCTTTTGAAATGGTCTGTATATTTTCCAAACATATGATCAAGTTGCGTTTAATAGAACAGATGTGAATAAGACAAAACTAGAAATTTTCTCAAGAATTTAGTTTATCTTAACCACCAACAATAAACTTCTGTGCACCTTACTTCTGACACCCTTGCCTGTTACGGAAGGTTGGATATAAAGGACGTTAATGTAGGTTTGGGACGGTATCCATGCAGGCCATCTGGACCACAGATCCCATTACCAGAAATTTACTGCTTGCGGTTGAGCGTTCCCATTAACACATTTTTTGGGGTCGATTCGGACGGCCGCAAAACTGCTCCCCTCCTGCTCTTTTGACATCTTTACACACATACTCGCACAAGTCATATAGAGAAAGCAGAGACGGTGGAAAAAATACTCTGGTCAGGAAATTATAAGGGAGGGAGATGGTTGAAATAGCAGTGCAGCGCCATGATGGAGGACCTGTCACGTGAGAAAACAGACCTCGCTTTATAACTTGAGCTGGCTGGCTGGCTAGCTTATTTCCTGGAGAGAGGCAGCAGAAAGCACATTATAACAGTTCCAGATGTACTTTGCTAGCCATGCGTGGTGCGCGTGCGCCGTAGCTATGGCGGCGGGCGATGAGTAATGTATTCCTGCGCTTGAAAACACATAACTGTAAAGTACCAAGTACATTCATCATGCGTTCTTTGCATAAAGTTACGAATATTATCGAGCTCAACCTTCGCGATATTCGAGGCGCCGGAGTTTTGTTGACTTCCTTTGTCGCAGGAGAGGGTAACACCCCCATCTTGCCGCCCTAATGTTCAAAGCAGCTTAAGAAGCCGAAGTTTTGTGTGTGGCTAAAATATTACACCAGCTAAAAGAGATTTTGCACTATTGTTGTAACCTTTCGTATCGCTGATAAAAAAATTACCGTTAATTTTTTTTTTATTCTTTGCGCAGTAAACTTTACACATTAAATACAAGGGAGAAATTAATAAAAAAAGTACAGCATCATTACGGATAAAGCGAGGGTGGTTGGAAGATCTAATACACCTAAAAGCTTCCGTCATATGCACAAAAAGTTTACTTCGTGTACTTTGTACATACATAGAGAAGATATTGCATTCCATCCAAAAATATCAATATCCAGATTTCCCTGCATCTAAACAAAGTCACTTTAGAAAAAGATTCGTATTCGTGTAAACACAATAATTAAAAAACGAAAATTGCGTTAAAAACCAAACTTCCGCTTCCTCATTTTCAAAGGATGACATACGAAGATTTTCAAGAAAATCTTCTAGTCCAAACTATCTTTCACATGGAGTATTTTATACTATTTTAATTTTTTCAAAAAACGAACGATTTCGATTAAAATATTTTATGTTTAAAGTATGTTATACTAAATGAAATGCATACATTACTAATTTTCTGAAAATAATCTCTACATTTTTGTTGATTCTGAATTTATTTTTTCGTAAGAGATAAACGAATAATATATTCAACAGCATTGGTTCCAATTTTTAAATACTTTTCTCAAAAGGGAGGTCCTTCATTCATTCATTCATTCATTCATTCATTCATTCATTCATTCATTCATTCATTCACTGTTTTAATCATGGGTATGTGAAGAAAACCGAATGTCATGGTCATTTGCATGGCGACAGGTTTTAAAACAATCGACTATACTTTAGCCTGGTATAACATAAGAAATAAATTAAAATAATATGTATATATTCGTAATATACCCTGGCACTTCATTTATTATACTAGGCCAAAAAAACCTCTTTTTTTCTTTTTTTCTATAATTGTATATAATTAACATACAGATAATAAACTACAAATACTAATCAAAAATAAAATTAAAATAAGACAAGTTAAATATAATTCAAACTGTAATTTAAAACTCCAAAACTAATATTTTATATACAAAACAAAAGAAACGTTCAACTATTTTTGTTTTAACTTAATATGATTATAATTCTTAATATTATTGCAATTGCTTTCATTGTATATTTATCTTCATTAACTTCAATGGTTTAAATCTTTTGGCTGATACTGGTCTCATCGTTTAAACTGTTCTGTCTTTCTTTTAGCCTGCCGATATTTCGTTGGTTTGGTGAATATTTAAATGCCATCTTTGTGAAGCAGATTCATCCAGCATATACGCATGTTGTTTCCAGTTGTTTTGATTTTCTTTGATTCTTTCTAGTATATTGAAGATTTTTAATTCTTTATGTATGTCTTCACTCCTCCTCTGTCTTTTAGTGTATATCTTATTACGTGTCTTAGAAAACACATCTCTGCTGGTTATAAAATTATGGTGCTAATAATAATAGTAATAACTTTATAATTTATTCATATATTTATTTTATTTATCAATCAGTTTATTTATATTCCACACATTTTACTTTCACTTCCCCGTAGTGGGCTGTGAAGATATTGTATACCACCCAAAACTTAGATACCGAGATTTCGCCGGAAAGATATGTTTTGAGGTTCTCGGAGTACAAAAAAGCATTTTATAAAAAGGTCGTGTATGTGTATGTCATCGTTTGTGGGACTGTGGACAGCATAGCTCAACTTAATCGACAAAATCGGGTAAATACTAAACTTAGTATTTAGGTTTCGTATCTTCCAAGATACGATACAAAGATTTTTAAGAAAATACCCTCACCACAAACTACCATTTACATGGAATATTTTTTGACAATTTTGATTTTCTCAAAAATGGTTCCAACAAGTTTGATTAAAATACCGTCACATCACAAATAAAATGTATATTTTGAATGTTTTGGGTATAGTTTCTGAATAAATCTTTATTCTAGATAAGTTTTGCATAACGGTCAAACATTTCTATTTTCTCAAAAATGGCTCTAACGATTTTGATTAAAATCTGTTATACCTAAGATACTTACATTGCAAATGAAATGTTTATCTTGAGTTTTCTGAAAATAGACTAAGACCTCTTTATTCTGGTTGATTTTTTTGAATTTTTCATAACTGGAAAACTATAAGAGATAGACAAAAGCCTATTACACAAAAATGTAAAACACATAATTTATGTAATATACATTTTTTCCCTGGAGTTGATCGTTTTTTAGATATCCCTTGATTTTCCTATCAGCTTTGAAGAACTTCTAACTTTTCTCATACAGGAACTTGTCAGCTCTTGTCCATACATACAAACAAAGGAACTTCAGTCACATAGCAATCAGCTTTTGACTATCACTTTAACCTTATGTACTCCCTTATTTTGCTTCTACTTACAGGAAGCACGTAATAAGACTATTTCTGTTGTTTTTTCTCGATTAACATGAAGTAAGCAGAAGCATAAGCTTTCTAAAAATAATTTGTTGCAGAAATGAAGAGAATATCATGTGCATGGTACACATAATTCTTTTTCATGTTTTTTTAAAAATACATTGTGTTGAAAATATTATTTATAATATTATTTATATGTTACATATTATATTTATATTTTTGGTGGAATATAACACCTTTCCTAGTGACTGTATATAATAGAGAAATTAAAAATTACTGGTTCTTTTAGTTGTGCCATTTATATCCTCTGCAAACATGGTAATGAGACGGGAGCGTTATCTTAGTTATCACAGAAAGATAAGCTTACTGAGATCCTGATAAAACAGCAAACGCAACTGCACGTGAATTTCCATATTTTGTGTAGCAGTAAGTTTCTTGATGAATATCTCCTATGTCTAAACTGAGGAGGTAAGTCAGACAAACTTTCTGCAGTTGTTGACACAGCTCTGGATTAACGAGATTAGTGATACAAAACCAAGAGTATAACTAGCAGCTCTGTTTAGTCTACAGAACAAGACAGGTGGGTAAAGAGTTCTTGCAGAGTAAATCACATGTCCAAACGATAAGAGCTTTGTTGTTACTCCTCTGTGTTTTACTCTTCTGTTTTACTCATTGACTTTCAGCGTAGCTGTTTCTCTCTTCTTCTCACTGTGCACACGTTTTTACTGTTTCATTACTTCAGTGCAGTTAACATACTACATTCCCGGGATGTGTAAATATTACAGAAACAAGTTATAAGTCAATTTACACACTATTTCCTTCAAAATAGTTCCCTTCCGCAGTGACCCACTTCTGCCACCGCGTGTAAAGAGGCTGGAAGCACTCCTGGAAGCCATTTTCAGATACCTTTGTCGCGGTAACGTAATTTCTTCAGCGTTCTAAAGTCTCGACTGGAACGTTTATGTCACTCCTACACCTGAGTTTTCCTCATCGTTACTTCACCATAAGCTTTTTCTATCATTCTCAATGTCTCTGAGGGAGCACACATTTTATGTTCGAACGTGCTCCATTGCATACATTATGAAATGCGATAAACTAACATGCATACACAACAAAAACTAGTTTTCAAGCAAAGTAAACAATTATTGTTAGCATGAAAATTGAAACGAAGTATCATCATTGGATGTTACCAACATCTAAACATAAATTATCTTTTACTTTCGTATACATATATTAAAGAGAAAATAAACAGTTCTGGGGACTTTTTAAATTATGATTATTTAAAAAAACTCTTGAACTGAAAACATAATTACCATAAATATTATTATGTTTTTAAGTCTTTAATATATCTTAAAACAATATTAATAAACATAGCTCCCTCCCCCCAAAATGACAAGACAACCAGGAAAATCTAACTAATAAAAGACAATTGTCAACCCAAAACTGAGGCAGTACTAATGGCTTCAAGAAGATGTAAATAATCATCAAGCAAGATAGTGTAAATAAATATATGTAATACAGAGATGAACTTATATTACTAGAGGATGTTAACATAAACTTAGGGAAATTATAGCTAAAGCTGTACATGTCATAAAAGAGAAATCTTTTTCAACGTTTTTTGGACAATAGCCAGACAGCTGGGGTGAAACGTATAAAAGAACGTCCTCGAGTTAAAAAAGAATAGGAAAGTCTTAGAGGGTGGTGATGAGATTGTGAAAATCACTGGGAAGTTGCAAGATTTTCATTAAAATACCGTATATTAAACATATTTTCCTATATCTAGAAGTTCTACGAATAACCTCTGAAGCCCTCTTTATTTTCAATGTCATTAGAATAACAGCTAAATCATAAGAGAGAAAAAAACTTACTGCACAAAAAGTGTAGATCTCGTCAAAACACACAACTTACTTTCTTTATATTTTTGTTGTGGAGCTAACCGTTTCCGAGATACTACTCCTTATTGGGTTCAATTTTAAAATACATAATATTTTTCTCAAACAGGAAGTCGTCCGTGTTTTTTTTTTTTTTTTTTTTTTTTCCTTCTTGGCTGTACAATGAAGCAAATTTCAATGACAATCGCATAAGGACAGCTTTAAAAACATTTGACTGTCCTTTAGCACAGTGAATTTTCTTATTTGCCTTCTACTTATAAGAAACTAAGTAATAAGACTATTCTACTAATGGTTATCTCGATTAATATGGTGTAGAAAGAAGAACGATTTTTTAAGAATTTTGTAGTACAGGTAGAGGAAATCATGAATGAAATTTAGAAAATTTACTTACATTTTCTAGCAAGAGGAAAATACATATGAAAGTCTCTAAGCCATGAAGCAATCATCAAGCTGAATGGCTTTCAAAGCAAATTATTCGGAAGTAAATTTCAATAGGACCTTGGTTACTAAGGGTGGACAAATACAATAGACGCTTGGTCGTCATGAATTGGACGACGAAGTAAATTACACCCTCTTGAACTGTAAAGTTGGTCAGCATATGTTCTGCGTGAACAATAGTCCTTAACAATGGGCAGTCACCATTCTAAAAAATCCTTTCCACTTCCATTGTGCTTCATTATGGGATTATCACTCAGAACCTTTATTTGTTTGGATTTTATTTCCACAAAACATTAGCATTTATCGACTTATAATATAATAAATGTACACTTTGAATTTGAAATGAATACCAGCCTCTCATTGAAGGACTACTGTATTCTGATAAATATATTTAAATCGTTCTGAGGTGAACATAGTTTAGAGTTATATTGTTCACACACACACAGGAACGTACATTTTCCTAAAATGCTTATTTTTTTATTCAGACAGCCTCAAATAGTGTATTCGTGCTAAATCTCAGAATGGAATTTTTGGAAGGAATATACAACTTTCTGAGTAAAAATTTGGAGTCATATGCACCCCTTATAGTTTACGAAAATATATTCTTCTGTCTAACACTTAAGTGTTCTTTGGCTTCTAGTCAAGATCCAGTGGAACATTCCCGTTACCAACCTAATCACAGTGTAGGTAAGTTTTCTGGAAACGAAATTCCCTGCGCCAGAGTTTCTCCAAGTACGGCAGAGCCTCCGGCTGGCACAATTTGGTACCTTCAATAAAAACAATAAGAAAAACTGAAAACGGATTATTGCAAATGCGCAA
This sequence comes from Hymenopus coronatus, assembly GCA_030762935.1. Lineage (NCBI taxonomy): Eukaryota > Metazoa > Arthropoda > Insecta > Mantodea > Hymenopodidae > Hymenopus > Hymenopus coronatus. The sequence continues at coordinate 83,016,041 of CM060898.1, read as the reverse complement.
CCCCCATCTGTCTGTTGCGGAGCTAAGAATAGTGTGCACCTTGGAAGGCTAGTGCATTTTGCTATTTGACTACAGATGGCACTATCTGACTATAGTGATTTTGAGTCACTGTATGTTAGAGACAACCGCCATCTGAGCGCTGGCCACTTATCTCCCAACAGCTGTGTAAATAATACGCATTCTTATGCAGTGATGTGGGAAAATGAAGAAATACGCAGTTTCTTTAGATCTTTTACGCACACTGTCCATTAAGATAAAGTTCTTAATTTCAGAAATAGCAGCGTGAACCTATGAAATAACACAGTTTCCAGGTAATTCTCGGAAAATGAAGAGTTAACGACACATGGAAGAGGCGCGAATTTCAGGTGTGAGATCAGATGTCATAAACAGAAGTTAGACTGTGGGAATCGGTTTCCTTAGATTTTTCTTTGACTTCTAATGAATCAAATGCATTACAATTTCATATTTCATTTGAATGAATGACTTCAATCTAGTAACGTTGGTCTATTATAAATCTACAGATTTATATTTTATTATATACACTTAAAATTATTCTTCGTGGTAACTTAGGAAAATAATAATGTGTCTATTTTAACCACTGTTAGGCGATGGTCCTTACCGTTTTATAAGTGCTTATAAAAGAAAGAAAACAGTTTCAGGGTCATAAAATCAATTAAATGAATTTTTCAGGAGTTACGACTGTCCGATTTCTTTACTTTCATGATCAGCAGGTACTTTTTTTTCCCCCAAGATTTACATGTTTCAGTAAATAAAGTTCTAATAGGCAAGCATTTTAAAATGTGCACTTAGCTAAATAAAACTACTATTTGTTTACATAAACCATTCACAAATAAAATATTTTACTTTCTACATAGTATTTATAGAAGGTATTGGGAATATATCCAAAATTTTAGAGCCATTTTTAAGAAAATCAAAAATTTCGAAAAAAGTTTGGTATTCAACGGTCTTTTCGTTTTTGAGCTATGCTGTCCACAGACACACACACACACACACACATATGGATCTTTTGTTTGAAAATACTTTATTTTGGATTCAGGGGACACAAAACATGTATTTCCGGTGAAATTTCGATATCAAAATTCTGGGTGGAATCTAATACCTTCTCTATACACTATGCACATAGTAGGTGTAGAGAAAGTAAAAATGAAAAGTTCTTTACACACCAAATTGGTGCTTAAGTTAAGCATCTTATGACACGAAATATTCTTATTTTAATGAACCGATTATGATATAAAGATCAGTTAGGTACAATTATTTATCTGATATTCACATTTATTAACAATATTATTTGTGATGTGCAGTCACACGACTTTAAATATCAAATAGGTACGTAATAAACTATAAAGCCTTAAGGTATACGATAGGCACCTAACCTAATATAAGGCAATTAAACGAGGTTATTGTACACTTAACACAAGCTTTGTTGCACAACACACAATTTACCTAGACATTACACGCAGTTACATTGTCCAAAATAAGCAATTAAAAATATAATCTATTTAAATTGGCTATATAAACGTAATGTAAACTTGTCTTATCAGGCATATGCTCCTCCATGGTGGATATTTCTAACAGCTTCTTCCGCTCTTCATTTCTTTCTCCTTCAGGCACGATAGAAACCCTGTAGGTAACTATTTTCTGAACGGTTGGAATAATTCACTACACTGCAGCAAGGCATTTCTATAAAAATCACATGCTAATTCACATCTGAATACACATACGAGCTATCCTGAAGACAAAATGGCGGATTTGGCGGCGCAAAGGACGTCGGTACTCTATTAGTGGTATGCAACTAGAATGGACGGCCCTCTAACACCGCCTATTTGGTGCTAAGCAAAGGTCATATGGAACCGGGATGAGACCTTAAAATGCTACTGTCCACCACACACCGTAAATAAGACATGACCGAGTCGTTAAAGTGACGCAAAATAAAACATAATTTAAAATAATCTGAGTGGTTCCATTCACATAACTTTCTCTAGCTTTTCCGCATATTCTTTAAAAAATATTCTTTTATCTGCATCTTGCTAATCGAGTTAAACATTAACATGAATGGTCTTGCTATTTGCTTCCTTGTAAGTAGAAAGGAAATAAGGAATAAAACTAGGCTAAAGTAATTATTAAATTTTTTAAAAGATGGTCGTTAGGCGAAACAAATGGAGTTCGGTTTGCTTTGCATGACCAGCAGTAAAACACTTCCCGTTTGACAAAAACTTAGTCTAAGTTGAAACCAAAACACGAGGAATAGGGCTACTCTACATAAATTCGCATAGGAGATAGCATGTGTTTTTAAAAATAGTCTGCTGTTGCTTCAGTGGGTACAGAATAGATGTCTTCGGGCTATCTATTCTGTGCCTCGAGGCTTTCCAACGAGACTCCTGCACGAAGCCTCTGGTCTGCCATACCTGGAGGACGAGATTAAGCGTCGGGCAACAAAATTCAACGAAGGGTTACCTCTCCATCGGAGCGCCCTCGTTAGGTCTCTTGGGGATTACGATCCCACAAACCGCCGCTTCAGGCGATACCGGCTTCCCCGCATGGCTTGCGGGAATCCCCGGTAACGAAGGAGAACCTCCAACAGCTGCTACGGCTAAAGCTCCTTACAATCCTTCAAGAGTTGCTTGGATTCAAAATTAAAACCTCAAAACAAACATTTTGATAAACACACACCAGCGGTGCACAAGGGCCGTTGCACCATCTTAAGCAACCGTCGAGGGGCAACACTTGCCTCCTCCCGTCACTCCACAACCCCAACACTCACCCGCCATCCTGCAAAACCCCACAATCCCGTCAGAACGTGGTTAAGTTCTCTCCGAGAGCAGGGACACGTCTATCACACCTTGGGCTGCCCTCAGCCCGCCAATTGCTCTGGTCTGGATGTGTTTTAACGAGGTTTACATTTTTTTTTTCAGAAATGTTTGTATGTTTTTTACCCTAAACCAGTTATGTAAAATTCTACAAAAACACCCAGAATAAACAGGGCTTAAGAGATTACTTCCTTCAAATTCAAGATATGCATTTTATTTATGGATGTAATATACATTTAATATATGGTGTTTTATCAAAAATATTTCTGTGCAAAGAGCAGTTTGGTCTTGGGAGGTTTTCTTAGAAACACCCTTATCTCATCCTTGGACAATACTAAACATAAATACCAAGTTTGGTATCTGTCGCTCTTTTCGTTTTGAGCTATGCTGTCCACAGACAGATACAGACTTTTTCTAAAAATTTTGTGTTGCATTCATACAACTTTTTCTACTTGTTACAAATACAGACTATTCTTACAAAAGATTATTCCTTTATCAACATCATGCTAATCGATATAAGGATTAGCAGAATTGGTGTTATTTCTTGATTCATTGCAAGTAGAAGGGAAATGTGCGAATACATTATGCTAAAGCAATAATTAAATCATTTAAAAGCTAGGCACTATGTGAAACAATTGAGATTCGATTCTCTCTGCATGATCACGTTCGAGAAAAGTCAGATATTAAAAGTGAAACCAATAACAGGAATATCTATAAAAAAAAGTCAACTCTACAAGAAAAACGTATATGACACAGATTACAAGTTTGTGCAAAAGTTTGGAAAACTTATTAAGAATAAGGTCTTTGGAGGATAGCCTAGAAAGTTCTAAGTATACATTTTTGTGTGTTGTAAATATTTTTGTATTTTAATCGAAATCGTTAGTTATTTTTGAGAAAAACAGTATTTCAAATATATTTCCATGTAATTGGTAGTTTATGTGGGGATGTTTTAAGAACAATCTTGGTATCGCATCCTTGGAATACACTATGCTTAAATACCAAGTTAGGTATTTAACGGTCTTTTCGTTTTTGAGTTATGCTGCCCACAGACACAAACCCGCAGAGACACACATGTATACATAACTTTTTCTAAAAATCTTAGGTGTCCATTCACATGACTTTCTCTAAATACATTCCCTTAAATTGTTGTTAAAAAGCTTATACTTCTATCTACTTCATGATAATCGAAATAAACAGTAGCAGAAATGCTTTCTTCTAAGTAAAAGGGAAGTAATAGAATACACTAGGTTAAAATGATAATAAAATATTTTAAAATATGGTTGCAATGTGGATTAGATCCGTTTCTTTGCACTTCTCTATGTAAAAGTTCAAGTATTTTAAAATGAAACCATTAACAAGAAATATCTCAAAAATAGTCAACTCTACGAAACAAATGTATATGTATATGAGATAACATAATATGTTTCAACAAGATCTACATATTTTGTGGCGTAAGTTTTTGCCTATCTCTTAAGATTTACTATTTAGGCAAAATACAACGAAATTCATTCGGAATAAACAGGTATTAAGAGGCTATTCCCAGAAAATTCAAAATATAAATTGATTTTCATGTAAATATCTTTAATAGACTTTAGTCAATCTTGAGAAAAACTTCAGAAAACTGCTCCATGTAAAAGGTAATTTGGAATATCGGAATTTTCCTCAAATTTCGTATCGCATCTTTGGAAGATTCTAAACTTATATACCAAGTTTGGTATTTTGCCGACTTTTCGTTTTTGAGCTATTGTGTTCACAGACACAAACAAACACATGGAGCTTTTTCTGAAAATGTTGGTTTTTGTATACAGGTGACGTTAAAACGTGTATTTCCACTGTAATTTCCATATCGAACTTTTAGGGGGGAACTCAATACTTCCCTATAACTATGAAGGTACATATTACCTGTAGAGAAAGTAAAAATGCTTTTATCGGACCACAAAACATATATTTACAATGAGATTTCGACATAGAACTTCTGGAAATGGCAATGGCGTATAATTTATGGACGCTCTTTAACTACTGTGGTTCTCAATGTCCCTTTGTAAATTGGGCGTGAAATACTGCTTAATTTTGCTCAGGTCACTCTATTAGGCTTGAGGTTCCTTTAGGTGCCGTAAATGTACGACGCGGGACCAACGACTTTACTTCCCTTCCGAAGGAATCCTGAAAAAATCCATTGTCTTCCGCCGGGTTTGAACCAGCGACCTTGGGTATATGAAGTTAGCATGGTAACCATTACACCACGGAGGGCGGCATTGAACTTCTGACTGGAATACAATATATTGCATGCGCATACGTGCTAGAGAAGGTAATCATTAAATGTATTATTGTTAATAATTCTGTATTTATATTGTAGGTATGTTGTATGGCTTTCTAGACTACTTACTCTAATAGTGCACCAAATATGTTCTTTTATAAACCAATAATGAAGAAACTATCTCCCCTTCAAATGGGTGGAGTCCAAAGATTTGACCCCCAGTTTTTGGACTCCATCCCACTGTGTCGCTTAAGAAGGAATTTATCGCGGCTGTGAATCCTCTTTCCGTGCTACCACTGGTCTTTTTATACTCGTTTTCTGTCCGAGGCCATTGCAAAAAGTATATGTAGAGGCCAAACCCTTTGGTAGAAATTGTGCCTTAATGTACAACCAGCTTCTGTCGCAAAAGCCCATCAAGAGAGGCCTAGCGGAAAACCCTTGGGATTTTATGAGAGTTTTAATTAAACTTATACCTATAGACACCTTCCGAAATCAAAGGAACGAGTCGGTACTCATGTAAATGGCTTCTGATCGGGTCATTTTCTCCCTTAGAAAATAATTTCGAAAGGGCAGCGACGTTCATTAAAGCCGCTTTCGTGCTCTTATTGTTAAAAGTAGATTCGCTCAGAAAGGATTACGTCTGAAGAGCCACTAGAAGAAAATTACCAGCGCTTTCATTATTACCTTTTCTACTTTTATTGCCTATTTATGGCAGGTTGAAGATATACGGTACACCTTCTAAAATGTGTTCCATTCACATGACTTTCTCTACATCTCTGCAAGAAAGTACTGTTAAAAAGCTTATGCTTCCATTTACTTCATGCTAATCGAGAAAAATTAGCAGAATTGTCGTATTACTTGTTTCCTTGTAAGTAGAGGCGAAATAAAGTAGTGCCACAGGTTAAAGTGACAGTAAAAATCTGGTTCCTATGTGACTGAAGTGCCTTTGTTTATTTGGAAGGAGTTGACAAATTCCTGTATGAGAAAAGTTTTTAAAAGGGTGACATCTAAAACAAGGAATAACTCAAAAACAATCAACTCCACGAGAAAAATGTATATAGCATAAATTGTGTGTTTTAAAGCGCTCTACGTGCTTTTATTGTAAGTTTTTGTCCATATCTTACAGTTTATCAGTTTTATCAAATTCCGTAAAATTAATTCATCCAGAATAAAGTAGGCCTCAGAGGCTATTCCGAGAAAATTCAAGATATACATTTTATTTGTAAGGTAAATGTATTTAATATGCGATATTTTAATCGAAATCGTTAGAACCATTTTTTAAAAAATTAACATTTTCGAAAAATGTTCCATATAAAACGGTAGTTTGGGGTGGGAGGATTTTTCTCAAAATCTTCGTGTCGTATCCATGGAAGATACTAAACCTAAATACCAAGTTTGGTATTTTACCGTCCTTTCATTTTTGAGTTATCGTCTTCACCGACATACGGTAATACACACAGACCTTTTTCTGAATGTTTTTTTTTGGGTACAGGGGATCCCAAAACATATATTTCCGGTAAAATCTCGGTATCGAATTTTTGGGTGGAGTGCAATACCTTCTCTATACATTATGTACATAGTACGTATAGAGAAAGTAAAAATGTAAATATACGATACCGCCAATGTATATATATATATATATATATATATATATATATATATATATGTGTGTGTGTGTGTGTGTTTGTGTGAGTGATTAAATTAAAAAAAATCTTATCCATGACTTTCTCTGTTCTAAAAAAACTTCTTAAAAAAAGCTATTATTCTTTCTACTACATACTAATCTAAGTAAATATTAACACAACGTCTTGCGTATTACTTAATTCCTTAGGAGGTAACTCAGGAAATACAGTAAACTAAAGCGATATTCAAATGCTTTAAAAACTGTCGCTATGCGATTGTTGTGTCAATGAAATTTGTTTCTTTGCATGGTCAGAAGTAGAACAAAAGAAACACGGACTACTTCTTATGTGACACATTTTTAAATCTCATAAATAATAACCGAGAATATCACTGAAATGGGCAAATCTATTAAAATATATAGGATATAAATTGTGATTTTAACGAGTTCTTCATTTTGTTTATAGTAAGTTTCTGTCTATCCCTTATGGTTTAAAGTTATGCGAATGCCATTTAGAATGAAGAGGACTTCAGAGGCTGTTGCCAAGGACTTCAGAATTAAACGTTTTTTAGGTTTATGTAAACATCTTTAACATACATTATTATTTTAATCAAAATTGTTAGAGCCACTATACATAACATCTTAAATTCTAAAAGTTTTCCATGTAAAGAATAGTGACAAGGTATTTATCAAATTCTTCGTGTTTAAATAAATGAACTTTCATTTTTAAGTTATGCTGTTCACATAAAAGCATACACAAATACACACACGCACACATATACTCATATTTTTTAAAAAAAAATTATTGGATTCCTCAAAACATTATTTACAGCGAAACCTCGATATCGAATGGGAGTTTCATCTTTCGTTTCATCTCTGTTTCGTTTTACTCCTGACCATACAAAGCGAGTCAAACAGCAATTGTTTCACATAGCATCCTGCTTTTCGAAATATTTGACTGTTGCAATAACCTGGTGCATTACCATATTTCCCTTTTACTTAGAACAAACTAGTACAACCTTTTCTGCTAATGTTTACCTTGATTACTACGATGAAGATAAGGAATAATCTTTTTTAACAATAGTGTTAGTTAAATTATCGTTTCTTTTCACATAAGCCTTGTATAGGGGGCAGGAGTTGGGTAGGAAGAATCAGACCGAAAAATCTAATGCCATAACCGGGAGTTGCATGGATCTCTAGCTGATTGCTCTAACCACTGAGCTACCATGGCAACATGTTGGCACGTAAGTACTTTTAAGTCCTGGGCTTCATAGTCTAGCAAACTATTAGGTCATGGTAGCTCAGCGGCTAGAGCAACCGACTAGAGACAAAGAGATCCGTGATTCAAATCCCGTCTATGACATTCCTCTTTTCAGTCTCTCTACCTAACCAACTCCTGAACTACACACGACTTGTGTGAAAAAAAGAAATTAAGTTAACACCAAAAATATATACAACAAAAATTAAATAAAAACCAATATATATATATATATATATATATATATATATATATATATGGAACTATACAAAGAACATTAAGAAATAACGACAGAAATGAAACAATAATGACATGTTATAAGATACTGGCTATCCCTACACTCTTATATGGCAACGAAAACTGGACTTTAAGTAGAGCAAGCAGGAGAAGATTAGAAACAGTCAAGATGCTATTTTTAGAAGAATATCAGGCTGCACTTTAAAAGATCGCATACCAAATATACAAATACGGGAAGAGTTAAGCATGTATAAGTTAGAGGAGAAGATAAATGATATTAAGTACCAAAGGTTCCAACACATATGGAGAATGCATGACAATAGAATAACAAAATAAACACTAAATTATAGACCAGAAGGACGGCGCTCAGAATGTTCTAGAATCAGATGAGCCGGAACGGGCAATATAGCCTATTCCGAAGTGGAAGAAGATGAAGAAGAAGAAGTTAACACTGATTGGTTTGGTGCCGGCCGCTCGCTAAAGTGCCTCGCTTTGGTGCTTCGTGGCGCAGGGGATCGTGGGTTCTAGTGCCGCCTTGGGCGATGGTGTTGATGTGTTTGTAAATTTGTATATGTCTGTATGTGTATATGTAAAAAGAAAACGTTAAATTAACAGATCAACTAAGGAAATGTAAGAAAACTAAAGAGAAAAAAAAAAAAAGAAAAGAGGAAAAAGGAATACAGCGCCGGAGTCCTGACAAAACTCCGGAACTGTATCTGTTTGTTAAAAAAATGGCTAAACTATGGAGCCCGGGACGTAAACTACTTGTGATATTGCAAGTTGCCATTGGGGTAAATTATCGCCAAATAATTTGAGATCACCGCGTGCTTTACCGGAAAGCATACTAGTCGTAGGTGTTCCTAATTGCGCTCCGGAAACCTTTCTTCGTCCGCATTTTTGCCACCCGCTTAGGAGGCAGAACACTTTGGTATGGATCATTGGGCACACGGTCTCTTATGTACTTTCGCACTTCCACAGTGGTATGGATCTGATACGGTACATGGGACTACATGAGGAGGGTGGGGTGGAAGATTAGAGCCAGGAGCACTTTGGCAGTTGCTTGCGAGTTCTTGATACTTAATAATTGATAAACTATGTGTTCAATTTGCTAATTATTACAGCACTACTGTTAACATAGTTACCAAGCGGGAGACCTGAGTTCGATTCCCAGTGCCGGCGTAGGGATTTTTCCCCCGCTGGGAGACCTGGACCGGGGTGCACTCAGCCTCGTGAGTTCCCTGGGGGGCCAGTTGAGGAGCTACTTGATGGAGAAGTAGAGACTCCAGGTCATGAGGACCGCATTAACCGGTCGGGAGGGATTCGAGGCGCTGACCACGTCTCAACTTCCAATACTGCACCCCATTCATGACGTCTGGGAGACGCAGCGGCCGGGCGGTAGGCTAAGGTTCCTTTTGAGCTGTCTTGCCAAGGAGCTATTTGCATAGAAATACTGCGTAAAACTGCATTAACCTATTTTCTTTTTTTCTGTGTTTCTTTTTTTAAGCTTAACTTACTTTAACGTGCTTGGTCATATCGGACGATGAAGTGATACTCAAATGATCTCGGGGTCAATGGAGCTTAAAATTATTCGACATTCGTCTTCTCAGGATAAGGGAAAACCACGAAAAAAACATTACCCGGGTAACTCACTCTAAGCGAGATTCGAACTCGCGACCTGTTGAATGTGAGGCAGACGCGCTACCAGCAAACTACCCAGACGGGCTATTAATCTATAGTCAGAACATCTTAAGATTCTCTGTTACAGATTCTCTGTTAATGCTTAAATAAAGTTTAACCACAAGAAAGGAGATAGAAGAATAAATACGTTTTAATAATAATTAATTGCTGAGATTAAGCTAGTCATAAGAATGAAACACATCAGGTTTTTCATAAGTATTTCACATTCTGAATATATATATTACGTCGTTATTTCAAAATAAACAAAACAATGTCATGAAATACAAATAAAAAAAAAATCCTCAGATGAGAAATTTAATGCCGGACATGTGCAATGGTAGCTCCATGGTTAGAGCAATCGAAGTGGCTTCAGTTATTTAAGGTAAAATGATTTTATTGTGATCCAGTTTGGTGAAGAAAAAGTAAATGAACTATTACAATAAATGGAAGTATAACATTAAATATGAAAAATCGATTTAGAGTGGTATTATCAAATCCATCTCAAACTCATTGGACTAAAGCAATATAAATAAGGGATAGCAGATAGTAAATTAGTAATTACTTTAGGTCCTCAAAAGGATACTGATTGCTGATGTCAGATGGGGTGAATATTGATGGTGTTGCACTTTGTATGAACTATCTACTGCGTCTGTAAACCTAATTGGATGTAATGAATGACTCTATTCATCCAGGAGTCGAATACAAAGACAGCCCATTAACCAATTTAAGGTTATTCACTTGTGCACAGGAATTTTTAACTAATGTTGCTAAGTGTTTTTGTGTCCATGTTTCTCCACTGATTTGTCAAGTACCTTTAATACAGAAAAAAGTTGCTAGCAACTTTTATTATGAATGCCCTATGACGTAAAGTGAATCGCACATGTATTACGAATTAAATACGCTCCACATTGAAGATCAAAAGCCCGATTTGGATTAACTACTGAACGCTTTGGTCGCCAATCAAAAGACAAATGCCTGTAAATTACAGCCCATACAAGCACATTCCAATTACGAAGTTGCCTTCATATCTCTTGCATCATTGACTCCCAAGTGCATCTCTCCTAAATGTAATTTGCCATTTTATCTGCCTTTTTAGTTTTCATGTTCTTCACTTCCGTTTACAAACTGCCAAAGTCGTTTAATGTAGTGTCTATTTCCTGTGTGATTTAGTAAAAAAAACCAATCGCCTTTTCAGTATAATTTCTAGTTTTTAATTTTAAAGCAAGTAATAACATTGAAAATGAAAAGAGCAATTTGTATAACTCATTATGCAAGTTATAAGCAGAGCTCGGTTTTGGGATCCGAAGCGCACAGAGTTACGATAACGCAAGACTAGTCAGTGATATAGAGAGAGGGAAGCGGGAAGTGGTCTGTAGGGTAAACATGCACATGCTGAGGTATAGTCTGTTGCAAAAGTGGCTCATTACATGTACTGACATATCTATCGTTCTTATTCATAAACACAATAAAACAATTATTTCATAATATGATTGGTGAATAAAAACGGTTTATACTTTTACAAATAACAGGGTGAAGTTTAGTTGAAAAAAATCTTATGACTTTCATCAATCACTCACATGACTTTCTCTAGCTGCTCTACAAACAAACTTCTTAAAAAAGATCTTCTTTCTATATCATGCTAACCGAGATAAACATTGACAGAATTTGATTGCTTAGTTCCTTTTGCGTAGACTGGAACTAAGTGAATCCACTAGACTAAAGTGAAAGTCAAATGTTTTAAAAGCTGTTGTTATGCGATTTTCATTGCAAATCGCTTCTTTGCTTGGCCAGGAGTAGCACAAAAGAAAAACGGTCACTTCCTGCCTCAGAAAAGTATATGTACTTTACAACTGAAACTAATAACAAGGCATATCTTGAAAACGGTAAATTCCACGAAAAAATTGTATATTATATAAATTGTGTATCTTAAGGAGATCTACGGTTTCTATGTCGTAAGTTTTTGTCTATCTCTTTCTTTTTATTCTTTCACAAAATTCAGACAAATTCATCCAGAATAAACAGGTCTTCAGAAACTATTCCCAGAAAATTCATGATATACATTTTATTTGTGATGGAAATATCTTTAATGTGTGGTATTTTAATCCAAATCGTTAGAGCCATTTTTAAGAACAATAAAATGTTCGAAAAACTATCCATGTAAACGGTAGTTAGGGATGGGGGGATCTTCTTAAAAATCCTAGTGTCGCATCCTTGGAAGATACCAAAATTAAATACCAAGTCTTTTGTTTTTCAGCTATGCTGTCCACAGACACACAGACTGACAAGACAGACACACTCGCACACACGCACCTTTTTCTGAAAATGCTTTGTTGTGGATTCAGGGGGTCCTTAAACATGTATATCCGGTGTAATCTCGGTATCAAATTTTTGGGTGCAATACAATACCTTCTCTATCTACTATGTACATTGTACATACGAGACTAGAGAAAGTAAAAATCAGAATAATAATGTGCAGAGCTTTGAAAAGGCAATGAATATAAATCAGCCAAACTCACTCGAATTCATTGCAGTGAATTACAAGATTCATTTCTACTGTTTCGTTTCGTAAGCGTCTTACCCTCCCCGTATTTTAGGACTAACACCTCCCATAGGACTTGCAAGTCAATACCTAGGGGTCAGAAGCCTCTAGGGGAGCCAACGGCACGAAACCACAGAATGGAGACCCTGTTACGAGGAGTCGGCCCGTATACAGGCTTAGGGAAGTGTATGATATGAAATGATAGAAAAGGTGATGCTGACGCAATTGATGGAAAGCATGGCAGGGGAAACCGAAGGACCCGCAGAAAACCCGCCCAGACGCCGCTTCGTCCACCACAAGTCCCAAATGCGAGCGCTTGGGGTAGCACCGGAGTTCTCTAGATGAAATGCGGGCGGTGTAACCACTCAACCACGGCAACGCCCAGTTTTACTGTAACGAAAGAAAATAATCTGCCTTTGTCACTCAAAGTAGATTTGAATCATCCATAAGTTTGTCCGATGTCGATCCCTATCCATTTGTATTTACATTTTTCAATCTGCGCTCTCATTCAGTTTTCACTGGTTTGTCTAACAGGAACTGAACGAGGCCTGGCACGGAGCAATTCTAGATAGTGCAATGCGTATTGTTAATTGTTTTCTCCTCATTAGGTGTATAGGACAGGAATTGCATGGTAACTCAGTGGTTAGAACAATCTGCCAGAGACTGGGAGATCCGTAGCTCAAATTGCGGCTATAGCATTGAATTTTCCTGTCAGACTCTGCCTATCCAACTCCTATATTTTTTTGTATTTTTTTGTATTTTTTTTTTTTTTAGCGTTTAACATAGGCTTTTACTACTTATGACACCGCAGGCGATGACACTGATACATGAAATGACTATGAAACACCGGTGGAATGCGATGATGGGAGAAACCGAAAAGCCCGGAGAAAACCCGCTCCTGCGCCGCTTTGTCCACCACAAATCCCACATGCGGTCGCCTGGATCAAACCCGTGCCGTCTAGGTGAGAGACGAGTGCTCTAAACACTCGGCCACGGTGTAGCTCAACTCTGTCATACACATGGTTGGTTCGGGGAAAAAAACAATTTACACTTTTGTAAGAATAGTTGGTTATGATAGAGTAAGTTATGTGAAATGTTTATATGAAATATATTTTCAATTATCATGGACTAACAGAATGAGCAATGGCTGCGAGCTTTTAGCGGAACGAAATGTATCAATTATTAAGCACTAATTTACAGTATGCGGACTTTCCCGTAGGAAAATATTATTCTGTGTTTCTATTTACTTTGTCACGAAAAATTGCCTCTTGAAAGGGGTGAATTCTAACCCCTTCCCTCCTATATACAATTTCACAGTTTTGAAACTTGGGGCAGTTAGGAAAGTGTTCATGCAAATGCCTTTAAACTTCATAAATAAAGCAATTAGTGTACAACGGTGCTAAGGCTAAAATTCAGGAAAATCTCGTGGCAAGTATAAAAGTTGAAATTCCATCTACTTTCGCTTAATTAAATGACGATCGCCCGGAACGTTTCGGTCCGTACCTTTGCACGCAAAGCGTAAAAAGCCAGCAAAGGGTTCGATATGAGAGGACCTCTACAAAGGAATGTCCAATAACTGACACGGGAGAGTTTTCAAATTAACACCCCACATTTGGACGTGTACACGGCCCATACAGAGCCTTGGAGGCTAATTGGCAGCGCCCTTGTTATGCAGCAATTTACTGCGGTAGTCTTGAGACCAGCTCCGGGCGCTGCCGCTTTTGTAATGGCAGAAATAATTGTGCGCGTGTATAGACATGGCCCTTAAACAGATAACATGGAGAGCTACGCTTTAATAATTATTATCCTAGCGACTCAGGGTCAAGAAATGGACGCAGAAGGTCATATGAAAACATGCCAGAAATAATTGTGCACGTGTACTAAATTGAATTTATATTAAGAGTAAAAATACTTAAATGTTATTAAGGAACGAGAAGAGCTTATAGAGTTTAATAAATGTGTAGATTATAAAGGTTAATAGGTAATTTAAATTATTGTAAAATTTATATAGATAAACAGATAACATGGAGATAATTGTGTACATGTATAGACGTGGCCCTTAAACAGATAACATGCAGATGAATTGGATGGAGGAAGTATGAGTTACGCTTTCAATAATTAGTATCCTAGCGACTCAGAATCAAGAAATCGACGTAGAGAGGCATATGAGTCATATGCAAACTTGAATCAAGAAATGGACGTAGTGAGCAATATGAGTCATATGCAAACATGAATCAAGAAATGGACGTAGTGAGCAATATGAGTCATATGAAAACATGAATCAAGAAATGGACGTAGTGAGCAATATGAGTCATATGAAAACATGAATCAAGAAATGGACGTAGAGAGTCATGAGTCATATGAAAACATGAATCAAGAAAAGGACGTAGAGAGCAATATGAGTCATATGAAAACATGAATCAAGAAAAGGAATAGAGAGTCATGAGTCATATGAAAACATGAATCAAGAAATGGATGTAGAGAGTCATATGAAAACATGTCAGGCACCAAAATAGTTGTCTAAAGAGAAAACAAGCAATATAGTTTTCCACTGTAAATAAACATCGTAACCTTTAATTCCTGTGGAAGTGCTTTTTTACTTTCTCTACACGTAGTATGTACATGGTTTATAGAGAAGGTATTGTATTGCACCCAAAAATTCGATACCAAGATTTCACCGGAAATACATAAATAAAAAAAAATCTAATGTATTCTATTCGTATGACTTTCTCTACATCTCTATAATACATTATTGTTAAAAAGCACATTCTTCTATTTACTTAATGCTAATCGAGAAAAAAATAGCAGAAAGGGTCTTATTACTTGCTTTCTTGTAAGTAGAAGTCACCCTCCGTCGTGTAATGGTTAACATACTAACTTCATATACCCAAGTTCACGGGCTTGAACCCGGCGGAGGGCGGTGGATATTTTCGGGCGTAAATTATTTGCATTGGGCAGATACAAAGAACATTTGGATGCCATTTTAAAGCGTTGTGATGATTAGATGACACACTACGTCAAATAATAATGTCATTTTTGTCTGTGTTAATTGTTTCTTTCACACCAGCAGAAGTTGTGGAGGGCAGCAGTTAGAATGGTAGACTCAGACTAAAATGTCCAATACCATAGCCGGGAATTGAACCACGGAGCTCTGTTTTTCGCACCGTTGCTTTGATCACTGAGATACAATGGCGACATGCCGGCATGGCACTAATTTAATTTACCTAATAGTCGATTAACTTTAAAGCCCAGGAGGGGCTGTCGCCATTGTGGTATGAAGTCTCAAAAACATTTGATATTTCCTTGTGATTTACCGGGAAGAACGCCAGTCAATTGTAAAGTTTAGTGCTGTGCCGGCGTGCTACCATGGTAGCTCAGTGGTCGAGGAAATTGATGAACACCAGGAGATCCGTGGTTCAAATCCGCCTGTGGAGTTGAAATTCAACACATTAAAGTTCAGTCTATATCTCTCCATTCTTCTCAGGTTCAATTTCTACTTTCAAAATCTATCTTCTTCCACGAAAATACAGCTAGAAATCTGAACATTTTACTTTCTCCACACGTACTATGTACATAGTGTATAGAGAAGGTATTGTATTCCACCCAAAAACTCCATACCGAGATTTCACCAGAATTATATGTTTTGAGACCCCCTGAATAAAAAAAGGCGTTTTTAGAAAAATGTCCATGTGTGTGCGTCTGTAGGCAGCGTGGCTTAAAAACGATAAGTCCGTTGAAAACCAAACTTGGTATTTGGGTTTGGTATCCTCCAAAGATGCGACATGAAGATTTTCAAGAATATCCCTCTACCCATCACATTTTCATGGAACTTTTTTCGAAAATTTTGATTTTCTCAAAAATTTCTCTAACGATTTTAATTAAAATATCCTGTAGTAAAGATATTTATCTGACAAATAAAATGTATATATTGAATTTACTTGGAATAGCCTCTAAAGACCACATTCTGGATGAATTTTACGGAATTTGCATAACTGCTAAACCCTGAGAGATGGATAAAAATGTACCACACAAACAACGTAGAGCCCACTAAAACACATAATTTATGTTATATAATTTTTTTCGTGGAGTTGATCGTTTCTAGATATTCCTTGTTATTGATTTCAGCTTTAAAAAACATATTTTTCTTTTACAGGAATTTTTCAACTTGTGTCCATACAAACAGGAATTTCAGTCACATAGCAACCAGCTTTTGACTCACTTTAACCTATGGTACTCCCTTATTTCCCTTCTACTTAAAAGGAAACAAGTAAAAAGACTATTTCTGCTAGTTCTTTCTGTATTAGCATGAAGTAAATAGAAGCATAAACTCTTTAATAATATTGACTTTCTCTAGAGGAATGTAGAGAAGGTCAAGTGAATGGAGCACATCGGATTTTTCTAAAAGTATTGCATGTATGTAATACAATATCTGTTTGGGTTTTTTATGTTGGTCACTGTTTTTAAAACGTTTATGACTATATGCGGTTTTTTGCATGTTTTTCCACTTTGTGATGTAAATTGATTACAGAACATAATATCCACTTTGGGGCGGAGATCTTTGAACATTATTTCATCAATTTCATTCATCGTCCGATATGACCAACCAGGTTAAAGGACCTAAAGCTTATATAAACTCGGCCAGTACGTTATGTTTCATTGACACCCGCACATAGGCGGCATCCTCTTAAAAACCTACAGGGTGTTAATGAATTACACCGAAATAATTTTCGAGATTGTGCTCGTGACATATATAAGTAATTTGAGATCGGCGATGCATGGTTCCCGGATAAACATAACGCAGCCACATAGCGTTAAACGTGTGGGTATCGGGTGCTGATAAGTCGGTGTTAAAGCAAAGCAGGTTGAAAAAATGGCTTAGAATGTCTTTAAAGCTGCCGCTCGAGTATAGAAATATAGATTTTTAGCAGCTCGTTACTAGCGCTCTCAACATTTAATGTCAGAAAAATCTGTAAAATCTCGAATTAATCACTTGACAGTGCGACACTGAACATTCATTAAATATTATCTTGAGTAATGTACCCAACTCTAGAGGCGTTTTTTCAACTGCTTTGGTGGCTTAATGCATAATGCGGGAAGCTGCTATCCCAAAGACCACGAGTTCGATTCTTGTCATAGAGTAAATGTTTTTATTATTATTTTTTTCATTCCAGAAAGAGTGCCGTGATACGCGAGCGAGACCCGAACTCGGAAACTGTCTTTCACTTGAAAGCCAGTATCATAACCACTACACTAGAGAGGTATGTCCCTTCGTTTTTCGAGTTATGCTCTCGAATGCTTGATAAATTAACCAGGGGCGTACTGGAACTTCAGAATCTTATAGCCGTTGCTTCGAAATTTCAATAAACAAGCCATAAGACTCCTATCTCAAATTACTTATTTAAGTAATCTACATACTCTGTGAAAGTATTTCGATATAGTTCATTAACACTCTGTAACATAACTCATGGCACGACAGCTCACGGGAAACATTGGCCTACCGCCCGGCCGCTGCGTCCCCCACCTCGGTCCATTACAGACGTCATGGATGGTGTGCAGAATTGGAGTGTGAGACGTGGTCAGCGATTCGAGCCCCCCCCCCCGGCCGATTAACACCTGTATATACATATATATTCTGGTCAAGCCAAGGAATTGGAATTTCATTATGACCAGAAGGTAACCAGGTTTTAAAGTATTTCAATACGGCTTTCATCTGCGTAGTCCCTTATTTTCCATTTATCTACAAGGATATAAGGATTAAGACCATTCTTCAATATTTATTCCTATTAGCAACAAATATATAGAAAAATAATATTTTTAAGAATACTTTATTGCAGAATAGGCACAGAAAGTCATGTGAATAGAACACAAAATATTTCCCTGTCAAATATGAATAAAAATCTAGTCATTGGTACATAACTAAACAGCTGTTTTGAACTCTTACAAGTCCCTTCTCTTTAATCTTTGTCGATTTACTGCCCGGGCTAGGTCTTTAAAATTAGCTCTACATTAACCAGATAGTCCACCCATTCACGCATTAAGGAATTTTTACAATGCATCTCCTCTCAGACTGTAAATTGCCTCCATATTTAATTAAGTAGCCCTGATGAAACACATAAAGTGTTGCCCGAAACATACAAGGGCGGGTCATCGCACACAATGCAGTGTAATTTCCTGCGTGGAAACTGCGTAAAAATGAGAAGTTTTTGTGATGAAAGCACCATAGCTTGTTTGTATAAAAAATTCAGACATTTTACAGGATATTACCATCCGCTGTGGCGTAGGATTAATTTTAGTAAGCATACTTAATTTATTTGGCTCAATTATTTATGACGTCACAAACTGCATTATTAGTTTTTCGCCTTTGGCATCATTTTCATAAATAATAAGACCAGTTATAATGTTATATCTTTCTTTGTGTTGTCAAGTTTGCTCATCGAGAGAATTGATAAAAGTTTGCCAAAGATAATAATAAACATCATCTCGAAGAATGTTAGCTTCACAAAAGATATGTTCCACATATATGCTGTGTTTTAATGACATTTAGATACACGTTTTCTGTAGTAACCTTTTAAGTATATCTCTTAAGACTTACCAGTTTTGCAAAATTCAGCCAAAATGAAGAAGACTTCAGAGACTAATCTTAGAAAATTCAGTCACGAGAATGTCTAAAAGCATAATATGGTATTTTAATAATTAGCTATTTTTGGCAAAATCAAAATTTTTGAAAAGTGTTGCTGTGGGGAGACCTTTTTAAAATCTTAAATCCAAAATACCCAAAATTACACGCCAAGTTTGGGTTTTAAGCTACTTCTCATTTTTGAGTATGGCTCTTTACACACACACACACACACACACACACACACACACTATTTTTTGCAAATGCTTTCTTTTAGTTCAGATGATATCAAAATATATTTTAGTTGAAATTTCATCATTGAAAGTTAATGTATATTTTAACTATATGTTAATATGTTAATTTAAACTCTGATGCAAATTACTTTTCTCAGATGAGAATCCCTGAAATAATTTTAAATTGTAGTATATCTGCGGCTTTCGTTGCTGTTTGTAATTTATAGTAATAATACTGTGCAACTACAAGAAGTTAGTGAATATATTGTATTCCGCCCAGAAATTCTATATGGGGATTTGACCAGAAATGCATGTTTTGTTATCTCCTAAATTAAAAAAACAAAAGATTTTTATAAAAGTCGTGTTTATGTATGTATGTGTATGTCTATGGGCAGCAGAACTCAAAACCGAAAAGTCTATTGAATATCAAATTCGATATTTCAGTATAATATCCTCCAAGCATAGGATATGACACTAATTTTAGGAATATCACTCCAAAACTTCTTTACAAATGGAATATTTTTCGATATTTTCGATTTTCTCCAAAATGGCTACAACGATTTTGACTACAATATAATATTTTAAACTAATTTGTGTTTATTGGACTATCCTCTGAAGTTCTCTTTTAGAATGACGTTTAAAAGTATAATTGGTAAACCGTAACATAAACACACACTTAATACATAAAAACGTAGAATTCATCAAAAAAACAGTTGGTCCCCATGGCCGCGCTAAATAGTTTTAGTGCTTCAAGGTGCAGATGATCGCACATGGGTTTTGTGAAGCTGTAATGATGTATTAGTGTATATGTATCTGTAAGAAAACAACGACAAACGATAGAAAAGCAACACAATTTATTTCTATTTTTTTTTTTTCATATCTTAACATTTTCTAACCATTCATTTTTTACACTTTTCTCAAGGCATCATTCATTTCATATCTCCTTTGATATACTTATGGCCATGCAAAGAGAATTGAATCTCAATTGTATGATATAGTAATATGGTATTAAAATAGTTAGGCAAATAAAGGGGCCATTTTACTAATGTTTATCTCAACTGGCTTGATGCAGATTAAAGAATAATGTTTTAAGAGTAATTTTCTTGTAGAACAGGCAGAATAAGTCATGTAAATGGAGCACACAAGTTATTTGTGTTCCTAGTATGGTATTTTGGTATTGGTGTTGAGATCGTTACATCTCTGAACGTGAGCATCTCAAAAAAGTTTCAAAAACGTTTCCTTTTGCCAAGTATTTGGTCTTGCTGACTCCAACGCATTCTCATAGTACCGAGTTCCTCCCACAGATGGCATCCTTAAAGGAACGGAGAGATGGAAATCTGAATGTGTTAGATGGAGACCATAAGGCGGATGGGGTGAAACTGTCAATCCAAGGTTGGTGATTGCCTTCCGAATCTTCAGCCTTTGTGAAGTTTCGCATTATCTCCCTTTCTTGCGAGTTAAGACCGAACACGCTGATAGTACTACTGTAGTTTATTCAAAGACCTTCTACATTGGTTGAGTGAATTGCTATGTTCGAGAGTAAATCTAATGCAGTGGTTTGCTTAGCTCTAAAATGCCTATAGTAAATTTGTGTTACTTTCTGTAACAAGCATGGACATACAATGCACATAGTACTTACAGAAGGTTTTTTATTCCAACCCAAATTTCGATATCGAGTAAGTTTTGAGGTCCCCTGAGCGCTAAAAACATTTATACTTTCTCTGTATTGTATATAGAACGTGGGTAGAGAACGTATTGCGCTCCATCCAGAAACGCGATACGAGATTTTACCAGAAATACAGTTTTAGGGCTCCCTATATACAAAAACGCATTTTAATAAAAAACTCAAAGTGTTCGTGTATGTATATGTGTCCGAGTGTCTGTGAACACGATAACATAATAATGAAAAGTCGGTAAAATACTAAACTTTGGATTTAATTCAACAAGTCTTTTTAAAAATGTAAAAAAACAAATTTGTTGGAAGATCTTCGTATTCATTTAGCTCGATACACTTTTACCATCGTATCTTCAATTGTTTAAGTCTTCCAAAAAATATGATTTAGGAAGGTACTCAAAATAGGCGTCTGAATGGGAGATGAGCTCTTCGTTAGACGTGAATTGTTTTCCGCCCAGTCACCAGACCAAATGTGGTGAATACGGTGAATCTTGTAGTAATTCAAACCTTAATTCTAAAATTGTTGGTATCGAAACTCCACAGATGTGCACCCTTGCATTGTCTTGATGGAAAAGAATCTTTTTCTTTGCCAGCCCTGGGCGTTTATTCTTGGTTTTTCCGTTCAACCGGTGCAATAACGATACATAATACCCCCGCCATTTATCGTTATTCCTTTCTGTAAGTAATCAATGTAGTTGATTCCGCGTGCATCCCAAAAAACCGAGGGCATCACCTTTTTGCAAATTCTTCGGAGCCGGTTTGCCTTTAAAACCTCATAGTTTCGACTGTAATTTTGTCTCTGGAGTGCAGTAATATATTCATGTTTCATGCACAATTATATATCAACGCATAAACTCGTAAGGATTGCAATGAAAAAGTGTCATATCAGCTTCCGAATCGATCACACGAATGCGTTTATTCTCCCATCTTACCGAGACCTTTGTCGGACCAATTTTTTGCTGCAAGATTGACAACACTGTATCCTGTGATACTGTGGACTCAACTATTTCGCGAAATTTGATTCTTTGATCACATAAACATATGCAGGCTTTTGTCAATCATTTCGGAGGAAGTCATTGGACCTCTGGAACGATATTCATTATCTGTGAATGTGCGGCCATGTTTAAATTCATGTATTTAATCGCAAATTGCTGTTAACCGCAAGAGCAGATGTGCCATAAACTTCATCCAACTCGGTTTTTATCTCTTTCGGTGTTTAAATAGACGTCTTTAATCACCGCACGAAACTCATTTTCTTAATACTTTTCTAAAGAAGCACAAGATTGTTGATTTAATCGCCTATGGCAACGAAATAACGTAATTGATATAGTCATCTAGTAAGAGACATAACAATAACTCCATGGCACGACTGCTCACGGGGAACCTCGGCCTACCGCCCGTCCGCTGCGTTCCCCATCTCGGTCCACTACAGACGTCATGGATGGGGTGCAAAATTGGAGGGTGAGACGTGGTCAGCGCCTCGAGCCCCCCGGACGGTTAATGCGGTTCTCATGACCTGGAGCCGCTACTTCTCCATCGTGAAGCTCCTCAATTGGCCACCCAGGGACTTTACGGTGCTGAGTGCACCCCGGGCCAGGTCTCCCAGCGGGGGGAAAAATCCCCACGCCGGTACTGGGTATCAAACCCAGGTCTCCCGTTTGGCAGCTGCGCTACCACCGCGCTAAGGAGGTGACCCCTAGTAAGAGACAACGGTTACTAAATATAAACTTCTTTCAATAGTAAGAGCGTAATTTCTTGGATTTCCTAAGAATTTATTGAACGCCTCCCGTATCTTCCAAGGATGTAACACGAAAGATTTTTCTTTATTTTCTCAATTACGGCTCAAACGATTTTGATTAAAATGCCATATACTAACTATATTTACAGGGCAAATAAAATGTATGTTCTAAAAAAAATGGCGTGTTATTTATGGACGCTCTATAACTACTATTGTTCTCGGCGTCTCATTCTAAATTGGGCGTGAAAGATCACTTAATTTTGCTTAGAGGTCTCTCTATCAGGCTTGAGGTTCTTTTACGTGCCGTAAATCTACGACACGGGACCAACGGCTTTACTTCCCCTCCGAAGGAAGCCTTGCTAAGGATTTTAACGCCCGAAAAAATCCATCGTCCTCAGCCGGGTTTGAACCCGCGTCTTTGGGTATATGTAGTTAGCATGATAACCATTACACCACGGAGGGCGACATGAATGTTCTAGGAATAGCCTCTAAAAACGTCTTCATTCTGTTTGAATTTTGATAAATGTTGCATAACTGGTAAACCGCAAGAAATAAACAAAATATACCACACAAAAATGTAGATCTAGTTAAAATGTATAATTTATGTTACATGCATTTTTTCGGGAAAGTGACCATTTTTAAGATTTTTTTTTTTTTTTGATTCAGTTTTAAAATACTTCATACAGGAACTTTCAGCTGCTAGTCATGCAGAATGATGCATTTATAGCACATTTCTTTAAAGATATGACTATTGGCTACAAGAAGCAAGAAATAAGAACACCTGCTAATGGTTATCTAAATAGTTTAGCATGAAGTAGGTAGAGGAAAAAGCTTTTCAACACTAGTTTGAAGAGAAAGTTATGTCAATGGATCACATGAGGTATTTTGCAGGTATCGCTTGCTCATAGTTGGCAAAGAGATCAAATTGCAGCTGTTTATGTGATGGCATATTCGACTAGAGAAAGCCATAATCATCTCTCCCACTTTACGTAACCTGAACAAGGTGAAAAGCGCCAACCACGCCGGCTCGGTCGACCAATGCAGCCCATCCACTCAATCGTGGGACTAAGCTTCATTAGCTGGAGGCTAGGGGCACGTGTAGGCTAGCCTGCTCAACCATTCCCATGATTAAAACACTGCCCTGGTATACGCAAGCCAATTAAAATTATTTTGAGCCAAAAGTAGGATAAAGCGAGGGCTACCAGAGCTTCTAGTGGAAGGGTTACCTCTTGAACCGAAATTAGGTTTACTGGTTTGGTTTTCAGGTGACGCGAATCAAATAAGCAATGCGTATACCAGACTGAAGCGTAAACCTGTGGACGTATTTTATTGATCAGAATATACTGATCTTCACATTGATCTCTATGCGCATAACTAAAACTCTGACGTGTTTCATTCACATGACTTTCTCTACATCTCAACAAAAAATATAATTAAAAAACTTCTGTTTCCATTTACTTCATGCTGATCGGGAAAAAATTAGCAGACATAGTCTCATTACTTGCTTGCTTGAAAGTAGAAGCGAAATGAGGGATTATCATAGGTTAAAGTGATAGTCAAAAGCTAGTTGCTATGTGACTGAAGTTCCTTTGTTTGTATGGACAGGAGTTGATAAATTCCTGTATGAGAAAAGTTAAGTTTTTCATAGCTGAAATAAAAAACAAGTAATATCTCAAAAACGATCAACTCCACGAAAAAAAAATGTAATTAACATAAATTGTGTGTTTTAAAGTGCCCTACATTTGTTGTGTGGTAAGCTTTTGTCCATCTCTTACAGTTTAGCAGTTATACAAAATTCTGTAAAATTCACTCAGAATAAAGTGGTCTTCAGAGGCTATTTCCAGAAAATTCAAAATACACATTTTATTTGTCAGGTAAATATCTTTAATATACGATGTTCTAATCAAAATCGTTAGTCATTTTTTAGAAAATAAAAAAATTCAAAAAATGCAGAGATGTAGAGGTCATGCGAATGCGATACAGTAGATTTTTAGAAAAAGGTTCGTGTGGTGTGTGTCTGTGGACAACATAGATAAAAACGAATAGTTCGTTAAGTACCAAACTAGATATTTAAGTAGTATCTCTCAAGAAAATCCCCTCCCCTCCAACTATCTTTTAGATTGAAACATTTTCGAAACTTTTGATTTTCTCAAAAATACATAACAAATAATAAATATCTTGAATCTTCGGTGATCTCTTTATTCTATATGAATATTGCTGAAACTGGTAAACCGTAATAGATAGACAAGATCTTACCACACAAAAAAATGTAGAACGTGTTAAAATACATAATTTGTTATATACGTTTTTTTGTAGAAATACAGTTCTATAGATATTATTTATTATTGGTGTCAGTCTTAAAATACTTAACATTTTCCCAATTGGGATACAAGGTGAACCGAACCTCAACTGTTTCACGTAGCAACGACCTTTTAAAGGATTTGACTAACGTTTTAGGCTAGTGTATTCGCTTATTTCCCTTGAGTTCAAAGAAAGTAAGTAATAAGACCAATTATGATAACATTTATCTGATTATCATAATTTAGATAAAAGAATAATCTTTTGAAAGAATAATTTGTACTCAGACAGCTAGAGAAAGCTATGTGATTATTCACATACACATACATACGCAAGAAGACAATCACACACACATGCACACACTGACCTTTTTCTAAAAATTATTTTATTTTTATTCAGGGGTCCTCAAAACCTTTATTCTGAATATCAGAGCTCTGAATGGAATGTATCTTCTCTACCAAATGTGAACATAGCACGTATAAAGAAAGTAAACATTAAGCATAGCATAGCCTTATATGTAGAGATTATATCAGATGATCGAATCATATTTTTTCCGAACACTATAAATGTTATTTCTATTGATTTCTTATACAGAAACAACCTTGTTCTGTCTCTCCGTAATGTATAGGTCTGTCAATCTGTTCTCAAACATGTCACTCAGTATTGTACTTGCTTTTCCTTTTTTGCGGTATCCTCCATGATTGTGATTTTATATAATTTTAGATACGATCCTTTTTCGGTATGTAGTATATGTTGCTACCTGCTAATTTGTTTATTTGTTTAGGAAACTCCAACAAAAATTTTGTTACTGAGATATCGAAGGAAGCGCAGTATCCAGATAGGCTGAACAAAATAATACTTTTAAGCTGTGTACATGTTTGTGTGTGCATACCTCCGAAACAAATGTCGGTTAGTATCAAACTTGATATCTAAGTTCAGTATTTTCCAAAGAAAATACTATTAACATTTTCAAGCAAAGCTAACAAGACCACACGTCCTTTTAAATGGGACATGTTTCGAAATGTTCGATTTTTTAAATTGTGTGGCTTTAATTTAAAATACTGTATATTAGTGTTATTTATATGACAAATAATATACATATCTTGAAATTTCCGAGAATAGTATGCGGAGTGCTCACCACTCGGAAGGAGTTTTGCATAGTTTTACATAACTCTAAAAGTTAAGCTATAGACAAAACATACTACATAAAATAAAATATTGTGTATTCCATTCAAATGTCCTTTTGTAACTGTCCCACAAGAAACTTTCCTTACAAAGGATTATTCTTTTATCTGTGTGTAACATGCTAGTCAAGATAAGCATAAGCAAAATTGGTCTTATTACTTGCTTCTTTGTAAGCAGAAAGGGAAAAGAAAGAGAGTAGGAGTTACCCCTACAGTGCGTATACTAGGAGGAGTAGTTCAAAAGTCGCTAATGTGAGAAGCAAGCAGGTACCTCATAGCTGAAGGTGCAGGAGGGTGTACATTTGAGAAACAAATAATGAGCTATAAATATGCAAGGCTGCGAAGAGACACATGGTTTGGGATGAGAAACCCAAGAGGTTACCTAAACTCTATTCAGCACTCACCTATACATTGTACATCTTGTAGTTCACAAGAACACTTATGTTGACGTAGCTTTAGGAGTACACGGCTCTGTCAGCATTTCGAAATCTTACCACTAGTATCGATTTCTGAAACTGGTGCAGCATTACCTCTTGTTAAATGAAATATAATTAATTTAAAGTAACTATATCTAGTACCCTTCAATATACTAAGCTAAAGCGATAGTTGTGTATTTTTACGGATCATGGCTATGTAAAACAATTGAAATTAGCTTCTCCTTTGCATTCTCGGGAATAAAACAAAGAGATGCAATGAAAGTTCAATTCCTGCTTGCAAAACGTTTCAGTAGTTTAAAATTGAAACCAATAATAAGGAATGTCGGAAATTGTTAACTCTATAAAAGAAATGTTTATGATATAAATCATTTGCTTTAATGAGGTCTAAATTTTTTCTGTAGTAGGTTTTTGTCTGTTTCTTACAATTTATAAAGAAATCCTCAAAAATGAGCGGCTATTCCCAGGAAATTAGACATTAATTTCATTTGTCATTAAATGTCTTAAAAGCGTGATATGTTAATCCGAATTTAATGACACATTACAGCCATTTTTAGCAAAAAAAAAATAAGCAAAATATTCAATATAAAATTTGTTAGGGGTGGGGGATTTCTTGAAAATTTTGTATTGTATCCTTGAAAAACAGTGAAATTAAATACAAAGTTTAACATTAAAGAAACTTTTCTTGTTTCAGCTATTCTGCCCAAACACAGCAATTTTCTATATTTTTTTTTTTTGACTCAGGTAGGCTCAAAACATGTTACCATGAAGTATCGGTATTGAATTTTTGGCTAAAATACAACATCTTTTCTACCTGCTATGAACATTGTAAATGGGTGCTAGAGAAAATAATAAACCACCTTTAAATGCACAACCTATTGTCCCTAAAGCTGTTAAATGAAAGATATCCGTTATTTATTTTTCTTTACTTTTGCTTAACGTTGTTGACCCTGGTTGATCATATCGGACGCTGAATGAAATTGGTGAAATGATGCTCAAATGATCTCGTGGTCCACGGAGCTTAAAGCTACTGGACATTTGTCTTCTCAGGAAAAGGGAAACCTCCAAAAAATACCTTACTCTGGTAACTCGCCCTTTGAGATTCGAACTCACGACTTATTGGATGCGAGGAGGACACGCTACGATCACACTAACCATGCATATGCGTTGTATGCGTTGTTTATTGTTCAAATTGTTCCAACATTTCAGTTATTTCAGTTTCTTCTCGCGATTGAATGGAGTCTTTTGGATTGTTATGGCCAGCATATAGCGTCCATTTTACACCGTTTATGCACTCAACTATAGCTATTTCCTCTATATCAAAATGTTTAAACGTATCTATATCTGGAAATCTTTTTTTGTCAATTAAAGTGAAGTGGCAAGAATGATTTTGTATGACAGAGGATAGGGATGGAATAAATAAGATGTTACTAAGGCATTTTATGCTTATTTTAAATTTGTTCGTGCTTGTATTTTGAGCAGTGGATTTTAGTTTAACATTTTTTTAGCTTAACGTCCTCTAACCTGGTTACTCATATCGGACGATGAATGAAATTGTTGAAATGATGCTCAAATGATCTCGGGATCCATGGAGCTTAAAGTTACTCGATATTCGTCTTCTCAAGATAAGGGAAAACCCCGAAAAAAAACATATCCGAGTAACTCACCCTAAGCGAGATTCGAACTCACGACCTTTTGAATGCGAGGCAGACACGCTACTACCACACTACCCAGGCGGGCTGTTTGATATTTGAATAAACACAAAGGATGGCCCATTCATTAAGTCATAACAAGGATACATATTTAGTTTACTGAATATATAATAAACATACATAATTTTAAACTGTTGGAAACACATAAGAACATTCATTTTTGTTCAAATTGTCCGCTCCATACTCATTACATTTCAGGCAACACCTTATAGCTGATTTAAAAATACTAGACAATAAAAGTGAATCTTCATTGACGGTATGAACTGCAGTTAGAATGGACATTCTCAGTTCATATAAATTTCTTGGTGATACGAAGAACACCATTTCCTTCAAAATCCCTCACAGACTGAAATCGCATGGCGTCAAATCACAAGAACGTGGTGGCCAATCATAAGTCCCACGGCGACCAACCCATTCTCTGAAAGTGATATTTAAAAACTTTTGAACGTTAATTCCAAAATAGGGTGGAGATTCATATTAGTGAAATTCAGAATGTGGTTGTTTTCCATCTAGGGCACTGCAGCATTTCTAAATAAGCTGTAGAAGAAACTTACCTTCAAAAGACAAGATCCTATCAATCGGATACTTGTAGTTCATCCTCGGATAATAACACCTGGAACATTAAGATCTTTCTCCATTACTTAATGGGGGATTTGTGTCGGAGAAATAAACACATTTATGGCGATTCACGTGTCTATTTAGTTTGAGACTTGCCTCGTCTGTCCATAAAATTGACCACCAAAAATTAGGACCTGCTTTGTTGCGCGCTAAAAACAACCCGCAGAATTCAAGTCTTCTGTCGCAGTCATCTTCATGTAATAAGTGAAGTAATTTTGAGCGATAAGTTTTGAATTTTATGTCTTTTAGGATTCTCTACAAACTCCTTCGAGATATGCCCAATTGTACAGACGCTTTTCTGGTTGACTTGTGAAGATTTGCTTCAAATACCTGAGCAACTGACAACATTTTCTTAATTTCGGGCATTACGTGGTTGACCGGGTCTCAAAGCATCTGCAACGCTCCCTGTTTTTTCAAATTTTATGTTGTTTCCGCAAATGTTGCCGAATTGGTAATAGTACATTGGGAAACCTTGTTCGAAAGCCATCAGGAACTTTGGTCGTCGCTTTGTCGTACTTCCACTTTAATTGAAGCATGTAAATGCGTTATACCTTACTAAATTTATTTGCTATTGTAAATAATGTTCATCACACCAATAATAACAAAATCAGTAGGCTCACAAACAAATGAATGTGTGCAGAATATTGCCAACGATCCCTGTAATTAATTTTATTTCCACATATGCTCAAGATTTAGCTACAAAAAACCGAGTTGAGAAGGGGAAACAGACTTAGCGCCAGCCTGTACATATTAAACGAAAATCCAGTAGCAGCTTATGACATATAGCTTCTATTTCATACGTTTGATTATATTCGCTCTGAGAGGAAATGCGTTTTGAGTGACTTAGCATGAATTTTCCGTCTCTATTTCATTTTGTCTATTTCCTCCTAATATAGATGTACAGAGACAGGATTTTACTAGTAGTCCTTTCTACATCCTACACATCCACTACGGAAAATATGTTTATACCCTTTTTCCCCTTTTTCATCTCAGCCATTACTCTTTCTATTTTAAACTTATACTCTCTCTTCATACAGATAGATCACAGAGAATTATTAGTTTCCTTTGTTAGGTACTGGAAATTTCCTTTGTTAGTGCAAAAGCCAGAGAAAATTTTAAGCTAAAATAGAACTACTTTTGATGATTTTTGCTCTGTTCCTATTGATAACATGCTCACAAGCATAAAAAGTAAGAGACGACCATTATGGTTAAGCGAATGCGTTAGTAAAAATGTTCATTTAATTTAATTTCTTTTTATTAAACTGAAGTTTAGTTATACTGATAATACTGTATCAATGAAAAGTTTAATTTATGTAGCAGAGATTTTTCACACAGTTTAATACATTTTTTACTTGTTTCCACATCATGAAAATTTGAAAAGAAAAACTAAAAGTTCCAGTTTATGTACACAAGCAATTAAGGTATAGTTAATTTAATTTATACATTAACGAATAGTATATAATTAAAGTTAAGCATCAGTATAAAAAGTTTCGAAATATTTTATTTTACGAAGAAGCCACAAGGAGAATGAGAGTAATCAATTGTCTCATATGACTAATGCAAAAAATTCAAAATATACTTCGTTAAATGGACGCTAATGTCATATAATAAGAGATGAAAAATGTGGTACACACGTTCAAAATATTATTTTAGGCTAAGAAAATTAATTTTGACAGCCTTAGGTCTATTTACAGTAGACTGCTACCATAAGTATGAGAGCAGGACCATTCGTAAACACAACTTTGTTTATAAATGTGGTTTTATATTCTCAAAGAGGGGATTTATGCCTGTTCTTAAATAAATATGGTCATATACCAAACTTATTTTGACCTTTTATTGTAAGAGTTTTAATATGTGTCTTCCATTTTTACTTTCTCTGGCTAGAATGGACAATGTATATACCAGATAGATAAGGTATTGTATTCCACACAAAAATTCGATACCACGATATCACCGGAAATACAGATTTTAAGATTCCGAATAAACAAAACAATAAACATACTCATGTGCGTGCCTGTGGGTAGTATAGCTCAAAGAGGAAAACTCGGAACGAAATCTCCCAAAGGTTTTCAAGAAAATCCCCACCCCAAACTTAACGATTTTGATTAAAATCCGTATATTAAGGATAATTACACAACAAATAAATAATTTATCTTGAATTTCCTGGGAATAGCCTCTGAAATACTGTTCATTCTGAATGACTTTTGCATAACTGGCAAAAAATGTAGATTTTATCAAAACACACAAATTATGTCCTTTACATTTTTTGTAGAGGTAACTTACAGGCGAGATATTCATTGTTTATTGGTTTCAATTTTAAAATACTAATACTTTTTTAGACATGAAGTCACTCATGTTTATTTTATTTTACATCTGCCCATATTAAAAGCGAACTTCAATAGCAATCGCACAGTGACAGCTTTTAAAACATTTGACTATCGGTTTTGCAAAGTGTATTCCCTTATTTCCTTTCTACTTATAAGGAGCTAAGTAATAACATTCTGCTAATGCTTATCTCAATTACAATGTTGCAGAAGTAATAATTATATTTTGTAAGAAGTTTGTAGTACAGCTAAAGAAAGTCATATAAATTTAACACATTTGATTCTTTCGAAAGTTATTAGTTAGATAATGTGATATTTATATTATCATTGTATAGGTATTTTAATACTACTGTCAATATTTTTTCCAGCCTTGGTATCAGCTTTTGATGTCGCAACTTTCAAACTCTTCTATTTCAATGTTTGTGTTTAAAAATCGCACACATTTCAGATTAGGCAGCAAGGAACAACGGTTGTCATATGCCACGTAAACAGCCTCAGAATGTGTTATACGAAACACGTAACAAAACCCACATGCTACGTTTTCCATTACTAAGGTGACCTGTGCCGCGCCGGCTTGTCTATCAAAACACCCCTACAACACGCGACTGGGACCTTCGCTACCAACCTACATCTCTCTTGGAGTGGACCAGGCATGTGCCATTTGGTTATGTGATTTGGCGGCAGTTTTTGTATGTGCCGAAATTAGAACTGAAAATTATATTCACGTATCACGTACGGTCCACATCTTCGTTTGGTGTCGTTTTGAAACACCCTGTATATATAGAATATACACACGCATACATACATAAATACTATGCGAGCAATAATAATAATAATAATAAATATAAATAATAATAATATAATAATATAAGATGAAACAAAATAATATAATAATCATGAAAATAATAATAAAAACAACTAAATAACAGAAAGTACATAAAACATAGAAGACAAGATATTGCACCCAATCTGAAAAT
Organism: Hymenopus coronatus; assembly: GCA_030762935.1. NCBI lineage: Eukaryota > Metazoa > Arthropoda > Insecta > Mantodea > Hymenopodidae > Hymenopus > Hymenopus coronatus. Next base: position 82,983,815 of record CM060898.1, on the reverse strand, counting down.
TTTAAACCGAATTTTCAACGGAAATACTTGGTTTAGGGTCCCCTGAATAAAAAAAAGATATTTTTTAGAAAAACATCCGTGTGTATATGATAGACAGAGAGAGAGAGAGAGAGCGAGAGAGAGAGAGAGAGAGAGAGAGCGAGAGAGAGAGAGAGAGAGAGAGAGAGAGAGAGAGAGAGAGTCAGAGTCAGTCAGTGTGTTTGTGAACATAATTAATTAAAAAGAATGGTTGGTTGCATACGAAAACTCGTATTTAATTTTAGTATCTTTCAAAATTTCCTACAAGGATTTGGAAGAAAATTCCTTTACACAGAACAATTTCGAATATTGTTATTTTCTCAGAAATATAACGATTATAATTAAAAAAGTTTATATTAAATATATTTACGTGCCAAATAAAACGTAAAAGATAAATTTTCTGTGAATATCCTCTGAAGATCTGTTTAGTATTGATGAATTTTGCTGAATTTTGAAAAATTGGTAAACCATAAACACAAAAAAGTCTGATGTATTTCATTCACATGAATTTCTTTACATCGCTGTAAAACTTATTGTTAAAAATCATATTCTTTTATCTGCTTTATGATAATCAAGATGAAAATTAGTAGACTTTTGTTAATTACTTGCTTCCTTGTAAATAGTAGGAAAATAAGACATTAGATTAAAATAAATGTCAAATCTCTTAAAAAATGGTTCCATATGGTTTAAATCCGGTTCTATGCAGGACCAGCTGTTTACAAATTACCGTGCGAGAAAGTTTGAAGTGTTTTAAGTCTTAAACAAATAACAAGGGATATCTCAGAAATGGTCAATTCCACGAAAAAAAAAACATACATGACATAATCTAGGTGTTTTAACGTGATCTACATTTTTGTGCACTAAGATTTTGTTATAGTTTACCAGTTACGCAAAATTCAACAAAATTCATTCAAAATAAACAGGTCTTCAGAGGATATCTCCAGAAAATTCGAGATATACATTTTATTTGCCATATAAATATCTTTAATATACGGTATGTTAATCAAAATCCTTAGTCATTTTCTAGAAAATCAAATTTTTGGCATTTTTTTCATGTAAAGGATAGTTTCATGTGGAGGGATTTTTTCAAAATGTTTGTGTCATAACACTGAGGATACTAAACTTAAAAACCAAGTTTGGAATTTTACGGACATTTCATTTTCAAAGTCACACGGACACACTCACACATACACGGACACACACATACACCTGCGCGCGCCAACGCGGAATTTCTCCATTTTTTTTTTTTTTTTTTTTTGATATAGAGATACTTGAACTGTATTTCCAGTGAAATCGGGGCATCGAATTTTTGGGTGGAGTGCAATACCTTCTCTATACTCTATGTATATAATACTTGTATAGAAAGTAATAGTAGGCATCGATAGAACACACAATTTTTCTTATATATTATGAACCGTTTCCGAAATATTCTATGCTATTACTGTCAACCAAATTTTAATTGTTCCACATAAGGATGGATTTTAAAAGAAATGACTATCGCTTTGTTCTAGTATATTACACTATTACCCTTTTACTTACAACGTCGATTACTATAATATTGGGAAAGCCATTTCATCAGAATTTTTACATTTATAGTTTTTCCTAAGATTCAATATATTGTTAATTATTGTTAATGTTATTTTTTGTTAACTCATTCTTTGACTGATAGCAAATTCTGTAGTATAACAATATTAGCATTGTTCATGTAAGTCAAATTTTGGCATCTAAAGAGGAAGTCGTTATTTTAAAAAAAAGATTTAATTCTTTGCTATTCTTAAAAAGAATGCAGTTAACCAAAAACGCATGGCCGGTACATAGGCAAATAGCCTTCTTTCAAGAAACGAAGTGTTTTTTTCGGAAAGTTAGTTTCTTTTATTTCAGTTATGGATTATGGACTATTTTGTATTTTTGTTATGTAAAAGCTGCATCGTTTCTGTAAATATCTATTTTTATTTGTTTGTGCTACGACGAGAAAAATTATATTTACGAAATATTTTCCCACTGCTCTGTTGAACTTTCCAGAAGCCTAAGGCAGGATATGCAACTGACAACTGGTGATGAGATGGAAGTCTATATGTTGATGTAATTTCCAGGCATATCTCTATCAACTGGCTTATTTAATACTAATTTATTGACAAAACAGAGCCTGCAGTACCATAATGTGAGCGTTTAACAGACATGAAAACTACACAAAATAGCAAAAAGTGCAAAGTTTATAACATTTTGGGATGTACTAGGGGCGTTCAATAGGTGCTTAGAAAATACAGGATGTTACACTCGAGTAACGAAAAAAGGTTGAATTTAGTAGCCTTCGACTCCTGCTAGACGGTAGTTTAAGTTTCAGTTAAATACATCACTCATTTCGTGTCCATAGGTGATTAAATCAACACTCTTGTGCTTCTTTAGAAAGATGAGGAAAAGACGAGTTCCGCGCGGTGATTAAACATTTCCACTTAAAAGATTTAAATCCGAATGAGTGAAAAGCCAAGTTTATTGAAGTTCGTGGCACATTTGCTCATGCGTTTGCAACAATTTAAACGTAACCTTACATCCACAAATGATGGACATCTTCCAAAATGATTGACAAAATCTAGGATGGTTTTGAATGATCGACGAATCAAAGTTCTCAAAATTTTAGATGACTCAGGTATAACACAAGGTATAGTGTCCTTAAATTTGCAGAAAAAATTAGATTTGACAAAGGTATGGGTGCCACGTTTGTTCTCAATGGAGAAACAACGCAATCTTGAGATGAATTCAGAAGATGATTTGGCACTTCCTGACGAGCTTATGCGTGGATACATAACTGTGGATGAAACATAGGAACCCTACTACAATCCAGAGACAAAATTACAGTCGAAGCAGTGCGTTTTTAAAATCAAACAGTCTCCGAAGAAGGCAAAGATGATGAAATCTACAGACAAGGTGATGACCTAGGTTTTTTAGGATGCACGTGGGATCATCCACAAATATTACTTGCAGAAACTTAGAACAATAAATGCAGAGTATTATGCATCCTTGTTCACCGTTTGAACGGAAAAATCAGAAAAACGCCCTTATTTGGCAAAGAAAAAGATTCTCTTTCATCAAGACAATGCAAGGATGCACATCTGCACAGTTTCGATGGCGAAAATTGTAGAATTAATATTCGAATTACTACTACACGACCATGCTCATCAGATTTTTTACCCAGTGACTTTTTTATTACTCTCTCTATACGAACTATGTACATAGTGTATAGAGAAGGTATTACACTCCACCAAAAAATTCGATACCGAGATTTCACCGGAAAGATATGTTTTAGGGTCCCATTTACCTAAAAAAAGTATTTTCAGAAAAAGGTCCGTGTGTTTGTGTGTGTGTGTGTGTGTCCGTGAATACGATAACTCAAAAACGAAAAGTCGGTAAAATATCAAACTTGGTATTTAAGTTTAGAATCTAGGGATGCGACACCACCTTTTACATGGAACTTTTTTTTGAAAATTTTGATTTTCTTAAAAATGGCTAACGATTTTGATTAAAATATCGTATATTAAAGATATTTACTTGACAAATAAAATGTATATTTTGAATTTTCTGGGAATAGCCTCTGAATACTACTTTATTCTGAGTGAATTTTCAGAAATTCTGTATAACTGCTAAACCGTAAGAGATAGACAAAAACTTAACAGCCAAAAAATGTAGAGCATATTAAGACACACAATTTACGTTATATAAATTTTTTCTTGGAGTTGATCGTTTTTTGAGATATTCCTTATTTTTGATTTCAGGGTCGAAAATCTTAACTTTTCTCATACAGGAATTTGTCAACTCATGTCCATACAAACAAAGGAACTTCAGTCACATAGTAACCAGCTTTTTATTATCGCTTTAACCTATGCTACTCCCTTATTTCATTTCTACTTACAAGAAAGAAAGTAATAGGACTATTTCTGCTACTTTTTCTAGATTTGCGTGAAGTAAATAGAAGCATAAATTTTTTAAGAATAATTTGTTGCAGGGATATATAGAAAGCCAATGAATGGTACACGTCAGAGTTTTTCCAAACTTGAAAAAGTGGCTGGGTGGAAAGGATTCAAGTATAACGAAGAGGGACATCTCCCAAACAGATGCATATTTTGAGTACATTCAGAAATCCTACTTTTTTGAAAGGGTTAAAACAGTTGGAGAAACGCTGATTAAATTGTGTGGAGCTAAATGAGATTATGTTGAAAAAAATATAATAATAATAATAATTTACTTTTCTGTCTTTTTCAGAGATATTATTGTACACTCCTCATATTTGTGCATTCGTAATGTTGCTGTACAAGCTGAATAGGGAATTTATATTCTTAAACCTGAAAGTCACAGCGTCGTGGGATATAGTGGCGGGTGGAAAGTGAATGCCTATTTAAAATTATCCATAGCTTTAATAACAATAATTGGTGCATTGTAGTGCAACAAGTTTTGTTGTGGAGGAGGAAATGTAGAAATCCTGTGAAACAAGTGTTCTTTATTAGTGAAAATTAAAAAAAAAAACTTAAAACTGAACATATTCACTAGCATTTTGCATAAGCGTTGTATTCTTTTGGGGATGGCTTTGACTGACTTGCGGAGAAACTCCTATGGTACATTAGTGAATGAATGAATTTATAAACGAATGAGTAGGTGTATATATTTAAATACCAGTATAATATCAACTGCACACAAACGGTACGTGTTTTTGTAAAACACAAAGTAGTAAGCAATATTAAAAAGAGTAAAAAATAAAGGGAGTGAACATTAAAATAAAAAGTAAATACATGCAATTTACAGCACACAGTAAACAGCAAGCCGTATCCCGATGCGTTAATGTATCCTATAATGGTAAACAAATACACCTAAAAGAAATATATAAACACAAACTATAGCAGTTGGTAATCATGCTGAAAAAGGAATTTGAGCACTTTTCGTTATTGTTCCAGTTGAAACAATTAAAAATGTAATTGAATACAATTCCTTCTTATTTATTATGGAATCCAAATAAAAATTTAATTTAAGCTACTAATAATCGAAAAATATAAACCCATTTCTAATTTATTATCAGCACCTTTTAGCATTTCATAACGCCCCCGCTTTTCGCTTCTAACAGCTTTCTCAGGCCAGCAGTTCTCTCGCCTGAAGCAGTCATTTAACTAATCCCCTTCGAGTCTTAAATGCCTGCCAGTAGCGTCCAACGTACTCTGTCTCTCCATTGGGGATAGTAAAGGATAGCTGTAAATACTTTTCCCTCCATTTCCGCGTACTCCTACTTCTTGCCAAGATATACCCCCAACGACTCGTCCTCCTCGCAATTGAGGCAGATTATCATACACTTTTCATTCATAATTTTCATCATCCGCCAGTCTAATCCACACAACACCCTGTCTATGAGTTTGGTAGCTGATTTGGAAAGGACATGATCGCGATCCTTCTGTTTATCCAAAATTAGCAGCGATATCCTTCGTCTTTTGCGAAATACCGCAGCCAGAAGTCGTATGGCATGAGGTCAGGAATCTGTGCTGGTCACTCGTGCGGATCACAGCGACCTAACAACTGTCCTGATAACTTGTATTCTTACAAGTCAAGGAGTTTTATTGCAAAATGAGGGGAGGGGAACACCGTCTTGCCTGAACAGGACAATATTATTGACGTTATCAACAATAACTAAGTAGAAAATTGGCTAAACAACACTTCTCAGCATGTACCCTTCCGAGTTCATTGTATCCCGAAGACTGAATGACCCTACAATGTGAGTGAATGATATGTCACACCTCGTGATAACCTTGGGATGGCATATTAGCTTTTCAACCGTGTGCCATTGGATCTTGCCTTGCCTTGTAGTCACAGTTGTAGCACTTAACAAGCATGAAAAATGGCTTCGTCGCTCAAAATGATATTCGTGAACAAGTTAGGCTAGTCTTCACACCAACCAATTATGATATCGCCATATTCCATCCGTCAGTCAAAATATCTTCCTGCGATAGCTCTCGTCAATAGTGTGGTTTCAAGGCACAAAGTTTTTCAATTCAATTTTAGAAAAAAAGCTGATTTTGTAGCGTATAAGACCACTTTCATAAGGGGCTTGTGTTGATGTTTGGTGAGCAGAGCCGTCACAATCTGATTTTTATCCTCTGTGCTGGTTGTTGATGGATTAGATTCTGTTCATCAATTTGAACGTCTTTGGACTCAATATAGCTTGAGGTACAGACCGGTGTTATCTTTGCAAATAGCACAGTACAAGCAGTAGGGGAAAGAAGCAGAGACTGGAAGCGATAGCTATGGATATGGAAACGCACGAAGATATTGGCTACCGGCCGACATCAGCAATCAGATCATGCCACTGCGCATCATGTTTACACCGCTCTTGTCTACTTGGTTGGATAATACAGATGCTATTAGTGTCGTGTAGTATGTTTATTTACTTAATGTTGGCGAATCTTCACTATTTGTGTTTCACACCAGTCCTGGGTTCGTCAATATCCAATTGGTGGATATTCAAGTCGGACACAAGCAATAACTGTTGAACAAAGGGTGGACAAGGGGAGTAGTGCAAAGGGACGGGTAAGGAAATACAGGGTTGGGGTAAAAGTGATGGCATCTAGTTTTTTGTTGTTTTTTTTTTGTTTGTTTGTAGATATGTGAACGGATCGCAAAAGTATATGTGTCGTGTGGAAGTTCTGCAGGCATAGTGTGTATGCAGAACAGATGGCTCTCTGATTGCTTCTAGTAGTGCAGTAAGGGCTGTGAAATCAGTCAGTTGGTGAGTGTCGTGTGAGATGGAAGTAACCCGTGTTTAGCAGCGCGCTTACATTAAAATATCCGTTCCGTTCCCCGAGGGAGAAATGCGATTGAATGCCACAGTGTATTAGTGGAAATCCTTGGGAATAATGCCCTACCATATCGTACAGTAGCACTGGGTAGGAAAATTTCAGCTGTGTCAACCAGTGATGAGCAACATTCGGGACGACCTGTCAGTGTGGGGACCGACGTGGCAAGTGCCGTCATCCAGCAGCTCCTGGTTGAAGACAGACGATGGACGCTACTGGAGTTAGAGAAGGCAAGTGGCATCGATAAACGCACCGTCCACAGGATATTGCGTAATGAGCTGCAACTACGCAAAATCGCATCGCGGTGGGTACCACATGCACTGACGAAAGTTCAATGGTGGATGCGCTATGCAATATGCTCCAACCAACTTGCACGCTGGCAACAGAACGGCAATCAATTCTTGTCACGAATGATTGCCATCGGTGAATTTTGGGCCAGGGCATACGAACCAGAACTGAATGGTCAGTCCGTGGAGTGGCGACATGCTGGATCACCAAGGCGGCAGAAATCCCGTCAGAATCTTTCCCCAGTCAAATTGATGGTGATCGTCGCGTAAGACGTCAGGGGTGTCATTGTTTTCCACTTTGTTCCACATGGCAGAACAGTGGCCGCACAGTACTACAGGGACTTCCTGGTGTGACAGGTGTGAGGTGGCGTTCGGGAGAAAAGTCCAGATCATGTGGTCAATGCAATAATTCTGTACGACAATGCAAGACCACATAAAGCAGACTGTGTAGAGCAGCTACTGCGACGTTGTGGATTGGAAGAATTGGAGCACCCATCGTACTTTCCTGACAATTCGCCCTGTGACTTTGATATTATTCGAAAGATTAAGGAATCACTGCGTGGTAGGCGGTTTGCATCACGAGAGGACATTGCTAATGCTGTGCGCGAACAGATGACCCGATTCACACATTGTGCAGTAAATGCTGCGGCAGTTGGTATTCAGCGCCTCCCACATCATTGGCAGCGTGTGGCGACAGCTGCTGGGGACTACTTTGAGGGTCTTTAGACCCAGGTTTGTCATGTCAACTCCATTGTACTGTATTGTCATTATTTTGAACCGTGAAGGTCGTATTGCCTGTATATTACCGTAATAAATTAGTGTGTTGCTTATTCAGTGATACTCATTGCTCACACATGTAATTAACACCTTGGTATCTTCAAGAAAATAAATTGTTGCTATGACTTTTGCCTCAAACGTCGAAGTTTAACCAGAGTGGAACGATTGCCAATAGTACCTCCTAGTAGAATGAATCCCGTTATGAGAAACGGGGGATTGTGGTTCAATTACTGGAATATTAGCTTATATTAGTTCCAATATCATTCCTTATGTTTGTCTGCTTAACAAAATATGTATTATGAGTGTTTTTGTAAAATCAGTATATTTTGTATATATTGAGCATTAATTTACAACTACTTATTTTGTAATGAAATCGTATGATTCTAAACAAACATCTATGCGTAATGTGGAGTTTAAGTTAGTAGACATATAATAAAACAAATTTGCTTTATACCTAATCCCCTCTGCCTGAAAAATACACAAAGTTAGCATCTTTCAATATTCGAAAATGTTTGAAAATCTAGTTTTGTTCTTTTCCTCAACAACTGGCGATACTATAATCAAATGATTACAAGGCGCATTCTGAATTATAAGTTTCATTACATCTAAAACTTTCGGGACCTCTGGTGCATCTCCACCATCGCGAAACAAAGGGCAAGCGCATGATATCAATCTTGCTCTGCTTAGCTGACAGAGGTATCAACGAAACGTGATAAAGGAGTTGTGCATCTAACCTACCAACCTAAACAGCTGTTCCTCATCTCCGCACCTGTACAACCAAACGCCAGCTTAACAATTGGCTGTTACCTGAGCTTTTTTTCTGAGTTGTAATGCAACGTGTCCTTATAGAACAAGTTCTACCACTGTAAGGAAATCCTGTATTAATTCTCATAAATATATTTGTATATACCAAGTAAAATGACAATAGCTACCCATTTTCCGCTTACCCTTTATAACATTGATTCACCCAGCTGAAAATCTTTAATGCTACTTCCCTAGAGTTATTATAATAGAAAAACCTAATCTGTTCCAATTACATGATTTCTCTGACTGTTCCGTAAACAAATTTTTCTTAATATGTATTCTTTTATCTACATCATTCTAATCGAGATAAATAATAAGAAATTTGTCTTATTTCTTGATTATCTGTAAGCAGAAGCGAAATAAGGAAATACACTAAGCAAACGGACTCAAATACTTTAAAAGACATTCGCTAGGTAAAACAACTAAAATTCCGTTCTCTTTGCTCGCTCGTATAAAAAGAATGCCGAAAAAAGAGACGGCCTCTAGTGTAAGAAAAGTTTAAGTAGCGTAAAATATAAACAATATCTCGGAAACGGTTAGACCTACAAAATATGTTTATGTCAAAAGGTGTATATTTTAACAATGCCGATCCCCATGACCGCGCCCGCTCAAGTGCCTCACTTTGGTGCTTCGTAGCGCAGGGGATCGTGGGTTCGATTCTTGCCTTGGGCATGGGTGTTTTTATGTTTGTAAGTCACAACGCAGTATGTGTGTATGTGTATTGGAAGAAAATAGCCAAACGTTAAATAAACAATAAAGAAGGTAATGTTAGGAAAATAGAAAAACAGGAAAAAGGCCACACAGCGCTCAAGCCCCGACCAGACTTCTAGAATTGTATTAAAAAATTAAAAAAAACGAAAAACAAAAATGGGATATACTTATTAGGTTTTTGTCTGTCTTACGATTTAACAGTTATATAAAAGTTATGTAAAAGTCATCCAAAATGAAGGGGTCTTAAAAGGTTATTCCGTGTAAGTTCAAGATCTGTATTTCGTTTGTCATGAAGATATCTTAAACATAGAGTATTTTAATCAAAAGAGTTAGAAACATCTTTGAAAAAATCAACATTTACGTATAATGTTCCGTATAAAGGGTAGTTTGGAGTAGGAGGATTTTCTTAATAATCTTTGTGTCGCATACTTGGAAGATACTAAACTTAAATAATGCTATGTTTGGTATTTAACCAACTTTTCGTTTTTTGAGCTGTGCTGTCTACATGCACAGAAAGCCACACGCATATGCCGTATCGTTTTCTAAAAATGCTGTTTTGGACCTACATATTTCAGCTAAATTAACGACATCGAATTTTTGTGTGGAATACAATACCTTCTCTGGCTATTATGTATATTGTGTACATGAGTGCTAGAGAAAGTGAAATAATGTAACTTTCAGAAAAAAAATATGTGTATCTGATTCTCACAAAATGTTCTACCTAATTAAAATTCAAATAATATTCTTTATTCGATATTACCATTGTAAGCTGGTAGTTAATATAGCTCATATTGTGCATAATTGGCTCATTATGGTGCGCGTGTCAATAACACCATGGGCGTACTTCCTGCAGTAATGACGTAATACCGGTATTCCAGTTTGCTGGGTTTGAAGAGAGAAGATGAAATTATTCTGTAATATTTTCTCTGTATAACGAAGATGCAGAAACCTCTGATTACTTTTAATCTATGTTGTCAAAATACAAAGACAAAATGTGTGTGGGGGAAGGGGCGGAATTAGGGTTGTTTCAAAACCATTCAAGTGCTTTTAAGATGGTCCATCTTTAAAATTTGAAAAACTAAAATATTATTTTATTTCATAATATGTAAAATAATATGAACGCTAAACTTTAAGAGCATACGTTGTTTTTCCAACTTGGAGTACTGTAACTACCAATTAACTGAAATTTAAGCATTAAATATGCAAGCTTAAGCTTTTGTTTTCTCTCTATACTCAAAATTCCCCACGCGATAAAGTAGTTTACTAATTTTTTTCTAATTTGTTTCAAAAGCACAGTAAGAAAATGTCATATGGTTTTCCAACATAGTACTCCAATTATGAGAAAGAAATTACTAATTTTTAAATTTCAAGAACTTTGGGGGTTACGAAATTGAATTTAAAAATCCATTCACTTGATTTTCTCTATATCTCTGTAACAAAATACTATTTATAAGCTTATTCTTTATCTACTTCATGCTAATCGAGGTAAACATAGCAGAAACGGCCATATTACTTAGTTCCTTATTAGATAAGTGAATACATTAAGCTAAATCGGATGTCAAATGTTTAAATTGTCGCCTTATGGGATTGAAATCCGAGTTTAAGTATTTTAAAACTGAAAACAGTAACAATGACATCTCGAAGACTGTCAACTGTACTAAAAAAATATATATGAACATAAATGGTGTGTTTTAAGAGATCTACATCTTTTTTGTCTCGCGGATTACCAGTTATGCAAAATGCATAAATATATATCCTGAATATAGTGATTTTCAGACGCTAATTCCAAAAAACTCGAGATTTGAATTTCAACAAGATCTACATCAGTTTTGTAGTAAGCTTTTGTAAGTTTTTGTCTATCTCTTACGGTTTACCAATTATACAAATTTCAGAAAAATTCATCTTAAATAAAGAGATTTTAAGAGGCTATTCCCAGAAAATTCTTAATGTCTTAAGTATAAGATACTATAATCAAAGTCATTAGAGCCATTTTGAGAAAACCGTAATGTTCCACATCTTTTCTATATTAAGCTAGTTGGGGTGAGGGTATTTTCTAGCAAATCTTCATGTCGCATTCTTGGAAGATACCGAACTTAAATATTAATTTTGGTAACTAAGGAACTTTTTATTTTCAGCTGTGCTTCCCATACACATACACACAGGTATTTTTCTAAAAATACTTCTTTTTTGGATTCAGGGAGTCCCGAAACATGTATTTCCGGTAAAATCTTAGTATCGTATTTTTGGGTGCAATGTAATAACTTCTCTATACACCATGTTCCATCTTTTACAAAAGTAAATACCCACCGTGCGAAGGGTCACCTAATTCTCAGGTGTTCTTGCGTAGGTGGTATGAAAATAAAATTAGTTATACAGGGTGATTTATATAGAGCTGATACATCTCTTTCATTGTTTCAAAACGTGTTATGCTAGCGACAATTTATTTTTCCTAAATTGTAGAGGAATTTAGGGAGATTATTTACCTCTATAGCAAATGCTGAAACTGTCCTCCATCCTGCATAAGACACAACTCAACACGTCGTTCCATGTTACTGGCCATTCGTTGAAGGACTCTGTTGTCAATAGCTTGAATCGCCTTTGTGATATTGTGCTTCAGATCCTCCAACGTCTGGGGATGTGTGTCGCAAACCCTGTCTTTTAAGTTATCCCATAGAAAGAAGTCCGGTGATGTCAAATCCGGAGATCTCGTTGGCCACAGGTTCCTGGAAATTATCCGGTCGTCAAATAAACTTGCAATTAGGTTCGTGAATTCACTTGATGTATGGCATGTAGCGCCATCTTGCTGAAAATATCCTTGACTCAGCTCTACATCGTATTGCATTTTCAAGTTGACTACAAGAACAAAATGTCGAAACAACTGCTAACAATACAATTAGGAATAAAACATAACCATCTGCGCATCTAGTGACAAGGAAATGAAACTCCAGAGCATTCTGCTTAATTTGATGCTAAATTTGGGTCATTGAATGAATTTCCAACGGAATAATTAAAGAAAGAAATGTGTCAGTTCTACATAAATCACTCTTAAGTTTTCTTTCCCTTTGTTTTCAAGTGAGTGAGGCAGCCATCCGTTCACCTCGCAGTTTTGGAAACAAATATTTCAGTAATCATTGTAAACTAACGGTAAATTATTACAAATGCAACATCAATACACCTACGGGGAAAAAAAATTGTTTCTGTGTTTCGATTGAGTAGTAAACCTGAAGTAAAACGCTCCTAGTGTTGGGTGCTTTGTTTACGAAGATAAGTTTAATCTTCAGTAAATCTGTGTGTGACTCGATTAGCCGAAGTAGTTAAACCGTGCCTCTGCTAAATAACTGATATATCGGGAAGTGGATCGAATCCTGTATAACACGTGCCTTCATTTTATTACTTTCTCTGTGTACATAGTGTATAGAGAAGGTATTGTAATGTACCCAAAGATTCGATACCTAAAACTTCACCGGAAATGCAGGTTTTAAGAAACTCCGAATACAAAAAGGAATATTTACTTTCTCTTGCCGGTATGTACAATGTACATAGGGATAGAGAAGTATTGCATTCCACCCAAAATTTCGATGTCGAGATTTCACCGAAAATACATGTTTTAGGACCCCCTGAATCCAAAAGAAGCATTTCCAGAAAAAGGTCCGTGTGTGTGAGTGTGTGTCCGTGTGTTTGTGAACACGATAACTCAAAAACGAAAAGTAGCTAAAACACCAAACTTGGTATTTAAGTTCAGTATCTTCCAGGGATGCGACACGAGGATATTGAGAAAAATCCCCCTACCCCAAACTACCCTTCACATGGAACTTTTTCCGAAAATTTTGATTTTCTTAAAAATGGCTCTAACGGTTTTGTTTAAAATGTCGTATATTAAAGATATTTACCTGACAAATAAAATGTATATCTTGAATTTTCTGCTTCTGCTTCTGCTTCTAAAGACCTGTTTATTCTGGATGAATTTTACTAAATTTGGCATAACTAATAAACCGTAAGAGATAGACAAAAACTTACTATACAAAAAATGTAGGCCTTGATAAAATACACAATTTACGTCTTATACTTTTTTTCGTGGAGCTTACCGTTTTCGAGGTATTCATTGTTATTAGTTTCAGTTGTTAAGTAGTTATACTTTTCTCAGATGGGAATGTCCGTTTTCTTTTGTTCTACTCCTGGCCAAGAAAAGAAACCATTTGTAATGACAATCGCATAACGCCAGCTTTTAAAACATTTGTCTATCGATTTAGCCTAGTGTATTCCCTTATTTTCTTCCTACTTATAAGGAACTAAGTAATAAGAACATTGTGCTGAATACCTCGATTAACAAGGTGCAGAAAGAAGAAGAATCTTATATAAGAAGTTTGTATAACGGCTAGAGAAAGTCATGTGAGTGTAACACATCAGATTTTTTTAGTAAAACGTCCGTATGTGTGCCTGTCTGTCTGTATGCTTATGTGTGTGTAACTCTGGGCCACATAGCTCAAAAACGAAAAGACCGTTAAATACCAAATTTGGTATTTAAGCTCAATATTTTCCAAGAATGCAACACGAAGGTTTTCAAGAAAATCCCCCCACCGTAAACTACCCTTCACATGGAAAATGTTTCGAAAATTTTGATTTTCTAAAAAATTGCTCTAAAAATTTTGATTAAAGTATCGTATATTAAAGATATATTCCTGACAAATAACATCTGTATCTTGAATTTTCTGGGAATAGCCTCTGAAGACCACTTTATTCTGGATGAATTTTACAGAAGTGTGTATAGCTGGTAAACCGTAAGAGATAGACAAAAGCTTACCATACAACATTGTAGAGCACACAAAAACACACAATTTATGCTATATACATTTTTCTCGTGGATTTGATCTTTTTTTTAGATATTCCTTGTTTTAGTTTCATTCTTAAAAAATTTACTTTTCACATACAGGAATTTGTCAGCTCCTGTCCATATAAACAAAGGTGCTTTAGTCACGTAGCAACCAGCTTTTGACTAGCACTTTAGCTTATGCTACTCCCTTATTTCCCTTCTACTTATATGGAAGCAAGTAATAAGACAAGTTCTGCTAATGTTTTTTTCTATTAACCGATGTAAATAGAAGAACAAGTTTTTTAAAAATAATTTGTTGCAGAGATGTAAAGAAAGTCATGTGAACGGAACACATTAGATTCTTATTATTATGTTTTGTAAGGAATATATTTATTTTCGTGACCGGGAAAAATAGAAACTTCACAGGTTAATGGAACTTCTTTTTAATAAAATACCTCCCATAGCGCAGCAAATTAAATGGACTGCGTTATTTCACTTACCTTTGTAATATTTGCTGCTGTCTTACGCACGCTACAATACGATTGAAATTTTATAATTAAATACTTTATAAAACATAATTGCTAATGCTGCAAATAAAACGGGAATTACTCGTATTTTAGCTGACAAACATTCCGCCGAAAAGCAATATTTTCCTTTAAACACCCACATTCAGATATATCTGCCTATAATTCTCAAATAGTATTATCAAATTTAAGAATTTATTTCGGCCATGCATGGTTAATGCTTACATTAGCTTAAAATGCTTCTAAGGAAGTACCTATACATCTCCTTCGTAATAAAATACTTATAAATTATGCACTGGTTTCACTGGTAAGATCTTATATATTCTTCAATATCACTGGATACAATAATTATTAACACTGTATGATGGCACAGATAAATTAAGATTATATTCCACTAGCGTGGTAACAGCACGCGTTCCCGCCAAATGCATAGGACGCTACCCTTGCACCGAGCAATGATGATCATATGAAGACTGACAAAGGAGGAATGCCCAAGTTTGAGCGTCTATTCCATTCTTATATAGGCTCAAAGCTTATTCTACAGGTTTATCCTTATTAAACATTCTTTAGGGAAATATATAGTCAGACCTCCTTTTATTTATAAATGAATTACTTTTAGTACATATAATATTCATTTATATAAGTTATTTGAGCTTGGTGAATATTTAAATATGGGTATCCACATCGCTTAGGGATGCGGTATATTAGAAGAAACAACTTCCTTTTTCATGCACGTAGCAATGTAAATATCATTGTTGAACTTTTTAAATAATTGATTCTGATCATAAATGAAATTATATCTAAAATACATATTAAATTTTATATTCTGATTTACAGAACAAGTACAAGCTATTTTCCGTCAATTATTTTTCCCACATATTTAATAAATCAATATGTTATAAATGTCCTTCCATTAAAAAGGTAAACACCTTATATGAAAACACTTGGCTTCCATATATTAGCGTCTCAACTTATTGATCTACTACTTATCCACGCGACGAATTTCTTTATATTTTTCTTTAGCGTTTCTTGCATTCAGTAAAACTTGAATTATGTATATAAAAGGGAAAAACTAATGGTTAATGAAACCAACTCTCGTCCTTAGATATCTCTGATTGACAGAAATGTATTCATATACACCAGAGTTACTCAACTGTGAACAAAAATGCTAATAACGTATTTAAAGCGAGTAAGGCATACATATATGTTGTTAGCAAATATCGCTTCGGATATGACCCATTGAATGAATTTGAACGTATCCGGACACTCTAAATTACACGTTCTACTCATGCGTTTCGCTGGTTGCATACGCCGAAAGGCTCATGTTGCCTGGTCTTGATTTCCTGTGACAAGTTCGGACATTGTACACCACTAGTCTGTACGGCATGTGTTCAATTAAAACCTCTTTCACCATGTCTCTTTATGATCGATATAGATCATTGTAAGGTGTAAGTGCAGCAATTGATACAGTCGCCAACATGAGGTAGCAGAATTTGTTAACCAAGCTAAACAGAATAAACATTTATAAATATATTTTTGTTACATATTCCTCTGTAGGTTAAACAGGAGTAAGAGAATACACTAGGCTATAGGATAGTCAAATTACTTTAGTGCAATAGCGACCAGCTCTTAAAGTTCCTTCTTTTGCATGACCATACGAAATGGTATAACACTCCCAATTTGAGAACACTGTTTGAATTGCAACATTTAAATCGATAACCAGGAATATCTCTAAAATGGCTAGATCCACGAATAAATGTACTACATAAATTTTGTGTTTTAATGAGATACAAAAATGCTAGTACAATTACGGTTTACCATTAAGCAGTAAGGCAAGAGAACTTAAAGCCTAATTCCAGAAAATTTAAGACATACATTTTATTCTTTTGAAAATACCTTAAAATATATATCTAAAACAAAATCGGTATAGATAGACATTTTTTGAGAAAATAATTAGGAAAAATGTTCCATGTTAAGGTAATTTGGTTTTGGAGAATTTTCTTGAAAACCTTTGTGTAGCATCTTTAGAAGATACACAGCTTAAGTACTACATTTAGTGTTTAACAAAATTTTTGTTTTTGAGTTATATTGTTCACGTTCATACACACGCCGACATTTTTATAAAAATTCGTTTTTATTCAGGGGCCTCAAAATATATATTTTCGACAAAACCTCAACAGCAAGTGATTGAGTGAAACAAAATACCTCCCCTACATATAATAATAGTGGAGAGAGTATTAAAATATATTCTATGTGAAATTAATACCTTTATAGGTTAAGGTGTTTGAGGTTTATTTTATATTCTCTCCCATTGCGAGTTGTTTGGTGGATGTTATTTGACCAATGCTGTGATCGCATTAGTACTCCATGCCTTACTTACCAGGCAACGTCTCCACCATACATATATTTTATTACATTTTTCCACTTAGAGATGCCACTTCTTCAGAGATCGACGAACAGCGAGTTAGTAATATCATTGCATACTTGAAATGAACACTGCGCACCATAGTTTAGAAATTAGTTAATAACCTGAAAAGCAAGACGAAACTAGAAGCCAAATTACTCAAACCCAGAGGTTCTGCTTCAAAATTAACTTTGAAAGGATACATTAACGGGATGCATCTCTGTATTTAAGAAAACCACAGTATGTAAGATATTCTATTGAAATGTATACCAGTTGTTTCACAGAATAACCGTGATATTTTTGCCATGTTTCAAAATTCTAAATTGTACTATGATTAACCAATAACTTTTATTCTCTAAATGGTTATTCTAATAAAATGAGCCAGGTTCAGTTTTATAGTAAATAAGCTTACAATTAAATATATATTTTATCAACCCTAACTGATAAATAAAAGGTATTATTTTTGGTACTCTCCAAAACATTTGATTTTTCAAAATTTGATAATTTATTTTCCAAAGTTGGGGCGTTATTTAAAAAAAATATTTTTACCCTTCACATGACTTTCTCTGTATCTCTGTAATAAATGATTGTTAATAGGCTTATTTTTCACTTCATGTTAATCGAGACAAACTAGCATAAATGGACTCATTACTTAGCTCCTTATAAGTAGAAGTGAAACTATGGAATACACTAGGTTAAACTGCCAGCCGAATGTTTTAAAATTTAGTTTCTAAATAACAAAAAATATCTCGAAAACGGTTAACTCTACGAAAAAATATGACGTAAATTGTGTTTTTAATAAGATCTGCATTTGTTTTCGTTTATCTTTTTACCAGTTATGAAAAATTCGCAAAAGTGCATCCAGAATAAAGAAGTTTTCAGAGGCTATTCTCAGAAAAGTCAAGATACACAATTTATTTGCTATGTAAATGTCTTGAATGTACGAGATCTTAATCAAATCATTGTAAACATTTTTTTAGAAATCCAAAATTTTCAAATTTTTCTCAATAAAGGGTAGTTGGGGTGGGGAGTTTTTTTCGAAAACCTTCGTGTCGCATCCTTGGAAGATACTGAACACAAGTTTTGTGTTTAACAGACTTTTTGTTTTTGAGCTATGTTGCCTACACACATACACACACACAAGGAAAGTTTTCTAAAACACATTTTTTGGATTCAGGGCCCAAAAACATGTATTTTTTGTAAAATCTTGATATAAAATTTTTGGGTGAAGTACAATTGCTTCTCTGAACACTATGTGCATAGTACGTGGAGAGAAAGTAACGATGAAAAAATCTAATGTGAGACATTCACATGATTTCTCTACACCTCTGTAACAAATTGTTAGTAAAATGCTTATGCTTCTACTTACTTTATGCCTAATCGAGATAAATAAGAGCAGAAATAATCTTATTACTTTTTTGCTTGTAAGTTGAGCAGAAATAAAGGAATACACTAGACTCAAACGATAGTCAAATCTTTTAAAATCGCGTTGCCATTTAGAAGAAATCCGTTTCTCTATTGTCAGAAGCTGGAAAATTCCCGTATGTGAAAAGATTTAAGTATTATAAAACTTAAATGAATAAGAAAAAGCATCTCAAAAATGGTTATACCCACGAAAAGAAATGTGTATAGCCTAAATTTTGTATTTTAAGGAGATATCAATTATATGTGTAGTTTGTTTTCTCTATCTCTTACGGTTTGCTAGTTATGCAAAATCCACAAAATTGTATCCAGAATAAAGGGTTTTTCAGAGGTTATTCCCAGAAAATTCAAGAAATACATTTTATTTCACATACATATAGCTTTAATATACTGTATTTTAATCAAAATCGTTAGCCATTTTCTAGGAAATCAACATTTTCGAACTTTTTTTTTCATGCAAACTGTAGTTTGAGTTGGGGGGATTCTCCTAAAAATTTTCATGTCGCAGCCTTATATGATACTTAACTTAAATACCAGGTATGCTATTTTCCCGACTCTTAGGTTTTGAGTTATCGTGTTCATAGATGCACGAACACATGGGCACAAACACACGTACACACACGGACTTAAAAACTGTTTTTCTTTTTTTGGATACAGGGGACCCTAAAACGTGTAATACCGGTGAATTCTTGGTATTGCATTTCGAGGTGGAATGCAATACGTTCTCTATTCACCATGTACAGAGTACCTACGTGTACAGAAAGGTAAGATTGCATCACGTGGAGCATTTTGAGTATGGACAATTGTTGCAAACAAGTTTTCGAGAAATGAAGGTATAAAACTGGGATTACTTATTAATAAGCAAACGCCTACCCATCTACGTATAACTTCAATTAAAAGGTACATTCGCCAAGTAACAAAAACATATTTTCTTAAAGTTTTTATTTTAGTATAAAATAACATTTTTATTTTCTCTAGTGCATATATGAAACACACATAATAAATTCGATACCGAGATTTCACCGGGAAATAGATGTCTTGAGATCTTCTGAATTCAAAGTGTATTTTTAGTAAAAGGTCAGTGAATGTATCTGTGATTGTATCGACTGCATAGCTCAAAAACAAAAAGAACATTAAATATCAAAAAAGGTATTGAAGTGCAGTATCTCCCAAATATACGACTCGAAGATTTCCAAGATAATCCTCTCAGCTCTAACTACCGTTTACATGGAACATTTTTTGAAAACTTTGATTTTCTCAAAGATGGATCTAACGATGTTGATTAAAACACTGTATATAAAAGGTATTTATATTGCAAATAAAATGTATAATTTTAATATCCTGTGAATAGTCGCTGAACACCTCTTTATTAAGGATGGGTTTTTGCTGAGATTTGTTTAACTGGTAAACGATAAGGGATAGATAAAACTTACTACTTGAAAAACTGTAGAAATGTTCATTTACTTTTATCACACATTGGACTGTTTTCAGGATATTCCTTGTTATTGTTTTCAATTTTAAACTATGTAGCTTTTTTCAAGCGGAATGACCTTTCATTTCGTCTCTCTTATTTGACTGCTGGCAATTAAAGTGAATCAAACTTCAATGTTTCTCATAACTTTTAAAATACTTGTCTCTCGCTTTAGCCTGGTATATTCTCCTATTTTCATTCTAATTACAAGGAGCATGTAATGAGTAGAATTTTACTAATGTTTATCATTATTAGCACGATGTACATAAAAGAATAATCTTTTGATAGAATAGTTTATATGTGGAACAGCTAGAGAAAGCCATGCGAGTGAAACACAAAAGATTTTGTTTTAAATTTCTTCAAAAATGCATCACCTTAACCCTCAAAATGCATGGTGTTGCACATATGCAACAAAGATGATTAATCAAACTTTTAGTGTTTTAATGAACTTTATTCTAATTTTTTATTACACTAACCTCTAGCAATATAATTATAGCTGTTTTATATTGCTAAATTATTAATATGGTTGTAATAAAAGTGCATTTTTTTAAACATAAGAGAAAGTTTAATGCAACTTTAGTCAAATGTAATCACGTCAGTATCCAAACGTGCCATTTTGCCAATTATTTTACTTGGGTCCTCCCCATCCTTTACGAAAGCCACATTTGTCTGCAGTCGCTGGAACTCGAACTCGTGACGTTCGGTTTCGAGTTGATGGTCTGTCAAATACGTATCACACTAACGATCACGGTTCTTCAAGTGAGAACGGCATATGTAGCAAAATATTTCATGCAATTCAGGTTTAAGCAATCGCACCAAAAGGATTACTTATTTTCTAAATAAAGCAAAGGGAGTGATATAATTTGTATTTAAAGTATATTGGTAGCCAACTAAATATTTAAGTGCACATTGATGTTTATAAACAGGCTTTAATACTCTTGTAACTTCCTGCAAAGGAGAGCTTTTATTTTGAAAGCTTGTTGATTGCATACACAGCGAGCGATGGTTAGTTTCAACTATGTAGGCTATAGCGCTGAGCAGCCAATATGCAATATCAGCACGCTCTTTGAACGATACGGTTGTATAGTGCTTTCAATGCAGTGTATCTCGCCAATTAGTCGACTGGCTTTGCGAATTAGTGTTTAGAAACCTGTGAAAGCATATGTCCAGATGGTACTCAATCTCTGGTCTTCCAAATAATTCCTGCCACTGCCTGTAACACACCACACTATCCTCTTATTTTAAAATTCTTATATTACAAATTATTATTTAAAAACTACATATTCTGCTATCTACTTCATGCTAATGAAAACAATTAAAGAAATCTTCTATTACTTTCTCTACACTTCTATGTACTTAGAGTATAGAGAAGGTATTGTAATTCATCCAAAGATTCTATACCTAGATTTCCGGAAACACATGTTTTAGAACCCCGCCGAGTCCAAAAAAAAAGTATTTTTAGAAAAACGTCTGTCTGTGTCTGTAGGCAGCATAGCTCTAAAACGAAACGTCTGTAAATACGAAAGCTAATATTCAATTTGAGTGTCTTCCAAGGATGTGATATGAAGATTTTCAAGAAAATTCCCTCCACCCCCAAATACCCTTTGGATGGAAAAAGTTCGATTTTGATAAAGATCTCTTATATTTAAGATATTTACATGACAAATAAAATGTATATATTAACATTTCTTGGAATATCCTCTGAAGACCTCTTTATTCTGGATGAATTTTTTCGAACTTTGCATAACTAGTAAATCGTAAGAGATAGACAAAAACTTGACAACTCCTGGTCACACAACAAAACGGATTTCAACGCCACAGCAACCACAGTTTAAAACACGTGACTGTTGGTTTAGACTAGTGTATTACTTTAATTCCCTTCTACTTAATAAAGAACTAAGTAATATGACCGCTTCTGCTATTGTTTATTGGATTAGTATGAAGTAGAAGAAGAATAAGCGTATTAACAATAATTTGTTTCCGAAGTGTAGAAAAATTCATGTGAATAAATCACCTCATATTTTTACACGATCCCTTGTATGCGGTAATATAAAATAGGGGGAAGCAGAACTCTGAAGGAATAGACCAAACATTTTGGAGCTAGCTGTTATATGATGACCTTAAAATTATATTTTCTTTGCGTATACAGGGCAGAAAAAGTCTAATAGAAATTTCTGATTGGAGAAAAGTGTATGTATTCGAAATCTTAAAAAAATTACAATGGAATTTCTTTGAAATGTTGAACTTCAAAAAAATAAGTGAATGTATTTATATGCTTTAAAGAGAGATGAATTTGGTTAGTTAATCAGTTATGCGAAGATCAATCAAAGAAGCTGAGGTGTTCAAAGGCTCTATTCCCAGAAATTCAACTTATGAATTTAAATTTTAGCGAAAATTTCTGAAATATATGGTAGTTCAACCAAAATTGTTAAGAGCCAATTTCAAGGAAATCTAAATCTTCGAAACATTTTCCATGAAAAAAGTAGAATGGGAATGGTAAATGCTCATAAAAGTATCCATGGAGGATACTGAACTTGAATACAAAGTCTGTTACTTACTGGTCTTTTAATTCTTGAGCTATGCTGTTCTCTCTCTCTCTCTCTCTCTCTCTCTCTCTCTCTGTCTCTCTCACAGACACACAAACACATACATAGATATGGATGGATGGATGCACGCATATATGTACAATTTTACTAAAAGTAATTGTTTGTATTCAGGTCACCTCAAAAGTTATATTTCCGTGAAATCTGTCACATCGAAATTTTCTATAGAATACAATAAACTTCCCGTAATTTTGCTACCAATAGTAGGAAAAGTAAAACGTATGTATGTGCCGTTTCTTTGGTTTTGCGAATCTTTGAAGACTATATGCTATTAAGTATAATATTCCTATTATTTTCACCTTTGGCGCTTAATGGGATGGCAGATATAATTTTAGAAAATATAAATGTCGTGTTATTTATGCACGCTCTTTAACTACTGTGGTTCTCCGCGTCCCATTCTAAATTGGGCGTGAAAGACCACTTCATTTTGCTCAGAGGCCTCTCTATCACGCTTGAAGTTTTTACGTGCCGTAAATCTACGACATGGGACCAACGGCTTTACTGCCCTTCCGAAGGAAGCCATGCTAAGAATTTTTACACCCGAAAAAATCCATCGTCCTCCACCGGGTTTGAAGCCGCGACCTTGGGTATATGAAGTCAGCATGATAACCATTACACCACGCAGGGCGACATAATTTTAGAAATAAACTAATCATTAAATATTTTATTTACTATTCCGAAACAAGCTGCATGATGATAGTATTGAACACAGAAATGCCAGATGACAAACAAAGGTTGTTTTTTTTATTCTGTTCTTTTCACACACCATGGTTTTACGGAATTTCTCAATAGCTCCACAGCTACTGAGTTTATGAGTCCAAGATAACATAAGTAGAGTAGAGTATCGGTCTTAAACATTTTAGAATCGTCAGAGTATTCTTAACCTGCTTCAATAATTTTTTTTCTCCTTTCCGTCTAACGTTTTTCTAACTCGAATTCTTGCTATCTTGTTTTTTGTGATCTCTGTCAGGTTTATGAAAGAGAACTGTTTGAAGCAATGTTATACCAGGTAACACAAATTCCTCGTATTTTATGTATGCAGATATCCCTTGATTTAATGGAGGCTGTTAACTAGTTTGCTTGAAATGAGCTATCGATCGTTCTAAGACAAATAATCATTAAACTATTCATGAATCTAATCACAAAAAATTGTATATGTGTCTTAATAGATTCCAGAGTATTAAGAACTTTGTTTTAAACATAATATATTTCCTATTAAATAAAACAGTTCAAATTACCGAGACTGCTAAACTGCCAGACTGCGAATTTCTTTGGAATACCCCAAAACAGGGTGATGAGGCTAACACTGAACTACGATTGCTGTAATAAGTGTCTCAAATCACGAAAATATTTCACTTGCAGTGCTAAAGGTGCCAGTTTGAATAATTTTTTTAAATATATATACTAGGTCCCGCCTACATCAATTACTCCACCATTTTCTTTGTTCTATATTGCCAAATTTAAACCTTATTTCACATACATTTTTGCTTTGACTACTTAATCCTAAATATTCTACCTGTTTGTTAGATCTCGGAAATGGCTTATATGCCTTTTAACAGACTATCAAGTGTCCCTTAGGTTTTTGAACACTCCATTTCAATGAATTGAACCTTATTAACTGAGATTCCCGGAACTGATTATTTTATTACTATTCTTTGAGCTAATTGGTACCTACCTATTGGTACTATTTGCTCGTACTAATTATTTTTTAATTAGCAACATGTGTTCCTGTAACTTACGCTTCAATAATCACTTTACGACATAATTACGCATGTTTAAATTATTTTTTGACTTTAAAATATAATTTTATTGCAATAATTTTCTATCTCCACATAATGTATTTATAAAATAATTACTACTCGTAATAGGGTTGCATATAGCCACAATATATTTTAAATAAGGATATAACATTATATTCTTGAGTCGTAATTGAGGTATGTAACCTCAAAATAATTTGAGATCTTATGTGACAAATCGGGAGAAAACAGTCAGTTGGGAAAGCTAATATTTTCCCGCTGGTTGTTATTTTAGCTCAGCGGTTAGAGCAACCAGTATAAACCAGAATATCTGTGGTTCAATTCCTGGTTATAGCGTTTTATTTTTCATCTGGCTCTACTTTTCCAAAGATTGAAGCTGTATTTAAGCCCAGGCATTTAAATAAAAGTTAAATATAGGGAATTTATTACTAATGAGATCCATTATTCATATCATAGGTGAATATAAACTGTTAAAATACAAAATACGTACACTTGTTGTGACGTTATAAAATGATCACGCAACTAAAATACTTCAACTATTTCATGTTAAATGCTTTTAAACATATTATTGCATAAATTAACATGTACTATATATTATATGCATTTTCATATCACAACTTGTTAGCAATTTGTATATAGAGATTAGGAATAGATAAATATGAACGTAATGAGAGCCATAAAAATTAAAAACAATAAAATTACGTTTCTGCACAGAATGCTTCCAAGAGTTAAATTCACAGCTTCGGAAGTCTTGAAATATAGAAATAAGTTAACATAGTAATCTTATTTCACAAAGCATTAATCATGGCAGAATTGTAAATACTTGTAACTAACAATATCGTTTTATTTTAGTTTTATTGTAAATGGATTTAAACAAAAATGCATAACTAACAAGTTGCTTGCTTTCATAGTCACATGTAAAAATACAACAGTGATAAACAATTCTTCAAGTTTGGTGGGTAGATGAAAAAGGTGCAGTTTCTGTTTGTTGAGTAGCGTCAAGTCAGAAAACTTTACGTGACGAGCAAATAATGTCACTGGAATCCGTTTCGGTGGTGTAGGGGTAGAGTGTCTGCCTCACAATCAAGAGATCGTCAGCTCGAATCTCTTTTATTCATTGGAATAGATGATAATTTTTATATATTCATTTTTTCTTTAGGTAGACTTAGGTACAATTGCACTCATAATATAATATTGACTTACTAGAATATATTTATTTTATCTATATTAAGATCTTATCAAGTAAGATTTGTTCTTAGGGTGAATTATCTGGATAAGGTTTCCCCTTACACTGAGAATATGAAATTCGAGAAGTGTTAAGCTAAATGAATCCCGAGATTATTTGAGTATCATTTCACTAATTCCATCCATCGTCCAATATGACCAACCAGGCTAAAGGACATTAAGTTCGAAAATAAAAAGAAGAAAGACAGAAGGTTGTCAGGCCAACGTTTTGTTTTATTGATGGAGCATTGTGTAACGGTAATTGTAAGTAATATATATATTATTCTTAGGAACGAAGTTCAGAAAATAACAACTAAATTCTCGCTTTTTAAAAGTAACGCCATCGTATGGAAGATTTTAATTGCGAATAAAATTAAGATTTTGTTAGAAGTAACAGTGTAATTATCCATGTATTTACCTCCGCCTGCCTATCTTACCAGGAATTTCATATTCACCGATTGATGCTGGTGCGTTTTCTCTGTAAGTTCACCAGAAACATCCGTGCAGAATCAAATTCAGATATCTTTTAGCAACAAGATTAAAAACACCAACCAGAGGAAGACCAGGTGACCCAGCTTGGGGGCACCAGAGATAAGACGGATGACACTAACTCGTCATTACTTCTCACTCCCGCTGTCGTCCTCCGTGGTGTAATGGTAACCATGCTAACTTCATCTACCCAAGGTCACGGGCTCAAACCCGGCGGAAGACGATGGATTTTTTTTTTCCGGGCGTAAAAATCCTTAGTATGGTTTCCTTCGGAAGGAAAGTAAAGCCTTTGTTCCCATGTGGTAGATTTACGGCGTGTAAAAGAACCTTAAGCCTCTGAACAAAATTAAACATATTTCACGCCCAATATAGAATAGGACGCTGAGAACCGCAGCACTTAAAGGGCACCCATAAATATAATTTAATTTTTTTTCCGGGCGTAAAAATCCTTAGTATGGTTTCCTTCGGAAGGAAAGTAAAGCCTTTGTTCCCATGTGGTAGATTTACGGCATGTAAAAGAACCTTAAGCCTCTGAACAAAATTAAACATATTTCACGCCCAATATAGAATAGGACGCTTAGAACCGCAGCACTTAAAGGGCACCCATAAATATAATTTAATTTAAATATTCCCGCTTATCCATCATACAAGATTGGACACATTTAGTGTGAAACGGAGAAGGTTTAGTTGGAAATATATTCTTTGTCAAACTCGGGATATGGAGCAATACATCAAAATTGGTACCTAACTCATTATACAGGGACTCGTGTGGATTAGACTAGGACCATGGCGGATGATAAAAATCTGATGTGTTCCATTCACATGAATTTCTCTATATTTCTGCAACAAATTATTGATAAAAAACTTATACTTCTATTTACTTCATGCTTGTCGGAAACAATTAGCAGAAATAGTCTTATTACTCGCTTCCTTGTAAGTACAAGCGAAATAAAGGACTACCATAGATTAAAGTGATAGTCAAAAGCTGGTTGCTATGTCACTGAAGTTCCATTGTTTGTATGGACAGGAGTTGACAGTTTAAATTTTCAAAGCCGAAATCAAAAACAAGGATTGTCTCAAAAACGATGAGCTCTACGAAAAAAATGTGTATAGCATAAATCGTGTGTTTTAACATACTCTACATTTTTCGTGCAGTAAGTCTTTGTCCATCTCTTACGGTTTAGCAGTTATTAAAAATTCCGTAAAGTTCATTCAGAATGAAGTACTCTTCAGAGGCTATTCCCAGAAAATTCGAAGTATACATTTTATTTGTCAGGTAAATAGCTTTAATATGCGATATTTAAATCAAAATCGTTAGAGCCATTTTTGAAAAAATAAAAATTTTCGAAAAAGGTTCCATCTAAAGGGTAGTTAGTGGTGGAGTTATTTTTTCAAAATCTTCGTGTCGCATTCCTTGAAGAAACTAAACTTAAATACCAAGTTTGGTATTTTACCGGCTTTTCGTTTTTGAGTTATGTTCACAGACACACACACACACATGGACCTTTTACCGAAAATGCTTTTTTTTAGTTAAAGGGGACCCTAAAACATATATTTCCGGTGAAATCTCACTATCGAATTTTTAGGTGGAGTGCAATACCTTCTCTATACACTATGTATATAGTGCGTATAGAGAAAGTAAAAATTGCTGACGAGAATGGCATGAGAATCTACCTCATTTGCGAAGAGGAAGAGTCGTGGAATCAGACCCTCGCAGTTGTAGGGGTTCGGAGAAATGGAGGGGAAAATATTTAGCGCGATCCTTTACAACCGCGAATGGAGAGTAAGGAGTGTGTGCGTGTCTGTTTGTGTGTATCTCTATGCATGTGTGTGTGCGTGCGTGTCTGTGGGCAGCATAGCTCAGAAACGAAAAGTCCGTTAAATACCAAACTTGATATTTAAGTTCAGTATCTTCCAAGGATACGACACGAAGATTTTCAAGAAACTGCCCCCCCCCACCCAAAACTACTCTTTACATGAAGAAAATTTGCAACATTTTGATTTTTCCAACAATGGCCTCCAACAATCCTTATTAAAATCTCTTATATTTAACTTTAAGATACTTAAATGACAAATAAAATGTATATATTGAATTTTCTGGGTATAGCCTCTTCATGCCTCTTTATTCTGATGAATTTTATTTAAATTTGCATAACTGGTAAACCGTAAGAGATAAATTAAAAACACAATTTATGTCACATACATTTTTCCGTAGAATTGGCCGTTTTCGTGATATTCCTCGCTTTTGATTTCACTTTTAAAATAGTTATACCTTTCTCATATGGGACTTTGTCAACTCCTGGCCATAAAAAATTGAATTTTGGGCAAAATTCTTTTTTTCTTTTTTTTTTTTGGCAGGAAGGGCATTTGTTTAATTTTACTTAATTTATACCTCGCTTACTAATCCATCATCCCTCACTTAAAGGCACTTCAATTACATGACAACCAGCTTTTAAAAGATTCAACTATCACTTTAGCCTAGTGTATTCCAATATTTCCTTTCTAATTACAACGAAGCAAGTAAGAAGACCATTTCTGCTATTTTTTTCTTGATTAGTATGAAAGAAATAGGAGGATAATCTTTTTAACGATAATTTGTTGCAGAGAAAGCCATGTGAATGGAACACGCTAGATTTTTGTTTTTAATATTGCTTATTAGTTGGTGCATTGCAAAAGCACGTAAGGTCTGTGGAACCGTGCGATTGATGAACACCAGTATATACAGGGACACACCAAACGAAGATGTGCACCTTGTTTGTCATACCATACGCGATACGTGAATATAATTTTCAGCTCTAAATTCGACACATACAAATACTGCCAAGAAATCACTATGGATTAGGCAGTAGTACATAGCCAAATGGCATGTGTCTGGCCTACTCCAAGGGAGATGCCCGCTGGTAGCGAAGGTCCCAGGGCGTGGTGTAGGGGTGGTTTGATAGACATGCTGGCGCGGAACAGGTCATCTTAGAAATAGAAAACGCAGCATGTGGGTTTTGTTATGTGTTTCGTATAATACGTTCTGAGACTGTTTACGTTGCGTATGACAACCGTTGTTCCTTCACTGCCTAATCCCAAATGAGTGCGATTTTTAAACACACACAAAACTTTAAACAGATTTTTAAAGTTGCGACATCAAATTTCGGACAAGTCAAAGTGTAAGCTAATCGACCGTTATCTTGGTTTGATGTCGTTTTGAAGCAACATGTATATGTAGTAATATTTAAATAAATGCACTTATTCATTCTTTCATGAAACGAATGAATCAAAGTTTAACACTTTAATGGAGAAGCGGAAGGGTAGCTACTCGAGGCTTGCAATTCAGTGAAAGGTGGCTGAACTGGCACACTTACCCTAAACCGCCAGTTATCTTCCCATCATCCCAGCTGAGTATAACTTGTGAAAGACCAAGGAAGATGAAAGGGAATCATTAGCAGTCTCTTCTCACTGCGGCTTTAATCTCCCAGTGCAAGAAAAGAAGGGTAAAAATAACTACTAGTAATGAACCTCGTCTTTAAATGAAACCAGTCATTTTTTTATGTGCAGTAGACTACTAACAGGTTTTGCAAGAAGTAAACGATTCGTTTTCTAGATCTGAGAATTCCTTAATGAAATATGTTCATAAGAAGACTTTTTGCAACAGAAGTCATTATGCGACTGCTTAAAGCGGTTAAGTCTCTCTTAGAATTCAGCTTTAAGTGTATGTATAAAAGCTAAAATAACATGATGTAATTGCTCAGTAAGTTAGAAAAATCTCATGTGTTCCATTCACATTACCTTCTCTTCATCGCTATAACAAATTATAGTTTAAAGGCATATTCTTCTATTTACTTTATGAAAATTGAGATAAGCATTAACAGAGACTGTCTTCTTTTACAGGCCGGTTGCGATGTAGATGAAATCCGTTTTATGTAGGGCAAAGACTTTACAATTTTTTTAAATCTGAAACAAATAACAAGAAGTATCTCAGAAATGGTCTATTCAACGAAAAAAAAAAAAAAAAAAAAAACATATGACATAAATTGTGTTATAACGTGAACTTCATTTTTTGTCTATCTCTTACGGTTTGCCAGTTACACAAAACTAAACAAAATTCATACAGAGTAAAGTGATCTTTAGAGACTATTTTCAGAAAATTCAAGATATACATTGCATTTTCCATCTTTAATATACGGTATTTTAGTCAAAATCATTACAGCCATCTTTCAGAAAATCGAAATGATGGTATGTTTGGTATTTTATCGACTTTTCGTTTTTGAGTTACCGTGATCACAGACACACGGACCTTCTGAAAATGTTTTTTTTTTTGTATACAGGGCCCCTAAAACTTGTATTTCCGGGGAAATCTCGGTATCGAATTTTTGGGTGGAATGCAATACTTCCTCTTTACACTTTGTACATAGTACATGTACAGAAAGTAAACATTTGTGCTGCATTCTCATGACCTTCTTTATCCGCTCCTTTACAAAATCTCTTCTTCTCCTCCACATCTTTTTAATGCCAATAATTCTTCATTACCCATCTACTCATTTCGCTGCTGGAATTATAAGAACACAGGTTGGGTCACTTAACTTGAGACTGTAGAATATCTCCAAAACTAAACGTTGTAAAAAGAAACGTCTTGAATAAAAGTTCATTTATATAATGGGGGAAAGTAAATGTCATTTGTGGTTCTTTAATTGGAGACAGTTTAGATAGTAATTTGAGGGTCAAGGTGCGTTTTTTTAAATGAGAAACAACATTTTATTAGGTTCCTTTATTCCTCATAAAAAATAAAGAACTCTTATTTAAATCATTTTCTTGTACATGGTTCTTTTACTGGTGTACATAAACATTGATGAAAGGCAGATGCACAGAGTATCACCACAGCACGAATATTGTAGAATATAATTGCATAAGAATCGTATCTTACTGTAATAAATGTTCAAAGTGATGTTCTTCTACCTTAAAGAATTGTCCAACTCTGTGAATAAACGATTGGTGTGTCCGTAAAAGCATGTCTCTTCCAATACTGGCACAAGCATTTCATATGCGCGCCTTCATGTTGTCTGGAGAAGTGGCTTATAAGTGGGCTCGGACGTGACATGCATTTGAATGGAAACGTTAAGGAACCCATAAACGCTTGCGCCCGTCGTTGCCCGGATCTATTTGCCTCTTAGGGTCTTCCCTCTTACCCTTCCCACGCAAAATCACAAAGGACAACTTACATTGGTATGCACAAGTTTCTTTTTCTAACCGGCCGATACTGCATTATTATTGTTGTTCTTGTTACTAATGTTCATATTATTGTTATTAATATTATTAGGATGAGGGTTATTGTTTCTATTGTTATATTTGTTATTGTTATTATTTTAGTTATTTTCTATATCCAATAAGTGGAGCACAGGAGATTGTTGCGATGTTTTCCGTGATAGAATTTAAATTTATGTTTCGTGAGTTCACCGCTATGCGTCATGGTGACGAGGGATCAGCTTGTCGCCCACAGATGGCTTTCTGGGATGAAATCACGAATTGCGGACGCGAAATGGCAAACTTTTGGCCGGGAATCTAATTCTTTCAAGGTATGGAGAGCAACGGCGTTACGTCCTTTCCGAAGGAAACCATGCTATGGATTTTTGCGTCCGAAAGAAACCCATCATCCTCCGTTAGTTTTGAGCCTGCAATCCTGGGTTTTGGAGGCTAGCATAGGGCTACATCACGGAGAGCTTATTTTTATTGTTGGTGTTGTTATCATTATCATTATTATTATTATTATTATTATTATTATTATATTATTATTATTTTGCGGGTAATCTATTTTTATATCATTCTGTCAGCATGATCCTTCCATTTCATTCTATTTTTCTGTGTTGCTAGTAACTGAAAAATATTTTTATGTCTAGTCTTATAGTTTCATGCGTTACTTTATCCATTTTTATATATCCTCTTGCGTGCCATATGAACTTCATCTCATCTTTCATTTTATTTTCTTTCCTTTTTCTTTATTATTTTGTCATTGTCCATGATTCGTAACCATGCACAACTGCCGGCAGATATGACTTTATCGACTTTAATTTGAGTTTGCTGTCTTGATTGATTTTATTTTTAAATTTCTGCCAGTTTCTCCAGATAGCTTGCAATTGATTAACATTTTTCTCAATGACTTTTCCACAATTAACTAGTATTACATCCTAGACAATTGAAGTCGGTTACTTCATTTATTATTATTTTTGATCGCACAAAATTCTTCCCTTTAAGATAAATTTATTTCTGTCTTATTTGTAAGTATGCTTAAATTAGTCTATTTCGTTTATAAATCTGTGTAACGTATCTTCTATTTCCTTTATAACTGTCTGTTCATCAGCATATTATCAAGTATTTATTAGTATGCCTTTTTTGTAGTCGTCTTGCCCTCACCGTATGTTTAGGACTTATAAGCAAGTGCCTAGCCTGTCGGAACCACATAATGAAGAATCTGGAACGAGTGGTCGTTCTAAAGCCAGGCATGAGCGTGAAGAAGTGAATGATATGAAATGAAAACGAAATGGATGATAGGTGAATGAGTAGCTGGGAAAACCGCAGGAGCCGAGACAACCCGCACAGACGCCGTTTCGTCCACCACAAATCCCAAATGCGGACCCTCGGGATTGAACCCGGGCCGCCTAGGTGGGATTGGAACAGTCTAACCACTCGGCCAGTGCGCCACATACTGGTAGGCTAGCCCTTATTTTAATTGGACTACCAATCAGCGGAACCTGAGAGAAAAAAATCAAGGTCAAAACTGCCTAAACAATGAAAATCTAATCCAGGACTTCAATAATGCCAGCCACATGCGTTACCATGTTCAGTAGCATCGATAATTTGTCCCAAATTGAAAATTATCACATATACTTTTATGACTTATTATTGTTGTGATTTGTTTTTGTTAATTTATTGCTTTATTAAAGTTGCTATGCCAATGTAGGTTGAAGCAATGATAATAGTGTATCTTGAGGTCGATACCATTTGCGTCCTAAACGTGGAATCTGCAGGAAGGATTACCTCATTTGCGTCCCGTTTTCCATCATCAAAACATAGCGCTTGCCGCCCAGATTAGATTATCACAAGGTTTATTGCAAGGTTTACTATATGATGCGAGAGATGGGCGGAGTCAGGAAAGATGTGTGGCATGCTCCTGTATGTTTATCTGCATATATCTACATAATGGTGCACCTCTAGAAACCGCCGCATGTGGCCATCCTCGGTAACCATAAAGGTCAACCCATCAACAGCCATTGCGTAACGCGATTAACGGACAAGCCTGGACGACGACGAAAATTACATCCACACGCAGCGACATTGAACGTGGCCTGCACATGAATGGTTGACCGCACTAAAGCAAAGCAAGACTGCAATTGGTCACCACTAGCATGCTAACCGTTTGCTGAATCGTCCACGTGGATTGGTTGATAGGGCAAATTTTTTGAACGATTCAACTCAGTGGCATTTGGTTATTATGAACTTTTTCCTCGTTTGAAGAGAGAAGAAAGTTTCATTCTGTGTATCTACGTATGCCACTTTCTCTACACATATTATGTACATAGTGTTTAGTGTTCCACCCAAAATTCGATACCCAGATTCCATCGGGAATACACGTTTTAGTGTTCCTAGGAAACAAAAACACAAAAAGCATTTTTAGCAAAAAAAAATCCTTGCGTGTGTGTCCTTGAGCACGATAACTCAAAAAGGAAAATTGGTAAAATACAAACTTGATATTTAGGTTTACTATCTTCCCCGGAGTACAACACTATTTTTACATGAAACGTATTTCGAAAATGTTGATTTTCTCAAAAATGGCGCGAACGATTTTTATTGAACATATTTAAGATATTTGCATGACAAAAAAGTGCATATCATGAATTTTCTGGGAATATCCTCTGAAGACCTCTTTATTCTAGATGAATTTTGCTGAATTTTGAATCAATGATAAACGTTAAGAAATAGACGAAAGCTTACCACACAAAAAATGTAGATCTCGTTAAAATACACAGTTGATATACTTTTTTTTTTTTTGGAGTTGACCATTTCCGGTATATTATCTGTATAGGTTTCAGTTTTAAAATAATTAAAACCCTTCTCACACTGGAATTTGTCAACTACTAGTTACGAAAATAAAGAATTTCATTTACATGTCAACCGTCTTTTAAAAGAACTGACTCTCGCCTGAGGCTAGTCTACTAACATGGAAGCAAGTAATGAGACCATTTCTGCTAAAGTTTATCTCCATTAGCATAATTTTGTTATAGAGATGTAGAGAAATTTATGTGCATAAAACACATCAGACTTTTTGTTTATTTCCCTCTTTCAACGTTTTTTGAAATTATTGGAGTTATTTCCTGAAACATCTTACGACTGCAAACTTTGAATGCATATGACCTGATAAGAACTTTGCCTAATTCAATTATTGCAAGAAAAAGTATTCTATATATATATAAAAATTGGTGTGTTTGGATGTGAATACATGCCTTAAAAAACATAAACCGAATATATACCACACTATCTGCAGTCTAAATGGCGAAATTTCCCAAAAAACTACACTTTTAGCTTTTTTGTGCATTTTGAAAAATTAGTTTTATCAGTGTAGCTACCATAACTATATTTAAAATACATTTTTACATCCTCTAACACGTATGAGAGACATTTTACAGAAATTCCTGCATTTATATATATATATATATATATATATATTCATAGGTTCGTGTGTGTGTATATATATATATATGTGTGTGTGCGCGTGTGAATAGTATAACTTGAAAACGAAAAGTCCCGTATACACCTAACTTGGTATTTAAGTTCAGAATCCTTCAAGGATGCGAAACAAAGGTTTTCAAGAAAGTCAACAAACTGACATTTATACTGAAACTTTTCAGAAATGTTTGAGTTTTGCGATCACACCCACCCACATACACACATGCGCGCGCCCGCTGTCATACATTGACCCGTTTATAAAAATCAATTTTTTAATTCAGGAGACATCAGAACACGTATTTCAGGTATAATCTCGGTAAACTATTTCCGTGGTATTTTCTGTTATTGGTTTACATTTTCTAAACACCTATGCTTTCTTTAAAATGGAAAGAACAGAATTGTAAAGCCCTTATATGGCGACCTATTTTAAACGATTTGACTATCCCTTTAGTTTGGTGTGTTGCCTTATTCCTTTTGTATCTAGAAGTAAATACAAATTGAACCATTTGTACCAATTTTTACCATGATTAGCATTGCGTACATTAAGAATAAGGTTTTGTAGTAATAAGTTATTTTAGAATAGGTAAAGAAAGTCGTGTGAATGTTTTTGCCACTTGCCACATTGTTTTATTCAGTTTTTCTCTAAACAGTTTTTTCCGTGAATGACATTTTGTAGTAAGTAAATGGCCCGTTTTATTAAAGTATTGAAAATAGTTGAATTATGATTTAAATCCATTAAACCTTTAAGAGCCTTCTGAGGTGATTTGTTGTTGATCTGGTTGATTAATTTAGAACAATAATTAAAATAAATTTAAACTTAGATATTGTATAGTTTGCGACCATCCTTCCTCTCCTGGTCACCAGGTACAATGCTGCTGATGGTCGGGGATCCATCGCCTTCCATCCCCTTCTGCGGCGTCCCCCCCCCCCCCGCAGGGCGCCGCGGGTTCTCGTGTCGGCTGCTGAAATATCATGAAACTCGTCTCTTTCTCAGAGGTGGTGAACAGAAAGGATACGAGACATTTTTGCTGACTCAAATTTATTTGCTGGTTGATAAGTTGACCTGGGCGCGTTTTTTTGACTGGGTTATATTGCGGTGTGGTATGAATTTCTCACTTCGCGATTTTTTTACTCAAATACGAGTGCCACTTTGAGCGATCTAAACTCGCGCACGATTTATATTATCTCATTTATCACGATTTTCCTGCCGTCCTGAGCACATTTTAAAAACTGAACGAAACAAGCAACAAGAGGCTTGTGTCTCCTGGGCACCAGTATTTATATAATTTTAGAACTGGCTTTGCATCTTAAAATGTTCTTTTTATTGGCCGAACGTTTACGCGGTGGTTTCTTAATTTTCCGGCAGCTTTTGGGAGCTTCCGATGTCCTCCCTTGACCTCGAGCACTGAACGGAATTTTTGGAATTCAATGGCAAACACAACAGTACATTTCCAAGCGTCTTCAACCTCCAATTTGCCAGACGACAGGATTTTCCTCTCAAAAAGAACGCTCCAGTTCCACAGATACAATTGTTACATACATTCTGCTTTAAGTATTAACAATGAAATATCTTAAATACTATCATTTTACTATAAGTAGAACTAAACCTACATGTTTACATTGCAAAAATATATACAGGATGTTTAAAAAATACGGGGCATAATTTCAGGTATGTATTTCCCACATGAAGACAATCAAAATAGTTCATTATAACATGTGTCCGGAAATGCTTCATTGGAATTCACTGGAACGTTTTTCCTTCCGCAGGTCTTTGCCGTCAAAGGAGACATTAGGAGGACGCTCTGATAGTTCATTCTGAGGAAGGTTACATTCAGTGTTCTTTAGGCGTTAAGACTATGCGACATGTATTCAAATCAAGAGCTGGCAGAGATACACTTCACGTACGGTAAGGCGGACGGCAATGCTGCGCTGGCTCGTCGTTTGTACAAGGAGAGGTACCCACAGCGACAAAGTCCAGATCGGAAGACATTTGTACGTCTCCATTCCCGTCTGTGCGAGTATGGAACATTCACCTCTCCTGGTTTGGGAAGGGGACGACCAAGATCTACAACTCCAGAAGTGCAGGAGGAGATTCTGGAGGCTGTGGATAGAACTCCTCCTATCAGCACAGGACGGTTAGCGTTGCAAGTCAATGTTCCTCATACGACTGTCTGGAGACTGTTGAACGAGTATCAATTGTATCCTTATCATTTGCAACGTGTACAGGCCCTGTCACCAGCAGATTACCCTGCACGAGTTAGGTTCTGTCAGGGGTTCTTGCAGCAGTGTGGTGTAAATCCGAACTTTTCTGCCGTCGTATTATTTACAGAAGAAGCACAGTTCACAAGAGATGGCGTAACAAATTTCCACAATCAGCATGTATGGTCGCATGAAAACCCACGTGCAACTGTTGTATCTCATCACCAGGTGCGGTTCTCCCTCAACATGTGGGCCGGTATCATTGGTGATCGATTAGTTGGACCCCTTGTACTTGTAAACAGACTTACGGGGCAGGCGTACACAAACTTCCTAGAAAACACCATACCTGACGTTTTCGAAGACACTCCACTGATCAATCATCAACACATTCACTTCTTGCATGATGGCGCTCCTGCACACTTCAGTCTTACGGCTCGCCGGTACTTTGATCGAAGGTTTCCTGATCGATGGATAGGTAGAGGTGGCCCAATTGCTTGGCCTCCACGCTCACATGATCTGAACCCTCTCGATTTCTATTTGTGGGGCCATTTAAAATCATTGGTTTATTCGTCTCCGGTGCCGGATTTGGAATCCCTTTGGAATCGAATTGTGGCAAGTTGTGAGGACATACGCAATACTCTTGGAGTTTGGGATCGTGTTCGCCGGTCAATGAGACATCGATGTGAGTTCTGTATTCAAGCAGGAGGTGGACATTTTGAACATCTTCTATAATGACAACAACCTGCGGAAAGAAAAACGTTCAAGTGAATTTCAATGTTGTGAAGGCCATAACTCGGA
Organism: Hymenopus coronatus; assembly: GCA_030762935.1. Lineage (NCBI taxonomy): Eukaryota > Metazoa > Arthropoda > Insecta > Mantodea > Hymenopodidae > Hymenopus > Hymenopus coronatus. The sequence goes on along the minus strand of CM060898.1, from coordinate 82,945,984 downwards.
AATGAAGCATTTCCGGACACATGTTATAATGAACTAATTTGGTTGTCTACATGTGGGATATACATACCTGAAATTATGCCCCGTATTTTTGAAACAGCCTGTATATATCAATAAAATAAACCGGGACCATAGTCTTACATTTCATAATAAATAAAAATCAGCCTATAAAAATACACTTAAGAGGCAGCTACATGCTGTGAAAATTCATTCTGATGTCTTCAATATTTTCTGAGATAAAGGATTATGGGTTTCGCAGATATATAATTAACCGGTGGGGCTTTTAATTTATCCGTAAGTGAGGGAAAATAATCAATTATTAATATACACTCATATGGCTTTTAAAATGTATATTAAAATTCGTATTGATGATATTTATTTTGCAGTAATTCGCCTCTTGATTCAGTTCTGCATCGGATGTGAATAAATGTTTGTAGTGATTCTCAAAATAGTCGTGGAAGAACTTACGTTGTAGAAGAACTGGTCCAAGCAGGCTGTCTCTAACAATTCCTGGCCAAATATTGACGCTGAACAACTGCTGATGTGACGTTTCAAACATCCGTGGGGGTTTTCTGAAGCCCACAGATGACGAATATGCAGGTTAACGATACCATCTATTTTGAAGGACACTTCTTTGGTGACGAGGACTTCAGACAGAAATCCCAAGTGCTTGTGGCACTAACCAGTGACAGAATCTGCCGGTAATAGTCCCAGCACACGTTTGCGGTGATAGGGATAATATCGGTTCTAATATATGATATAGATAATCGTCATTTGGCGGGTCATTTGCCTGAAGCTTGTACCCGGGTTCTCAATATCCTCCACATCTAATATACACAAAGTCCGAGTTCGCCCTGAATGTTCGTCTACTTCAAGCAATTGCATACAAACCATATACATGTACGTTGTCTGTCGGGTTACCTGGCTCGGTATATACGTGCTGCCTCTCAACCATTTCTACCTTCTTGGTCACACATGGAACACCATCTCGGTTTGTTTCTGGAATAAATACTGGATCATTGTGCCTCTACGTTGCTTGAGCCAGCCTATCTGCAACATACAAAACATACACTGCAGGTTATGGGAGAATATCTACAGTACCATTTACTGTGGAAAACAATGCATTTCCGGATAGCTTTTCTTTTCTTTTTTTTTTTTTTTGCTGGAGTATATTAACTTTTTTGGCAGAAAGTGGATGTCATAGTTAGAAATGTTAAGCAATTCTTTGCAAATAGGTTTGCAAGATCTCTTTGATCTTTGCATGTATAGTCTTCCACAGGAATAATCGCATCCCTCCAAATTGACACCAGAGTTGATTCAGAGGACTGTATAAAAGTGCAAGGAGGAATAGTCAGAATCATCACATCCCTCCAATTGACACCAGAGTCCTTTCAAAGGATTGTATAAAGGTAAAAGATGCAATAGTCAGAATCATGACATCCCTCCAATTAACATCAGTCGTTTCAGAGGATTGTATAAAAGTGCAAGATGCAATAGTCAGAATCATCACATCCCTCCAATTGACACCAGAGTCCTTTCAAATGATTGTATAAAGGTACAAGATGCAATAGTCAGAATCATGACATCCCTCCAATTAACATCAGTCGTTTCAGAGGATTGTATAAAGGTACAAGATGCAATAGTCAGAATCATCACATCCCTCCAATTGACACCAGAGTCCTTTCAAAGGATTGTATAAAGGTACAAGATGCAATAGTCAGAATCATGACATCCCTCCAATTAACATCAGTCGTTTCAGAGGATTGTATAAAGGTACAAGATGCAATAGTCAGAATCATCACATCCCTCCAATTAACATCAGTCGTTTCAGCGGATTGTATAAAAGTGCAAGGAGGAATAGTGAGAATCATCACATCCCTCCAATTGACACCAGAGTCCTTACAAAGGATTGTATAAAGGTACAAGATGCAATAGCCAGAAACGTCACATCCCTCTAATTGACACCAGTCATTTCAGAGGACTGTATAAAGGTGCAAAGAGGAATAGTCAGAATCATCACATCCCTCTAATTGACACCAGAGTCCTTTCAGAGGATTCTATAAAGGTTCAAGATGCAATAATCATAATTGTATTTAATTTGGTTCTATTTTTGCCCTGGAACTATTTATTTGTTAATAAATGCAATAATTGTAAATAATTACTAAGGAAATAAATTATTTAATGTGGTTCTATTTTTCCCTGGAACTATTTCTTTGTTAATAAATACAATAATTGTAAATAATTACTTAGGCAATAATTAGTTTGGTTGGAGTACATTAGAGGAAATTATTAGAAATAATATCTATTCAAGGCAATAACTTCAGGTAAATCAATTTTGGGAAATGAGTTCGCAGTAGGGGATTCCGGGTAATGATCAGGAAATTTCAGCGTACGATCTTAGAGCTCCGGTTTTGATACTATTTTGGAACCATCCTGTAATGAAAGCATTAGCCGCTTTGTGACATTTGTATTCTTTTGCATGACAAAACAGACAAGCAAACAAAAACCTCATTTTTTGTTGGTGTATTATGATAAAATGTAGTCATTAAACACAACGTCTGCAAATCGTAATTTTATGCACCGCTCCCGTATAATGAAGTGGTTTAAGGATTTGTAGCACAATTGTTTCCGTGGAGTGTTTGTACCTGGAATGGTGTTTCCTTCTCGCTTTACTTTTTCACCGTGTTTTAATCCCCGGACTTTAACACCATCATGAAAATTAAGTTCCGCCAAAATTTCTAACACGGTTGTTGTTCCCCACTCGAGTACCTTGTGACGAATGTCATTTGTATATGCAGGTAAATTTGTGTGCTATTCACTGTAAGCTTTATACGGTGGTTAATTACCTGATTACGGCCTGTTAAATGTTTACGGCAATCAAATGAAAAGTTGAAGCTGGTGTATGCATGTGGAAGAGATAGAGGGCGGCAAAGGTATGGGCGAACGGAAGGGACTGCCGAAAACGGAGCATAGCACCGCAGTCAGGCTTATACCGTGGCCACTGGGACAGATCCGAAGGGAGACGCAAACGAATGATGGCAAAAAAAAAAAAAAAAAAAAAAAGCAAATCATATTTTGTGACTTAACGTTTTCAGTTAAAACACGTTCAACGCCGTTCAGACCTACTTAGGGTCCCTAACTCCTTCAGTATTTCCCTTAGTGGAGCACACACAAACTTCAAACAGGGGAGAATTACTCCCTAACTATGTATTGTTGGATGGTTTTGCTTGACAATAAATATTTTATGTTGCATTCACATTGCTTTATCTACATCTCTGTAGCAAATTGTTAAAGTTTTACTCTATACTAATCGGAATAATCATTAGCAGATATGGTCTTATTTGTTACCTTGGAAGTTGAGGGGAAATACGGGATTACACTATGCTAAAACGATGGTCAAATTTATTAAAAGCTGCCTGCTGTGAGATAGAAATCCATTTCTTTGCAAGGCCAGGAGTTGAAAAAGTCCTGCGTAAGGAACGTTTAAAATACTTTTAAACCGGCACCAATAAAAGAAACATGTCAAAAACAATCAACTCCACAAAAATGTATACATCATAAACTATTTAATTTGAGTTCTACATTTTTGTGTAGTAAGTTTTTATCTACCTCTTACGGTTTACTAGCAATGAGAAAATCCAAAAAATCTAAGTTTTTTCATGAAAAGGATAGTTGACGGGGGGATTTTCTTGAAAATCTTCATGGCGCATTCTTGGACGATACTGAATTTAAATATAAAGTTTAGTATTTAACGAACTCTTCGTTTTTGAGCTATGCTATCCACAGACACACGCGGGCATTTTTCTGAAAATGTTTTTCTGTTGGATTCAGGGGGTCCTAAAACATCCATTTCCGGTGAAATCTCATTATAGAATTTTTGGGTGGAACACAACACCTTCTCTATATAATATGTGTATAGTACGTGTAGAGACAGTAGAAAGGTTCCATTCTGTGAGATTTATCGTTCCTCAGAGTGTCTCGGAAGTCCTGAAACCCCTGTAGAACGGGATCAACATGCTCGATTTGGTGTCGATACAAGCATGCGGTATGTAAGCACGTAACAGCAGAACTTGTTTCTCTTCTTAGTATAGTGTCTCATGTGTCCGTATATACTATTGGAAAAATAAATAAATCCTACAAGCAAACCATCGACTCCTACGCTTTTGTCTGTCTAGAAGGGATGTTTATTTGCTTTAGAAATTGGCAGAATAAGTGTTTAGTTTACGGCAATGCCATGCATTCAAAAAATTAAATTTGCAGCGTCATAACGCAACCCTGCAAGTGAGTACCACTTGATTTCTGCATGTTCTATATATGTGGTATGACTTAGTTTTAGCAGGTTGGGGCTATTGGTGAACTCAATCAAATTTATATCCGAAAAATCTTATAATTTTCATTAATTAATCCAAGGTTAAAACGTTTCTTTTGAATTGTTTTCGATACCCATTAACTATCAAGTTGCCTGCTCATATCCACTACCATAAATATGAAAGTTCGTTGTTACAAGTTAATTTTCATACTGCTGTTAAATGCGATTACATTGGTATTTAACAAGTTAAGGAACTTGGTTGTTTATTTCATTAATAATATAATAATTACTCACATTTTTTTGCAATTATTAATGTTAGGAATACCAACTAACACCAAACCAATGGAATAAGAATGTTACATATATTCCTATCCAAAATATAAATACTAATGTAGGAGACACAAGAACAATGTTTTCATCAATCTTGAAACTACAATTAGGGTATAATATATGGAACAAGGATTGCATATTTCTAAAGCAAAGAGTTGCATACTGTCATTTTACCGATGAAATTATCCGTTCGTGCTTTCCGCGCAGTTGTTCACGCAGTGATTCACAGGAGCATCGAACAAATTTGTTCAATCAATTTTACTCAAATCACAATCAGTTTATGACGCCTGGCATAGAATACCATGAATATGTCGTTTACTTAATGTAGATAAGCAGTATGCAAGGTAATACTAACTTCTCCATATAAAATCTATTTTGGGATGGGGTGTTTCCTTGAAAATCTTTACATCCTAAAGTATCTAATTGGGATGCATTCAGGATTTATTTTTATTGTTATACTTTCGCAGCCGCGCGCGCTCACATACACATAACCATGTGCAAGTTCTGTTAACTTTTCTACACGTATTATGTACTTACATAGTGTATAGAGAAGGTATTTTATTGCATCTTAAATTTCACACCGAGATTTAACTGGAAATACGAGTTCTCTGCATCCAAAATGGAAGCGTTTTTTAGAAAAACGTTAGTGTGTGTGAGTGTCTGTGCATGTAAGTTACTTTTATTTATAATTTTGATATTATTGATTATATTGTAATTTATTTTCGTAGATTAAGTATAGTTTTTTAAGGTAGTTTCATTCCTACTTTATTTTTAATTTTTGGATCTGCGGACAGCATAGCTCAAAAATGAAAAGTCCATTAAACATCAAACTTGGTATTAAAGTTTAGGATACCACACGACGATTTTTAGGAAAATCCCTCTCAACTACCCTTTAGTTGGCACAGTTTTCGAAACTGTTATATTCTCAAAAATAGCTCTAACAATCTTGATTAATATATTATATATTAAAGGTATTTACCTGACAAAGTGTATATCTGGAATTTTCTGGGAATAGCTTCAAAATATCTCTTTATCCTAGATGCAGTTTTTCGCATTTTGCATAACTTGCAAACTTTGAGAGAGACAAAAATATTTTGAGAATATCAAAGTTTTCGAAAGTTTTTCCATATAAAGGGTAGTTGGGAGGGGGGGACGATTTGCCTGAAAATCGTCGTGTCGCATCCTTGGAAGATATCTATTACACTTAAATACCAAGTTTGATACTTTTTCACACACACACACACACACACACACACACAAACAAGCATGGATATTTTTCTAAAAATGCTTTTACATTTTCTTCAGGGAGTCTCAAAACAAATATTTCCAGTGAAATCTCGCCATCGAATCTTTGGGTGCAATACAACAGCTTCTCCATACACTATATATATGGTACGTGTAGAGAAAGTGAAAATGGTCATACATTTCAATACATATGTGGCACTAATAAAGGAGCATTGAAAAGCAAAACAAGAATAAATAGCATATTTAAAAGTTATAAAACTATGTCATTGCTCATTATAACCTATGGGAGAGATCTGGGCCATGAACACAAATGATAAAGGAATGCTTGAAATGGCCGAAATGAAATTAAGGTACGTGGCTGGCTGTGGTATAAAAGATGACATTTAAAGTGAAACAATAGGAAAATATTCAAAATATTTAATCTAAATGATAAAACAGGAATATAAAATGAAATAGAAATACCATAGCTCCCGAATGCCAGAAGAAAAACTGACAAAACGGCCTTACAGTATAAACCAGATGGTATCAGAGATGTTGGACTACCACATAGTCGCTGAGAAGATTCTACCAGAAACCAAAAATATCATCTAGGCTTTTCCATAGAACATTCTAGATTGTTCTGCAGGTGAGAAGAAGGGAAATTTACAGAAGATTCTGATTACACATATGTTGATAACAATGCGTTTTTACGCATTTCTTTTATTTTTCTCTCCAATTGCCGGTGCTAACCTCCCTGGACCATAGCAGTTAGTCATACAGATAATGTTTCAAAACTTAAATATTTGTAGTACACAGAATAAAACATTTAATCAGCACAGCTAATGATTTGTGTATCACCAAATACCAAACAAACTCAATTATGATTTGCTCCTTTCATATGACTTTCTATACATCTCTGTAACAAATTATTGCTAATAAGCTCATTTTTCTTCTGCTCCGTGCTAGTCGATAAACACAAACGGTCTTATTTCTTAGTTCCTTATAAGTAGAAGGTAAACAGGGAATACACAATGCTAAACCGGCAGTCATTTTAAAATGTAGTTCCTAAGGAATTGAAGTCCGTTTCTTTGCGCGGCTAGCATTTGACAAGAATCTATATGAGAACAATTTTAAAATGAAACCAATAACAATAAAATGGTCTACTCCAGGAACAAAAAAGTGTATGATATAAATTGCGTGTTTTAGCGAGATCTATATCTTTTATATAATAATGTTTTTGTCTGTATCTTACGGTTTAAAAGTAATGCACAATTCAACAAAATTCATCCAGAAAGAACAAGTCTTCAGAAGATGTTCCCAGAAAATTCAAGATATGCATTTTATTTGTGATGCAAATGACTTTAAAATGCAATATTTTAATCAAAATCGTTACAGCCATAAAAACAAATTTTGAAGAGTTTCCATCTAAAAGGTAATTTGGGGTGGCGGACTTTCTAGAAAATCTTGCTGTCATGTCTTTGAAAGATACTAAAATTAAACACCAAGTTTGGTGTTTTCATTTTTGAGCTATGCTGTCCATAGACACACACACGCGCGCGTGCGCGCGCACACACGGAATTGTTTTCTGAAAAAGCTTTTTCTGGATTCAAGGGGTATCAAAATATGTATTTCCGCTGAAATCTCCGTATAGAATTTTTGGGTGCAGCACAATGCCTTCTCTATACACTATGTACATAGCACGCCTAGGGAAAGTAAAAAACCCTACATTACTGCTTGCAGTAGGGATTTTCGTAAAACAGCTCGGTTACTTGCAGCAGTTGTGTACAAAGACTCCTACTCGGTTTCAGATCAATCTGTAGAGGACTTCTTGAGATTTCTTTTACTCAGGGTGCGTACATGGTGCAGGGCTTTACTTTATAAAAGGAACAATAGTTTCTTTTCTTTGAAACTAACCTTGCCTTTGTTCAAAACGTTTCAACGCAATTTCTAATTTTAAAAATAGCCTTCTTTAATTTAAAATTGAAAAATCGTCTGTAGCCTCAACAATTGTTTTCCCAACGAAATTTCTGTAATTCCCGTCGAAAATTGCCACTGTATGATAGCTGATCTTTTATAACAATAATCTTCTTGCCTGACGAGGAATGTTATCTCACAGACAGTCTCACCAGGACCTCCTTCCCCGACGAAGTCAGATGGAGAAGTGTCAAAAGCTTTCAAAATCTTCCTTGGTTACTGCAAAATCTGTCCGTTGCTAAAAGAGGCTATTGACACAAAATTAAACAGCTCGTCGTCATATAAAAATGGACTGACGAAAAGAAACCCTCAACAAAATTATATCTTCTCAAAAAAGAACCAAGTAGTGCTAACAAAGAAACAAAATTACTGGGAAGGACGTATTCTTACAAAGACGGCTATCAAAAATACAAATCAAACATTAAATAAACATGATTACTGGTTTAGCTTCATGCTCTAAAATAATATATAGGTAGAGTGAAACAGGGGTATGCTTTACATTAAGGAAAATCCACATTTTATGAGCAAAAATTGTCGTGTTGATTCGATGATATATCGACAAGCATTGCTTTCTTTATCCTCTCTTTATGTGCTACGCTTGTGGCCATATTTGTATGATAGTATACAGACGAAATTATGTTTATGGATTCAAGAACTTGATATATAACGATATATATTGCAGCGTAGTTGTGGAAGTTAACGTTAATCTGTAATGAAAGCCCAGATCATGAACAAGCTTTTGTTTAGTGGCACCGCCAGTCAGATTATCTGTAATGCATGTGAAGCTACCAGACCGCTAATTCATTTGCTTTCGAGAGAGATTTCATTAATTGTTAATTTATTTTTGCTGCGGTAGCACTGTTCAGCTGAATGTACTTGTTTGGAAGGCCATGTCTACTTCAATGCATGCGATATACCGCAAACCGCAACAAAAATAATAAAAAAATGTGCATTTTTGTGTTAACTCTACCGCAAAGTAGATTAGTCGCTCCCCACAGACTGGAAAAAAGGGAGGGAGAGAGAGAGAGAGAGGGAGAGAGAGAATACTGAGCGAACTTGGCAACATATGGAATAATGTGGTGAGAAGTATGGTATGAACCAACATTCTGTGGCATTGTTATTTACCATAAGGAACGTATAGAATGGTCGACATCATTTTATTTATGTTGGTATATTTATTAAACGGCCGGGTGAATTTTATAGAAATGTTTCTCTAATACATATAGCAAGCAGAGTATTATATTTCACTAAAAATGTCATGTCCAGACGTTACCTGAAATTTGTTATTAGCACTGTGAATAAAAAGAGAATTAAAACAACTGTGTGTGTCTGAAAAATCATAGCTCAAATTTCTGACGTGTTTCATTTATACATTCTGTAAAAAAGTATTGTTAAAAGCTTATTCTTCTATATGCATAAATAAATATTAGCATAAATGGACTTATTACCTGCTTCATTGTAAATAGAAGGGAAATAAGGAAGTACACATGGTTAAAATGATAGTTGAGGATGGTGTCTATATGATTGAAATTCTTTCTTTGTATAGTTAAGAAATTCCTTCTGAGAAATACCTCGGAAACGGTCAATTCCACGAAAAAACATATAGCATAAATTGTGTTTTAACGAGCTGTATATTTTTTGCTAGTTAATTTTATCTATCTCTTACGGCTTACCAATAATGGAAAAAGTCTTTAATATACGGCATTTTAATCAAAATCGTTATAGCCATTTTTGAGGAAATCAAAACTTACGAATTTTTTTCCATTTAAACGGTAGTGGGGGATTTTCTTAAAAATCTTAGTATCACATCGTTGGTAGATAATACCAAGTATGGTTGGTATCAATGGACTTTTTGTTTATCGTTTATGCGGTCAACAGACACACACACACACACACACACACACACACAATCACACACACGACATTTCTGTAAAAATCTGATGTGTTTCGATTCGCATGACTTCCTCTATATCTCTTACAAATTATTGTTAAAAAGCGTATTATGCTATTTCATGCTAATCGAGATAAAAACTACCAGAAACGGTCTTATTACTTGCTTCATTGTAAGTAGAAGGAAAATAAGGGAATACATTAGGTTAAACCTACAGTCAAATAATTTAAAGTGTGGTTGCAATGGGATTGAAATCTGTTTCCTTGAATGCCAGGAGTTTACAGCTTTCCTTATTAGAAAAGTTTTAATTAGATACGTATTCTAAAACTGAAACTAATACCAACGAATATCTTGAAAACCGTCAACTCCACAAAATAATATATGACATAAATTTTGTGTTTTAACGAGATATATTTTGTGTAGAATATATTTCTAGGGTTTACCTATTTTGCTAAATTCAGAAAAATTCATTCAGAATAAACTGGAATTCAGAGGATATTTCCAGAAGATTCAATATATAAATTTTATTTGCCATGCAAATATCTTAAATATAAGAGATTTTAATCAAATCGTTATAGTCATTTTTGAGCTAATCAAAACTTTCCAAGCTTCTTTCCTTGTATTTCGGGATGGGATGGGAAATGTTCTTGAAAATTTAAATGTTGCATTCGTGAAAGATACTGTCCTTTAATATCCAATTTGGTAATTAACAGACTTCTCGTTTTTGAGCTATACTGCTCACACACCGACGCACAATCTGACATTTTTCTAAAAATGTTTTTATTCAGGGGGTCCCAAATACGTATGTATTACCATTGAAACCTCGCTATGGAATTTGTGGGTGCAATACAATATTTACACTATAAACATGGTGTAGAGAAAGTAAAAATGCTTTTATTTATTTAAGGGGTCTTAAAACATGTATTTTTGGTGAAATCCCGGTTTAGAATTTTTGGGTGGAATACAATAGGTACTTTCTCTACACTCTATGTACATAGTAGGTACATTTAGAGAAATTAAACATTAATCTTTACGTAAAAAATTAATTCAAAGATTAAATAGTTCTAACATTTAAAACATTCATATTTAAGTAATAAGCATTACTGAAATATCAATTTTTATTGTTTCATTTGTGTACATTTAACTTCTCTGGTCTTATCGGGGGCTATGACTTGTGAAAATACTCATTTTATTATAGTAAATTATTGTCATTAGGTTTATCATTTTATGTCATTAAACATACGCACATTCACTCTCACATACATATTTCTAGACTCTATGGGAGATTGGTAATAATTTTGATTAAAGAAAAATTCCCCGTCCCAATCGGGAATTGAACCCGGGATCTCTGGCGAGATGTCAGCTCGCTTACCACTCAACCACTTAGTCAGTATTAAAGTCTTTTGTGCGACTCACAGCTCCAGTTTAGAGAATTCAACCTATTTTCCCATAATTTGAGATGTGTAACATATTTTCATTATGCAATGTATTTACTAATAAATGTGTGAGATAATTTATATCTTGGACAGTAGTTATCCAATTTTAATGAAATTTGATATCGATATTAATATAACATGAATGCAATCACAGTAAATTTTCAGAAAATGTATTTAGAAATATATTCAAAATTTCACCCCCAGTTACTTTTAAGAGGAAAAAAAATGGCAGTATTATAGCTTTTGTGTGTGATTCACAGCTGTAATTTAGAGAATTCCAAATTACTTTTTCATAACTTGAGACGCGTAAAATATTTAGATAATGCAATGTATTTCCATTAAAAATTAATGGGATAATTTATATCTTGGACAACTTTATACAATTTTAATTAAATTTGATGTTGATATTAATGTAACATAAATGCAATCACAATAGATCTTCAGAAATATAATTAGAAACATAGAAATTCGAAACTTAAATTTCAATGACTCATAAGGAGAGTCAAAGTGCTGTACTTGTCAATGTTAAAGTTTGATCCGTTATCTCAACAAATAGTTAATCTTTTGATTGATAAAAAATATTATACTTTTATTGAAAAAAGATATTTAAATTTAAAGAAAAATTCATATATATAGAAATGTCGTGAAAATAAAGCCTATTTAGGTGGAAACATGAGGCAAAAATTTCAGCCCTTAATGTTAATTAGTTTCTGTGGATAACCTTACTTCTTCAGAAATTGCTTACAAACATAAAATTTAAAAAATATATATATACTTAAATTTCCAAACACAGCTTCTCAATATTTCGAAACTCTCACATAAAGGAAATGTGAGCAATATGCCAATGCTGTGAATAGCTCAAATAAAACTGTTTTATTAAAAAAAGAAAATATCGCTTTCCTAACACTAAAAATTACAAACCTAATGATGTTTTACCAAGTGAGTACCAGAAAGTTCTAAAAACTACTACACAGGATTAATTTCAGCAATAGTTTTAAAGTATTTACAATTAGCGTACCCTTATGAAGGTTACACAAAAAGGAGCAGGAGATTCAAATATGTGTATGGGATTAAAACATTAAAATGAAAAAAGATTATGAAAGTCTCGTTTCGACTCCCATTAAGAGGTCAAAAAAAAATACATCTTTGCAACAATTTATTATTAAAAAGCTTATGCTTCTATTTACTTCATGCTAATCAAGAAAAAAATGACAGAAATAGTGTTGTATCTTGCTTCCTTGTAAGTAGAAACGAAATATGGGATATGCATTTTAAAGCGATAATCAAAAGCTGGTTGCTATGTCACTGAAGTTTCTTTGTTTGTATGGAAGGAGTTGACAAATTCCTATATGAAAAAAGTGTATGTTTTTTAAAGGTAAAACCAAAAAAGAAGGAATATCTCAAAAACGATAAACTCCACGTAAAAAATATAAATAACGTAAATGGTGTGTTTTAAAGTGCTTTGCATTTTTTGTGCAGTAAGTTTTTGTCCATCTCTTACGGTTTAGCAGTTAATGCAAAATTCCATAAAATTCGGCCTGCATAGTCTTCAGAGGCTATTCCCAGAAAATTCAAGATCTACATTTTATTTGTCATTTAAATATCTTTAATATACCAAATTTTAATCATAATCGTTAGAGCCATTTTTGAGAAAATCAAAATTTTCGAATACTTTTCCATATAAAGGGCAGTTTTGGGTCGGGGGATTTTTCTCAAAACCTTGGTGTCGGATCCCTAGAAGATATTAAACTTAAAATACCAAATTTGGTATTTCACCGACTTTTCATTTTTGAGTTATCGTGTTCAAACACACGGACACACACACATACTGACCTTTTTCCGAAAATGCTTGTTTTGGATACAGGGGACCCTAAAATATATATTTCCGATAAAATCATCGATATCGAATTCTTGGGTGGAGTGCAATACCTTCGCTATATACACTATATACATAATAAGTGTAGCGAAAGTAAAAATACATATTAGAGGTATGGTAGCCCAGCAATTGAGCGTCGTTTTGGGGCAAACCATTCTATTTAATTTTACAGGTGTATTTCAACTTTGAATCCAGAAAAGTGCAGTAAGTGTAATGAGACAGTTTGTCATTAACTGATCTGTCACAGGTGAGAAGCAACCGGAATATACTCCTTGCACACTAATAACCGAACAGAAAGAGGCAATGTCGGTTATTGGGTAGCCAGAGGCCATGTAAATTAGCAGCTGTGGAAATGTCAGTGCAACCAACTTTGCCGACTGGCTCTTTTGATGTGATGTAGGATCCAGTTCTGGTTGAGTAGACGCGTCCTAATGGCTGGCTCAATGCGATATTACGGCAAAGTGAGGCAGACAGACGTTTTTGGTGCTTTGCAGAGCATATGATGCGTTGCAGACTAGAGCATTCTGTCTAGTCTAAGGCAAAGCATGAGTTTTAAAACATTTGAAGACTACCATGAACTAGCGAAAAAATCGCATTTCAACGTAATACCATAAGCATGCATTAAATACATAAACGTTAAAAACTTGATATGCAGAGTGAGTAAAAAGTATGTAATAAATGTCTTTAACGTTGCTGTTGCAACTCTATGAAGTGATATTACTTTCTCTACACGTACTATGCATATAGTGTATAGAGAAGATATTCCACCCAAAAATTCGATACCAAGATTTCACCGGAAATATTGAAAGAAATATTGAATCCAAAAAGAAAGCATTTTTGGAAAAAGATCCACGAGTCTGTGAACACGTTAATTCAAAAACTAAAGGTCCAAAACTTGGTATTTAAGTTTAGTATCTTCCAGAGATGCGACACGAAGATTTTCAAGAAAATTTAGCCACCCCCAACTACCTTTTACATGGAATTTTTTTCGAAAATTTTGATTTTCTAAATATGGCTCTAACGATTTTGATTAAAGTATCGTCTATCAAATATATTTATTTACCTAACAAATAAAGTTTATATCTTGAATTTTCTGGGAGTAGCTTCTGAAGACTACTTTATTCTGGATGAATTTTACGGAATTTTACTTGACTGCTAAGTCGTAAGATATGCACAAAAACTTACTACACAAGAAATGTAGTACACATCAAAGCACATAATTTATGTCATTACATTTTTTGGGGAGAGAGTTGATCGTTTTTGAGATATTCCTTGTTTTTGGTTTCAGTCACATAGCAACCAGCTTTTGACTGTCACTTTAACCTATTGTACTAGTCTGTAACATCACATACACAAAAATAGCAATCAACGTAATGTTTCGAAGTTCATGCCAGATCATAGGAATAGCAAAGTTGTCGTTAGTTGTTCTATGCAAGTATAACATACTTTTCTGAAGCCCATTTTTTCAAGATCTCCAAGCTTTATATGAAAAAAATGCAGTGTAGGCCTTTTTAACAAATGTAATATTTTGTCTTGTCTTTCAAACAACAAAAGTTCCATAGATATATAAGGGTTATTTTTAGATTTGCTAGAAGACAATATTGGTTCAAATTACACAAATGTATGACATTCAACTGGGACTCACAAAAATAGATCCTCACTATTTGAAAATCAACAACAGACAGCTAAATGTGCAGGGATTGAGCTTATAAGATGTGTATTGTTTTCTATTGCATATGTTACATTGTTGTGAAACAGATACATTTTAACAAAGAAATTAGTAGTATTTCTTAATTTTATAGTTTATTTTTTAGTTTCATACCTTATTTATGCACAGCACTACGTTAAAACATTTGAGGTATAGCTGATAATTAAAAGAAATTTACGTGATATAATAAAAAAGCTGATTACAGTTTTGGAATCAGTACGTCACATTTAGTAAAGTAGACATATTTTAGAGGAAGCCCTAGATTCATGCATATCGTTGATTAGTATGAAAGATTATTACCTTCTAATAGGTACGGAGCATTAGATAAGGTACTTCATTCCACCTAAAAGTATGATAATCAGATTTTACTAGAAGTACATGTTGAGGGGTTCCCTGTATTCAAAACATCTTATCTGTTCCATTCACACGACTTTCTTACAAACTTTGCTTACAAAAGATTATTCTTTTATCTTCATCATGCTAATTGAGATAAACAGCAGAATTTATTATTACTTCCTTCCATGTAAATAGAAGACAGATGAAGGATACAATAGACTAAAGCGATAGTGAAATCTTTTAAGTGTTGGCCCATTTGTTTACGATTGAATTTCGGTTGACTTTGCATTGCCGGTAAAACAAAAGATAAATGAAACGAAAGGTGACCCCGTTTGAGAAGATACATAATTTAAAATTGAAACAAACAATAAGGAATATCTCAGAAACGGTCAACTCCACGAAAGAATGTATTGGGCATAAACTGTGTATTTTAGCGGGATATACATCGTTATTGTAATACTTTTTGGCTTTGTCTTATGATTTGCGGGTTATGCAAGATTCAGCAGAATTCAACTGGAATACAGGGGTCTTCAGTAGCTATTCCCAGGAAATCCAAGATATAAGTTTTATTTGTCATGTAAGTATCTTTAATATACGATATTTTAATAAAAATCCTCAGAGCCATTTTTGAGACACAAAATTCTCGAAATTTTCCCATTTAGAGGGTAGTTTGGGGTAGGGAGATTTTTCTCAAAATCTTGGCACTGTATCCCTGAAAGATACTTAATTAAACATCAATTTCGGGATAAACGGACTGTCCACACACACACACACACACACACACACACACACACACACACACACACTGACCTTTTTGCAATTTTTTTTAATTCACGGGATCCTAAAATATGTATCTCCGGTGAAATCTTAGTATCGACTTTTTTGGATGCAATACAATACCTTCTCTATACGTCACGCACATAGTACGTGTAGAGAAAATAAATAAGCATTTTACCCAAGGGTCTGTATGTATGTATATATAAAAAATGTAAATGACGTGTTATTTGTGGTTCTCAGCGTCCCATTGTATACTGGGCGTGAAAGACCGTTTAATTTTTCTTGAGGTTCCTTTACGTGCCGCAAATCTATGACACGGGACCAACGGCTTTACTTCCCTACCGAAGGAAACCATGCTAAGGATTTTTACACCCGAAAAAATCCATCGTTCTCCGCCGGGCTTGAACCCGCGACCTTGGGTATATGAAGTTAACATGGTAACCATTACACGTATGTAATGTATGTATATAATGTGTGTATGTAATGTATGCATGTAATGTAATGTATGTGAACAGCATAACTAAAAATGAGCAAATCTTTAAATACCAAACTTGCCGGTTAATTACAGCAGCTTCCAAGGATGCGACACGGAGGTTCTCAAGGAAATCCCCCCCATTCAAAACTATCCTTTATATGGAATACTTCACGAAACTTATTACTTTTTTAAAAATGGCTCTAATGATTTTGATTAAAGTACTATACGTTAAGGATATGTTTATGATAAATGAAATGAATATCTTGAATTTGATGATAATAGTCGCTGAAGTATTCTTCATTTTGGGTGAGTATGTATAACTGGTAAGCTGTAAGAGATGGACAAAACTTACTACACAAAAAATTAGATCTCGTTAACATACATTTTTTTTCGCAGAGTTGACCATTTACAAAATATTGCTGGTTATTGCTTTCCGTTTTCAAAACAACTTTTCTCATACCTACAGTCAAATGCGCCTGTGGTACAGGATGGGGAGGGTCCAAGTAAAATGACCGGTGTGATAGCATACTTAGATGTTGATGGGGTTACATTGGACTGCAGTGACATGGACTTTGCTGTTTATTATTAAAAAATACAATACAGTTTAATTGCAAAAAAATTACAGTTTTACCTCTTTCGTTTATTAATGACAAATAGTTTTTCGTATAAAATCTTATTACTTTCTCTAGTAGGGATACAGTAGTGAAGGTACTGTTTTCCACCCAAAAGTTTGATACCGATATTTCACTGGAAATACACGTTGAGGGGTTCTCTGTATCCAATATATATATATATATATATATATATATATATATAAACTCACCATTTACGTGCAGAACTTTCATTAATGCGACACGAAGGTTTTCAAGGAAATCCGCATACCAAAACCTACCGTTTATATGGAATATTTTTCGAAAACTTTGATATTCTCAAAGATAGCTCTAACGATGTTGATTAAAATGCCATGTGTTAAGTGTATTTATATCACAAATACGATGTATATTTTTTAAATTTGTGAGAATAATCTGGGAAGACCTCTTTATTCTGGATCAATTTTGCATAACGGTTAAACAATAAGGTACAGACAAATACTCAATACATAAAGATGTAAACTTCGTCAAAACACATCATTTATGTCGTATAGGTATGCTTTTCTTCTATAGTTGACCGTTTCAGAGATAGTCCTTGTTATTGTTTTCAGCTTTAAACCACTTAAGTTTTCTCAAACGGGACCATGCAAATCGAACCGAACCTCAATTGTTTCACATAGCGACTAGGTTTTAAAAAATGTTACAATCGCAATAGCCTAAAGTATTCCTTTATTTCCGTTCTACTACAATGAAGCAAGTAGTAAGACGACGACTGCTAAGGCTTATCTTGATTCTTATGACGTATATACAAAAATAATCTGTTGTAAGAATAGTTTGTATTTAGAACTGCTAGAGAAATAATGTGAATGGATCAGATCAGATTTTTGTTTTTAATGTGTACTGTAGTGAAACTTGATTCGCGAAGATACCTACATATTGAGATGCATTCCCACTTCCCAAATGCGATACAAAGATACTGATGCCAATGATTTTGCTCGGCAAGATTTAGAATTGTTTTTGACAAATCCATCACCTTTAATCGCTATTGAAATGCAAATACTTGGGAGTTTACTTGGCGAGTAACGCTGGATGGGACGAACAGGTAAATTCTGTATCTAAGAAAGCGTGGAAAACACTGCACTTCCTAATGAGGATTTTAAAAAAGGGGAGTGCAAATTCCAGGGAAATCGCGTACAAGTCCTTAGTGCGGCCGGTCATGGAATTTGGAGTAAGTTGTTGGGACCCGTATAGAGTAAATCAAATTGATTCGTTAGAAAAAATCCAGAGAAGAGCTATAAAATTCATAAAAAGGGGTAAATGTTTTGGGCCTACAAACGCTGAGGAGATAAAATGGGAGCCGTTGAAAGTCAGGCGTTAGAAATAGAGGTTTTGCGCTTTATTTAAATCTTACGCTGGCTTAAACGCATAGGAGGACGTTACTGACAAGCTGGAAAACCCAACTTGCTATGCCCGTAACGATCATCCGTTCAAAATTAAGGGTAGAAGATACAGAACTGAAGTGGGAAAGTTCTCCTTTGTAAATAGAACCATAAAAGACTGGAATGAATTGCCTGGAGCAGCCTTTCGGGGTTGTCCTCTGTTTCTGAAGAAATTTAGGAAAAATCTTGATATCAACGTTGGATAATTTCTGTAAATAATCCTTAAATGAAATGCTTGTGAGTTTATATTGTTGTAAATACAAATATTAAATTGGTTGGTAATTATGATTATGAAATTAATTAATCTGAATTGAGAGAAAAATTAATGTTTACATATTTGTTGTAAATAACTATTATATCTAGCTTACAAAGCCATAAACTGGCAGCTGTGATTTATTGTTTATATACCTTGTATACATATATAACTCTGCCACCGGGTGATACCCACTTGCAGAGAAATAAATACATACACATACAATAATGGGCAGTGATTCGGACAAGCAGATATCAATTGCAAAACACGGATCCCTTAAAACTGCACAGTTTTAATATTAAAATCATTCCCTCGGACGTTTGGGCCATCATCGCTGACTTTCGCATGTATTTAGATCGATGATAACACTCTGAGCAGAAACTCAGATAAAATGTTGAAATATTACCACATTCCTGTTTATTACTAAATTAGGAGACATTTCGACATTTCAGCTAACTTTTACTTTCTGTAGAATACTGTACATAGTAGACAGAGAAAATGCTGTAATGCATCCAAAATTTTGATCCAGTTTTCAATATGCCTGTTTGAGATCCCCCCTGTATCGAAAAATGTATTTTTAGAAGAATGTGGGCGTGTGTCTGTGACCATCATGCATAGCTCAAAAAAGAAAAGTCAGTTCTCGATTAGCATGAAGTAAAAAGAAGAATAAGCTTTTTAACAATTATTTGCTGTAGAGATGTAGAGAAAGTCATGTGAATGGAACACATCAGATTTTTAAGAAAAGTCTCCCACCCAAATTACCTGCATGGAGCAATTTTCTAACATTTTGGTTTTCTCAAATTTGGCTCTAATGACTTTGATTAAAGCACCATAGTTCAAGACATTTCCTGATATGTCCTATTCATTTTGAATGGTTTTGCATAACTGGTAAACCGCAAGAGCTGGAGAAAATCGTAGTGCACTAAAAGTATAGGTCTCTTCAAAGTACTTTTCTAGCTATTTTTTTGGTTAATTTTGTGCAGCTAAACATTTCTCATTATATTCCATGTTGTTATTTGAATTTTTAAATTATTGTAGTTTTTTCATATAGGTGTTTGTCTATTTTTTCATTTTTTTTATTTATGGAGCCTGGTAAGCAAAGAGAACGGAATTTGTTTGTCATCATGTAACGGTCAGCTTTTAAAGGAATTTCGTTATAATTCTACTTTATTTTAGATCGCTTTAACCGCTTGGTCATATCTTGACGTAACTGTTCAAATGGTTTCCATCATCTAATCGTAATGTTTTCGGGATGGGTTGGTTCTGTATGTGAGGGATGCGTTAAGTAAAAAATAACAAAGACATATCGTCCAAAGTAGTAATCATATTCGCCCGAAATTCATTTTAAGAGTGTTTTAAAGCATAGGAGTGAATGGCGCTTAAATCATCTGTGTAGTATAAAATAATACTTTACTATAAGAATTGTTAAGCAAACCAGTTTCTCTACCATGCGTAGTCAAAGGCAAAAGTACAGCTAGCTAGCTTTCTGAGATATCATTAAAAGATTTGACGTCCACTTAAGGGAACACCAAAATGATAGAGGTGATCACAATTAGATCTTTAATTTTTTATACGGAGATTACCGGCAATAATAGTAGTATTCATACCAAACTTCATTCTTTTCATGCTGGATATATTAATTCATTCGATACAATTAGCTAAACTAAAAATATTTTCCAGCCATTGACACGCCTTCTTTGTGAAACATTGTCAGGCCTTTAGCTATATTTGGGAAAAAGTATTTTAAATATGTGAAAATAAAAAAAAAAACTGATCCTGAGAAAGATTACCTTAAACGTTCATATAGAGAGTTATTTAACCAACGCAACATTTCAATATGGCGTCGAAAACTTGTGTTATATACGCCCTAGGAGAATCAAATATTACAAATATGTACTTTAAACAATTATGCATTTTTAGCAGCAATAATTAAAAAATTAAACTTTGTTACCTAAATCGCTAAAAAAAAAAATCTGATGGGGTCCATACACATGACTGTCTCTACATCTCTGCAACAAATTATTGTTAAAAATCTTATGCTTCTATTTACTTCATGCTAATCCAGAAAAAATAACAGACTTAGTCTTATTTATTACTTGCCTACTTTAAGTAGAAGCGAAATAAGGGAGTACCATAGGTTAAAGTGATAGTCAAAAGCTGGTTGCTATGTGACTGAAGTTCCTTTGTTTGTATAGACAGGAGTTGACAAATTCCTGTATGAGAAATGTATATGTTTTTTAAAGTTGAAACCAAAAATAAGGAGTATTTAAAAAACGATTAACTCCACGACAAAAGTTTTATAACATAAATTGTGTGTGAATTAACGTGTTCTACATTTTGTGTGTGGTAAGGTGTTGCCCATCACTTACGGTTTAGCAGTTATGCAAAATTCGGCAAAATTCATTCAGAATAAAGCGGTCTTCAGAAACTATTCCCAGAAAATTCAAGATATACATTTTATTCGGGCTGCAAATAGCTTTAATATACGTGATTTTAATCAAATTTGTTAGAGCCATTGTTAAGAAAATCAAAATTCTCGAAAATTTTTCCATGTAAAGGGTAGTTTATGGTGGGGGGGATTTTCTTGAAAATCTTCGTGTCGCTTCCTTGGAAGATACTGTACCTAAATACTAAGTTTGGTATGTAACGGTCTTTTCGTTTTTGAGCTATGTTGTCCACACACACAGACCTTTCTCTAAAAATGACTTTTTTTGGATTCAACATGTATTTCCGGCGAAATCTTGGTATAAAAATGTTGGGTGGAGTACAATACTTCCTCTATACACTATGTACATAGTACGTGAAGAGAAAGTAAACAGGATTTCTATGTCAACAGTTTGTAAAGAATGAGTAAAGAAAGCTATGTGAATGTAAAACGTCAGGTATTATCTTAAATAGTAGTTTACTACCTTAATAGCTTATGCCAGTCGACCAATGCTAAGCCTTCGAACAACTTGAAGTACCGCTGATACGATTAACCATATAGGTCATCAGGATTCGATACCTCGTAACTCGACTGAAATCCTAAATCTTACTCGTGTTCACAGGCGATAACATATGTACGCTTCAGAATTACATCGACGTTAACAGTTGAAGCTCTCGATTTCAACCACTGAGGATTGTTCTTATTAGTTTGGTGTTTAACTATCAGATGCAATTAGGTTAATTTGGTCTCTGAAAGTTCCTTCAGTCGAATGCAAACTTTTCAACATTCAGTTCAAATTGATTTTACCATCCCTAGGCATTGCCTAATAATAATATTGGTTAAATAATGTAGTTTCAGACTTCAGGTACTTATCATATTATCTGTTGACATTTACGTACGTCACTCAAACTTAATTCGAAATCTGCTGCTAATTTACCATAAAAATCGGATGTGTTTCATTTACATGACTTTCTCTATCTGATCTGCAAACAAACTGCTTAGAAAGGATTGTTCTTCTTTCTGCTTTATACTAATTAGATAAACAATAGCTAAATGGTTTCATTACCTAGTTGCTTGTAAGCAAAAAGGAACTATGTGAACGCACTGGGCTAAAACGATATTAAAATATTTTAAAAGCTATCACTACGCGATTGTCATTAAATTTCGGTTCTTTAAAGAGCAGTAAAGCAAAAAACGCGGACGACTTCCTATTTTAAAAAGGTAGAATTGTTTTAAAATGTTATCGTTCACAAGAAGTGTTTTGGAAATGCTTAGCTTCACAACAAAAAGGGTAATAAGTTTTTCTTTATCTCTTAAGTTTGAGTTACACAAAACTTACTCAGAATGAAGAAGTCTTCAAAGGCTATTCCCAAAAAATTTAAGATACGTATTTTATTTGTCATAAAATATCTTAAAAATGTTTAAAGATATTTTCTGTGTTTTAATAAAATCGTTAGAACCATTTTTGAGAAAATCAAGATTATCAAAAATTGTTTCTACGTTAAATTTAAATTGGAGAGATTTTCTTGAAAATGTTCGTGACGCATTCTTAATAGATGCTCTTATTTTACTTATGGCATGCAAAGAGAACCGAATTTCAATTGTTTCACATAACCGGCTTTTAACAACCTTCGCTTTAGCCTAGTGCAATGTTTTATTTCCCTCCTGCTTACGAGGAAGCAAGAAATAAGACAATTTCTGGTAACGTTTATCTTGATTGTAGGTAAAAGAATATTTTTTTTTGTAAGAATTGTTTGCAGAACAGGTAGAGAAAAGCGAAAGGCATATGAATGGAAAAGTCAGTTATGCTGTTCAGACACACAGGGACCTTGGTCTTCCTCCGTGGTATAATGGCTACCATGCTAACTTCATATACCAAAGGTCGCGGGTTCAAACCCGGTGGAGGGCGATGGATTTTTTTCGGATGTAAAAATACTTAGCATGGCTTCCTTCGGAAGGGAAGTAAAGCCATTGGTCCTGTGTCGTAGATTTACGGCACGTAAAAGAACCTTAAGCCTGATAGAGAGGCCTCTGAGCAAAATTAGTGATCTTTCACGCCCAATTTAGAAGGGACGTTGAGAACCACAGCAGTTAAAGAGCGTCCATAAATACCACGCCATTTCTATTTTATCTTGGTAACAGTTTAGTTTAATTTCAGAATGGATTTATGAATTTTTCCAAGTTAGTATGTACTTACCTTAGTTTTGGAGTATGTCTCCGAGGTGCTTGGCTCTGGTAATTGTTTAACGTGTTTACTAATTTCTAGGACTTGACACATTTCCATGTCTCAGAAGGTTGCAGTCAGTAATTCGGAAGGTATTGGTTAATTGTTCTGCCAAATTGTATAATGACGATGTTGTGGACAATGATATGCGATGATTTTATCACGTGATAAGTTATTCGACATTCTGATTTGGCGAACAGCTCTGAATTGGTCATGATGCTCTGCACCTGTGAAATTAAATGTGAGCTGAGTTATTTTCGGTGTATTGAGTTGTTGAGATATTTGTTAAATACGGAAGAGCCCGCCTGGGTAATGTGGTGGTACTGTGTTTGCCTCACATTCAAAAGGTCGTGAGTTCGAATTTCGCTTCGGGGTTTTTCTTTGTTCTGAGAAGGCGAATGTGGAGTATTTTAAGCTCCATGGACCCTGAGATTATTTGAGCATCATTTCACCAATAACATTCATCGTCGGATATGACCAATTAGGTTAAAGTACGCTAAGTCACAAACAAAAAAATGCGGAAGTATAAACGGATACCTGCAGAGCATTTGTTAAGGTATAAATATGAACCTAAGGAAAGTGGCTAATGTGTTGTATAAGCGAAATATTAACGTAAGCTAAAATCGAATGGATCTTGTGTTTTCTATGTGTTTTTTTTTTTAAGCGAATATGAGGCAAGCGGAGGCCGTTGGGCTGCGAACAACAGGTTCCTCTGTTTTCGAGATTTTGAGATAGTTTAGGTTAGGTGTATGTAAATGAACTGGATCAAAATAAGGGGTTAAAATCTGATGTGTTCCACTCCAATGACTTTTACTACATCTGTGTAACAAATTATTGATAAAAAGCTTATTCTTATATCTATCTCATCTAATCGAGATAAATATTAGATGAAATTGTCCTTATTACTTGATTCCTTGTAAGTAGAAGGGAAAAATTAATTTGTGCCATTCACATGATGACCTCTAGCTGTTTGGAAAACAAATTCTTTTATTCAAAACATTAATCTTTTATCTGCATCGTGTTAATCCAGATAACCATAAGCAGAATTAGTCTTATTACTAGCTTCCTTATAAGTAGAAGGGAAATACGAAAGTGCACAGGCTAAAACGATACTCTCGTCTTTTAAAAGCCGGTCGATATGTGAAACAATTGAAATTCCTCCCCGCCTGGGTATTGTGGTGGTAGCATGTCTGCATCACATTCTAAAGGTCGTGAGTTCGAATCTCTCTTGGGGTGAGTTACCCGAATATAGTTTTTTTCGGGGTTTTCCCTTATCCTGAGAAGATGAATGTCGCGTAACTTTAAGGTCCTTGGACCCCGAGATCATTTGAGAATCATTTCACCAAGTTCATTCATCGTCCGGTATGACCAAACCAGGTTAAACTATATATAAAAAAAAATTGAAATTCCAATCTCTTGTCTTGTCAGTAGTAAACAAACGAGGAACGAGCAGAAAGAGATCTTACCGTTTGAGAAAAGTCTTAGGTGTCTAAAATTGAAACCAATAATTCAGAATATCTCAAAAATGGTATAAATCTACAAAACAAAGTGTATATGAAGTAAATTGTGTATTTTAATGAGATCTACGTTTTTGTGTAGCAACTTTTTGTATATTTCTTACGGTTTAGTCTCTTAGGACGCTATTCCAGAAAATTCAAGATATACATTTCGTTTGTCATAAAAATATCTTATACGTAAGGTATTTTAATTAAACTCGTTACAGCCATTTTTGAAACAATTAAATGATTTGATAATCTTCGTGTCTTATCCTTAGGAGGTACCAAACTTTAATACGAAGTTTATTTGACGGTTTTTAGTTTTTGAGACACACACGCACACACGCGGACCTTTTTCTAAAAATGCTTTCCTTTTTATTCAGGGTGACCCAAAACATGTATTTTCGGTGAACATTTTGTATCGAATTTTTGTGTACATTACACTACCTTCTGTATACACTATGTATATACTTTATATACTGTGTACATATTACGTGTAGGGAAAGTAAAACTGGAGTTTCCGAACACTGTTTCTAAGGGTTTTGAATAAAACAATACAAATTGAGGTTTCTGTAGAAAAAAATAAAAGCTGAAATCGTTCTGTAGTCAAAGTACACTTTTACTGGAAGTTTTTCTACTAATTCTTCAGAGAGAAAGTGGAGAAAGTAACAATCTATGGTAAATGTTTATATTATTTTCTTCTCACAACTACATTTAGTATTATCTGCTAGCCTAATCTGTGATCCGTCTGTCCATTTTGCTCGACGTTTTGAGTGAGTACATGTTTTGGGGCAAAGTCCTACTGATGTAGAAGAAAAGCTGAAATGGTATTTTCATAACAAAAGTAGCAGCATTCGATAAGTCTCGCTTTCGGTCGACTGCCATTTAAAACCCGTCTGATACAGAATATAACAATTGCCTGCTTTTGGAAGCGTCAAAATCTCATTGTTAGTGATGAATGCATTTACGAGGTTTATAGTGGTAGAGAACCCGTCTTTCAGAAGCAGGTAATGCACTCCGACCTGCGAACAATCCTATCGGTCCCCCAGATTGGTAGTTCCTGTATCCGCCGCATTATCAGGGAAGGCGCTCTCTGCTGCACGAATCACATCCTATTACATTTTCTGGGTCTCCCCACGCTTCTCTATGCGGCCCTATTCGCCGACGTTTTAACGTCAATGTCATATCAATTAAGGATTAGTAGCGCGGTGAATTATGGGTACGGATATATCCCTGCCACAATCATTGTTGGCAATAATTAGACATTTTGCCGATATGGAATTTCGCTAATCCATAATAAGCCTATATATTACCCTTGTAGTAAGCCACTGATGATTATGGAGTTATCACGTGCCATAGGGTGACTAAGAAGCGAATTCTGTTTATGTGCGTAAATGAAATATCGATGGTACATGATGATATCGAACGTGTAAGTGTCTCATTTGTAATTAGTCCTCAACCATCAACACCTAAATATTGACCAATCAGACACGCTTTAACATTTTAGTTACCGCAATTACGATCGCATTAAATTCATACTTACTTTATAAAGCAATAATGTGGACATTTATAAATAATTGACACTATTCCATTTATAGAGGTGTTAATTTTATCATATTTCATTTACTATTCGGCCATTTTTACTTTCTCTAGCCCTGTATGTACAATGTACATAGGGATAGAGAAGTATTGTATGCCACCCAAAAATTCGATACCGAGATTTCACCGGAAATATATGTTTTAGGACCCCCTGTATCTAAAGAAAGCATTTTCAGAAAAAGGTCCACATGTGTGTGTCCGTGTGTCTGTGAACACGATGACTCAAAAACGAAAAGTAGCTAAAATACTAACCTTGGTATTTAAGTTTAGTATCTTCTAGGGATGCGACACGAAGATTTTGAGAAAAATTCCCCACTCCAAACTACCCTTTACATGGAACTTTCTTCGAAAAGTTTTATTTTCCTAAAAATAGCTCTAACGATTTTGATTAAAATATCATATATTAAAGATATTTACCTGACATTTTGGTATATCTTGAATTTTCTGGGAATAGCTCATGAAGACTTGTTTATTCTGGATGTTTTGCTTAATTTGGCATAACTAGTAAACCGTAAGAGATAGACAAAAACTTACTATACAAAAAATGTAGATCTTTTTAAAATACACAAGTTCTGTCATATACATTTTTCTCGTGGAGCTTACTGTTTTAGAGGTATTCATTGTTACTACTATCAGTTGGGAAGTACTTATAATTTTCTCAGACGGGAGTGTCCTGGCCAAGAAAAGAAGCGATTTGTAATGACAATCGCATAACGACAGTTTTTAAAACATTTGACTATTCGTTTAGCCTAGTGTATCCGCTTATTTTCTTCCTACTTGTACGGAACTAAATAATAAGAACATTGTGCTAATGAGTACCACGATTAGCAAGGTTCAGAAAGAAGAAGAATCTTATATATGAAATTTGTAGGACACCCAGAGAAAGTCATGTGAATGCAACACATCAGATTTTTTGTTTTGTACCATTTATAACTACATAATTTTTGTTACTTTCTCTACACGTACTACGTAGTAGTGTATAGAGAAGGTATTGTATTCAATACAGTGATTTCACAGGAAATGCCTACATGTTTTGAGACGTCTTGAATAAAATAAATATTTTTTAGAAAAATGTTCCTGTGGACATCATAGCTCAAAATGTAAAGTCGGTTAAATACAAAACTTGATATTTAAGTTCAATATCTTCCAAGAATGCGACACTAATATTTTTAAGTAAATCTCCCGTCCTCAGCTACCCTTTCCACGGATTATTTTTCCAAAATTTTTATTTTCTCAAAAATGGCTCCAATGATTTTGATTAAAATATATATTAAAAATATTTACATGACAAATAAAATGTATGTCTTGCCCATCTCTTCATTCTGATGACCTTTATATAACCGGCAAACCTAATGAGATATACAAAAACTTACTACACAGAAATTTAAATCTCATTGAAACACACAGTTTGTCATGTACAGTTTTTTTTTAATTAACAGTTTTCGAGATATTCCGCATTATTTGTTTCAACTTTAAGCCACTTAAACATTGCCCAAACGGGATGACTTGTTTTTTTCTTGTTATTCGTTTGTTTACCGAACCTCAATTATTTCACGGCTTTTAAAGAACGAGGCCATCGCTTTAACCTGTGGATATTGTTATTTCCCTTCTACTAGCAAGGAAGCTAGTAATAAGGCTAATTTTGTTTATATTTATCTAGTTCAACAAGATGGAGATAACAGATTAATGTTTGGAATAAAAGATTTGCTTACCAAACAGTTGAGAACATTATGTCAATGGAAAATAATATTTTTGCCCTTCTACTTACAATGAACCATGTAATAAGGACAATTTCTGCTAATATTTATTTCGATTAGCATGAACAGGCACAAGAATAAGCTTTTTAACACTAATTTGGTACAGAGATGTAGAGAAAGTCATGTGAACGAAAAACATCAGAATGTTGTAGTCAGTGTCCAAGTTATTTCTGCTCAAATATTTACAATGTAGTATTTAGATTAATATTTTATTTACGAAATGGTCAAGATAAATATTTGATGCTCAACCTACCCAGAAAAATTATTTTGCCCCTTTTGAGGATTTATCGGTTAGGCAGACGTTTTATCATATTACACGTGATAAAATGTTGCGTATGCTAAAATCAACGAACAATCTTAAAACAGCACAGATACTAAATCTCTTGCTAGGTAGAAGACACTACTTACGTTATAAAAATATTTTTTTACTTTCTCTACAGTACTATGTATATAGTGTATAGAGAAGGTATTATAATGCACCCAAAAATTCCATACCAAAATTTCACCGGAAATGCTTTGAGACACCCTGAATAAAAAAAAGCATTTTTAGAAAAATGTCCGTGTGTGTGTGTGTCTGTGTTTTTGGGCAGCGTAGCTCAAAAGCGAAAAGACCGTTAAATACCAAACTTAGTATAAGTTCAGTATCTTCAAGGATGCGACACGAAAGTTTTCAAGAAAATCCCTCCATCATAAACTACCCTACACATGGAAAAGTTTGTGAAATTTTGATTTTCTAAAAAATGGCTGTAACGATTTTGATTAAAATCTCGTAAATTTTAGGTATTTACTTGACTAATAAAATGTATAACTTGAATTTTCTGGGAAAAGCCTCTGAAGGCTACTTTATTCTGGATGAATTTTACTGATTTTTGCATAACTGCTAAACCGTAAGAGATGGACAAAAACGTATCACACAGAAAATGTAGAGCACATTAAAACACACAATTTATGTTGATCGTTTTTAAGTTATCCCTTGTTTTTGTTTTAAGCTCTGAAAAACTTATACCTTTCTCATACAGGAAGTTGTCAACTCCTGTCCATACAAACAAAGGAGCTTCAGTCACATAGCAACCAGCTTTTGACTATCACTTTAACCACTGATACTCCCTTATTTCGCTTCTGCTTACAAGGAAACGTGTAATTAGACTATTTCTGTTAATTTTTTCTCGATTAGCATGAAGAATTGAAGAGCTTTTTAATAATAATTTGTTGCAGATATGTAGAGAAAGTCATGTGAATGGAGCACATAAGACTTTTTAAAGTTATAGTGGCAAAGATAAACAAGGAAGCCCTTGTGGCTCAAAGTTCAAGCTTCAAAAACCAAGGGATGCTTAACGGGCCCCAGGAATGAAATTTCAAATTTCTATTATTTTGTATACATTATCCCGAAACTTTTACTGTAGTTTTATTTGTTATAGTATATTTGCATACCAAATTTTAATTACCTATTTAATGCTAAGCAAATATATTCCATTTAAAATGTTTCATGCGCCTCAAAATTTAAGAATTTTTCAATTGGGGTTTTAAATCACACACAAAATATTTTTAGTAATTTTTCAATAGCTTTAGTTACTGAAATACGATATACTTTTAAAAGGTTATAAGTATTAATCTCTGAGATAATAATGTTTTCATAAAGAATAGGTTCTTAAACATTTCTAAGACTGTTAGAGAAAGGCGGTTGTCTGTAATATTGAAAAGTATACTCTTACGTTTCTGACATTTTAATTAAAATATGAGCCACCTGGGACATTTTCAAAGTGTGTAAATGTAGTTTTGAGAAAAATTATTTATCGTAAAACATATTCTAATAAACAAAGTGTATGGTGCCAGCTTTAAATGGCTGTAGGGCCAGAAGCAAAGGCGGAGGAGATAAATGTTGGATTCTCTATGTATGCTCAAGATACCAGCAACCATATTGTATAAAGAATCTCACCTGTTGCATTCGCATTATCTTCTCTACATTCCTGTAAGAATTATTGTTGAAAAGCTTATTTTTCTACCTAATTCGCGCTAATCAAGGTAAAATAAGCAGAAATGGCCTTATATCTGCTTCCTTGTAAGTAGAAGAGAAACAAGGGTGTACCATAGGCTAAACCGACAGTCATATGTTTTAAAATGCTCGTACTATAGGATTGAAAGCCGTTTCGTTGCGTGGCCAGGACTTGACAACTTCCGTGTGAGAAAAATTTTAAGTAATTTAAAACTGAAACTAATAAGAAATATCTTGAAAAATGTCAATTCTATGAAAAAATGTATGACGTAAATTGTGTATTTTAGTGAAATATGCATGCTCTATGTAGTAAGTTTGTCTGTTATGGTTTACCAGTTATGCAAAAGTCATTCAGAATAAAGAGGTCTTCAGAGGCTATGCCCAGAAAATTCATGATATACATTTTATTTCTCTTGTAAATATCTTAAATGTAAGAGACTTTAGTCAAAAACGTTGATCGAGATATTGATCGAGATATTTCCATGTAAAGCGTTGTTTGTTAGTGGATAGATTTTCTTGAAAATCTTCGTGTCACATCCTTGGAAGATATTCAACTTAAAATACCAACGTTTTTATTTAACGACCTTTTCGCTTTTGAGCGCGCACACACACACACACACACACACACACACACGGATATTTTTCTAAAAATGAGTTGTTTTTTTATTCAGTAGGTTCCAACATGTATTATCGGTGAAATCCTGGTATTGAATTTTTGGGTACAATACAATCCATCTTCTATACACTATGTACATAATATGTGTAGAGAAAATAGAAATGCTTTTTTATACAGGGACCCTAAAACATGTATTTTCGGTGAAATCCGGCATAAAGTTTTTTTGAAAACAATATCTTCTCTATAGATTGTGTACGTAAGTATAAAGAAAGTAAAACTTAGCAACGGGATAGAATGCATAGATTTTCCGGTGAGAGAACGAAGAGCGGATATGTATGCAAGTTGAAACTTACTGCTTAAGAATTTCTATGCTTGATAATCACAAGTCAAATTTTCAGACTTTTTCTCAGTTTCCTCCTTTGAGAAAATTAAAGCTTTTATCTAAAATGTTTATACAATTATTCTACAAATAATAAATTAAGTATTAACCAAAAATAAAGTTAAAATAAAATATTTAAAATATAATTTATAATTCAAAAATAAATATTTAATATATAAAATTAAAGAAAAATACAAATCCTAAAATATTTCTTTTGTTTTATTTTAATGCTATCATAATTCTCAATATTACAATTTTCCATATAATACATAAAATAATGATAAATTTATAAAGTTCCTGTGTATTAATTTAATTTTTATTTACCACGAATATTATCCTATAAGACATAATGCGTGTATTTATAGCTTGTGCTTTTACTTTTATATACTTTTAAATTTTTATTTATAGTGTATTTTATTTATATATATATATGTTGCAAGCACTACAAAACAGAATGAAGTAGCCCCATGGGTTGGACTCCCGGTGACCCCCATTATAACTTCGTATTTTCGTGGGTTTTCTGTGTCGACAGGAGAATGCTAGGGTGGTTTTCAATGCCAGGAACGTTTCCGGTGTATCATACCTTATCGTATTTCATATCGCCTTTCTAGGTACGAGGGTACGGTGGATATGCGCTTTTAACTGTCTATTACTCCCTTGGGAGCGCTGGGGAGGGAAGCTGCAGGAGTGTCTCCATCTGTGAACTACTCGTGTAAAGGACCTCTCAATTTTGCACCTGCCGCTACTGGGTCAGGGCAACAATCCTTCAGATCTTTCATCTCATCCCTTCCTCCTTAAATCCCCACCTGCTCCTTGTGAGGAGCTGCAATGAAGACAACGTAAATCTTGAATTTTGTGTAATAATAGTCTAAAGAGCTCTTTTGATTCATAGTACAATTTCAAAACTCTTAAAAGATTAGTAAAAGAAAGACACACGTGCTACAAAGAACGTTCTATTATTTTAAGTCACTTTCTTTTCTTTCTCTTGATAGAAGTAAGAAGTATGGTAATGAACTTGCTGGGACTCCAAACAGAAAAGGGGCATTAGTTCTAAAGAATTATTGAAGATAATATGCTTCCATGGCATTATTCCCAAACAAACAGTAACGTATTGTAAAATGGGTGAAACTACGATGCGAACTGAGGTAGGTATGTTTATATTGTGATGTAGTTATCGGCCTTAGTTATCACGTAGAAGGTACCGACTTTACGAACAACTGATGTTGCTGACTTGGTCTTTCATTCAGCGCAAAGACTAGAAACTCTATAGTAAGATTGTTCTGAAATTTTCTTTCTCCACGCCTCTAAAACATTCTGGAATCTATTGTAAAGTTCAGCGGATTCGCAGGATGTTATGGAGTTGATGCACGTTTTTTGACAAATATTCCCTTAATATGCAACCACTTCGGTTCGCTAGTTGGTTTTTCGTCTTCATCTAACAGTTTTCCCACAAACCAAACATACAATTT
The DNA here is from genome assembly GCA_030762935.1 of Hymenopus coronatus. NCBI lineage: Eukaryota > Metazoa > Arthropoda > Insecta > Mantodea > Hymenopodidae > Hymenopus > Hymenopus coronatus. The sequence goes on along the minus strand of CM060898.1, from coordinate 82,913,411 downwards.
CTTAATTGATGTTTATTCCATAGCGTTAATTGCGTTACGAAATAAACAACGCCTGTTAATGTAGACTATCTGTTTTACTTTCACGTTTTTACATCTCCATATGTGACATGGTAATCAAGGTAGTGTGTGGTCATTGGCCTTGCTTAAAAGCTTTTGAACTCCATTACGATACAACATTCGTTACCGGCAGGACTGCCCATTTAACGCTACACCTTCTGCCCTGCACTTTCGGGGAAAATGAACACGTATGTGTTTGTGTGCCTCTCCTTGGAAGAAATAACTTAATAAGTAAAATGATTAGAGTGTAAGTGAAGTAAGTATTGATGTATTTCTGTTCATTACACCGTTTTTATTTATCAATACCAACATTCGCACTTATAACAGACTGAATAAAAGAGAATAATCGCGAGTGATGCAGTTAGTTAATTCTTGCTCTTGAAATATAAAGCACTGAATATTCAGTGTACGCTACGAGTGAGGTTGCGCTACATTTGTGACATACAATGAGCGGGAGAGATTAGAGTATAAAGAGTGGAAGCTATGAGTATAAAAATAAACTAAAAGTATTGTAAATGGGACCAATGTTTTCAATTGTTCTTAAAAGTTTGAATTTTGGGCAAAATTCTTATTGGGGGGAGGGGAGGAAGGGCCTTTGCTTAATTTTACTCAATTCACCCCTCAGTTACCAATCCAATTCGCCCCTCACTTACCGGTATTGCATTCGTATCCAGTTTGTTAACTATCCGAAAAAGAAGCTGATCCGTGCGTATTTTATTACGCCGCTACCTCGTCAAAAAGTGAAGTAACAATTCAACTAGACCACACTGACACTGGAAACTGGACTGCCACAATACTGTTTTCGTCATTTCATGCAAGTAATTTGCCTTGATATAAAGTTGATTTGAGCTTTAGTATGCTTCCATTCTTCTGTCGAGCAAATCAAAGTAAAACTTTAAGCTGGATATGTAAATGATATCCGTGGGAGTCTGGGAAGGAAATAGCTGAAATTTCAACATAGGTGCAGCATGTTTCCGAGTTCACCTCCTACACGGTCTCAGACAGAAAACTATTTTTAGTTCTTTCTGGTAGAAATGTATTACCTGTGCAAAGTTTCAAACTGTAATTTTTGGTTCAATGCTCTGATTGGCTACTATTGACATTCCTCTTCGAAAGTTGGGTTTACATATGAATAAAATTTTCTCAGCTTGCATTTTTGTGTTGAATTCTTGAGTAAGAGTTGAATATTTTTCCAAGAGCTGTTAACTTAAATCCAGAGTAAAAGCGTAATGCTTAATATTTTTTACTTACATATCGGACATGAGATTGCCCGCTAATATTTCCGTTTGTCTTAAAGATGCAAACAGAATCTTCAGCAAAACATTAGGTGAAAATTAAAAGCCCTATACTACTAATGTTAAATCTAATAATCAAGACCCACTATGTGAAAATTAAAAGCCCTATACTACTAATGTTAAATCTAATAATCAAGACCCACTATTTCAGAAACCTCTCAAAATTTCAGACCGAAATATGTATAGATTCATGCCTTCTAAATTCACTGGTCTAGTTTTATACAGTAAATTATATTACCATATTTTCATTCCTATTTATATGAATTTATTTAAAAGGGGCCTCCCTATAATATTAAACAAACATTCAGAGAAATACCTAAAGTTGGATTTTGGCATACTAAAATCTAATACCTAGTTTCTGAGAGAACAGATACTTTATACTAGAAAATATCATTTACAAAATAAACTGTTCAAAGTAAAAGACAAAACTATCTCCTGAAAGATGGAATAAAGAGTACTTCTCTATTCGAAATATTTTTTTCTATAAGGTGGAGCAGAAATAACAGCATAAATCTGCAGATAAAGTCTTAGGCTTTTATCTACTAGACATTTACGAAGAAAAGCACAAGTAAAAATGGCTTTATTGCTTGTACAAATGAAATAAATAATCTTGAGAGTTAGCCAATACTTTTAAAAGCCGGTCGCTATATAATTGTTTTGAACTGCCGTTCTCTTTTCTTGACCTGGATAAAAAAATATGAACAACGATTTCCCGTTTGAATAATCCGTGTTTGAAAATTTAAACTTATAAAAGCAAATATCATGGAAAATAGGTTTGCTCCACATCAAAAATGTATTTGGCAACTACGTTTTTTGCTTATCTCTTAAGAAAGTCGACATTTAAGGACAAAAGTCGTTAACAATGTAAAGTACTTCAGAGACAATTCCCAGGAAATCCAAGAAATGTAATTTATTTTTCATGCAAGTATATTCGATAAATATTTTAGTTGAAATCGTTATGCATTTGCTAAGATCAAAATGTTCGAACATTTTTCCATGTGAAATTTAGTTTGAAATGGCAGAAATAATAGAAATCTTTGTGTCCCACCCGTGAAAATATTGAACACTGTATCATATTTTGTATTTATCGGATTTTCGTTTTTTGTTATGCTCACTGACACTCGCTAACACACACAAACTCGCACACAGACTCACGTGCACTCGTGCACGAACCATTTTTTAAAAATAATTGTTCTGATTCAGGAGATCCTAAAACGTGTACTTCCAATGAAATTTCGGCATCAAATTTTTGTTTGGCATGCAATAATTTCTCTACTTATATAGGTACTATTAAGATGTAGAGAAGGTAAAAACATATTTAAAATATGTGTATTATGCTGACAATAAAACTTGCCAAATTAAAAAGACTAAAAAAAAAAAAAACAACTAAAAACAACCTTTTTGCCAAGCTTCACCATTTAATCTACGCCGAAGTCGAATTTATTAATGTTGCATCAACACCACCTCTAGGATAAACGTAGCGGATATGTGGAAAATGCAAATTTGTACCAAAATCGCAGGGCAGCTTTGTAGGTCATGAGATTGATTCAGTGAAATATCATACCACTTTTTCTGTGTTAATTAACCAATCAAGATGATTCCGCGGTAACTCGTGACGCTGATTTACGAAAGATCACAGCATTTGAATGCCTACTTTGACTTTTGGTTTTTCGTGGTTTCCGTGGTTGGCAGACCAATCTGGAGTAATTTCATCTATCACGATTTCCTTTCTATTATTCTCATTTACTACTTTTATCTTTCATGTGTATTTTTAGATTCTCCTTTTCATAGCGGTTTTGGAAAGATGATGTGGATGTTTACTCCAATAAAATAATACACCATGTGGATTCTAGCCCTTGTAGCCCTTTGTTTGTCACGGGTCGTTCACCGCTCTCTTCTATGCAGCACCAGGAATGTACGAGTCGAAATTGGGAACGACTTCCGCGTGTGTCTGCCAATGGCCTCCTATGGCTCCTATGGCTCCTTCTCTTATCATTCCTCCTGAGGAATGTTAACCCCCAATAAATGTATTAGATACAGTGCAAGGTGTGCACCATGCTTAATGGTTCTGCTGCAGAAATTATCCGACCAGCTTCTGACATTTTTACCGGTAGTACACAGGAATAAATTGAGTGACTTTTAACAGCATCTCTAAATACATTTTCTAAGGGTATGTATGACTGAAATTTCATGAAAAATCATAAAAAGTAAACTTGTTTATTTTAATTCAATAAAATAATTTAAACATTCGTTAGTATAAAAAGGTATAATTGGGACTAGGCGCCATTTTTAAATGCCGTAAATCACTAGAGCCACAACAGAGAATTAGAAGTGAAACTGAGATAGACTAAGGAAGAAAATCTTCAGTTCAATGAGATCCCAATCCCATCATGCAAAGTAAAAAACGAAGTAGTTCCGAAGAAAAGGAGCAATGCAAGAAGAAAAGGAAAGGAAAGGGATAGCTGAGGGTCCAAATGAATGTGGTGAATTTTAATGTGAAACGTGCACTCATATCTTTCCTCCTTGATATTTTCAGCATTGTTCTTCTTCTAAAATGTTCCTTGCGGAGCAGTTCTTCTGTTATACACATAACATTTGCTGTACATGTTCTAAAAGATACCATGAATAAGAAGTGCTCTAGCTTTTATTGACAGATGTATTCAAGCATATATTTACAATTTTCAAACAGAAAAGTTAAATTTTTATGACAAAGAAGCACATTCATAAATTGAAAAAAAAAATGTTGGAGCCTAAACCAAAGAAAATGCAGGGAAATCTTCGAAAATTTCAAAAAGTAAATTATTTTGAACCTAGGGTTAAATTATCAGACGCACATTTAAATTTTTTTGTTGCAAGGGACCGTTTTAATGATGTGACAAAAGCATAAACACATTTGACATTAATCCCCAAACTATTAGAAAAAAATAAATGTCATTTGGACTCTTAGCTTATCTGTATTACATCTGTTTTAAAAACCTAGCATTATTAGTTTGGAAGTTTAAATTTTGTCATACAGTCCTTTAATCATTCAAATAACCGGAGTCCAAAATGGAAATCATAACAAATGTTCAGAAATATTTTACCCTACGTACATTATAAAATACTTCTTTTATTCCTCTATCAGTGCTGTGAAAACTTTATAACAATGTGCAAGTCAAGTGAGCTACGTTTTAAGACCACTTAACAGAAAAACGGTGAAGTGTAAGTTTTATCACCTAAAATAACATTACCCGTTCTATTATGCCTAAGCCTTACAAAAAAGACTTTCTGACAGGCTTAGCTTATAAGTTACTCTAAAATTCTGAGAAAATATTTTTTTCACACTTCACAAAGTACATTTTGGAAAATACTGTATTTATTGACATTTTCTCGATTCAGAATAGAATTCAAGATTTTTCTATGAATTATGGATGTGGCTTTTTCTGTACAAAATTGAAATAAAAAGTGGTATGATGAATAAATAGATTAAAACACGAGACTATCCATTTAAAAACATCTTTCTAATTACACTTAGTGTTCATTATGTTTCTGTACGCTGTACATTGTAATAAAGGCTTTCAAAATATGTGCATCAGAGTATGGATTTTCTTGGCTAGGTCTTTTCATATTTTAAACCTTTTTAGTCAATATTATTTAAGTTGCAGCATATCATTATAGACTTTCTCAGGATGCCTTTGCTCTGCGTGAACATTTTATGGGTATTAAAACCGCAAAAAATATTGTGATGGAGAAAACATTTTCCGAAACAGGTTTAATATAAGTTTTTTTTTTTAATAATATCCCCAATTTTTGGGAATGTTATTGAACACACTTTGACGTGTTACACTCATATGACTTTCTCTAACTATTCTACAAATAGATTTCTTACAACACATTATTCTTCTTTCTACACCATGCTAATCGAGGTAAATATTAGCAGAATGTACTTATTAATTTCTTATACGAGTACATAGAAGGGAATTAAAAAAATTGGCTATGCTAAAGCGATGTTCAAATGTTTTAAAAGGTATCGTTATGCGATTACATTGAAATTGGCTCCTTTGACTGTCCAGGATTGAAACAAATGAAAAACGGACGCTTCCTGTTCGAAAGGTATAAGTATTTTAAAATTGAAATCAATAACAAAAAATATCTTGGAAACGATCAACTCTACAACAAAACTGTTTGACATAAATTTGTGTTTTGACGAGATCTATTATATTGTTGTTAGTAAGTTTTGAGCTATCTCTTACGGTTGAACCCTTATCAAAAGTTCTGCAAAAATGAACCAGAATAAAGTGGCTGAAACTATGAAATTCAAAGTATACATTTTGTGTTATGAATAACTTTAATGTATGGTATTTTAATTAATATCATTAGCTATTTTTGATAAAAAGAAAATTTCCAAAAATTGAATAAATCAATATAAAATGTATGTGGGTCACATAAAGTCTATATTTTATATTCCTGGGTATTGCCTCTGAAATCCTCTTTATTGTGGATGAATTTTGCTGAATTTGCATAACTGATAAACCGTAAGGCGTAGACAAAACTTACTACACAAAAGTATAATCATGTTAAAGTACAATAATTTAAGTCATATACGGTTTTTTGGCAGAGTTGACCGTATCCGAGACATTCCTTTTGTTTGTTTCAATTTTAAACTATATAACGTTTCCTAAACGGGAAGTCACCTTTCTTTGCATCTCTCTTATTTTACTGCTGGCCAAGCAAATCGAACTGAACCTCAATTGTTTCTCTTAGCGACTGGTTGTTTAAAAGATTTGACTATCGCTTTAGCCTAGTGTATTACCTTTTTTCCCTTCTACTTACATGGAATAAGCAATAAGACCAATTTAGCCAATGTTTGTCTCGATTGGCATGATGTGGATAAAAGAATAATCTTGAAAGCTAGAGAAAGTCATGTGCGTGTGTGTATGTGTGGGGGGGACGGAGGGGTATTCCACACTGCAGCCGTGAGCTTATTGTACGTAGGACACTGAAGGAGAGGATGAAATAAGTATAATTTCAAAGGGTGCCCAACATCCGGACAGGGAGAGCGCCGCTGCGAAGGGTCCCTACTGTTCACAAGCAGCTGTTCATCTCGACACGGGGAGCGCCAGGAGCCCGTGGCTCAGTCCTGGATAGAACACATGAGTCTGCAGAAAACCACTAATGCCATCCCACCGCCGTGAGTGCAGTCACCTCCACGGATTGGCGGCTCTACCACAGTCCTCATCGACACTTGCAACCCTATAAGAGATCAATTGGAATGAAATGAAGGGACAGAAAGCACGGGGAATGAAGAGGGAAAAAAGAAGCATTTGGAAATTATGGAATAATTTGAGCTATATCAGCCATTGGTTTCTTAGGTTTTGTAGTTAGCACTTTAATTTTATTGATATATTAAAGACTTTAAGTTAAAAAAACTAATATCCATCAAAGTTCTCCAGCATTCGCATAGTGACCCGGGAAAATCCCGAAAAACCTATGGGTCAGAACCCACGATCTTCCGAATGCCAGTTCCAGACGAAACGCCTGAGCCAATGGGCTAGGTGAGAAAGTCGCCGGAATGGAATACATAACACTTTTTTTTATTTCGGTCCTTTTAAAACCTTCCATTCATCTCAAAGTCCTCAAAATGGTTTCGTCGCTTATTCCACGTTATCGCAGCGTCAACGTTTCCGCACTGTGCACTGTCACATTGTGTACAAAGCATACATGAATGTGAAATTGCGCGTATAAAACACAAGACTCCAAAAGCCTTGTTCTCTCCGTGTTAATCAAACGGATTTTATTGAGTAGGCGTTTTTTTGCCAATTTTAATCAACTGAGCATATGTTCCGTACCTGACGAAACATTTATTATTCCAGACATTGCGCAAGTGACGGCCATGTCCGTATTCCGTCACTGTCAAATTGTAACGTATTGGCTATGGGCTAGCGGACTGACTGACGTGTGTATCTATTGCATAGCGTTCTCTTTCAGAACTGATTAGCGCGGAAAGTTTATGCTCTGTGCTCTCTACAAATACACCACAACATGAATTGTTTAGAAGTGATGAAGCATGACATTTTATGTATTCTATAGAGCATCGCGCTTGATAATGGCAATTAAACGTCTGTTCCGAGGTGCAAAACCGTGCTATCGAATATCGATGTGCTCTGCAAGTTTCGAATTGCAGTTTCCTTTATTTCAGAAATTATGACGTATAACGTATCTATATATTTCACGCAATAGGACACTAATATATAGTATTCAGTTATAATGGTGATTTTTAACTTTTATTTCCTCGACGCAGCACAGCTCAAAAATGAAAAGTCGATTAAATACCAAACTGGAATTTTCTGGTGTTCAGAAAATGTTGAAAGATTTGACTATCACTTTAATTTAGTGTATATCTTTATCTCCCTTCTACTTAGAAGGAACTAATACAACTATTTCTGCTAATGTTTGTTTAAATTCCACGGTGTAAGTGGTGCAAAAGGGAATAATCTTTTGTAACAATAGTTTGTAGAGAAAGTCATGTGAATGAAACACATCAGAATTTTCTTATTCTTTAAAAGTCATGTCGAGTTTTAGATGTTTTTTGCGATGGCATTGGAGGTGGCCAAAATAAATATTGCTTCAACATTCTTTGCAGATAAACTATATTTTATAAAATGCTGTGTGTGCGTGCGTGATTCATATACGAGTAGTTGGATAAACTTCATATTCAAGATTCAACTAGTATCAAAACGAGTATTTCTAATGATTTCTCCATATCAAATGTCTGGATGGGATGTAGAAGTACTTTTTTATATATAAATAATAGAGAAGGTAAAAACTAAAGATTTTCGGATACTTCCGAATTGTTGTTAACAATGTGTTAATTATTGTGACCTTTTCACTATCACTCAATTATGTACTTTATTGTCATTTAACTTTGAATTGCGCGTGGAGGTATAATAAACAAACCTAGAGTAGCTTCTACTAATGCTACTTTAATTGCTGGAATGTAAACCAAAAAATCATGTTACACTCACATGACTTTCTCTAGCTGTTCTACAAACTTCATACATAAGATTCTTCTTCTTTCCGCATCTTGCTAATCGAGGTACTCATTAGCACGATGCTCTTATTACTTAGTTCCGTATAAGTAGGAAGGAAATAAGGGAATACACTAGGCTAAACCAATAGTCAAATGTTTTAAAAGCTGTCGTTATGCCATTGTCATTACAAATCGCTTCTTTTCTTGGACAGGAGTAGAACAAAAGAAAAACGGACACTTCCGTCTGAGAAAAGTGTAAGTACTTCACAACTGAAACTAATAACAAAGAGTACCTCTAAAACGGTAAGCTCCACGAGAAAGATGTACAAGATTTAACTTGTGTATTTTAACAACACCTAAATTTTTTGTATAGTAAGTTTTTGTCTATCTCTTACGGTTTACTAGTTATGCCAAACTAAGCAAAATTCATCCAGAATAAACAGTCTTCAGAAGCTATTCTCAGAAAATTCAAGATATACATTTTATTTGTTAGGTAAATATCTTTAATATATGATATTTTAATCAAAACCGTTAGAGCCATTTTTAAGAAAATCAAAATTTTCGAAAAAAGTTCCATGTAAAGGGTAGTTTGGGGTGGGGGGATTTTTCTCAAAATCTTCGTGTCGCATCCCTGGAAGATACTAAACTTAAATACCAAGTTTAGTATTTTAGCTACTTTTCGTTTTTGAGTTATCGTGTTCACAGACACACGGACACACACACGGACCTTTTTCTGAAAATGCTTTTTTTGGATACAGGGGTTCCTAAAACATGTGTTTCCGCTGAAATCTCGGTATCGAATTTTTGGGTGGCATACAATACTTCTCTGTCCCTATGTACATTGTACGTATGGTCTAGAGAAAGTAAAAATTATCCCTTTAGTCACACTATCGCTTGTTCTTGCCTACTCACAAATCGTCACTTTGCGTCGCATCAGTAACTCTCTCATCAGCTGGCTCAAGAAAGCTGGCCGGTAATATTAGCAGGAAATTTGAAAGTGTTCGTGAGTCAGAGCAGAAACATCTAGAATTATTTCGTTGCGTGTTGAGCGTTTCTACATTTGTATCGGAAAGAACGTCCCCTGCTTGCTATACAACTAACTAGTCGGCTGGTGCTGAAGGATAGAATAAATACATTCTACAGTAACTTGGTCACATTATTACATTATTTTATTACTACCAAATATACTCCAAAATTGTTTAATTTTCATAAAAATCGGAACGTTTTCTTTAAAATGGTTGGTATTATTGAACTATAAGTGAATGAAATAGTTGAAGTTATTATATTCAAAGCAGGTGATCTTTCAAGGATATTAATATAAGATACTATATGTATACGTAAGGCGCCTCAAAATAGAATAACTTTGAAAGTTATAAATTTCAGTAGCTAAACTGCAATTGTTTATACATATATCGAAAGTATTCTATTATTGTATTATCTGGTACATTCTCAAAATCTGAAGGTTATCTCACTGAAATTCAAGATATTTTGTACTTTGTATATATTATTTAGGGGAGACCAGTCTAAAATGACATCTCAAGGTAAAATGGCACACTGGTGTTTCTGACAAAACCAGTCGTTCAATTATTTTAAACTAACCGCAATTAGATCTGTCATTTTGGTATTAATGTTGAAGGGAAAATGGCGGATTTGTAATACGCGGCATTTTTTCTATTCTAAGCATATATTTGCATTTGTATGTTTCTTGTACGATTATGTAATGAAGCTACATCAGCATTTGTAGTGAGAATATTGTTTAATCTACAAAATTGGTATCCAGCTCAAGCACATAATGTAAGTAACAAGTTAATATAATTTTTTCGCCAATATATTATAATTGTTTCAACAATCAGAGTAGCTAACTTGGGGTAAAAGAATAATTTGGTATGTCATTTTACTCGAGGGCCTTCATTCTGACATCTGTGTTACGTTTTATTTCATACTTCAACAGAGAAGTGAACAAGTAGGCGAGAAATAAACCAGGAAGGAGTGTTACTTTATTCCATATTCCCAAATTATTCTGTGGCGTTTATTTGATGACTGCTACCCTCCCGAACGCAATTTCTCGTATTAGAGCGTGTAGTATAAATCCACTTAATCCAAATATCTTTCCGGTTCGCATTAATAGCACAGTAGAGAATCTGATAAACCTGAATGTGTAGAATTAAAATATAACAGCTCTGATGAGGATTCCTAAAATAATGTACAATGAAATACAGCTGTCCAGTTCTGAAGAATATCATTTTTATGGTGTTTAACGCCCGCTTTTCCTACAAATGGCACCATATCCACTGATGATGCATGGAATGAAGATGGAGCACCGGTGGAATGCGATGGTGGAGGAAACCGGAGAACTCTGAGAAAACCCACCCCTGCACGGATTTGTCCATGATAAATCCAGCATGCGGTCACTTGGGCATCCTAGGTGAGAGACGAGTGACCTTACCACTCGGCCACGACGCGGTCACTGAAGAAATTAGACAAGCTTTTGTTGTTTTTTTTCATTTTATGAAGGGTTTTGTAAAGTTTGTAATATTTTTCTGACCATAATGGCTGTAAGTCATTTTGCCCACAGTTTAGGCCTAAAATGATACACAGGTAGCAATGTGATAATTTTTTTTTATGGAAATGTTATCGTAGAATTTTAAGTTCATTTTGTATAAAGTGCTTGATAATATTTCAGAGTTTCTAAAAAAGCATGCAATCGTGTACTTAAATATAACGTACAAAGATTTAAACCAAATTTTGTTTAGGGTATGCTATTTTAGGCCAGTCTTCCCTATAGTAACATAAATGTATTGGTTTCGAGTAAAAAGCAAATTCAGTTGTTTGCACCGAAATGTGTTAGTGTTAACAATATTGTCACAGCCGTGGATTGTGACTGGAGAATGCAGCTTGGGAACACAGATGGAAGAGTTAAACCTCTATAACTGAGTTAATTGTGCTAGAACATCAAGTATTACAAAATATCTTGGACCGGATTACTTCCTGAAGGGAGTCTGTGCTTCTGAACCGATTACTTTGTATAAGCAAAGAGTTGAGCACCAATAATAAGTTATATTTTAAGTCAGAATCCAACAAAAAAAAAGCTGATGTGTTCCATTCATATGACTTTCTCTACATCTCCGCAACAAATTATTGTTAAAAAGCTTATGCTTCTACTTACATCACTCTAATTGAGATAGCAGAAATAGTCATATTACTTGCTTCTTGTAAGTAGAAGCGAAATAAGGGAGTACCATAGGTTAAATTGACAGTCAGAAGTTGGTTGCTATATGACTGAAGTTCCTTTGTTTGTATGGACAGCAGTTGGCAAATTCCTGTATGAGAAAAGTATAATTTTTTTCACGCTGAAACAAAAAACAACGAATATCTCAAAAACAATCAACTCCACAAGTGTGCATTTTCCTGATCTACATTTTTGTGTAGTAAGTTTTTGTCTATCTCTTACGGTTTGCCAGTTATACAAAATTCAGTAAAATCCATTCAGAATAAATAGCTTTCAAAGGTTATTCCCAGAAAATTCAAGACATACATTTTATTTTTTAGGTAAATATCTTTAATATACGATATTTTAATCAAACTCGTTAGAGCTATTTTTGAGAGAAGAAAAATTTTCGAAAACTGTAAACAGTATTTGGGGCTGGGGTATTTTCTTGAAAATTTTCGTGTCGCATCCTTGGAATATACTGAATTTAAGTACTAGGATTATCAAGGAGCTGTAAGCTAAACTTCCGGTTTAAGAACTGATTTTAAATTTAATTAATTAAATTAAAGCTTTCTATAATCATAAGTAAATGTTCATAATTCTAAATAACACATGGCAACTCACAACAGTATATGACAATACTGAACAGCACTATACAACCTCCGCTCTGAGCTTATATTCTCTAGCCCGCAAGTACAACAACAACAACAATAATAATAATAATCATAATAATAATCATAATAATAATAATAATCATAATAATAATAATCATAATAATAATAATCATAATAATAATCATAATAATAATCATAATCATAATAATAATCATACTCATAATAATCATCATAATCATAATAATCATCATAATCATAATAATCATCATAATCATAATAATCATAATAATCATACACATAATCATACGCATAATCATAAGCATAATCATAAGCATAATAAGCATAATAATCATAATGATAATCATCATAATCATAATGATAATTATAATGATAATAACAATAATAATAATTATAACAATAGTAATAACTATAATAATAGTAATAACTATAATAATAATTATAACAATAGTACTAACTATAATAATAATTATAATAACAATAATAATAATTATAATAATAATTATAATAACAATAATAACGATAATGATAACAATATAGTAATTGTAATAATAATTATAGTAGTAATTATAGTAATTATCATAATTATAATAATAATTATGATAATTACAGTAATAATTGTGATAATTACAGTAATAAGTATGATAATTATATTTATGATTATAATAATTATCTGTATAAAATGCTGGTACCTAATTTCTAAATCCAGGGTTAATATGCCAGATTGTTAAAACTTCATTTATCTATATACAGCATACACTTATTAACAGATTAATTATAAATAAAAATTAAAAATAAAGTATACAGCATAGAATAAAAATAGGCTAATAAATTATAACAAACTACATAACAAAACTAATAATAATACAATAAAAGGATAAAAGTTTCTAACATTGAAATTATTACTTACATAATTTAATCTTGATAAATAGCCAATAAAATACAAAAATAAATTAAAAACAAACATACGTATAAAACTATACAAATCACATAATACATAAAAACACACCACAAACATAAACATTTAATACCAAAATTAATTTCTACTTCACATAAACCTTATTCTTCTACTACATTACAACATCCTTACACTACCACCACATAAAAACTAACAAATATACAGATTTAATTTATTTTTCAAAATTTGTTTCAAATATGTAGTACCTTTCATCTATTTATATTATTAATTTTACATTTTTATTATTTTTAAATTATTATTGTTATTATTAATTAGTACCAATTATTAATAATTATTTTTATTGATTTATTATTATTAATTATTATTATATTTATTAACATTATACTTTTATTATTACAATTTAATTTTACTATTATTATTTATCCAATGTTTTAAATTTTTTAATTTGTATTTTTTAAAAAAGATATATTTAATATTTATTTTATATTATTGTTTTATTTTTAATATTTATTTTTTATATTATTGTTTTAATTTTTTTTATTATTATTAATACTATTTTTACTTTCTCTATATGCACTACTGTACATAGTGTATAGAGAAGGTATTATACTCCACCCAAAAATTCGATACCGTGATTTCACCGGAAATATATATTTTAGGGTCCCCTTTATCTAAAAAAAAAAAAAAAAAAAAAAAGCATTTTCGGAAAAAAGTCCGCGCGTGTGTGTGAAGTCGGTAAAATATCAAACTGGTATTTACGTTTAGTATTTTCCATGGATGCTACACGAAGATTTTTTAGAAAAATCACCCACCCCTGCTACCCTTTACATAGAACTTTTTTCAAAATTTTTGATTTTCTCAAAAATGGCTGTAACTATTTAGAATAAAATTTCGTAAATTAAAGATATTTATCAGAAAAATAAAATGTATATCTTGAATTTTCTGGAAATAGCCTCTTTTATCTGGATGAATTTTAAGGAATTTTGAATAACTGCTAAACCGTAAGAGATGGACAAAAACTTACCACACAAAAAATGTAGAGCAGTTTAAAACACACAATTTATGTTATATACATTTTTTTCGTGGAGTTCACCGTTTTTGAGACATTCCTTGTTTTTGGTTTCTGCTTTGAAAAACTTATACAGGAATTTGTCAACTGCTGTTCATACAAACGCAGACACTTCAGTGACATAGCAACCAGCTTTTAACTTACACTTTAACGTATGGTACTCTCTCATTTCGCTTCCACTTACAAGGATGCAAGTAATAAGACTATTTCTGCTATTTTTTTCTGATTAACATGAAGTAAATAGAACTATAAGTTTTTTAAGAATAATTTGTTGCAGAGGTGTAGAGAAAGTCATGTGAATTGTACATTTCAGATTTTTAAATCATATATACATGTTTATTATTACAAATACCAATTTTATTGGTAAACAGTAGCCCGCATTTAAAATGTAAATAGTGGATAGGGAAGGTATTGTATTGCACCCAAAAATTCGCAGTTGAGATTTTCCCTGAAATATGTGTTTTAGGGTCCCCTGAGTCCGAAAAAAGCATTTTTAAAATAAAGTTCCCACTGTGTTTGTGAGTGCCCGTGTGTCTGTGAACACTAAAACTCAAAAACGAAAAATCAGTAAAATGCCAAAGTTCCAGGGATGCGACAGAAATATTTTGAGAAGAATCCCCCTACCCCAAAGCACCCGTTACATGGAACTTTTTTGAAATTTTCTGATTTTCTCAAAAATGACTAGCGATTTTGATTAAAATATCGCATATTAAGTATGTTTACCCTACAAATGAAAAGTGTATCTTGAACTTTCTGGGAATAGCCTCTAAAGACCTCTTTATTCTGAATGAATTTTGGGTAATTTTGTGGCGATTTTGGTGTGTGGCTTTGGAGGGGGAGAAGGAAAAGGTTGGATTGCCGGCTAGCTTAAGAAATTATATGATCTCAGGGTTTTCGGGGAGAAACCAGAATGAAATTGCCTCAATGGTTTCTGAGTGCCCTTTATTGTCCCGCACTTGATGATATTTCTCAAGTTTCGGGGCCGAACCTCGCCAAAAACCGTTCACAAATTAAATAAACTATCTCACCTTTCCCACTAATCTCCCTCCTAATTCCCTTCCCACGTTAATCAACTTCTTCACATCACGGACTTGTGTGCTATCGTTATGCTACGAGCTATAACAGGACGCGGGTTCACTACACGGTGTCTGACGTTGAATTGCCGATGTGAACACCGTCATTTCGAATCTCCGGCAGCTAGACAAGAGTCTATTCGCCGCCTATTTACTAGGATGTGCCTAGGCTTTCGCTATTTATGGTTACTTTCATCGATTTTATTGGTTGAGAATGTGTTGCATTTTTATACTTTGTCACGTTTTCATTGGCTCTCACAATTTTAGACGTGTATGTTCTTACGGCTATTAACATTTTAACACTCCTGATTGCATATTCTGTGTTTCATGAAGCGTGAATTTCGTCTGGGTTTTTCCCTTCATTGTCTGCAGCTCTGAGTTGCTAGGTTTTAAATACCAGCTTCTTTTTATTCCTAATGGCTCGTCTTACCTTTCCCTTGCTGCACTCATGATCTTTCGTTTTATGAATTGATTTTATTTCCGATTCCGTTTTGCTTTTAACAAAGCTTTATTCAAGTAGTTTTGATTCTGTTTTTAATCTTGGTTGCATTCTATTCATTACTTTAGGAAATAAAGTTCCCTCAGTTTATTTGCGTTATTTTTATTTCTTATTTATTGAATTTGTTATATTCCATTGATTTCTTCTCAGTGTTATTACTACGTTACCTTTATTTATCTGTCGGAGTTTGCCGCTTCATCTGGTAAACCGTAAGAGATAGACAAAGACTTACTACATAAAACTGTAGAGCATGTTAAAACACACATTTTATGTCATTTACTTTTTTCCTTGAATTGATCATTTCTGAAGTAGTTAAGACAATGTCTGCTGATGTTTATTTCAATTATACTAAAGTAGATAGAAGAATATGCTTTTCAACAATAATTTGTTACAGCGATGTAGAGAAAATCATGAAAGAACACATCAGATTTTTCAGAAAATGTTGCATGAAGTTTCATTCACTGATTATGCAGAAAGGCTCATTCCTTTGTTTATTAACTACACTGATACAAAAAGGGCTGATGTGGCAAACTATGTCTATTGCACCCTTTGGTGTTGTACTGTGACATGATGTTACTACTACCATATAATGCCTGCACAAAAGCAAGAGGCTAAATAAATTCTAATGGCAGGAGTGGAGCTTTCAACAGTACTCTGGAGACCTTCCAGCTGCTTCAAATCTGTTTGGTTTAGCAACCTGTACATCTAGAAACATTCTTGCACGTTAGGAATTGTTAAAACTTTCTCTATACGTCCTATGCACGTAGTGTATAGAGAAGGTATTGTAATGCATGCAAAATTTCGATACAGAGATTTCATATGAAATACATGTTTTGGGTCTCACTGAGTCCAAAAAATCGTATGTGTTCCATTCACATGACTTTCTCTACATGTCTGTAACAAAGTACTGTTAGAAAGCTTAATATTATATTTACTTCACACTAATCGAGAAGAAATTAGCAGAAATAGTCTTATTACTTGCTTCTTTGTAAGTAGAAGAGAAAAAGGGAGTACCATAGGTTAAAATGATAGTCAAAAGCTGGTTGCTATGTGAATGAAATTTCTTTCTTTGTATGGAGAGGAGTTGACAAATGCCTGTATGAGACAGGAATACCTTTTTAAAGCTGACACCAATAACTAGGAATATCTCAAAAAAATATCAACTCCTAGAAAAAAATGTATATAACATAAAATGTGTGTTTTAATACGCTCTACATTTTCTATAATATAAGTTTTTGTCCATCTCTTACGGTTTACCAGTTATACAAAATTCCCTGAAATTCATCTTCAGAGGCTATTCCCAGAGAATTCAAGATATACATTTTATTTGTCAGGTAAATGTGTTTAATATACGATATTTTAATCAAAATCTTTGCAGCCATTTTTAAGAAATACAACATTTTCTAAAATTTTTCCATGTAAAGGGTAGTTGGGGTTGAGGGAAATTTCTTCAAAATCTTCGTGATGCATCCTTGGAAGATACTGAACCTAAATACCGACTTTGGTATTTAACGGACTTTTCGGTTTTGGCTATGCTGTTCACAAACACATACACACACATACACATAGACATACAAACACACGCACACAAGGACCTTTTACTTTCTCTACACGTGTTACGTACATAGTGAATGGAGAAGATGTGACTGAAAGTTTGGAATTTCAAACTAATTTTATTACGCTACCTTTTTTAAATAATACTGTAGTTGCAATATAATGCAAATAAGTTACAATACTAATTTCATTCATTTTGATCTAATAATTTGGAAGTTATGGCAAAATTTGTTTGTGTTTTTGTGACGTCAGTATAAAAGACCCTTGTGAAAAAAAAATCTGATGTGTTACACTCACATGACTTTCTCTAGGTCTTTTGCAAATTGTTTTACATAAGATTGTTCTTCTTTCTGCACCTTGCTAATCGAGATAATCATAGCAGAATGTTCTTACTACTTAGTTCCTTACAAGAAGAAAGAAAATAAGGGAATACACTAGATTAAACCGATAGTAGTCAAATGTTTTAAAAGCTGTGGTTATTCGATTGTCATTGCAAATCGCTTCTTTGCTTGGCCAGGAGTAGAACAAAAGAAAAACGGACACTTCCTGTCTGAGAAAAGTTTAAGTACTCACAACTGAAACCTAAAACAATGAATATCTAGGAAACTGTTACCTCGACATCAAAAATGTAAAGGACATAAATTGTGTGTTTTGATCAGATCAACATTTTCTATGCAGTAAGTTTTTTTCTATGGCTTACCGTTTAGCAGTTAAGCAAAATTTAGCAAAATTCATCCAGAATTAAGAGCTCTTCAGAGGCTATTCCCAGAAAATTCAAGATAAACATTTTATTTGGTATGTAAATATATTTAATATACGAGATTTTAATCAAAATCGTTAGAGGTATTTTTTAGAAAATCAAAATTTTCGAAAAATGTTCCATATAAAGGGTAGTTGGGGGTGGGGGGATTATCTGAAAATCTTCGTGTTGCTTCCTTGAAAGATACCAAACCTAAATATCAAGTTTAGTATTTAACGGTATTTTCGTTTTTGAGCTATGCTGTCCACAGACACATACACACGGACCTTTTTCTAAAAATGCTTTTTTTTATTCAGGGGGTGCTAAAACAGGTATTTGCGTGAAATCTCGCTATCGAATTTTTGGGGGAATACAATACTTCCTCTATACACTATCTATATACTGTGTATAGAGAAAGTAAAAATTAGTCCAATATTTTAACTCTAGGTAAACAATATGTCTACCTTAACCTCAATAGCGAGAAAACGAGGAATGATTTGAATGAATGGCTCACAATAAAATTCACCAGATTAGTAGGCAGGACCCTTAGCTTTCTTTTTCCTCTCTTTTACTGCTGCTGCTTTTCTGTCTTTTCTTCTTGCATTGCTGCTTTTTCTCTTAGTTTGCATGATGCGAATGAGATCTCGTTGTACCGAAGTTTCTCTTCCTTTTTCATGTACGTAGCAATGCAATTATCATTGTTGATTTTTTTATATAATTAGCTCTAATCATATATTTAAAATACACATTAAATACAATACTATGATATTCACAGAACACTTACAAGCTAATTGCTTTCAGTAATTAATTTTTCCTTTACCACATAATAAATCAATGTGATCAATTTCTTTGCATTAACAAAAAATAAATACTTGATATGAAAACGCTTGACTTCCATATATTAACGTCTCAGGCTGGAGGAGGAGATTGACAGTGAATACATCACAGAGAGACGGTTATAACAAAGTGCTTGAATTTCCTGTCAAACGCCCATTCCTCTATGACGAAGCTTGTAAGAATCTGCCTACATCCCTTATTTATTAGTGAGCTCTATTGACAAACATGCAACTATAAGAAAATTAAAGAGTTTTTAGTTATGGTTGAATAAATAGCGAATATTGTACAAAGATCTCCCAAACATATAGCTCTCTTGTAGGTTTTTCTCTTTCTTTAGTACGTATATGCAATTTACGTAACAGAGAGGGTATTGTATTTCACCCAAAAATTCGATAACGAAATTTCAATGAAAATACATGTTTTAGGATCCTCTGAATCCAAAAACATATGTTTAAAGAATATCCATGTTTTCTGTGTGTGTGTGTGTGTGTGTGTGTGCGCGTGTGTGGGTGTGGATAGCATAACTCAAATACGAAAAGTAGGTTAAATACCAAACTTGGTATTTAGGTTCAGTATCTTCGAAGGTTACGACACGAAGATACTCAGGGAAATTCGGTTACCTTTTACATGGAAAATTTTTCGAAAATGTTGATTTTCTCAAAAATTACTAACGATTTTGTTTAAAATACTCCAGGTTTATGATATTTTTATGACAAGCGAAATTTATATCCTGAATTTTCTAGGAAAAGGCTCTGAAGACCTGTTTATTCTGGATGACTTTTGTATAATTTTTGAACAAGTGGCATACCGTGAGAGATAGACCAAAACCTACTGGAAAGAAACGTAGATCGTTAAGACAAACAACTAATGTGATTAATTTGTTTGTAGAGTTAACCACTTGTTTTCAATTTAGAGCTAATTAAACTTTTCCCAAACGGGAAGCCATCTTTCTTTTCATCCCTCGTTTGTTTTCTCCTGGTGAGTAAAGGGAACTAAATTTCAATTGTTTTTCATAGCGACCGGCTTTTAAAATATTTAACTATTGCGTTAGCCTAGTGTAAACCCTTATTTTTATTGAAATAAAATTATTTTAATATACACTTATTTTTTTTATTTATTAAAATGTATATGTTTCGAATCAATATTACTAAGCACACATTTTCTATATTTGTTGAGAATAATCATTGTTGCAATAAGAAAAGGTAAAATGCTTCTATTCACGAAAAAAAGAAGAAAGAACAGTTATGCTAATTTCACTCCAAAATTCAATGTCGATATTTCACCTAATGAGATTTCACTGCATGTTTTAGTGTCCTCTGTATCCAAAGACAAAAACATTTTTAGAAAAAGATTCGTGTGTGTTGTCATGTGTCTGTGACTACGATAACTCGCTAAAAGTCGTAAAATAGCAAACTGGGTGTTCAAGTGTAGTGTCCTCCAGAGATGTGATACGAAGGTTTGGAGAAAAATCCCCCACACCAAGCTATCATTTATACGGAAAAAATTTAGAAAATTTTGATTTTCTCAAAAATGACAAACGATTGAAATACCGTATATTAAATGTATTTACATGAAAAGTATAATGTGTATCTTGAATTTTCTTGAATTTTCTGGAAGAATTTTGCATAACTGGTAAACCATAAAAGCTAAAGAAAAACTTACTACACTAAAATGGTAGTTGTCGGTATAATATACAATTTATGAAATATAAATTTTTCGTGGAGTTGACCCTTTCCGAGATATTCTTTGTTGTTGGTTTCAGTTTTAAAATACTTAAACTCTTATCATACGGACATTTTTAAATTCTTGGCCATACAAATAGCAACCAGTTTTTAAAAGAATTGACTATTGCTTTAGCCTCGT
The DNA here is from genome assembly GCA_030762935.1 of Hymenopus coronatus. NCBI lineage: Eukaryota > Metazoa > Arthropoda > Insecta > Mantodea > Hymenopodidae > Hymenopus > Hymenopus coronatus. Next base: position 82,892,657 of record CM060898.1, on the reverse strand, counting down.
GTATCCCATAATTTCCCTCCTATTACCTACAAGGAAACAAGCAATAAGACCAATTCAGCTAATGTAGATAAAAGAATAGAATTTTATAAATTAATTTGTTTGCAGAACAGGTAGAGAGTGTCATGTGAATTGAACACATCAGATTTTTAGAAATTCTTGAATATGCATAAATATGTTATTCACTATAAATAGCTTGTTTTACCGATTAAAGAATAATCCTGTAAATAAAGGATATCAGTAGAATACGGTCTTTCACTTTCAACGTGCTGCGATGTTCAGTTGTTGCGTAGCTTAGCACCAGTGTTGACAATATGACTTACAGAACCCAAGGTCCTATATAGAAGAGGCAGTGAACATAATAAAACGATGAAAATAATGTAACAGCATTTTAATTTATAATTGTAATTTTGTTCTGTCCGCTGCTTGCAAGATACCGTCTAGATTTGCACATTCCATATTGCCGACGTTCATATCACCCGCCATTTTATAGTTCGATACAAGCATTCTATAAGATACATCATGGCCTACTTGAATGAGGCCGTGGTCACATTCCTAAAGAACCAAAGTTGGCTACATTGCAGTGTTATAATTTTATAACATGGTGTTAGAATGTTCTGCTTTTAACAGTACTGACAGGCACTTTTACCAGCAACTGTCTAAAAAGTTTGTTTTCGAAAAAAGACTAAAGAAAGTCATGTGAATGAAACACATCAGATATTTCTCCTAGTGGTTTTATAAAACTCCTGAGGTCATATCTCTCCGTTTATATAGAGAATGTTTCATAGTAATAAACAAAGCTCTGAAGCAGGATTTAAAATCACTGGGTTACTGTAAAAATTAACGCTGTCTACCCCTCGATTATTTATGTGCTTCGTTGAACACCGCTGGTAGTTAATGCTTCAATTATCCAGGCTACAGGTAAATTGGATTGCCCAACCAGGACTGTAATATCCACACTCACTCACCGTTTTTCAAGGTCCTAGAGTTTTATTACTATTAATTTATTTCGTTCGTTTTCCCTCTCGTGCCAATATGCATTTCGTCGTTACAATTTTTACGATACGGCGTCGGAATGACCACACGGATATAAAGTGTGTATAGGAGAACAAGCGAAATAGTTTTAAAGCTGTTGATATACGTTTTATAAATGTCTCATATAGGTGTTGTATTTTACTCTAAACTGCGAGATATATGCATGCATGCTGTATTAGTATCATGTGTGCAAATTTAAAACAATTTCCTTCTGTAAGAAAATACTTTGGTGGTTAACGAGCTATGAATTGCTAAGGTCATAATTAGAGGCTCCGAAGTGCTGGCATTGCTTCTCTATATGTATTCTGCATATAGCAGCTAGAGATTTTATTTATATTCTACCCAAAAATCAGGTGTCAAGATTTCAAAGCAAATATATGTTTTGAGATCCCCTAAATCCAAAAAAAAAAAACATTTTAAGAAAAAGGTCCGTGTGGCGTGTGTGTGTATGGAGGGCACAGCTCAAGAACATCTTCCAAAAATGTATCTTCTAAGGATGCTACACGAAGATTTTCAAGAAAATTCCCCCATAGCAAATTACCCCTTACACGAAAATGTCGTTTTTCTCAAAAATGGATCTCATGATTTTGATTCAAATACTGTATATTAAAGATATTTACATGACAAATAAAACGTGTCTTGAATTATCTGGGAATAGCCGCTGAAGACGTCTTCATTCTGAATAAGTTTTGCATAACTGGTGAAATGTGAGAGACAGAAAAACAACTACTACATAAAACTTTCGATCTCGCTATAACACGCGATGTCATATATTTTTGTAGAATTAACCGCTTCCGATATATTACTTATTATTGGTTTCAGTTTTAATCTACTTAAACTTCTCTCAATCGGAAGGACATTTTTCGTTTCATTTCTCTTTTATGTTATACCTAGCCTTGCCAAGTGAACCGCCTTCCACCGGCTATTTAAAATAATTGACTATCGGTTTAGTCTAGTGTATTACGTTATTTCCCTTCTACTTAGAAGCGACTTATACAAACATTTGAGGTAATATTTATCTCGACTACCACAATGTAGATAAAGAAATAATCTCTTGTAACAATAGTTTTTAAAGAAAATCATCTGAAGGAACATATCAGATTTTTTGATGTCGTAAAACTACTAATATGAGCTGTCACTTTTAAACACATTTAAGGGACAGTGGGAGTGAAATTTTAACCCTAATCATTCAAAAAATTGTAAACGCTTTTTTATGGCTATGGTTGTTGGAATTGTCGCGTACCCACAATGAATCGACATTTAGCTTCAAGTTCTACAGCCATTTAAATACCGTACAATATATCTGTTTTCAACCATAATTTTTTTTCCTCAACACTAGATTTTACACCTTCAAAATGTTCAACATTCTCAATTTTTGTAAAATGCATCTAAAATATAATTTGCGGCATTCATGTGTGAGTGTGTGTGGGTGGGTGTACAAGTCAAGATCACAAGTCCCAAGAGCAACGTATCTGGTTGATGTTACAATCCGCCACTGATATTCTTGTTGCCTTCGGCTACTCAGGAAGTTTGGTTCTGAGTCGATGGTAGAGCGTGTTTTTCGATTCACCCAGTGGGGAAGCAAGTGGGGATACACGTTACATTAACTTAAAATAACACACAACACAGAACTGCTACATATAGTACTTTAACCTAAAATAGTGTTCGTCGTCGTGTAGGATACTTATTGTACAAGCACTGAGCTTACAATGTTTCTAATGTGCAGGGCTAGTCCGCCTTAAAATACTTGCTTAAGCTTTGAAGCGGAAGGAATTCCGTGATTCCGCTTTAGTTACCATGCCATGTCGTGTCTTTTAATCGCTGCTCCAACGCGGATATTTTTATCGGTGAGAAATGTTCTTGATGGACACTTGGGGGTGTGTCATCTGCTGGCAGGGCTTGTCAGGTTGCTGACCAATCATAGTGTAAGAATTCATAACCGCCAGGCACGTGATGTCATCGGTGTTGCAACATATACGTGGTTCAGTGGACATTTTCGCGCGCGTTCCCATACATGACTGATCAATTGTTTGCAATCTGATTGTTTGATTGCGTTCTTTGAAAAGTTCGGTTGTGTTACACATAGTGATCGTAAGGATTTATATTCATAATCGTTACTACGTTTTATATATCGAGGACATTGCTCTTCTTTTCCTCTAGTGACACTGTAATTTGAAAATGTCTTACATCCGTGATAAGTAAGTTGAGGTTACCTTAGCCGAAATAATAAAACATTTCCGTTTAGTGAAATACAGGACCCAATGTAGAAAGGAATAGATGAGGTAACTAGTGAGAAATTGGGAAAAATAGTTCAGCTAATGCATGGAGAGAAGAAGGCATTTTAGAGGCAGCAGTGGAACGTTTGTCGCTGCAGACGAACAGCGAGTAAATCGGGCAACAGCGCACCGAGACGGCCACGTGTCAGCAGAATGTGAATCACAAGGTCATTTCTCACTGACATTAGCACATTCGCTGTTTCACAATTCGCATATTCTACCGGACTCTTAGCACGTCACATTTCAACTCAAGTCTGTCCTCATACCTTCTGTCCAGGTAGCAAACATGCACTTCTTCCCTGATGGCTTGAAATTTACAATGGAATTTCGGGGGTAAGGGAGATCCGCTAGTCCCTTAGCTTAAACAAAGAGATTCTGCGTGGCTCCAGCCCTCTGTTCGCCAAATCCTGCATTCACATAGACTTCTTGAAACAGAAGTTTATACATGGAAACAATCCGTATAACATCCTTCGACAAATATATAAGTAATTAATATATCAATAATTTATAATGCTTCTGAATGTTACCGCTTCAAATTTAAAAATATGATGCGTTCTATTCACACGACTTTCTCTATATCTCTGCAACAAATTATTGTTAAAAAGCTTATGCTTCTATTTGCTTCATTCTAATCGAGAAAAAATAGAAGAAATGTTACTTTAAGTAGAAGCGAAATAAGAGAGTACAATAGGTTAAAGTGATAGTCAAAAGCTGGTTTATGTGATTGAAGTTCCTTAGTATGGACAGGAGTTCACAAGATCCTGTGTGAGAGAAGTTAAGTTTTTCAAAGCTGAAACCAAAGACAAGGAATATCTAAAAAAAAAAACAAAAAAAAAAAAAAAACGATCAATTCCACGAAAAAATGTATACAACATAAAAGGTGTGTTTTAATGTGCTCTACATTTTTGTGTGGTAAGTTTTTGTCTCTCTTACGGTTTAACAGTTATGCAAAATTCCGTAAAATTCGTCCAGAATAAAGTAGTCTTCAGAAGCTATTCCCAGAAAATTCAAGATATACATTTCAGGTAAATATCTTCAATATGTGATGTTTTAATCAAAATCGTTAGCCATTTTTAAGAAAATAAAAATTTTCGAAAAAAGTTCCACGTAAAGGGTAGTTTGGGGTGTGGGGATTTTTCTCAAAATCTTTGTGTCGCATCCTTGGAACATACTAAACTTAAGTACCAAGTTTGGTATTTTACAGACTTTTCGTTTTTGAGTTATCGTGTTCACAGACACCCGGACACACACACACACACACACACACAGAGGAACCTTTTTGTGAAAATGTTATTTATGGATACAGGTTACCCTAAAACATATATTTCCGGTGAAATCTCGGTGGAGTGCAATACCTTCTCTATACACTACGTACATACACGTATAGAAAAAGTAAAAATCTAAGTTGTCCCATTCCTATGAGCTTCTATTTCTCTGTAACAAATTATTGTTGAAAACATTATTCTTCTATGTACTTCACACCAACAGAGTAGCAGAAAAGGTCTTATTATATGCTTTCTTGTAAGTAGAAGGGAAATAAGAGAGTACCATAAGCTGAAGCGATAATAAAATCTTTTGAAGCTTAGTTGCTATATGAACGAAATTCCTTTGTGTGCCTACGAGTTGAGAAAGTATAGGCATTTTAAAGCTGAAACCAATAAGTAACAAGGAAAGTCTCAGAAACGTACTGCTCTATTAAAAAAAAAAGTATGTGACATAAATAATATATTTTAACGTGATCTGCATTTTTGGTGTAGTAAGCTTTGTCTATCTCTTATCGTTTACCAGTTAGGCAAAAATCATCCAGAATAATTAATACAGGTCTACAGAGGCTATTACCTGAAACTTCATTTTATATATATATGTTTTATTTTTCATTTAAAGATCTTTAGTATGCGATATTTTAATCAAAACCGTTCCAGACTTTTTGAGAAAATCAAAATTTTTGAAAATTTGTCCATATCAAGTGTAGTTTGGAGTGGGGGATTCACTAGATTTGGTATTTAAAACACTTTCAGTTTTTCAGACACACACACACACACACGGACATTTTTCTAAACATGTTTTTTTGGATTCAGAGGGGTCCTTAAATATGTATTTCCGTGAATTCTCGGTATGAAATTTTTGGGTGCATTACAATACCTTCTCAATAATCTATGTTAAAATCATGTAGAAAAAGTAAAAATTGTAAACGTCAATAACAGTTTTTCAAAAACATATTTACTTTCTCTACATATACATGGTACTTAGGTAGAGAAAGAATTGCACTCCACCAATAAATTCGATACCAAGGCTTTACCGAAAATACACGTTTTTGAGTTCCTTTAACCAAGAAAAACATTTTCGAAAAATATCCTTGTGTGTGTGTGTGTGTGTGTGTGTGTGTGTGTGTGTGTGTGTCTGTAAACACAACTCAAAAACAAAAAATCGGTAAAATACCAAAATTAGTATTTAAGTTTAGTATCTTCAAGGTTGTGACACGAAATGTTTTGAGAAAAATTCCCCCTCCACAAACTATCCTACCCATGGAAAAAATTCAGAAAATTTTGATTTTCTCGAAAATGGCTTTAGCGATTTTGATACAAATACCGTGTATTAAATATATATCTACATGACAAATAAAATTAAATCTTGAATTTTCTGGGAATAGTCTCTGAAGACCTTTTTATTCTAGAACATTTCTGCTAATGTTTATCTCGATTAGCATTAAGTAGATAGTATCTCGATTAGCATTAAGTAGATAGACAATAATTTGTTACAGGCATGTAGAGAACGTTATGTGAACAGAAGAGATTTGGGAGATTAATATTTTATTTATTTATTAATATTTTATCACAATTAAATAATAAACGATACTGAAATATCCCTGCGTAATCTTTAGTCTTTGGTTCAAAACTCTAATTCAAAAATACCAACCAGTCTCCTCAAATTTTGAGCCTCGGGTAGCATGTTGGCAGTAAAATTTATTAAATAATTTATATCTTGTGTAGTATTTATCTAATTTCAATTAAGTTTATCATATTAACATAACAGCGGTGCGACATCTATACAGAAACATAGAAATTCACTTCCCGGTCTAAGCCGGGTTAGAACCCGCAATCTTTAGGTCAGGAGACACATTTTGCTTGTAGATTTTACTTTTTTCGAGATATTCCCTGTCATTGGTTTCATTTTTAAGTTACTTAAAATATTCTACAACAGAAGACCAATTTCGTACGTCTCTCTTGCTTTACTGCTGGTCATTCAAAGCGAACCGAACTCCTATTGTTTCACATAGCGAGCGGATTTTAAAAGATTTGGTTATCGGTTTAGCCTAGTGTATTAACTTATTTATAAATGTATTTACTTCTCATTAGGATAAGGCAATATAGTCATTTATGCTATCGTTTATCTCAATTAGCATGAAGTGACTTAAATAATATTTTGTAACAGTAATTTATAAAGAAATTCATTTGAGTGCAACAGATTCAGATTTTTTAAAAAATAAGTTGTGTATTATAACTACATATTTTTACTTTCTCTATATGCAATATATACATAGTGTATAGAGAAGTATTGCACTCCACCAAAAAATTCGGTACTGAGATTTCACCGAAAATATATGTTTTAGGGTCCCCTGTATCTAAAAAAAGTATTTTCAGAAAAAGATCCATGTGTGTGTATGTGTCCATGTGTCCGTGTGTCAGTGTGTCCGTGTGCCTGTGAACACGATAACTCAAAAACGAAAAGTCGGTAAAATACCAAACTTGGTATTTAAGTTAAAATTTTCCAAAGATGCGACACGAAGATTTTGAGAAAAATCCCTCCACCCCAAACTACGCTTTACATGGAACTTTTTACGAAAATGTTGATTTTCTAAAAAAAGGCTCTAACGATTTTGATTAAAATATCGTATATTAAAGATATTTACCTGGCAAATAAAATGTATATTTTGAATTTTCTGGAAATAGCCTCTGAATACTACTTTATTCTGAGTGAATTTCCTGGAATGTTGTATAACTGCTAAACCGTAAGAGATAGACAAAAACTTACCTGACAAAAAGTGTAGAGCACATTAAAACACACAATTTATGTTGTATACATTTTTTTCTTGGAGTTGATCGTTTTTGAGATATTCCTTGTTTTTGTTTTCAGGGTCGATAATCTTAACTTTTCTCATACAGGAATTTCTCAACTCATGTCCGTACAAACAAAAGAACTTCAGTCACATAGTAACCAGCTTTTGACTATCGCTTTAACCTATGGTACTCCCTTATTTCCTTTCTACTTACAAGTAAGAAAGTAATAAGACTCTGCTAATTTTTCTAGATTAGCATGAAGTAATTAGAAGCATAAGCTTTTTAAGAATAATTTGTTGCAGGGATATAGAAAAAGTCATGTGAATGGTACACATCAGATTTTTTATTCTCTTATGTATCTAACACATATGGTATAATCACAACACCTCTGATTACATGATATACTCTACCTCGTCACAGTAAAACGTCGTACCGTTTAAATTAGAGAAACATCAGTAAGGAAAAATCTTTGGGAAAGTGTAAGCAATAACTGAATTTTAATGAGGAATTTTTAAGCACTTTGCTATGATTTTTACTTTCTCTATAGGCACTATGTACATAGTATATAGAGAATGTATTGCACTCCACCAAAAAATTCGATACGGAGATTTCACCGGAAATATATGCTTTATGGTCCCCTTTATCTAAAGAAAGTATTTTCGGAAAAAGGTACGTGTGTGTGTGTGTGTGTCCGTGTGTCTGTGAACACGATAACTCAAAAACGAAAAGTAGATAAAATACCAAAAATGGTATTTAAGTTTAGTATCTTCCAGGGATGCGACACGAAGATTTTGAGAAAAATCCCCCCACCCCCAACTACCCTTTACATGGAACTTTTTTCGAAAATTTCAATTTTCTCTAACGATTTTGATTAAAATTTCGGATATTAAAGATATTTTCCTGACAAATAAAATGTATATCTTGACTTTTCTGGGAATAGCATCTGAAGAGTAGTTTATTCTGGATGAATTTTACTATATTTTGAATAACTGCTAAACCGTAAGCGATGGACAAAAACATACTCCACAAAAAATGTAGACCACGTCAAAACACACAATTTATGTTATGTACATTTTTTTTCATGGAGTTCGTCGTTTTTGTGACATTCCTTATTTTTGGTTTCTGCTATGAAAAACTTAAACATTTCTCATACAGGAATTTGTCAACTGCTGTCCGTACAAACAAAGGAACTTCAGTGACATAGCAACCAGTTTTTGATTTTCACTTTAACCTATGCTACTCCCTTATTTCCTTTCTACTTACAAGGAAGCAAGTAACATGGCCATTTCTACTAATGTTTTACTGATTAGCATGAAGTTAATAGAAGTATTAGTTTCTTAAGAATAATTTATTGCAGGGATATAGAGAAAGTCATGTGAATGGTACACATCAGATTTTTACAATAGATGACATCAGTTAATGGAATACAACAACAGATAGCAACAAGAAGCTTTTAGATTACGTAATTAATGTCGCAGTTCCTCGCTTATGAAACACATGGGCAATAGATCACTGTCTGACAATGTCAATAAATGTCCGCTTCATCACTGGAATCGATAGATCACCCTGTGGCACTTCAGGAATGTGGACTCAATAAATGTCACTTTCGTCGCTTATGGATCACCAACTCGCTTGCTGGTGGAGCGTATGGTTAATGAGACGTTGAGGTTTTGCATTAAAACTCTTAAAACGACATCCTCTACATGTTCTGTAAACAAAATATTGTTACAAAAAAGTATTTTTACTTTCTCTATACGTACTATATAAATAGTGTATAGAGAAGGTATTACACTCCACCAAAAAATTCGAAACCGAGATTTCACCGGTAATATATGTTTTATAATCCCCTGTATCCATAAAAAGTATTTTCAGAAAAAGGTCCGTGTCCGTGTGTCTGCGAACACGATAATTCAAAAACGAAAAACCGGTAAAATATAAAACTTGGTATTTAAGTTTAGTATCTTCCAGGGATGCGACACGAAGATTTTGAGAAATATCCCCCCCACCTCAAACTACCCTTTACATGGAACTTTTTTCGAAAATTTTGATTTTCCTAAAAATGGCTCTAATGATTTTGATTAAAATATAATATATTAAAGATATTTATCTGACAAATAAAATGTATATCTTGAATTTTCTGGGAATAGCCTGTGAAGTCTACTTCATTCTGGATGAATTTTACGGAATTTTGAATAACTGCTAAACCGCAAGAGATGCACATAAGCTTACTTCACTAAAAATGTAGAGGACGTTAAAGCACACAATGTATGTTATATACATTTTTTCTTGGAGTTGATCGTTTTAGAGGTATTCCTTGTTTTTGGTTTCCGCTTTGAAAAACCTATACTTTTCTCTTACAGGAATTTGTCAACTGCTGTCCATATAAACAAAGGAAATTCAGTCACATAGCAACCAGCTTTTGACTATTACCTATGATGCTCCTTTATTTCGCTTCTACTTACAACAAAACAAGCAATGAGACTATTTCTGCTAACTTTTTTTCTGATTAGCATGAAATAAATAGAAGTATAAGCATTTTAACAATAATTTGTTCCACAGATGTAGAGAAAGTCATGTAAATGGATTACATCAGATTTTTTAGCTAAATTATCCTAATCCAAATGAACATTTACAAAAATTCTTATTATTTCCTTCCTTAGAAGCAGAAGGGAAAGAAGGACATTCACTGGACTAATGTGTAAGCTTGGTTTGCTTTGCACTACCAGCAGTAAAATAAAAGAGAGTTTAAAATGAAACGAATAACTAGAGCCCGATCCATGTTGAGGTTTACTACAGAGTATAACTATGACGTGATGGAGCAGGAGTGGGCTCTATAGCCGTTTTGAAACGTGCTGCAATATCTATCATTGCTCACAGCCTGACCTCGATCAGTTCCTGTTTGTAGATAAACCAGTGAGCACTGAAACAGATGCAGATTAAAAATACGAAAGAGTAAGAGTTCAATACTAAAAAAACTTGTGGATGATTCAAACAAATGGCGGAGGACAGCATTTTCTATCGATACATTAAAGATGTGTATTGTAATTCACTGCAATGAATTCTGTGTGAGCTTGGTTGATTTATGTTCATCGCATTATCAAAGCTCTGCATATTATCATCATCCTGAATTTTTGTATCAAGTTTTATAGCCTTACTTGTGAAAGTACAAGGATTCCTTTATTTAATAATCATATTATGAAATAATTGTTATATTGTGTGAACGAGAACGATGCCTATGTCAATACATGTAATGCGATACTTTTGTAGGAGATTATACTTCAACGTATGCATGTTTACACTACAAACCCGTTCACACTATCCTCCCTTTATACTGCTGACTGCTTGTGTGTTCGTAACTGTGGGCGCTTCGGAACTCAAGACTCAGCTTTACCAATAACAAGGAGTGTTTCGGAAACGGTCAACTCTATAACCAAAATTTAAATGACAGATTGTCATTAAATTTAACGAGATATACGTTTTACTGTGGTAGGATTTTGTCTACTTCTTAGGGTTTATCAATTATACAGAAATCAGAACAATTCAACCGATTCTCAGAAGCCATTACCAGAAAATTAAAGATATACATTTTATTTTAATGTAAATATCTTTAAGTACGGTATCTTCACCAAAAAGTTTAGAGCCACATTTGAGAAATACAAAATTTTCAAGAAATGTTCCATATAAATGGTAGTTTGGGGTGGGGGATTTTCTTAAAAATATTTGTGTTGCTTCTTGGAATATTCTAATTAAAACACCACACACAAACACACACACACACATTTGCACAGAAGAACCTTTGTCTACAAACATACTCTTTTGATTCTGGGTACCTCAAAAGATATATTTCTGGTGAAATCTCGACATCAAATATTTGGTTGGAATAGCATAACTTCTCCATACAATATGTACTTAGAAGTGTAGATAAAGTAAATAGGAGTTGCCAATAATTGCTAGAACTGGGCAGCTCTCGGAAATGGAAATGGAATTTTATTTATGGACACCTTTAATTTCAGTGGTTCTCACCGTCCTTTCTATATGAGCGTGAAAGACCGCTTAATTTTTCTCAGAGGTAGCTTTATCAGGCTTAAAGTTCTTTTACGACCTTCATTCTCGTATTCCAAACTATTTAAATGTTCGTTTTAAAAATCTTTCTGACTGTCATAATCAGAAACTCGCTCACAAAACACTTTCCTTCTTGCTATACCTGCTCATCGTAACAACGTTCTATTCATCATTTCCAATAGATTTAGCTCGTCTTCGGTATTCCCTACTTGAAGACGTAAGCAGTGCCGGGACGTTCAAGCAGAAAATTACATTTGTAATCAAACTTAATCTGCTGCTAGGCAATGGCAATAGCGTGTTATTTATGGACGCTCTTTAACTACTTTGGTTCTCAGCGTCCCATTCTATATTGGGCGTGAAAGATCGCTTAATTTTGCTCAGAGGCCTCTCTATCAGGCTTGAGGTTCTTTTACGTGCTGTAAATCTACGATACTGGACCAACGGCTTTACTTCTCTTCCGAAGGAAGCCATGCTAAGGATTTTTACACCCGATTTTTACACATCATCCTCCGCCGTGTTTGAACCCGCGACCTTGGGTATATGAAGTTAGCATGGTAACCATTACACCACGGAGGGCGACAATGGGAGGGCGGAAGCTTCATGTATTAGCCTCAAAGGGAAACGTTGACATACAGAATATATGGACTGGAGTCCTCTATTCTGTATTCTCTGTAACCAGAGAAGTCAGGAGTCTGCTGCCATACCCCACACCTTGCAGGCTTAGAGCATTAGGGGGCGAGGTGTCCTCCTCCGTTACAATTTACTACATCCTACAAAGTTAGGTTATGGAATAAAGGGAAGTTATGTTATAAGCTGCTGAGGTTATCACTAAGTTAGGTAATAAAAAACAGTTTTCATTAATAACTCTCTATAATTACATTAGGAGTTAGTGTAACATTTACTTAACCACAGTATTAGTTATACAAAATGAGGTTACAGGTTACAGATCTGCTGATGATTCTTGCCAATGATGTTATGAAACGTAAAACTTTTATTGTCAAATTATTCTCTGAGAGTACCCACAAGGTATTAACAAAATGTTTACTTTACCTAAAGGGCTACTGTAATAATTATACAAAATGGGGTTACAGATCTGCTGATGTTTCTTGCTAGTGATGTTATGAAACGTAAAATTTTTATTGTTAAATTATTCTCTGCGAGTACCCATAAGCTATTAATACTACATTTACTTAACCTAAAGGGCCACTGTGATAATTATACAAAATGGGGTTACAGATTTGCTGATGTTTCTTGCCAGTGATTTTATCAAACGTAAAATTTATATTGTTAAATTATTCTGTGCCAGTACCCATAAGGTATTAATACTATATTTACTTAACCTAATGTGCCACTGTGATAACCATATGAGAAGGGCTTATACAGCTGCTGAGGTTATTTGCCACAAAACTGTTTTACATAAACTTACCGTTTACAAGTACCATTAATTGTTAGTCAATATCTCTTTAACCTACAAACTCACTGGGATAGTTACACAAGATGGAGCAATAGAATGGAGGGAAGTTAGGTTACAGAGCTCTTGAAGCCAATATTATTATGAAACAAAAGCGGTTTACAAACAGCATAGTATTTCTAGTTTACATAGTTAACAGCAGAAATCTACTTTAAATCTATGTATTCATTAATTATTTATACACTTGGTAAAGGTTCCACAGGATATCCAAATTAAAAATGTTGAAAATACTAACCTGAGCAATAAAAATTCACATGGAACGTGCCTTGCAATAAATGTGATCACTTTGAGTTGCTGTGTCCCACTCACTCGCCCTAATTAAGATATTTTCTTATATACAAAACTCGATGCAGAATGTAAACAACATACTCCATTTTGTAAAGTTTACGAACGCACAACTATACTACCAACCTATTTTTTCACGAAATCCGCGAGTCTTCGGTTCTATTAAGCATATGTTGCTCGTATGCTTTGGCGAAACCACAGAAAATGCCTAAAAATTAACTACAAAGCATAATAATAAATTAAGTTACACACTAACCTAAACCCAACGCAATAGAGAGAATGCTGCTTTCGTTCGTATACTTTAGTGAAAGCAGTGGAAGTTACTAACATAAAGTTCACGAAAATCAGTTTATTTACACACACACACACTAACGTATAGATACGCGAGCGCATGCGAGCATGATTAATAAATGCAATGGAAGTTACTAAACTCAAATTACATGAAAATTAGTTTAATCACACACACACAAATCTAGAGCTAACCCAGAAATTAATAAAAACAAATTACCCGAAAATACAATTTATTTACACACAAACAAAGACTAACTTAGAGCTAACCAAGCACATGCTCGCTTCGTTCGCATACGTTGAAGAAAGCAGTGGAAATTACTAAAATAAAATTTACACAAAAATAAGTTTATTTACACACACACTAACCTAGAGCTAACAAAGAGCAAGCTCGCCACACTCGCATGCTTTTTTTAAAATGCTAGAAATAAAACAGATTAAAAACATCCTTTTACACACACACCCACACACACCCACACAAACACACACACACACACAAACCTATACCCAACGAAACAGTGGAAATTTACAAAACTTACAAGAAAATGTCTCTATTTACACATCACACTACTATAATCAGCTCATTTAAAAAATCTCGAAATTAAAGCAAATACCAGAGAACTTCTACAAGCAATTATTGAAGTAAAGCATAACTGCTTAAAGCGCACATCCGTAACCCACAGTATTGCTATAGAATCGTATTTCTTTCTCTGTGATTAAAAATTTACAATAGTTTCAGAACCCTTAGACGTCAGTATATACGAAGCTTGCTATGTCGCGGTATTATTTTTATTAATGTTGGCAGCCCCGCCATAATGACTAATGGAGACGGAAACAAAGAAAACCTTATAAACAATTACATGAGTACTTATAAAGGTTGAATAATATACTACGAGAACTGGATTCCCAAGGGAATAGAGAGCAAATTAATTTATTCTAGAACATGTAATAAGATTCTAAAACGTTCTAGACGCTCGATATTGGGTAATAACGTTTGTTTTACTTCCCAATAACACCTATATTAGCAACTAGTATTTTACTTGCACCACTGCTTTAAAATAAATACATTCAAGTGCATTCCTTTCAAGTGCAAAACTGTCATTTCCTAGCACCTTTAAAATTATTTCTCTACCAATGATATGGTGATCTTCACACTGGGTAATTGATAATAACGCCTGTCAATTAATGTAATCAATATAATCCGGTGAACCATGCAGTATCTGTTAGTGTATCATTTACCCTAAAGAGCCAGTATTAGTTATACATAATGGGGTAATGGAGTTAAAATACTATAGGTTACAGTGCTGCTCAGGATATTTCCAATGCTATAATGAAGCAAAGCAGTTTTACATGAAAATGCCTAAACATTAACTACAAAAAATAATAATGAAATAATTTACACACTAAACTAAATCCATCGCAATAGAGAGAATACTGCTTTCGTTTGCATACTTTAGTGAAAGCAGTGGAAGTTACTAAATGAAAATTCACGACAATCAGTTTATATGTATGTATATATACACACACACACACACACACACACACACACACACACACACACACTCTCATACTAACATAACTACGCGAGCGCATGCGAGCATGCTTGATAAATGCAGTGGAAATTAATAAACTCAAATTACATGAAAATTAGTTTATATACACACACTAATCTAGAACTAACTTAGAAATTAATAAAATCAAATTACCCGAAAATCAAATTTACTTGTACACACACACAAACACTTACTTAGAGCTAACCGAGCGCATGCTCGCTTCGCTCGCATGCTTTAATAAAGACAATAGGAAGTACTAAAATAGTATTACACGAAAATCAGTTTATTTACACACACACACACACACACACACACACACACACACACACACACACACACACACACACACACACACACACACACACACACACACACACACACACACACACACACACACACACACACACACACACACACACACACACACACACACACACACACACACACACACACACACACACACACACACACACACACACACACACACACACACACACACACACACACACACACACACACACACACACACACACACACACACACACACACACACACACACACACACACACACACACACACACACACACACACACACACACACACACACACACACACACACACACACACACACACACACACACACACACACACACACACACACACACACACACACACACACACACACACACACACACACACACACACACACACACACACACACACACACACACACACACACACACACACACACACACACACACACACACACACACACACACACACACACACACACACACACACACACACACACACACACACACACACACACACACACACACACACACACACACACACACACACACACACACACACACACACACACACACACACACACACACACACACACACACACACACACACACACACACACACACACACACACACACACACACACACACACACACACACACACACACACACACACACACACACACACACACACACACACACACACACACACACACACACACACACACACACACACACACACACACACACACACACACACACACACACACACACACACACACACACACACACACACACACACACACACACACACACACACACACACACACACACACACACACACACACACACACACACACACACACACACACACACACACACACACACACACACACACACACACACACACACACACACACACACACACACACACACACACACACACACACACACACACACACACACACACACACACACACACACACACACACACACACACACACACACACACACACACACACACACACACACACACACACACACACACACACACACACACACACACACACACACACACACACACACACACACACACACACACACACACACACACACACACACACACACACACACACACACTAACCTAGAGCTAACCAAGTGCACTCTGTAACTATCCACCAGTTGCTAGGGTAGTATTCACTTAATCTAAATAGCTATGTAGAGTTTATGTAATTACGTTACGGAGCTTTCCAAAAGACGCACAAGGCACTTTTATATGAAACACCTTTCGATAACTACATTTGCGCATTAAACAAGAGACACTATAGAAAGTTCAGTAAAGCTATACGAGAGTATCACCATATAAATATATCCTTAAGAACTGAAACTAACATTGTAATTCACTTCAGAGCATCAACGAGCTAGTATGTTTTCATCTAGTATTGGAATATCCACCGCTCCTACCCTGAAAATACTCTTTCTTAAATAGCAAAATTCACGAAAATTATCATGGTGGGGGAAGATTTAATAGCTGTTGCTAGGCGGGAAGTAAGTATTTATGGTCTAGAAACAATGAAATGTATATGCTACCAACGTAGATAAAGTCACCAAACAAGAAAAAAAAAGTGAAGCTCAAAAGTCACCAACACTCACACATTAACAATGAAGTGCTAAGGCTCAGTTGGTGAAACCGGTGGAAATTATTAAAACCAAAGTTCAGGAAAATCAGTTTATTGATACACACTAATCTAAACCTACACACCTAATGCTTGCTTCGCTTGCATGCTTTGGTTGGAACAATCGAAATGATTAAAACCAAAGTAGACGAAAACTAAGTAGTTTATTTAATACACTGACCTAAACCTAAGACAGTGCATGCTCGCTCCGCTCACATGCTTTGGTGACACCAGTGACAATTATTAAAAGCAAAGTACATGAAAATCAGTATATTTACACATACACACTAACCTAAACCTAACACAGCGCACGCTCGCTTCGCTCGCATGCTTTGGTGAAACCAGTGGAAATTATTGAAATCAAAGTACAGGAAAATCAGTTTCTTTACACACTAACCTAAACCTATTACAGCGCCTGCTCGCTTCGTTCGTATGCTTTGGTGAAACCACTGAAAACTACTAAAAACAAGTTACACGTAAATCACGTATTTACACAACAATAATGGATTCAGAACTCTAAAACCACAGAATCACTTTTAAAATCGGCAGGATGGCACATCGCGGTATTTTTTGTAAAAATGTTGTAAATCATCGTCATGATATAAAAAAGACAGCTCTTGCCTTAAAGTTAATTATAAGGCGACTCTAGTGATCTAATAACAAAACACCAATGATTATTCCACCTTTTAATGGCTAGTGATAAGCAGTTTTCAAATATTGGTAGTTCTGAATTTTGCAGTATGAACGTCAACTATGAACGATTTAGACACCACATGTCTGATAGCTAGTGAAACAATAGAAATTGTGAAACAATAAAAAGTTAAGCAAACGAATACTTTTGGTATATTTTAATGTAAATTGCGTACTTTGTTGAAATTTAAAGTCCAAAAATAAACAATATATGTTTTTAAAAGTTAGTAATACAATGTTACGGTGAGTAAAAGTGAAAAAACTAATACCTAAATAGCTTTAGTGGTACTTTAAGCGGTGGAACCAAGATATAGTAATAATGAAAGTTCACAAAAATTTAGAAGATTATAGATGTATGAAGGTTATATCTTGCGTTCGCTTGCGTATTTGTCAAAGTAACAAACACAAACAGTTCACAGAAACCCAAATTATTAGCACATAGGTATGAATTTTAATATTCTGGCTAATCAGAGAATTCCTGACTGAAGTTCGCTTTTCTAATGGCCCTGCTTCAAAACGATATCTCAACTTCGACTTTGGAAATATGAAAACACGTTTCTACCGATTGTAATTTCACACCATTAACAGCATACCACTTTTATACCATACCTAGGTTATATTTACACCTGTCTATTACAAATGTATAAACTTTCCTTCTTGAAAGATTAATCAAATAAAAATTAATTCATATTCTCCCGTACATATTCAATGGAAATTTAACATCTGTATTTTCTTCTACCATGTTGCTTACATGGATAGTAATGGCGTAATTTCTCAGGACATGATTTCCAGCCGATGTTGATATTAACACATGTCATAGATATAGATAACGAAATGTTGCGATTTATAGCTAGTGAGGAAGAAGAAATGAGTAGATTACTCGGAGATATGCTTCAGCAGTGGGCATAGAGCATCACTGTCTTTCTCAGACCCTCGATTTTACACGTAAAATACAGCGAACAGTACAAATGCAAAAAGCATTCTTTTCAAACTGTTCAAAACTCAATGTTTTCCATAACTAGACTAAGAAAACAGAGGTACAGTAACATGTAAATTTACAAGGACTGAAAATTGTAAACTCTCGCGGCACAAATTGTTTTCCTCGATTACTATATAAGACTCGCTCGAGTCGCTAGATAGTGGAGAGGTCCTAAGCTACACGCAGGGTAACACAAGAAGGCGTAACCAAAGAGGGGCACCAGCGAGCATTAGCACCGAATCACATATCCTATCCTCTCTGACATCAACCTCTCTGGCACCATCTTCCCGTCCACTACACATCTCGCACATCACGCATTGCTCAACGAGTGTCAACGTCAACCCTAATGGTAACTAGCACTTCTCTTTTATGTATATCAATTTATAAAAAGTACTAAATACATTAATGATATGTCGAGATTTCTCCGGAAATTATAGTTTTGATATGACCTGCGAAAAGCATTTTTGAAAAAAAACGTGTCAAAAACGAACATTTTTACTTTCTCTATACATATTATGTACATAGTGTATAAGAATTCGATACCGAAATTTCACCGGAAATATATGTTTTGAAACCCCCTGAATCAAAAAAAAAAAAGCGTTTTTATAAAAATGGCCGTGCGTGTGTCTGTCTGTGTGTGTGTCCGTGGGCAGCACTGCTCAAAAATGAAAGGACCGTTAAAGCCCAAACTTGGTATTTTTGTTTAGTATCTTCCAAGGATGCAAGACGAAGATTTTCAAGAAAGTCCCGTCACCCCAAACTACCCTTTACATGGAAAAATTTGCGAACATTTTAATTTTCTTAAAAATGGATCCAATGATTTTGATTAAAATCTCTATAGTTAAGATATTTACTTGCCAAATAAAATGTATATCTTGACTTTTTTTGGGAATACTCTCTGAAGACTACTTTACTCTGGATGAATTTTACGGAATTTTGCATTACTGCTAAACCTTAAGAGATGGACAAAACCTTTCCCCACAGAAAATGTTGAGCACATTAAAGTACACAATTTATGTTACGTACATTTTTTGTGCAGTTGATTTTTTTTTTTTTTTAAGATATTCCTTGTTTTTAGCTTCAGCTTTGAAAAACTTGTACTTTTCTTATATAGAAATTTGTTAACTCCTGTCCATACATACAAACAAAGGAAATTCAGTCGCATAGCAACTAGCTTTTGACTATCACTTTAACCTATGGTACTCCCTTATTTCGTTACGACTTATAACGAAGCAAGTAATGAGACTATTTTTGACGTTTTCTAAATTAGCATGAAGTAAATAGAAGCCTAAGCAGAAATTTAGAGAAAGTCATGTGAATGGCACACATCAGATTTTTACATTCTCTAGCCCCATATGTACAATGTACATAGGGATAGAGAAATATTGTATTCCACCCAAAAATTGAATACCGAGATTTCACCTGAAATACTTGTTTTAGGACACCCTGTATCCAAAAAAAGCATTTTCAGAAAAAGGTGTGTGTGTGTGTGTCCGTGTGTCTGTGAACACGATAACTCAAAAATGAAAAGTAGCTAAAATACCAAACTTGGTATTGAAGTTTAGTATCTTCCAGGGATGCGACACGAAGATTTTGAGAAACCCCCCCACCCCAAACTACCCTTTACATGGAACTTTTTTCGAAAATTTTGATTTTCTTATAAATGGCTCCAACGATTTTGATTAAAATGTCGTATATTAAAGATATTTACCTAACAAATAAAATGTATATCTTGAATAGCTTCTGAAGACCTGTTTATTCAGGATAAATTTTGTTTAATTTGGCATAACTAGTAAACCGTAAGAGATAGACAAAAACTTACTGTACAAAAAAATTAGGTCTTGTTGAAATACACAAGCTATGACATACATTTTTCTCGTGGAGCTTACCGTTTTCGAGGTACTCATTGTTATTAGTTTCAGTTGTGAAGTACTTATACTTTTCTCAAACGGGAGTGTCCGTTTTTTCTTTTGTTCTACTGCTGGCCAAGAAAAGAATCGATTTGTAATGACAATCGTGTAACGACAGCTTTTAAAACAGTTCACTATTTGTTTAGCCTAGTGTATTCCCTTATTTTCTTCCTACTTCTACGGAACTAAATAATAAGAACATTGTGCTAATGGGTACCACGATTAGCAAGGTGCAGAAAGCAGAAGAATCTTATGTATGAAGTTTGTAGAACAAATAGAGAAAGTCATGTGAGTGTAACACATCACATTTTTAACTTTCTCTATACGCGCTATGTACATAGTGTATAGAGAAGGTATTGCACTCCACCCAAAAATTCGATACCGAAATTTCACCGGAAATGTATGTTTTAGGGTGATATCCAAAAGAGCATTATCACAAAAAGGTCCATGTGTGTGTCTGTGGGTCCGTGTGTGTGTCTGTGGGTCCGTGTGTGTGTTTGTGGGTCCGTGTGTGTGTGTGTGTGTGTGTGTGTCAGCGTGTCCGTGTATCTGTGAACACATAACTCAAAAACGAACATTCGGTAGAATATCAAACTTGGTATTTAAGTTCAGTATCTTCCAGGGATGTGATACGAAGAGTTTGAGAAAAATCCCCCCGCCCCCAACTACCCTTTACATGGAACTTTTTTATAAAATTTTGATTTTCTCAAAAATGGCTCTAAGGATTTTGATTAAAATTTCGTATATTAAAGATATTTACCTGACAAATAAAGCATACATCTTGAATTTTCTGGGAATAGCCTCTGAAGAGTAGTTTTTTCTGGTGGAATTTTACTGAATTTTGAATAACTGCTAAACCGTAAGAGATGGACAAAAACTTACTACACAAAAACCGTAGATCATGTTAAAACACACAATTTATGTTATATACATTTTTTTCGTGAGTTCGTCGTTTTTGAGACATTCCTTATTTTTGGCTTCTGCTATGAAAAACTTATACTTTTCTCACATAGGAACTTGTCAACTCCGATCCATATAAACAAAGGAACTTCATTGACATGGGAACTAGCTTTTGACTATCACTTTAACTTATGGTAGTCCCTTATATCGCTTCTGCTTACAAGGAAGCAGGTAATAAGACTATTTCTGCTAATTTTTTTCTGATTAGCATAAAGTAAATTTAAGTATAAGCTTTTTAAGAATAATTTGTAGCAGGAATATAGAGAAAGTCGTGTGAATGGTACACATCAGATTTTTTTCGATCAGCATGAAGGAAATGAAAGCAATGGCTTGTTACTAATATTTTTTGCAGAGATGTAGAGAAAGTCATGTGAATGGAACACATCAGATTTCTATACATGTTTTATTAAGTTGTATAGTATTTTTGTTGTTATTTCATTTATACATCGTATCATTGTTGTGTTGAACTTAATGTATTGCCTGGTAGAGTGGATGAGAAGGCCTTAAGGCCTTAACTCCAACCAGGATAAATAAATAAATAAATAAAATAAATCAACGACAGGGGACCAACAGCTTTACTTCCGTTCCAAAGAAAGCCAGGTCCTCAGCCGCGACTTTGGGTATATGAAGTTAGGTTGGTAGCCACTAACAAGCACTTGGATCTCTATTATCGATGCCCATACATTACCGCGAGAAAGGACAGACTAATTATTAACGGCTAAGGCATCTGAATAGCAATGCATGCCCAACTATTGAAACTGACACTATAATGAGACAGCGTTCCAGAACTCGCCTCCCTTTCCCCGCCCTCTTTTCCTCGAGGGAATTCCAAATTTCATGTTCCCATGTATCGATAGCGAAGGGACACGTGCTCTGGTAATTAATTTACAGGAATGTGTATTTATTGGAACGCGATGAGCTGAGGAAGATCAAAGAGAACAGGTTGCTTCTCCCTCGGGACATTCTAGAAACACGCAAGGAATGACAGACCATTCTCTCACGTGAGGATTTTGAAATTGTTCTGTCATGACAGCAAATTGACTGAGACCACCCTCGGAGAAAGAAAATGGTGTTTTATCTCTTGTTTCTATTACTCGTTTTCTACTTGGTATCAAGGAATGGACTTCTTCTTGCATCGAGAGAGGAAAGAAAACAAAAAAAAAATTCAAAGTAACACACGCTCATGTGCTCCAAAAATTACCTTTTGTTAAATCCATTTAACTTTACGGTTTATTTTATAAAGCTTCTACAACACAAAAACATCTGATATGTTACATTCACATGACTTTCTCTAGCCGTTCTACAAACTTCTTCCATAAGATTATTCTTCTTTCTGCACCTTTTTAATCGAGGTATTCAGCACAATATTCTTATTACTTAGTTCCTTATAAGTAGGAAGAAAATAAGGGAATACATTAGGCTAAATCGATAGACAAATGTTTTAAAAGCTGTCGTTATGCGATTGTCATTACAAATGACTTCTTTTCTTGGCCAGAAGTAGAACAAAAGAAAAACGGACACTTCCGTCTGAGAAATGTATAAGTACTTCACAACTGAAACTAATAACAATGAATACCTCGAAAACAGTAAGCTCCACGAAAAAAATGTATATGACCTAAATTGTGTATTTTAACAAGGCCTACATTTTTTGTATTGTAAGTTTTTGTCTATCACCTGCGGTTTATTAGTTATGCCAAATTAAGCAAAATTCATCCAGAATAAACAGGTCTCTAGAAGCTATTCCCAGAAAATTGAAGATATACATTTTGTCAGGTAAATATCTTTAATATACGATATTTTAATCAAAATCGTTTGAGCCATTTTTAAGAAAATCAAAATTTTCGAAAAAAGTTACATGTAAAAGGTAATTTGGGGTGGGGGGGTTTTCTCAAAATCTTCCTGTCGCATCCCTAGAAGATGCTGAACTTAAATACCAAGTTTGGTATTTTAGCTACTTTTCGTTTTTGAGCTATCGTGTTCACGGACACACGGACACACACACACGGATATTTTTTCTGGAAATGACTTTTTTGGATTCAGGGGGTCCTAAAACATATTTTCGGTGAAATCTCGACATCGAATTTTTAGGTGGAATGCAATATTTCTCTATCCCCATGTACATTGTACATACGGGGCAAGAGAAAGTAAAAAGCTTATTACTTTCTTTACACCCACTATGCAAATAGCTAGTAGAGAAGGTATTGTATTGCTTACCAAAAAATCTGATGTGTACCATTCACATGACTTTCTCTATATCCTTGCAACAAATTAGTCTTAAAAAGCTTATGCTTCTAATTACTTCATGCTAATCT
Source organism: Hymenopus coronatus (assembly GCA_030762935.1). Lineage (NCBI taxonomy): Eukaryota > Metazoa > Arthropoda > Insecta > Mantodea > Hymenopodidae > Hymenopus > Hymenopus coronatus. The sequence goes on along the minus strand of CM060898.1, from coordinate 82,868,796 downwards.
AGAAAGCTGATGTGTTCCATTCACATGACTTGCTCTATATCTCTGTAAATGATTATTGTTAATAAGCTTATCTTTTATTTATTTCATGCTAATCGAGAAAAATTAGCAGAAATAGTCTTATTTCTTGCTTTATTGTAAGTAGAAGCGAAATAAGGGAGTACCATAGGTTAAAGGGAAAGCCAAAAGCTGGTTGCTATGTGGCTGATGTTCCTTTGTTTGTATGGACAGAAGTTGACAAATTCCTGTATGAGAAAAGTATAAGTTTTTCAAAGCTGAAACCAAGAAAAAGAAATATCTCAAAAACGATCAACTCCACAAAAAAAATATATGTAACATAAATTGTGTGTTTTAACGTGCTCTACATTTTTTGTGGGTTAAGTTTTTGTCTATCTCTTACGGTTTAGTAGTTATGAAAAATTCATCCAGAATAAAGTAGTCTTCAGAGGCTATTCCCAGAAAATTTAAAATATACATTTTATTTGTCAGGAAAATGACTTTAATATACGATATTTTACTCAAAATCGTTAGAGCCATTTTTCAGAAAATCAAAATTTTCGAAAAAAGGTCTATGTAAAGGTTAGTTTGGGGTGGGGGATTTTTCTCAAAATCTTCGTGTCGCATCCCTGGAAGATACTAAACTTAAATACCAAGTTTGGTATTTTACCGAATTTCCGTTTTTGAGCTATCGTGTTCACAGCCACACGGACACTCGGACACACACACGGACCCTTTTCTGAAAATACATTTTTGGATACAGGGGACCCTAAAACATATATTTCCATTGAAATTTCGGTATCGAATTTTTTGGTGGAGTGCAATACATTCTCTATACACTATGTACATAGTGCGTATAGAGAAAGTAAAAATTCTATTTCAAGATTTCACCCGAAGTACATGTTTTGAGACCCCCTGATTTCAAAAAAGCATTTTTACTTTCTCTAGCCCCGTATGTACATTAGCAGAATTGGTCTATTACTTGCTTCCCTGTAAGTAGAAGTAAGGGAAAACCTTATGCTAAAGCGATAGTCAAATCTTTAAAAAGTTGGTCGCTATGTGATACAACAGAGGTTCGGTTCGCTTTGTACGGTTCCGTTTGAGAAAGGTTAGGTAGTTTAAAACTCCAATAACAATGAATATCTTGAAAACAGTCAACCCTGCAAGAAAAACGTATATGGCATAGATTGTGTGTTTTAACAAAATCTAAAATTTTTTGTCTATTAAGTTTTTGTGTACCTCTTACGAAAAATTTTGCAAAACTCATCCAGAGGAAAGTTGTCTTCAGAGGTTATTTCCAGAAAATTTGAAATATACATTTTACTTGTGAGGTAAATATTTTAATATACGGTATTTTAATGAAAATCGTTGGAGCCATTTTGAGAAAAACAATTTTCAAAAAATGTTCCATGTAAAGGATAGTTTGTGGTGGGGAGATTTTTTTTTTCTTCTGAAAATCTTCAGGTTGCATCCTTGAAAGATACCAAACATAAATACTCAGTTTAGTATTTAACGGTCTTTGAATTTTAGCTATTCTGTCCACACACTTGCGCACACACATTCATACACGTGCTTTTTTATAAAATCCTTTTTTCGGGCTCAAAATATTTATATCGTGAAATTTTGACATGGAATTTGTGGGTGGAATGCAATACCTTTTGTAGATTTTTTGTACATTGTATGTACATTTGTGCTAGAGAAACATATTTATATGCTATATTTACAGCTTTATACGAAGTTGTGTTGATTAGATAGTACAAAACAGGAGAAAGTGAGGAGGAATAATAAAGCCAAGTCATGTATTTTAGACTAATTGATTTTTGTGAAGAATACAATCTATTAATGTGCAACGGTGTGAAGGAGAATACTCAAGGAGACTTTCCATTTGTAAGTAAAAATGGGCAGAGTGTAGTGGATTATATATAGTGCTCAAGGAATATAGAGGTTATGATTGTTGAATTTCAAGTAATGAACATAGTATTGACTAGTAGTCATTTTCCAGTGTGGGCAAGGTCAAATAGGCGTAGTGAGATGTAGTTGGCTCAGCAGAAAAAAATAGGAGAGAATTTATTTTAGTGTGCAGAAAATATTGAGGAAAGGTGCATGAGAAATTGTACAGAATTACGAGGCAGTGCAAGGAGGAAAAAATTAGTTGGAGAGAATGGGATCAAGTACTATTAGTTACATAGGATTCTTATACTAAAATAACCAGGGTTACTGCCTTCGTGATCGTGGTCAGCGAGCTGACTTCTCACCCGGAATTCCCAGGTTCAATTCCCAGCTGGGGCCACAATTATTCCCTATCCCCCAAAGAGTATGGAAGATTGTACCTATACGTGAGAGTGAATGTGTGTGTGTGTGTTTGAGGAAAATAAATGATTTAAACCAAACATAAAAGAACCAAACCTACAGACAACGAGTTGTTTCTAGTGCAAAGCCCCCGATATGACATTAAAGAGGATTATACAAATAAAAAAAAAAAACAAAAAAATAGATAAACAGGGTGTTAGCGTGTATCAGTTTAAAGCAAGAAGTAACTCTCAAACATAAAGATTTAACTGATTGCCTCTGTGGTCGAGTGGTCAGCGAGCTGACTTCTTACCCGGAGGTCCCGGTTTCGATTCCCGGCTGGGGCGGGGAATTTTTCTTTGCCAGAATTATTCCCTATCCCTCATAGAGTCTGTGAGTGTGTGTGTGTGTTGTGTTTGAGGAAAATGAAATTATTTAAACCAAAAGTAAAAGAACCTACAGCCGAATTGTTTCAAGTGCAAAGCCTCCGATATGACCTTAGTTGTTAAAGGTAAAAGCAAGGTGTATTTTATTAAATGTGACAAATTTTTGTATGTGATTTATGATACTAAATTAATTCATTCATAGTACAGAATACCAAACATAGCCGAATGTTTTACTCCGAAAACGTTTATTTTACTTAAATATCGTTTGATTTCTGTACAATGGCTAGGCTGTCCTGAGTGCTGACAACCATTTTTCCTGGAACTTTGGAAACAAACCCGTTGATGGGAATCCCCCTTTCTGTGACATGCATGCATGTTCATTCTAATTGGAAACGTCATTTAATCGATTGATCCTTTTTGAGAAGAACTGGCTGATAGCTCAGCTGCGCAAATGCTCTCTGAGGTAGCAAGCAATCCACCAATGAAAAACAAAAGGAAAATCACTGAAAAAAAAAGAGGAGCGGTAAAGCTTTCAGAGCTTCCCCCATTCCTCTTACCCGATTAAATACCCAAAGGAAGGCGCTCTCAGTTCGCCCAATTTGCCACGTAAGTGAGGGGAAACAAGGACGAAGCGGCGGCCGCAAAGTGGTGTGTAACATGTGTTGGGGAATGTACTCTCTCGCATCAAATTGACCCAAGGCTTTTTCTCCCTAGGATGGCCTTGTACACACGGGGATTTTTGAAGTAATCGTCTTTTATGGAAATCAAACGAACCAGGACCCTGCGAAACACCACACGCTGTTTTTGATAGGTGTTTATAGCATTTCTCTACTGCTTACAGGTAACTGCTTTACAGCTATCACGAAAGAATTCGAAAATGCCCGTGCTTCACCTCTAAGAAACAAATTTGAAGTCAGTTAACACTACAGTTCTATTCCCAGCACATTATAATAGTGTCGTGTTTGAAGTTAATGTTATGGCATTTGTTCAACGGTTAAGCATGTTTCAAGAAAGCAAGCTGCTGCAAGTTTGGACCTTGCTATTCTTTCAGCAGATATCCAGAAATCTGATGTGTTTATTCACTAGACTTTCTCTATATCTCTGTAACAAATTATTTTATATATATACACACACACAGTTTTGGAGTCTGGATGTGACTCCGGCACTGTATCCCTTTTACTTATTTATCTTTTTATTCCCTTAATTTGTTTTGTTTACCATTTTCTGGTTTATAACAAATGCACGTACATATTCACAAACACACAAATACCTATGCCCAAGACGATCCCCTACGCCAAGAAACTCCAAAACGAGGCGCTTTAGCGGACGCAGCCATGGGGACCGGCAGTTAATAAGCTTATTCTTATATTTCGTGTTTAAACCTTAGCAAAAACGGTTCTATTACTTACTTCCTTATAAATAAAAGGAAAATAAGGGAATACACTAGAATAAACTGTCAGTCAAATGTTTTCAAATGTGGTTGCTATGGGATTGAAATTCGTTTCCTTGCGTGACAAAGCGTTAACTAGTTCCTGTATGAGAAAAGTTAAGTATTTTAAAACTGAAATCAATAACGAGGAATATCTCGAAAACGGCCAACTCCACGAAAAAAATGTGTATAATGTAGATTGTGTGTGTTTTATCGAGATTTACATTTTTTTTGTTATACAAAATTCTACAAAATATCATCCAGAATAAAGAGGCCTTCAGAAGCTACTCTCAGAAAATTTAAGATATACATTTGATTTGTCATGTAAATATCTTAAATATAAGATATAGATTTTAATCAAAATCCTTAGACCCATTTTTGAGAACAGAAAAGTTTCGAAATTTTTTCTATGTAAAGAGTAGTTTGGGGTGTAAGTATTTTCTTGCAAATCGTCATGTCGCATCCTTGAAAGATACCAAACTTAAATACCAAGTTTGGTACTTGACGATCTTTTCATTTTTGAACTATACTGCCGACAGACACACAAACAACATATGCAAACAAATTGCTTGTAAAAATACAATTAATTCTATGGATAAAAGATGATTAATAAAAATATAGTTCTTAAGATTAATATAACTCTTAATAGTGATAATAATAATAATAATAATAATAATAATAATAATCCGTGTAGAGAAAGTAAACAGTAAAAAATCTGATGTGTTCCACTCACATGTTTTTCTCTACATCACTGTGACACATTATTTTTAAAAAGCATATTTTTCTATATACTATATAACATTAACACTATATGATTAACAGTAGCCGAAATCGGCTTAATTACTTGCAAGCAGAAGTAAAATAAAGGGATACTCGAGTCTGAAGTGATTTTCAAATGTTTTAAATTATGATTTAAATTATGTGGTTGAAATCCGTTTCTATGCATTGGCCAGGGGTGAGAAAAATTTAATTATCTTAAATCTAAAACAAGTAAATTAAAATATCTCAGAAATGGCCAAATCTACGAAAAAACGGTATGTGACATAATAATCTACATTATTTATGCAGTAAATTTTTTTTCGATCTCTTAAATTTTGCCATTTATGCAAAATTCAATAAAAATCATTCAGAATAAAGAGGTTTTCTGAATCTATTCCCAGAAAAATCAATATATACATTTCATCTGTCATGTAAATATCTTTAATATAAGGTATTTTAATCAAAATTGTTAGTCATTGTGATAAAATAAAAATTTTTAATTTTTTTTCATGTAAAGGGTTGCTTGGGGTGGGGATTTTTCTCAAAATCTTCGTGTTGCATTCCTGGAGGATATAAACACCAATTTTGGTTTTTTACCAACTTTTTGTTTTTGAATTATCGTGTTCACAGACACACGGACACACACGGACCTTTTTCTGAAAATACTTTTTTTGGTTACAGGGGACCCTAAAACGTGTTTTTTCAATGAAATCTCGGTATTGAATACCTTCTGTACACACTATGTGAATAGTACGTGTTGAGAAAGTAAAAATTAAGCTACGTAATAATTTATTGTGGTTTCAGCAATACATGGTAACAAATGACTGTGCTACCTCAGAGGTGAAGCGAATTGGCAGGCTGTCGACCTGAGGTCATGTTGATGCGCCCACCCGTAGAATGGGCGATGTAGCCCATCAATCCAATGTGCTGCTGGCTATTTTCTCTTGCGAGCGCACCGAAGCGCACAACAATCGGACACCGAACCTGAGGGTCCACCGTGTCATTATTGACGTGCCCATTTTATCGCTCCACTGCCCTACATACTATATACATTATAATTATTATATTTTGCACGCATTCCCTTGGGAAGGGCGTGGCGTGATGGATGTGTGACGTCACGTAGTCGCTGGTACTGCCACCTGTCGGGGCGAGCGAGCGTGATTATGACAGCGCAGCCACGAACCATTAATCTCGGTTGCTCTTGCAACCCCCTCCCCTTGGGATAGAGAGTCTACCTGCCGCGCTTTTTATTATTATACCCCTCCTTGTTTCGTGGGCTCTCTTTCTCCAAATGAATATCAAATTTGGAGTCATCTTTTGGGGTTATGCTGTGACGCATAATACGTATACATTTGGCATTTAAATTATCTTGAATTACACCAACAACGCCCCGGAAGTTTTGAAAGTTAAGTTTTATTTTTTCTGTGCGGTGTCACTGAGGTATAAAAACCTTTACTCCTGTGTATGCACGCAGCGTCATTTAACAGAAATCGTTTTCAACTTATTATTTTAAAAATCTAATGTGTTTCATTCACATAGTATTCTCAATTACGCTTTTACTTTCTCTACACGTACTATGCACATAATGTATAGAAAAGGTACTGCATTCCACCCAAAAATTCGATGCCGAGATTTCATCGAAAATACACGTTTTAGGGAAAAGCAAAGTATTCAAACCTTTTTCTTTGCAAAGGGTAGTTTAGAATGGTGGAATTTCTTAAAAATCTCCGATTTGTATATTGAGAAGATACCTTTAATTACCAAGTTTGGTATAAGAAGTAATTTTGGTTTTTGAGCTGTGTTTGCCCCAGACACGCACACACACAGATTTTTTTTTTCTTCTAAAATGCTTTTTTGACTCAAGAGACCTCAAAACATATATTTCCTTGAACTCTCGACAGATAACTTTTGGGTGGAACATAGCATGTTCTCTACTATGTGCAGTCCGGTGCACGGAAATGTGCCGATATAAGGAACAGCTGTTTAAGTTGGTAGGTTAGCATCATTCCCCTGCGACGCCCCGTTCAAACCCCTGCCAGTTAAAGCAAGGTGTGATTCGTTACATGCCCTTGACCTTTGAATTGCAATGGTGGGGGGCAAAACAGAGGTCTAGACAGTTTCACTCCATTGAACCTTAAGATAATTAAAAATGTCTTATTTTAATTTGGCTATATTTTCAGCGGTTGTTGAGGAAAGGAGCAAAATCATATTACCAATTCTTTTGGAAAAATGAAGAATATTTTTTGAGGGACGAGCATAAGGGATGAAGCCAATTTGTCTGATTATATCCACGCTATCCATATTTATTTAAATCATTACAAAATAAGTCGCTTTAAATTAATACACAATATTAACAAAATATACCGAGCATAGAATAGAATTCTTAAGCATGGGCAGTAAGTAAACAAACCAATAGGAGACAGCCAGGAGGTGGCGTTGACAATCGTTCCACTTGACTAAATGTAATTCTTATCCCTCTTTTTGCAGTACTCACCTTGGCCACATCCTTTGTTCATCGTCTATTGCTTGTCACCAATAGAAAATTGGAACACCCAGGACAGGCATATAAAATAAATGGTGAAAATTAAGAAACACACCAAAAAGCACTAACAACTTCAGCACATTTCCGTGCCCCGGAAATTGTATGTGCATACGTGCTAGAGAAGAAAAAAAAAGAAATACGAGAGCGTTAAAAAAAGTCCTTAGAAAATCCAACAAATTACACTGGTAGATCGAAAAAAGTTAGTATTTTGTAATCGCCATCTCTTATTAGATGACAGTTAAAGTTCCAGGTATGCCATAGGCGATTGAAGCAACAATCTTGTACTTATTTAACATAACTCCATGGCACGAGTGGTCAGCGCCTCGAGCCCCTCCCGGCCGGTTAATGCGGTCCTCGCGACCTGAAGCCGCTACTTCTCCATCAAGTAGCTTCTCAATTGGCCCCCCAGGGACCTCACGAGGCTGAGTGCACCCCGGTCCAGGTCTCCCAGCGGGGGAAAAATCCCCACGCCGGTACTGGGGATCGAACCCAGGTCTCCCGCTTGGTAGGCAGCTGCGCTACCACCGCGCTAAGGAGACGACCTTGTACTTATTTAGAAAGATGAAAACTGAGTTTCTTGTGGTGGTTAATCACATCTATTTAAAAGGCTTAACACCAAAAGAGATAAAAACCGAGTTAGGTGAAGCGTATGACACATCCTCTTGTGCATTTGCAACAATTTAAGATTAAATAAACGAATATGAACATAGCCGTACATCTACAAATAATAAACATAGTTCCAGACATCCAGTGGAAAAGACTTCTCCTAAATGATTGACAAATTTCATGATATGCTTTTGAGTGGTCGAAGAATCAAAAGCCACATAGTTTTCAATTTAGCACCAAAAATTAGGTCTGACAAAGGTCTCGGCAAGATATGTTTGCTCTCAATGGAGAATAAACAATCTTGTGATGGAATCGAAAGATGGTTTGGCATTTTTCCGTCGCAATCCTTACAAGTTTCTACGTAATAACTGCGGATGAAACTTGGATACACTCCTACACTCCAGTTTCAAACGTACAGTTTAAACAGTGGGTTTTTAAAAGCAAGCTAGCTCCGAAGAAGACAAAGGTGGTGAAATCTGCAGACAAGGTGATGGCCTCGGATTTTTTGGTTGCACGTGGAAACAGCAGAAAGGAAGAACGATAAATGAAGAGTATTACGCATCGTTATTGCACCGCCTGAACGGAAAAATCAAGAAAAAGAGCCCACTACTGGCAAAGAAAACAATTATCTTCTATCAAGACAATGCGAGGGTGCTCACCTGCGCAGATTCGATGACAAAAAGTGTAGAGTTAAGTATTCTCCTCCAGTGACCTTTCCTTTAATTTCTAAACTTTACCAAACAGTGGAAAATACGCACGTCTAACGAAGAGGTCATCTCCCAAACTAGTGAGTATTTTGAGGATCTACCGAATCCTACTTTTTGGAAGGTTTAAAACAGTTGAAGAAACTGGGAAAAATATATAAAGCTAAACGACATTATGTTGAAAAAAAATCTGATGCATGGCTTTCTCTGCATATATGCAACAAAGTACTGTTAAAAAGGTCTTGCTTCTATTTACTTCATGCTAATCGAGTAAAACTTAACAGAAATAGTCTTATTACTTGTTTCCTTGTAAGCAAAAGCGAAATAAGGGAGTACCACTGGTTAAAGTGATAGTCAAAAGCTGGTTGCTATGTGACTGAAGCTCCTTTGTTTGTATGGACAGGAGTTGACAGATTCCTGTATGAAAAGAGTATAACTTTTTCTTAGCTGAAAACAAAAACAAGGTATATATTAAAAACGATCAATTCCACAAAAAATGTATATAACATAAATTGTGTGTTTTAATGTGCTCTACATTTTCTGTGTGAAAGCTTTTTGTCCAACTCTTACGGTTTAGCAGTTATGCAAAAATCCGTAAAATTCATCCAGGATAAAGTAGTCTTCAGAGGCTATTTCCAGAAAATTCAAGATATGTAGTTTATTTGTCAAGTAAATACCTTACATTTACGAGATTTTTTATAAAAATCCTTAGAGCCATTTATTTAGAAAACCAAAAATTTCGATTTTTTTTTTTTTTTTATGTATAGGGTAGTAGTGGGTGGGGGAATTTTTTTAAAAATCTTCGTGTCGCATCCTTGGAAGATACAAAACTTAAATATCAAGTTTGGTTTTTAACGGTCTTTTCATTTGAGCTGCCCACAGACACACACACGGACATTTTTCTAAAAATGCTTTTATTGGGATCAGGGGGTGTCAAAACATATATTTTCGGTGAAATCTCGGTATCGAATTTTTGGGTGCAATTTAATACCTTCTCTATACACTATGTACATAGTACATATAGAGAAAGTAATAAATCCCGCCAAAAGGACATGTTGAAAAATAAGAATACATCTACCAAAATTAATTTGTGTCTTTTTTGTCAATTTCTACGGACTTATTGAGCAATACTCCTAATTTTGGATAGTGCTTGTGTACCTGAGATGTTTTTGTTGTTTATTTTCACCTCAGTTCAATTAGCTGCACTCAAAAGAGTAATAAAACAAAGCCTCGTTTACATTTGATGATCCCTTGTCTGCTGAACTGACGTTTTGGACAGCAATTTCACCAGAACTGGTTGCTGCGTTATCAGCAAACCTTGTCCACGTACCTACGAACTCTGAGGTGCGTGCTTATTAAGGCCATCTCTCTACCAACTCTGACAGGATATAATTACAGCCACAATTACCTCGAATTATCTAACTGTTTCATAGCTTGCGTCAGTCCCTCATGAAGGTGTCTTAAGCCTAATCTTCCCTTATTAGTCAATTAGGTGCTTTACAACAAAGCTTGTGGATCACTACAAGATGCAGATAAACACCACACAATATTCGTGAATTACGTAGACGTAAATTGCAGAGGTGAAGCAATAATTGCACTAAGTGCTAAACGAAGTTTTGAAATAATTTAGCCTCTCACCAAGACGCAGCCCCATGTGGTTTGTGGTGGACAAACCGGCGTAAGGGCGGGTTTTCTCCGGTAGGACTCGCAAACGCATTCCACTAGTGCTCAATCTTCATACCATATATCAGTGCCATCGCCTGCGGTGCCCTATGTAGTAAAGGCGGGCCTTAAACACACACAGGATGAGATAATTTAGAAATCAGTAAAACTTTCACAATTTTTAAGACACAAAGATAAAAATTTTCATATGTTGCACATGCTTCTTCTATTCGTTACTGTTTAGATTTAAAGTGTGGCTTCTTTGATTTTGGAAAATTCGCAGTATTTAAAATTTTGAATATGTTTTGGAGAATTTTTTACGAGAAAATAAAGTTGAAAGTTCAAGTACATGTTAATAAACATGTATTTATCCATCAATTGCTTCAGTTAAATAGTAGTCAAGGTTCACTTAGTGGGAAAAACAATATTTTATTTAATTCAAAATCTTCTCGGGCTTCTAGCCAGGTAAAAACTTGGCTTGACACCAACGTTTCGAAGAAGTGCATCTTCCTCGTCTTCAGGGTGAACTCTGAAGACGAGGAAGATGCACTTCTTCGAAACGTTGGTGTCAAGCCAAGTTTTTACCTGGCTAGAAGCCCGAGAAGATTTTGAATTAACACATCGCCAGGAAAGCTTTAGTTCTTATTTTAATATTTTATTTGTTTGACATTTATATTATTTTATTGTGAAATACAATAATTTTTTAATTTTTCACAACTTTTAGTGAAGTTTCACAGATGCATTATAAGAGTAGAATGATTTTCTTTAGTATTAAAGCTATCAGTGTAACTTTTGTATAGGCATTACTGCCAACAAAGGTCAATATTCAACATTAATTCACCCATGTTTTCGTTTTGAATATATTGATTAGTTTATTCCATTTAGTTAGCTAAAACTAAAATCTGTCTTCTCTTACAAACACTTATTACTTTCTCTATATAGTAGATGTTACGTAGGTAGAGAAGATATTGCACGTTAACCAAACATTCTATACCGAGATTTCACAAAAAATACACGTTTTAGGATCTCCTGCATAAAAAAGTTAGAAAAACATCCGTGTATGTCTGTGTGTGAGTGTGTGTGTGTGTGTGTGTGTGTGTGTGTGTGTGTGTGTGTGTGTGTGTGTGTGTGTTGGTCAACACGATAATTCAAAAACGAAAAGTCGATGCTGTACCAAACTTGGTATTTAAATTTTGTATCTTCCATGGATGCACGAAGATTTTGAGAAAAATCCCACACCCCAAACTAGCTTTCACATGGAAAAAGTTTCAAAGTTTTTATTTTCTTAGAAATGGCTCTAACGGTTTTCATTAAAATATCGTATATTAAAGATATTTACATTAGAAATAATAATAATATATATATATATATATTTTGATTTTCTGGGAATATTCTCTGAAAATATCTTCATTCTACAATGTTGCATAACTTGTAATCCTTAAGAGACAAAAATTTACTCCACAAAAATATAGATCTAATTAGAACACAAATTTAGATACAAATTTTAGATACTCCTTGCTACTGATTTCCGTTTTCAAAAATATTTTTCTCATTCAATACAATATTTTTCTCTCAATTCCTAGCCGTACTAAGGAATTTCAATCACATAGCAACCAGCTTTTAAAATATTTGACTATCGCTTTAGCCTAGTATACTAACTTATTCCCTTTTAGTTTCCAACCTTTAACAGATTTGACTATCGCTTTAGCCCAGTATATTCACTTATTCCCTTTTAGTTACAAGGAAGCAAGTAATAAGTCCATTTCTGCTAATGTTTATTTCGATAGCAAGAAGTATATTGAACAATAAGCTTTTTAACAATAATTTGTTACACATACGTAGAGAAAACATGTGAAGGCAACATATCAGATTTTTTAAAAATGTTTTGTTCCTTAATATTTTTGTATCAAAAATTTTATTTGAAGTTTTCCTATGGTGATTATATTTGTTTAAGAAGCAAAATTAAAAACTATATTTTCCATTTACATGGGTTTCTCTATTTGCTCTCTAAACAAATTATTATTTATCTACCTCATGCTAATCAAGATGCCCATTAGTATGAATGAGCTTATTATTTAGTTCCTTAATGAGGAAAATGAGGCCTTATACCAAGCGATAGTCAAATCTTTTAAATGCTGGTCGCTGTGTGAAATAATTGAAATTTTGTTCGGCCAGGAGTAAAACAAAACGAAACATAAGTTTCTGTTTGAGAAACATTAAGTAGATTAACATTAAAACCATTAACAAGGTCTACCTCGTAAACCCTTCAAAAAGGGTATACGAAATAAATGGTGGATTTTAACGAGATCTGCATTTGTTGTGCAGTAAAATTTTGTGTAGATATCTTTTAAACCCTACCGATTATGCAAAAGTAATTTATACTGAAGGGGTCTTCAGAGACTTCCCAGAATATTCAAGATAAACATTTTATTTGTAACGTAAATATCTCTGATATACAGTATTTTATCTAAAATGGTTAGTTTTGAGAAAAACAACATTTTCGAAAAAGTTTTAAGTAAAAGGTACGATTGGGTTGAGGGATTTTTCTGTAAATCTTCGTATCGCTTTCTTGGAAAATAAACTTAAATACCAAATTTGGTATTTGAGTTTTTGTGTACACACACGGACCTTTTCCTAAAATGCCTTTTTTTTTTGTTGGATTCAGGATATCCCAAAACATGTATTTCGGTATAGAATATTTGTTTGAAATACAATACATTTCTATCTGCGATTCCTTATTGTGACGTAATCAGAATGGTCCTTTTCTGAAACGGCTGGTAACTGGAGGTAAGTGGATTGTGAACAATGACACCCGAAATAGTACATCAGGGAGCAAGAAAGGGCAGCCACTACCAATGTTTTCTAAACCTAGGCTGTATCCGAGAATTTGGTGGAATTGCAAAGGAATCGTGCATTAGGAACTTATTCCAATTTGAGACTATCAATGTCAGAATACTGTTCCTAGTTGGATCATGTCAAGGTAGCCTTTGAAGAGAAAATACCGGAGTTGGAAAATATTATCGTCTTTACCACGTCAACGCCAGAGCACATCTCTCTATGGTGACCCGTAAAAAGCTGCGTAATTTTGTGTGGGATGTTTTGCACCAAATGGCAAACACTTCACTTTCTTGGAAGACTGCAGCCTGAACCTCGAAGTGTTCATCAACCAGAAAACTCCACATTTTGGAGAAATGTAATTTATAAGCTTCCGGAGAAATGACAACATATTTTCTATAATAATGGTTCATACTACAGGAAATAAACAATTTGTTGCCTTATTTGTTTATATTTTATTGTACTTGTGTTTAAAGTTTGACAAAGTTCGGCTCAGTCGTGGGATTGCTGCAGATGTGTGTTTCCAGATGTTCTTAGTGATTGAAACGTCTCGAAAAACTTACGAACTTATGAGATAACCTTGCAGTAATCAGAAAGGTTCTGTTCGTAAAGGGATAAAAAAGTATAAAAGATACAGGTAACTTCTTGTGTCAGATCAGAAAGAATGAGATAAGAATGAGCAACAAGATCAAGGAAAAGGGGGGAAAAAGTAGAAAATAAGAAAAAGTGGGAAAGAATAGTGATGTGTTAAGGTGCATGTGGACTAAAGGAAAAATAAAACTAGCTAGTCTAAGTAAGGTGTAAGAAAACGGTAAGAACTATGCGCAGTATTATGGATAACAAAGATATATCATAACATACTTTGTTGTAAATATGCATTTGATAAGGCATAGCTCGGGTGTTTAAATGCCTTATATGCCATTCCGGAGTTTACCAGTGGCACATTGCTTTGGGATTTATTCAGTCTCTAACCGAAATGAGAAGAGAGAGATTTCCCCGAGGTAAAGTTGCTGACATCTGTTAGCCGCACCAGGAAACAGAGACGCCCTCGCTTTTATCCCATCATCCCTTTCGAGTTTTATGTGCTATATGTAAGATTTTCGCCACTGTGCGGCTGAAACGCGCGGAGGTGCAACATTTAAATGTATGAATAAATATGGTGGAATTGTAAAGATTAGGAGTTTCTGAATGCAGTAACATACACCTAAATAATCCCTTTGAAAAACTAATGAGAATGAAGAGCAGCATAGCCTCTTGATGAATTGTTCTTAAAGTGTCACAGATGTCCTCTTTCTGCCATTTTGACTAACAAAATTTAATGTGTTCCATTTAAAAGCATTTCATTACCTCTCTGTGACAAATTATTGTTAAAAAACTTATTCTTCCATCTACTTCAAGCTAATCCGTTATCTAATATAGAGTTATTACTTTTATGTAAGTAGAGGGAAAATAAGGGAATACACCAGGCGAAAGTGTTAGTCAGCTCTCAGAAAAGCTGTTTGCTATGTGATTGAAATCTGTTTCATTGCATGACCAAGAGTTGACAAATTCCCATATATGAGAAGTATAAGTATTTTAAAACTGAAACAAATAACAAGAAATATCTCAAAAATAGTCAGCTCAGCGAAAAAAATAAATGACATAAAGTATGTGTTTTAACGAGATCTACATTTTTCTGTAGTAAGTTTTTGTCTATCTGTTACGGTTTACCAGTTATGAAAGTTTCAGAAAAATTCATTCAGAATCGAGAGATTTTATTGAGGTTGTTCCCAGAAAATTGATGATATATAGGGTACTCGCCATGTACATACTTTAATATAGGATATTTTAAACAAAATCGTAAGAACCACTTTTTAGAAAATAAAAATTTTAGAATTGTATTCCATGTAAAATCTATTTGCGTATGGGGTGATTTTCTTGAAAAATCTTCGTGTCGCTTCATTGGAATATACTCAACTTAAATATCAAGCTTGGTAGTTAACGGACGTTTCCTGTTTGAGTTATGCTGCTCACAGACACAGACACACACACACACACACACACACACACACACAAACAGACAGGTGTTTTCTCTAAAAATTCTTTTTTTTTTGATTCAGGGGTCTCACAACATGTATTTTCGGTAAAATATCGGATCAATTTCTGGGAGCAATAAAATACCTTCTCTATGCACTATGTACACAGAGCACATATAGTATTAGACATCAAATTTCTGATTGTCTGTAGGGAATTTATAGGGTGTGTCTTCTGATATCCGCTGGCCACTCCATCATTCTAATTGGTGAAGGAGAAGGGGTTGTAGCTTACTGTTGTAGTACACGTTACCTAATCTCGCTTCCAATTGAATAAGGTGGCGAATGAGTTGACAAACCCAGCATAGGTACTCCATTGGTTCGATATAGAACACTCACCTGCAAGGTGACAGTATCAGCCAATAAAATAAAAACATGACGTAATAAAGTACTCTACAAACGGTAAGGAATGCGGTGTATGGAAGAAGACAGTGCCGGTTTCTTTCTGTGCCTTGTGTACATATGTAGTATGCGAGAGAAAGTAAAAAGTGATTTTTAGATTTTTGTCGTAAAAATTACTTTAAAAATATGATGTGTTCATTCACAGTACTTTCTCTAGATATCTGTTACAAATTGTTAAAAAACTTATTCTTCTCTCTTCTTCATGATAGTCGGGATAAAATTAGCGGAAATGATTTTATTACTTAGCTCCTTGTATGTGGAAGGGGAATACGGGTGTACCATAGGCTAAAGCGATAGTAAAATCTTTTAACAGCAGGTTGCTATGTGGCTGAAATTTCTTTGTTTATGTGGACATGAGTTGAAAAATTCCCGTATGAGAAAACTAAAATCATTTTAAAGCTGAAACCAATAACCAGGAATGAAACTGTAACATCTACACAAAAAAACAACAACAAAACAAATATGTGACATAACTTATGTATTTTAACGATATCTACGTTTTTGAGTAGTAAACTTTTGTCTATCTTTTGGGGTCTACCAGTTACGCAAAATTCAGACAAATGCATCCGGATATTAAAGAAGTCTTTATAGGCTATTCCCATAAACTTAAAGATATACATTTTATTTATGTAAACATCTTTAATATACGGTATTTTAATCAAAATCATAAAGCGATTTTTAGAAAATCAAAATCTTCGAAAACTTTTCCCTGTAAATAATCCTTGGGAGTGGGTTATTTTCTAGAAAATTTTCGTGCCGCATCCTAAGAAGACACGGAACATAAATAGTAATTTTAGTATTTGACGCTGTTTTAGTTTTTGAGCTATTTTGTCCACACATACACACACTCCTCTCAAACGCGTACCTTTTTCTACAACTGGAAAGTTTTTTGGACTCAGGGTACCTCAAAATATACATTTCCGTTGAAATCTCGGTATCTAATTTTTGGGTGGAATACAATATTTTTCCATACACAATACTCTACATAGAATAATTAATAATTACTATAATGATGCACTGCTTAGCGATTTTTCCACATTTTGGCTATAAAGTAGAACAAAAATATACAATTTATTGAATATCTTGAATAATAAATTGGTTTCAAAGGTATTGGACAATGGGTATAAAATTTTGAATACAACTAATGAAAATAATTGAAAACCATTTTTATAGCATATGGTTGTTGGAAACTATATACAATCAGTATTTAATTATCCCCTCTGCTTACTTTGGGCTCTGAAGATGTATAAAAATCCCATCTTCAAAATCTCCATTATCCTAGGATAATGTTTAGAGCTTTTCTCAAAACTAGGTTTTAAAACATTCAATTTTTTTCTTAAATACAATTAAAAATTGCCCTCGATGAATAAAGGTATCTACTGTACTGGTATTACAAACAACAAAAGTAACCTAACCCTAATGCTAATTTATATAAAAAATGAATTAAATGTAAAATGTTTAGCATTATAGTTCTAAACATTTAAAAAGACTATCATTCAAAAATCAACGAGCAATGTTTTTGTGTGTGTTTCAAAAATCAGATTAAAATTTGGCAACCAATCTTCTAAAATTTTGAGGCGAGAAAATATTTCGGCTATTCAATACACTTATATAATAAAAAACATTGAATGGCTTATATATTGCAAAGTGTTTACCCAATTTGAATGAAATTTGATATTCATGTTGTTCTAATAGCAGTGCAATCACAGTTAAGTTTTCAAAAAGATAAATAGACCATTGATAGACCATTCCATAAAAATAGACCTTTGTAATTTCACTCCTGTTATACTTTAAGGAATTTAATTGTAAAAATATAAGTTTTGTTTCATTCACATTACCTTCTCTACTTCTCTGTAACATATTATTTTGAAAAGGCTTTTTTTCTTGTAAGTGGAAAAGAAATAAGGGAATAAACTAGGCTAAAGCCATAGTCAAGCTGCTAGCTGTGTAATCTATTGTATATTTGCATGGCCTGGATGTGACACGTCTCCATATGAGAAAAGAAACTTAAATTCTACGTTTAGTATTCTCTGAGGTTTCATTTTTAAACTATCTTGTTCACAGACACATGGACACACCGATCGCTTTTTATACAGAGGACCCTAAAACGTGTATTTCGGGTGAAACCTCGGTAGCAAATTTTTGTATGCCTATGTACCGTGAACTATGTGGGGGAAGTTAAAATGACATACGTAGTTCATATCTGTTGAGGAGAATATTTTAGATATCAGCTGACAAAATTTATATAGATTAATAGATCAAGATGCAATTAGATATTGAAATGAAATTTGGTTTATGCACTTCTTTAATTGCTGGTAATTTATGTACAAATAATTAAATCTGTAGCTGAAATACTTTATTACTTCGAAGATCGTTAAAGAATAAAAGATTAATAGTTGATTCAAAAATCTAATAAACTTGAAGTGCTCGTTTATTAGTAGTTAAACTTCAATTTAGGATAAATACAACCGAGGAAGTAGCTCTGCGGTAACGTCAGAGGATCGCATTTACGAATTCCAGGGTTCGATTCCTGTCGACTACCATCTCTAATATTGGTTTTTTATTGGGTTTCCCTAGTCCACAGGCGAATTCTAGGCTAGTTTCTCTTCTAACTTATCAGTTTCTGTACCGTTAGAATTACGACCGTACCGCACATGTTTGCTCAATATGAACACCAGAAATTGGTAGACATCGTCTATCTAGGTTGCTGCAGCAGTGGGTAAGGTTTTTGACTATGGAACTTTCATGGATTTCCGCACGTCTGTGTGGCATATTTTCTTGTGGCCTCTAGCACCCTGCAGTTTCTTCACATTATACTTCATCTTGGGGTTGTTGGCCGAAATAGATCTATGGTAATATTCAAAAAGTTCCCGGAATATGTAAATAACACAGAAAAAGTTACTATAAGGCAATTTACACGACATTTTCTTCAAAACAGTTCCCTTCCGCCGTGACACATCACGTGCAAAGAGAATGGAAGCACTCTTCGAACCCATTTTAGATACCTGTTTTAGTGCCCTTGTCAGCGTTTGAAAATCTTACACCTGAGTTTACTTCATCGTTGCTTCAATATAAGTTTCTTCCATTATTCTTAATATATCTTGAGGGATATTTGTTTAGCAAAACACAACAAAATAAATGTATGTGTTCTATTTACTTCATGCTAATCTAGAAAAAATTAGCAGAAATAGTCTTATTACTTGATTCCTTGTAAGCAGAAGCGAAATAAAGGAGCACCATAGTTTAAAATGATAGTCAAAAGCTGGTTGCTATGTGACTGTCCTTTGTTTGTATGGACAGGACTTGACTCCTCTATAAAAACAGTATAAGTTTTTTAAAGCTGAAAACAAAAACAAAGGTTATCTCAAAAACGATCAACTCCACGAAAAAAAATATATATGTGACATAAACTGTGTGTTTTAATGTGCTCAACATTTTCGTGAGATAAGTTTTTGTCCAACTCTTACGGTTTAGCCGTTATGCAAAATTTCGTAAAATTCATCCAGAATAAAGTATTCTTCAGCGGCTATTCCCAGAAAATTTAACGTATAAAGCTTAATTGTGAGGTAAAAACCTTTAATACACGACATTTTAATAGAATCGTTAGAGCCATTTTTGAGAAAATTAAAATTTTCGAAAAAAGTTCCATGTAAAGGGTGGTTGGAGATGGGCGGATTTTCTTGAAAATCTTCGTGTCGCATCCTTGGAAGATACCAAACTTAAATACTAAGTTTGGTATTCAACAGCTGTGCTATCCACAGACACTCAGACGCACACATACACACACGCGAACTTTTTTCCAAAAATGCTTTTTTTTTGGGTTCAGAGGGACCCAAAACGTGTATTTCCGGTGATATCTCGGTATCGAATGTTTGGGTGAAGTGGAATACCTTCTTTATACACTATGTACATAGTACGTGTAGAGAAAGTACCTAGGTGCCAAGCAAAGACATCATTATTAGTATGAAAATTTAAATAAAGCGACATCATTGACATTTCCAACATCTAAAAATAAAATATCCTTTATTTTCGTGCATATCAAAGAGAAAATAAAATGATTCCGGGGACTTTTTTAATATAGAGTTTTATAGGTCGAAGTGCTCCGCTGTGTATACTGCGCCCCTATATACTCTGGTTACCAATCCTCAGAAAGTCACGAAGGGAAAACCTATAGGAGACTGTGACTATAAGAGACAGCCCATAGTGACACGTGGAGCTCTATAATAGGCCCTATGCAATAAACGAACTAGTAGTCTTACTTTTTTCTTATAGAAATCATCCGTGCAATTTGACTGGTACCGTCATAAACATATCCCAAGAATTACACTGAAATATGAGAAAGTAGCGGAATGAAAGGGAAATAATTCGCCAACATTCGCCTACCGACTAGGGAAAACAGTGAAAACCCTATAATGAGAAGTCGGCTGACAGGAATCGAACCACGGACACCCCAAATGCGAGTCTTTCATGTTATTGCAGCACGCTCTGTTTGATCCTAGACCAAAAGACACACACTTGAAACATTCACCATAAATAGTCGTGGAAATAATGAAAAATATAAATCCTGCTTGTTAAAATTAATATTTATAAACATAAGTTATATATTTGATAATAAATCAGTTACAATTCAAATACAGCGCAAAAGAGAGAAAGAGGAATGAAGAGATAGGGGCAATAGAGAAGGAAAAAGACATATACAACATTGCTCATATTTAAAACGCGTATGGAACGGTTCATAAAGCCTGAGAATAAAGGATATTAAATTTTGAAAACAGTGACTATTGGTCTGCTTTATGACTGTGACTAAACATTGTAAAACATCCGATGTGTTCCACTCACAAACTTGCACCACCTGTTCTGTAGACAAGCTATTCTTACAAAAGATAATTCATTTACCTCAATCATGGTAAACGAAATAAAAATTAGTAGAAATGGTCTTATTACTTGCCTTCTTGTAATTAGAAGAGAAATAAGGAAACGCAACATGCTAAAGCGATCTTTTGAAAATCTGGTCGCTGTAGGAAACTCCTGAAATTCGGATCGCTTTGCACGGCTAGGCTTAAAAAAAATGAGATGAAACGAAAGATGTCCTTCCGTTTGAAAAAACTTTAGCTACCTTAATATTGAAACCAATAACAAGGAATATCTTGGGAGTGCTTAACTCTTCAATATGTTTTATATATATATGTATGATATAAATAAGAGAACCACAGTTTTGTATATTAATGTTTTGTTTATCTCTTACAATTTACCATTATGCAACATTTACTCAGAACGAAGAGTTCCTCAAAGCCTATTTCCACAAAATTCAAGATGTGCATTTTATTTGCCATATAATTATTTTAATATACGGTATTTTATTAAAAATTGTTACAGCTATTTTTAAGAACATTTTCAAAAACGTTTCTATGTATAGGGTAATTTGAGCTAGATAGATTTTTCTTTTCGTGTTGTAAGCTTGAAGAATGCTTAACTTAAAATAATGCTTACACACTCATACACGTGTAGACCTTTATCCAAAAATGCTTTTTGGACTCAGGAAATTCAGTAAAATCTCAACTTGTAGAGAAAGGAGAGAAAGACAGAGAGATAAATGAACTTCTACCGAGAAACTAAACCACGTTTTAGAGTCCCTGTATGTAATGGATATATAAGGTATTATATTCCACCAATAGTTTCTGTGAGAAAATATCACAATAAACACATGTTTTGAGACCTCTAAATCCAAAAAAAACATATATAGAAAAATGTGTGTGTGTGTGTGTGTGTGAGAGAGAGAGAGAGAGAGAGAGAGAGAGAGAGAGAGAGAGAGAAAACATCGCTCAAAAACAAAAGACTGGCTAAATACCAAAATTGCCGATTCATTTCTACATTTTGCAAGCATGAGACCCGAAGATTTTCAGGAAAGTAGTCCTACCTGAAAATGTTCTCTACATGGAACTTTTTCAAAAAGTTTCATTTTCTCAAAAATAAGTCTAACAATTTTGATTAAAATACTATACGTTTCAGATATTTTCATGACAAATGGAATGTAAATGTTGAATTTGCTGGGATTAGCTTCAGAAGACCTCTTCATTCTGGATGACTTGTACAGCTGATAAACCGTAAGAGAAAAGACAATAACTTCTATACAAAGATGCAGAAGTTGTTGTTTATGCAATATACGGGTTTTTGTGGTCGTCTCCTTAGCGTGGTGGTAGCGCAGCTGCTTGTCAAGCGGGAAACCTGGGTTCGATTCCCGGTACCGGCGTGGGAGACCTAGTACGGGGTGCACTCAGCCTTGGGAGGTCCCTGAGGGTCCAATTGAGAAGCTCCTGATTGAGAAGAAAGCATCAACCGACTCAGAACGACAGAAGGACGCCTTCGCCCGAGATAGGGGATGCAGCGGCCGGGCGCTAGGCAATGGTCCCTTGTGGACTGTCGTGCCGTGGAGTTCCGTTTACGAGTTTTTGTAGAGTTAATCATTTACGGTTTCTTTTTATTTGTTTCATTTTTAAAATACTTTAAACTTTTCTCATATTCGTTTCATTCCATTTGTTTTACTTCTGAATATGCAAAGGTAACCAAGTTTCAATTTCTCACAGAGCAACCAGCTTTTAAAGGATTTAACTATCGCTTTAGCCCTGTGTTCACTTATTTTAGTCTATTTGTAAGGAAGCAAGTAATAAGACCGCCGTGGTCGAGTGGTCAGCGAGCTGACTCTCCACCCGGAGGTCCTGGGTTCGATTCCCGGCTGAGACAGGAAACATATGTATGTGAGAGTGAATATGTGGGTGTTTAAGGAAAATAAAACTATTTAAACCCAGCGTAAAGAACCTACCAACAACAAGTTGTTTCTAATGCAAAGCCCCCGATATAACCTTAGATGTTAAAGGGGGCTATCGAAATGAAACAATTAATAAGGGAGTAACATAGGTTAAAGTAATAGTCAAAAGCTGGTGCTCTGTGACTGAAGTTCCTTTGTTTGTATGAGCAGGAGTTGACAATTTCTTGTATTAGATAATTTTGTTTTTTTAAAGCTCAAACCAAAAACAAGGAATATCTCAGATACGATCAACTCCGCGAAAGAAATTGTATAACACAAATTGTGTGTTTTAACGTGTTCTATTATTTTTGTGTACTGAGTTTTTGTCCATCTCTTGCGGTTTAGCAGTTATGAAAAATTCCGTAAATTTCATCCAGAATAAAGTAGTCTTAAGAGGATATTCCCGGAAAATTCAAGAAATACATTTTATTTGTCACGTAAATATTTTTAATATACAATATTTTAATCAAAATTGTTTGAGCAATTTTGGAGAAAATAAAAACTTTTCAAAAAATGCTCATATAAAGGGTAGTTGGGTTTGAGGATTTTCTTGAAAATCTTCCTGCTGCACCATTGGGAGATACCAAACTTAAATACCAAAGATCTTCGTACTTTACGACGTTTGCGGAGAGCCATTCAAAACAAAGAGGAATACTAACTTCAGGAATTGTGTTAATCCATGACAACGCTCGTCCACACACTGCTGGCACAACTCGTCGGCTCCTTGAACAATTTCAATGGGACATTTTCGATCATCCACCGTACAGTCCTGATCTAGCACCCGGAGACTTTCACCTTTTCCTTGAACTGAACACGTGACTAGGAGGGCAACACTTTCAAACCAACGAAGGTCTTCAAAATAACGTCAATGCTCATTTACAATCATTGACGACATATATTTTTTGCAGCCGGTATTGTAAAGCTTGTGGTCGGGTACGATGAATGTCTCAATCTTTTCGATGATTATTTTGAAAAGTAACCATAAGAGTACAAAACTTTTAGTTATAAAATAATTGTTTTCTATAAACTTGTCTTTTATTTATTCCCTATCGGAGGTTGAATAAAAGAAAGCCCTTGTACTTATTAGTAGAACGGAGTGTATCTAGAAAGAGGTAGTTTGCTAAATTCGAGGAGGAGGGGCAAGTAATCAGAAGGAAGAACAAAAGGAAATGTTTACATTCCGCAAGAAATTCCCTCCATTACTGATTGCCGGAGCGGCTCTTGCCTTGTCGACCCTCATTAGGGTAGACGGAAGGTGTCTGCACAGCTGTACAGTTAAAATGCTGCCACAATCGCTATAGGTAGCGAAAAGACGCAAAAAAGTTTAGTGCAATCGGCTGGAAACCACAAAAGTTTATTTTATCGACAGGCAGCGGAATTTCTTAAGCTGGCTGTCAGTTTCAGATGCAGAAGGGATGGCCTCCTGAAAATCTCAAGGATGTATGAGGAAAGCCTCTTGTATGACACACCTCAAACAACTTTGCCGTGCCCACACACAAAGCTATTACGAGATCAATACTCACGCATGCGCCGTACACTTTTTACCACCCCCTCCTGCTTCTCTGTTTTGGCGGCGCTTTGCAAAGTGCTGTAGCCCACCCCCTCCCTCTACTGCCGCGACTCTTAATTAAATTGCGGACCTAGACTGGCTCTATGTGCGTAAGTTCAGCGTCGGACTAGCTCTCGCTCCCATAGGGGGAAATTAATTCATAAAGGTTTTAATTTATTCTACAAATAAATTCTTCCAGCGGGGACCTTATCCAACTTCTCTCTTGCTAACTCCGTAGTGGTGACCTGCCGACCTTAAAGAGCAAATTAAAACGGGTACTGCAAAAGACGACAGCTTCCGCAAATTTCCCAGCAATGACTTGTTCCCTTTTAGAAACTGCGAAATCAGTACCTTGGGATGTACCAATGGCACTACTTGTTCTTAAATTTATAAATATTCTCTTTATAGTGTGCTCGAAAATTATATATACAATTATAAGACACAAAGATCCTTAGGAGGCAGTAAATCACAAGAAAATGTTAATGTTTATTATAATTATAGCTATTAGTATTATAATTATTTATATAATAATCATATCAAAATTAATATCTAGTAGTATTATAATATTCATTGTATTATTATTAATATTATTATTTATATTATTATTTATATTATTATTATTTACTTTATTGTTATTATTATTATTATTATTATTACAATGGCTATTATAATAATACTACTACTAATGTTGTTATAATGATTATTATACAAATAATTATAATCATCATTATAATAATTATTTGACCGCCAGGGTACTGTGGTGGTAGCGTCTCTGCCTCATATTCAACAGGTTGAGAGTTCGAATCTCACTTAGGGTGAGTTACCCGGATAAGTTTTTTTCGGGGTTTTCCCTTATCCTGAGAAGACGAATGTCGAGTAACTTTGAGTACCATGGACCCCGAGATCATTTGAGCATCATTTCGCCAATTTCATTCATCGTCCGAAATGACCAACCAGGTGAAAGGACGTTAAGCTACACAAAAAATATTTGTATATAATAATCATAATAAAATTAGTATATGATGATATTATCATTATATTGACTATTATACTAATTATATTATAATGATTATTATATAAATATTGAATTAATTGTTTTTTCACACAAGCCAATTGTAGGACAGGAGTTGGTTAGGTCCAGTCAGACTGAAAAATACATTGCCATACCCGGGATTTGAACCACGGATCTCCCGATCTCTAGCCGGTTGCTCTGCCACTGAACTACTATGGCAACATGCCGAAGACCTTTGCATAACTGGCAAACTGTAAGAAATGGATCCTACTTCATTAAAACATAGATCTCGCTTAAACATATATTATACGATTTGAGCGTTTGTGTAAGCTAGTGTGTTTCTTTATTTTCCTTCTTTATTTTCCTTCTACGGTGCGTGAATGTATAACGCACCGTACTTTGCTTTAATTATTCTATTTATATTTCGCTTTTAAATATCGCTAATGGCGATAACTCGTATAAAGTTGTGTGTACGTGTGTGTATTAGAACAGGAATTAAATAAAATAAGCAGATACTATGTCTTAGTATAGACTCCAGATTCTAGGTTAATAATTAATGCATATCTTATGTTTTATTTTTATACAACAGATCATGCACCATTCACACTCTCATTCTAGCTTCCAGACTCTGAGGAGAATAGGGAATAAACTTCTTTAGAGAAAAAATTTCCAGCCCCGGTTAAAAATAAACGTATTTTGTCATTTCCTTAGAAAATGCTTAGGAGATCTTTTTTAAAAATGTGATGTGTTCCATTGACGTAACTTTCTCTAGATTCTCTATAACATATTATTGGTAAAAAGCTTGTTCTTCAAACTACTTCAAGATACTCGAGATAAACATTAACAAATAGCCATATTACTTGCTCCCTTGTAAATAGTAGGGAAACTAGCTAAAGCAAAATCATATCATTTAAAACCTGGTTTCTATGTGATCTAAATTCGTTTTTATCCATAGCCAGGAGTTGGCACATTCCCGAATGATAAGATTTTTAGTATTTTAAAACTGAAACCAATAAAAAGTAATATCTCTGAAATACTCAACGAAAAAAATATGTGCACAAATTATATATAGTATGTTTTTTTTAATCCCTTACGGTTTAATGCAAAAGACATTCAGAATGTAGAAGTCTTTAGAGACGATTCCCAGAACACTCAAGATATACCTACATTTAAAATGTCATCTAAATAGCTCCAATATACGCCATTTAAATCAAAATGGAAACATTTCTGAGAATGACAAAATTTACGAAACTTCTTCATTGAAAAGAGTAGTGGTGAGATTTTCCTCAAACTCGTGTCGCATGCATAGAATATACTTAACTAAAGTACCAAGTTTGGTAGTTTAATTACTTTTAATTTTTGAGTTGTAGTATTCACAGACACACGAGCACGCAAAATGACTTTAACTGGTAACAGGTATCCTAAAACTTGTATTTCTGGTATCAAAATGTTGGTTCTAGTGCAATATCTTCTCTACTTATGTACCAAATACTTATGTAAAAATTCCCTTCTTTTCCTCTAGAAATTGTATGTTTTTACATTCCTTACAAGTACTATGTAGAAACCATATAGTGAAGATATTATATTCCACCCACAAATTTGACACCAATGTTTTATCCTAAATATATTTTGTTTTGAGGTCCCCTAGATCCAAAAATGGTCCCTGTGGAGAGCATAGCTCAAAAATGAAAAAAACCGTCAAATACCACTTGCTATTTAAGTTAAATATGTTCCAAGGATGGGAAACGAAAATTTTCAAAAAATTCTCCCCAAACTACACTTGACTAGGAAAATGTTCGATTTTTTATTATTTTTGTTGTTGAAAATATTCATAAATGATTTTGATTTAAATAGCGTATATTAAAGAACTGTCAGTTTGCAGTACAAGTAGAGAAAGGCATTATGATAGAACGCATCAGTTTTTTACTCGCTCTATACGTACTATGCACATAGTGTACAGAGAAGGTATTACAATGCACCCAAAAATTCGATACAGAGATTACATCGGAAATATGTGTTTTATGGTCCCCTGTATCCAAAAAAAGCATTTTCAGAAAAAGGTCTGTGTGTGAACACGATAACTAAAACACGAAAAGTCGGTAAAATACCAAAGTTGGTATTATCTTCCAGGGATGCTACACTAAGATTTTCAGAAAAATCCCCCCAACCCAAACTACCCTTTACATGGAACTTTTTTCGAACATTTTGATTTTCTAAAAATGGCTCTTACGAATTTGATTAAAATTTCGTATATTAAAGATATTTACCTGACAAATGAAATGTATATTTTGAATTTTCTGGGAATAGCCTCTGAAGAGTACTTTATTCTGAATGAATTTTACGGAATTTTGAATAACTCCTAAACCGTTCGAGATAGATAAAACTTTACTATACAAAAATGTTGAGCACGTTAAAACTCACAATTTATGTTATATATATATATTTTTTTTTTTCATGGAGTTGATCCTTGTTTAGATATGCCCTGGTTTTGGTTTCATCTTTAACAAACAAACTTTTCTCATACAGGAGTTTGTCAACTCCTGTCCACGAAACAAAGGAACTTCAATCACATAGCAACCATATTTTGACGATCACTTTAATCTATGCTAATCCCTTATTTCACTTTTACTTTTAAGGAAGCAAGCTATAATCCTATTTCTGGTAATTTTTTCTCAATTAGCATGAAGTAAATGGAAGCATAAGCTTTCTAACCATAATTTGTTGCAGAGATATAGAGAAAGTCCTGTGAATGGAACACATCAGATTTTTACTTTCTCTAGCCCCATATGTGCAATGTACATGGGGATAGAGAAGGTATTATAAGGCACCCAAAAATTCGATACCGAGATTTCACCGGAAATATATGTTTTGGGGTCCCCTGAGTCCAAAAAAAGCATTTTTAAAAAAAGGTCCGTGTGTGTGTCTGTCTGTGTGTGTGTCTGTGCACAGCATAGCCCCAAAACGAAAATACCGTTAAGTACCAAACTTGGTATTTAGGTTTAGTATCTTCCAAGGATGCGACACGAAGATTTTCCAAAAAAATCCCTCCACCATAAACTACCCTTTATATGGAAAAAATTTCCAAAATTTTTATTTTCTTAAAAATGGCTCTAATGATTTTGATTAAAATCCCATATATTAGAGCTATTTATGTCCGAAATAAAATGTATATCTCGAATTTTTTGGGAATAGCCTCTGAAGACCTCTTTATTTTAGAAGAGTTTTGCTTAACTGCTAAACCGTAAGAAATAGAAAAAAAACTCACTACACAGAAAATGTACATCATGACAAAACATGTAATTTATGTCCTTTACGTTTTTGTTATGGAGGTAACCGTTTCCGAGATATTCCTTGTTATTGGTTTCAATTGTGAAGTACTTAAAACTTTTCTCAGATAGGAAGTGTTGGTTATTCTTTTAATCTACTCCTGGCCAAGCAAAGAAGAGATTTGCAATGACAATCGTATAACGATAGCATTTAAAACATTTGACAATCACTTTAGCATAGCACATTGCTTTATTACCTTCTACTTTGAGACAACAACTCTTCTACTCGTATATCCGCGTGTACCATCGAAATGATGTAACTAACAATAATATGTAAAAACAAGATGTATTGCGCAACGATCTGTATACCGATAGTGATCATTATACTTAATTAAATAGATAGCCGTTGTATATAGTATTGTTTTATTAAGCATATTAAGGGGAACAAGCTTTGCTTTAACCATTATTTTATTTGTGAATATTTGTATTTTGTTAATATTTTACACGACAAGGCGTGAAACGTGGTTTTAACTGTAAATGCTCATCAGTTTTCCGTTAGCAAGAGACTTTGATGTATTGTGAGTTGAGCTTTCAAAAGGAAACATTCTAAAAAGGTCATAGCCCTGTCATTTGCTTAACGTTGAGTGACTTTAAGGAGTAGAGGCATAAGTACATGCTACCAACAGCAAGAAGGGACGCTATGCATACAGAAGGATGTTTAAGTTTAAAATCACAAACGTTTTGGGCAGTTCTACGCCAGATTCCATAGGCGACACTATGTTGGTCACTGAAGAAAAATGGCGCCAAATTCTATACCGCGTGCTTTCCCCAGTATTGTAATCATCACCCACATGTTTGCAGGTGTCACTTGGTTGTCAAGGGTTAGGTTTTATACCGTGGAATATTATAACATGTATAATTTTCTTCATTAATATTTAAGAACCAGTGATTTGTGTTATTTTTCTTCACTACCTTTTTTTTTTTTATTTCCTTCTGTACCACGCCCTGTGCCGAGTAATTCATGTTCGCCGATGAGGAGCAACCACCTGAGCTAAAACCGGAGCAGCGAAAACATCAAAAGGTAGGGAAATGTCCCTAGGTTCTACCCTAACCGGACCAACTGACCCCACACAATAACGCCGACGCTACTTTGTCATTTACTATTTAAGATAATATTCAGGACAAAGTCACCAATAGTAGGTGAAACTTATAAAGAACTAAGTAATAACAACATTCTGCTAATATATATCTCGATTAGCATTGTGTACAAAGAAGAATATTTTGTAGGTTTATAGAGCAGCTAGAGAAAGCCATGTGAGTGTAACACATCAGATTTTTTTACTTTCTCTAGCACCGTATGTACAATATACATAGGGATACAGAAGTATATTATTCCAACCAAAAGTTCTATGTCCATATTTCACCGGAAATATATGTTTTAGGACCCCCTGAGTCCAAAAAAAAAAAGTATTTTCAGAAACAGGTCTGTGTGTGTGTGTGTCTCTGTACAGCATAGCTCAAAAACGAAAAGAAGGTTAAATACGAAACTTGGTATTTAAGTTTGGTGTCTTCCAAGGATATGATACGAAGATTTTCAAGAAAATCCCCCCACCCTTAACTACCCTACACATGGAAAAATTTCGAACATTTTGTTTTTCTTAAAAATGGCTCTAATGATTTTGATTAAAATATCACATATTAAGCCATTTCTATCAGAAATAAAATGTATATCTTGAATTTTCTAGGAATAGCTTCTAAAGATATGTTTATTCTGGATGAATTTTGCTTAATTTAGAATAACTAGTAAACTGTAACAGACAGAAAAAAACTTATTCTACAAAAACTTTAGATCTCGTTAACATATACTAGTTAAGTCATATACATTATTTTCGTGGAACTTACCGTTTAAGAGGTATTCCCTGTTATTAATTTCAGTTGTGAAGACAGGAGTGTTCGTTTTTATTTTGTTCTACACCTGGCCAAGCAAAGAGGCGATTTGCAATGACATTCGCATAACAACAGCTTTTAAAACATTTGACTATCACTTTAGCCTAGTGCATTCCCTTAGTTTCAGTCTACTTATAAGGAACTAAGTAAAAAAGTTCTGTTAATGTTAATCTCGATGAGCGTGGTGTTAAAAGAAGAATTATCTTTTGTATGAAGTTTGTTTATAGAGTAGCTAGAGAAGGTCATGTGAGTGTAACCCATCAGACTTTTACCTTTGCAATTACAGTATTATTGTTATTTTTTTCCCTTCCCCAGCTCATATTTAGATATAAGGGCTACGTAAAAGGTATTGAATTCCACCCAAAAATTTGATACCGAATTTACTGGAAATGTATGATTTAGGGCCCCCTTTAACCAAAAAAGGCACCCTTTAGAAAAAGGCTCGCGCGTGTGTCCTGAACAAGATAACTCAAAAACAAAATTGGGGAAAGAACCAAACTTTGAATTTAAGTTTAGTAGCTACCAAAGATGCGTCAGGAAGGTTTTCAAGAAAATCTACCCACCCGAAGCTACTGTTCATATGCAAAATATGTAGACAAGTTTTATTTTATCAAAGTTGGCTATCACAACTTTGTTTAAAATACCGAATATTAAATATATTTACATGACAGTTAATTTAAATATTTAATTTCCTGGGAATAGCCTTTGAAAGCGTCCCTTCTGAATAAATTTTACTACATTTTTCATAACTAATAAAGTGTAAGAGATAAATAGAAGCTTATTACAGAAAAATATCTAGAGCTCTTTCAAGTAAATAGCTTACGTCCAACATTTTGTTGTTGTAGAGTTGGGGGTTTTCAAGATATTCTCTGTTTTTGTTTTCAGTTGTAAACTGCGTAACTTTTTTTCAAATGGCAAGTGGCCTTTCGTTTCGTCTCTCTTTTTTTAACTTTAATTGTCCACCTAACGATTAGATTTTAAAAGTTTGCCTATCGTGTGCTTTCCCTTGGTTTCCTTCTGCTTACAAAGAACGAAATAATAACGCAATTACTGCTAATGCTTGTATCGATGAACATGATGAATGCTGTTTTGTAAGAATATATGTTATCAGCAAATCGAGAAGGTCATATGAAACTGTTCAAAGAATTTCTAAATATTGACCGTCTATTACATATCGATCTATAAGAATTTTTCTTTTTGGGTGGGAAGGCATACGAGGGGATAAAAGTGAAATTGGATGCTGTTAATGAGCACCTTTCGCCAAGTATGGCAACCATGAAGTTGCTTTAGCGAATTTAAACCTGGTTGAAATTAGTATTCGATAAGGAGCGCCCGTGACGCCCGACAGGTGTTAGCGCGAAAACATTGAACAAGTCCATGATATGATGATTATTACTGATCATTGGACATAAGTTCCCGAAATAGCAGTGAAAATAGATGTATCGATGGGAACGATAGTTTATTTTTTGCATGATTGGAGATGAAAAATCATCGACCTCACAGTTGACCAAAAGCGGCACCCGCCTTCAGCTTCGAAGTTGCATTTGAAGCTTTTTAAGCGAAATGAAAACGATGCTTTGCATCGAGTTGCCGTTGTTGATACACTTGGATGTATCATTACACTCCGTAAGCCAACCAACATCAAAACAACGTTAATTATTTTTAGATATTCCCAGTTATTGGTTTCAGTTTTAAACTAACTTAACTTTTCTCAAACGGTAACCAATTTTGCTTTTCGTCTCTCTTTTGTTTACTCCTAGAGAGCAAGGAGAATCAAATTTTAATTATTTTGTATAGCGGTAGCTTTTAAAAGATTTGGCTTATAATTTAGCTTTGTGTATTCCCTTATTTCCCTTATACTTACACATAAATACATAATATAACCAATTCTGTTCATGTATGTCTCAATTAGCATTATATATGTATATAAATAAAAGAATAACCTTTTGTAAGAATAGTTTGTGAAACAGCTAGAGATAGTCATGGGATGGAACAAGTTAGATTTTTGGAGATGCGAAAGTAGTGTTACTCATTGACTGTTCTGTAAACAGAAAACACGATTATTGAACAATGCTATAGTGAGTCCAATTTGATAAGAATTTGA
The DNA here is from genome assembly GCA_030762935.1 of Hymenopus coronatus. Taxonomy (NCBI): domain Eukaryota; kingdom Metazoa; phylum Arthropoda; class Insecta; order Mantodea; family Hymenopodidae; genus Hymenopus; species Hymenopus coronatus. The sequence continues at coordinate 82,836,433 of CM060898.1, read as the reverse complement.
AGGATACAAGTTCACATTTTTCGAAAAAAAACATTCAGACTTCATGAATTGATTTATGAATTGCTGTCGCACACCGCATATTCGCCCAACCTATTTTACTGTGACTTCTTCTTGTTTCTGAACATGAATAAATTGCTCTTGGAAACAAAAATTAAATGTCATGAAGTCATCATCAGACATAGATCTACTTTAGAAAACTAGACAATTATAACTTTTTACTTTCTCTACAAGTACTATGTACATAGTGTACAGAGAATGTATTGCATTTCACGAAAAAAAAATTTCGATACCGAGATTTCACCGAAATTACACGTTTTATGGTCCATGTATCTAAAGAGGATTTTTAGAAAAAAGTCCGTGTGTTAACGAACACTATAACTCAAAAACGAAATGTTGGTAAAATCCCAAACTTGATATTTAAGTTTAGTATATTCCAGGGATACGACACGAAGAGTTTTAGAAAAATTTCCCCACCCCAAAATACCTTTTACATGTGAAAAAATTCTAAAATTTTGATTTTCTCAAAATGGCTCTAACGATTTAGATAAAATACCATATATTTAAGATACTTAAATGTATTATGAATTTTTTGGAAATGGCCCTAAAGACCTTTTATTCTGGGTGAATTTTGCTGATTTTTGTGTAACTGACAAACCGTAAGAGATAGACAAAAACTTACTGCAAAAAAATGAAGATATTAAAACACACAATTTATGCCATAAACTATATTTTCGTGGAATTTACCATTTCTGGGATAGTCCTTGTTATTTGTTTCAGATATAAAATACTTAAGCTTTTCTCAAGTTGAAACTTTTTAAACTCCTGGCCATGTATAGAAACGGATTTCAACCACATGACAACCAGCTTATAAAGTATTTGACATTCGTTTTATCCTTACTCCTTTATTTACCTTTTACTCACAAGGAAACAAGTCATTTAGGCAATTTCTGCTAATGTTTATCGATTAGCATAAATTAGTTAGAAGAATAAGCTTTTAACAGCAATTTGTTACAGAGAAGTAGAGAACATCATGTAAATGGAACATATTAGATTTTTTGTAGTGGGGAAATGTAGGCAAGAATGTTGAGAAAAGTGCATAGCCCTAAAATATTGAGATATAAATAATCTCTATTAGAAAAATATGGCCTCTCAATTCAGAACGCGGGTCCTTATTGGATCACTCTTTAGTGAAAGTAAAATAATCGTAGCATATTTAACTGCATTCAAAGCAAGATTTGCAGTATTCATATCTCCCCTAAAATGTTGTACAATTAGACAGTTCCTAGATATACCTTGTTATTGGTTTCATTTTAAACTACTTGACTGTCTCAGCTTAGGTTTCGTCTCTCTTTTGTTTTACTGCTGACCATGTAAACATAACTGAATTTCAAATGTTTCACATAGCGATAGCTTTTAAAAGAGTGGAGTATTGCTTTGTGCTGGTTTTGAGGAACCTGAATAAAACAATTTTAGAAAAAGGTATGTGTGTATGTAAAACTCTCGCTCTAGCCTAGTGCATTGCCATGTTTCTCTTTTGTTTATAAGGAATAAAATGTCTGGTAATATTTATCTTAACTAGCGTGAAGTAGATAAAATAATATTTTATAAAAACAGACACAGAAGATTATATGAATGAAATGTGTCAAGCTTTTTATAATAGCATCAAGAAAAATTTGGCAGTCTATAATATGTATATTATAACATCTCCAATACCAAAGTTTTTCTCATTTTTTGAGAAACAAAAGACTACAGCAATGAAACAAAGGAGGTAATGGAAAACAATAAATGAGAATTATTTTGAAGTCTGGCTGCAATTTGATGATTGGACTATTTTCATTGGTTTATTTCCGGAGAACTTGGCTCCCTCCCTCCTACATGGACCAAACAAAACAAAAAACAATACAGACAGAATCAAAACGCAAACCAGTGCCATTAATATTCACGCAGCTATTTTCGCTGGCCGTTCCATGCAGTTAACACAACTATGTATGGGATGGACAAAAGGTGTCTTTCGATGCGATAATGTTGTTACTGTTTCAAAACAACATTCTGCTCTCTACGGGTTGCGAATATTTTACTCCCAGTTATGACGTAGGTAGTTTTAATATTTTCTGTATACCACCTCTGGCATAAAACCAATTACAGTTTCAAAGCTTCGTGACTTTTGTATGCTATCTTTGTTAAGAAAATATTTACTCAAAAACCTTTAAATAATGTAAAAATTTGGCTTACTTTTTCTACTAAATCTTCTACAAACTAATATTACAGAAACGTTTCTTTGTCTACTTCTTGTTAATAGAAAAAGAACTTTCGTTAAATATTTAGGTTGAAACGTGTGTGTGTTCTTTTCACACGACTTTCCCTACATTTCTGTAAAAATTACTGTTAATAAGCTTATTCTTCTATCCACTTTAGGCTAACCGAGATAAACATTAGCAGAAATGGTGTTATTAATTAGTTCCTTATAAGTAGAAGGGAAATAAGGGAATACACTAGACTAAACTGATAGTCACATGTTTTAAAATATGGTTGGTATGGGTTTTAAATCCCTTTCTTTATATGGCCAGGAGTTGACTAGTTCCTTATGAGAAAATTTTAAGTATTTTATAGCTTAAACCAATAACAAGGAATATCTCGAAAACGGTCGTTGTGCGATTTTAGAAGCTATACATTTTTTGTGTGGTAAGTTTCTATCTCTTAAGGTTTACTAGTTATGCAAAGCTCAAAAGAAACTATCTAGTATAAAGGGGTCTTTAGAGACTATTCCCAGAAAATGCAATATATACAATTTGTTTGTCATGCAGATATCTTAAATATTACAGATTTTGAGGATTTCTAATTCTCGAAATGTTTTCCATGTAAAGGGTAATTGGGTGTGGTAGGATTTTCTTGAAAATCTACGTGTCGTATCCATGGGAGCTACTGAATTTAAATACCAAGTTTGATAGTAACGGATTTTTGAGTTATGCACAGGCACACACACGGACCTTTTTCTAAAAATGAATCGAATTTTTTGGTGCAGTACAATATCTTCTCTATGTACTGTGTATATAATACGTGTAGAGAAATTAATTAATTTTGTAATGAGCAAGGCACATTTTCGTTAAGCATTTAGATTGAGACAGTTTTACATAAAGATGAATTTTGTAATGAGGGCAATAACAAAAATTTGGATGTATTCCATTCACATGACTTTCTTTAGCTGTTCCGCAAACTTAACTTTTCTTTTAAAAGGTTGAAGCATGAAGGTGCTGCTCGCTGGAGTCAATGAGGAGTAGAATCGCCCCACGTATAAGGTGAAAATTTGTAGCAATTTGAAGTAATAGTAATTGTCCCTCTTTTGGGTGCCAATTGAAACGGTAACAGCTGGCGAGAGTTATGAGATCCTTTTCTCAGGACGATTTCAGGTATTTATGGATTCTAAACCCAGGTCGGTGGTCGTCGCTTTAGCGTGGTGGTAGCTCTTGCCAAGCGAGAGACCTGGGTGCAATTCCCGGTACGGGTGTGGGGCTTTTTCTCCCGCTGTGTAATCTGGTGGGCCAATTGTAGCGGCTGCAGGTGGAGAGGACCGCATTAACCGGCCGGGAGGGACTCAAGGCGCTGACCCCATTTCACCCTCCAATACCCGTTCCATCTCACCTGTCGTGAGCCGATATGGCGGAAGGCCTTGGCCCCTTGTGGGCTGTTGTGCAGAATTTTAATTTTAAATCCTGGCTGTAAATGTGGGAAAGTAACTTTTTAAATTACTCATAGCTACAATTCCTTTTCTTTGTAGAACTGAAGTTTATTTCAATTAATCTTGACAAACAATTCACGAAATTGCAATCACCAGCGTTATTTTGTGCGTTTCTTCAATATAAACATCCCATCTAGCGATTTTTCTATTCTCGTCGATTCGGTCAAAATATATACCCACATTTTCTCGGACTAAAATACTAAACTATTTACAATCTTTAAATTAGTAGCAGTTAATTTATATTCCACTGCAAATATTTTGCGTTCTCCAATCAACGCGCCGATTCTTAGTATCCGCTGCCTAAGGAGATCGTGAAGACACGATCGATCTCACTCGACAACGAATAGTCTCAGAGTCCTTTTTCTTGCTTATAGTTAGCCTCTTTTATAGTTTCTAGCTTCACAGCCAAGAAGAAACACATTAAGACGAACTTTATTTACAACAACAAATATCTTGTGTATTCCATTCACATGTCCATCCCTACATCTCTAAAACAAATTATTACTAAAAGCATTTTCTCTGCAGTCGAGATAAACATTAGCAGAAGCTGTCCTTATTGTTTGGTATGTGATCTTATCATCTGTGTCATTGCATTTTACAGTCTGACTCTACCTATCGAATTTATATTTGCAATATATTCACCGAATTTGAATGAAAATCTACACAGATATATGAAAATGTATAATTATACTCCATTTTCTTGGGGGAACTTTTGTTTGGAACGCACTGTACCTATTCTAACCGCCTTTCCATTAACCTTTGCGGTGAGAAGTCTAAAAAAATGCTGCAGTAATCACTACGCTCTTTGAAACGAACTGCTGTGCGTTAGGGTGAGAGGGTTGCGATGTAATGTCCTTGAGGCCATTTCCCCGCAAAATGCATGGCCTCCCTAACCAGCAGGTTAGCATTGCATTAGCTCCTACAATTTAAAACGATTTAAAACGCTCTCTCCCCTTCAGGCCTTCCCGCGTCATTTACATCTCTACCTGCGCTTGATGTATTTCTGCTAAAAGTCTGCCTATTTACCCATTCAGTTAATGGCTATTAGAGTTAACCTTTGGGTCATCTTCATCTACGTTCATTTCAGATCCAGTTCGGACATTCGAACATAAGAGCTGAGTGCAAACACACAACGATTGCACCAATTGTGCGTTTGACATTAAAGTTTAGCTATTGGCAGCTTTAACATTCGCTGTAATTATATACCACTTCAATTTTATGTGCTTGTGTACAATATTCACCATCAAACGAATTTTAGACCTTTGATTTCTTTTGAATGTAAACTGCAGTTTTTGAATCCATTTCTACACTGTCTACTTTGAATAGTGTGAATAAGTGTATTTATTTAAATATAAGTATATATACAGTGATCGTCATCAATCACACAGGTCCACAGTTCATACGCGCTTTTGTAATACACAAAAATAATTCACATATTCAAATATAACGTCTTAAATGTACTACACACAGTATATAAAACAAGTACACATAAGAGAGATACAACATTAACACTAAAAAAATCTGATGTGTACCATTCACATGATTTTCACTACATCTCTGATACAAATTATTGTTAAAAAGTTTCATGCTACTCGGAGAACAAATTACCACAAATAGTCTTATTACTAGTTTCCTTGTAAATAGAAACGAAATAAGGGAGTACCATAAGTTAAAGTGATAGTCATAAGCAGGTTGCTATGTGACTGAAGTTGCTTTGTTTATATGGACAGGAGTTGACAAATTCCTATATTAGAAAAGAAGTTTTTCATAGCTGAAACCAAAAACAATGCATATCTCAAAAACGATCAACTCCACGAAAAAAAATATATATAACATAAATTGTGTGTTTTAACGTGATCTACATTTCTTGTGTAGTAAGTTTTTATCTAAGTCTTACGGTTTAGTAGTTATGCAAAATTCCGTAAAATTCGTCCAGAATAAATTAGTCGTCAGATGCTATTCCCAGAAAATTCTAGATTACATTTTGTTTGTCAGGTAAATATCTTTAACATATGATATTTCAATCAAAATCGTTAGCCATTTTTGCGAAAATTAAAATTTTCGTAAAAAGTTCCATATAAAGGGTAGCTTGGGGTGGGGGGATTTTTCTCAAAATCTTCGTGTCGCATCCCTGGAAGATACTAAACTGAAATACCAAATTTGATATTTTACCGACTTTTCGTTTTTGAGTTATCGTGTTTTATTTATATACATATATAATGCTAATCGAGACATACATGAACAGAATTGGTTTTATTATGTATTTATTTGTAAGTATAAGCGAAATAAGGGAAAACACAGGGCTAAATTATAAGCCCAATCTTTTAAAAGGTACCGCTATACAAAAAAATTTAAATTTGATTCTCCTTGCCGCTAGGAGTAAACAAACAGACGCGAAAAGCAAAATTATACCCCGTTTAAGAAAAGTTAAACTAGCTTGAAACTGAAACCAATAACTCGGAATATCTCCAAAGAATTAACATTGTTTTGATGTTGGTTGATTTACGCAGTGTAATGATACATCCAAGTGTATCAACAGCGGCAACTCGATGCAAAACATCGTTTTCATTTCGCTTAAAGAGCTTCAAATGCAACTTCGAAGTTGCAAGCCGCACCCGCTTTTAGTCAACTGTGAGTAACCGCTGCTCCCATGAGGTCGATGATTTTTCGCTCCAATCATGCAAAAAATAAACTATCGTTCCCACTGACACATCTATTTTCGCTTCAATTTCTGGAACTTTATTTCCAATGATCAGTAATAATCATCATATCATGGACTTTTCATGCATTAACATCTGCCGGGCGTCTCGGGCGCTCCTTATCGAATACTAATTTCAACCAGGTTTGAAATCGCTAAAGCAAAACTTCGTGGTTGCCATACTTGGCGAAAGGTGCTCTTAAATAGCATCCAATTTCTCTTTTATTCCCTCGTATGCCTTCCCATCCAAAAAAATTCCCACGTGTATCATTCATACGACCTTCTCGATTTGCTGATAACATATATTCTTACAAAACAGTATCCATTATGTTCATCGATACAGGCATTAGCAGTAATTGCGTTATTATTTGGTTATTTGTAAGCAGAAGGAAACCAAGGGAAAACACAAGTTTAATACGATAGGCAAACTTTTAAAATTTGATCGTTAGGTGGGCAATTGAAGTTAAAAAAAAGAGAGATGACACGAAAGGCCACTTGCCGTTTGAAAAAAAGTCACGCAGTTCAAAACTGAAAACAAAAACAAAGAATATCTTGAAAACGGCCAACTCTACAAAAAAAAACTTTTGAGGTAAGTTATCTGCTTGAAAGAGTTCTACATATTTTTCTGTAGTAAGTTTCTATTTATTTCCTACGCTTTATTAGTTATGAAAAATGCACTGAAATGCATTCAGAAGGGACGCCTTTAAAGGCTATTCCCAAAACATTATACATTTAAATTTAATTTCTATGTAAATATATTTAATTTTCGGTATTTTAAACAAAGTTGGTACAGCCAATTTTGATAAAATAAAAAGTGTCTACATATTTTCAATATAAACGGTAGCTTAGGGTGGGTAAATTTTTCTTTAAAACTTTAGTGACGTGTCCTTGGTAGCTACTAAACTTAAATGCAAAAGTAGGTTCCTGCTCAAATTTTCGTTTTTGAGTTATCGTGTTCAGGACATACACGCGAACCTTTTTCTAAAAGTGCCTTTTTTGGATAAAGGGAACCCTAAATCATGCATTTCCAGTGAAATATCAGTATCAAAATTTTGGGTGGAATTCAAAACCTTCTACGTAGCCCTTCTACCTACATTGTACATATGAGCTAGGGAAAAAAAATAATATCGTAATTGCAAAGGAAAAATTCTGACTTGTTACACTCACATGACTCTCTAGCTACTCTTCAAACAGACTTCTTACAAAAGATAATTCTTCTTTCAACACCATGCTAATTGTGATAAGCTTTAGCAGAATTTTATTATTTAGTTCCTTATAGAGTTGAATGGAAAAGGGAATACACTAAGCTAAAGTGATAGTCAAATGTTTTAAAAGATGTTATGCTATTGTCATTGCAAATCCCTTCTTTGCTTGGCCAGGAGTAGAAGAAAAGAAAAACGAACTCTCCCGTCTGTGAAAAGTACTTCTCAACTGAAACCAATACCAAGCAATACCTCTAAAATGGTAAGTTCCACGAAAATAATGTATATGACATAACTTGAGTACTTTAACAAGATCTACATTTTTTGTAAAGTAAGCTTTTGTCTATCACTTACGGTTTACTAGTTATACCAAATTTATTCTCAATAAACAGGTCCTTAGAACCTATTCCCGGAAAATTCAAGATATATATTTTATTTGTAATAGATATGGCTTTCATATGTGGTATTTTAATCAAAATCGTTAGAGAAATGTTTAAGAAAACAAACCTTTCGAAAATGTTTCCATATAAAGGGTAGTTCGGGGTGGGGTGATTTTCTTGAAAATCTTCGTGTCGCATCCTTGGAAGATGCCAAACTTAAATACCAAGTTTGGTATTTCACCGTCTTTTAGTTTTTGAGCTACGTTGTCCACAAACACACACACACGCACACACGCGGAGCTGTTTCTTAAATTGCTTTTTTTGGACTCGGGGAGTCCTAAAACATGTATTTCCGGTGAAATCTCGACATCGAATTTTTGGGTGGAATACAATACTTCTCTATTCCTATGTAAAATACAGCCCTGCCTCACACATCAATAGCTTAGGCAGCTCTCCGACAATCTGTTTTTGTCGACCTTCGCACAGAATTCTACAATGCTGTAATCGTTTTATTTGATAATACCTTTCTGCGTAGCTTATGTCATAATGCATTTCGATTTAAGAAGGGTAAGTATTATATTTCACGGAAAAACTCAATCCAAGATTTTGCCACAAATACACGTATGAGACTGCATGAATGTAAAGAAGAGCAATTTTAGAAAAATATTAGTATGTACACGTGTGTGCACAGTGTTTCTTTCTGCTCGTCTGTCAACATATCTCAAAAATGAAATTCTAACATCAATATTCAAATTCAGCTTCTTTCAAGAATGTAAAATGTTGATTTTCTGAAGAATACTTTTCACGATATTTCATAAAATACCATATTTTGAAGATATTTTCATGAGAGATATTTATATCAGATGACTCTACTGCTCCGTATTTGACATCTGCAGATACCCCTTGGTTCTTTAAGAGTTGCAGAACTCAACGGCCTATTTCAAGTTAAAATCTGCCTGTGGAGTACTGGCGAGATTTAAATTGAAATTTCCCATTGAGATCTGCACACAAAGCAATATCTACACACGTCCCTTAGTATTGTATTTTCTTAGTTGGGTCACTTAATATTGTACTCTATTGACTTTCAATGGCAAGATTTCACCTGAAAAACTCATTTTGCTACATCCGGAAAAAAATAACTTTCCAGAAAAAACCTGAATATGTGTGTGTATGTGTGTGTATGTGTATGTGTGTGACAGCATAGCTAAAAAACGAAATAGCGGAAAATGCCAATCATAGTATTTGCTTTGTAAAGTTCTAAAGATTTAAAAATAACTACCTGCTACCAATTGGCCTTTAGATGTATCATTCTTCGAATGTTATATTATCTGAAAAATTCTTCTATTGAAACAATATGTATTTTAAAATATAAAATATAAAACAAGTTGTATTTTAAAATTATGGGAATTAACTGAGAAGCTCACCTCCGTAAATTTTTGTATCATGTTCTATAATTGGTGTACGTTAAGCTATAGATAAAATGTAAATGACACAATTTATTTCCAATTACAAAGATTTCTCACTTAAAATTAATGAGATAGTAAAATAGCTTTAGTAACAATGGTTAATAGTTACATGACTATACTTTCTCTGACAGTATGTACAATAACCATGATGTATTGTATTTCGATGTTGATATTTTGCCGGAAATATATGTTTTGAGGTCCTCCGACTCCAAATATGCATTTTAAGAAAAATGTCCGTTTGTGTGCCTGTGGACAACATTGCTCATAAACTAGAAGATCGTATATAACTTAAACCTCATCAACAAGATTTTATCAATCTCTAAGATTTTATTAAAGTACCATATACTCGTATTATAAATAATTACATGACAAATAAAATGTATATCTTGAATTTATAGGAATAGCTTCTGAATACCTGTTCATTCCGAACGAATTTTACGAATTTTGCATAACTAATAAACCTTAAGGTCGTCGTCTCCTTAGCGCGATGGTAGCGCAGCTGCCTACCAAGCGGGAGACCTGCGTTCGATCCCCAGTACCGGCTTTGGGATTTTTCCCCCGCTGGGAGACCTGGACCGGGGTGCACTCAGCCTCGTGAGGTCCCTGGGGGGGCCAATTGAGGAGTTACTTGATGGAGAAGTAGCGGCTCCAGGTCGTGAGGACCGCATTAACCGGCCGGGAGGGGCTCGAGGCGCTGACCACGTCTCACCCTCCAATATTGCACCTTATCCATGACGTCTGTAGTGGGCCGAGATGGGGGATGCAGCGGCCGGGCGGTAGGCCAAGGCTCCCCGTGAGCTGTCGTGCCATGGAGTTATATAATAAACCTTAAGAAATCGACAAACGCTTACTACCAAAAATGTAGATATTATTAAAATACATAATTTATGACATTTTTTGCAGACTTGACCGCTACATAGATATTGCTTTCTATTCGTTTCAATTTTAAGGTACGTATATTTTCTCAAACGGGCTCACGTTTCTTTTCCTCTTTATTTTGTTTACTGCTGCAAGCAAAGATAAGAACACTTCAATTGTGCACATAACACTCATCTTTTAAAATATTCAACTTAAGCCTAGTGTATTTCCTTATTTCACTTCTAATTACAAGCAATCTACTACACTTTACATGGAAAAAATCAGAAAATTTTGATTTTCTCAAAAATGGCCCTAACGATTTTGAATAGAATGCCAATTATTAAACACTTCCATTACAAATAAAATGTATATCTTAAGTTTTCTGGGAAATAGATTCTTAAGAAACCTTTTTTATAGATGAATTTTGCGGAATTTTGTATAACTTGTAAACTGTAAGAGATAGACAAAAGCTTACCTCACAAAAATACACAAATATAAAATACGTTGAAATACACAAACTTAATGATATACATTTTTTGTGGTGTTTATCGTTTTTAAGATATTCCTTGTTATCAGTTTCAGCTTTAAAATACTTACACTTTTCTCATACGGAAAATTGCCAACTCCTGTCCATATAAACAGAGAAAGTTCAATCACATAGCAAACATACTTTAAAACATTTGGCAGTTGGTGTAGCCTAGTGTATTACCTTACTAACCTTCTACTTATAAAGGAGCTGAGTAGTAAGACCGTTTTTGCTAATGTTTTAGCATTAAATAGAAGAATAAGCTTTTTAACAATAATTTAATAATTTAGAGAAATGGAGCACATCAGATGTTTTGAGAGTAGTGTGTTTGCAGAACAGGTAGAGAAAGTCATGTGAATGGAACACAGATTTTTTTTTAAGAAACAATTCTGTTGAAAGTGGGCTCAAAATCTTTCTTTTTGAGTAGTAGAACCCGCCCTAGGACCATTTATTATGAGCACTGCGGGTAAATTTTCTCTTCCTAAACTGATCTCACGACAGGTTCCAAACTTCTTTTTGATGCTGTCCCCAATCGGCGGAGAAAGTTGCTGAGGGAACTTTCCCTTCATACTTCGCAAGTGTCGACTCAAGAAACTTCCCCTTTCTCGGAGCGAGGGAAATTTTTCGTCACAATTTTCGCGCAGCGTCCTGTGCTGATTGCTTTCAAAACATCATTTCATGTGACAGATCTGTTTGCTCAACACAATCACTGTTGGACTAGACATAATGGACTGCATATAACCCGGTTAAGCTGTTTATTACCTAATAGTTGACGATTATATTAACAAATGCAACCGAGTTGCGTTCACAGAGACAGCTTAATTTGTCGAATGCGGTAAAGTTAGATATTGGATACAAAAACACTTATGAAAGAAAAACAAATTCAAAGTTTTCCATTCATATTACTTTCTCTACATCTCTGGGACAAATTATTGCTAAAAAGCTTATGCTTCCATTTATTTCATACAGTCAAGAAAAAATTAGCATAAATAGTCTTATTACTTACTTCCTTGTAAGAGAAGTGAAATAAGGGAGTACCTTAAGTTAAAGTGATAGTCAAAAGCTGGTTGCTATGTGACTGAAGTCCCTTTATTTGAATGGACAGGATGTGACAGATTCCTGTATGAGAAAAGTATACTTTTTTAAAGCTGAGTCCAGTAAAAAGAAATTGCTAAAAACGATCAACTTCACGAAAAAATGTATATGACACAAGTATCGACAGCTTTTACAGTTTTTGACCATTGCTTTAGCATATTTTGTACTAATGTTTATCTCGATTAGCATGATAAAAATAAAAGATTTTTTTTTAGGAACAGCTAGGGAAAATCATATGAATGGAACACGTCAGTTCTCCTTTTTTTTCTTAGAGAAGAGTTACAACACTTGCCATTGACAAATTCGTGTTCCCGTACGCCAAAAATAGTGAATACCCACTTTATCTTTCATGGACCCATAATATCAAACGCCGTATTCGGTAGGCAACTTCTGTGACTTACAAGTCGTACTCGCTGCGGAGATACTAGGCGGAGAGAGCTTTCTGATGAGTGGCTGGACAAAATGTCATTCAGCATGACTTTGAAGTGAACATCTAGTGCGTGTTTGTTTGTTATATTTATTTATTTATGCTAAGCTTTATACAGGTGAATATGACCGGTGTTCAGCCCTGGCTCGTTTGTTATATATATATATATATATATATATATATATATATATATAAATAAATAATATACAATTAAACATAGGCGTTTCTTGTATCTGTTAATTATGAAATAAAAGTTAACGTATATAAGGGAAAAACTGACTAAACTTAAATGTTGCCGATTATCATATGCTTGAATAAACCTATACGTCAAATATAATTATTTCGGTTTGTTAACACCGCTGTGATTTGCCCAGATCTAACCAGCTGGTGTGTCGGAATTTCGTACGGCAGGATATATTTTATATGCCAATACATCTACTGATATGGTTCTACCCGTTTTAAGCACATTTAAAAGCATTTGGTTTGTGCTAGGTTTGAACCGGTGACTTTTCGATCATACCTACACCAATATGACAGTCTACATATCATAGTTGTTATTTGGTTATTTAACATGTTATTTGATATTTCAGTTACCTCTTTCTTCAGGTGTTTCAATGAGTATAAATCATCGAAGTAATTAGCATATTATTTTAAGTACGTTTATAAAAAAGATAATTCGCATAAACAAGATAATTAGCTAGTTTAAAACAGTGTTTTTCTAATATGGATTTTATTTACACGTACAATCTTGATAGTATTGAATAATATAAAACAATATTTTACTTCAGCGGTCATGCATAATCTATAGTTTTTATCTTCCTTCTCTGATTATTTTCCAATCACATTGCATAAGCATAAGAAATAGGCTCAAATTTTTATACTATTATGAGTTTTTAGTCTACGTTTTACTTATATTCCTGCTACGTCAGACTAGAGCAGCCCTTTAGTGATATGTTCTATAATCAACTGGATTTCTAAAGTCACTAATTTCGCCACTAGGCGCAAATTGGGGATTAACCTACCGTCTATAGATGACGCAACGGGAGAAAAGCAGGACAAAATGGACAGAAATGCCCAACAATTTCGCTTAAATACCTTCTATTTTAAGTTATGTTGCTATTTTGTATACAAATAAATATTACAATGTATCATGTCATTACTTCAATGTCTTTACTTCTCATATCAAATAAGTAATTCCAATGTAATGCCAAAAATATATTGCCTGGTTTGAACCTGAAGCCACCAAGGTAACAGCTACACATTGGAAGACCGCCATTATATTTGAATTGTTTATTAAATGCAACAATGCACTTTAATTTCTTATGTACAAAACATCACATAACCATAAGTATTTCATAATTTAAATTGATGTAAGGCAAAAACTAAAGTTAACGTCTTTTTTAATATACACGAGTGATCTACCTTAATATTTTGAAAGTGTAGCTCTACCCATTGTTGTATGAAGTGAGACATCTACATAAAAGTTAAATAGCACCGTATTATTTTAAAATATTTAGTTGCATAAGTAATTTTACTTATTTACTAAAATAGATAAGATTGCAATGGGAACAACTTAACTGTATATTTTCTCCTCTATTTACATAACTGCTGTATCCAGTGAAATTCTAGTCAATCTTTGCACATTAAGGATTCTTTATATCCAGTAGAGAAACATGAAATTGGGAAAAGAGGCGGTTAGATAGTGAGAAGTAAAGATAATAAAATGAAAGGATAGAGAGACAAAGATAAGTATTAGCTAAAACAATAACGGAGCAAAGTATTCAATCACTACATAAAATTTTCGTTTCATTTTCCTTAAATTATATTCATTACCAATGTAACATAAGGAGAAATTAGCTATAGTAAGCACTGAGCATGTACTTTGCAGTAAAGGAACTATGAAAACGTAAATTTTATCAGGGGTTTATGGGTAGGAAGAAAATATCTGACGCCAAATGATGTCAAAGGCTCCTTAGACCTCTTTTATAAAGGTTTCTTACAAAGATGTGATGATCTAAAGCAGAAGTCGCCAACTGGTTAAAGTAGAGAAAGAGTAAGATTACGCTGTTGTACAGAATTACATACTTTGCATTGATGAGCTTCAGCAACCGGAAATTTGTTTAATGCAGTGGCGGTATGCAACATTTTCCGTTTGAAATCTGCAATCCACTGTTTGTACTACTACTGTAGATTGATGATTGGCAGATTAATTTCGCTGTCGTGTCTCTTTTGTTAATATGAATATTTCTAACGTGAATATATATATTTTTCATAAGTTTGTTAGTATAACGTAAGCATTTATATACATTAATGATACTCTAATAAAGTTATAGTAAATCAACAAGGCTCCTTAACTACTTCAATACCATTTTAAATACATTATAACGATAACAATAGGAGAATTAATGTACTACGAAAAACTTTCACATTTACTGTAGTGAATATGAATAGGTTTCTTGGTAATTAACTGGTATTTAAATCAAAATCCTTAAAGATGTAAATATCAAAAGGACTCTTCTTAATTCGTGATATCTAACATGATTTTAGAAAGTCAATTTAAACAAGTGAATATAAACAAATCAACTCATGTTAATTGATATTTATGAACAGGCATCTTGTAAATAAATGGGAGCAATTTAAGCAAACTGCAATATATTTAGGAGTTGAAACATTACGCTATCTTCTATAAACAAGAAAAATTCCTTCAGGCAGGGAGCAGTAGATGGCTTCCAAGTTGGATTATTCTCAGTTCCCGATATTATAAACTGTCTCACAACTCTCTGTGCTTACACTGCTATCATAATCCCGTCTTTAACTGATGCATGTGTACACAATGCAGTGCACGGACCAAGTCTGACCTAAAGATACAAATAGCATAGAAGTCAATGAGAGATGGTTCGTAAAGCTGGAAAAACTAAAGTAGAATGCTCGTTTTAAACTATATTTTAAGATGAATAAAATATGTTAAAGAGATGCATATATGACTCCTTTGACAAATAAATAGTTATGGTTGCTGTAAGTGTTCTGAAGTTATAAGAACCCATTTTTATCTCATATAGATAGATAACAATAACAATAATAATAATAATAGTAGTAGTGGTAGTGGTAGTGGTAGTGGTGGTGGTGGTGGTGGTGGTAAGAGGAGCCCATTACATTCCTTCAGTGCAAGGGTCTCCTACTTGTGTAGGGATTATTAAATTACAATTAGGGTATAAAGCACATGAGGAAAACACCTCCCGCATTTCAACTTAGTGAGATCTTTTGCGGTTACCAGCTCCAGGAAGCAATAAAGTAATGGAAGCCATAGCATTTTAAAGCTCGAAGACCCCTCCTACTACCGCAGCTACCAAAGGAGAATAATGACAGAGGCTGACATTATTGTCCACGGAGAAAACACTTTCCTTGGAGAGAGCCCCGCATCATAATTGCGGTAGCTCCTCCGTTACACCCGCTCCTGGTAGAGTCCTGCACGTTTACGAGCCATTCTGCAACTACCGGCGAGTACCAAAGAGATTCTGGTGGATGATATCGAAGCGGTAGATTGTCTTTTTACATGTTTTTTTATCCCTACCTTTCAGAATTGTTAAATATTTTTATTTTTATTCTATTTCTTCTGGTGCACTGTTGGTGTGGTAGCTGCAGTTCTTTTAATCTTTTCAGTTTGAACTACGTGTACCTTTTGCTTTCAGCATTTGCTTTTAGTTACACCTCCTAGCTCCCTATTGCTTTAGGACTTTGCTTTTAGTCATACAGTTTAGCTCCCTTGTTTTAATACTTTTAGGCTACCTGGGCTTCTACCATGGGATGCTTAATTTACTTTGATTTTAATTAGCATTTTAGTTCTTTTTAAGATTCCATTCCATGATTATTTTTATACGTTTGACCCAATTGCTTGGCTTTATTAAGGAATGTTTCTGGTGGGCGCTGATGCCTCAACAGTTGAGCGCCCTGAAACCTCATCATCATCACATCCTCCGTTACAAAACCTAGCAGCATACCTTAAAAGTTAACGAAATATATGCACATAACTTTCTGTAACTATTCTGCAAATGTCAATTTTTAAGAAACTTGTTCTTCTATCTACTTCATGCCAGTTGAAGTAGGCATTAGCAGAAACGTTTTTTATTGAATGACTTATCTTGGTTTCAAATGATAAGTAAATCCACAAAGCTAAAGTGACAGTCAAATCCTTTTAAAGCTGGTTAACATACGAGGAAGTTGAAATTCCGTCTTAGAAATCTGTAACTTAGCAGGTTATATAATTTTACCATTAATAACAAATAAACTTATAGATCGATATGTAATAGACGGTTATATTTAGAAATTTTCTAAAAAATTTTACCCGCAGTAGTTTTAGTTTTTATTGCTTTACCTTTCATCCAAATTATTCCTTTAATGGACGAAAGTTCTAAACAAAATGCATGAGACATTGTACGTTTTAACGAGATCTACATTTTTGTATACTAAGATTTTGCATCTCTTATGACATGGCAGTTAGAAAAGCCATCTAGAATAAAAAGGCTATGTTCAGAAAATCCAAGATTCGTCTTTAATACATGGAAACCGTTAGTCATTTTTAAGCATTTAAAAAATTCAGCAGAAACCTTCAAAGCAAAGGTTTTTTGCAGTAGAGAAATTTTACTGAAAAGCTTCATATCAAATCCCAGAAAGATAACGATAAACATTACCTCGATATCGATATGATAAATTGATATATTTATCATGAAAGAGATTTTTACCTTTATCTTTAAATGTTTTATTTTTTATTTAGGTTTAAACATTTCCTTTTAAAGGTTTACTTAAGTAAATGTTAAACACATTAAGGGATTTTAATCATTTCATTACGATTTCAGGACATAACCTTATTCATTAAGTTTATAACTTTGAAATTAATTTAGTTTTCGTTTTTAATTATTATGCTGTTAACATAAACACCTGCAGATACTAATGAAAATATTTGTAATTATGTTTTTATTTTTTTATTCAGACGTTCTCAAAGCATGAATTTTCGGCAAAATATAGGTATCAAAATTTTATATGGCATTCAATACTGCCTCTAGTTACTATGTACAACGTATATGGTAGATAAAAATTAGAAGGAAAGGAATCAAAGGTAAATGGAGAAATGTAACCGTGAAAATGAGAAACCAATCATCAATCGCCTACTGACTTATAAAAACTACGGAAAAGTAAGATTGGAGTGAGGGATTGAGTGGAATCAAGCCTCACACCATATTGCAAAGCCACTCGATCAGAAATTACAGTTACTCTGACAGCCAAAATTTGGCATTTCAAAATCAGTGACTTGCCAGTGAAAATATTCATAGGGTTGTTCTCTTAAACAGCTGTACTTTCTCTCTCTATGGAGATAATATTTGATATAATATAGTGTATGCTTATAATTACTAATATTTTCCCATTTCTTTTACAAAGATGCGTAGATAATATTTTGCTAAAATTGAATTTCTTTTTTCTAGGTTTGCTGAGGCTCCAACAAATCTACCAGAGCCTGAAACCTGGAAAAGAATCGTTTCAGGTGGAATCAGTGAAGCGGATACAGAATATGTCTGAAGCAATTGACTTCATGCACAGTTTGGAAGAACTCAACAGGTCGTGTCTTTATTATTTTGTTACTATGAAATAGTCTTAAAAATTATTAGATAATTTTAGTGATTAACTGAGAGAGATCTTTATATTCATATCGCAAATAGCTCAAAAGCTGTTCTATTATCTATGTGGTATAATAAGTCGTGTCGTAAATATAATCTGCTGTTACCCTCAAATATTTTTCAGTTTTTTTTTTAACCTACCAGGTGGCCCAACAGCGCCGTATATCGTGTGTGCGGATAACCCTTGTTGTGCTATAAAATTGCAGAACTCGACGGAGTAGATCCAAACATATGCCGTTAATGGCGTTATAAAAAAGAGAGCAACCTTCATTCTCATTTCTCATATCAGCCTAAGCTGTGAAGGAATCGCGCTCTATGAGAGACTTGTACTAGTGTCCGTGATGATAATTAGAACAGTGTAAACACACGTAGAAAGTTGAAATGCTTTCCACTTCATTTACAGAATTTTTACTCTTTAGAGAATAAAGTCACCTTTTAGATTCATAAGTCATTAAGTCTATTTCACGTGTCAATATCCGTCAGTAATTAGTTTTGTAATTGTGCAATATGCTGTTCTTATTTGACATTAGACATAGGATTAAATCAAAACATTGACGCCGTAGCAAAAACCATGCATGAGAGCACGAAGTGTTTAACTGTATTATTATTATTGTTGTTGTTGTTATTATTATGCACTATGTGCATAAGCAGAGTAAAGAAAACATAAAACTGTGTAATAATAAGCATACCAATGCGAGAACGCATTGCATTTCGTTGTATAATTATTGCTATTATTATTTATTACTCTGCTATCGTACAGCAGAGTAACTAGTAGTATGATATAACAGAGTAACTCAAAGCTTGAAAACATTTACATTAAACACGAAACCGTAGTGTTTCAGCGCATTATACTATAGTGTAATCAAAACTTAAAACCCCTGTAAAGAAACACTTTCAATCCCTGAGCGCATAGTGTTATACTGTACTGTCATCACTAGTATTGTTATGCAGTATGTAATTAGCGAGTAAATCAAATTAGTAAAGCGTCATAAGGAAAAATTTAGGTAAACGCCATCTCGTAGATTTCTACTTTATTATTATTATTATTATTATTATTATTATTATTATTATTATTATTATTATTATTATTATTATTATTATTGTTATTGTTATTGTTATTGTTATTGTTATTGTTATTATTGTTATGGTTATTGTTATTGTTATTATTGTTATGGTTATTGTTATTGTTATTATTATTATTTATTTTTTTTATTTATTACTTTTGACACATTATACCCTAATAGGAATTCAAAACATCAAAGTGTTGTAACGAAAACATGTAAACAGGAAGTAAGGTAAAGTTTCCCTATTATACGTGCTCCCGTGATTGCATATGTTATGAGTATTTCATGTTTTATTTTAATTCCGCCGAGAAAATTAATGATGATGATGATGATGATGATGGTAATAATAATAATTCAATTTATAGCCGAAATCCTTATATACTTTACATCTACTGTTCTTATCATATCGTCTTTAATTACTATTTTCTACCATATACGGATAATATACACAACATTAATAATTACAAATACAGAAATTATATTATTAGAATAATATAACAAAGTAATAATAACAAATAGTAATACAGTGAAATACTACGTGTTGTTATTCATGGTGTTTATTTTGACTTAACCCTAAAATGGGTCTAATTTCCAATGTTGAATAAGAAAACATATATTTACAAACAGATATTGATAGGCAAAATCAATTTTAAGTTACTTTTGAATCTAAAAGATGACTCTGTTATCTAAAATATAGGCTCGTAACTGAGGCGGAAGAGATGTTAACTTTATCCCTGTGTGTACACAGTTCTTGTATACCTAACATCCTCGGACTCTAGTACAAGTCTCTCAAAAGCGCGATTCCTTCATCGTTTACGCTAATATGCAAGAGGAGACAATCTAAGGCCACTTCTCCTTTACAATGCGTATGCTGGAATTTGCAATTTTATAATGCACGAAGGTTTATGTGGACCCGCGAAATATAGCGCTAGCGCTGTTGGGGCACCTGGTATAGGAGACATGACATTGAACTGTTAATAGGAAAGAAGATAGTACACATGACGGAATTATTTGTTGTGCATGGTGCCAAACAAATTTGTGCTTTAAACACTGTATCGACACCAATCACTTCTGATTCGTTTTCTTCCCTGCAACACGCTAACCAGGACGGCCGTCTCCGCGTCTCCTGAACGCCGGCCTATAAACCAAACTTTTTCTTTCATTAGACGTTTTCCAAGGTCTATCTCGGGTCTTTCATGTTGAAAACGGCAGCTTATATTTGGAGCATGGGCATCTTGTAATACGTAGATGAGAGAGGAAAACTTTTGGAGCATTTGTGATATGAGTATAGTGATAGATAGTAATGAAAGTGGAGTCAGAGGAACAAACTGACATAGGCACTATAAGCGGTTTTGGTGTTATCGGTCATATGCACCAGTGAGCAGCACCACAGTGCTTTTGTGATTACCTTCAATACTTGACTGATATTTGTCTGTTTTACGAAAATATGGGTATAACAACTCGGGGTATTACCAGGAAAGGCAGTTATTTTGATTGCTACTTTAATATGTTTCCACTTTTGTGTGTTGTATTTTCCCTTGCTCCTACATTTTTCTCCATAAACAAATCTCATAATTTATCTCCTTAAGTTATCTGCACGGTCGCAACTGCGCCGCAACATAAACAATGTAAGTTATCATAGACTATCCGTTCTGCTCTCACGTGTTTACGGTTCAATAACTAATGCTGGTCCCGACAGAGTTCATTAGTCTTCAGAAAGCACTCGGACCAAATATAGCCGATCCCGGTGGCCACGCTCGCTAAAGTGTCTCGCTTTGGCGCTCGTGGAGTACAGGATCGTGGGTTCGAGTCCCGCCTTGGGCATGGGTGTTTCTGTGTTTGTAAATGTGTCTATGTTTGTGTATGTATATGTAAAAGGAAAACGTTAACAATAATAAGATCTACTAAGGAAATATAGGAAACTGAAAAAAATGGAGAGAAAAAAGGAAAAAAAAAATCGCATTGAAATAAATAATTACGGTATTGAAAATGTAAACATAAGCAACACATTCTAAAGTAAACGCAATTAAACAATTATTCTCATTGATCAAAATAACTGAGGGCTCATATTTTGGTAAGATGTAATCGTATGTAGGAATGGAAAGAAAAGTATTCACCGCGGTCCTTTACCATCTCCGAGAGAAAGTTACGAGCATATTGGACGCTACTGGCAGGCATGGAAGACGCGAGGGCATCGGTGAATTTCTGCTTAAGGCAAGACAGCTGAAATCTGAAAAGACTGATAATAGGTAAGAGGAGCGGGCGATAAGAAGGTCTAAAAAGTGATTATACTATTTTATTTATTTATTGCCATCTTTGTCGGTAATTGTTTTGTTGTAGTATTAGTGTTGTGTATGTGTGTAGCATTTTTTTAGTATAATAGTGTGTAGTAAACTTATGATGTCATATCTCAATATTTTTTTCTTTTTATTTTGATGTTCACTCTTTACATTTCTTGTTTTTATTACTGCTCATTACTTTGTGTGCTGCAAAAGCACATACGGCCTATGGATTCTTGTAATTGATGAAGAGCAGTGTATATATACTGATATTTAAATAAAATGCAGTCATTTATTCATTCATTCATTCTCTAGGAAAATAAAAAGAAATAAAGTAACGAATATTGGGAGTCAAAACTAGGAATTATTTATTGTCCACATAAGAAGCCTACTTGCTATTTTGCTTTCGTAAATATTTTCATAAATGGTTATTAAAATGTTATTAATAATTTGTGTTTAAACTGCTTTAGGAAAATATTAATATTTAAACATGAGTTTTACAAATCTAATGAACAAACCTAAAACAATAAATAAGACATTAAATCATTCGATATAAATCTCTGATTAAATCTTCTTAACATCACTAAAATAAAATTGATTCCTTCATTTGTTTTTAATTTCACACAAGTGATCTCGACACTCATTATCGCGAGGTCTGTTCACTCTGCTTTACGCTCCCCAATGCGCCCGCCTCGGGCTCTCTAGAAAAATGAATACGTATAGCTTGTGTGAGCCACAAACTGTACTAAACAACCTGAAAACATACTGTTAGCTAAAATTATTAGTCTACACCTGAAATTATATAGATGTAACGCTGCTCATTACACTCCCAAGTTACAATACAAATTTGTGCACTAATTCCCTAAGAGTTTGTGTACCTTACACGTACTATATATATAGCAGACAGAGAAGACATTGTATTCCACCCAAAAGTTCAATGTCGAGATTTCACTGGAAATATATGTTCTTTGAGATACCCTATTTTCGAAAAAAACATTGTTAGGAAAAATGTCTGTATGTGAGCGCGCGCGCTAGCGCGTGCGTGAGTATGTGTCCTTGAACAGCAAAACTCAAAATCGAAATGGTTGTTAAATACCATTTTCAACAAAGTCTTCCACAAACTACCCGTTACATGGAATAATTTTTTAAAATTTTATTTTTTTCATAAAAGGCTCCAATAATTTTCATTAAAATACAGTATATTAAAAATATTTATATTCCATAAAAATGCATATTCTGAATATTTTTTAAATATCTTTTGAAGACTTTTATATTCTTTTTTATTCTGGGTGAGCTGTACAGAATTTTACATAACGGTTAAACCATAAGAGACACACAAATGCTTACTGCGAAAACATGCATATCTCGTTAAAGCACAGCATTTATTATATAATTTTTATTATAGAGTTTACCGTTTAAGAGATATTCATTGTTATTATTTCAATTTTAAAATTTCTCAAATGGGAACCTTAATTGTTTACAGAGCGACCAGTTTTTAAAAGAGTTTACTAACGCTTTAGTTTGTGCATTTTCTGATTTCCCTTTTACTCACGAGGAATATAGTAATAGGACTAATTCTGCTTATGTTTATTTTGATTAGCTTGATGCTGATAACAGATTAATTTTTTGAATAGGTTGTTTACTGAACAGCTAGAAAACATCATGTGAACCAAGTAATAAGGACAATTTCTGCTAATGTGTATCTCGGTTATCGTGCAGTAGATAGAAGAATAAGTTTTTAATGATAATTTGTTACGAGATGTAAAGCAAATCATGTGAATGGAACGCATCAGATTTTTTTTGTCATGAGTGTACAAAAGTGCCTCGCCTAGCCACTAGAATAGACGTATAAAAGATAAACAAGACATTATTGTAAATATTGCTCTATCATTACCAATGTAGGCTGAGTGTAATTAGTGACTCTTGTTATAATTGCTGCTATTTGTGCCTATGAATAGCTTCATAATTGCTACACGTTAATCAAAAAGGCATATGATCAAGTGAGTAATTTAAATTACTACAGTGTTCTCGTACCAGCATCAATTGCTATAGAGAAGAATGAATTAATATGTTGTGCTTGCAGATAGTCACTGTTGGAGATTTGTTCAAAATGTGTCTAGTAACTTAGTAAATATAGATATAGTAATTGTGGGATTCAATGAAACCAAGTTTGCTTTCTAAAGCAATGTATGAGATGTGATTAGAAACTAATGGATTTTTTTTTAATTTCGCGGGTTTTATACAACTGATTATCAAAATGTAGATACACATGTTTCTGATGTATATTTGCATTTTCAACGGTCTTTAATACTTAGTTTATTGATAGTTAAAAGGGTATGAAATTAAATATATTTCATTTTCCTTTATTAAACAAACCAAATAGAAAATATAACTTTATCCTCCAAAATTTAGGATTAATGTAATAGCTATTAATAAAGCAACATATTCTACTCAATTTGTGTATAAAGAGTATCTTAAAATAAATTATAGATTTCGTTTATCTCAAATTTAAAATATTTAATTTGGTATTTTAATTATTGTATCATAAATATTAGGAATGTTTTATTAGTAATGATATGTTTATTTATTTTTGAAGGTTCAGTGACTTTGCATTAATTTTGCTTGAAAAATGGAGTAAAGTGTTCGAAATGTTGGCTGTGGCTTTTGGAAGATCTACTATGAGTAACACGAGGGGTTTCGAGTGGCATGGAAATTTCAAAGTGCGTTGAGAAGACTCTGGAAGAGTACGATTACCTGGACAGCCTAACACCTCAATGTGGAAGATACAAATAAATGGATCTGCCATATAGTTATACAGTCAATAAGGAATAAATACTACCTAGAAATTATCACCGTTTGTATGAAGTAATCCGAAGAAAACGACCGGAATGTTCGTAAAATCACACGTGGATAGTGCTCCTACTCATACCTCAACGCTGGTTCGTGATTTTTTTTTAGGAAAAACTGGAAACTTATGTTGTCTCAACTACCTTATCCCCGGACATGGCCCCCTGCGACTTATTTCTATTCCCGAGGCTGATGAGAACATGAAAGGACGTCGTTTAGCCACTATTGGTGAACTAAAAACAGAATCGCTGAATTAGTCGAACATAACGAAAAGTGTGTTCCAGAGTGGGTTCCAAGATTGAAAAAAGTGCTGGCAAAGTGTATTATATCTGAGGGAGTTTATTTATAAGGGCAACACGTTTATGTAGATGCATAAATAAAGATAGTTTAAGAAAAACAAAAGTTCGTATATATTAGGTAGAGAAGGTACTGCATTCAACTCAGAAATTCAACAATGACATTTCTCCACAGATATATGTTTTGAGGACACCTGCCTTAAAAAATCTGATATTTTCAATTCACATGTCTGTCTCTAGCTGTTCCGCAAAAAAAGTTAATTACAAAGACCATTCTTTTATCTACACCATTCCAATTGAGACAAACATTAGCAGAATTGGTGTTATTACTACGTCCTTTGTAAGTAGAAGGACAAAGTATATATAAAAATACCCTTTTGAGACGCTAAATAATTACTAATTTACTATCCGATATTTCTTATTTGGTGTAATAAAAATTGTGCTTTGTAGTGTCATGGATATAATAATTATCAGTTCTTTTAAGGATAATGAAGATAGAATAATAAATAGCTAAAGCTACACTCAAAAATATTATAAAAGCTTGTCGTTACATGAAACAATTGAAATTCGGTTTTCTTTGCTTGTTAGGAGTAAACAAAGGAGAGAAGAAATGAAATAAAATTGTGAGACTCTGCCGCCACTCAAAACTGAAAGGACTAACATGAAATGTCTCGCAAACGGTTAACACTACAACAAAAATGTATACTGAATAAATTGGGTGTTTTAACGGGAACTACAATTTTTGTGTGATAAGTTTTTGTTTCTACAGTTTACCTTTTATAAAAAAATGTATACAGAAGTCATCCAGTATGAAGAAGTCTTCAGAGGCTATTCCAAGAAATTTAAAAAATGCATTTTACTTGTCATGTAAATAAATATGTTGAATATATGCAATTTTAATCAAAATCCTTGGAGCCATTTTTGAGCTATGCTACACACACACACACAGACACTCTCACGGACATCTTCCAATGTTCATAGTGGACAGAGAAGATACAGTACTGCACGGAAAAATTCTGAACCAAAATTTCACTGGAGATACATGTTTTATGGTCCTCTGAATCCAGATGCGTGTGTGTCTGTGGGCAAGATCTACCAAGGATACGACATGAATAGTTTCAGGAAAATTCCCTCCTCAACTACCCTTTACGAGTAATATTTTTCAAAGCTTTGATTTTCTCAAAAATGGTTTACGATTTTGATAAAAATACCATAGGCTTAAGAAATTGTTATGACACAAGAAATGTATAACTTTAATTTTCTGGGAATAGTCCTTGAAGACCTCTGCATGGCTTTTGTATACCTTTTATGTAACTGCTAAATCTAAGAGATAGACAAAAACTTACTATACATAAGTTTAGATCCCGTTAAAACACGTAATTTATGTAAATTGTTGTGGAGTGTTATTGGTCTCAATTTTAAGCTACTTAAGCTTTTCTCAAACAGATGCCATCTTCCTTTCGCTTTTCTATTGTTTACTCCTGGCAAGCAAAGAGAACGGAATATCAATTGTTTCACATACCGACAAACATATAACGGATTTGACTGTCGCTTTAGCCTGATGTATTCCCTTATTGTAAAAAAGCAACTAATAAGACCAGTTCTGGAAAGTTTTTCTCGATTAGCACTACACAAAAGAACAATGTTTTGTAAGATAAGTTTGATTGCGGAACAGCTAGAGAAAAGCAACTGAATGGAGCGCTTCCGATGTGATAGCAAACATTAACTGTGTACTAAATGGTATCGGGTAGTGCAGCAAAGCCCACACAATATTAAAATATTAAACAAGTTTATATGAACGTGGGGTCTCAAAATCGTACGTTAGAGAGTTATTAATACTCTACCTTGCATTAACACAAATACTAATTAGTTAAAATAGAGTGTTGTCTGCTGAATGATTTGATTTAGAGCAAGGAGACAATGAATTTAACTAAATTGTTTTCCGCGGATTGTTTGACTGTGTTTGATTATTTGATGTATGACACGTGGAACAGAAGAAAATGTATTCTGTGACTCAACAGACTATATACATTACACATATGGCTTTGCTGATTGGACTCCATCATGATCATGTAGCTTTATACAGTTATGTCCACGAATATTCTCAGGAGGAACGGGTGAATTGAAGAAACTTTACAAGGTTATAAGCCAGAGGCAGACAGATCACGTAGACGCGTTGAAGATCTAATCACATAGTCGGGCTAGATTAATTTTCCACTTTGCATAGGCAGCTCCAAAAAGGCTACCATCAGATAGTACCGAAAATTACATTATTCAAGAATTTAGTTCTTCTGCATCTTCCACTACATTTAAACTTGAAGTGACACAAACAGTTAGAATTTATACAGAGAATATGCATTAAACATAAATTAAAATATTTAAAATTAAGGGTTACTCCACTAATGATAAAACCATTTTTGTGGTAATAAAGAGAAAGCCCCAAGCTGGAATCGATGCACAGATAAAGGCAGGATTAAGGTGAACCTTTAAATTAAAAGAATTCAACCCAACTTCGCCGATGTATTTAACAATGTGCACCATTAGTAGATAAACACAAATATATTAACTAAAGACTCATGCTTGCTACAAATAAAAAAAAAAAAAAAACTATACGGCCACTTCAGACCGATTAGAATAATTTAGTAGAATATGGGGGTGCGAAGGTAAATAAAGTTTGCCACGTTAAAGCTAAACTACTACAAGATTAAGTACACTAAATTTAGACAATCCGAAAGCTCGCTCCACAATGATCTAGCACGGCGCAAATGGCCTCGAAGAAACTGCAACCTCCTGGCGCTGTCTATGTCGATCCCTTTGAGAGGTAAGGTCCCAAGATTTCCACCTCTCCCCAGTAGGGAACTCGTGACGTGTCCAGGCAACCGCAAAGAAGTCTGGATCCGTTGGATAGCCCTCAAGCAGGTTAACATAGGCCCTTGTAGCAGAGTAATGATGAAGCAATAAGTGACGTAGAATTGATCGTGTAACAGAAATGTTACAGAGAATAAGATATTTTTAAATAAAGGAATAAAATAGCATTAAAGCGGAAGAAATATACTCATGCTGAGTGGTCTAAACATCTGAACAATGTTAAAATTTTCAATTTAGAAGTTAAAAATTGCGTATATAGGTTTCTTTTCTGAAATAACTTCTAACCTGGTTAAAAAAATGCATTTGTATGGAAATTGAAGAAGTACACAATTTGTATAGAATAATCACTCTTACGGTACAATTCCTGTACCAAGTGAAGTATTACATAAAGACATGTACATAGTGTTAGAGAAGTTATTGTATTGAATCCAAAAATTTGATACCGAGATATCACCGGAAATACATGTTTTGAGACCCCATGAATCCAAAAATCATTTTAGAAAAAATGTCTATGTGTGTGTGGATGTGGGCAGAATATGTCAAAAAGGAAAAGACCGTTAAATACTAATTTTGTTATTTAAATTTGGTATCTTTCAAAGTTGCGACACAAATATTTTCAAGAAAATTTCCCCAACACCAACTACCCTTTATATGGAATATTTTTCAAAAAGTTTGATTTACAAAATGGCTCAAACGATTTTGATTAAAATCTCTTATGTTTAAGATATTTACATGACAAATAAAATGTATATCTTACACTTTCTGGGAATAGCCTCTGAAGGCATATTTATTCTTGATGAATTTTGCGGAATTCTCCATAATTGGTAAACGTAAACGAATGGCAAAAACTTACCACACAAAAAATGTAGAGCACGTTAAAACACACAATTTATGTTATATTCATCTTTTTTCATGGAGTTGGCCGTTTTTAAGTTATCACTTACAATTAATTCCAGCTTTAAAATACTTATACTTTTCGCATACGGGAATTGGTCAACCTCTGTGATACTTACAAAGATACTACAATCATAAAGCAACCACCTTTTAAAAGATTTGAATATCGATTTAGCCTATGGTACTCCCTTGTTGCCCTTCAATTTACAAGGAAGCAAGTAATAAGACCCTTTCTGATAATTTTTGCTTGACTGCATTTATTGCAGAGATGCAGAGAAAGTTATGTGAATGGAACACGTCAGATTTTTTTTACTGTCACATAACGCTTACAAAATTGAGATGAGCACGAAAACTGGTGACTCATCAGGTAAAACTTAATAAATAGGGAATTCCATAAAAAGTTTAATAAAACGAAAATATTAATACTTTAAAAATACCTCACATCATTTATTTTTAAATTCATGTAATACATGTTACATCTTGTCTGTTATAATAGTTTTATTATTTTACTTATGAAATTTATACAAATTCTGCATATTTGTTAGGTTCCATTTAATTTAGTCATTCAATTCATAAAGTGTTACTTATCTTATATTCTAAATATTCATTCACTAAATAATAGCATTTATTTACAGTATGTTTATAAAAATATTGAGACCTTTGATTTCTCCTAATGATTGGGATAGCTTAATATATATATTTATACCATATATTGGGGGTTCTCTCCAGTAATGCTAGCCTGTGCATTGGAAACTGAACATTATTAGTTTTCCTGGTATTAAATTGATGTCTCTCTTTGTTGGTTATATGAAAAATTATTAGTTGTACATTTTACTAATTAGATCCAAAATATATATGGATGATGAAGTCTATATTTTTATTTTCTAAACCGGTTTGCCTGAAACTTGGAAGTGTGCTTTCATCACACTTTAATTGTGTTTTTTTTAAACTGTTAGGAGTAAAAGAGCATATATTTGTATTGGTAGATTAGGACAGTGTAATGAATAACGTTACACCAAATTTGCTTCATTTACAGACTTATACGTTTAGTTATTAAACGGTGTCTCTTCAGGTTAATTATCATGGGTGCCGATTTGTTCTGCTTTTTGGGGAGTAGGATTATGCAATAAACTCAATTATTGATTAAATATTTGTTGCAATGGGAGGTAATAATTGTATAGCGCAGATTTCCTATAAATTGAATATATGGATGATTAATTTAAAGATTTAAGAAAAATAATACTAGATCTTTATCCTTTCTTCCACATTAGCCCTGTGTAGGACCGGAGTTGAAAGTACAGTCATATTGAAAAATTCAATGCCATAGCCGTGATCCACTGGTCTCTGTTCAGTTGCTCTAATCACATGGCAACCTGCCGACATGGCGTTAAATTTCCCTACTGACTCGAATGTTTCTCTGTAAACCACAAAGAAAATACGGGATTAGTTTTAATACTATGACACAAGTTTCACCTCCAGCTATAACAATACTGAAAATAGACGGTGTTTGCTACTACGCCGCTATCTACCCTTAAATAGTGCAAATAGTAGACTGGATGACACTTCTAACCCCATCAACCTGTCGCCGAGCTAAGTGGAAAGAATGGCGTGAGGAAATGAGACCTTAGAAGGCTAGCTGCACTTTGCTATTTCACTAAAGATGGCCCTAACTGACTACAATGGTAGTGGAACTAGACTGGACGGCCCTCTAACGCCATCTAATTGGCACTAAGCGAAGTAGTATGAACAAAAATCAGACCTTAAAAGGCTACTGCCTACCACATATGAGATACCTTACTGAACGCAATATGGCCGAATTGTTACAGCAACGTAAACTAAAATAGAATTAAAAAATCTGATGTGTACCATTCACATGACTTTCTCTACATCTCTGCAATAAATTATTTTTAAGAAAGCTTATGCTTATATTTACTTCCTGCTAAACGAGAAACAATTAGCAGAAAGTCTTATTACTTGCTTCCTTGTAAGTAGAAGCGAAATAAGGGAGTACCATAGGTTAAAATGATAGTCAAAAGCTGGCTTCTATGTGACTGAAGTTCCTTTGTTTGTATGGACACGAGTTCACAAATTCTTGTACGAGAAAAGTATACGTTTTTATAGCTTAAACCAAAAACAAGGAATATCTAAAAAAAAAAAAAAATGAACTCCACGAAAAAAATTTATACAAAATAAATTGTGTGTTTTAATGTGCTCTACATTTTTTTGTGTGATAAGTGTTTGTCTCTCTCTTACGGTTTAGCACTTATGCAAAACTCCGTAAAATTCACTCATAATAAAGTAGTCTTCACAGACTATTCCCAGAAAATTCAAAATGCACATTTTATTTGTCAGGTAAATATCTTTAAAATACGATATTTTAATCAAAATCGTTAGAGCCATTTTTTAGAAAATCAACATTTTCGAAAAAAGTTCCATGCAAAGGGTGGTTTGGTGTGGGGGAATTTTTCCCAAAATCTTCGTGTCCCATCCCCGGAAGATACTAAACTTAAATACCAAGTTTGGTATTTTACCGACTTTTCGTTTTTGAGTTATAATGTTCACGGACACACGGTCTCACACACACACGCGGACCTTTTTCTCAAAATACTTTTTTTGGATACAGGGGACCTTAAAACATATATTCTCGGTGAAATCTCGGTATCGAATTTTTTGTACGCACTATGTACATAGTGCGTATAGAGAAAGTAAAAATCTGATGTGTTCTATGCACATAACTTTCTCTAGATGTTCCATGTACAAACTAGTCATATAAAAGATTATTCTTTTATCTACATCATGCTAATCGACAAAAACATTAGCAGAAATTGTATCAGTACTTACTTCCTTGTAAGTAGCAGTGAAATAAGGGAATACACTAGACTAAAGCTATAGTAAATATTTTAAAAGCTGGTCGATATGTGAAACAATTGAGCTTCGTTTCGCTTTGTATGGTGACTTCTCGTTCGGGAACATTTAGGTAGCGTAAAATTGAAACTAATAACAAGTAATTTCTCGAAAACAGTCAGTTCTACAAGTAAAACGTATTAAAGATAACTTATGTGTTTTAACGAAACCACCATTTTTCTTTAGGAAGTTTTGTGTATTTCTTGCGGTTAAACCGCTACGCAAGTTTTTTACAAAGCTTCGCCAGAATAAAGAGGTCTTCAGAGGATATACCCAGAAAATTAATAATATACATATTATTTTTATGTAAATATCGTTAATTAATTTTAACATTTTGAGAAAAAACAAAATTTTCAAAATTTTTTCCATGTAAAGGTTAAATTGTGGTAGGAGGATTTTCTTGAAAATGTTTGTGTCGCATTCTCAGAAGTTACTGAACATAAATACTAAGTTTGGTATATTACGGTGTTTTTATTTTTTGAGCTATGCTGCCCAGAGACACACGCACAGACCGAATCTTCTTTTTCCAAAAATCCTTTTATCGAGTAAGGGGATGTGAAAACGTGGATCGCTGGAGAAATCTTGACATCCAATTCTTGGGAGGAATATAATACCTTCTCTAGCTACCATGCATTGTAGTTATGTACGTAATAGAGAAAGTGAAATGTCCTCCTAAGTTCTTTCTGTACAATATCGTTCAGTCTGGCCCTACTTTTCCAATGCTAGGCCTGTTGGATCTTATTTTGCTGTATTCCTGTAAAATATTGATCTCAGTTGGTGGCCGAGATTGTTACGTCATGGACTCATAAACAGGATTATCTGCAGTTAAAATCCCACGGGACCATACTCTCTGACTGAGGTTCCTTTTAGGTTTTCCTCAGTCTTCATCACTACTGAGAGGGGGGGTGGTATCCTAAACTTAGACTTCGCCAATATCATTTCATTATCATCAATTTCCACCATCTGTGATGTCAAACTCGGTAAGAACTGTTGTTAAATACTACTACAAAATTCGTGCTTATTAACTGCTATGTTATTGAATGAAGATACATGTTCATGGTTTTTCAGGGTGACAATAAAACAGCATTTAGCGGACACAAGGAGTTCCAAAACACGTCCCCACAAATGATGAAAATAATTTTAAAAGTTGGGTATTTGTCGGGGGTGAACCTCCTCGAAAAGTGGATGCAATGCATTTTTATAAACTTTACATATAACCAACAGCTTTACTTCCCTTCCGAAGCTACGCTAAGGAATTTTATGTCCAAAAAGATCATCCTCCTCCGCCATGTGGACTTGGGTATTGAAGACTAACATAGAAATCACCGGACCAGAAAGGGTGACATTTAAAATGCGAGGCTAAAATATTTCAGAATGTAGATGAATACCTCCATGTTCACTGTTCCAGTTTCATTAAATAAGTTTTTTTTTATGAAAGAAGTATTATTTTGTTTG
Source organism: Hymenopus coronatus (assembly GCA_030762935.1). NCBI lineage: Eukaryota > Metazoa > Arthropoda > Insecta > Mantodea > Hymenopodidae > Hymenopus > Hymenopus coronatus. The sequence continues at coordinate 82,803,769 of CM060898.1, read as the reverse complement.
GTTACTATAACTTTTGATTATATTTATTAGAAATTCTAATTTTTACTTTCTCCATACGCACAATGTACATAGTGTATAGAGAAAGTATTGCACTCAACCAAAAAATTCGATACCGAGATTTCACCGGCAATATATGTTTTAGGGTCCCCAATATCCAAAAAAAGCATTTTCACAAAAAGGTCCGTGTGTGTGTGTGTGTGTGTGTGTGTGTGTGTGTGTGTGTGTGTGTGTGTGTGTGTGTGTGTGTGTGTGTCCGTGTGTCTGTGAACATGATAACTCAAAAACGAAAAGTCGATAAAATACCCAACTTGGTATTTAAGTTTAGTATCTTTCAGGGATGCGACACGAAGATTTTGAGAAAAATAACCCCCACCCCCAACTACCCTGTACATGGAACTTTTTTCGAAAATTTTGATTTTCTCAAAAATGGCTCTAACGATTTTGATTAAAATTTCGTATATTAAACATATTTAACTGACAAATAAAATGTATATCTTAAATTTTCTGGGAATAGCCTCTGAAGACTAGTTTATTCTGGATGAATTTTACTAAATTTTGAATAACTGCTAAACCGTAAGAGATGGACAAAAACGTACTACACAAAAAAATGTAGAGCACATTAAAACACACAGTTTAGGTTATATACATATTTTCGTGGAGTATGTCGTTTTTGTGACATTCCTTATTTTTGGTTTCTGCTATGAAAAACGTATACTTTTCTCATACAGGAACTTGTCAACTCCTATCCATATAGACAAAGGAACTTCATTGACATAGCAACCAGCTTTTGACTATCAGTTTAACCTGCTGTAGTCCCTTATTTCGCTTCTACTTACAAGGAAGCGAGTAATTGGACTATTTCTGCTATTTTTTTCTGATTAGCTTAAAGTAAATAGAAGTATAAGCTTTTTAAGAATTATTTGTTGCAGGGATATGGAGAAAGTCATGTGAATAGTACACATCAGATTTTTAAATTACTGACCAAAACATTCAAAAATAACATTTAGATATTTTTCTCATCCTAAAATGTTATCACTAATCTTCAGTAGTTTTTGAGAAGTCTGCCATATATATCACACAATTTTCACAAGAACAGTTTCTGATAGAAAATAGAGAAAATAAAGTTGCATATACAGGCTGTTAGCGATTTAAGTTGAAATTGTTGAATTGCTAACAAAGGACAGTGTTGTGAACAGTATTTAATGAAATATTTTCTGCATTTGCGGACTTATAATTTTACTTATTAAAATTTGTACGCGCTAGGCAAGACACATGTGTTTATTTTTTCTGACACCGCGGGTTGGAAGGTGTAACCTTGAGTGGGGCGCTTCGTTACAAAGAATGTTATATTGAAACAGAGTTTCAATGCTTTCTGCAAGGCCAATAACCTAGATCAGCGGATAGTCTTTGCTGATAGACGTTGTTTAACTCGCCGCGTACTTAGGCAATCAAATCACATCAGGTAGTAAATTAAGTATATGATTGGTTTTTTGAAAAACTGATAGATGAAGAGCAGAAAAAATGCTAACAAATCAAAGCGCTTACATATTTAAATTCCATTAAATATATCTGTATATATACTTCTAACATCCTATAGTTAAAAAGAAAGGAACGTGGTTTAAGCACAAAGACGTTATCATACTTAACACTAGCATTAGTTTAAGAACAAAAGTTTTCCGAAAATATGAACCTTAATTTATCTCACTGACACGGATAATAAACGTCTTCAGCGGTTCGTGTTCCGCTATGATTGTTCTCTATGACAGATGATTCTTTTACACATCTTTTTCATCCTCATATTTGAAAAAGATCGATGGCATATGAGCTTGGAACTTTTTCATCCCAAATATCCTTCCCTAATAAATATTTTTTTCATATAACAACTACTTTCAACGTCTGTAATGTCCTATGCAGTAAGAATTTGTGTTATGGGGACACCTAAATAATAAATGTGATATTATAAAACGTCAAGATTTATATTTAACCCCTTGTACAGATATTGATAGAAATTAAAATACGCATTTAACTTCAGTTTAATATAAAATTGCATTCTTGATGTATATCAATCTCCTTAGATATTATTCAGCTAGAGATTTAATACATTTCTCACGTATTATCCTACCTCAATTCTCACATAGTGAATAGTATTTCTTTAAAAATATATTCTGTACTACAAAATGTGAATGTTACTATTATTACTCGTGATTATAATAATTATTTTTAGAATAAACTGTGCCTGGCATAAGATTACAGCCAGACATTTTATTTCCTTCATTCTTGAATGTATTGTGACTTCTAAATATCCTTTTGTGGGAGAAAGATAGCTTTTTAAAATGGGAAAATAACAACAAAAGCTAAGTTGACATGAGGCACAATTTAACCAGTAAAAATTAAATGTAAATGGCGCATTTCGTTAAAATGGCGATTAAACACGTGTTATATACACACTAAGGAAGTAAAATATATATATATATATATATATATATATATATATATATATATATATATGGTGCTCTTTAACTAATATGCTTCTCAGCGTTCCATTTTATATTGGGTGTGGATGACGGCATAATTTTGCCCAGGGTGTCTATCTGGCATGGGACTCTTTCTATCTGTAATTACAAAAGAAGCAATGCTAAGCATTTTGATGCCCGAAAAAAATCCATTTCTCTCTAACAGGTTTAAACCGATGACCAAGTGACCTTGGATCAAGTCTATAGAGGACGGCTAAAATGTCATAATATGGGGCTTAGGGTAGGATGCATTTTTGCACCAAAAATACATTTATTTATCACAGTGGGTAAAATTACGTCTGTGTTCCCTTAAATATTACTAAACAAATTAAGTTAGTTCTTTATTTAAGAGCTGAACATTTTTACTTATGAAGTGGGAGTCGTAGGTAACGGATGAATTGGATCAGTAGATAAAGTGATGAATTACGAGTATAATTTTACCTAAGACTACCAACCATTTTTTTTCATAAAAACTATAATATATACCAATGAATATAAAATTTCGGAATTCACAGTAAAAAGTGGTAGATACAGTATCACTTTTGAAAAATGTATTTAAAATTTTAATATTTTACATATCGAATTAAAAAGAGAATTCAGGTTAGTGAGACTTTATAAAAAATAACTAAAATGTTATTTTGTGGCAATTTTCACAGATTAATAAATATTAAAAATGAGTAACTTTTATACCAAAGGTAAATGATTGTTAAAAAGAATGTTATTTTAATACAAGTTCCATACTTCCCTGGATTAGTTCAACAAATATTATATCTTGGTTCCGAAATGAAATTTTCCCTAAAATTGTCGAGCAGAGAGGGGATTTTCAAATGTGCCCCAGCACAGGCGCACTCTAGCCGTTTGCAAATGCTATTACCGTAGGATTTCCGTGAGGTCCGGAATGAACGCGCAAGTGGCCAGGTGAAGTGCGAAATGGCAGCTAGAGCCGGTGTTGGCAATTTGCGGTGCGGCTGATGCAATTATCTTCTATTTGTGTCTCGTTATTCCAATATCTTTCCTTCCCCTGGGGCACAACCCCGTGCTCCAAATGCAGTTACCATGTGTATGATATATTAAACAGCAAATTCCATACACGAAGCTCCCTAATTCATTCAATGAGAGGGCTATGGTCCAATACCCGCTTAAAACCGGACGCAGTTTATGGCGCCGTCTATGTGAGAGTAAGATTCAATGTTTATAATTAGCTCTATAGGGAGCATATTACCCACATCGACGATGCCCCACTATATTCGTGATTGAAAACATGCGTGGTTTGAATTCGCTATGGAATTTGACATTTTGAGTGGAGTCAGCTTTTAGAATTGTTTTGAACAGGTTGCAGCCTACAAAAACTGGAAGGATAGTGCTGAAAATCCTTATTTCTAGATATAGAATTAATTAAGATTTCAAGTCAAGATACATATATATATATAATGAATAATGGATTACAATAACTTTTATTTATTAATGGATTATAATTGAAATGTAATTTGAAGCTGATTTAAATTTTCGTGTCCAGTAAGTAAGTACTATTTCTGAAAAATATACAACATATTTGTTTACACAACATTTGTCTGGGCTTTTAGCCAGATTGACTCCTATGTTTCGAAGATGTGCATCATCTTCGTTCTCAGGGTAAACTGACGAATAAATCAGGTATGCATAGGTCCGGAGCGAAGCCAGAATCTGATTGGTTAGGAAAATGCATTATTGCACTTGACCTCCAGCCGAAATGCAATAGCTGGGAGAATTGTGGGGTTCTCCGCTCCACTGCGATATACCCACTAAAAATACCCTCCACGTAATAAAACGTAGATTGCTGAATTACTTGTGCTGTTTTAGCGTAGCGCGGTCCCGCTTAGCACCGGTGTTAGTAAAGCGAAAGATGGAATGCTGCCGCGGGTGAAAAGTTACTGATAGCTACAGGCATGAAACTTGACTGCAGCCTAGAGGAATAGAAAGGAATAGATTGAGAAGGATGTGTCCTACCTGTGGTTAAGCTATGAATCCGACGACTCATAAACGCCTGCTAAAAGGCTGACCTCCCTACCCTGGCGGTCGTTCGACGCTGAATAGTCGGGCTCCGTAGATAAGATGTCTGTGAGTGCCCCTCAGCATGGACAGGAGGAGCAGAGTTGAGCTGCTGGCTTCTAGATCGGAACATCTCAGCAGAGTGGGCAGCTTGCTGCAGGAGAACCAGCTTCAGCTGCTGTGTGATGTCATCTATCATATCAGCTACGCATGTTGGGTGACTGGTGTCTATTGAAGTGTTTGAAGCTTCAAGCTAAGGTAGCTTCTGGCTGATGATGCTGCACGTCTCCTTCAGGGCAGCTAGGCGTGCGCCGACGTTCAAGATCTTCGCGTGGAGGTCCTGAATGACGTCCCGCGTTGCTGCGTCTGTTGAGGACGCAGGTGGTGTACTTTCGGCGATAGCAGTCTGCGGTGGTAAAGTCCGGGCTGCTGGTGATAAGGTCTGCTCCTCGAATAAAGAGTGCACTGGGCTTGCCCGGTGAAGTGTCCTGTGCTACGACAGATCATGCCCAGTGCACTCCAATGTTGCAGACTCCGCACTACAATAGTGGCACCAAGGCGGTGAGGAACAGGCGTCCGCTGTGTGCTCATAGGCCATGAAGCAATTGGTATTTAATGTGACAGAGGCATGGGCTTGGTATATATAAGCGGTTGTACGCTTAATGTTTTTGAAGTAGAGCAAGTACATGTTAAAACATGTTATAGCAAACATGTTTTAAGATCAATCTATTTTACAAGGATATCGAAGTTTTCTAAAATCTTGGGACACGACAGTTTGAGAATCAGGTGTTAAGACTGTTTATCATTCATTTCCATGCTGGTTAGGTGTAGACTTGAATCGCGATTAAGATTGTTTGCTTAAACTGAGATGGCTAAGGCTTCTTTCACTCTTCTTTTCGGGTAGCACGAACACATCCCTACTATCGTGGTGTTGATGCAATTGGACTTATAGCTATAGAATGCTCAATTAATCCTTTTTTTCGGGTTGCATGTATTTTCACTGCTAGAAGCACTCTTTAGAAAAGCTTTATCTCTTTGTATAATTTTTGTATGTACATGAAAAAGCACTTCTTAACCTGCCTGTTGACATAGTTTCCAGCATTGTTCAGGCATTTGACATAGCGGGGGATCAACTTTTATAAGCCCAGTTCAAAAAAGTGAACAAAGCCACTGCTCAACATAGTATTTGATGGGAGAAAATCATTGTTATTGTGAGCCTAAGTTTTCTCTAATTGCCTCATTCACTTGTTCTACCAAACCATCAGTAACAACAGAAGCCGCTCACTCCTTGCTTTGTCATGAGCATTGGATCATTCGTTACTGAATGGTCTCATCCAGAATCTCACCATTCCATGCATTTTCACCGTAAATCTCAGTCAGTGCACTTCACAGTCGCCGGAAGCAGAAATTGGCAAACACTTTTAACAATTACTGATAACTGTAAACACAACACGATCCGGCTGTAATGGTCTCAGTGGACAGTGAACCAGAGAGATATGTGCACATGCGTGGAAGTGCGACGCTAGTGTTGCAAAATGGTATTTACTTTCTGGACACGCCTCGTAGTATCTGCTAATGTATTTAAAGTATTAGAAGGAACAACTATGGAGTATGTGGAAGAATACATCTATTTAAATCGTATTCATGCTTACGTTGTTTCGCACCATAACGGACCCTCCTATTCAGTGCGCCTGGTACAAGCAGTACATTGCGCGCAGGAAAATAATCATATGCTAAAAATCTAAATTTCAAACTGAATATGTTCTAAAATTCTATAATATTCTATATGAATTTAATGGTTAGAATGAGACTGAAAAATTCAATGTCATAGCCAGAATTTTAACCACAATTCTCCTGGTCTCGACCTGGTTGCTCTAACCACTGAGCTCAGATGGTACTTCAGTGGTAGAAGCAACCATGACAACATGTCGATACGGCATTAAATTCCTCAACTGACTCGCAATGTCACCCGGTAAAGCACAAGGTGATCTCAAAATAATTTGAGAGGACATATCAATTTTATAAGTACTTTAAGGCCCTCAGCTCGCAGTTTAACCATTTATTAACTCAATTAGTGTTAATCATTTGTTTTCTTCCACACAAGCCTGTGAATGGACCTTGTGGTTTACCGGTTTAGCTGCGTGTCATTTGAGGAATTTGATGCCTTGTCGGCATATTGCCAAGGTAGTGGATAGAGCAACCGGCCGGAGACCAGGATATCCGTGGTTCAAACCCCGGCTATGGCAGCTATTTTTCAGTCTTGCTCTACCTATCCAACTCCTGTTCCTACACAGCTTGTGTGGAAAAAAACAATTAATCTACACAAATACCTCGGAGTTTAATTAACGCCGTTAAACAGAGCTAGAATTGCCATTCTATGAGTCATCTGATATGGAAATGTTCTTTGCAACACTTGCTATTTGTTGTTGCTAGAATTATGGGGAACGGCCGTCGTGAATCTTCTTTTGCGTCTTCGTCGAGTTTCGTAAAATTTAAGGCTGCTAAACCATTCGTTAATGGTGAAAAAACAATACTGCTGACTGTTTACGGCGCCTGGGGGATTTTCTCCAGGTTCTCAGACATTCTCCTAGTTCATTCCAGTTGCTCCATTATCAACTTTCCTTTAAAAAATTTCGCCTTCATTTCATATAATATTCTTTCCCGGTCTTATGCCATGCTACGGGCCGATACTCCGTTCCAGGTTTATTCATGGTTAGTTGGCTCAAGAGGCCCCTAATTTTTGGCTTTTGAGTGTAAGTCTTGGGAGTACAATTCTACGTATAAGGGGGGTGAGCTAAGTAAATAGTTAGGTACATCATTTGAAGTTATTTTGAAAACGATACATCGTTTAAACTTAATAGGCAAGTCATTCATTATATATCAAACTAAGTAAAGGAAATAAAACAAATGCGATTTCCTCACGAGTAGCAGGCGTATGAATACAAATAATTTAAGTAGAGGATTTTGGAATTCTCTTTAGTTTTTTGTATTATATAACTTGAGTAAGTTATATAACGGAGGGGTCTCCAACCGGTGTCATGGGTCGCATACGTTAGCGATATTAATATCTTTAAGGGTTAACGAAAGTATTATTCATACCTCACTGAAAATGATTTGTTAAATGATTTGTTAAACTTATTTTGTAATTACTTTTATTGTAAGTTCGGATTCCAAATGCAGTTGTTATTGGATGTGGGTATACTCTCTCAAACCTTTTTATTCATTAAACCAAGCATATTATTCGTTCTATTTCGAGAATTTTACAAATATTGGTATTATCATCAGTCACGTGCCTATAGTTTCTAATGTAGCCGAGGCGTCTGTACGTCGTCCTCTGTGGTCTACGAGTAACTTTTAGCCTCTGGTTCCCAAGGTCGCCGGTTCAAACCCGGCTGAGGTCAATGGAGTTTTTCACACGTAAAAACATTTAGCATGGCTTCCTTCGGAAGGGAAGTAAATCCGTTGGTCCCGTGTCCTAGATTTGCGGCCCTTAAAAGAACCTTAATCTTCATTTAAGGCTTAAAGAGGTCCTTAATGCTCAACATAACTATAATGGGATGATGGGAACCACAACAGTTAAAAACGTCCATAAATAAAAAAATTAAAAATTCCTAGAAATCTTACAACTTGGAATCTCTTGTTATATAATTACATATACATTTAGTTTTAGTAGATGAATATTGACAGAGCTTAGGCATTTGCTTTGTGAATGTACTAATTTGCCCTTATGATTGTAGATTTGGACATAAGTATGTGGTGCTCGATTGTCCGACGGAAATGGCCAAAGAAATCGTCGTCAGTCATGTCCGGGATGTCACGTTAGGCAAGAGGACATACCACTACTTGTTGAGTGGCCTGGTGAGTAAACAATACATTATTTATTATCATAGTTGAAAAAAATATGTATGTATATTAAATCGGTATATTTGTGACGAAAAAAACTCTTACTTATGTTACATATTTTTGTGCAGCTTCTATTTTGAAAGCAGTATCCAAGATGAATGCATTAATTTGTTATTAGACCTGGAACATTCTATAAGCTTATTAATGTGGTTAATGTTGAATCATAGCTTGGTAGGACAACTCACATTTACAAGGGAACATTAAGACCAGAGCTCGGTTTTGGGATCCGAAGTGCACACAGTTACGAACACACAGAACAGTCTGCGGTATAAAGAGAGGGTAGTGAGGGGGGACTTGTGGCGTAAACAGGCATATGTTGAGGTATAATCTGTTACAAAAGTAGCTCATTATGTTGTAACCATCGTTCTAATTCATAAAGGAACACATTTAAACAATTATTTCATAATATGATTTGTAAACAAAAGACCTTGTACATTTACAAATAAAGGTATAAACCTTGATATAAAAAAGTTCAGGATAATAATGTGCTGAGTTTTGAAAAGACAACTATCATAAATCAACCAAACTCACTCAGAATTCATTGCACTGAATTACAAGATACGTTTTTACTGTATCGAAACAAAAGACTCTCCTCTTTTCCTCAAAATATGTTTGAATCATCCACAAGTTTGCTCAGGGTCGAATTTCGTATTTTCGACATTTTTCAATCTGTACTATCTTTCAGTTCTCACTGGTTTATCTATTATCAGGAGCTGAACGAGACCTGGCAGTGAGTAATGCTAGACATTGCAACACGGCTGTAGAGACCACGCCCACTCCATCGCGTGATAGTTATACTCTATGTATAAGGAATCTTAATCTGACAATTCCGTGACCCCAGAACTCTATTTATGACATTAATGGAACAGACTGAGCTTTAATTTTATAATGAAAATAAATCTAAAGCAAAATTACTTCTGTGTTGAGTTTCTCTCCCGTTTGTAGAATTTATGCTAAAGCGGCTAACTTCAAGTATGTCTTCCGGTCAACGATTACCTGTCTGGCAATATGTCAGACGCAGATAATGAACTTTGTCTTTACTGAGGTTACAAGTATTTCCGTGTAAGATAATTCATAACGAAGAGATTTTTAGCCCGCAGAATATGTGTGATGTGTTCCACTGTCATATTTTCTGTGCCTGTTCTGCAAACAAACTTCTTATAACACATTATTCTTCTTTCTGTTCTATACTGACCCAGATACACATTTGCAGAATGGACTTATTGCGAGTATTACTTAGGTTCTTAGAAGTACAAGGGAACTAAGGGAATTCACTATGTTAAAGCGATAGCTAAATCTTTTAAAAGTTCCATTCACATAATTTTCTCTACATCTCTGCAACAAATTATTGTTAAAAAGCTTGTGCTTCTAATTACTTCAGTTTAATCATGAAAAAAATAGTAGAAATAGTCTTATTACTTGCTTCCTTGTAAGTAAAAGGGAAATAAGGGAGTACTATAGGCTAAACTCATAATCAAAAGCTTGTTGCTATGTGACTGAAGTTCCTTTGTTTGTATGCACAGGGGTTGACAAATTCCTGTATGAGAAAAGTATTAAGCTTTTCAAAGCTGAAACTAAAAACAAGAAATACGTCAAAAATGATCAACTCCACCAAAAAAATGAATATGACATAAATTGTATGTTTTAATGTGCTCTACATTTTTTGTGGGTTAAGTTTTTGCCCATCTCTTACGGTTTAGCAGTTATGCAAAATTCCGTAAAATTGATCCAGAATAAAGTAGTCTTCAGAGGCTATTCCCAGAAAATTCAAGATATACATTTTATTTGTCAGGTAAATATCTTTAATATTTGACATTTTAATCAAAATTGTTAGCCATTTTTAAGAAAATCAAAATTTTCGAAAAAAATTCCATGTATAGGGTAGTTGGGAGTGGGGGTTTCTTGGAAATCTTCGTGTCGCATCCTTGGAAGATACTAAACTTAAATACCAAATTTGGTATTTAACGATCTTTTCGTTTTTGGGCTATGCTGTCCAAAGACACACACACACAGACACACACACGCACACACACGGACCTTTTTGTAAAAATGATTTTTTTGGATTCAGAGGGACCCAAAACATGTATTTCCGGTGAAATTTCGGTATCGTATTTTTGGGTGCAATGCCAATACCTTCTCTATACACTATGTACATAGTACGTATAGAGAAATTAAAAATAGTTATTCTAAAACTGAAACCAATAAGAAGGGATACATCGGACGCGGTGAGGTCCACTATAAAAATCTGATGTGTACCATTCACATGACTTTCTCCATATCCCTGCAACAAATAATATTTAAAAAACCTTATACTTCTATTTACTTTATGCTAATCAGAAATAATTAACAGAAATAGTCTTATTACTCGCATCCTCGTAAGCAGAAGCGAAACCCCCCAGGGGCCTACTACGGTAGGTACGGGTTAGGTGCACCCGGGGTCCCGAGCCACCTTGACTCCCTCTGTGGGCAACCTCAGAGTGTAGGCCGTGCGTGGAGACCCGTGTCGGTGAAAAGAGATATCCTGGTTGGTTGAGGGTTGCGTACCTGAGCCTGGGCTTCTGTCTTTCAGTAACTGGGGAGGGTGCGCAGCCTAATACACCGCTATGGTTTCTGATTTGCCTAAATGGGAGGCTAGGGACTAACCCACCCCTAGTCAATCGGTCAGGACTAGGTATTACACCGAACTCCAGGGTGAGTGGGACGGCGAGCCCGCTATATCCCCTGTGTATCCCTGTCACCCCAGTGGGGTGACCCCTCGTTGGGCTCCGTGGTGGGTGGGGAGCACTGGAGGATGAATTTACACCTTTTTTTCTATGGAAAAACATAAACCAAAGTCTAATATGCGTGGAAAAGTAGTAGTCGAGCCTCAAGGTCCTCGCTACTTAGTTATATCTAGGACAGAGGAAGGAAAGAAATTTTCGTCTGTTAGCCCTTTCGCTATCCAAAAGGGATTAGACAACATCGCTGGCCCGGTTAATTCTTATGTTAGAGCTCTAAATGGTTCCCTTCTGGTTGAGGCAATTTCAGCCACCCAGGCAGCAAAAATTCTTCGAGCTAAAATGTTAGGCAGCTACCCAGTTAAGGTTGAAAAGCACAAGACTTTGAACTCCTGGCGTGGCGTTATCACCACCCGCGCATTGGACAGTATGTCCAATGAGGAGCTTCAGGAAGATCTGGCAGACCAAGGCATATCATCCGTGTATAGGGTTCAACGGAGAGTAAATGGTGAATTCGTGCCCACCCGTACCCTATTGCTTACCTTTGAACGGGTAGATCACCCTCAAAGGATTAAGGCAGGGTACGAAGCTATCGAGGTTAGGCCCTACATTCCGAACCCCTTACGCTGTTACAAGTGCCAGCGATTTGGTCATACGAGCGAATTTTGTACTGGTCAGTCCACCTGTGCTACCTGTGGTGACGCTTCGCACGATGGGGATTGCGGCATCCCTCCAACTTGTGTGAACTGCAGCGGGGAACACCCATCTAGTTCCCGAGATTGCCCCCGTTTTGCTGAGGAGAGAGCGATCCAGGAGATACGGGTGAAGGAGAAGGTGTCTTTCTCCGAAGCCCGTAAGCTCCTGCGTATCCGACAACCCTCTGTCCCGCGTTCCGGTTCTTATAGCTCTGTTGCAGCTAAACCGGTGCCGAGGCGGGAGATCGCAACACAGACCTGCGATATCAACGGGGTCACTATTGCCGAAAGAATTGTCGTCGCCAGGACTAGTACGAAGACCTCTACAGCTGCGTCAGTATCGGCATCATCATCTGCCAAATCCGCCAACGTAAAGCATACTCCAGGAAAATTGTTCGCACAACCATCCACATCAGGCAATAAGACCGGTAAAACCGTAGGGTATTCTGCACCACAGAAAACTTTCAAGACCAGCTATGTTAGGACTGATGTCCTTAAAGAGCATGTTTCGTCTGCACCCAAAACATCCAAGGGTGGTAAACCTCCACGTCACTCTCCTCGTGGATCCCTCTCGGAAGAATCTTCTGGGAGGAGCTCCGATCGGTGACGTCCATCTTCGCACATCAGTACCTCAAATAGGTTCGAGATCCTCGAACCGAGGTTCTCTATTGGTAAGGGCACCTCTCCTGTGGAGGAAATGGAGCAGGACGATCCTGCCTCGACTGCCAAACAGACAGTCCGTAAGCGGCAGGATCGTGCTCCTGAAAAAAGTGTTAGTCTGGCGGCTAAAAAGAACAAACTAAACCGACCAGCACCGCCCAGTATGCAAAAACGTCTATCTATTTAGAACTTATCCCATATTATAGACCATGGCTATCCTACAGTGGAACATACGAGGCATTCGACCACATCGAGCAGAGCTTGAACTGTTACTCCACGCGTATCAACCTCTAGTCGTCTGCCTACAAGAGACAAAGCTCCGTCCACAAGACAATGTTACCTTCAGGCACTATTCTTCTCTTCGGTTTGATTTCAATCCGACAGTAGGTTTTCCCGCACACGGGGGTACTATGATGCTCATCAGGAATGATATTTATGCTGATTCTGTCTCCTTACAGTCTGACCTCCAGTCAGTTGCTGTAAAGCTCACACTGCCATCTGCCAGATTTACTATTTATAGTATCTACTTGCCTCCCTCTAATGACCTCTCGCGCACCGAGTTGGAAGACCTCGTTTCCCAGCTACCAACGCCATTTGTGTTGGTGGGGGACGTGAATGCCCTCCATCCACTCTGGGGCTCTCCTCGGGTTTGTGCGAGAGGTCAGCCGATTGCCGACTTCTTGGACACTAAGAATCTTGTTCTCCTGAACACCGGAGAGCCAAGCTTTCTTTCTGACGCCTTTCACAGTTTTTCACACCTTGACATAGCGATTTGTTCACCACAGTTAGCGGTCTCCTTATCCTGGAATATCATCTCTGATTTGCACTCTAGTGACCACTTTCCCAGTCTTATTAGTCTCTTGACACACGCTGCCTGTTCCACTCGCTTACCTAGATTTCGCTTAGATCGCGCCAACTGGGACCTGTATTCCCGCTTGGCTAACTTCAACAACGATGAGCACGACTCGTGAACTATTTAGTCGACCATCTCACCGAGACAATTCTTTCCGCTGCTGAGCAATCCATTCCGCGTTCGACTGGCAAAACCCGTCGCTTTCCAGTACCCTGGTGGACTGATGACTGCCGGAATGCAATTCGTGCTCGCAGACGAGCTCTCGGGTTCTTCCAACGTCGCCCTACACTAGATAATCTAATACAATATAAAAAGCTGCGTGTGAAATCTAGATACATTATTAGGGATAGCAAGAAGACATCCTGGAGTAATTTTGTAGCATCTTTTAACCGACATACACCTTCCTCTGTCGTATGGGATAAGTTACGGCGTGTGGCCGGAAAATCGACTCAGATGCCTATCGCCGGTCTCAAAACACCTGCCGGTTATGTTGTTGAAACGTTTGAAGTGGCGAACACCTTAGGCAGAGCATTCGCTCAGGTGTCTAGCTCAGACAATTATTCCCCTGACTTTTTTACAGTTAAGACTCAGGTGGAATCTCCAGGACTCTCCTTTTGTTCTGGGAACCTTGAAGCCTATAACCGTCTTTTCATCATGGTAGAGCTAGACAATGCACTTTCGTCTTCGCGACACTCTGCTCCAGGACCAGATGGTATCCACGTTCAAATGCTGCAACATCTCTCCTGACGGTAAGGTTTTCCTACTCGAGGTCTATAACCGTGTCTGGGTTGAAGCCACTTTTCCAGACAAATGGCGGAGGCCACCATCATACCCATTCTTAAACCTGGAAAGGACCGCCGTCTTCCTACCAGTTACCGTCCAATTTCTCTCACCAGTTGCGTATGCAAGATGATGGAACGCATGCTCAATGGACGGTTGGTGTGGTGGTTGGAATCCCACAACCTTCTGTCTGTGGCTTTAGACGACGACGTTCAACAACTGACCACCTTGTCTCTTTGTCAACTCAGATTATGGACGGGTTTCTTAAGAACAGCCCCACCGTTGGGATATTTTTTGACCTCGAGAAGGCCTACGACACGTGTTGGCGGGCGGGAATATTGCGTTCTCTCCACAACTGGAACATACGTGGACGCCTACCGTTGGTCACTCAGGAGTTTATGCGGGACGCGTTTTTCGAGTGAGGGTCGGCTCGGTTTTTTCTAACCATTTTATTCAAGAGAACGGAGTGCCGCAGGGTACGGTATTCAGCGTGACGCTATTTGCTATTGCGATAAATTCCATATCACTATGTGTGCCTCCAGGTGTCTCTTCCTGTTTATTCGTGGGCGATTTTGCCATCTTCTGTACTTCTCAGCGTACACCGTTTCTGGAACGCCGTCTCCAGCGGTGTTTGGACAATCTCTATGCTTGGAGCTCGAAACACGGTTTTCGTTTCTCTGCTGAGAAGATAGTCTGCGTTAACTTCTGGCGCCGTAGGTGGCAAATGCCGCCGTCTCTTCGACTCCGGCCAGATTTACTTCCTTTCGCAGATGAGGCGAGATTCCTTGGTTTGATCTTCGATCGGAAACTTTGTTGGGCACCACATATAGCACAGCTTAAAGCACGATGTGACCGTTCTCTAAATCTTTTACGGACACTAAGTGGCAAATCTTGGGGTGCGAATCGGACGGCATTGCTCCGTCTTTATCGTGCTGTGAAGTTGGATTATGGCAGTATTGTGTATTCCTCAGCCCGACCTTCAGTGCTCAGAAGGTTAGACACAGTCCATAATCAGGGCATCCGTGTGGCCGTTGGAGCTTTTCCAACGAGCCCAGTTGTTGGCCTCTACGCCGAATCGGGAGAACCTCCTCTGCGATGTCGGCGTGATGTCCTGCTTGCTAATTATGGCTGTGGGCTGAAGTGTATGCCTGGGCATCCAACTTATCACGCGTTTTTCTCCCCTGAGCTGCACGAGCGATACTGCCTCCGCTCTCTGAGCCCCAGGCCAGCAGGTTTTCGTTTCCGTGAGCTTCTACACCAGCACCATATTGACATTCCTCGGCTGTTATCCAAGGGAGAGAGAGTATATACCCCCCTTGGTTACGCGCTACCTCCCAAGTCGATCTCGGGATGACGCTTTACGGGAAATCTGTTACGCCTCTTGATAGTATTCGTCTTTGTTTTTTAGAATTTTTATCCAAATACAGTGGCCGTCCCGACGGTGTTGGATGTGCCTTTGTCACTGGCACCGCAACTTCTACTTAAGGTTTGCCTAGTAGCACATCTATATATTCCGCCGAGCTATATGCTATTTATCAAGCCCTTGTGTATATTCGGCGTCGAAAATTAGGTGACTGCCTTATTCTTAGTGATTCCCTTAGTGCCCTTCAGAGCATTCGTGAGCTGTACAATTACCATCCTTTGGTGCAGCGCATCCAGGACGTTTTCCACGCTTCTGGTTTTAATGTGGAGTGCGCCTGGATTCCTGGACACGTTGGCTTGCCAGGGAATGACACGGCGGATTTGGCCGCGAAATCGGCAGCCACAGCGCCCAGTGTTACGAATACCCATTCTACAGCAGAAGATTTTAGAGTGGCTGTACGGAGAGCCGTTTTTTCGACTTGACATGCGGAGTGGTCGGCTCTCCGTGCTAATAAGCTGCGAGAGGTGAAGGACCTCCCTGTCAACTGTGTAACCTCCTCTCGTTCATTCCGCCGGGAGGAGGTAGTACTAGCTCGGCTAATTTTTTTTTTTTTGGTAGTGTTTAACGCCCGCTATAACTACTAATGGCACCGCAGGCGGTGACACTGATGATACATGAATGATGATGGAGCACCGGTGGAATGCGATGGCGGGGGAAACCGGAGTACCCGGAGAAATCCCGCCCCAGCGCCGTTTTGTCCACCACAAATCTCACATGCGGTCGCTTGGGATCGAACCCCGACCGTCTAGGTGAGAGTCGAGTGGTCTAACCACTCGGCCACGGCGCGGCCCTAGCTCGGCTAAGAATTGGCCACTGTATTTTTACTCACAGTTACCTTTTTAAACGTGAACCTGCTCCTGTCTGTGCGCTCTGTGGGCAGGCACAGACAGTTCGTCATGTGTTGCTGGAGTGTGGTCACCTGGCACACATTCGGTCATCTATGGGCATGCCGGCCTCTCTTGCTGAGGTCCTGGCAGATGACCCAAGAGCAGTGGACAGGATATTTAAATTTAAAGCAAAAGTTTCTTTTACCTTGAAGTTTTAGTGTGATAGCAGTTTTTTTTTTAAACTCTTTTGATTTAAATGTGTTGGTTTTAGTTGGAGTTTTACATCCAGCTCTGGTTAGAGGGCTGGACAGTTCTGTTCCTTCTGTATCAACTCTTTTAGCTCTTTTACTTGTGTGCACTTTTTTTGCCATGGCATTTTCTTAGTCTATTGCCAAGTTTTAATCATAAGGGCGCTAATGACCTCGGCAGTTGAGCGCCCTTAAACATCATTATCATCATCATCATCATCATCATCATCATCATCATCATCATCATCATCATCATCATCATCATCAGAAGCGAAATAAGGGACAACCGTAGGTTAAAGTGATAGACAAAAGCTGTTTGCTATGTCAATGAAGTTCCTTTGTTTATATGGATAGGAATTGACAAGTTCCAGTATGAGAAAAGTATACGTTTTTCATAGCAGAAACAAAAAATAAGGAATATCACAAAAACGACGAACTCCACGAAAAAAAAAAAAATATATATATATAACATAAATTGTGTGTTTTAATGTGCTCTACATTTTTTGTGTCGTAAGTTTTCGTCCATCTCTTACGGTTTAGCAGTTATTTAAAATTTAGTAAAATGCATCCAGAATAAACTACTCTTCAGAGGCAATTCCCAGAAAATTCAAGATATACATTTCATTTGTCATGTAAATATGTTTAATATCCGAAATTTTAATCAAAATCGTTAGTCATTTTTGAGAAAATCAAAATTTTCGAAAAAAGTTCCATGTAAAGGGTAGTTGGGGGTGGGGGTATTTTTTTCAAAATCTTCGTGTCGCATCCCTGGAAGATACTAAACTTAAATACCAAGTTTGGTATTTTACTGATTTTCGTTTTTGAGTTATCGTGTTCACAGACACATGAACACACGGACACACTGATACACGGACACACACACACCACACACACACACACACGGATCTTTTTGTGAAAATGCTTTTTTTGGATATTAGGGACCCTAAAGCATATATTTCCGGTGAAATCTCGGTATCGAATTTTTGGTGGAGTGCAATACTTTCTCTATACACTATGTACATAGTGCGTATGGAGAAAGTAAAGATGTAAATGATATAAATTATGAGTTTCCAAGAGATCTACATTTTTCATGTACTAAGGTCTTATCTACCTCCTGTGGTTTACCAGTTATGCAAAAGTCATTCAGAATGAAGAGTACTTTAGAGGATATTTCTAGAAAATTCAAGATATACATTTTATTTGTCATGTACATATCTTCATTATATGATATTTTAATCAAAATCGTCAGAGGCACTTTGATAAAATAAAAATATTCGAATTTCTCTCCATATAAATTTTATTGTAGTTTGGAGTGGGGGAATTTTCGTGTCGCATCTTTGAGAGATGCTAAACTTGAATATCAAATTTGGTATTTAACGGTGTTTTCATCTTCAAGCTATGCTTTCCAAACACACACACACACACACACACACACACACACACACTCATTGGACTTTTTATAAAAAGTTTTTTCGGATTTAGAGTTCTTCAAAACATAGTTTTCCGCTGAAAGATGGGTCTCAAATTTTCTGGGTGGAATACAGTAATTTCTCTACATATTATATGCACAGTACGTATAGAGGAAGTAAACAAAAGAAATGACGAGATAAAGAAGTTTTCGTTTTACTCGTCTTTCTCGTTTAATAAATTTTAAAAATAGTTATATGTATGAATTAAATGTTATTAGTGATCATAATTTGCTAATAGTTCTTTCCTTTCTCTACATGTAATATGTAAATAGTATATAGAGAAGGTATTGTATTGCAGCCAGAAATTCGATACCAGATTTCAACGGAAATATACATTTTGAGACCCCCCTGAATCCAAAAGTACTTTTTTTAGAAAAATGTTCGTGTGCATCTGTTTTTCAGTGTGTGTGTGTGTGTGTGTGTGTGCGCGCGCGTGCGCGCGCGCCTGTGGCAACATAGATCGAAAGGCGAAAATTGCGTTAAATACAAAATTTGGTACTTAAGTTCAGTATCTTTCAAGGATGTAACACGAAGATTTCCAAGAAACCCCCACTCCCAACTACCCTTTACATGGAAACATTTTCGAAAATTTTGACTTTCTCAAAATTTGCTAATAATTTAGATTAAAATACCTATCGTATATTAAAATATGTAATTGACCAATAAGATGTATATCTTGAATTTTCTGGAAATAGCTTCTGAAAATATCATTATAATGGATGAATTTTGGAAAAATTTTCTATAACTGGTAAACTGAGAGAGATAGTAAAATCTTACGTAACAAAAAATGTAGAGATCGTTAAAGCACACAGTTTGTTATATGCATTTTTTCATGGAGTTGGAGATGTTTCTTGTTATTTGTTTCAGTTTAAAAATACTTTTCTCATACGAGAATTGGTCAACTCCTGGCCAAACAAACAAAAGGATTTTAATTACATAGCAACCAGCTTTTAAAAGATTTGACTATATCTTTAGCCTAGTATATTCTCTTATTTCACTTCTACTTACAAATTTCTGCTAATTTTTCTCGATTATAATAAAGTAAATGGAAGCTTCTTACAATAATTTATTGGAGATATGTACAGAAAGTGAGGTGAGTGGAACACATCAGATTTTTTATTTCAGATTACCCCTTAGGTATGTTTATACAGTCAGGCACTGCTTGTTTAAAATTCTCTTTACACTCTTGTTTACTTTGTCATGGCCAGCATAGAGGTTTAGCTTTAGTTGAGGTGTTGCAACAGCTTCCTGTTGCCTTCAGCTATTGATAGAAAAGATAAGCGAGAGTGGACCATTTCACAGTGTTTTATCACCATTTTGCAAGTGCAGAACGGTTTAAAAGCTCTTAGGAAAGCTGCGAAATATAAAGATGAAGGTGGCAGGGTAATACCTCTGAGGTAGAGAGACGATCTTAACGCAGAGATAGCATCTTGTGGAAAGGCTCTGTAGAACATAAAGTTGGATCAGCTGGCAGGAGGGATGCCCTCACCTCGTGATGTTATCGACACAAGTACTATGTACCTGTGCGACTAATTCTGTCCCTGATCCTCACAGAACAATGACAAATTCACTAGAAGCCAAAGGCAGTGGATGATAAGGCTTCCCAATTTCCAGAAGCGTAGCAAGAGAGTGTTTAGGATTTGGCTGCACTTGACGCCACAAGGGGAAAATGGCTAAACGCAACACAGAGGTCCATTTGCTATAGATGTACAGTCCGGGGCACGAAAATATACCAATGCTGTTAGTGCCTTTTGGTGTGTTTCTTATTTAATGTTGGCAGAACTTCTTTCATATTTGTGTTCCTCACCAGTGCTGAGTTTTTCATTTATTCTATTGGTTTGTATTAAAGTCCGACACACCAGCAATAACCTATGAACAAGGCATGTCTAAGGTGAGCAGTGCAAGGAGAGGGGTAAAGAAACAATTTAACTGAGAGGTTGGATTGATGGGACGTCATATATTAATTAATTAGACAGTTAATTTACTTTTGTTCCACAACCCTCTTTCTATTTTCCCTTTTATGTTTGTCTACTTAACAAAAATGTTTTAAGAATTCTTTAGAAAATATGCTGTATATATTGAGCTTTCATTTACAGCGACTTATTTTATAATGAAATAGCATGATTCTACATAAATGTGTATAATATGAGTTGAAGCTAATACACATTTAATAAAGTACATACATTTTCTTTATCTCCCATCCTCTTCCCTCGAAAAATACTAAAAAATTAACATTTTCATGATTCGAAAGGACTTGGCAATCTGAAATTTGCTCCTTTCTCAACATTCGATGCTAATATAATCAAATTAATGTAACAAACATTCTGAGTCATTTCAATGCATCTAAAACTAACTGGGCCTCTGGTTCGTCTCCGCCATCGCGAAACAAAGGTCAAGCGCAAATCGCGCCTTGCTATAGCTGAAAGGGGTTTGAATCAATGATGTGGTGTGACCGATTTTGTATCGTCTTCTGAGATATCTTGAGGTGTGTCTTGTACTAGCCGATACGATAATGCTATTAATCACGATAAGAGGTCTGTATAACAAACTGAATGTTCTCACTCTACCTCATTGGGCAATACGATCGAGGTAGTAAACATGTCCTTTGTAGTCTTGTTGTGGTTATTGGTGTAACTAGTTAGCAGGAGTGGTACAGTGGCCTAAAGCAAACAACCAGCCTTCGGAAGGCCACGTATAACGATAAAGTGACGTAGCCGCGAGGTGCAGTGAGATTTTTTGGCACTGTTTATACTAAGTAGCCACGTCAGCCACCATCATTTGTTGCAAACATTTATGGTACAAGTTGAGAGTATTGTTTTCATTTTATACTTTCTCTAGCACATGTGCACAAATTAGATGGTAGAGACATAGGGTATTGCATTTCACCAAAACCTTCGATACCGAGATTTCACCGGAAATATATACTTTAAGAGCCTTGAATCCTAAAAGCACAGTTTAAAAAGAGATCAGAGGGGGGGGGGCAGGACAGCATAGCTCAAAAACGAAAAGTCTGTTAAACTCAAATTTGGTATTCAAGTATAGTATCTCCCAAGAATGCCATAAGAAGGTTTTAAAAATGTCTCCTAACTACTGTCTATACGGATAAAGTTTCGAAAATAATGATTTTGTAAACAAAACGCATCTAGCGATTTGGATTAAAATACCTAAGAAAATTACATATATTTACATTAAAAATAAAATATATATACCCAGATTTTTCTGAGAGCAGCCGCTAAGTCTTATTCATTCTAAATGACTTTTGCATAACTGGTAAAACGTAAGAGGTAGACCAAAACTTACTACACAAAAAATTTAGATCTCGATAAAAAACGCAATTTTTGTGCTTTAAATTTTTTTTGTAGAATTAAGATTTTGAGATATTCCTTGTTACTGGTTTCAATTTTAAAATACTAATACTTTTCTCAACTGTAAGTCGTCTGTGTTTGTTTTGTTTTACTCCTTGCCATGCAAGGATTGAATTTTAATGACAATCTCATAGTGAACAGCTTCTAAAATATTTGAATATCGCTTCAGCATACTGTATTCCTTTATTTTCCTTCTACTCATTAGGAATTATATAACCATTCTTCTAATGCTTATCTCGATTAGAATGTAGCAGAAAGAAGAATGATCCTTCAAAAGGAGTTTGTCGAATAGGTAGGGAAAGTAATATGATTGGAACACAAGAGATTTTTGTCTGGTATACCTAAACTTATCAAATAAACACCAAATCTACCATTTTCCTCTATTTAATGCGAAATCACATGAGAATAATTCCAAATCTTTAAGAATTAAACGGTTGTGGAGAACCAATCATTTATCAACACTTTTGTTTTTTGGTCATCCTGAAATTTAAGTTCGTTTCTCTCAGTATCCTGGACAGCTAACCAGGATGCATATGTTATCATGCTGCAATGAAATGCAAGCGCAGACGTAACGTAGCATAAGCGCAAACACAAGGAGACACCATTCACAATGCAATTGTAAGGAACACAAGAAGTTGACACGGGTTTCTAGATCTGCAAGTTAGATGCAAATGTCTTCCAAGCGCTCCGAAAGTTACAGACTGAATAGCATAACCAACAATACCACATAGGAAAATTCACTCAAAATTTTACAAATAAATAAATTATAAAATTACATACTAACAACTAACACAATAATTGCTCATTCAAAATTATTGAAAATAGTACAAGCATAGAGACTTCAGGAAGTGATAAGGCTACACATTTAATAAACAAATAATTATCCCTCTACGTCTTCGATGTATGAGAACCAAGAACTCTAGACACAGGTGTTAGATGCATTCATTAAATCAAAGAAGGATTCGCAAAGAGAATGTCAAAACTTCTTATGGGAAGTTAGCGATGGCGCAACACTGCACGGCCAAATAAATGAGCATGCATGTACAGCAAGCCCTGTATAATCTTGCAGTGTGAGCGTTTGTTATTAAACTCATAGGCAATGCATAGAGAAAGAAGCAGGATTCCACCTCTTTGCATGCAACGCAAGGATAGAGCTTGGAGTATGCAAACTCTTGGATTTCGTTGCATTGCATTGCGTCTTTCTATGTGAATGCTTACATTAAATAATGTGGGTCCAAACTCTTGCGCTTACGTTGCGTCTGCACTTGCATTTCATGCATCATCAGTGTCGTTGCCTGATGTGCCACAATAATTAAAGCAGTCGTTAAACGTACCAAAAAATACTTTCATTATTATCACGACTGCTATTACCTCTATCGCCACAACCATTACCATTATTGCCACTACCATTACTACAGTTACCCTTACTAATATTGCATCTATTACTATACTACTATTTCTACTACTTCTACCACTACCATTACAATCATTACTACCACTAATACTACCGCTACCATCACTACTACAAATAATAATAACAATAATAATAACAATAATAATAAATAAAAATGTCTGCCTAAAATGGCTTTATTCCCAAAATGCCTTTATTATTATTATTATTATTATTATTATTATTATTATTATTATTATTGTTGTTGTTGAAAGACCCTCGGCCAATTTTCTTTGAGTACAAAAGACCGAGAGAGGATTATTTACTGTTTGCGTTTTCTCATGATCCCTGCTATTTCTGTAAGACAGATAGAAATAGATAGATATTTAATTTCTAACAAGAATAGTAACCAGAAAGTAGACAAAGAAATCCTAAAATAAAAGAATAATGACATACATGAAAGAGGAATATATTTGCTTTTATATTCATAAAACCGGACTATAAAGTACTTTGCAACAACTGTGCCCATCCCCCATACCAAAATAAACAATACAAAGAATAGGCGTAAAATCCGTTTGTTGTCTGAACCCTGGTTCGATTTTGCTCAGTCACAGAGTGATTTTTTTCGGTGTTCCGCTAGCAGGTGAAATTCTCCGGTTTCCCCCCTAATTTGTTAAATCTAGTCGTGCTGTTGCACCTGGGCATCCTACTGCGAAAATTAGCTCTGGGACCACGGGACGAGATAGATATAATTATATTTCTTCAAACGTGACTTCATTTTTCTGCTACCTCTTGAGACAAAACAAACATTGTTTCCAGACTTCGTAGTCAAATCTCTCCGCAAAGAAGAAACATATCAAATAAGTTTAAAAAACGCTGCGAGGTTCGTCCATTTCAGTATTAACCTGCCAGAGTTGCTCTTCAGGATAACTTACAAACAGTTTTGACACTTGGAGTTCAAGATTGAACTCTAATTTTTTTGGTGGTGGAAAATAAAAAAAAGGAGACTGAAAAAATTCTCTACAGCTGTTTAACAAATTATAATTAAAACATTTATGCTTCTGTTTACCTCATTTTAATCAAGAAAAAATTAGCAGAAATAGTCTTATTGCTTGCTTCCTTGTAAGCAGAAGCGAAATAAGGGAGTACCATAGATTAAAGTGATAGTCAAAAGCTGGTTGCTATGTGACTGAATTTACTTTGTTTGTATGGACAGGAGTTGTCAAATTCCTATGTGAGAAAAGTATGTTTTTAAAGCTGAAACTAATAACAAGGAATATCTCAAAAACGATCAACTCTACGATAAAAATGTAGATTGTGTGTTTTATCGTGATTTACATTTTTTGTTTCGTTAGTTTTTGTCTATCTCTTACGGTTTAGCAGTTATCCAGAAAAAAGTAGCCATCAGAGGCTATACCCAGAACATTCAAAATATACATTTTAGATGTCAGGCAAATATTTTAATTAAATCGTTAGAGCCATTTTGAGAAAATCAAAATTATCGTAAAAAGTTCCATGTAAAGGGGAGTTTGGGGTGGGGATATTTTTCTCAAAAGCTTCGTGTCGCATCCCTGTAAGATATTGAACTTAAATCTCAAGTTTGATATTTTACCCATTTTTCGTTTTAGATTTATCGTGTTCACAGACACACGCACACAGGGACGCGTACCTTTTTCTGAAAATGTTTTTTTTATACACGGGACCCTAAAACATATTTCCAGTGAAATCTTGTCATCGAATTTTTGGGTGGCGTGCAATACCTTCTCTACACCATGTACATAGTACATGTAGGAAGTAAAACTCTTATAGTCTTCACTATAATTAAAAAGCTTATTCTTTTATTTACCTCATGCTAATCGAGATAAACATTAGCAGACATTGTCATATTACTTGCTTCCTTTAAGTAAGAGGAAAATCTTTTAAAAGCTGCTTGCTATATGATTGAAATTTGTTTGCTTGTATCACCAGACGTTCAGAAGCTACCGTAAGAGAAATTTGTAAGTATTTTAAAGCCGAAACCAACAACAAGTGACATCTCGAAAACGGTCAACTCCAGGAAAAAAGTGTATATGACATAAATTGTGTGCTTTTTGAAGCTCTATAGTTTGTGTGCAGTAAGCTTTTTGTCTATCGCTTACGGTTTACTAATTATGAAAATCTAAAAAATATCACCCATAATAAAAAAGTTTTTAGAGGCTATTCCCACAAAATTCAAGATAGACATTTTATTTGGCATTTATACATCTTAAATATAAAATAGATTTTAATCAAAATCATTGGAGGATTTTTTAGAAAATAATTTTTTTTTTTAAATTTTTCGCCTGTAAAGCTTAGTTGGGGGATTTTTTTAAAAATCTTCGAATCGCATCCTTGGGAGATACTGAACTTATATGTCAAGTTTGGTATTTAACGGACTTTTTATTTTTGAACATTTTTGCCAATAGACACACACATACACTTTTTTTTTTTGGGATTCAATACGTCCCAAAATGTGTATTTCCGGTAAAATCTTGGTATCGAATTTTTGGTGCAATAAAATACCTTCTCTATGTGCATGTACGTGTAGAGAAAGTAATGCCCTTATATCATCTATAGAGTTGACTAATAATTTTTAATTCCTGGCATATATCGTCATTTAAAATTCCTAAACGAAAGAATTTAAAAAATAAGCAGTTTCTATTTTCAGTTTTGTTTTCTTGGAACCATTTAGCTCTGGGAAAAAATGTGATGTGTTCCATTCACATGACTTTCTCTGCATATGAACTATAAGTTATCACTAAAACACTTATACTTCTATATGTTTCTGGCAATTGAAAACGACTCACCCAAAAATACCTATTTCTTTGTAGGTAAAAGGGAAATAAATATATATACTAGACTAAATTAACAGCCAGATCTCTTAAAATCTGTCTCTTTCCATACCCAGGAGTAAAACAAAAGAGAGATAAACCGATGAGGGCTTCCATTATGAGTAAAGTTTAAGTATTTTAAAGGGGAAACCAATCACAGGGAATATAACTGAAATTGTTAGCATTGGAAAAATGCACTCGTATATAGCATAATTCCATGTTTTAACGAGAGCTACATTTCTCTGGAGTAAAGCTTTGTCTATCTTTTACGGTTTAGCAGATAGCAAAAGTTATTCAGACTGAAGAGGACATCAGGGGCTGTTCCAATGAATTTATGGTATATTTGTCATGTAAATATCTTTAGTATACGGTATTTTAATAAACATCGTGAAAGCCATTTTTTCTAAAATCTAAAATCTCGAAAAATGTTGGATGTCAAGGATAGGGTGGGGACATTTTTTTTGAAAACCTTCGTGTTGCATCATTGAAATATACCAAGTATATATTGTATATGGGACTATTTATATATTATCGTTTACAACCAAAATGAATGAGAAAATTATGCATATATATGTTTTAAAACCAGAAGTGTCAGCCTTGTCTAATGTGAGGAGTGAAGAAGAAAAAGAACAAAACATTTACAAAAATAAACAATCTCTATCTGTGCAATTTTTATTTTTCTTAGCGCACATGTATAATCTACTTAGTAGGTGGAGAAGGTAGTGTATTCCACGCAAAGTTCAACACCAAGATTTCACTGGAAATGTATGTTCCGAGGTCACTGAATCCCAAAAAAAGCATTTGTGTGTATTTGTGTTATGGACATAAATAAAGTCGTTTAAATATCAAACTTAGTATTTAAAGTCGGTATCTTTCAAACATACAGCACGAAAGTTTTCAAAAGACAAATCCCCTACACTAAAATCTACCCTTCACATGGAAAATGTTTAAAAATTTTCTATTTTTTAAAAAAAAAGTGCTCTAAGATTCAGGATATTTATACGGATATGCCCTTTATATGAATTTCTTGGTAAAAGTCACTTAAGTTTCATTTTTTCTAATCACTTTTCCATAACTAGTAATCCGGAAGAGATACAAAAAGTACATGCTTTTAAATACAAAAAATGTACATCTCGTTAAATCACACATTTATGAGAGGTAACTATTTTTAGTTAATCACCATTTCACAGGTATTCTCTGTTTGTTTCAATTTTAAATACTAACAATTTTATTAAACCAGAAGTCCTTATATGTCCTCATTTGTTTTACCTGAAAAAATTCAAAATGTAGAACATTTGAAAGTGCGTAAAATATACTTGCGGATAACATATAAAAACGGGATTTTACTATAATTTTATGTAAAATTTTAATTTCCTTCAGACCAGCTCAAAATACATCGTCTTGAAATACCGGGCTGCAGCTTACCACTACTCTTCTGTAATATGTTTTATTGTTTAAATTTATTATTTTTATAAAAGTCTGAGGCGTTTAATTCACATAACTGTCTCTACATCTGTGTTACAAACACAGGTGTAACAAAAATGTACGGCACAAACTGCAGGACACATTATTCTCCTAGATATTCTTAAAAACGATAAACAATTCATTATCAATTAAGCATTTTACTTTCTCTATACGTACTATAGTGTATAGAGAAGATATTCCACTTCACCAAAAAATTCGATACCGAGATTTCACCGGAAATATATGTTTTAGGGTCCCCTGTGTCCAAAAAAAGTATTTTCAGTAAAAGATATGTGTGTGTGTCCGTGTGTGTGTGAGTGTGTCTGTGAACACGATAACTCATAAACGAAAAGTCGGTAAAATACCAAACTTGGTATTCAAGTTTAGTATCTTCCAGGGATGCGACACGAGGATATTGAGAAAAATTTCCCCACCCCAAACTACCCTTTACATGGAACTTTTTTAGAAAATGATGATTTTCTAAAAAATGGATCTAACGATTTTGATTAAAATATCAGATATTAAAGATATTTACCTGACAAATAAAATGTATATTTTGAATTTTCTGGGAATAGCCTCTGAAGAATACTTTATTGTGGATGAATTTTGCATAACTACTAAACCGTAAGAGATGGACAAAAACTTAACCCACAAAAAATGTAGAGCACGTTAAAACACACAGTTTATGTTATACACATTTTTTCGTGGAGTTGATCGTTTTTGAGATATTCCTTTTTCTTGGTTTCAGCTTTAAAAAACTTTGTCAACTCCTGTTCATGCAAACAAAGGAACATCAGTCACATAGCAACCAGCTTTTGGCTTTCACTTTAACCTATGGTACTCCCTTATTTCGCTTTTACTTACAATAAAGCAAGAGATAAGACTACTTCTGCTAGTTTTTCTCGATTAGCATGAAATAAATAAAAGATAAGCTTATTAACAATAATGTATTACAGAGATATACTTAAAGTCATGTGAATGGAACACATCAGATTTTTAATATTTATGACACAACATAATATTGTAACATGGTAACAAAGCATTTTCAGACCCATGCTCATGTAACATAGTTATCTGTGAGGAATGTCTCCTGTAATTTATGCCGTACGTTTTTGTTACACCCTCTACATGCTTAAAAATCACATTTTTACACCTACTTAATGCTAATCTAGATAAACATTAGCAGAAATGATCGTATTACGTATTACCACTTAGTAGGTAGACGGGAAACAAAGGAATACAATAGACTAAAACAACAGTCAAAACTTTTAAAAGCCGGTTGGTATGTTCTCATTACACATCAAGAGTTGACAAATTCCAATATGGGAAAAGTTTTAACTATTATAAAATTAAAACCAATAATAAATAATATCTCGCAAATGGTTAGTTTCAAAAAATTTTATATCATATAAAGTGTGTGTTTTAACGAGCTCTTCAGTTTTTGTCTAATAATTCTTGTCTACCTTTTAAACTTTACGCGTTATGCAAAACACATTCACAATGAAGAGGGTTTCATAGGCTACTCACAAAAAATTGAGGTTATACTTGTTGTGATAAAAGTGTCATTAATATAAGGCATTTTAATAAAAGTATTTTCAGGAAATTAAAATTTTTGAACGTTTTATCTCTAAAGGATAGTTTGGGACGCATCCTCAAAAGACGCTAACGCACATACACAGATATATGTAACGCATTTATTTGGTATTTGCCTGAGTTATCGTGTTCACGGACATACACACGCGCACACGTATGCACACAGACACCTTTTTCTAAAACAACGTGTATTTCCGATGAAATCTCGTTATCGAATTTTTGGATGGAATGCTATACTTTCTCATACTATGTGTTATGAACTAAGTAGAGAAAATAAAAAATGAGGCACATGATGAATTTCTAAACTAACCACATAAAATTCCCTTTTTACAATAAATGAGTTTATAAATATGTATTTAGATCAGTCATATATTTATTATATTAACCCTAATCAGCACAGAAAATACTTTTATTTTTCATAATCTCCAAAATTCTTGATTTTTCAACGTTTAATAAATAATTTAAAAAGGTATTTTCTTTAATTATTTTTCAGGCACGGTATAACATTTCAGACTTAATTTAGATAAAAATTGTATCATCTGGGTAAGCTTTCAAAAAAGTTTGCGAGGAAATGAGGTTTAAATTTGAAAGTGTATGCTAATATGCACCTACAAATTTACACCTTCAGTTAGTTGGTATTAAATTCTGGGAAACACCATATATTTTCTGAAAGATTAGACTTTATATAATTTTATTATAAAGAAACATAATTTCATGATTTTTGTCCCAATTTCACAGATTTCCTTAAGGGAACCAACCTGTGAACATTTCAAAGTCAATGTTATTTAAGGAATTCCATTAATTTTTATCATACAGACATGTATTATTACGTATAACTAATTCTGACATTTTTAGACAAATGCATCAAGTACTTTTTGTAAAAAAAATATTTGTGTTTTAACACAAAAATAGCACTTGCACCTTAATTTTCAAATTTTTGTAACAAAACTTTATATTTACATTCCAGTAAATACACTTTTTAAGTGCTGTCGTATGAGATTCAAATTAATGAAATACTAATGCAGGAAAATTATTCGTTCATACTTTTCTCGTTATTTTTGTTCGATTCGTAATTGGCTTACCTTCCCTGTAGATGTAGAACTGACACACCTCTAGGATATACAAGCCAATGCCTAGAGGTCAGAAGCCTGACGGGAAGCCTAACGGCACGAAACCAAAGAATGGAGAACCTGATACGAGAGGTCGGCCCGCGGCCAGGCATGAATATGAGGAATTGCATCATATGAAATGGAAGCGAAATTGATGATTAGAAAGGAGATGATGGATCAATTGGTAGAATGAGTGGTGGAGGAACCCGGAGGATCCGGAGAAAACGAATTAATTAATTTTCTTGATTCAATAACTTTTAGTTACTATGATATTAAGGTTCTCTGGTAGAAAATTCAATGCGATTGCTTGAAATATGCACCGCAACAGACATTTTGACATAGTAGATAGAGAAGGTATACCACTCAAAATTCAAAAGCGAGATTTGCAGGATGTATTTACAGAACACACCTTTTAATGTTTGAAGTGTCATTTGTTACCATAAAAACTTCCACTTAAAAGGTCATGTGTCAAGTGTTTAAATTGCAAGGGGATAAATATACCAGGATATATTAATGTGCTAAACTCAAAAAAAACTATATTTTCAAGAGTGTTAGCCAATATACAAAAGTGGGTAGTTGGGTCTTCTTTTCTTAATGTTTAACTAGAGTAACGATATTGTTGTTAGATTTATCGGCATCACTGCACTTTCAGGCATGTTATAGAGAATGAAAATATATCGGGTAATGAAAATAAATACTGCTCGACATTGAAACTATTTATTTTGTAAACAATGAGCAGCACGTTTAGATTATATATAACGCACACAGTGGAATTGCAGTTGTTATTGTTTTAAAACTCTGTTAGCTTGTTATAGTTACGTATTGAGTTACACGATTCATTTACTGACCCTTTTAAATATGAATATCTGATCCTTCATTAAAGCAAAATTATATTCAACTCGATAAATTTAACAAAAAGTTAACATTTTCATACATTTTTGCTGCCTGGAGCGAATTGCTAGAGGCACGAAAAGGTCGAAATGAATAATAAACGTTTAAATTGTTTAAAACTTGTTGCTCACAAAAAGCGAGCACAGGATTATTTAAAAACGGGCGTGCCATGAACTAATGCATTTATAACAGGTATCAAACAGCGAATATACACGAAAGCGGTTTGTAAGTATCCGGTTACCAATGAAATCGCCATCTTTAAGGGGATATCGGGGTGATGAAAGAGATGTCCTGAGATATTAAAGCTAAAATTTTATTTTTGTTGCCCAGGCAATAGTAACAAAAGAAGTTTTCTTAGCAAGTTTCATTCAAATATACATGTTAATTCTAGCTAAAATCAAAATCTATTTTCTCATATTTATATTGAGCTAAAAGCTCCATTTTTATATTCTCTCACGTACTATACATATAGTAGGAAGACAAGTGATTGTATTACCCAGAAATTCGATACAGAAATTTTACATGTATGTTTTGAGGTTCCCTGAGTCCAAAAAAGCAATTTCAGTGTGAATGAAAATCCTAACCTTAAGTTTATTCTGATTTCTCTTCCTAAGTACATATTCTGTTACGACCTATCTCGTCTTAATGAAAGTAACGGACAAATAAATTAACTGATGTATAAACCCTTAAGTAAAATTCACCCTTTAATTAAAATTTCCAATAATGCATTAGTAGATAAACCAAAACCTTCAAATATAGGTCCGCATGTGTATCTCTGATTTTGTGTCTTTGTACAGCTTAGCTTAAAAACAAAAAGACCGTTAGATACCCTTTAGTATCTTCCAAGGATATGACACAAAGATTTTAAATAAAATTCCTCCACTACAACCTACACTTTTCATGAAACTTTTTTTAAAAAATTTGTTTTTCTTAAAATGGCTCCAACAATTTTGTATAAAATACATTTACAGCACAAATACAATTTATATTTTGAATGTTCTCTGAATAACCTCTGAATATCTATTTATTCTGAATAAATATGAGTTTTGCAGAATTTTTATAACTATTAAACCTTAAGAGATAGACAAAAAGTTACTGCACGAAAATTTAGAACTCCTTATAAACTAAATTATTTGTCATATAGGTTTTTTTCTGGTTTCAAAATATTCCATTTTATTGGTTTCAATTATAAGATACCCAACTTTTCTTAAATGGGAAGTCACATATCGCTTCATTTCTCTTTTTTCACTTCTGGCCATGCAAAGCTTGTCTTGGCTCGGCTCTCTTCTTTCACATAGCAACTATCGCTTTAGCCTAGTGTATTGCCTATTTCCCTTCTACTTACAAGGAAGTAAGTAGTAAGACCAATTCTGCTAATGCTTGTCTAGATTATCATGATGTAGATACAATACTTTTCTTTTGTAGGAATAGTGTATATATGGAACAGCCAGGAAAATGTATATGAATGGAACACATCAGAGTTTTTACCAGTAAAATCGAGCAATATTGAAAACCTTTTTCTTGTTCTAACATCGACTTCGTAGCTCAGGCGGTAGGGCAGCCAGAGGACAAAACAATAATTGGCAGTTCGGGTTCGGATCATGGCCTAAATTTTTATCCTGCGTCCTCATTTCCAAAATTACTTCGGAATTTAATTTTTTATAATCAAAGTGACCCAAGACAGAAGATGCCATCACTTTTTAAGAAATGCAGAAGAGCAAGATTTTTGTAACTATTTTTCTTTACGTGATTAATTTGTATATAAATCAAATCCACAATAAAGTTTACTTTTGATTGTAATATAAAATTTGTCGGAGCGCGTCTCGTGGTATTTATTCTCAAGTTTTGAACTATTCTTGGAGACTCCAAACACCCCCGTATCACTCCCTAAAACCTGGCTTATTAAGAGCAACAATTTTGGATTTGTCGGCCAAATTTATTCTTTTCAATCACCATTTATAATAAAGATCACAACGTTTACAAGAGAATTTCACCCAAACCCACCGCTACTTTTTGTCTTCTGTCATGTTTTCCTTCGCTCCGGCAAGCGACCTATTCATTGATGAGAATTCAACTGCCAGACTTCTAGCATCAAACCAATAACAGACGGGATCATCTACTCAATTAGATAAATTGCTTAAATTTTTCACCTCTTTCACAGCTCAGTTCATCCAAAACAATAGAATGTTTGGCACGTGTCGAACGTGATTGAGAAGGGTATTCTGCCGACGTCAAATAAACAAAACAAGTACTGAAAACCAAAAGCATAGGTATGCCTTTTTGATCCGACTATAGGTTTATTCACTAAAATTTATTGTATTCATTTTGAAAGAAAAAAATTAAAGTAGTACAACTTAGATTATCTATAAACCACAAGTTTGCATACAAATATTGTAAGTAAGCATACGCATCATAATATGCGCAATATTTATTTGTAGGTAAAATACTTCTATACTTTAAAAGAAGTAGTTCTTGAGTAAATACGCCATTTTTCATGTCCTCAAGTCATTATTTCTTTTTATAGATTCATCTATTAGCGATAAGAAAATTCCTCGTAACCCTGTTTACATATTTGTAAATTAGCAAACTATAAATTCCCTTATCAAGAAACCACTGAAAAGGTGGCCCAATATATGCAGACATAACATGATGAAACTTGAACTAATATTTATGCTAGATCGTACTACTGTAATACCATATGTTAAATTCATTAAGGTGGAACTTGTATATTTCGAAGCTGAAGGGACAAAAACAAAAATAGAAATATCAAAAAATTCGAATTATAAAATTTACGTTTAAACTGGTAAAAAAAGTATTCTTTCAAGTGAACAAAGAGACCACTTATATTTTTGCCTGATTCATGCTTAAACCACTTTAGCACGCACTCGTTGACTTCAGGATTTTCCGGTTGTCTCATCTTTTTCGACTCTCTCTATTTTCACTGGAGGCACTGCTTAAAATGTTCTCCTTATTCTTCAGATAGATTGAGAAAGTGTTCGGCGGTATCCGGTATTCTTTCGGATTTCAGGCTTTTCCTTCAAACACGTTTGAACTTCTCGAAAGTCTTGTACTGGACACGCCGTTTACTAAGAGACATAGCGCATTGATTTGCAACACACTGAACAGTAGGATGCTCAAGCGACAACTAAAGACGCAGGTGTGTTAAACAAGAGTATAGAAGCTCAAAACCGGCAGGTAGGAAAGCTATTTCACCTTCTCCCAAACTGCATTCCGGCAAAGTAAATATTCCGGAGCGATGACCTCTTTTGCAGAAACACTTGGACGAAATTGTCATATTAAATATCCGGGATTTGATTGATTTTCAACTGATATTTCTGAGCAAAACTTTCGAATTACCGTAAATGAAATTGGGAATTATATATGATTCTTTTACATTGCTTTAATGTAAAATTCAAGGGCCAAAATTTGAATTAACGATTTCGAATTATAAACATTCGAATTATCCGAGTTTTAATGAATAAATAAACATATTTAATATATATATATATAGTTTCCTTGTTTATGTCTTAATGAGTATTATAATATAATATAAAATCATTCTGCAAAGACTAAATTGGTCCCCACTGTCTTTGTTTGCTCTTCACTTTCTAAATACGTTTTTTACGGCACGTGCTGCTTACGTCACGGAACACAAGTACATAAGTGCATTAGTCACGATAGCCAGTGTTGATCAATAGAAAAATAAATAATGACTAAAACAATTGTTTAAGTGCGTGCAACGGACCGATAAATGTGCTAAATTAACTCTTAAAACAATGGTGTATTTTATAATAGGGAATACCATTTTATTTGGAACAAATTATCTGATTGATTAACATCAAAAGGAGGATTCTCCCTGGAATGGCTAACCAGGACTGCCAAACTAAGCTCCTCTCCAAGGAGAGAGGCCCGTGCCTTTAGGGGACTTTATGGGCTTATACTAATAGTCAATATTTTAAATTATGAAGTGGATTTTAAAAGTGTGTAATATTCAATTTATGTTAACATAGTTTGGGTATGTGTTGGGTAAAAACATATTTTTATTAAATAATTACCTAAGTTTTCTATGAAGTATATGCAACGTGGAACATGGTACCATATGCAACATGAAATAAATAAATTGGGTTGCCATAGAGAGGAACATAGCATGGGTGACAGCTAGCAGAGGTTTTGCTGGTTACCACAGGAAAGCCGCAGTATCCACAGAAACCGCGGAAATCGACCTATGGAGTGTAACCACAGTGCATCGTCCCGAAAACGACCACTGCTTTTTTCAACTGGAAAACCCAGCATTTTGTGCATTCTTCAAATCGAGGCGAGGGCGGAAGCAATGGTCACGATTGGGAATAAGAATGTGTGTGGCTACTGTTATGGAATTATCCGAGTTTTTAAAATCAAACCCTACGTTTTATTTGTTATCTAGCAAAAGTTGTGAAAAATAAAACTGCCTATGGTATAAAATGGACATAATTGTGTTTATAATTTAAATATTCTAAATGACATTTAAAAGATTTCATAAAAAGTAGAGGTTAATGTATTCTCGTATTTCTCTATTTTATTTACAAGGACCTGGGTTAGAAAACCATATTTTTACTAATGTATATTTTGTTTACCATGAAGCAAATAGACGATTTTGTAAGAGTAGTTTACTTCAGACAAGGCAGAGAATATCATCTGAAGGGAATACATAAAATATTTTTACTTTCTCTGACACGTACACACAATATACACATAGTAGATAGATAAGGTAGTGTATTCCACCCAAACATTCGATATGGAGATTTCACCAGAAATAATATTTAGACCTACTGAATCCAAAAATAAGAAGTATTTTTTGAAACATGACCATAGTGTGTGTGTGTGTAGAGAGGGCAGCATAGCTCAAAAACGAACTGTAGATTAAATACCAAACTTGGTAATTAAGTTCAGTATCTTTCACAGATGTGACACGAAGATTTTCAAGAAACTCTCCCCATTAAAAACTATCCTTTATATGGAATATATGATTCTCTCAAAAATGGTTGTGATTTTTATAAAACTGTCGTATGTTTAAGACGTTTTCATGACAAAATAAGTGTATATCTTGAATTTTCTGCAAATAGCCTCTGAAAACTTCCTTATTTCCGACGACATTTGAATGACTTTGTAAAACTGGTAAAACGTAAGAGATAGAAAAAAACATTCTACAAAAAATATAGATCTCGTTAAAACACACAGTTTGTCATATACATTTTTTGTAGAGTTAACCGTTTTTGAGATATTCCATGTTATTGGTTACAATAGCTTTTTCAAACGAGAAATCATCTTGCATTTCGTTTCTCTTGTTTATTCCCAACAACAAACCAGATCGAATTTCCATTGTTTCACATAGCGACCGGCGTCTTAAAGATTTGACTAACACTTTAGATTAGTGTATTCCTTGGACTTAGAAAGAAGCACGTAATAAGACCAATACTGGTATTGTTTATCTTCATCAGCATGTGGTATAAAGATGTTTGTGGAACAGCTGGAGAAAGCTATGTGAATGCAGCACAACAATTTTTCTTTGTAGGAGTTAAACATTATGCATGCGGGTTTTCTTTGTGCATCTATTTTTATCATGTTTTGCTAGAAATATTGTTGTATAACTATTAAACTCTCCGATGCATAGCACTGTTATTTGGTTACAAAACATTTTGGTGAAAGTTATAACACACTGGTGTCTTCTTTTTTTATTTTCTATATTGGCATACAGCAATAAAATAGAAGAGTATTTTGTATCGTAAATATACACACACACATATATATATATATATATATATATATATATATATATATATGTGTTATTTCAATATTACTGTAGTGTTTTAAAAACAATATGCAAAATCCATTGTGTTATTTTTACCTCTCACGCTTTCATTATACTTTTCTTTGTAGCAATATTTATAGTGTATTTGACTTCAGTCAAATTTAGCACCGTTATCATCCAAGCGTACTAGCACACAGGTTATTTTAAGTGGGCCCTCTCCGTCCTTTGTCACAGGCTCATTTGACTACAGTAACTCAACTCGCTTCGACCAGCTTTGAATGAATCGCCAGGGACCTATCGCCGTAACGATTGTGCCTATTCGAATCGGTTTTATTAAGTGTCTGTGACAGGAATTTCTAAACCGGTTAAGAAACCTGAGAAGAACAATGGCATACATAGGGGAAAAGTTCAAGCTTAGAGGGTTAACTGAAAAACTGTAAATTACAGGCTGTAGATATAATTAGTTTGTTCAATTAATATATGGTTGAATTTATTGCAAAAATAGAGATTTTTATAATGCAGAACAGAACAAAATTGTGGCTTTTGACATTCTGTAATTGTTTAACCAAGCAGCTGCTCAAGATTTCGTCTAGAAATAGCATTCAGGAGGTCGTGGCCTTGGTTTCCCGCGGCCAAACTCTCTGACTAATATTTTCTAATCTGAAGTTATTTCCGTACTGGCATATATGCTAGATATTAATAAAATGTTTATGGAAACCTCTCCTTTCTAATATTTCCCAAAAATGGATTCAAACTGATAAAGAACACCAATTAATCATTAACCAAGCAGAAACTGACTTTCTCATTACTGGTAGGTTCTTAGAATCTTAACGACTAAACATCCCGCTCCAAAAAAAGTTGGAAATATTTGTGAAAAATGTAGATGTTTTCGTCTTCTTTCTCGGATTACTTTGCTCTTATGTAGGACTTGCATCACCAATAACTCGCAAGCCAACGTCTTGGGTCAGAAACCTGCCAAGAAAAAGCAAACTATGTATCGTGACATATCAAGGATGAATGTTGATATTCTTTTGTCTTTCTTTCTTTCCTTCCTTCTTACCTTCTTTATTTCTTACTTTCTCTGTTTACTCACCTGGTATGTAAGACTTACATCCCAAATAACTGGAAGGCAAATGTCTTGGGTCAGAAACCTACCGAGAAAGAAGGAAACTGTATATCGTGACATATCATGGATGGATGTTGATATTAACCCTTCTTTCTTTCTTTACTTCCTTCCTTCTTTCCTTATTTCTCTTTTTCCCTGTTTATTCAGCTCGAATGTAGGACTTACACCCCTAGGAATCATAAGCTAGAACCTTTGGTCAGAGCCCTTTTGAAAAGTAGATACTCTAGACCACAAACAAGATAGGATGGATGATCAGTCCAATCCGTGGCATGAAAGTGAGAAAGTGGATGGTATGAAATTACAGTAATTATGGAGCAATTGGTGGAATGAATGGCGTGGAAAACCAGAGAACCCAGGAATATTTTGCTAGTAATATAACAAAAGGGTCAGCTAGAAATACTTTTTTTGGGGACGCTATAAGTAAAAGAAATGAGAGTAAATAGCTAGTTGGTAAAATGTCAAAAGAAAAGAGTACTAAGAAAAGTATTGCACTACAGACCTAAAAGAAGTAAACATACAGGAATATCGAGAAAACCATGGTCAGATACGTTTTGAAGCTGAAACATTGCCTAATACCTGAGAGTGGAGAAGGGGAAGTAAAGAAGAAGATTTAAAAATATGCTTTAAAACACGAATCTTATGTTTTTTGAAACTTAAAAAGTTAACACTCTCTTGTAACAGAAGTGCACTACACTTTTTTGTACTTTTTACTTTCTCTACACGTACTATATACATAGTGTTTAGAGAAGGTATTGTATTGCACCCAAAAATTCAATGCCGATATTTCAATGCAATGTCTGTGTGTCTGCAAAGCGAAAACCGATTATACCCAACTTTAATATAAAGTTCAGCTGGATGTGACAAGATTACTTTAAAAAAATACTCCCACCCTTCACTACCCTTTACATGGAACATGTTTTGAAAGTTTTGATTTTCTCAAAAATTGCTCTAAAGATTTTAATAAAATGTTATATGAGGGTCGGCTGATAACTCCCGGGCCACACGCAGATCTGGCACCACTAGGCCAGTAAGACGGTAGCATCTTTTAGGCTAATTCTAGACCAGCTTGTAACCATAGTTGCAGGTCAATAGCTTATATAGTTTTCGAATGATAGCATTTTAAACAAGACAACTTTAGAGTTTTCACGAAATTGGAGGATTTGGAAAAACGATTCAGTAATTCCATTAGAAAGGCTTAACGCCTAAAGAAATCAAGAAGGAAATGGAGAATACATTGAAAGACTCTGCCCCTTCATATTCAATGATTAAAAGGTGGGTTGCAGAGTTTAAAATGGACGTACGTGCACTAGTAATGAGCCTCGCTCTGGACGCCCTGTAGAAGTGACAACTTCAGAGATGATTGAAAAATGCATCGTTTAGTACTGGAAGTTCGCAGATTAAAGTTGTTTTGAGATAGCAGAGGCTGTAAACATATCAAAATAACGTGCAGGTAATATTTTAGGTAATGTTTTGCGTTTACACAAGGTCTGTGCAAGATAGGTGCCGCGTTTGTTGACACCTGATCAAAAGTTACAAAGAATAACTGTTTCTGTTAAGAATGTAGAGCTCTACCATAAAAATTCCAGTGAATTTTTGAGACGGCTTATTACCATGAATGAAATTTGGATACATCACTACACTCCAGAAAGTAAATTACAGTGAAAACATTCTATTGCGCCAGGTGAACCACCTCCATGAAAGACAGTCAATTTTGTCAGCTAACAAGGTTATGGTGAGTGTTTTCTGGGATGCACAGGGAATTATATTTATTGATTACTTGGAATAGGGTAAAAGTATCACTGGTGACTACTACGCAAGCTTACTGCAAAGTTTGAGTGATGACCTGAAAAGAAAAAACCTCATTTGGGGAAAAAAAAAATGTTTCATCACAGCAAAGCCCAGCGTTCATTCATTGCAATGGGAAAAATATGCGAATTAAAGTTGGAATAGCTTGAAAATCCACCCTATTTGCCAGATCTAGATCCCAGTGGCTACCACCTGTTCCCAAAACAAAAAATGTGTTGGAGAACGAAGATTTCACAACAACGAGGAGGTCATTGATGCGGTAAACAGCTACTTTTAGGACCTTGATAAATCACACTACAGAGATGGTTTAATTATATTAGAACACCGACATGGCTAGAGACTATTTTGAGAAATAAAGTAAAAAAAAGTTTTAAATGTTCATTTTATTGAAAGGTCCGGGACTTATCAGCCGACCCTCGTATATATTTAAGATGTTTCTGTGATAAAAGGAATGTATATCCTAAATTTTCTGGGAATAACCTATAAAGAGCTGTTCATTCTGTATGGCTTTTGTATAACTGGTAAATCGTAAGAGATAAGCAGAAACTTGCTGCACAGAAAAAGTATATCTTATTAAAACACGCAATTTAAATCATATACATTTTTCGTGGAGTTAACCGTTTAGAAAACATTCCGAGTTATTGGTGTAAGTTTTAAACTTTTACTTAAAGTTTTACTTAAACTTTTCTCAAACGGAAAACATCTTTCTTTTCGTCTCTCTAGTGAGTCGAATTTGTATTATTTCACTTAGCGACTAATCTAGTTGTCTGTCGCTTTAGCCTAATGTATTCCCTTGTTTCCCCGCTACTTACAAAGGAACAAGCAATAAGATTAATTCGGTAATGTTTAGCTTGATTAGCATGACGTAGATAAAAGAATAATGTTTTAAAAGGAATGTTTGTTTTTGGAGTAACTGGATATAGTCATATAAATGGAACACATGTAATTTTTATGTTGAGTATTAACATTTAAATAACGTAGGAAATGGGAACGATATTGCCGATATCCATGGCCACGCTCGCTAAAGCGTCTCGCTTTGGTGCTTCGTGGGCAGGGAATCGTGGGTTCGAGTCCCGCCTTGGGCATGGGTGTTATATGTTTGTGCAATGTGTATATGTTTGTAAAGAAACAGTAAAATCAGTAAACCAGCAATCAGTAAAACCTACGGGGGGAAATGTAAATAGGGATACAGTGCCGGAGTCCTGATCAGACTCCGTTACTGTTTTAAAAAAAAAAGAAAAAAAATATGAAAAGGGTAAAAGATAAGAATTGCAAAAAGATGTAATTTTCTGCCAGAAGAATGCAGAAACACTGAAAATAGAGCATACGATAATTTTAGACTAACAAAAGACGGTCACTTAATATTTGAGGCAGTTATTTTTAATAGGTATACCCTCTAAGCTTTTGTTTATGTGAAAGAAAAGTATGTTATGTGCCCTCCGAGGAATACTATGATACAGGTAAACCTGCAGTTTGTGTATGACATATGAATGTTTGTTTTACAGATTATGGACGATAGATGGGAAACTGAAGTGATAGAGTATGGTGCTATCAATATCACAGGGTTCCGTATTGTTGACTCGACCAGACGCTACGTCAAGGACTTCCTTGAAGGATGGCGAAAACTAGATCCTGCCACGTCACAGGGGGCTGGTCGGGAGTCAATCTCGGTATGTACATGCACCCTACTTGCCTTGGCATATTAAATGTCATCAATATTAAGTATTCATTTTCTTAAACTATTAGGTTATAAGATTGACTTTTACTTTCTCTACAATAATTTACATAGTGTATAGAGAAGGTCGCGGTGGTAGCGCAACTGCTTACCAAGCGGGATACCAGGGTTCGATCCCCAGTACCGGCGTGGGGATTTTGCCCCGCTGGGAGACCTGGCCCGGGGTGCACTCAGCCTCGTAAGGTCCCTGGGGGCCAATTGAGGAGCTACTTGATGGAGAAGTAGCGGCTCCAGGTCATGAGAACCGCATTAACTGGCGGGGGGGCTCGAGTTGCTGACCGCGTCTCACCCTCCAATTCTGCACCTCATCTATGACGTCTGTAATGGACCGAGATGGGGGACGCAGCGGCTGGGCGGTAGGCCAAAGTTCCCCGTGAGCTGTCGTGCCATGAAGGTTAGTTATAGAGAAGGTACTATATTGAATCAAAATTTCGATTCCGAGATTTCACTGAAAATACATGATTTAGGGTCTCCCAAATTTTTTTTTTTAGAAAGGTTTAAAAACAATGTTAAACACTAAATTTTATGTTTAAGCTTAGTACCTTCCAAACTACATTTACATGGGAAAAAAATTCGATTTTTTTTTTATCAAAATGGCTCCAAAGATTTTGATTAAAATACCATATGATGAAGATGTTTACATGACAAATAACATTTATATTTTAATTTTCTGGGTATAGCCTCTGAAGAACTCTTTATTCTGGATGAATTTTGCTGAATTTGGGAAAACTGGCAAACCTTAAGAAATATAAAAATGTTTCTACACAGAAGATGTAGATTTCGTTAAAACACAATTTATTTATTATACAACTTTTTATGGAGCCGAATGACTTAGAGATCTTTCCTCTCTCCTTTGTTTTTAATGATGGCCATGTACAAAGCGAGCCGAACTTCAACAATCAATCAATATAGCGACCAGATTTTCAAGATGTATTCTTAGTGTATTTCCTTGTGTATTCCCCTTATTTTCCATCTGTTTAGAAGGAAATGTGAGAAGATTATTTCTGCTAATGTTTATCTTCATTAGTATAATCTATGTAAAAGTATATTCTGTTGTAAGTTTGTTTATAGAACAAGTAAAGAAGTTCGTATGAATGGAACACATCAGATTTCTTGTACTTAGTGAATTTTAACATGAATTGAAGGTTTGTGAAATGTATGATATATGAATTGCAGCTTTAATTTTAGTTATATTTTTCTTCTTTATACTCTAAGGCATGCATGGGATTCTTTAGCTCTCGTGTCTTCCCAGCACTTCTGATTTTCTGTTTGCAAATACAACTAAACGTTCCTCTCGATGACGGAACACTGGGCAATTGCGAGATATGCTTTCCACATAAAAATAAAAGTATATAACACATAACTGAAATTATAAGTAGTATAAACAAGTATTAACAAGGTTACAGGCAAACAGAGTCTGGCACAACAATCTACAAATGTGTTATGCAAATTTCCCTTATTCAAAATACCTGTATATAAAAATAAATTAGTTTACGTACCATACTGTCAATGAGAACCACTTTTTAATAAATTACATTTTTAATTTATATGTTTTATAAATTGATACAATAAGCATAGGATAGTTCCCCTGGATTAAATTAGTAAGTCAATGATCTAAATACAAGCAAGATGAGATTTATTTGGTTTTAAAATTGTCGATAGATATTGACTTGTTTCTTTATTTTCTATGGATTTATTAGCAATATTATGTTTACTTCTTCAATGTGATAGGAAATATGGAATATTTTGTATTTTAAACCTTCATTGTATGAATAATAATACAATTTTGGTTTTGATAGTTGATTTATGTTGTTTTAATAAATAATAATGTATGGTTTTCAAAAATCTCATTACGTCACTGCTCCATAA
The DNA here is from genome assembly GCA_030762935.1 of Hymenopus coronatus. NCBI lineage: Eukaryota > Metazoa > Arthropoda > Insecta > Mantodea > Hymenopodidae > Hymenopus > Hymenopus coronatus. The sequence goes on along the minus strand of CM060898.1, from coordinate 82,760,668 downwards.
GAGCGGTAAGTGCATTTTGTACCACTGTCCTCCTATGGATATGACTAGTGTTCATCCATACCTGCTCTAAAGAACTTATTATAGACGATCCGATTTTAATTTCTGTAATTGCCATTCACTGATAAGCAAACGCACAATCAAATCAAATAAATCGCCTTCAGTGATATAATGGTTACCATGCTAGCTCACGGGTGGAGAATATGGATTTTTTCGATTGTAAAAATCCTTAGTGTAGCTTTTTTTTTTTAAAGCAGTACCGGATTCTGGTCAGGACTACGGCGCTCTATCCCGGTTTACATTTCCCCCCCCCCTAAAGTTACTGTATGATTACTGGTTTTACTGTACCTTTACACAAACATATAAACATTGCACAAACATTTAACACCCATGCCCAAGGCGGGACTCGAACCCACGATCCCCTGCCCACGAAGCACCAAAGCGAGACGCCTTAGCGAGCGTGGCCATGGGGACCGGCACTTTCTTCGGAGGGGAAGTAAAGTCATCGATGCCGTGTTGTAGATCTACGACACGTAAAAGAACCTCAAGCCTTATAAAAGAGGTCTCTGAGCAAGATTAAGCGGTCTTTCACGCCCAGTATAGAACGGGACGCTGAAAACCACAGCAGTGAAACAGCATCCATAAATAAAACTCAATTTCCATTTACCATTAAATAAATATTAAAACGAATAACTAATTTTATCTTATTTAATAAATTTTAAGTTAGTAAGTTAGAATTAAATGACTTTTATACAAAGTTTTCCTTCAAAATGCTGCAATTCTGCAAAGTTAAAATAAGACCAAGAATAAAAAATAATCCATTAAAAGATAAAAAATAATGCACTATGTTATTTGGGATTGTCTACTGTCAGTGAACTATACAAAAGTGAATAATCTTTATTAAAAAGAATGGAAAATAGTGCACTTATGTGATCAAAAACAATGGTCATATATTTACTTTCTCTACACGTACTATGTACATAGTGTATAAAGAAGATATTACATTTCAGTCAAAAGTTCTATCCCAAGATTTTGACGAAAATACACGTTTTAGGGTTCCCTGTATCCAAAAAACGGTATTTTTCAGAAAAAAGGTCCGTGTGTCTGCAAACATAATAATTCAAAAACGAAAAGTCGGTAAAATACCAAACTTGGTATTTAAGTTCAGGATTTTTCATTGATTCGACAGGAAGATTTTGAGAAGAATTAGAATTCCCCCACCCTAAATTACTCTTTACATGGAAAAAATGTTGAAAATTTTGAATTTCTCAAAATGGCTCTAACGATTTTTATTAAATACCGCATATTAGAAATATTTATATGGCAAATGAAATGTGTATCTTGAAGTTTCAGCGAATAGGCTCTAAAGACCTCTTTATTCTGAGTGACTTTTGCTGAATTTTCCGTAACTAGGAAACATTAAGAGCTAGACAAAAACTTACTGCACACAAAATATAGATCACGTTAAAACACACAATTTATGTTACATACGTTTTTTTGTTGCATTGTCCATTTCTAAGATATTCCTTATTATTTGTTTCAGATTTAAAATACTTTAAACTTTTTCACACGGAAAGCTGTAAACTTCTGGCCCTACATAGAAACGGATTTTATCCACATGGCAACCGCCTAGATTTGACTATCGTAGGAAGCAAGTAATTGAGAAAATGTCTGCTAATGTTTATCTCGACTATCATAAAGTAGATATAAGAATATGTTGTTTAATAATAATTTGTTATTCCGATGTAGAGAAAGTCATGTGAATGGAACACATCAGGTTCTTCTATATTAAAACATCAGACGCCATTGTGTGTTGGAATAAATAACTGAACAACAATGCTTTGAAATATGTTTGCATTTTCATTGCCAGCCAAATAAGGGAAGTATTTAGACAGCATTTGACAGTGAAAACTTCCTTAAGCCTTGAGTAACTTTGCTCACTGTCGTGAGGTGTTTTCAGACCCCAGTCAGTAAACTCTCCTTGATGTCGATTTGCAGCGTGTACGTCGACAAACAGCGAGTTAATTCGATGTGTCCAACGACGCAGGGCGAGTTAAGACGCCTGCTGCAAAATTTCCTGGGGATCAGCGAATAAAGTCTCTGTTTCGACTTGAGACTTAGAAATTGTAATCCTGGTTTTCAGCATACGTCAACTATGGGATAGCTTCCGCAATAAAATGGTAGGCTGGAAGGGACGCATCCACCCTATTAAACAGTAAGGGATTTTTGTCCTTTAGAACTTCCAGAGGCCTCTACAAAGTAGATGGATCAAAGAGTACTTCATTTTTGAAATTTCCGATGTCCGATGTATCAATAAATACATTTAATTGGCAATATTAAGATAGTTGCGATTAACGATTCCATATATGAAAATCAACGAACTATGTAGCATATAAGCTATAATTCTCTTGCTGATGGGTACAATATAGAATTCTGTAACTATGTAGAACTCAATAACAAAGGGAAGTAGAATTAAATACAAAATACAATTTGAGATGCCCCAGCATTCGGAACAGAACGAGTTGTATTGAGACCCACTAATGATTAGAAGTGCTTTCTTCTGTATCTCTATTCTTCTTCTTCTTCTTCCTCCTCCTCCTCCACGTCATGGTTAAGCTACAAAGATATGTATGTATGTTCCAATCTGGTCCTTGGTTGTCCAATCTAACGTTGATTTTCTGATTTGTACTAAGATAATTACTTGGGATGTATTTGATCGGCTTGTGAGGGGTGCGTTAACTAAACGGAACAAAGGTCTACCCTACTGAAATAATTACATTTTACAAAAATTCGGTCTTTTAGAGAATTTTAAATCATTAGTTTGTTATACAATATTACCAGCACAATTTCATACCACACAGATACATTACTCATTCTTTTATTATATTGGAACCTTTGCCATTTAGATGTGTCAATCTATCAACTTCAAATACTGCACGGTTTGGGCCTTTTGGCCCGTTTCAACTTCACAAAGTAAGAACTGGTCTTTCCAACGCTCTCTCAAACTTCCAACCTCTGTTCTTCCTGAGGGTTTAATATGATAGAATCCTTCCCTCACCCGCCTGCGGTGCCATGAGTAGTTAAAGATGGCGTTAAACGCTACAAAAAATCCATCCTACATAGATGCTCATGCCATTGTTTCTGTGTTTTCTGTTATAGCCGAAATGTCTGTTGATTACATTTAATTCCCTTCTGATGTTGTCGTTTCTCTTAATGCTCCAAAAGTGAGTATCTAGTAAGAGATCATAATAGTTTTGTGTCTGTTGTTTCAACAACCCTTATTTGTATTTTTAAGTCCTATTATAGGACCATTTAGTATCATTGGTAAGGCCATTGACTTGTAAAAGTTTAGAACAGTCTATTCCGTTCAATAGTTCCATTTAGCTTTGTTAATCCATTTTCTAATTATTTACTTTTAATTCGTCCTTTGTTTGTATACTTAAATCAAACCCTTCCTGAAAAATGTCTGAGAAATTTCATTTCGGATGTTTATATATTTATTTTGGGAGTGTATACAATTTTCACTTCCATATTACAGAAAAATAATTCCTAATACTTTTGTAAAATCTAATTATTGTATATTATATCCTTTTCTCTAGAGTTCTCTGGAGTGTTCCAAACATATGTTTAAATTGGTTCTGTTTTTGATCAGGATATATATTCATAGGAAATGCACCACCTCAGGTACTTAAAAATGTTTACTTGTGCTATTATTCCGTTATTCACACCAGTTTTTGACCTGACTGGATGTTTGCTCTCATAAACCATAATTTTAGGTTTTTGTACACATTTTTATTAAATATCAATTAATTAGCTACAATTTCCCCAAATATTAGCTACATGAGGTAAATGAAATCACGCAAAATAAGCAGAATTTAAGTAGCTTTTAGCAAGTTGTTGCTTCAAATTTTTCAATAAATAAATCAGAACAGAATGCTATTAGTGCAATCAACGTATTAGGTTAATTTATCATCCAACACAATATCAATATTTTTTATCAAAAGGCGTAGAATAGTAGGTAAATATATATACTGAGTCTCATCTATATTTAATTTAAAAGCAAAGTTGTATTAAAATTGACTCACATTGCAATATTAGCTACAATCTTCTTTTTGCTCCACGCTCCATTTCTTCACCCATCCCCCTCTTCTTTTACTTTTTTTTTCACTAATTTGTTTTAGTTGTTTACTCCTCCTCCCTAGCCCCACTTTTTGTCTCACTGCTCCTGCTGTTGCTGTTTTAATATTTCTGTGGTTTCTCTACTCTTTTTTCAGTAATTTTTATGTTTTCCTCCAGTGGCAGCTACAGTTTTTCCACGTCTCTGCTGTAATTTTTCTTGTCCCTTTCTCTACCTACCACAAGCTAAATGCCGAGAATACGTGACGAGGGTCTCTGCTGTGACGCCTGGTCACAAAACAGGAGGCACCAGCTGCGCAACGCTATCTTTTTCTTTGTCATTTTTAATCTTTGGTTTTCCTACATCGAACGTGGCTATAGGGTTCCAACTCTATGTACACAGTAACTGAAATAATTTCTCAGTGCTCAGGAAACGCAGTAGTTAATATTCTGTATCAATCAACCTCCTGTATCTACTAATAAAGAGAAAAATCGAGAAAATTTCAGGTATATAAGTGATTTGAAAACCTGTTAAAACATTTGTGCATCATTGTTAAAAACAACGGAAGACGAGGTTTAAACAGCAATATATGTATAAACTGAAAAGGCTATGCGGCAATTATGGTTTTAAAATTTTGACAAATAAAACAAAAACAATGGCCTTTCAAGATAAATATACTTTCAGAACAAAAATAGTAGTTAATGACATTATATTAGAGTAAGTCACGAGCTTTTAAGTATTTAGGAACACATGAATATGAAAATTATTTTAATAATAAATTGCCCGTCTTTCAGCAAATGTGTGGCACAATAAACTGCAGCCCAAAAACTAAAGCCAGAAAAGAAACACAAATGATGTATTATAAAGTAATGGCAGTACCTGCCTTCCTTTACGAATCCAACACATGGGCATTAAATAAAGCCTACAAAAGGAACATACAAGCTGCTTAGATGAAGTTCTTGAGAGCAGTAAAAGGATGTACTCTCTTATATAAAATCTTAAATGAAAAAAAGTCAGAGAGGAGTTGGAAATAATGTCTCTAGAAGAGAAAAATTACAAATTATAGAACTATGTCAACAGGATGTCACCGTAGAGGTTCCCAAGGAGAACATTGTGCTACAGACCTAAAGGAAGAAGGCATCTGGGAAGTCCAATGAACCGATGGTCACACGTATTTTGAAGTCAAAACAAGCACTTTTTCTAATCCCTGAAGTGAAAATGGTTATTAACAACACAACTGAATTTAATAAAGGGGAAAAGCTTGAAAATGGTTTTTATTTTTTTGACCACGTATATTCACTACATAGTAGATGGAGAAGATGTCTATGTGTAAAAAAATTCGATACTGAGATTTCATCGGAAATAAATGTTTTGAGACCCCCTGAATCCCAAATAGCATTTGCACTTTATCTACAAGAACTGTTTACATAGTCCTTAGAGAAAGTATTGTGTTCAACCAAACATTCAACACCAAAATTTCACCAAAAATGCATGTTTTGAGACCACTAAATCAAAAAAGGATTATAAAAAGGTCAGCGTGTGTCTGTGTGCGTTTGTGTATTTGTCTGTGGACAATAACTCATTAAAGAAATGTCTATTAATACCAAACATGGTATTTAAGCTTAGTATTACCAAGGGTGAGACAAGAAGATTTTCAAGAAAATTCCTCCGTTTTAAACTACTTTTACTTATAAGGAAATAAGTAATAAGACCATTCTGCTAATGCTTATCTTGACTATCATGGAGTTGAATGCTATTTTGTAAAAGGTTTGCTTATAGAACTGGTATAAAGGTGATTGGAACGCATCATGTTTATCTGTTTTGTTTACACTATGAAAATCCAGATAAATATTGGCGGAAATGGTTTCAATGCCTAGTTCCTAAAATCGTTTAAAAGCTGGCCGCAATGTGAAACAATAGAAATTAGGTTCTCTCTATATCACTAGGATTAAAACAAGAGATATACGTAAAGAATGAGAAAGTTCGAGAAAAGTTTAAAAGCTGAATCAAACAACAAGCAATTTCTTAGAAACGGTTGCCACAAAAAACGTGTACGTATGGCATAAAGTGTGTTTTGACGAGATTTACATATTCTGAGAGGTAAGCTTTTCTCTCTCTCTCTTACCCTTTACCAGTTATATAAAATCCAAACAGTTGAAGACCGACATCAGAAATTATGTCCAGAAAATTGAAGATATACGTTCCATTCTTCAAAACGCATCTTAAACATATATGTTTTAAACAGAATAATTAGAGGCATTCGAAAATGTTCCATGCAAATGTTATTAAGGGTGGATAATTTTACTGAACATCTTCGTTACGTATTCTTACAAGCTACTGATTTTAAATATTAAGTTTGATATTAAAAACCGATCTTTCGCTTTTGAGTTATATCCACACAGGTACAGATACATATACAAATGATTTTTCTATATTTTGTTCAGGGGACTTCAAAACATGTATTTACGGCTAAATCACGATATTTATGCAATACCTCTATCGACTGTGTACATACCTGCTTCTTCTGTTTTGTTACTTTCTCTACACGCGCTGTGTACATAGTGTATAGAGGAAGTATTGTATTCCACCCAAAATTTCAATACCAAGAATTCACCGGAAATACATGTTTTAGGACTCCCTGAATCCAAAAAAAAAGCATTTTCAGAAAAAGGCCCGTATGTGTTTGTGTGTGTGCGCGCATGGACAGCATAGCTCAAAAACATTGTTAAGTACCAAACTTGGTATTTAGGTTTGGTATCTTCTAGGGGTGCGACACGAAGAATTTCAAGAAAATCCCCCCACTCCAAACTACCCTTTACCCTTTTTCGAAAATGTTGCTATTCTCAAAAATAGCTCCAACGATTTTGATTAAAATATCGTATATTAAAGATATTTACCCGACATATAAAATGTATATCTCTAATGTTTTGGGAATAGCCTCTGAAGACTACTTTATTCTGGATGAACTTTACGAAATTTTGCATAACTGCTAAACCCTAAGAGATGGACAAAAACTTGCAACTCAAAAATGTAGAGCACATTAAAACACACACTTTATTCTGTATACACTTTTTTCGTGGAGTTTGTCGTTTTTGAGATATTCCTTGTTTTTGGTTTCAGTTTTAAAAAGCTTATATTTTATTCTCATACAGAAATTTGTCAACTGTTGTCTATACAAAGGAACTTCAGTCACATAGCAACCATTTTTTGATTATCACTTTAACCTATGTTACTCCCTTATTTCGCTTTTACTTATAAGGAAGCAAGTAATAAGACTATTTCTGCTAATTTTGTCTCGAAAAGCATTAAGTAAATTAAAGTATTAGCTTTTTAACTATAATTTGTTGCAGAGATGTTGAGAAAGTCATGTGAATGGAACACATCAGATATTTTGTTTGTCTTTTTTTTGTTTTTTTGTTTTACGCATGGCGTTAATTGAGCCGCGAATTGAACAACTTTTTGTTTCCAGTTTTTACACCTCAATACATGACCTGCTGTTCTAGGTTTCGTGAGGTCATTGAGGACTCAAGTTATGTCTTTGTCTTTGCCCTCTTGAGAAAATAAATACGTATGTTCTGTGCGTCACACACCTACTTGGAGGTGGTAACCAACCTGCAAACATACTACTCTTAATAAGTAAAATTATTAGTCAGCAATATTGATGTAATTGTTCTTTATTACCAAAAGATATGTATACACACATTCTCTTAACAAAGTGTATTTATCTGTGGCAAGAAACTTTTCTTGGTTTTTTACAGAAAGTATTGAATTTCACTTAACAATTTGATTCCGAGATTTCACAGGAAATACATGTTTTAGGGCGCCTATACCCCCAAAAAAACATTTGTAGAAAACAAATCCGTGTGTCTGTTTTTATGTCTGTGAACGCGATAACTCACAAATGAAAAAACCCTAACTGGTGTTTAAGTTTAATGCATTTCAAGGGTGTAACAAAAAGAGCTTCAGGAAAAACCACCCACCACAAATTGCCCTAAAATACTCTATATTAAAGATATTTACATATAGATAAAATGTGTATCTTGAATTTTCAGTGAACTGCCTCTGAAGACCTCTTCATTCTGAATGACTTAAGAATAACTGGGAAACCGTTAGAGAGAGAGAGAGAGACAGACAGACACAGACAGACTTACTATACACAAAATTAAATCTCATTCAAAACTCACAATTTATGTCGCATACAATTTTTCGTGGAGTTAGCTTTTTCTAGGACATTATTTTCAATTGTTTTTAGTTTTAAAATACTTAAAGCTTTTCTAATATGGAATTATTGAACTCCTGGCCATTCAAATATATGAATTTTTTCAGTTTTAAAATACTTAAAGATTTTTTCTAATACTGAATTTGTGAACTCTTGCCCAAAAAATGAATTTCAATCACATAGCAACCAGCCTTTAAAAGAATTGACTATTGCTTTAGCCTAGAGTACTACTTTAGTTTCCTTATAATTACAAGGAAGCAAGTAATAAGACCATTTCTAATAATGTTTATCTCAATTCGCATGAAATAGATAGAAGAAAAAGCTTTTTAAAAAGAATTTGTTATGCAGCTGTAGAGAAAGTCTAGCGAATGGAACACATCAGATTTTTGTAAATGCATTTATAGCATCGTGTATGCTCAATGATATAAATGAATTATAAAGGGAATTAAAATAAATGTCATTCGCATACAAACGGACTTTTAAATAAAACGGATAATTCAGAGCACAATTCTGAAATATGAGGTTCTAAGTATTCCTGTCATAGCAATAGGTACCTGAGTGTTCTTCAAACTTCTCAGAAAAGGTAATCTGTTTAACTAACTTGCTTTTCCAACTTCTTCGCTTCTGGTCTTATTATTTTACTTCAGTTTGATGGGGCATAGAAATCCAATTTTTGGTTCCATATTTGTTTTAATGTGAAAAAAGTAGTTTTTCCCTCATCATAAAGTTTCACTGTGCAAAAGTTATTACAAGTTTCCGTTCCAAACCTTTTTAAGAATTTTCAAAGGCTAAGAGAAAAACTTTAGCTAACCTCTTATGAGCTTTTGAAGAATCTTCAGCAGTCTGTATACTGAGGAAACGTAACCTATTTTCTTTGATATGCATTTTATATTAATATTAACCTATGAATTTCTATATTGTTAAACGTACAATGAATCATTGTGATCTGATATTGCAGTTTTAGCTGCGAAGTTGACTTTCTCTACTATGTACAGTAGGGGGAAATATTGCATTTCATTCAGAAATTATATTTCCAAATTTTATTGGGAATGTATACTTTTAGTTACCCTGAATTTTAAAAAAATAATAAAAAGGTGTATGTGTTTATGAAAAGCATAATTCTAAATCTAAAAGTCTGTTAAATACATAATTTGATATTTAAATTTAATATCCTTCAAGGATGCGAAACGAACATTTTCAATAAATTCCCCTAACACATTACACTCTACATAGAACATTTGTCGAAAATGTTGAGTGAAAACTTAAATTCAAATCTCGACCTTTTTGGGAATATCCTCTGAAGCAGTCTTCGTTCTGGATGACCTTTGTATAACTGGAAAGCCGCCAAGAATCTCGCCCAAATACACAATTTATGTCATTACATATTTGTTTGTTTGATAACTATTTCCGAATTATTCCTTTTTATTTGTTTCAATTTTAAAATACTTTAACTTTTCTCATATGTCCTTTTTTTTAGTTCAATGCGAAGAGAGCTGAATTTCAATGTATCGTATAATAGTGACCATCTTTTAAAAGACTTGACTACCGCTTTAGGAGCTAAGTAAAAAGTACCAAAATAAAAAAATGTCCACCCGAACTATATTTTACATGGAAAACTTTTCGTATTTTTTCTGTTTTCATAAATTTGATTCCTAATGATTTTGGTCATTGCGTACTATTGCGTACTTCGCAAATAAAATGTATATACTGAATTTTTTTAAAATATTTTTGGACTCCACTTGATACGGAAATAATTTTTGTATAGCCCGCCTGGGTAGTGTGGTGATAGCGTGTCTGCCTCACATTCAAAAGATCGTGAGTTTGAATCTCGCTTAGGGTGAGTTACCCGGATAAGGTTTCTTTCCGGGGTTTTCTCTTATTCTGAGTAGACGAATGTAACTTTAGGCTCCATGGGCCCTGAGATCACTTGAGCATCATTTCATCAATTTCATTCATCGGTCGATATGACCAACCAGGTTAAAGGACGTTAAAACTTAAAAAAAAGAAAAAGAAAAAACAATTGTATACTTTTAAGCGATATTCGAAAACATCCTACACAAGAACCGTAGTACTATCTTAAGTACACAATATATTAAAATTCACTTTTTTAATCGAATGCTACATTTTATTGATTCGAATTGTTTATACAAATATACTATACAAAGAACATTAAGAAATAGAACTAGAAAAGAAACAATAATGAATTTTATAAAGTACTGGCTCTCCCTACGCTCTTATATGGCAGCGAAACTGAATTTTAAATATAGCAAACAGGAAAAGACTAGAAACAGCTGAGAAGCAATTTCTTAGACAAATATCAGGTTGCACATTAAGAGATCACATACCAAATATACAAATACTAGAAGAGTTAAGCATACATAAATTAGAGGAGAAGATATATGATATTAAGTAGCAATGGTCCCAACACATAAGGAGAATGCATGACAATAGAATACCAAAACAGACACTAAATTATAGACCAGAAGGACGGCGCTCAGGACGTCCTAGAATCAGATGGGAAGATGATTTTGTGTCCGAATGGGCAACTTAGCCTATCCCTGAAACAGAAGATGAATTGTTTAATAACTGGTCATACCTTTAAAACTTCTTTCGTTTCTTCAGTTGTTTCTCCGTGTTGCATACAAGGAACATGCACTTCAGAGATCAATGTACAGGGTGTTAATGAACTATACCGAAATATTTTCACACAATATGTAGATTACTTAAATAAGAAATTTGAGATAGGAAACCTATAGCCTGTTTATTAAAATTTCGAAGCAACGGCTTTAAGTTTCTGAAGTGCCAGTACGCCACGTATCTCGGCACTTCGTCTGGAATGAGAAAAATAGTAATAAAACACATTTATTCTGTGACAGGAATCGAATTCATGACCTTTAGGATAGCAGCTTCCCGCGTTACGCATTAAGCCACCAGAGCAATTGGAAAAACGCCTCTGAGTAGACTACATAACTCAAGAACACAGTTAACGAATGCTCAGCGTCGCACTGTCAAATGATAATTTCGAGATTTTACAGATTTTAGCGACATTAAATCTTGAGAACGTTAGTAACGAGCTGCTAAAAATCTATATTTCTAAATTCGGGCAGCGTTTTAAAGACATTCTAAGACATTTTTCAACCTGTTTTGCTTTAACACCAAATTATCAACACCTGATACCGACACGTTTAACCTTATGTATCTGTGTTATGTTTATCGGAGGACTATGAATCTCCAATCTCAAATTACTTATATCAATCACGTGCACAATCTCGAAAATTATTTCGGTGTACTTCATTAACACCCTGTATAGAGAGTAAAAAATCTGATGTGTTCCATTCACATGACTTTCTCTACAGCTCTGCAATAAATTATTGTTAAAAAGCTTATGCTTCTATTTACTTCCTGCTAATCGAGAAACAATTAGCAGAAATAGTCTTATTACTTGCTTTCTTGTAAGTAGAAGCGAAATAAGGGAGTACCATAGGTTAAAGTGATAGTCAAAAGCTGGTTGCTATTTGACTGATGTTCCTTTGTTTGTATGGACACGAGTTCACAAAGTCCTGTATGAGAAAAGTATATTTTTATAGCTGAAACCAAAAACAAGGAATATCTCAAAAACAATCAACTCCATGAAAAAATGTATATTACATAAATTGTGTGTTTTAAAGTGCTCTACATTTGTTGTGTGGTAAGTTTTTGTCCATTTCTTACGGTTTAACAGTTATGCAAAATTCCGTAAAATTGACCCAGAATAAAGTAGTCTTCAGAGGTCATTCCCATAAAATTCAAAATATACATTTTATTTGTCAGGTAAATATCTTTAATATACGATGTTTTAATCAAAATAGTTAGAGCCATTTTTTAGAAAATCAAACTTTTCGAAAAAAGTTTCATGTAAAGGCTAGTTTGGGGTGGAGGGATTTTTCTCAAAATCTTCCTGTCGCATCCCTGGCAGATACTAAACTTAAATACCAAGTTTGGTATTTTACCGACTTTTCGTTTTTGAGTTATCGTGTTCACAGACACGCGGACACACACACGGACCTTTCTCTGAAAATACTTTTTTTTGGATATAGGGGAGCCTAAAACATATTTCCGGTGAAATTTCGGCATCGAATTTTTGGTGGAGTGCAATACCTTCTCTATACACTATGTACATAGTGCGAATAGAGAAAGTAAAAAAAGAATAAACCGGGCTTAAAGGCCATTGTCCATTGTACTTCTCTTCTTTCGCATGCGCTGCGGCAAACGTCCTCAGTGACGTGTGCATGTCCTAGTTGGTTTCTCAGTCCACGGCCTCTAACAATTTTAATTAAATGAATATTAAAGATACCTATTTCCAAATAGATTAAATATCTTTAATTTTCTGGGAATTGTCACTAAATGCCTCCTCTTTCTGAATTGATTTTGCATAACTGGTAACCCTAAGAGAAGGTCAAAAACTAACTACAAAAAAAGTACCATTAAAACACTCAATTTATGACATATGCAATTGTTTTTTTAAGGTTAGCCATTTTCGATATATGCCTTGTTATTGGTTTTAATTTTAAAATACTTAAAAAGGTTTTAAAATCCTGTAATTTAAAGAGAACTAGTTGCAATCACAGAGCAACCACGTTTCAAAAGATGTTATTATTGTTTTAGCCTAGCAATTTCCATTATTTCCCTTTTACTTTTAAGGAATCAAATGTAATCCTGTTTCTGCTAATGTTTATCTCACTTAGCATGAAAAAGAGTAAGTTTCTCTTGAATCATTTGTAACAGATATATAAAGAAAGGCATGTGAATGGAACGCATCAGAATTTTGACGAATAATTTGCAGGATACTCCATAAAGAAATTAATGTGAAAGTAACATCTGAGTTTTCATAATTTTTGTATGACTGTAGCATGCGCATCCTTTTACATCCACGAGGTGTCTTTCCAGTCCCTCTGTGATTCTGCCGTGCTGCCCATCATATTTATCCGTGATACACATCCGTATGTGAGCCGTCATGCTATAACATTTTATTTGGGCTTCTTTAGGGGAAGTATTTAACATTCTGTTGCTGTAGCCAAACTCCTTGAATATATACAGGCTCGCCGTGCCGTCAGAGCGAATTTCCTCACTGAAAAGGACCGGTAAATACCGGTTGTTGATATATGCTGATGGAGAAAACGTTGCATCTCATTTGCTGTTGAAACAAGTATACAAACGACATCAAAGCTGATGCTTGTTTACTAGGAAAAACAAGTGATGAACTAACCAAGGCACGTAGAGATTAGGTCTCTGTAAGGGTAATGGTTAACCATAATTTTCATTCCATAGTGCTAGAGAGTTTACGAGCCTCTCAAATTGAAGGCATATTTAACAACACAGGATGATTATTAGGGATGCCACCAATATACCTCAATAAGTTTAAGGGACACTTAGATTGACAAGAGAAACCTACTACTATACTCATATCGTAAATACCGCAAGAGTTTTCCTTTGTCATTTATGTGGTATAGTTCCTTCGTTTTATGCCTAGGCCGCGAATAGCGCAAATACGAGCTCTGCATACAGTCTACTACAATGTGAGGGTTGCCCTCGGTGGTGGTGTGCTTAGCTTCATAAACTCAAGGTCATGGGTTCAAACCCGACGGAGTACGATGCACATTTTCGGGCGTAAAAAGTCTTACCATTGCTTATAAGGAAAGTAAAGCCTTAGACTTACGACGCGTTAAAAAAAAACCCTCAATTCTGATAAAGAAGACTGTGAGCAAATTGATGTGTTCTTTCACGCCGAATACTAGAATGGGACGAGAGAAGCACAGCGGTTAAAGAGCGTCCATGAATAAAAATGCTTATTTCCAACTACACTGCGGGGTTTTCTGCTTTGCTTATCCCGAGTTTTGTTAACATACATGTATTGATTACTATCCATCTCATAAGTGTTTTTGCATGTGGTGCCCATTTGTGCGTAGACTTTCTTAACATCGTCGGATGAAATTACAAATCAGACGCCTAGGTTCTTCTTACTAATGGCTATAATTTCTGCACTATAGTCACATTGTAGGATTTCAGTTTTAAAAGTTTAGCAGTTGTATGAGCAGAGGTTTATAAAACACACACTTGCTGTGCAGCACGGCTGAGAGACTTTTTAGGCGAGCGTTCGAAAGTAACACCAATTTTGTCTAGTTTTCTCTCCGTTAGAACATGTTTTCGCTTCTTTGGTTTAGCAACTAGGAATTAGCTTTTTATTATCACTTTAACCTATGGTATTCTCTTATTTCGCTTCTACTTGCATAGAAGCAAGTAATAAGACTATTTCTGCTAATTTTGTTCTGAATTAGCATGAAGTAAATATAAGCATAAGCTTTTTAACAATACTTTGTTGAAGAGCTGTAAGATCAGAGTTTTTATTTAATGATAAAAACTTTGTAAATATTTTAGATCACAAACTAGCAGTTCGACACAATATTATTTTTAAACTACATGTTCTGATGTTTAAATATTAGTAGCTGCAAAAGATACCAGAGAGCACAGTATTTATGCAATTAATTATGGTTTGTGAATTATTTATAAAACTTAGTTTTGATCATTTGTTTTCTTTCCCTATTTTCTATAAAACTCTCTGCCAAAGCTAACCTTTTTGTGTTTACGAATACAGGAATTCGATGTCTGACCTATTCACGCAATGGCGGTGAAGCTTTTGAAATACCACAACGTAAACTTAATTTTAGAATGCGTATAGAAACGTTTTAAATTCTGTTTCAGACTTAAAATGTGTGTAAATATTTAAAGCCTTTAATAAAAGTTTAAATTAAAGCCTTAATGTGGTGCAGTTTGCGCGCCGTATATTGCGGTAATTTTCGATATTGGACTGAGTGAGAAATTCCGTTACGTGTTTTATTTCCAGTGTTGGTTTACAACGGCATCCAATTAATCAAAGTTTTCTCAATACCCTTAATTAAAATACAAAACCATTACGGAAAAGGGATTTCAGTAGCAGATTACAAAATACGAATGCATATGCGTTATAATCCAATTGCAACAACATAATCTAAATTGAGCACTTATATTCTGTGCTTGAAACAGAGGACTAATTTTGGGTTCCCATGATTTGACTTTTAGTGTGCCGTGAGTATTTGACACTATTTTTTAAGGATAACAGATAGATATCCGTGTCTTGTTATTAGTTACTTTCTCTACACGTACATCCAATGTAAACAGTAATTAGAAAAAGTAATGTAGACTGCCTCCAGGGTCGAGTGGTTAGCCAGCTGACTTCTCACCCGGAGGTCCTGGGAATTTTTCTTCAACCAGAATTATTCCCTACCCTCCACAGAGTCTAGAAGTATAATGGCTGTTTCAAAACTAACATCGAACCAGATAGCAATCAATGAGCTTACACTTTGACTTGTCCGAAACTTGATGTAGCTTTTAAACTCTTCTATTTAAAGCTGTATGTGTGTTTAAAAGTCGCACACGTATGGGATTAAGCAGCAAAGGAATAACGTTTGTCATACGCCACGTAAACAGGCTCAGAACGTGTTATACGAAACCCACAACAAAACCCACATGCAACGTTATCCATTACTAAGGTGACCTGTCCCGCGCTGGCGTGTCTATCAAAACACCCCTACAACACGCGACTGGAACCTTCACTACCAACCGGTATCACTCTTGGCGAGGGCTAGTCACGAGCCATTTGGTTATGTACGACTGCCTAAGCCATGGTGCTTTCTTGGCAGATTTTGTAAGTGCAGAATTTAGAGCTGAAAATTATATTCACGTATCACGTACGGTATGACCAACAAGGTTCACATCTTCGTTTGGTGTGACAGTGAATGTGTGTGTTTGAGGAAAATAAAACGAGTTAAAACCAACGTAAAGGACCTACAGACAACGAGTTGTTTGTAATGCAAGCCTCCGATATGACATTAGATGTTAATAAAAATGATATTGTATTCCACTGAAATCTCAATACAAAAGTTTTAACGAAAATATAAATGTTGTGGTCCCTGAACAAAAGAACAATTTTAAAAAAGGTCAGTACTTGTGTACGCGTTTTATTAAAAGCATACAGTGACTGTCCCGAAACTTCCAAAATGAGGTACAGATAGCGGTTGTTGTTTCAAACAACAACAGTAGTAAAAAGTAACAACCTTAGAACGCCTAAGTTTGAAGTTTGACGATATTACATTGTTTAGCATTTGTTTGGCAGCCATCATTATGAATGTTCTCAACAAATTTGCAAACATGGATAAAACTGGTCATCGTTATGTGATACAATACTTTCATTTGAAACGTCTTAGCCCAACTAACATTAAAACTGAGCTAAATTCTACTTTGGAAGAGTCTGCTCCTTCATTTATAACTGCGAAATATTGGGTGGCAGAGTTTAAGCGCGGATGTACGAGCTGTCAAGACGAACATCGCAATGGTCGAACAAATGAGGTTACCAGTCCAGAAATTGTAAAGATAATACACAAAATGATATTGGAGACCATTGACTTAAAGTGTACGAGCTAGTATACACTTCAAAAAGTTCTGTACATCGTATGCTGACTGAAAATTTGAATATGAGAAAGCTGGTGCAAGGTGGGAGCCGCGTTTGCTCATAATAGAATAAAAACAGCGTTGTGAGGAGTTTCAGTCGAAATTTTGTCAATGTTTCGCTGCAATAAAGCTGAGTTTTTGTGTCGATTGATAACAATAGATGGAACCTGGGTTCATTACTTCAAATCTGAGACGTATGAACAATTAAAACTGTGTATTGGAAGGGGAGAATCGGCTCCAAAGAAAAGGAAATTAGTTCCATCTGCAGGTAAGGTGTTGGCGTCAGTTTTCTGGGAGGCACGCGGAATAAATTTCATTGATTATCTCAGAAAAGAAAAGTAATCAATGGCGAATATTCTGCGAACTTACTCATTACAGTGATTGAGTGATGTAATTGAGCAAAAACTGAGCATTTAGCGAAAAATACATTTTTGTTTCATCAAGACAATGCACCAGTTCACACGTCCATTATCGCCATGGCCAAAGTTTGAATTGCTTCCTCATGCACCCTATTGGCCAGATTTAACCCCCTCTGATAATTTTCTGTTTCGAAACTGGAAGAAATGGCTTGGAGGTAGAAGATTTGCCAACAGTGAAGAGGTGGAATCTGCAGTTGATGGTTATTTTACAGACCTCGATATTTCCCACTATAAACAGGGTATGGAAGCTATTGAACATCGCTGTGAAAAGTGTATCGAGCGGACAGGAGCAGAGAAATATAGATGCTTTTCCCCACAATTTTTATGCTTTCTTTGTTAGGTTGAATACTTCTGGGAGAGCCCTCTCTAGTAAAACAGTTAAAAGTTTGTTATATTGGTATACTCCTCCTATATTTAAATTACACCAAATAATGATTTTTACTTTCTCTATACGCACTATGTACATAGTGTATGGAAAAGGTATTGTAATGCAGCCAAAAATTGGATACCGAGATTTCACCGGAAATACATGCTTTGGGTCTCCCTGAATAAATAAAATAAAAAAATTAAAAAAAAAGGATTTTTAGAAAAAGGTCCGTGTGGTCCGTGTGTCTGTTTGTCTGCCTTGTGTGTATGTGTGTGTGTCTGTGGACAGCATAGCTCAAAAGCGAAAAGACCGTTAAATATCAAACTTGGTATTTAAGTTTGGTATCTTCCAAGGATGCGACATGAAGATTTTCAAGATAATCCCCCCACTCTAAACTATCCTTTACATGGAACTTTTTTGGAAAATTTTGATTTTTTCAAAAATGGCTCTACCGGTTTTGATCAAAATATCGTATATTCAAGATATTTACCTGACATATAATGTGTATATCTTGAATTTTCTGGGAATACCCTCTGAAGAACACTTTATTTTGGACGAATTTTTGCATAACTGCTAAACCGTAAGAGATAGACAAATCATTAGCACTCAAATAATGTAGAACACATTGAAACAAACAATTTATTTTATACACGTTTTTTCGTGGAATTGATCGTTTATTAGATATTCCTTGTTTTGGTTTCAGCTTTGAAAAACTTATACCTTTTTCATACAGGAATTTGTCAGCAAACAAAGGAACTTCAATCACTAAGCAACCAGCTTCTGACTATCACGTTAACCTATGATACTCACTTATGGAATACTCCTTGCATGGAGGCAAATAATAAGGCCATTTTGCCAATTTTTTTCTCGATTAACATGAAGTAAATGGAAGCATAAGCTTTTTAACAATAATTTGTTGCAGAGATGTAGAGAAAGTCATGGAATGGAACACATAAGATTTTCTTGTTTTTCTTCCCAAAGTTCTTTCATTTGTTTCACAGACGACTTGAAATCTATTAAGATTTTTCTGAATGTCTTTATCATAATTAAAACTAATATTGCATCCTATATTACTGAAATGTATAATTTATAAAATCATTTTCTTGAAACATATAGTTTATTTTTGTAACGGGTGTGCGTCCGGACTGATTTCTTTTCAACGGAGGTAGGTGCTCGATCAAAATGACAAGTGTCCCGACATCATGAACTCCTTCTGTACTGTGGAAAGGGAGATTGTGAAAAATTGCCTTGTCACTGTCCGCGAAATTGAAAAGTTACCTCCAATACGCTTTCTCCCGCTTATTCAGTGATAAACCTGGCACTTCTCCAAAGAGACGGCATAGAACGTGATAAGTCCGGGTCACATCAGTAATATTTATGTAAGATTTAATTTTGAAATCCAACTTTGTTTTATATAACAATACTTATATTTTTATGGGTCTATACCTGGCTGGTCTCATATGTAGTTACCAGATTTAAACATCCTGGTGTGTTTCATTCACATAACTTTCTGAAGCTGTTCCAAATATAAAATATCCTTACAAAATATTATTATTTTTATATAATGCTAATCGAGATAAATATTAGCATAATTGGTCCTATTGTTGGCTTTATTTTAAGCAGAAGGAAAATAAGGGAGCACATTAGCCTAAAGCGATACTCAGACCCTTTAAAAGCTCGTCGCTATATGAAATAAGCGGTTTGCTTATTTGAAATAATTTCTGTTTGCTTTGTATAGTCTTGTTTGAGAGAAGTATTTTAAATATGAAACCAATAACAAGTAATATCTCAAATAAAATAAATCATATTTTACATAAATTATGTGCTTTGACGAGAATTTAATTTTTGTGTGGTAAGTTTTTGTCTCCTACGGTTTACCAGCTTTGGCAGTTTCAAAATCTTCGTGTCTCATCCTTGGAAGATACTAAACTTAAATACTTAATTTGGTATTTAACGGAATTTTAGTTTTAGAGTTATGCTATCCACACACGGAACTTTATCTAAAACTTACTTTCTGAACTCAGGGTGCCTCAAAACATATATTCCGGCGAAATCTGGATATCAAATTTCTGGGTGGAATACAATACGTTCTCTAGCCCTTTCAGACCTGACTTTTTATGCTTCATTGAAAAAATTATCTGTGAACCTCCTCGTCCATCTTGTAACAAAAGCTCCAAAGTAGTTTTAAACTTGGCCACAGATGGCAGCACAAAACTAGAAAACTTGAAAAACATAACAGTTCACACCCCCAAGTGATCTAAATAGTAATTATAGCTTTTAAATGTATTACATAGTCTGTAGAAAGTTATGTCGACTCCAATGGACATCGG
The DNA here is from genome assembly GCA_030762935.1 of Hymenopus coronatus. Taxonomy (NCBI): domain Eukaryota; kingdom Metazoa; phylum Arthropoda; class Insecta; order Mantodea; family Hymenopodidae; genus Hymenopus; species Hymenopus coronatus. The sequence goes on along the minus strand of CM060898.1, from coordinate 82,740,696 downwards.
GACTGAAAGGTACTATGCATTTTGTATGTAAATACGGCTCTGAGAAAGTAAAAATATGTGTTTCACCCAAATGAAGTTCTATACATCTCTACAAACATTTGATGCAAAAGCTTATTCTTCTATCTATTCTATAGTAAGCCCGATAACATTAACAAAACTAATGTCATTACTTACTTCCTTATAGGTTGGAACGATATAAGGAAATAGAAAGGTAGAAAGATACTATGCTATTGCTGGAATTTAAACTACAGATTCTTGGAGTCCGTCCAGTTGCTCTAACCACTAACCTACTATGGCAACACGCGGGCATGTCACTAAATCCACCTACAGACTCACTTTTTTCCCGGTAAACTTAAGAACGAGAGCTTACGAAGTTTGTAAGTTGCCATTTGAGATCTGAGGCAATATTTATATCCTAACCTCAAAATTTGCTGACATTTGAATTTCACTTCGATTTTTGTAATATTTGATGTTCAAAATCATTAGAGCCATTTTTGAGAAAATCAAATTTTTCAAAAATGTTTCCTTGTAAACGGTAGTTTGGGGTGAGGGATTTTCCTCAAATCTTCGTGTTGCATACTTGGTATATACTAAACTTATATACCAAGTTTGGCATTTTATCGGCTTTTCGTTTTTGAATTATCGTGTTTGCAGACACACGACACGCACGAACCTTTTTCTAATTTTTTTATTCAGGAGACTCTAAAACATCTATTTCCGGTAAAATCTCGCTATCTGTTATTTTCTCTGTACATACTATGAACATTGTGTATAGAGGAGGTATTGTAAGGTACCCAAAAATTCGATATAAAGATTTCACTGGAAAAAATATGTTTTGGGACCCCTGAATCTAAAAAAAAAGCATATTTAGAAAAATGTCCGTGTGTGTGTGTTTCTATAGGTAGCATAACATAAAAACGAAAAGACCATTAAATACCAAGCTTGGTATTTAAGTTAGGTATCTTCCAAGGATGCGACACGAAATTTTTCAAGAACACCCCCTCCCCCACCCGAAACTACCTGACAAATAAAATGTATATCTTGAATTTTCTGGGGATAGTCTCTGCAGACTACTTTATTCTGAATAAATTTTACGGAATTTTGCATAAATGCTATACTGTAAGAGATGGTCAAAAACTTACCACGCATAAAAATGTAGAGCACATTAAAACACACAATTTATGTTATATATGTTTTTTCGTGGAGTTGATCGTTTTTGAGATATTCCTTGTTTCTGGTTTCATCTTTGAAAAACGTATACTTTTCTCATACGGGTATTTGTCAATCCCTGTTAATTCAAACAAAGGAAGTTCAGTCACATAGCAACCGGCTTTTAAATATCACTTTAACCTATTGTACTCCCTTATTTCGCTTCTAGTTACAAGGGAGCAAGTAATAAGACTATTTCTGCTTATCTGTTCTCGATTAGCTTGAAGCAATAGAAGCATAAGTTTTTTAACAATAATTTGTTGCCGAAATGTAGAGAAAGTCATGTGCGTGGAACACATCAGATTTTTAGGGTGGAATGCAACACCTTCTCTATACACTCTATACATATTACGTATAGAGAAAGTAATAAGGCATCAATACCTTTCACTTTAAAGTTTCTACTTTGGGCATAGGTATTTATCAAATCAGCTATTATTAACATTATTAAAATTTAAATTTATAATAAGATAAAAAATCTGGTGTGTTCCATTCCATTGAACAAACGATTATTCATTTATCTACGTCGAGATAAACATTGCCAGAATTGTTCTCATTACTTGCTTCCTTTATGTGTAGAAGGAAAATAAGGGAATACACTGGGTTAAAGGGACTGTCAGATCTTTTAAAAGCAAAAAAATATGTAGATCACGTTGAAACACAGTTTATGTCGTGTATACTTTTTCGTTGAGTTAACCATTTTTGAGATATTCTTTGTTATTGGTTTCCATTTTAAAATACTTAAAATGTTCATATACGGAAATGTGTCAACTCCTGGAAATTCAAAGAAACGGAATTTATCCTCACGGTAACCAGCTTTTAAAAGATGACAATCGTTTTCTCAAAATACATTTTCCTTATTTACATTCTAATTTCAAGAAATAAGGCAATTCCTGATAATGTTTTTCTCGATTATCATGAAGCAGATATAAGAATACGTTTACGTGTAGAGAGAGTAAAGAATATAAGCAAAAGTTAGACAAAATTAAAACGTGACTGCTTAGGAGCAAAAATAAGCAAAACTTTCATAAATGTATTATGGAAAAAGTTCATCGTTTTTGGAAGTACTTCAACCTCTTCATAGGCACTCCTAAAGTGAATATCATGGAGCTGTGTTATTAGAATAGTACTTTTCATACTTTTTTCACTTAAATTGCTGCTCTACTATTTTCCGACTTTTTGAAAGTCACATCTATAACGCTCTTTAACGAAGTTCTTCATTGCGTTCTTTCCAAACAGTCTGGTGTGTTGAACGCGCACATAACATAAAAGACAAAAAAATTTGCAGTGCGATCCTATGTAATAAAACATCTGAAAATCCAAGCTGAGGATCTCATAATGTCCTGCATATGGGAAATAGCATATAGAAAGCACATATAATATACGAATATGTAAATGAAAAACTCGAAAAGAGGGGAGGGGAGCTTTCTCTTCTGTGTTTCACCGGTGAATAGCTTTTTACAGGAAATGAAAGAGCGTATTATGTAATCATCTCGCATTTCCGAGATATGAAATGCGAGAACAGACGAGGACTTCAGATAAAAAAAATATGAACTATGGTATATTAAAATCCATTATAATAATTAAATCTGTTCAAATAATCCATACTAGAATAAAAGACTGATGCATTAATTATTTTTACAAATACCTTTACTTCGTATTCTAAGAAGAAAGTATAGAGGCTATGTATCATACAAAACATTTACATTCTCTACTACGTATAATAAGCAGGGATAGTATTATATTGCTCACAAAAATCTTGTGTTACATTCACACTAGTTTCTCTGCCTATTTTGAAAAAAAACTATTCTTCCAAATGCTACTTTTCTACCTAGTTCATACTAATCTAGATAAACGTTAGGGAAGTAATTTTATCTATAATTTTAAGATCCGGTCGGTATGTATGTAGGTGTGTGTGTGTGTGTACCTTTAAATTCCATTCTTTGTGGATGAAATAAAGGAGGGAGGACACCAATGACACCTGAAAACTATTGGGGAATTTAAACCCAAAACTAGGAATAAGTCGGAAATGCTTAACTCTAAAAAATGTATTTGAAATAAATTGTGAATTGTAGTTTATATTAAAACTACTATTCCTGCAAATATAAGCTTTTCATTAAATTCGAATGAACTACAATAAAGTTCATAAAGTCCATTAACTTAAGCCTTATATTAATATATTAAAAATCTTATTTCTTATAAAGTTAGGAGCATAAACTATTTAAAATACATTATCAAAAGGCACATATACGTATAGATAGATTTTGTCTATCTCTTCGGCTTACCAGCTATGCCAAAGTCATGCCGAGGGAAGAGGTCTCGAGAGACTGGAAATTTGAAGATATATATTCTATTTGCGATATGAATATCTTTGGCATGTAGCATTTTATCAAAATCTTAGAACAGTTTTTAAAAAGTATTAAAAAAATTCCGGAAACTCTTCTATGTAAGAGTAGTCTTAGAGTGGGAAACATATTTCTGAAAATCTTCGTAACTAATCCTTAGAATATACTAAACTTAAACACCAGGAGGGGTGTTCAACCAACAATAGACATTTCGTTTTTGTTTTACGATAATCACACAGAGAAAACAGACAATTCAATGTAGATCTCCTTAGAGCTCATGATATAGGTCATATATATTCTTTTTTGTGGAATCAGCCGTTTGCTATTATTGGCTTGAATTTTACAATAATTGTAATTTTCTCAATTGAGAAGTCTTTCCTTATTTCTTTTTTTCTTTTTTCTGTCTCTTCTTAACAGAGATTTTCTCTTACTCATTCAAATAGAATAGAATTTTAAAGTAAAATATAGCGACCCACACTTAACATATTTGACTACCTCTTAAGCTTACTGTACCATTATAATATAAGAAAATGTAATAAAAATAGCAATAGATAACTCAAACAACATAATATAGATAGAAAAATAAAATGTTTTAAGAATAATGTGTTGATTAGTTGATAGAGAAAGTTATACGTGTATAACACCAGGTTTTGCTTTTTTTTTTAATTTTTGGACCCTTCAGATAAAGATTTTTCATTCTACTCAAAATAACAATAGAAAGACTACAGTAGTATAGAATGAAAACAAATGCTTCATAGAAAAAAAACAAAAAATTAATTAATTTAGTTTAGAAGAACTCCAGCGAAATCGTGATATTCTTTCGTTCCATTTTATTAAATGCTACAAAACCTAAAGCTTTTAATAAAACTGTTAAGCTTCAAATAACTTAATAACATTCTGCAATATATTATTGGTTTTCAAGTACTTCTCAATTTTAATGCAAATTCTACAATGGACTGATAATAAATAAATTCATGGTTAAAAATCAATAAAATTCTTCTATTACAAATTACATGGATCAAAGTCTTTTTTTCTCGAAATTTACCATCGATTAAAGTACTATATACTTAATATTTTATGTAAAGAATTGAATACTAATTCAAAATCTTCTCGGGCTTCTAACCAGATAAAAACTTGGCTTGACACCAACGTTTCGAAGAAGTGCATCTTCCTCGTCTTCAGTTCAGTTCAGTTTTTACCTGGTTAGAAGCCCGAGAAGATTTTGAATTAATACGTCACCAGGAAAGCTTCAGTTCTCAATTGAATACTGTTTAATTTTATGAGAATAGGCTGTAACATCTGTTAAATTTGAAGGAAATTAATTTATATAATTTTTGCCACACTATAAGAGAGAATAATTATTACAATAATAATGTTTTATATCTATAATGTGCATTTGTTTAAAACCGACCGAAATTATGAGAAACATTTACACATATATTACAAATACCTAATTATAATAATATTGTAATATCATTTTATATTAATAGTAAAATATTAAAGTAATATTTATGTAACATTTTATGTAAAGAATAAAATACTTATTTAATTTTATGAAAATAGACTGTAACATCTTATAAATTTGAAGGAAATTATTATTACTATATTAATATCTTTAACTTTTCTTTAAAACCGACCGAAATTATAAGACACATTTACAACATATATTACAGATACGTAACAATGTCACACTCTAATATAATGTTATATTAATAGTAATACTACTTTTCAGGCTCAAGCTGCTCTCATGTATGATGCAGTGTTCGTTCTTGTGGAAGCATTCAACAAACTTCTCCGCAAGAAGCCAGACATGTTTCGGGGTAATATCCGCAGAGGCCAAATCTTCAACAACGGGAGTCGCGGTATCGACTGCAACACCAGCAAAAATTGGGTGACACCATGGGAACACGGTGACAAGATTTCAAGGTTCTTACGGAAGGTAATTCTATAATGAATGTTGTATTAAAACGGTACTTTAAGCGTTACTCTGCACAATTTTCTTATCAATTAAGGTTAAACTGAGTAGAAGTGCAAATCAGTTACTTTTCTATGGTTTTACAATTCAATATTTTCGGTATATTTTGCCGTGATCTGTATGAGGATATGTAGAATTGAAAGATTTACTAATAATGCTATCTTTTTGACGTTTTACCACAGATATAACTAAATGCAAATAAGTTACTGTGTAAATTTCATCCATTTTGCTCTATGGTTTGGAAGTTATGTTTTTATCACGTCACTAAAACAGAAAAAACATTTAAAATTTGGTCTAATATTTTAACCCTAGGTTCACAACAGATATATTTTTTTCAAATTGCCCTAGGTTTGTTTGTATTTATTTAGGCTCCAATTTTCTTTAAGTTATGAATATGCTTTTTTTTGTCATAAAATATAATTTTTATGTTTGAAAATTGTAAGCATATGCTTAAATGCATCTGATATTAAAACTTAGGAAAAGTTTTATTTATTGTATTTCTGTGAACATCTACAGGAAATTTTATATGTGTAACAGAAAACTTCTCCGCAAGGGGAAAAATGCTGAAAATATCTATAGCGAGAAAACAAGGAAAGATTTGAATGCATAGATCACATTAAAATCCTCCAGGTGAGACCCTCAGCTTTCCTTTTCCTCTACTCTACTGTTGCCTTTTCTATCGTTTTCTTCTTGCATTGCTGTTTTTCTTCTTCACAATCCCGTTATTTACTTTGCAAGATTCGAATGAGATCTCGAAGTTTTTCTTGCTGTATCTAGTACAATTTCACCTCTAATGCTTTGCTGTAGCTCCAGTTAAAGGATTTAAAAATGATACCTGGTGGCCATCTACACCTTTTTTTATATCCAGGAATGTTTAAATTATTTTATGGAATTAAAATAAAAAAATAGATTCTTGGTAATTTTTCATGAAATTTCAGTCATATATACCTTTCAATTTTTTTTCACTGCTTAAAATATTTCTACCTGATGTCTCGTATCCCTATCTGTGAGGGAACTCTTCAGAAGTTTGCGGTGTTAAGATCGTGTTGACGTTGGGTGCTATAAGCAATGTTACCTTTTGCACATTTGAAACGCCTTCTGCGGTGAGCGCAGATTGAAGGCGTGGGCAAGGCTCATTCCACTACCTGGTAAGGTGAATTTCCTACCGTTGAATTTGCCTCGGAGTTACTCAGCCTGCATGATGATTGACTCACTCGGGGTGGTGCAGCTAATGGGGGTAGTTCAGGGAGTGATCTTATAATGATTAAAACTTATATACTTTCCTGGAGTTTATTCCTTACTAGGAGAAGCGAGATAAGCACATTTGCCTTACAATAATGCTAATTTGTACACCTGTTACGAATTCTAACACTTGGCTGATTACACGTAATTACAGTTCCTTCTTCTTCCTTAATTCTGCGTTATACTATATACATTAGTACGCGTCACTGACTTTAAATTCGTTACACACTACAGTGTCTAACTTTGTGTGAAGAAGTTAAGTTCAGCCCGACGACCGACAGCATAACAGCGACAGATAGATCAGCTAGTAACAGATAGCTCTAAACGGACAGATCATTTTCACGGACAGCTCACGATGTGCCTTCTTAGGCTCTTTATATACAAAAAATACCGCCATGGCGGCCTCTTTCTGATTGGACAGAAAGGCCGCAAGACTGACATAAATATTTCCCAAGAGTCAATTTCCTTACCCCAGGGTGCACTGCAAACCTCACGTGACGTGTCTTGTACAATGAAGAATTACCGTCTTTCGAATTTTACGGTTCACCCCCGTTGTAACTCGATGGTACGTGACTGGACAAAAGAGACCTTTCTTACAAAAGCGCTTCTCATCCCCCTTGACTCTCTTGGCGTCAGCTTTCTTCCAGCTGATTTTTTTCAGTTAAATACATACATTTATACTCTCTTAGCTTTACATTGATAAACAATTAATAACTAATAATAATTTTGATAGCGAAGCTAATTAACGATCTCAAGTTCTTGCTTACGATGCTTCTCTGTCAAGAACTATAAATATTCTAAGTACAAGCAGCTATATATCCTGCCCCGGTCATATAGTGTATAACGTCCGCTTCAACTATTTGTAGAGTGCTGACACTAATGATACATGAATGAGAATTGAGCACCGGTGGAAAGCGATGGCGGGGAAAACCGGAAAATCTGCCCCTGTGGAGCTTTATCCACCACAAATTCAAGGAGATGAGTTCTGCTGCTGTTTGTATTTAGCACGATGGATTCGGAGTTAGGAAAGTATGGGAATCCAGGTCTTTCTTAAAGTTGTTTGTATGTTTGCAGATTTCTATAATGTTTAGTTGTGAAGTTTAGGCAAACCATTCAACCTTGGCAACTTGGCCTCGGAGTGCAATAAGCTATTTTTTGTATCCTAGATAATGAATGGCGAATTTCTGAGCTTTTTATTTGTTTTATCCAAACTTGTAGAGGTGAATTCAACTGATACCATGTTGTATACCGTAGGGTCTAATACTTCGCAAATTTTCTCGTTATAATCTGTGGTGTTTTGCTGGCAATGATAGCATACTTTATTCTGGCTTCAGACCTTTCAAAGTCCTTCCTTCGTTTTCCATTGAACATATAGGCTAGAGAATGTATTGTATTCCACCTACAAATTGAATATCGAGATTTCACCGGAAATATATTTTTGCGGTCCCCTAAATCCGAAAAAATAATTTTAGAAAAAGGTCTGAGTTTGTGTCTGTATGTATGTGTCTGGACAGTGTAGCTAAAAAGGAAAAGTCTGTTACTACCCAACTAGGTATTTAAGTTTAGTATATCCCAAGGATGAGACGCGAATATTTTCAAGAAAATCCTCCCACACCAAACTATCCTTTACATAGAAAGTTTTTCAAACATTTTAACTTTCTCTAAAATGGCGTTTAATAAGATATCGTATATTGAAGATATTTACATCACAAAAAATATATATAGCTTCAATTTTCTGGGAATAGTCTCTGAGGACCTCTTCATTCTGGTTGAATTTGCATATTTTTTCATAATGGTTAAACTGTAATAGATAGACAAAAACTTACTACACAAAAATGTAGGTTTCGTTAAAAACACAATTTATGCCATATACAGTTTTTTTGTGGAGGCAACCGTTTTTGAGATATTCATTTTTATTGGATTCGTTTGTAACTAGTTAACTTTTCTCAAGCGGGACCATACAAAGCGAACCGAACCTAATTTTTTTTACATGGCAACCAGCTTTTAAATGATTTTATTATCACTTAAGTCCAATATTACCCTTAGATTAGAATCCCTTCTACTTACAAGAAAGCAAGCAATAAAATCATCAACATCAACTCTTCATGGTTATGGGGAATTCTCCTGTTCCGGTCTCATATTTCTTACCATCTTTTAACTGGTCTGCCTATTGCTCTGTAGTCTAGAGGTTTATATTTGTATGACTGAAATGGAATGCGAGAGTTATCCATTCTATGTAAATGACTTTTCCATTTGTATCTATTTATTTGCATCCTTTCTTTTAAGGAAGATAAATCTAATTATTTCCTTATGTCTTCGTTTCTAATGTGATCTTGCTTGGTGCATCCTTTTACTGTTCGGAGATATTTCATTTCTGCCACTTGTATTTGGCTCCAATCTTTCTTTTCAAGTGTCCATGTCTCCAAACCATATAATAAAACTGTAACTGCCATTGTCTTTTAGAATTTTAGGTTTGTATCTTTTTTGTTTTTTGTTTTTTTCAAGGTACGAGCTATTACTCCACAAATATATTGGAACTTACTCAGTTTATTATCTTATAATTGTTTGTTTTAAAAGTTACGGTACAACCCAAGTAGTTAAATTTTCCCACCTTTTCTAACACTTTATTGTTTAACACTATCTTTGATCTTTTTATATGTTTTCCTATTAATGCCTTTGATTTTTCTACTGATATACTTAAACCATAATCCTGAATCAATTTTTGTAACCTGTGCATATTTATTTGCAGCTTGTCTTCTCTGTCTTGTATTAACATCATGTCGTCTGCAAAGAGTAGTATATTTAAGGTATTATTTTTATTTATTTTTATTCCTAATGGTACTTCATCCTTAAATTTCTGAGAATATCGTCCATATAAATATTAAATAAAAGTGGAGATAAGCTACATCCTTGTCTTAAACCATTATTAATTATCATATCTCGTGATAATCGTCCATTTTCTAAAACTATTTTTATTGGAATAAAACCAAATCTATTAATATTAATCTACATAAAAGGGTAATCTTTTGCAGTAAAATTTTGATTTTTCGAACAGTTAGAGCAAAGTTATATGAATGGAAACCATTAGAAAATTAAATGTATACTTTTCAATACTTGCCGTTATATTCCTGAAGAAAGCAGACATTATTACCGTTCTAGCGTCAAACACAGTAATGATTTTCTGTAACAATATTGTAGAATAGCGGAGTTAGAGGAGTGCTCACTCTTCTCACCCCAGCCGGTAATCCTAGGGGGCGAGGGACCCAGAGGATTTAAGCATGTGAAAGGACATGGAGATGGATGACCTCCTGGGGTGAGCGAAGTAGAAGAGATAGTCAACCTTAAGCTATAGATGGTTAGGAGATGATTAGAGACTGTGCAATAATAGAAGCAGCATTACCTTATATACTATATTTTAATTAAGAAATTTGCTATGCCTAGCTACTTATGAAAGAGGCCGCGGCATAACTATCTGAATGATATCTTGAAGTACGGCTTCAAAAGTTTACATAGAACTTATAGCTGAAATGGACTGGCTATCCATTGAAAGTTTGAGTCCCAGCTACTGTAGTCAAATGCTCCTGTGGTAAAGGATGGGGAGGGCCCAGGTAAAATAACCAGTGTGATATGCTTGGATTCTGAGGGATGGATTTTGCTCATTGTTTAAAAAAAACAGCAGTTTTATTGAATAAATATTTATAATTTTACAATATAAAACAGTTATAACTAGTCTAATTTTATTGTTGAAGGTTAGTTTAATACGAAATTAGAAAAAAAATGGTCCACTAAAAGTACTAAAAGATTTTATTAATTATATTTTGTCCTCAAGTGCAACACCATACAATAAAGGGTTAAGAAAGGTACTTCAGCGTAACAGCCTACCTATCTAAACGATGCTTTGAGGTACGGCTTCAAAAGTTAGCATATGGACTGCAAGATTCAGAGAGTCAACACTAGGTTGACTAGACTTCTTATAAATGTTTGTTAGACCTCTCAACGCTTATGAGTTTCCTTGTCCTCTGCGGAGTGGCACATTTCAACACTTTGTCTAAAGATTTAGTCTTAATACTAACAAGGTTGATTCGCGGGGTGTCTCAGCTATACTGAAGTACAAATAAGCCTTTATTTCGTGAGTTATACTGTTACATAAGCGGCTCTTGTTTTAATTCTCAAACCGGTTTTTATATCCTTTTAAACTGCACCACAACTGAACTCGCCTAAATACACGTGACGAAGTCGAAAGTTTCGAGTTCGAGCCTCAGCGATTGCAGTAAAATGTGCCTGTGGTAAAACATGGGTAGGGCTCAAGTAAAATAACGGGTTTGATTGCACGCTAGGATACTGACGGGGTTACATTTGTCTGTTTGTAGTTGCATGGATTTTGAACTTTATTATTGAAATACCAAACTTGGTATTTAAGTTAAGTATGGTATCTTTCAAAGATGCGGCGACAAGATTTTCAGGAAAATCCCCCCGACTGTTTAACATTTTTCATATTATTGGTTGATTTAAAAAAAAATGACTAGCGATTTTGATTAAAGTGCCGTACATTAAAGATATCGACATGGCAAATAAAATGTATATCCTGATCTTTTCGAGAATAGCCCCTGCATTCCTAGTCATTCTAAATGACTTTTGCATAGCTGATAAATCGTGAAAGATATATAAAAACTTATGCTGTAAAAATGTGCATCACGTTAAAACACACAATTTATGTCCTATACATTCTTTTGGAGAACTAACTTGAGATACTCCCTGTTATTGGTTTTAATTTTAAAACCAAGTTTTTCTAAAACGGTATTCCCTCATCCGTTTCATCACTCTTTTGTTTTACTCCTTGCTATGGAAATAAAATCTAATTTAACTGATAACTGCACAGCAACAGCTTTTAAAAGATTTGACTACCGCTTTATCTCGGCGTAGATGATAGAGAGTAGAGCTTGTTAGCAACTCCTAGACAACTGCGATCTATCAACCACGGAGGAAGAGAAGAAGGCACATAAAGAAACGACGAGCTACGCGCAGAGACGCAGGAAGTCCCTAACAGTTCACCAGATGGCAGAACCATGGATGGAGGCTACACAAACGCCAGGAGGCCAAAAGGAGGCCTCTACAACGGCACCTAGCCCCAACTAGCACAACCAGAGGGACCTAAGTTTCATTTGGAGCATACAACCTTGCCATCTGCCTGCAAAGTCTCAAGCCACACCTGTGCTGACCTGAAAGATGAAGAAGGGAAGAAAATAAAGGAAAGAAAAGAAAATAAACCGTGGTATACAACACCCGAGCATTCGCCTAATCGGGCCCAGGAAAACCACGGAAAAACCCAAGGCCAGAGAGCGTGGTCGACGGGGAGCGGACACGGACCTCCCGAATGCCAGCCCTAGACGAAACGCCTGAACCACCTAGCTTTGCAATTTCCTTTTATTTTCTTTCTGCTTACAAGGAACTAAGACAATTTCTGGTAGTATATTGATTAGCAATATATTGATAACAGAATTATCTTTTGTAAGAATATTTTTTAAGAACAGACGAGAAAGTCATGAGAATGGAATATATCAGATTTTTATGGTACGACACCGGTGCAAATTATGTAACTCTTTGACAAGATAACCTAAATCTCTTAGAGGGATTTGTCGAGAAAGAGAAACAAAGATAACACAGCTTCCTCATGACAAGGCGACACGATGCATTCCGGATTTTATGCTTCGTCTTCCAGTATAAAATTCTTATCCACTTTTCCCTTCCCTTGGTCTGACTCCTAGCATGAAGGGAAAATGTAAGTTAATTAGATTTTAATGTTAAATCAACGTCTGCCGCGAGAGTGGCGTCTCCTGTGAGAAAAGGGGAAACTATTCACTCAAGCATTACATCACTACCAGACCAAGCGGTAGTCAGTGCAGCCAGCTGAAAACGTTGCAAGTTAGCAATGACTTTATAAGAAAAGTAAACCACTGGGTGTACCAAAAAGCTAGCTCCTGAAACTATTGATAAATGTAGAAGGTGGCGGCAGTGAAAACTAATCCGCCTCTTCTTTCAATGTGACTGCACTATTTTTACTACTGTAAATTTCATGCCCAACAGTGTTGCAACAATGGATATTTTTAAGCAACTATCGATTATTAGTATTCCTCAAGTATTGACTGTTAGCCTTCTTTTGTTAGCATTTCAGTTTGTTTCATCAGTGAAGTTAGAAGTTTTCTTTGCGTTCTGCAAAAATACATTCTGAATTCAAGAAAAAATTGAAATTGTGGAAGCAGGTTCGATTAAGGAAACTCGCGATATTTTCGGGGTCAAGAAACCGGATAGGCGGCGTCGTGGTTTAGTGGTTAGACAACTCGTGTCCTATCAAGGAGGTCCGAGTTCGATTCCAAGCACTCGCATGTGGAATTTTTGGAGGACGAAACTGGGTTTGGGCGGGTTTTCTCCGGGTCCCTCGATTTTCCCCCGCCATCCATTTCACCAATTGCTCCATCACTACCTTTACTATCATCCATTTTTCTGGCATATCATATCATCCGCTTCTACACGCTCATATCTAGCTACTGACCGACCATTCGTTCCAGGTTGTTCATTCTGTGGTTTCTTGGTGTTGGCTCCCCGACAGGCCCCTGACTCCTAGGCATCCACTTGTAAGTCCTAGGGAGGTGTCAGTAAGTACGGGGAGGGTGCCGTCTGCGAAATGAAGTAACCGGAAAGAGGACTAGCAGCAAATATTGCAATGGAGAGTCTGTATAAAAATTGGCACACCTATAGATCTGTGCAAAATGTAAAACGACAAAGAATGCCTTCTGTTCGCAGACCAGAAGTTACATTCGCCGAAGATTGTTTAGAGCCCAAAGTAAATTGTCCCAACAGGCTATGTAAGTAGGAGGAGCTACCAGCGGATATTGAAAAGTTCTATTTTGGAGCTATTTCGTGTGACAGTTGTGCCAAAATTGATGATTAAACGTGTTGATTACCGCACGTGGCTTTTGAATAACATCAAAACGATGGTTTGTTAGACCCTTTCCATTACATGAGTATTGAAGCATAGTTTCATCTTTCCGGTCATGCTAGTTCAAAGAACACTAAGTTTGGGCAACGGAGAACCCTAACATTGTGTAGCAGTAAGCACTCCATGATGAAAAAATCGGCGTTTGGTGTGGTGTAACATGAACGTGCATCATGGAACCGATGTTTTTTGACACTATCCTCGACACGGTTGAACCGATGTTTTTTGACACTATCCTCGACACGGTTGAACCGATGTTTTTTGACACTATCCTCGACACGGTTGAACCGATGTTTTTTGACACTATCCTCGACACGGTTGAACCGATGTTTTTTGACACTATCCTCGACACGGCTGAACCGATGTTTTTTGACACTATCCTCGACACGGTTGAACCGATGTTTTTTGACACTATCCTCGACACGGTTGAACCGATGTTTTTTGACAGTACTCTCGTCACCGGAACCAAAGTGTTTTGATCCTCGACACGGTTGAACGGATGTTTTTGTCATGGTGATCGTATGTCGTTTTACACTTCCCTCGATATGGTTGAAGCGATGTTTTTGACACTACCCTCGACACGGTTGAACCGATATGTTTTGAGACTACCCTCAAAACGGTTGCATATATGGAAATGTTTGATACATTTTGTACTCAGTTCTCTGAGTATGAGAGACAGTACATGCACTTCTTCTAGTGCATGATGTCTTCTCTGAGGAACGCAAAATCTTGTGGTCACCACGCTTGCTGAATCAAACATGTGACTTTTTCCTGTAGGGACACTTGAAGAGCAAGGTCTATGAAACAGAGCCCCCACAATACAGGAACTAAAACACATCTTGAAGATTTCATCATCGATATCCAAAATTTACGCCAGGTGTTTCTGAATACGCTCAAACCTGCACAGCTGTGTATTGATAAGCAGGAGGCCACTATCAACATCCTCAGTAAAAGTATGTTTCATTGTAAAGAAATGGTAAGCCCATTTTATATATTTTTTCTGCAACTTTTCTGTATTTTCTTTACACTTACAAAGAATACATTTATCTGACCATGATGTATAATAATTTCTTTAATATTTCTGAATTATAAGAGAGTAATAGCTAAAAAAATATTGAATCTTTAACTGTTTAGAAGATTTAAAAATTAGGTACGTGTGTAAATTTCTCTAGAATTAACATTTTATTAAGTCAGTTTGCAGCGCCATTAAACGGTATTTAAATTTGGTACCTTCCAAGGATTTACATCCCCACCCCAAAACCACACTTTGCATGCAACATTATTAAAATATTGATTTTTTTCAAAAATGCCTTAACAATTTTGATTAAAATGCCCTATGTATAATATATTTTTATGACAAAAGAAATGTATATCTTGAATTTTCTGCAAATAGCCTCTAAAGAACTCTTCATTTTGGCAAACCGTAAAAGGTATACAAACATTTGCTAAACAAAAAATGTAGGTCACGTTAAAGTATACAAATTATATCATATACATTTTTTGTAGAGTATACCGTTTTCGAGACATTCCGAATTATTGATTTCAATTTTAAGTCAGTTAAACTGTTCTCAAACGGGAAGACATATTGTTTCTCGTTTCTCGTCTGTTTACTGCTCGCAAGCAAAGAGACTGGAATTTGAATTGTTTCACATAGTGACCGGCTTTTAAAGGACTAGAGTATCGCTTTAGCCTGCGCATTTTATTTCCCTTCTCTTTACAAGGAAGCTAGCAATAAAACGAATTCTGATTATATTGATTAGCATAATCTAGATAACAGATTAATGTTTTGAATAAAAAGTTTGTTTATAGAACAGCTAGAGGACAGTATTTAAATGGAACACATTAGATTTTTTCCCTTCTACTTGCAAGGAACCAAGTAATAGGATAATTTGTGCTAATATCTATCTCGATTATCATGAACTACATAGAAAAATAAGTTGTTATAGAGATGTAGAGAAAGTCATGTGCATGCAACGCATCATATTTTTTTAAATTGCATTTCTTAACCAAGTTTTTCATTTTATCTACCAGTACTCGTAGAAGTATTCGTTTTTCTATTAAGGAAAGTATAGAAGAAATCTGTTTTATTCTTAATTTCGCTACTAATGAATTAATAAATCAAATCAATAATATTCCGAAATCATCCGTCTTACAAGTGCTTTGAAGAAACGTACTATCATTTACAAGTGCTTCACCAACTCCATGACACAATTTGCAATTGACTTCCGTATTACGTCAATGTCAGTTGCGCTTGTGAAAAATCAATCGTGTCGAGACCGTCAGTTGAAACTTGTTAAAGAGTTTCCATATATTTTTATTCTTTGATTCATTCTTTCTAAATTTCCGTTCAATCAGCCATCGCAGCTCTTCGCAAGGAACACCCTGTATACGCCATGTGACAACGGTAATAGCTTCAAGAACAGTCAATATACTGCTCAGTGATCAACCTGATCAGTAGAGCCTATTGGTTGAAACTTATTTAACATTTTACAGTTTTATTCACTGGTCCATTCTTTCTAAATTTCCGTTCAATCTGTCGTCGCAGCCCATCGCACGGAACATCCTGCCATGTAATAACAGTACTACTTTCAGGAACAGTCAATATACTGCTCAGTGATACACAGAGAAACATTCGTAAGGTAGCACTTATTTTGTAGACACACTGTATATATAAATATGTATACAAATTTCACTGGCAGGGTCCCTTAAGGATAAAGTTTTAGTGTCTGAGAAGCACGTTTATTGCACCGGTGCCATGAACTCTTGTTTATTACTTTGCAAAATTAATTACATAAGAACACATTAGAGCAGTGGGACGTTTGAAATGTTTGGCAGCAAGCCAAGATCCTTTGGGTAAATCGCAATAACAAAATGAAATCCAAAAGCTACAGCTCTGTGGGGACTAGCCATTGCTGACCCACACTGTACAACGAGCAAAGAGATTACAAGGAGAAAGAGAAACTACTCCCGTAGCACGTATGTGACCCATTCTTCACGGACACGAGTGTCTCCCGAGAAAGCTCATATACTGTCTAGGCAGCAGTTTCTTCCTCTCCCCCCCCCCTTAATGTTCTGGGCAGGAGCAGTTAAATGGGACGTGTTGGGCCCGGAGGCCACACCGTAAATCTGGCCGGCATATCGCACTCCGGGTATCATTAGTCCACCCTGGCCGGCTAGCGCTGGACACTTCCGGTCTGCGTAGGGTAGCCATATCTGTGCTGGAACTAGGTGCCTTCTGAACTTGATAGCCACTTTCATACATGCTGTTTCTGATATGAAAAATCCGATGTCTTTCATTCACATGTCTTTCTCTATATGTATGTAAAAATCTCTTATTGTTAATAATATTGCATGGTGTTGCCATTTGCCAACAAACTTAATTAATAAAACGTTTTAGGTGATTTTTTTTTAACTTCATTTTACACTAACTTTCAACAATAAAATTAAACTAGTTATAGCTGTTTGTATTGTAAAAAAAAATAATATTTTTGCAATAAAACTGTGAATTAGAAAAAAGAGCAGCAGCATAAGTAACGAATTAATTCAAACAATAGCAGGATAAAAAGTTTATTCTTCCATCTTCTTCATGCTAATCGAGATAAACGTTAGTAGAAGTGATGGTATTACTTGCTTCACTGCCAGTAAAAGAAAATTAAGGGAACATAGTATAGTATTTTGGGCTGGGAGAGTTTTGCTTAAAATTTCGTAGGAAGGAATTAAATACCAAATTTGGTAATTAAAGGTCTGTTTATTTTTGAGCTATACTACACACACGCTGACCTTTTTCGAATTTTTTTTTCAAGGACTCTCAATACATGTTTTTCCGCTGAAATCTGTGTATCAAATTTTAGGGTAGAATGCAACACCTTTTCTATACACTATGCACATACTACATATAAAAAATAAAATCACGTTTCTCCTGCTGTGCTGAATATATGACCATTCAGTCCAGTGAGTTAAATGCATCTTTTTCATTGCCATTATCATCATCATCATCATCATCATCATCATCTGCCCCAGCAGCATCATTGTCAAATTCGGCACGATATAATCTTTTTGACCCGTTAAACTTCCCAAAGCTAAAAGTAGTCTTTCCAACATTTTATTGGTCTTCCTACCTCTCTTCTTCCCCTAAGATCTGGTATTGGGTCTTCAGATTTATTCGGACTTTAGTGCCAGGGGATTTAAAAGCACGACGTCATCATTAATTCAGTAAGCCCCTTGTCTCAAAGGGGAGGGGTAATTTGAACCTTGGAATTTGAACCTTGGATTGCATGGAATGCCGATTTCGTAAGCAAGTTGGTGTACTGGGCAGGCAGTACTGTTTTGCACAACGACATTTTGTTTTCTTAATTTATTTTGTGTAGTTTTTTTCTTCAAAATATAGTTTCGGAGTCTGGTCGGAACTCCGGTGCTGTATTTCCTTTCCCTATTCCTCTTTCTTTGCTTTTCCCTAAATGTCCTTTGTTTACCGTTTTATGACAAATGCATATAAAAACACCCATGCCCAAAGTGAGATTCGAACCCACAATCTCCTGCGCCAGGAAGCACAAAAGAGAAGTGCTTTAGCGAGCGCGGCCTTGGGGGACCTGCATTTGCTTTAAAACTTACGCAAATTCATAGCTTTGATTTATTCTCTAAACATCAGCAGTATATTTTTGTTGCTGCTGATTAAATATAGAGTTCGTATCATAAGTTTAATATCAAATAGATTTTATATCAGCCCCAATATAACATTTTATAACGATGTTTCCATTATTAGAAGAAGAAACCTTTATATTCTGGAATGAAATACAACCAAAATATTCAGCATATGTAGCACTCGAGAAATGAGCATGGAAATTTTCAAATATTGTGAGATTTAATGTCTTGTATTAACTTAAGAGCTAAAGACACCTAAATAAATATACATACATTAGATTTGCAAGATGTACATCGTTTGATGTAGATTTTTACTTTCTCTAGCCCGTATTACAATGTACATAGTGGATGAAGAGGGTATTGTATTCCACCCAAAAATTCAATACCGAAATTTTACCGAAGTATAAGTTTTGATATCCAGAGTCCGAATTTTTTTAGAAAAACGTTTCGCGTATGTGTGTCTCTGGAGAGCATTGCTCAAAAAAAAAAAAGTCGGCTGAATGCTAAACTATGTATTTAAGCCCAATATCTTCCAAGGGGTGACACGAATACTCAAACTACCCTTTACATGTAACATTTTTCGAAAATTCTGAGTTTCTCAAAAATGGCTCTAAAGTTATTTAAATCACAAATAAAATGTTTATTTTGAATTTTCTGGCAACATAATCTGAAGGCTTCTTTGTTTTGGATGAGTTTCGCAAAATTTTGCTTAACGGTTAACCGTAAGTGATGGACAAAAACTAGCACTCAAAATATGTAGATCTCGTTAAAACACACTTTATATCATATATATTTTTCTTGTACCGTTGACCGCTTTCGAGATATTCCTTTTTATCGGTTTAACTTTAAACTACCCCACTTTTCTCAAACGGGAGCATGCAAAGCGAACCGAGCTCAATTGCTTCACATAAAGATGAGCTTTTAAAAGATTTGGCTATTTCGTTAGCCAAATTTATTCACTTATTTCATTTCTAGTTTCAAGGAAGCAAATAATCAGACCATTTCTGCTAATTTTTTTCTCTATTAGTATAGTGTGGATAAAAGGATAATATTTTGTAAGAATAATTTTATATGGAATAATTAGAAAAAGCTATGTGAATGAAACACATAAGATTTTTTTCGCATGTTTGTTTTATATATTTTTCTAAAGTAATAGTCCAAGTCATATAACAATGGCAAACATCAGATTCATGTGACAATGACGGATCATTAGAAACCTTCATATGATAACTGAGGGTTCACATGGCCTTTTCTCTACATACAATACCTTCTCTATCCACTATGGACATTGTACATATGAGGCTAGGGAAAGAAAACATTTGTGTGTTCCATTCACGAGACTTCTTTACACGTTCTGCAAAGGACATTTTTAAAAATTCTTTTTCTTTCTATTTCATGCTAACATATAGCAGAATGTCCTTATTACTTAGCACCTTATAAGCAGAAGCGAACTGAAGTAATACACTATGCTAAAGAGATAATATAATGTTCTAAAAGCTATCGCAATGCGACTGTTATTGAAATTTGGAGTAAAATAAGAGAAATACGGACGGATTTCTCTTGCAGAAAAGTATAAACATTTTAAAATTCAAACCAATGCCAAGGAATATCTCGGAAACGATTAGCTCTACAAAAAAATATGTATAGAACATAAAGACTGTGGTATAATGCTTTTATACTCTTTGTGCAGCAAAGTTTTATCTATCCTTATGGTTTCAGAATGAAGAGGACTTCAGATGCTATTCCCAGAAAATTCAAGTTGTACGTTTTATTTGCCATGATAATTCTATAATATAACGGCATTTTAAACCAAAGAGTTAGAGCCATTCTTGAGAGCACCATGTAAAGGGCAGTTTGGAGTGGGGGGATTTTCTTCAAAATCTTCCTGAATATCCTTCAGGGAAATTAAACATAAATACCAAGTTTGGTGTTTAAAGCATTCTTCGTTTTTTGAGCTATGCTAGCCACAGACACACACACATACAAACATACTGACATTTTATCTAAAAATGCTTTTTACTTTCTATTCCTTGAATGTAAATACAATGTACATAGTAGCTAGAGAACCTACTGTATTCCACCCAAAAATTTGATATGGATATTTAAACGAAAATAAATATTCTGAGGTCTCATTAGTTAAAAAAATTATTTTCTCTACACGTACATAGTGTATAGAGAAGGTATTGCATTACAGCCAAAAAGTCGATACCGAGACTTATTTCCCAAGAAATAAATTCTTAGTCACTCCCTGAATTCAAAAATAGGATTTTTATCTGTGTGTGTGTGGCGGGAGGGGGAGCAGAATTGCTCAAAAACGAAAAGTCCGTTAAATATCAAATTTAATATTTGAGTTCAGTATCTTGAAAGCTTGCAACACGAACATTACCAAGAAAACCCCCAATCCCCAACTACTGCTTATATGGCATACATTTAGAAAATTTTGATTTTCTTAAAAATTGCTCTAATGAGTTTAGTTAAAGTTTCCTATTTAAGATATTTCCATAACAATTGAAATGTATATCTTGAATTTTCAGGGAATACCTGTGAATCTCTTTGTTCCATTTGAATTTTTCTGAATTTTGCATAACTGGTAAACGTAAGAGATAGAAAAAGCTTACTGCACAAAAATGTAGATCTCCATAAAACATACAACTTATTTTATTTACCTTTTTCTGTGGAGTTGGCCGTTTTCGAGATATTCCTTGTTATTGGTTTCGGTTTTAAAATCCTTAAACTTTTCTCATAAGAACTAAGCAATCCCTGGCCATCAAAGAAACCGTTTTCAATCTCATAGCAACCAAATTTTGAAACATTTGTCTGTCAGCTTAGCCTAGGTTATTCCCTTATTTTCTTTCTACTTGATACCTTTTCTGCTACTGTTCATGTCGATTAGCATGAAGTAGATAGAAGAATAAATGTATTGATAATTTGATGTAGAGATTGTCATGAGAACCTAACTCATCAGAGTTTTAGAAAAAGTTACGTGTGTACCTGTCTGTGGACTGAATAGCTCAGAAATGAAAACATCGTTAAGGACCAAACTTTGTATTTAGTTTTATTTTCTTTCCAATGAAGCGACACGAAGATTTTCAAGAAAGTCCCCCCACACCAACTACCCTTTTCATGGGAAAGTTTTTGAAAAATTTGTGTTTCTCAAAAAGGCTCTAAAAATTTGGATTAAAATACCGTATATTATAAATATTTACACCATAAATAGAATGTAGACCTTGAATTTTTTGAAAATAGCCCGTGAAAATGTCTTATTTTGGATGAATTTTTCTGAAATTAAAACTTGCCAGACAAAAAGGTAGAACTCGTTAAAATACATAATTTATCTCATGTATGTTTTTCTTCTAGAGTTGACAGTTTTCGAGATATTCCTTATTAACTGCGTTAACTCTTCTCAACCTGGAAGCCATCTTTTGTTTTGTTTTACTGCTGGCCATTCAAAGCGAACAGAACTTCTATTTTTTTAAGTTTTTAAAGGACTTGACTACCACTGTAACCTAATATACTCCTTTATTTCGCTTCCACTTATAAAACAAGAAGGAATAAGATCATTTCCGCTGTTTATTTCGACTAGCATGGTGTCATCTTCTATAACAATAATGTATAGATGAAACAGCTGGAGAAAGTCATGTGAATGGAACACATAAGATTGTTTCATGAATTCGGGGGCTTAAAACGTATATTTTTGTTGAAATCTCGGTGGCGATTTTTGGATGAAATTTAATACCTTCTCTACCTATTACATATGTGGTACTTTAACACTCCTTTGTGCATTATTCCCCTTGTATCTACAAAGAAATACGCGATAAAATATTTTCAAAAACTTTTACCTCCAATAACATGAAGTAAATGGAATAATACGTTCTTTAATTGCAGTATGTCGAAAAATGCTGACAGAAAGTCTGGTAAATGTAACACATCAAATTTTAATTGTTACCCATTCCAATAATTCTCCCTACTCCTACACCTTTAAGTTGCTGCATGTGTGAATCACCAGTTAAACATCACTAAGCAAATCGATGACGATATATTATTTAAAAAAGTAAAAGAAAAGTGAGGGGAAAGAGCTGCGGTCCCAGAGCCGAGTGTATCTGCTGCCCCTGGTATTTATGGCTCCTGCGAGACACGGTCTGATCCTCCCTACAGTAAAGTCATTCTCACTTAACTACGTAGTGCACCCCAATGGCTCATCCCACCGCACCATATTTATGGTTCCCACTTCCTTCACTGACCAGAATCTTCCACCAGAGAAAGATTAACTGACTGAAAATAATGCGACCAAACACGATAATCCCTTGATAAATATCCCGGCTCGATATGTGTCAGGACAGGTAAGAGCATTTCATTGGCTTTAAATCCGCTTTTCCTTTCCCTATTGTTTTATTTAAAGTTCCAGAAATCAGGACAAAAGGTTACACTGAACCGCAATATTCCAAGCAATTACAGTAGCTTTAAAATGGCCTAACTGAATTAGCCCTATCAGTAGATTCATTTCACCAGTTTAAAGCCAAATAGAGAAGCAAATAAACTACGATCGTGATTTGATAAGTCTGGTGAAACTTTATTATATACCTCTTTCGTAAACAATTTACCTTAAGTTTCGACTTAGCTTCCTTTGGTATATATACATTTTGTGCAGTGATTCTTCAGCCGAAAAAATAGGTTTTGTCAAACTCTGCAAAATACCCTTTGTCTGTGACTATCATTTCCTCCTGGTATGTGTATTCCTTCTCATCAAACCAAAGTTTCAAGTTAAGGAATAGGAGCTAAGTCTGGTGAATAGAGAGGATGAGAAACTTATTTAAAGTTCAATTCAGCCACTTTCGCCATTGTTAAGGCTGATGTGTGGGACGGTGCATTACTCTAGTGAAAGAGCAATTTTTGCGTGTCAAACTTGGGTATTTTTCAGCGAACGCAAATTTCAAACGATCCAACAATAAGGCATAATATGGTCCAGTTATGGTTTTGCTTTTTTTCAAGTAATTCTTTAGAATCATTTCTTCGAAGTTCCAAAAAACGGTGGCCATAACATAGATTTAGCTTTCATAAGTGCAAGACTTCCACTGCCAGGAGCAAGACTTCTATGATAAAAATTCCAAAAGAATAAGGCGAAAAAAAAGAAAACTAGTACGGCATTGCACCATGGTAATAGATAAAATAGGCTGATAAAATAGAGAATATTAATTGAATGACCTTAAAGCATGTTGGTGACCTTTATAATTTCGCCAATACCTCGCAACTGCCTATTTAGATACGACCTGCTATTCATTGGCCAGTGTTATTTAGACCCGTCCCTATGCCTATGCATATATTCATGCCAAGCTTTGATTATAATTCATCGTGAAGAAGGCCACGGAGTAAGGATGGCTGAAAACTCGAGTAACTTCATTGAATTAACGCGGCTGATAACTCGTGAAGCACTTATCAAGCTGCCATAAGCTTTCCACCTGGAAAATTGTCTTTGCCTTTGCATTTTCACCTGCATTTGTTCATTGTTTTGACTGGCATTTTTACTATGGTGTATAATTATGGATGCATATTTCATCAACAATCGCAAATCGGCACAAAAAGTTTTGCGGACTGCGAAAAAACATCGCCAGAATTGCTCCGGATGCGCTTTTGGTCGACTCGACAGCGAGCATTCACGCCTTCATAGCCTATTTTCCGTGCAGGACCTAATAAACTCACTCTGCTCAGATGCATATAGTCTCAGAAATCCCACACATTTTTATTTTGTAGGCTTGAATTACCATATGGATTTGGTCAATGGTTTCCTGTGATCTCAATGGGACGGTCGACCATGTTTGAATTCATTAATCCAAAAGTAAATAGTCTCCATGATGGAGCAATATCCGCGAGAACTACATGCAATTCTGTTTTGATTTTTTGCGGACGTCGAATTTCTCCATTTGCGATCTTAGTCGACACATTGACCAATTCAGACGCCTATAAAAAATTATCTGTGTGGAAATTAACTTAATGGAAATTTGTTCTACAATTCTTTGAATAAGCAAGCTTACTAACCATGTTCCATCTTTTCATGGGCATTTAACTGGCTTATTAAATCACCGTATATTTTATATTACCAAGATTTTAACTAGTGGGAGTTTTTCAGAAGTTTTTACACAATACTCAGCATTTAGCGAACTGCAGAATTTCTTGCTCCATTTCTCAAACTGTCAGTGGTTGGAAGGCGATCTTTCTACTGTTTGCTCTACTAAAATGAACTGGGTCTTATCTTCTATTTGACATGAAGTTTCACAAGCTCTGTTTAGATTTTAAAAAGATATATGGTTTATTAGCTTATCTGCCTAGACTTATTATCAGATTATAAGATGACGTGGAACGAAGAAAGTGAGATTCTAAGATTCAAAATATTATCACCAATAATTATTCATTTTTATTTGTCGCTCTCCGTGTTGTAATGGTTATCATGCTAGCCCTTGTACTCAAGGTAGCGGACTCAAACCCAGCGGGGGGCAATAGTTCTTTTTTCTGGCGTAAAAATGCTTGGCATGGATTTCGGAAAAGAATTAAAGCCGGTAGTCCAGTGTAGTAGATTTATGGCATGTTAAACAACATCAAGCCTGATAAATAGGACTGTGAGCAAAATTAAAGAGGTCTTTCGATCTCTATTTGGAATGAGGCGTTATTAACCACAGCAGTTGAAGTTCACCCATAAATAAAACGTGATTTAGTTGTTAATAATTTGAATTCAGATAGGCAAAATAGCATTATACAAACAATGTAGATGTTTTTGAATCACAAAATGAATTCCAAAGAGTGTTTTAGAGCATAGCGGCATTTGGGCGGGTTTTCTCCGGGATCTCCGGTTTCCCCGCCACTCATTCAACCAATATCTCCATAATCACCTTTCCTGTCATACGTTTTGCTTACATTTTATATCATCCACTTCCTCAGCTCATGTCTGGCTCGGGCCGACCACTCATTCTAGGTTCTCCATTCTGTGGTTTCGAGCCGCTGTCTTCGCGACGGCTTTTGAGCCCTGGTCATCCGTTTGTAAAACGTAGGGGGCGTGTCAGTCCTAAATATGGGGAGGGCAAGCCGACACACAAAAAAAAAAAAAAAAACATTTAGAGACAACCATTTTAATGGGTCGAGCCGTTCATTGTTAATTACAAAGTCGTTTCAATATCCAGATGATTCTCGCTATATCATGGAAAGAGTATAGAACTTAAGCCCAGTATAAATAGTGTCTAGTTGTTAAACATTTGACTGTAGTTATTCTGCTTGTATTTATAACGAAATCTGACTGTAGCCATTACTGCTAATATCTCAATTAAAGTGAACTAGATATAAATATACATTTTCCTAAGAATATCTTTTACAACAGTTATTTTTCCATGATCATTTAAATAATGCCATTTTATCATAAAGCAATCTAGGCATGATGAGTGTTTTTTAACAGAGCCGTAATCCTTCAAAGCATTACATCCGAAGGGCTGTGGTGATTAGACCTCTCGTCTCTCACCAAGCTGGCACGGGTTCCCGCAGGCGACCGAATGCGGGATTTTTGGTGGACAAAGTAGCGTTGGGTCGTGTTTTCTCCGGGTTCTCCAGCCAATGGTGCTCCATATTCATTACAGGCATCATCAGTGTCGTGCCATCGCCTGCCATAGTACAAAAAGTGTGCGTTAGCACTACCAAAAAAATCACATCCGAATCTTGTACACTCAAGGACATTAAAAATACACCTAGAAATACTTACCGTCAACTTTTCTTTGACTTCACCCATGTTCTTCACTCGTGTGTTATGCACTTAAAAGAATACTGGTTGGAACACGTTAACCAAAGAAAGGGGATGGACATGAAAAGTAATTTGTGATAAATGAAGTTCCGAGTTGCGAACTGGTATCCCTGCATTTTCTGGTTAGAAAATACTCGACCCCTTTAGCCGGGTGGTACAAAATTGGATTAATATTGTTTCTGTGCTACATACTGAAGTTCTAATGCTATGGTAATTCACGCACGTGGTTGACAAAATTACTACACTGCTTATACAAGTCATCCTGTTCTGTACAGATCATCGTGCGGTGGTGAAGGGGTATTGTCCAAATGGTTTTGACGTTTTTTACTCGAATAGCAAGCTGTATTGGAATGGTACCAACGAAAATCGTGGAATGACTCGAGTCCCCATCAAACGTTCACATTTTCAGAAAAATCACAGCACTAGGGTATTTTTATGTTTTTGAGCATAGATCATGTTGTTTTGGAAATCGGGTCAAGCAATAAGCGGTTACATAAGTTCGCGTTTCCGCTTCTTGTGCCACGTATTGTTTTCCCCTGTGTGTCTCAGTGCCGCCCGCAACGTGAGTTTACGCGCAAGTTCATTAGATAAAATCTTTTAAGATATAGCATATTAATTATGTTGTCTTAAGAGAAAGTAATATCCAAAATGTCCATATAGCTAAGCTGCCGCCTTCACAACCGAGCACCGACATACCGGTATATTTCCATCTCCTCCGTCTCTCTCGTTCTAAGAGTAGAATTTCTGCGCAAATTCAAGTTAGGAAAAAACTTTTATGACGTGTTATATCAAGAGTGATTTAAATAAACCGTACTTCTCCATCATTGTCATTACAGTTACGCCGCCGTTCGTTACAAAATCATACGCGTAGTGTGTATTTCCGTACTCCCCTCTCCGTCTCTCTCCCGCTCAAACGTGCATTTCAGCGCAAGTTCGAAATATGAATTTAGGCTAAACTTCTTAAAATTGTGTGTTATTTTAGATACGTTATTAATTATCATTGTTTTAGTTGCGCTGCCGCTTACAAATTCGCTTTTGTAATCGCACATATCCCGGTACATAATTTTCATTCTCCCCTCCCCCTCTCAACTACTCTTTACATAAGTTTCCGCACAAATTCAAATTTAGTAAAAGCAAATAGGAAAAGAAATTTAATCATCTTACGTAACCATTAGTTTTACGTGTCAAAATATATGACAAACCTTTAAATTTCATTTTAAATAAGTTTGATGTGTTCCATTCACCTGAATTTCTCTATCTGTTCTGAAACAAACTATTCTAAAAAACTGATGTGTTACACTCACACAACTTTCTCTATAAACCTCCTACAAAAGATTATTCTTCTCTGTACACAATGCTAATTAAGATAAATCTTAGCAGAATGTTCTTATTACGTAGTTCCTTATAAGTAGGAGAGAATAAGGGAATGCGCTATACTAAAGTGATTGTCAAATGTTTTAAAAGCTATCATCATGCGATTGTTATTGCAAATCACTTCTTTGCTTGGCCAGGAGTAGAACAAAAGAAAAACTGACACTTCCTGTTTGAGAAATGTTTAAGTACTTCACAATTGAAACAGTAACAAGGAATATCTCGGAAAAGTTTACCTCCACAACAAAAACGTAAAGGACATAAATTGTGTGTTTTGACGTGATGTACATTTTTTGTGTAGTGAGTATTTTTCTATCTCTTACGGTTTAGCAATTAAGCAAAATTCATCCAGAATAAAGAGCTCTTCAGAGGCTATTCCCCCAAAATTCGAGATATACATTTTATTTCGGACATACATAGTTTTAATATACTGGATTTTAATCAAAATCGTTAGAGCCATTTTTAAAAAAATCAACATTTTCGAAATTTTTTCCATGGAAAGGGTAATTTGTGGTAAGGGGATTATTTTGAAAATCTTCGTGTCGTATCCTTGGAAGATAATAAACCTAAATACCAAGTTTGGTATTTAACGGTCTTTTTGTTTTGGGGCTATGCAGTCCACAGACTCACAGGGACCTTGTTTTAAAAATGCTTTTCTCGGGCTCAGGGGACCCCAAAACATTTCCATTGAAATCTCGGTATCGAATTGTTGGGTGCATTAAAACACCTTCTCTATCTCTATGTACATTGTACATATTGGGCTAGAGAAAGTAAAAAGATTATTCTTTTATCTACTTCATGCTAATAGAATAAGCATTACCAGAAACTGTCTTATTACATGTTTCCTTATAAGCAGAAGAGAAATAAGGGAATACCTAGGCTAAAACGACGGTTAAATCATATAAAGGCTGCTCGATATCTGAACAATTGAAGTTCGGTTCGTTTTGAATTGCCAGTAAAACAAAAATACTCCGTTTGAAAAGATACGTAGTTTGCAAACAATAAAAATGAATACCTGGAAAACGATCAACTCTAGAACTAAAACGTGAATTACATAATTAGTGTGTTTTTAACGAGATCTACAGGTGTTGTGTAGTAACGTTTTGTCTATTTCTTACGGATTATTAGTTTGCAAAATTCAGAAAAACTCATCCAAAATGCCCAGGTCTTCAAAAGGCATTCCTAGATAATGCAAGATATATATTTTATTTCTGATATAAGCATGTTTAATATGCGGTATTTAAATCAAAATCGTTACAGCCGTTTCTGAGAAAAATATTTTTAAAAAAATCATATAAAGAATGGTGGGCTTTTCTAGAAATCCTAGTGTCGCAACCTTATAAGATACCAAACTTAAGTTGTTATTTAACGATGTGTTAGTTTTTTAGATATGCTGTTTACAGATATACATACATGGACCTTCTTCAAAAAATGGTTTTTGGAATCGGGGACCTCAAAACATGTATTTCCATGTACCGGAGTTTTGGGTGCAATACAAATCTTGTCTGTGTGCTATGAGAAAGCAATAGCTTACCATGTTTACTATTTTATTTCCTCTACATAGTACATGAGCGGAGAAGATATTGCACTCCACCTAAACATTCGATATCGAGATTTCACCGGAAATAAAAATTTTAAGGTCTAATATATAAAAAGAAAGATATTTTAAAACAAAGGAACATGTGTCTGTGAACACGATAAGTTAGAAACAAAAATTTGGTATTCAACTATTAAAGATGCGACACGAAGTTTTTGAGGAGCTCCTCCTACTCTAAACTACTGTTTACATGGAAAAAAATTCGAAGTTTTTATTTTCTAAAAGTTGGTTCTAACGATTTCGATTAAAATATCGTATATTAAAGGCACTAACGTGACAAATAAAATCTGTAGCTTGAATTTTCTGGGAATATCCTGTGAATCCTTTTCATCCTTGTAAACCTTGTTATTGATTTCAATGTTAAACTACGTAATTTTTCTTAAACTTTTTACTCAAAATCTAAATTCAATTTAATAAATATAAAACAGAATTTAGCTCATCTTTAATTCGGTTTAATAAAGCTTTTCCTGGATGATTATTAAAATTTTTGTTGGTAATTTCTGTTTTAACAATATTTATATCCGGTTTAGGAGCTAGAAGTGACTTTCATTTAATTTCTTATTTGTTTTACTGCTGGCCATGTAAAACGAACCGTACTTCAATTATTCACAAAGCCATCAGCTTTAAAAGATTTGACTATCGCTTTAGCCTGGTGTATCCTTTATTTCACTTCTAGCTACAAGAAAGCAAGTAGTAAGTAGAGCTTGGTTTGTGTCACGAAATTGCCTTTGAGGTTCAATGCACACAGGGTATAATTATGTGATGGAGTAGCCTGGTCCATGTAGACCGTTTCAACACGTATTGCACTATCTAGCATTGCTTACTGCCTGGCCTCTTTCAGTTCCGGCTAATAGTTAAACCGGTAAACACAGAAAGAGAACGCAAATTGTAAAAGGTTGAAAATACGAAAGGGTAGACACTGAACAAACATATGGATGATTCAAACATATTTTGAGTAATAGGAGGACAGCCTTTTTTATATATAATAAATATGAATATTGTAATTCACTGCAATAAGGTTTGAGTGAGTTTGATTGATTTATGTTTAGACGCTTTTCAAAGCTCTGCATATTATCATCTTGAATTTTTAGTATCAAGCTTTATATCTGTATTTATAAAAGTTCAAGGTATTTTATTTACTAATCATATGATGAAATAATTGTTGCGTTACTTTATATATTATAGAAATGTAACACATGTAATCAGCTACTTCTGGGCCAGATTGTACCTCAACGTGTGCATGCTACAAACCCACTACCCTCTCTTTATACCACTGACTGCTCTGTGTGTTCATATATATGTGTGCTTCGGAACCTAAGACAGAGGTTCAGTAACAAGACAATTTATACTCATGTTTATCTTGATTAGCATTATTTAGATAAAACAATAGTATTTTGTTACATTAGGTTGTTTGTAGAACAGGTAGAGAAAGTCATGGGAATGGAACACATCAGATTTTTTTCATGTTTACTTTCTCTATACGTACTTAGTACATATGTATAGAGAAGGTAGTGTATTTTACTCAAAAATTTGGTACCGGGATTTCACCGGAAATGTACGTTTTGGGACACCCTGAATCCAAAATAGCAATTTAGAAAAATGTCCGTGTCTGTCTATCTGTCTGCCTATCTGTCTATCTGCCTATCTGTCTATCTGCCTATCTGTCTATCTGCCTATCTGTCTATCTGCCTATCTGTCTATCTGCCTATCTGTCTGTGGGTAGCATAGCTCAAAAACGCAAAGTCTATTAAATATCAAACTTGATATTTAGGTTCAGTATCTTCCAGGATGAGACACGAAGATTTTCAAGAAAATTTCCACTCTTTCAACTACACTTTATATGGAAAAAATTTCGAAAATTTTAATTTTCTCAAACATGGCTCTAACGATTTTTATTAGAATCTCTTATATTATAGATATTTACCTGACGAATAAAGCGTATATGTTGAATTTTCTGGGAATAGTCTGTGAAGATATATTTATTCTGGAAGAATTGTTTTGAATTTTACATAACTAAGAGATAGACAAAACACAATTTATAAGCCTTGTAACACAATTTATGTCATATACATTTTATCGTGGAGTTGACCGTTTTCGGGAACTTCGTTTATATTGTTTTCAGTTTTAAAATACTTTTCTCATACGAACTTGTTTATTCTTGGTCACGCAAAGAAAGGGATTTTAATCTCAAAGCAACCACAGCTTATGACATTTGACTGTTGATTTAGCTTAATGTATTCCGTCATTTTCCTTCTACTTAAAAGGAACTAAGTAATACAACCATATGTGTTAATAATTTTAATTGTTTTCTCATAGAAACTTTGTGTAGGA
This sequence comes from Hymenopus coronatus, assembly GCA_030762935.1. Classification (NCBI taxonomy): domain Eukaryota; kingdom Metazoa; phylum Arthropoda; class Insecta; order Mantodea; family Hymenopodidae; genus Hymenopus; species Hymenopus coronatus. Next base: position 82,709,217 of record CM060898.1, on the reverse strand, counting down.
CATGAGTTGGATAGTTAGTCAGACTGAAAAAATCAACGCCATAACCGGGACTTGAACCACGGGTCTCTTGCCGGCATAGCATTGAATTTTTCAACTGACTCGCATGTTTCCCGGTAAACCACACAAGGTGATCTCAAATTATTTTGAGATGATAACCCCAATGGCGACTTACAATGCTATAAGTACTTTAAGTCCCATGATTCATAGTATAGCCAACTATTATGGACAATTCTGATAGTTTTAATTGTTTTCTCACAGAAACCTTGTATAGGGCAGGAGTTGGATAGGCAGAGTCATTCAGAAATTCAATGTTATACCGGTATGTAGCCATATTAGCTCAGAGGCAGAGCAACCGCCAGAGATCGGGAGATCTGTGGTTCAAATCCCGGCTATGGCATTCAAGTTTTCAGTCTGACACTACCTATGCAGCTACCATATGTGTTAATGTTTATTTTGATTAGCATGAAGTAGATAGAAGAATATCCTTATTAACAGTAATTTGTTACAGATATGTAGAGAAATTCAGGTAAATGGAATATAATTTATGTAATTATTTTTACTTGTGGCTGTAATATAGTTAAGATAAAGTATTCGCTCATCCTAAGGCTTAGTCTATACTTATGATGTGCTCTTTTCTCAAAAGAGCTGCATAGGTGCTTCATCTTTGGCGGTCTTATTTCATCGCACACTTGGTGTATACAAGCAGTCAGATGTTTTTTGTAGCGTTTTGCACAAAATACTTTGAGATGCCTCGCACTCCTTTCGGTATAGAAGGATGTTAAGTGAAGCCCATGAATATCTTTCCCCCTTTTCATTTCCCATCCATTTCCTTCTTTGTCCTCTTTTTCTCTAATTTTTTAGCCAACCTCTTTCGATTCTAGAAAAGGAGCCCTCTCTAAGATTACACTTTATCCTTGCCATGCTATTATTCCTCTTTTGTCAAGATCCCTCCAATGTGCCTCGATTCCTTCCCCATTAACTGAAAACTGAGGGTGAACAAAATCTCATAGACGTAAACCCTCTGGCATCTCCACACTCAGCCCGCTTTAACCAAAATTTAATTCCCTTTCACACAGTCCATTCCTGCGAAATGAGAAAAAGAAAGCTTCCAAAGGACTTGTAAGGAGCTGAATAATCGATGAATTAGGTTTTCTGAACGACTTCAGAAGTTTTTATTTGCATATAAGTCGACGGACTGATTCATTATCATCCTGTGCAGAAGAACTAAGAAAAAAAAAGAAAGAAAGTAAGCTTAAATTGAAAAAAGTATCAGGGGAATAGGAGTCACAGAAAGCAATTACTGGGAAGTTAGTGGTATCCTATAATTTTGGATTACTATCCGAATTTACCTAGTGCTCTATTCCACCAAACAGTCAATCCTCGCAATCATTCGGAAATACACAAACAAAGCAAATCCAAATAGAAAACAATAGTCAAATATGTTAAAAGCTCTCGCTATAATGCTAAAATTGAAATTACATTCTCTTTGCATGATCAGTATGTATAAATTTGAGAAAAGTTCAAGTATTTGAAATTTTAAAATCATTTAAACGGATATCCTGGAAGTGGTATTCATTTATTACACAATCTAAATAAAATGTAATTTAATCTCAAAAATGTAATAATCATGCAGTACTTATTAATAAAGCAACGTTTCTTAAGATTTACGAGTATACTTTATGTAATAAGAATTTGTCTTTTTCTTTCGCTTTAGTCCTTATATAAAAGTAATCTAAAAGTGAAGAAATCTTCATAGGCTATTCTCAAAAAATTCAATCTATACATTTTATTTGTCATTAAATATATTCCATGTTGTAGCTATGTGGGTACAATTTTCCTGAAAATCTTCGTGTCGCATCCTTGGGCAGTACTGAATATAAAAACTAAGCTTTGTAATTAACTAAGTTAAACTTTTTCAGTAATGCGGTCCACATAAGCAGACACACAAAAGGACCTTTTAATAAAAATGCTTTATTCGTCTTCAAAACATATATTTCCGGTTAAACCTTGATATCGAATTTTTGGGCTAATACTTGGGGCGTTCAATAAGTCCCTAGAAAATCCAAGAAATTAATTCGTAAAAACAATCTAATAACCCAAATATTAGGTCTGACAAAGTTATCGGCAAGATGGGTGCCGCGTTTACTTTCAATGTAGGATAAACGCAATTCTATGATAGATTTGGCAGCTGGTTTGTCACTTTTCGTCGCAGATTTGGCCCCAGTACTTTTTTTTTTTTTACTTCCAAACTTGAAAAATTGGCTAGACTGAAAACGGTTCACGTATAACGAAGAGGTCAGCTTCGAAACTCATTTTTCGGAAGACTTAAAACAGTTGGAAAAATACTAGGAAAAGTGTAATAAGTTAAAAGGAGATTATGTTGAAAAAACAAACAAAAATAATTTGTTTTTCTATCTCTTTCTAAGGCCTTATTGAACTCCCCTCAAATATACCTTGATCTCCTTGATTTGTTTTTCTTGGATAGACGTCATTTTCATTTTTCATTTTTGAAGGCATTTTAGGCATACGAAATGCTTAGCGCAAACTTGCTATGGATAGATCCTTTTCATAAAAATTCAGTGTTTTATCTGGTGGAATGGGACGCCCTTCAAAACAGGTAGGGGTTTAGCAAGTGGAAGGAATGTAGTGTTTTCTTAGTCTGCAGCAAGCGAGGGGTAAAGGCGCGTGACACAGTGGAAGAAGCAACCTCTTGTACCAATAATATGTGTTCACTGTGTACTGTCTGATTCCTGTAAAGTTTGAAGACTCGTCATCCACTCTGAGTAAAGTATTGCAACATTGTTGACTGTTTTGCCACGTACGGAACGAGTTCAGCACACGCGTATACCCCTACCACAGGTGGGAGTGTTACTTGAGCGGTAAGTCAACCCAACCCCCTAGCTATAACACCGCTGAACAGGCAGTATTTCACACATCACAGTTGTTAAAACTCGCATAAAAAGTACTGTGTTTCATTCGAGGTCCATACCGTAAAGATATGATGCATATCGTCTACATAGATATGTTAAGGAGGCACAATTTCTCAATTAAAAATAACTTATGCCACTTTTCCACCCAAACGCAACACATCACACTGGAGCACACAGCACACTCCACTCCAATCAACTTTGCTCCATTCTCCTTCATTGCTTTCAGAGCCAGGTATTTACAGAAATTTCCTCTTCGACGTCTTATAATTTCGTTAGTGTTCAGTTAGCAAAATTACTACGACTATTCTTCACAAAAAAAATAATTAATTAAATTTGGATACATAGAATGGTATTTCCTTAATATCAGAAATTATTATTATTATTATTATTATTATTGTTCTTCATCGGAAGAAATCGTTTTGGCTATTTATAAGAAGGTATCAGTAGATATTTATTGCTGTTACTACTATATACCTATTTATAGCAACATAAAATATAAGTAGATAGTAAAAAATGAAAAAAGTCTTGAAACTTATTCAGAGATGTTTCTTCAATATGTTGTAATCCATCTTTTAAATTGTTCATACACATATGTTTAAAGTGCATATTTTTCAAGTAAACAATTGAATACATTTATTGATATTATAACTTTCTCTAGCCCATATATATAGTGGATAGATACGGTATTGTATTCCACCCAAAATTTTATATCCAGATTTCACCAGAAATATAAGTTTTGAGACCCCTTAAATCCAAAAAAAGCATTTTAGAAATAAGTCCGAGTGTGTGTGTGTGTATGTCTGTTTGTTTGTCTTTGGGCAGCATAGGCCAAAAACGAAAAGTCGGTTAAACATCAAAGTTGGTATTTAAGTTCTTTTAAAGATGCGACACGAAGATTTTGAAGAAAATCCCCCAACACAACCTTTATATAGGACTTTTTTTGAAGATTTTTATTTTTTCAAAAAGGTCTTAAACTTATTTATTAAAAGGTGGCATATTTTCATCACAAATAAAATGTATACTTTGAATTTCCTAGAAATAGCCTTTGAGGACCTGATTAATACGGACGAGTTTTACAGAGCTTTGCATAACGATTAAACCGTAAGAGATAGACAAAAACTTCTACACAACTAAGTTAGATCTCATTAAAACACACAATTTATGTCATATACGTCATCCTTGTAGAGTTGGCCGTTTTCGAGATATTCCTTGTTATTGGATTAAATTTTAAACTCCCTAACTCTTCTCATACGAGACCATACAAAGCAAACAGTAACTCAATTGTTTCACAGCGACCAGCCTATATATCTTTAGCCTATGGTATTTCCTTCTCTCTCTCTTCTACTTACAATGAAGCAAGTAATAAGACCAATTCTGCTAATATCGATTAGCATGATGTAAGAATAGTTTGTATATGGAACAGATAGAAAAAGACATGTGAGTGGAAGACATCAGATCTTTAAAAAGTTATTTCACATATTTACATATATCTTGTCGAATAATTATAAACAAGTTTTTCCCCAGATTACAATATTACAGTTTCCTGTTAATATGCAGTAGGTAAATATTTAGAACACACACATTCACTAACACAGACACAAAGTACAATGGATATCTTTAATATAGGTTATTTTAATCAAAATCGTACAAACATTTTTGTGAAAATCAACATTTTCGGGAATTGTCTGCACGGACAGGGTAATTTGTGTGATATTTCCTTGAAAATCTTCGTTTTGATACTTAAAAGATGCTCAAGTTAATATATAAGTTTCAAATTTAACTTACTTTTCTCTTGTGAGTTAACAGGTTCTCGGACACACACACACACACATACACACATCTATGATTTTATTTTTTACAGAGAATCCTAAAACGTTTATATAAAGTTGAATATCGGTATGCAATATTTGGATGGAATGCAATCACTTCTTTGTTAATGTACTAATTGTTAAGAATAAAAACTAAAAGAAAGAAAAGGGGAAAATATTTAATTTGAAATTCCTTTTATAACAGTCTTTCTGTGTATTTTCTAGCATACGTTGGTGGTACCATTTCATTCGTTTCTCATTTTGCTCACTTTTGAGTGCTGGTGTTTTGGACTTCTTAATTGTAAAAGACTTCCGCTGCTTCCCCGTTCTCCCACACCGCAGCCGAGAACAAATACACAAAGTTTCTCTTTGCGACCTGCAACACAAGTGTTGGAAGGGTAGCGCAACGGATAGCTGGAATTCTCTGTAATCCTTAGTCGTGCAGGGTTGTATGTAGTGGGCGGGTAGAAAGGACAGAGTGAGAACGCTATACAATTGACCGTTCTGTCAGCAAGGCCCGTGATTGATGCCTCGATCGGACCCCAAACCGTTCCATCATCTGCCATACGGCCCAGACCTCTCAGCACCAGCTCCAGTTTCATTTCACACCATTATAAGCTTCGTTGCAATTGGAACCTGCTGGTTTATCATTGGCTGTGGGACACATCAATTTGGTTCTTTGTGATGAGAATATAAGCATTATAAAGTGATCAACTCTCCTAGCTTGTGAATATTGTGAAGAATTTCAGCTTTATATTGCCTGATAAGGCAGTAAAATGAAATTAGAAAAGGATATACAGGTTGTTAAGAGTATAAGTGCACATATTTGTATATCTGATAATTAAGAACAGTGTAATGAACAACACTTTCTCAATATTTACTTCATTTGTGGACTTATAATTTTAATTATTAAGAGTAGAATATTTTTATTTTGGTTAGCACCTATCTTCAAGTAGGTGTGACACACATAGGACATGCGTAACCTTCAGTGGACGAACCTCGCTAAAACTAATTTTGTATCGGTATTGAGTTTGAATGTTTTCTGCAGAGCCAATGACCCCTCACTACCTAGGCCAGCAGGTCTATTAAGATGTGAAAACGTGGAGTCTATAATGCAGTCTATTACGACAGACATTGTTCACTTCGCGGCAGAGTTAAGATCATGCAAAACACACAGGAAGTAAAGTATGTGATTGGTTTTTGAGAAAAATGTTAGAAGAATACAAAAATAACTATTATACGAAGTATACACATCAAGGTATCATTTATTAAACTATTTACATTATATCCTTAACATTCTATGCAATTTAAATATTTATGCACATAATTATAAATATTAGAAATAACTGCCTAATGGAGAAAACTGAGCTAAGAATATTCAACGCCATGCGATAACGTGTAAGTCGTGCTTTCGGGAGGACTGGGATTTAATTCCCGTCAAATTCGTGTTTTTGTGGTCTTTCCTGATAGTAGGCCAATACTGGGAAGGTTGCTTAATTCCCTGTGAACAATAGGCAGCTTCATTAGTGGAACATGTCTTTGAGGAAGGACTGCTAGGGACTTCCATGTCTGAGTGTCTGTATGCCTCCGACAGAGTCTCTCTATCCAGAAAGAATGGAATTCGTTTCTGGAAGATAAAATTATCACAGCGTCATCTACCTACAAATAGCGACTTCTACATAGAATGGTAATGGGTTAACAAAAAGGAAGCAAGCTACATAGATGTGGATGTGCTTGCATTGCTAATTAATACTCCAGGCATTCCAAGTCCGCTTCGACTTCAGTAATGGACAATATTCAAAAGGTGCCTGTCTTGGTTGACAAGCTGAGTATCAACACAAGACACTATTGTCTCAAGAATAGTAAAAGTATTCATATCGTCCTCGTGTCAACATAGGAGCTACGTGTATATATGTGTGTGCAGGAGGGGGGGGGGCTGTGTACGCTATATTCACTCCGAACCATTGGGTATCGTCACCTGCCTTTTACGGACAGTATCCAAGTCACCTCATTAGGATGAGTATCACATTCAGCAGTAGAATCCCCTGTCGCCAGAGGGTCAATATATAAACTCGCTTCATCACCAATGTTATCATGAACCCATTTCTTGCGCGGGGAATCATGGATAAAAATGAACATCTGGTAGAACTCCAGTGGGTGGCAGTGTCCGTTATATATCCGTACTCTGCAATTATACATGCAATATTATCTAAATAGCTCTATTTTGCGACGGATGGGAATTCTTTTCAATAAACACTTCTGCAATGTAGTTTAGCCAAAGTAAACTGGACGAATGCCATTAACCAACATAATATCTCTTCTTTTTATAGGGATGATATATAAATATAGGGTTTTCACAACACGCCTTATAGTTGTTGACATAATTAAGTTATTAGGTAAACACGGCAGGGTATTAATATAAATAAAGGACGGAGTAGTGAACTGTTTTATTATCCAGACCGCAACAGCGTGTAACTGTCACAACAGTGACAGTATTCCATTTTAATTTATTGCTTACTGCATCTATATCATAGAGAATCTGTCCCATTTGCGAGGAGGAAGAGTCGTGGACCCATACCTTAGCAAAATGTAAGGGTACGGAGGAATTTAGGGAAAAGTATATAGCGCGATGCTTTACCATCTCAAACAGAGAGTTAGGAGCATGTTAGACGCTACTGGCAGGCACGGACGAGATAGGTAAATTTATACTTAATGCGAGACAGCTGAGATCTGAGAGGGCTGATAATAGAGAATAGGGGGATAAGAAGAGATAAAATGTAATTTTAATATTATATATGCATAGATGTATATGATGTCATTCCATTTTGGTCATTGTTTTGTGGTGTTAGTATTATGGGTATATATTTCCCTTAAGTGTATTTGTCTGCTATAGTAGGGTACATTAATGAATCGGAATATGGTATTATCTGTGTTGTAAATGTAAGTTGCTATATTTGAACATATTTGTCCTATTATTTTCGTATCACGTTTCCATTTTTTTAATACTGCTTACTATTTTGTGTGTTGCAAAAACACGTACGTCTGTAAACCCGTGCAATTGATGAAGATAAATGTGTGCACACTGTTATTTCAATATGCTCTTATTCGTTAATTCATTCATTTACATATATGTCATGATCGGAGTGCTTTGTGTACTTCGTTCTTCATCTTCATTGAAAATAAACCTCATATCTGTATATTTAAGCTGTACTTGTGTTTTATTAAGGGACACTAAAAGTAAAGGTTTGACTACAATCTGTCAATAAATCGAAATCGTTTTTTAAATCGTTCTTGTAACTTTAGGGCAACCATAGAGAATCAGCATTACGCTGTTCAATCTTAGTGTGTACTCTACAGAGATTTAAATATTGCACAATACTGCTATTTAAGCCCACCTGGGCAGTGTGGTGGTAGCGTGACTGTCTCACATTCAACAGATCCCGAGTTCGAATCTCGTTTAGGGTGAGTTAGGCGGATAAGATTTGTTTCAGGGTTTTCAGTCATCCCGAGAAGACGAATATCCAGTAACTTTAAACTCCATGGACCCGGAGGTCATTTGAGCATCATTTAATAAAATGATGCATACTATTTTGAAAAACAGTTTTCTCAAAATGTCACATGCATATCATTTATTGTTTGAATACAACTAAAATGTCCCTTACTATGCGAAAGCACATGGAACAAAATTTTACAAAATATGATAAAATTATAAGCAATACTATGTTTAAAAATTATTTGTTTAGAGATTTATTTTTCTAACATGTTAAATAAGATTATATTAGTTCAGTAATTTAATTCATTAAAATATCATCGGTAAAGTTTTTGTGTGTGGCCTAAGTTTCATCTCAAAAAATGCCAACCACTTTTCTCAAATTTTGAGGCTCACGGGTAAATTTTAATTGTACAATATATTTACATAATAGCATTTATTAAATGATTTATATCCTAGGAAGTATTTATCAAATAGGAATGAAATTGGACATTCATATTAATATAACAACACTGCAAACACAGTATTTTTTTGTAAAACATATGTAAGTATAGAAGTTTGAAACTTCACTCCCAGTGCCTTTTAATTGAACCAAATTGCAAATAAATCATTCTCTTAATGCACTTTAACTTTAATAATTTTCTCAGGCTTCCTAAGTGTTTTATACAAAATAATATGCCGATTTAATAGAAATATTTCAGCCAAGAGTAGTTTTTTGCATGAAACCAAAAGTGTTAAAAACTTTAATGTTAGAATTGTCAGCCCATTAAATTACTGAAAATATGCACCAAAGTAAGTTACCTTTGATCATTTGTCCTCTCATGAAGAGTTCATTTTATATTATTCTTTATTGACAAAGTTTTGTTTTTACTCAAGGAAATTATTTGGAAACGTTAAAATATCTGTTTACAGCAATAATGTAAATTATTTAAAATCATAGTAAGTTTTTGGCTTTGTTATGCTTCTTAAAACAACAATGAATAGTTCTAGAGGCATCATTTGAATGAAATGGAACGCTTTGATGTTTCTAACGATTAATACAGCAGAAGTACTAAAAAATATGTGATTCTTAAATACTATTTTATGACATAGAAAAGTGTGTTTTGGATTTATGGCTTTTAATTATGACTTGTTTACAGCTTTAGGGTATTTTTCAGAATATACTAGGGCTATAGTAGAGGAAAAACATGTATGTCCTTGTAACGTTTATATTGAATATAACCAAAAACTCACCTGTTGCAGGTGGAGCTGGAAGGATTGACTGGAGAGATCCGGTTCAACGATGACGGTAGAAGACAGAACTACACGTTACACGTCGTAGAGATGACTGTCAACAGCGCCATGGTCAAGGTCAAACATTGAAAAGTTCTTACGTAGTTTATACAGAAGCTCTATCTCTGGTGAATAGAGAGGAGGAAAAGTAAACGAAATAAACAAATGAGAATGTGGTCAATTTCGCTTATTTATTTAACTTCATTAACTCTAGCCTAAGGATAAAGAAGCCACTCTGGTGTTCTAATCTGTTCAGTGAAAATACTGAAAACAGTCTTATTATAATTATATTTTCTTATAATAGCATATAATTTTCTTCTGTGCTTAAGCTTTTAATTTATTCCATTCAAATTCATCTAAATACAGTCGCTATAGAGGAATATATATATATAGCAGTTTGTTGTTTTTTTTACTTCCTCTATTAGGTGCTATCGACGCACATAGCAGGTAAATAAGGTATTGTACTCCACCCTAAATCCAAAAATCATTCTAGAAAAAGGTCCGTGTTTGTTTGTTTGTGGGTGCGAGGAGTCAACATAACTCAAAAACGAGAAGTCCGTTAAACACCAAATTGATATTTAAGTTGATTACATTACGGAAGATTTGCAGAAGTATTCCCACAGCCCACACTACCCTTTACATGGAAGATGTTTCCAAAATATTGAGTTTCTCAAAAATTATTCTAAAGTATTTTTTGCATAGCTGGTAAACCTTAAGAAATATACAAAAACTTACCACATAAAACATACAGATCTCTTTAAAACACGCACTTTGTCATGTACATTCTTATAGAGTTGACCATATACGAGATGTTATTCTTTTTAAAATGTCCAATATTGGGGAGCCGTTATTCATTTTCTTTTTATATCCGAAAGGAATGGAATTTCAATTGCATCACATAGCGACAGATTTTTAAGAGAGTTGCCTAACAGTTCAACCTACTGTATTCTCTTATTTCCCTTTTTAGCAGAAACTAAGTAATACAGCCATTTCTGCTAATGATCATCTTGATTAGCATTAGTCGAGATAGTAATAAACTTTTGTAAGTATAATTTATTGCAGAATAGAGATTTGTGGTACATGATTTCAAAAAAATTGTCCAAAATAGATTATTTATAGACTATTTAAGATCACTTTAATCAGGAAATAACATCTCTAAAGTATAATTACTTTAAGTCAGAAATCGTGCGATATATGACCATATATTTGTAAACATATATACGATAAAGTTTGTGATATCCTGCATTTTTACGAATGTAAACAAGAATTGCAGGTTAAGCAAAAGTGTATTCATTTGCCTATTTACTACTTTTTTGAGCAAAAATAAATGCTATTCAGCACGAATAAGCATTTGTTATTTATATATATATATAGCTATTAGTAATCTGAACAGGATATTTTAACGATTTTACATAACACAGTGGTTATTCTTCAACTCAAATAAATGTTATTTCTCAATAAATTTCTGAGTTTTGAAACTTCTTTTCTCTGCTCTTCATACTTTTTCCCACTTCATTCATCTATAACAATAACAATCACAAAGTCCCAGAAACGTTAAAGTGGTCTACCTAGTAAAACAAAACCCTTATTAACAAAATATAACACTTATTATATGCTAATAAAATGTATCTCGGGATTAAAAGCGAATTATGAACAAACAACTAAATCATCAGAATTGCCTTCGGTGAAATTATTGAAAAAAGTTCTGATATATTATACTCGCATGATTTTGTCTAGCTGTCCTACAAACAAACTTCTTGCAAAGGTTTGTTGTTTTTCTACACAGTGCTAGTCGAGAAAAGCATTATCAGAATAAGCTTATTACTTAGTTCCTAACAAGGAGGAGCCAGTTACGGTTCTAGGGTGCTGAAGTACTAATTATTTGTGTTACATAAAACTAAAATTTTCATACAGAAATGTTAATTAAAGATTTAATTCCTATGTTTGCATTTTCAATAAATATTTTGCTTATTTCAATGTTTCTGCAAGCTTAATGAGCTATACAAGCATCAGGCATTGAAGCGTGAAAAATTAAGAGAAAAACGGACAGTCTATACTGACAGGCGTAGTTTTTTCGTTGCATAGCTACGGCCGTGCAGAAAACAAGGTAGTAATTAATATATACATATTTTTTTTTGTACAGCTTGTCTATTAACTTGATTAGTCATATCGCACGATGAATGAAATTGGTGAAATAATGCTCAAAATGATCTGGGGATACATGGAGCTTAAAGTTGCTTGACATTCGTTTTCTCAAGATAAAGGAAAACCCAGAAAAAACCTTATCCGGGTGACACACTATAAGCGAGATTCAAACTCGCGTCCTTAAGAATCTGAGGCAGACAAGCTAACAGCACACTACCCAGGCTGGCGGCAGTAAGTAATGGATGTGTTTGAAAACCATTAGATGAAAGAATAAAGCACTAGCCCAATAATATAATAATACAAATATGTTTTAGTGACATAGTTCAAAAACGTCGAAATTTGGATTTTTGGTCAAAAATACCGGAGTTTTGTTTACTTTTTTCTATTTTCCCTATATTTCTTTTATTGGCTTTTTTGTTTACCTTTATCTATTTTATTACAAATACACACACATATATATATGTATGTGTGTATATATACATTTAAAAACACACATGCCCAAGACGTGAATCTAACCCACGATCCCCTCAGTCACGAAGAATCAAAGCTAGACACTACGGTGAGCACTTCCAAAAAAAAAATTAGTATATAATTTGCTGTTTTCAGCAGATTACGTAAAAGAAATTGAAAAATATAGTATCTAGTGTAAGAAATTATCAAAATAAATTTTATACAAAGATAATAGGGAAGTAATTCTAAAAAAAAAGCTGACACATAACATTGTCAAGCTGCTCTACAAACTTCTTTCAAAAGATAACTTTTCTTTCTACAAAATGCTAATCGAGATAAACATTAGCAGAATGTTCTTATTACTTAGTTCCTTATAAGTAGAATGGAACTAAGAGAATGCGCTATGCTAAAGTGACAGTCAAATGTTTTTAAAGCTGTTGTTATGCGATTGTAATTGCTTCTTGAGGAGTAGAACAAAAGAAAAACAGACACTTCCTGTCTGAGAAAAGTATAAGTACTTTAATAAGAAACTAATAACAATGAATGTCTCGAAAACGGTAAACTGCAAGAAAAACCTAAGTGACATAAATTGTGTATTTTTATGAGGTTTACATTTTTGTGTAGTAAGTTTTTGCCTATCTCTTACGGTGAAGTAGTTATGCAAGATACAGCAACATCCAATCCATAATAAACAGGTCTTCAGAATATATTTCCAAATATCCAAGATAGACATTTTATTTGTAATGGAAATGGCTTTAATATGTGAAATTTTAATCATATCGTTAAACCATTTTTAAGAAAAACAAAATTTTCGAAAATGTTTCCTCGTAAAGGGTAGTTGAGTAAGGGGGATTTTGTTGTCAATCTTCTTGTCCCATCCTTGAAAGATACCAAAATTAAATATCAACTTTGGTATTTAACCGTCTTTTCGTTTTTGAACTATGCTCTCCACAGACACAGACCATCAGGCAGGCGCCACACACACACGGACCTTTTTCTGAAAATGCTATTTGTGAATTTTTAATGGAATACAATACCGTCTTTATTCAAATGTAAAAATGTCGCAATTAGCACAATAGAAGATGGAAGAAGATGGATTTTAATTTTAGCAGATTAAACCGAATAAATTAATATATCCAAAATGAAAATATATATTTAAATGAATGCTTTCTGTTACCCTGGTATCCGTAAATAAAATTAAATCTCTAGCTTTAATGCTTTAGAAAATCCCTTTAAATTACCAATTATCGTATTATCCGTAACTCCATTCCTTAAACTCTTTATTTGTAGTAAACAATTAAATAAATAAGCAAATAAACGGTTGTTTATGGCATAGTCATGGTTTAAGTATCTAAACACGTATTTCGTTGTAGGAAAGCTATCGCTATACACTTTGTGATTTTCCACAAAGCTATAAATGATACCTGTTGTGTGGCAATTAGTTCTTGAGGTGCCATTCCACGTAGTTCTGAACACTTATTTACCTTGCTCGGTAACTGGTCCATTAATTGCAGTATAGCAAACATTTTGCTGGATGCGTGACCCAGTTTGCATACCTGCATAATCAACTCGCGAATATACCAGTAGTTATGCAATAGCCATTGCCGAGTTTACGATATAATGGGTTAAACTTTCAATTTCCCAAATTGATAAAACTGGTATTACGCAAAATATATGACAGGCTACTTTTTAGCATATATTTTAAGTTTTTTCTATAATAAAGTAATATAAACTACAAGTTTTTAAATAAATATATATTTTACTGTTTATGATACTCAATGACCAATTAAATGAGCTGTAAATGATCAGAGAAATACTTTTTAATAGCCACAAAACATTTTTTCATAATCAAAATATTACACATTAGTTTATTAATTTGTTCCATAAATGCTGTAATACATCTCAAATTATGTTAAAATGGACATCTGCTTCTTATTTTCTATACCACATAATTGCAATATATATCGTAGGTATAGAAAGTATTGCACTTCACCTGAAAATTCGATATCCACACTTCACCAAAAATTTAGGGCCACCGTATAAAAAAAAGAATCTGATGTGCTCCATTGACATGACTTTCTCTGCATCTCTAAAATAAATTATTCTTAAAAAGCTTATTCCTATATTTATCTAATGCTAATCGAGAAAAAATTAAAGGAAAGGACCTTCTTAATACTTGCTTCCTTGTAAGTAGACGGAAAATATAGGAGTACCGTAGGCTAAGTTAATAGTCAAATCTTTTAAAAGCTGGTTGTTATGTGATTGAAGTACCTTTGTATGGACAAGAGTTGAACAATTCCCGTTTGAGAAAAGTATAAGTAGAAAGCTGAAAACAATAACAAGGAATACCTCAAAAATGGTCAATGAGCATAACATAAATATAACATAATTGTGTGTTTTAACGAGATATACATTTCTGGATACGTAGGTATCTTACGGTGTACAGGTTATGCAAAATTCCGCAAAATTCATCCAATTAGCATGTCTTCAGAGGCTATTCCCAGAAAATTGAAGATATGTATTTCATTTGTAGTATAAATATCTTAATCCAAACCGTTAGAACCATTTTTGAAAAAATCAAAATGTTGGAAAATTTTTTCCATGTAAAGTATAGTTGAGGGTTGCTCCCTTGGAAGATGCCGAACTTAAATACCAGGTTTGGTGTTTAACAGTCTTTTGTTTTTAAGCTGTTTTGCCCAATGACACACACACGGATACTTTATAAAAATGCTTTATTTTTATTCAGGGGGTTTCAAAATGTGTATCTCCGGTGAAATCTCGGTATCGAATTTTTGGGTGCAATACAATACCTTTTCTATACACTATGTACATAGTACGTGTAGAGAAATTATTATACGGCTGGCTACTTTTTAGCATATATTTTAGAAATATTATCATATTTTTTCCACAATAAAATAATATGAACTATACGGTTTTAGAAAATATATCTTTCTCTCCTTAACGTACCTCAATGACAAATTAAATGAGTTGCAAATGGTCAGACATATACATATACATTTTGTTTTTACATTTTTTCATAATCAAAATACTCTGAACTGGTTACTAATTTCTTTCATAACTTTGGTATTGTCTCTAAAATTATGCTAAAATGGACATCTGCTTCTTACTTTCTCTACCACGTAAGTAAACTTTACATAGTAGGTAGAAAAGGCATTGCATTTCGATGTTTACATTTCACAAGAAATTTAGGGCCACCAGCATTTAAATAACGTATTTTTAGAAAAAAAAGTTAAATATTTTGTGTGTGTGTAAGGGCGGGGGGGGCTGTCCGTATGTCTGACAACACCGTAATTCAAAAACTAAAATTTGGTAAAATCTCAAACTTAATATTTTAAACGTGCGACACAAGGATTTTGAGGAAAATTGCGCCACTCCAAACGACGCTTTACAGGACAAACTTTCGAAAATGTTGTTTTTCTCAAAACTGGCATTATTAATATATTAAATATATATTAAAGATACTTATAGTACAAATAAAAGAGATATCTTGAATGTTCTGCAAATGGCAACTGAAAACCCCCTTATTCTGGATGAATTTTGCTGATTTTGCATAACTGGTAAACCATAAGTGATAGACAAATATTTAATACGAGTACACCAAAAGTGCTGATCTCGTTAAAACACACAATTTATATTTTATTTATGTTTTCGTGGAGTTGGCTATTTCCAAGATATTCCTTGTTATTAGTTTTAAAATACCTCTCATACGGGAATTTTTCAGCTCGTGAAGAAAAGAGAATAAGTAATAAAGTAAAACTATTATACTTATAGAAAACATATTTGTTTTCCACTTAACGGCAAATTAACTGAACTCAAACGGACCGAGCCATGTTTAATAATAACCATGTGCTTATGTTTTGAACATATCTCCTTAATCTAAATACTTCTCAATACTTTTTTAAATGTTTCATAACTTTTTTAAAGTCTATCAAAAATAGGTAAAAATGTAAATATAGTTCTTCGCAATAATTCTATAATTGTTATAAATAAATTAATAATGTATTATATTAATTATTTTTGTATATAATTAAGAATTTATTCATATAGTTTGAGAATATTTCGAAAAAAATCTGATGTGATCCATTAACATAACTTTCTCTGGTTGTTCCTCTTACCAACTATTCTTAAAAAAGATTATTCTTTCATCTCCATTATAGTAATTAAGATTAACGTTAACAAAATACTCATATTACTTGCTTTCTTGTAAGTAGCAGCGAAATAGTAGACTAATTCAAGTCATCTAAAAGTTAGTCGTTGTGTGAAACAGTTGAAATTCGGTAAGTAGACGGAGTGCATGGCAAGTTGTAAAATACCTCCCGTTTGAAAAAAGTTAATTAGTTTGAAATTTAAACCACTAAGAAAAAAATATGTCAAAAACTGTCAACTCTCTATAAAAAAGTATATTGTATAAATTTTGTGTTAACGAGATCTACATTTTTTGTGCAGTAAGTTGTGTATCTCTTACGGCTTACCACTTATGTAAAATTCAGCAGAATTTACCCAGAATGAAGAGGTATTTAGAGGTGGGTGAAATCTCGACTTAGAATTTTTGGGTGGAATGCAATAGTTTCTCTATCCACTATTTACATTGTACATATGGGCTAGAGAAAGTAAAAATGAGAATTTTAAGACAGCAGGTATTAATATTACAATGAGATGTGGGTGCAGTACATCGCCCACTTTATTTAAATTAAATTTAGACAACGCAATCCGTGAACTGAAATACTTTAAATATATCTTCTGAATATAATACGAAAAAATGGTAATGACACTCCTATATGCAGATGACCAAGTAAAAATTTACGATAAATAGCACTATTTGTACTACAAAAGGATTATAATTTAGACATATCAAAAATAAAAATAAATCCATGGCATTCCAGGGAATTCATAAAATATTATTAGAAAATAATAATATTGAACAATCAAGCATGTTTACATTTTTAGGATTTTCAATATTCATACTTAAGCAGATATTGGAACTAAAATTGAACTGTTTTTATAGTTATGTGGAAAAACCAAAATCACTGTGAAAAGTTAAGTGAGAAAAATACGATGATGAACTTCTGTTAAACTATGACAGTTCCAGTAGCTCTATATAGTACCGAAACTTGAATAATGACAAATAAAGATAAAAGTAGATTATAGGCAGCGAAATGAGGCTAGAAGAGATAGAATAAATACTGATGACATAAGAAATGAAGTAAGAATCTGTAACCGAAATATATAGATGGATAAAATAGTGGCTAGAGCACGTAGAGAAAATGAATCAGGAACGCTACCCGAAGAAAGTGATATTTACTCCAGTAATGTTTAAACTTCCAGTTAATCTACGTCAATTAAGCTACCGCAATTAATGAAACGTTAAGATACAATGATTGCCAAAGTAAGATAAAATATGTGGAGATACTCGTATTCACCGAAACTAATGCGGACGATTCAAGCTCAACTCCTCTACTTTATTTTAAGACTGACCCAACTAAATTAAACAGAATGACCGTGGCACCATTGCGAACTGATGACGAACAAAGCAAATGGGAAGTACGACTGTTCGTGAGAACGAGTCTAGAAACTTATGGTAATAGCTACCAATAGTATCGCAAAAAACAAAATTGTGACTTTTGGAATTATGCGCACAAGTGACTGTAAGGATTTTACTATATGTTTAACAAGAATCGAAATGTGATTTTTATTTTTTCCGTTTACATATTTTAATTGCATATGAATATTTCGAATCTCTTGCTTATTCTGATACAACTTTCATAGAGATACGCTATATGTAAGTAAATTAAAAATATTGTTGAAATTAATCCTGCGTAGCATTTTTTAGAACATTCTGATACACACGCTTGCTAAAACATTAATAAGTTTAAAAATATTAGTGTTGGAGAAGATATAATTTTTTTATTTTGATCAAAAAGTTATACTTCAGCTATTTGCAGCATTGGCATCCCATTCATATTTCCTTCATTTGAAAGTTTTTAAGTCCTGCAAAATTATGTTTGGAAAGTTAGGTTAAATTTTTTCAATGTTATGTTTGAAAGTAATTTCTAAGGAAGTAAAATTGTCTATACAAATTACCCATTATCTCAGAAACTAATTTACACTAAGGGCTGAAATTTATACCAAACATTTGTATCTTATAGGCTCTATTTTAATGTAGAAGTTTATATGGATAGTCATTTTTTTAAATTTAAAAATCATTATTTTTCAATAAAGTGTTTAGAGCTTTGTTTTAAAAAATCACACATTTCATTCTAATCCACCGAAGTATTCTATTTTTATCAATTTCCTTGCTGAAAAACTAAATTAAATAATTGCTGAGATAATGGGTCAAACTTTAACATTGGCAAGACAGAGCATTTCGACCCCCCCTTAAAATAATTCCATGACCAGTAAAATGTATATCCGAAAATAGCTTTTGAAGACACTTCATTGTGAATGATTCTTCTGTAACAGTAAACTGTAAGAGATCGATAAAATTCTTGCTACCCAAAATATATCTTATTTAGAATTGCTTTTTTAGCAATTAAGCTAAAAGCTGATTTTTGGATTTTAAGGCAAAAATGCACCATATCTCAAAGTAGATATTTGATTTTCTTTTCTTCTAGTGCTGATATAATACACGTATTAGAAACCATTTTAAAGCGTTCCTTCTGTTAAAAGACTCTCTGTGCCAAACTTTAAAGCCATTTTTCTGAGGTTAGAGTTTGTTGTTATTTTCTCTTATTTAAAATCCATCTTCTAGCACAAAAATAGCTTAGAGCGTTGAAAATGTTTTCCAAAGCACCGAAGAATGTGTGTAATAAATTTTTTGAATATATATTGTTCATCGATTATTCTTATAAATTAACAAGTATAGTTATATGCTGCTTTATATAATTTTCCAGTATGTGATGTAAAATAATAATAAAAATACTAAGCACTTTGAGGAATATTTCTAAAGGACAATTTGTTGCGTATATATTGAAGAACGTAGTTTTGAAAATGGTATACTTGGTTGACTATCTATAAAAGAAATACATGAAATCGAGTAAGTTAATTAATATATTCAGAATAAAACGACATATATAAAAGAAATTGCCTATGAATGCTGCTTTGGTTACTATTAATGTCAGTAAAAAATGAATAAAACTCCAGCTATGGTAGTTTAGAAAACTACTTTTAGCACTTCAGTTCCCCTTAAAGCAGACCTTTTATGTTCAATCAGGTTGTTTGTGACATAAAAATTTCCGAATAATTATGTGTTGCTAGTTATAATTTTAATATATTTATATATTCTTCAAGGGGTGATTTGCTAATTTTTTGCTCTCTATTATGTAAAGAGTGCATCAAAAAGCTATTCGCATTATAAAATCTGCCTATCACTTTAGTTTAATGTATATTTCTCATATCCTCAACGAAATTGGTAATGAAATGTTATATCAATTAAAGTGAAGCATCTGTGAAATTTCTGCAAACTTTTTAAAAAATTAAAAAATTACTTTTCATAATTAAATGACACAAATTCTAAATTTTAAGAATATATATCGTTTTTTACTGTGGAACGTTTTAACTTGCAATTAAATAGAGTTATAATTGGAGAGAAGCATGCTTACCAATAAATACACCCAGCTTTAAATCTTTTTATCTCGCAAAATTATTACATCTTTCTAAACACAAAATTTTCACACGATATATAGTGTTTTAGTAATTTGTTTCGAAACATTTATACTATTTATCAAAAGTTCATTAAAGAAAATGATCACAGAGTTTTTCAAAATAATGCTGAATATACTTTTTTAAATAATTTTGAGAAATTAATTTTAATTTTTAAAAATCAAGATGTCACAATTTTTCTTCACCAATTGGCATTAGTATAAAGACATAATAGGTCTGTTGGTGAAATTATTTATTCTAAAACTGGATTTTTCTGTTTCAATATTTTTCAAAATTCATCACATGATTGGTTTTATTAAAGCAATGAATTTATACAATAAAATTATTATCTTAATAACAATATAACCCAGAATTTCTATTCATGGCATAAATATCACTATTATGGATAAAAATTGGTATTTAAGTAAGTTAGTTTACATACTGCAGATATTCCAAATTTCACAAATGTATCTTCTTAGCAAGATGTAAGTGGAGAAATAAGCTTATGTAGGGATATTTTGTAGAACAGCTAGTGATAAAGTCTTATGATTGCAATTCTCAGATATTTAAAAACAAGAATTATGCTTCAAGAACATTGGTTTTTGTTGCAGGTTGCGGAGTGGACAGATGAATCAGGATTCACCCCAGTTGCAGCCAAATACGTGAGACTCAAAGGAGCTGAAATAGAAAAAAACAAGACTTATATAGTAACAACCATCGTGGTGAGTATAGTATTAAATATCTCCAACTATGTGATGCAGATAAATAATACATCTTGTTATGAAGTCTTCGCTATACTAGACTGTGCGCCAGAGAGTAGCAAGGTACTCACGACTCGCTGAGATCTGCTTGAAGCTTGCAATACAGCTCGGAATTGAGGGAACCCTGTCGTCAGGGGGATTGAAGAATTGAGGAAGTAGCAGGAAGACTAGTCATTTGTGCTACAACTTTCGCTAAGCAACTCATTGGTCATCACGCTTGTCATGCATCTGGTCTTCGAGAAACGTCCCTGCTTACCTGAGAGTACGTTCACAAAGCAGAGCAGAATTGAAACACCTGTTTGATACTATATAAAAACTGAAGGCATATATCTAAAATTGACTGAAAATTCATTTTAATGAGAAACGATGTTAATTAGATGACTTAATTCACAAATACCTTGCTAGAAAATTAAACGTTAAAGAAGAAATTGAGGGCTGGATGCGCTCAAGACTAGATTCTGTCAATGTTGACTCTATTATATGTTTCAATTCGCTTATTAAAGTACTGCTATATTAGCAGTACGGATTGGCTGGTGGACGGAAGGATAAATAGGCAGACTTATTGCCTCAGGTTAGGAAGAAACATTACTTGACAGATTATAAGAAGTTGACCAATAAAAAGAAATGTATATTTCAGTTCAAAAAAGCGACTTGTTTTTGTTTAAGTATAAGAAAACTAAGGGGTACCTTTCTTATCTGTGAATAACTTGACCAATTATCTATCGCCAACTACCATGCCATCAAATATTTGTACTTAGTATTGAAATAAATAAAAATATAATTTAATTTTTCTATGTAGCTCTTATAGTTGCACATCCTTATAAAGCTTTCCTTTACATGTCTGCCTAAACTTAGCTTCCTGAACGGTTTAACAAGAAATGATATGGTGTGCCTATATTAAAGTTAAACTCATACAAGGGAGACCTAAGGAGTCTTGAAGTACTAAAGGAAGAAGAGACTTTCTCTCTAATACAAAGCTTCAGGCCTGACATTGACTAAGCAGCTTATGAACAAAGTTTTTAAGTTTCGGTATTAGTTAAGAACCTTGGATACTCATATGTAAATTATCTATTGTGGCGGCGCCGTGGTTGAGTCGTTTGATCTCTCGCTTCCTATGTATGCCATAGGCGGCCCAGGTTCTATCCCAAGCGCCCGCATGTGGGATTTGTGTGGACGAAGCGGCGTCTAGGCGGTTTTTCTCCAGTTCCTCTGGTTTTTCCCGCCACTCATTCCACCAATTCCTCCATCATCAACTTTCCAATCTATCAATTTCGCTTACATTTCATGTCATCCATTTCCTCATGTTCATGCCTGGAATGGGCCGACCCCTCGTGATGTGGTTTGGTGCCGTTGGCTCCCCGACAGGCTTCTCACCCCTATACATTGGCTTGTAAGTCCTAGGAGGGCGTCAGTTCTACAAATACAGAGGAGAGGGTAAGCCGATTACGAAACGAAACGAAAGTGTAACTATTACAAGTTTGAACGAATAAGATGTACAATGCAAATTCATCTTAATTTTGAGTTACCCTGTCTGCAAAAGCAGCTATTTGGTTAATTCAAGGACAGTCCAAGAAATCTATTTGACTTAACTAAATAATAACGAAAGTCATCAACACAAAACTTGATTTACAAAGTTACTGATGTACTTTTATAAAGCCAAAGAATTTATTCGTTTCTTTTAATCCACATGTTAGGTCAATCGACTTTTATAGGCAAATAACGCAAGGGATAATGCAGTGAACGTGTCTTGAGTGAGGAAATAGAGCATAATATACGAGTAATCGAGGAAGATCTAATGTGCACGACAAAGACCTGATTGGAAGGTAATGTTAGTAAAATAATTCAGAAAAGCCGGTGTTTCACTTTGGACACCGTATACACCTTTCTTTTTTTTTTCTTTGTTTTTTGCAGAGAAAAGACCTCAAAGTGGCAGTGCCATCTTAGCTCAGATCTTCAGCGGAGATTTAGAGGAGGAGTATAACATTTACATTGAAAACCCGATACACATGACGATGCATAGCTTGATAGCAATGGCGATTGCGTTGATAAATGCAGTAAGGTACTGAAAATTTGTAAAGATATATTTGTGTTGATATATTTCGTTATTATTTGGTTATACCAAATCACCAATGATGAACAATGCGTTCTTCTAAGGAAGGTTCATTCTCTGGGGTGTCGAACACAAGTTTTCATATCAATCTCACCCGCTGTACGTCTCACTCACTCACTCACTCACTCACTCACTCGCTCGCCCACTGACTGACTTCTGTATCGACTAACCGGGTCTCCCGAATATGTCAATTTTATAGTATCTCAAAATCTTTTTATAACGTTCTAAAAGGTAACAAAAACCTATCCATATCTCGGAAACTCTTATCTTTGTTTATCTCTTACTGTTCCGGCCAATCCTAGTGAGCCGTTTTACAATATCTTTTAAATTCTTATCCACATTTATAACAATGTTTTGTGACATAAACAATTTCCGAAATGTTTATATTGAGAAATATATAATTACACGCAATCTGACACATAAATGTGTATAGGCATGCAATTCAATAACTCCTGAAGGTTTACTACATTCTCTAGAGAGAGTTTCTGGGTAGATAAATTAATACGGTTGCAATCAGGATTGAAAAAGTAGATCTTTCAAAAGCCTACTTCTATAGACACCCAGATTTCTGAACTAATGAATGTAAAATTAGTTAAGTCTATTTAATGTGGCATTTAAAATATTTGGAACCATTACTTTTAAAAACAGATATATCACTGATGGGTGAAAAAGTTCTTCATAAAGTAAATTTACATAGTATGTTTGTTATTTCATCTCTATTCATCTTCTTGTTTCCCTAGTATTTCAAAGACATTTTGATTGATAACCCTGAAGATGTTATTGAGATAATTAGTATCTTTGAATATATTTTTAAAAGTAATTTACATTTACATTGAAAATGAATAGTTTTATTTAGCCTAACTAAACTAAATAAGTTTTAAATGGGTTTAATGTTAAGGTAAATAATATAGTGAAACGTGTATTCACCACTGATAATATGCTCACTTGTGGCTCCTTCAGTTATAATTTTTCAACATTTCCTTTAACTTCTATTCCTTCTAAGAATAAAAGCAAAATCTTTGCCATAGATGTTATCTCGTTAAAGTCGTATTCATAAATTAACATCATAGACTAGAACTTCAGTAAAAATGAGTAATTTTCCAACTTACTTGTTACATAAAAACAAATAACCACCCGCATGTCATCAATTTCAGGAGGAGCCTTATATTATGCTGAAGACACCGGAGCCTGGTGAAAATCTCACAGGAAATGACAAATTTGAGGGTTACTGCAAGGACCTTGCTGATCTCATAGCTCATAGACTTGGAATAAACTGTAAGTATGCAACCAACACAACACAAACCTGCCGTATGAAGAATACGACGCAGTACTGAATCAGATTACATTTGATGTATGTTTTCCTTCCATTTATAAAACCGTGAGCTTCTATTTTGGCTACTATTTGTTTTTCTCATTACTTCCATCTGTTTGATTCAACAAATTAGATTTAGAAGGCAACAATTAGCATTTTTAAGCATAATTTTCTACTCAGCGCAAAGCTGTTCCTAACACATTGACGATTTAAATGCTTTAACAACAAAAATTCGTTTTGAAACTCCGAACTAGATTTTTTTATTCCAATTTACAATGTATATATGCATTGGAGCAAAACGTATTATAACAGATGGGGATACCAGCCTCTGTAACCATACTTTATTGGCCTTGAATACACTCATTGTAGCACGTTACATTTGAAACACTAACGTCACACATTCAGGAAACAACACAACTGAACTTAGCCGTTCACTTATTCATTGTGTTCACACTTGATAGTTGCTAGGACACCAGGCGCTAAATGTAATCCGCCATACCCAAGTAATGTAAAAACTTAATTATCAATTTTTGTTACATGTGCTATATTGAAATTAAATGTTATGTTTTAGAGACCAAATTTTATTCATATAATAAATTTATAATATTTAGCGTAAATTGAAAAGCTTTTGTGAAAAGTAGCACAAGACGTATATCTTTTAACAGAAAAGTTAGCAACTCAATTTCCAGTGGACTTTTCTCGTACATTTTTGACTCTGCAGTCACCTTTTTGTGATAAAAGAAAATTGAAAGTTATGAACACAATTAAAATTTCTTATAAACATATGAGAAAATTGCTTATCTAATGATAAAGTTGGCCTATTTTTATCAGATATGCAAAGTTTTTCTCCTTTTAATTTTTTGGGGTAAAAAGCTTTGTGTTCATATCTTGCGCCGCGGTTTATATGCTCTCTCTTGAGGGCTGGCCATCCCGTCCCATCATTACAAGAACTAGAGGATATTTCCTTCGGGGAAGCCTCTGGTTACAATAGACCACATCGTTGAACTCTTTACCATGCGGAGAACCTTGCCATGGTAGCTGACGCTTTTTTCCGAGTAGAGCGATACAACCTCACAATGTCTGCCTGCTGAAACTCTTTGCGGTAGGCTTGGCGATCATAACGAGCTTATACGATCGTTAGGTAGTAGAGGGGCGTTGTGCGCGCATCTTATGCACTCCTCGAATTTGGTAGCTTGGTTGCTATGAGCTCGAGAGGCACTTCAGAAGCAGATTAGCTTTTTCACAGGTAGTCCGTGAGTGTCTTGGACTTCTGGTTAGGAATAGTGTACATCTCAGGCCACTTAAAGTAATTCATGAGTATTAAGCAGGTGCTTGTTGTCGGCTGTAGGTAACATTCCAGCTATCTCGAAGGCGATGCGTTCGAACGGTGCTCTCACATTGCACTTCTGCATTCGACCCCAGCTCTACGTGAGAGCCACTACTCTCCTCACGAATATAGCATTGACAACACCGCTCTCAGTATCTCCACCGGGAATATCTACATCGGAGTTTGTCGACCGTTCGGTTGGGTCCAAGGAATCTCCTGAGGACTTTTGCTATCTTAATCTGAGTAAGGGACAACTACTGCTGAGAGAGTTCCGGTCGAGTAAATCTTATCTTTAGCGAGTGTTATTGGGCTCAGGAGGACTTTACATACTACTCCTGGGTACGACGTCCTTCCAATCAGCCTACTCTGTCTTAACTTCTTTTAGGAGCAGTCCCAAGTCGATATCCACCATCTGTTTCCTCCTCAGGCTTGCTCCTCAATCTACGGCAATGCTGATATGAAAAAGTTGTTGCGGCAGTTAGTTCTCCACTCTAGTACCGTAGCCACAGTCTTCCGAGCAAGGTCCTTTTGGCATCGCATTTGCATTGGAGTGAGTTGTTCCTTCCTCTCCGGTGTTCTGAGCAGTTGAAGCCTCTGAGTCCAGCAGCTAATCTGGCCTTCTAAGTTTAATAGCTCAACAGCCAGGTGAAAGCAAACTACCTATTCCTCAAATGGAACTAGTTACCGTATAGGATGGAAGTATTCGAATGCCTTCACTACTCTCAAGACTCCCCCCCTAGTAGCGCAGTAGTTCTTCGCCTTTGATAGGTCTTGCTTTAGAATGCCCGTGTGATCACGATTTCTTCTGTTCACAAATATCTAGTGTTTTTATACCGGAACAACAACAACGTAGTTGCTGTAAAGGCCGAGCCTAGGACATCGTATCTCGGCGCAGTCTATAAACGGTGGCTTCCTGGGATACATAGCTGGCGAAAGTCCGCCAGAGCTGTGTACACAAATTGTTTATTGGCCAAGCAATTTCCTATACCGTCTCACCTGTTTGTTGCTGCCCCAACTCGAGTTGACTACGATAGACTGGAGGCCAAGCAGTCTAGTTATTAACTGTGTTGACAACGACCTGTCGGCGGATATTTCGATCTTATTTCTGTGGTCTGACGCGCGCAGATGTATCGCGTCCAGGTATCTTGAATGCTACGTCTCTGAATCTTCTATTATGTATTTCTTCTATCATGGTGCTCACTTCCTTGACCCTACCGTCGACTTTTCCTTCCAATTCATAAACCATTTCCCGAGGTTCTCCAGGGCGTTATCGTTCTTGGCGTTGGCCATGGCCTTTCAGACTGTTACACTAGCAGTAACATGAAGGTCCATTTTAACCACGTCTGTAATTGAAAACCATAGTAGTCAAATTGTCAGAAATAATCAGGAAGATAGTGGGAGAGAGAACGGTTTGATATATAAAATTAAATGAATATCACTAAAATATTAACAGAAGAGTAATTTTGAGCCCAGTGCAAATGCTTAAGGTTTAAGATAACTTACAGGTCAGCTGTAACGAAAATACACGTTGAAAATGTAAGTTTTTAGGAGTAAATAAGTTTGGAGGTTGAGATGAGATATTATTGCCATATTTTTGCAACTGTTTGGCCTTTCTGTGTGTATGCAGGAATCCGCTTCATTGGACACTACATTATAGCTACAATGAGCCAAATACGCTATTACATATTTACTTGAGTGAGAAGGCAGTGCGGTGCATATGTTGTAAAACTGGAACCTTCAGAGATAGCTTCTGCGGTAACCAACAGGGTTGAATTATTAAAATCACTAAAAATAAAGCTCTCAGCCATTGTAAGCTACATGGAAGATAGATTGACTGTTAATGCTTTTTATTAATGTTGACAAGATTGATTACCCGAAAAGCCATAATTATTGGATTACCAGTTCTCCACAACTGAGAAATAACCATTGCTTACGTATTATATAATAATTCTTATGTTCCTATCATACATATCAGCCAAAAAAGATTCAGGATACTGAGTTAATCTCTGTCACGTTAACTTCCATCAAGCCACCATCCCCGCAACATCTCAATTACTAACACATTTTGGAGTTTCACAAACTCATAATGCTGTATTAATCAAGGATAAACTTTGTACGGTATAATAAAGGTTTGTTTTGCAGGCATATGCAATCTGGCTACGCTCTTTTTTGACCCTTTGTACACGGCAACCCCCAAGCAGTTGTGGCAGAGAAGTTGCAGACATACAAGGCGTAGAGATTCAGCAAATATGTTTTTATAAAGCCCCTACCGCTATATGCAATAAGTAAAATGTGTCACTTTTTCCACACAGTATAATGGTACCAATACATATGATGGTGCTACATCTCTGCTTATTCTTCATGCATTAGTGATGTCTATCCTTAGTAATCTACATACATTTTTGGCTCCAGTTTTTTTTTTTTTTTTTTTTTTTGCTACTAAATATTTCTTTTCCCTGTTGGCTTATAATTCTTAAAATGGAATAATAAGTGCACTTTGTTCATTATTTTAGTACAAATAATCCATTTATTTGTATAATACTTAATTTTTTCACTAAAATGATATAATGTATATATAGTTCAAACTCTACAACATTGTTCAATTTTTGGAATCATGGTTTTGGCGAAAATGTCACACAAAAATGACATGTACCGTTAGATCTCAAATATTTCTTGGTTAAATATGAGAGCATCTAGTTCTTGTCTCTTAACACACTATTTTAGTACACACTATAATTGTTTTTCAAGGTTTAGGCTTGATATGTTAAGTCGAAATCACTTTAAGCATTTGCTTTTATAGTATGTCATCAGTATTTTAATAGATGTCCGACAACATTCCAATATTCGGAGATTTTCAATGAGCCTCATAAATGTGTTGCATACAAGTATTCATTTTCGTTAAGTATTGTCTTGCGGAATTTTAATACATTCTTATAGTTTATAAGTAATGTGACGAGTAAAATTTCAGCTCCGCTCTAAACCTATCTATGCTGTTAGCTAAAATTGTTAGTCATTAACCTAAACTATATAATTTTATCTTAAAACTGCATAACACTGTACAAACTCGCTCATTAAATATAATCTTTTCTCTTGGAAAACCAAACATTCTCTTTGGTGTTTGATGTGATAAAATTTTTCACTTCATTTTGCTTCTTAAATACCTTGTCTTTATAAGAGAGATTATTTTCTCTGCACCTTGTACGTTCATTAGAATATATTTGGAAATTTCTTCCTTCGATTTACTTATGATTGAGACATTTGTTTTATTTTGATATGTTCTTCCTCCGTTCGCCAGTTTCCTTTATATTGTTAGTTTTCTTGCTTCAAGAAGCAATTTATTTCCTTGGTGTATCTTGGGTCTTTTATTTTCTTGCGCACAGAAAGTGGATCTGTTTATAACATCAAGTTGACAGGAGGAATTAAGTTGTACACATATTACAAAATAACTTCCGGAACGCCTATTAGTATTTTATTTTCTTACGTTGTCCTCCTTGTTTGTCAACAAACATATAAGCTTTCCAGATTGAAATCCAGGTAAACCGTAAACGATACATTTTTGGAAGAAATCTTACAACACATTATTTCTGTAGGTGTTTACCATAGTCAAACGATTATTCTCTATGATGTAATGTTATTATGTTTACTTTACACAACAGAATACAAGGAATGAAGTAAAATCTAATGTGTACCATTCACATGACTTTCTCTACATCTCTGCAATAAATTATTGTTAAAAAGCTTATACTTCTATTTACTTCATGCTAATCACAAAAATGAGCAGAAATAGTGTCATTAGCTTGCTTCCTTGTAAGTAGAAGCGAAATAAGGGCGTAGCATAGGTTAAAATGATAGTCAAAAGATGGTTGCTATGTGATGAAGTTCCTTTGTTTGTATGGACACGAGTTGACAAATTCCTTATGAGAAAAATACAAGTTTTTCAAAGCTAAGATCAAAAACAAGGAATATTTAAAAAACCATCAACTTCACGAGAAAAATTATGTAACAAAAATTGTTTGTCTTAATGTGTTCCACATTTATGTTTGGTAGGTTTTAATCCATCTCTTACGGTTTAGCAGTTATGCAAAAATTCTTAAAACTCTTCCAGAATAAAGTAGTCTTCAGAGGATGTTCCCAGAAAATTCAAGATATACATATTATTTGTGAGGTAAATATCTTTAATACACGATATTTTAATCAAAATTGTTAGAAAATTAAAATGTTTGGAAAAAATTCCATAAAAGGGTAGTTGGGGGTTGGGGGATTTTCATCAAAATATTCGTGTCGCATCCCTGGAAGATACTAAACTTGAATACCATGTTTGGTGTTTTACCGACTTTTCGTTTTTGAGTTATCGTGTTCACAGACACACGGATCTTTTTCTGAAAACACTTTTTTTTTGGATACAGAGGACCCTAAAACATATATTTCCGGTGAAATCTCGGTATCGAATTTTATGGTGGAGTGCAATACTTCTCTATACACTATGTGCATAGCACATGTAGAGAAAGTAAAAATTAGATAAATTATCAAAAATTATCAAATTAAAAAATTATACGATTACAAATCTTGTATGGTACTACATCCTTAGAAATTCAAAACCTTTCATAAAAATTATGTTATAAATTCAAAAAAATATGAATGATTGTTATTTGTAAACTTTGAGAGGATGAACTAGTAAAAATGTTTCCAATACAGTTGCAACTGTTATAATCAAGCAACACATGCTCGCGTATTACCTCATGCATCAATTTGCCAAAACTGCAAAAAAATTGCAATTTTTTATGGTAAATTAGTTCCAGATAAGCAATGCTCATACCCATATGTTATCAGCAGAGAAGGATTTCATGATATCTAATCCAAGAACATGCACTATCAATCTACGAAATATGCAGCATCTAGAATGAAACACCTTAAAATATATACTTTCATTTTTGTTATTTGTTTCATGCTGTGACAATATGTGATGCAAATACATGTTGCTCCACTTTATAGTTATTTATTTGTTATGTTTTTATTATATTCTTCTACAGGCCCCGTTGCCATAGTACATTACATGTATTCATGACATTAATTGACCATTTTTGGCATTATTTCCATATTGTTAGTAGCTGAATAGATATATATTAGGAGTTTCTTTAGAATACAATTAGGCACAGTTTAGCTAACTTATAATATATTACAAAATTTACAATTTATTAATCACATTTCTAGTCTAAATGTCTATGGATTCAATATATATTTGTAAAGTGTTTAGAGATTTTTCTTGATTATTGTTTGGCCAGGTACCTCCATTTTGTGTTATTTCTTTTATGAGAACGGATCTTTGATGTTCTGTTCATAAATGAGATGGTACACCGTCTGTTGCCCTCTTTATATGTGCAGATCGTGTCGTTTTATTTGTTTGTATCTGAAACTATAGCAGACTTTACAGTCATCGTGACCCTATAAAAGGAATTACTTTAAAGAAACTCTTTTCAGGGTCTATAAAGAAGAAGTGCCAGAAAATATTCGTAAATTGCATAACAGGGTGTACCTCTTTGCTACAACAATTATAAAATACATCTCTCTTGATTTAACCAAATTATTTCCTTTAACACACTATGCAAACAATACAATACGTAGATTAAAACCACATTAACACATATAAGTAACTAAAGAAACACAGTAAACACTTGCAAGGCTCACACACTTAAGCAAGTTATCCCCATTTTAGAAGAATAGGTTAAGGTGCTTCAATTTAAATAATTTCGGAAACATTATATTGTAAGCGGAAATATACTCAGCAAATAAATAATTTAAACACAAAAGAAATGTATAGAGTATAGTACAATTGATGGAAAATTTATCACGTTAAATACAATAATTGTGATCACTTCTGAGTATAATTCTGATCACAGATATCTTCCTCATAATAATACTCTATTCCCAACGCTAAAAGGTCGAAAATTTAAAAAAAAAAAAAAAATAAAAAAAAACACCAACAAACATTACATCTTTCCTCTTTGATTTTGCATTGAAATAGTCCCTGAAGAAAATTGAAAATCTTTTTCATTGTTTAGTGGTGATTCAATGCATGTTATTCTTCTCGCATCATGACTCGCAAATTTATATTGCTGTTTATTGTTTTTGTTGCTTTTGTGTATTTATTTGTTGTTTCCTGAAAAATAAATCTTTTGCTGCAGATCTCTTTCTGGTTTTTCATCTGAAGTGAATCGTTGTCAGTGTTTTGTTTCTCCGAGATGACACTTTTTCTCTGCAGTTAGCAAAATGGGCTTGATGACATTGTGCGGAGAAATTTTATTTTATTCTAGTACGATGGATTTGCAATGCTCTTCAGTTACTTATTTTAAGATTCAGTCAAATTATATTCCTGTAACATCTCTTTCAAGTTTTGAAAATAGAAGAGTACTCCGATAGAAAAGTAAAGCACTAAAATATCCTTAACTATATTTAAATATTTGCAATAATGGAGAATAGTATGTGTATCTATGGTAACCAATTATAACCAAATAAAATAACAAATGTAATAATTGAAATTGTACTACGGTATCGAAATTGTTACATTTTTTTTCTGATTGGAAATGTTCTGTTTGTAAGAGTGAAATCACTACATGTCTCTAACCTCACTATTATAGCATTTTCAAGCACATAGAAACCAGGTAATTTTAAAAATATCCCTGAAACTAAGTATCTTAATTGCCTTTTAAGAATCTATAGCACAAACAAATGTATGCGTGGAAAATATAGGAAGAGGTGCAGATACCTTGCGGATTACAATGTCACGTAAGGCAAGTGCTACCAACACTAGAAAACTAAAAATTGAGCTAAACATTATGTTCTTCGGAGTTGTACCTATATAAAATTCGTACCACCTTACTCTATAAATTTCTGATTACTAATACTGAGTACTGGAAATATGAGATAAATAATTTACACCTTCTTGAAAGTTGGAAGCAAAGAACGGGTCTAAGATTGACCATAGTATAAGTATTAGTTGTTTATTCTAGCTTGTAATTAAGCAGCTTTATATTTTAAAACACCTCATCTCCTAAAACTACGTACTTTTGACGTAAATTACCTCACAGTCTATAGAGGACCATGATAAAATGTTGCAAAATTGAACTTCAGATTGTTTGTTGTTCATTATTTTAATCCAAAAGATTACGAGTCCCTTCAAAACAATTAAGGCGTGCAAAAAGCACACATAATAGGTATTGGAAGGGTAAAGTAAAAACATTTATATTAATTTTAAGCTATTTCTGTGTTACTATAAATATATACACTTGTATGAAACTTTCGTCTCTATAGTTAACGCAATGCACATTAAAAGAAGTGAAAACTAAAAGAGCATAAAGAGCTGTTATTAATATTTTATAACTTTTAATCGATCGTTCAGAAGGGAAACAATTATAAGGATTTATAAAATAGATTATCTGCCTCAATAATGTTAATCCAATGTTTGTTTCCTCTTCCAGATGAACTGAGGATAGTGAAAGATGGACAATATGGCGCAGAGAATCCGGATGTGAAAGGTGGTTGGGACGGAATGGTT
Organism: Hymenopus coronatus; assembly: GCA_030762935.1. NCBI lineage: Eukaryota > Metazoa > Arthropoda > Insecta > Mantodea > Hymenopodidae > Hymenopus > Hymenopus coronatus. The sequence goes on along the minus strand of CM060898.1, from coordinate 82,676,401 downwards.
GGAGAACTGGTCAGAAGGGTATGTATGTAAGGATCTGAAGTATTAGGCCTACAATCCGAGAGTGGACCCGATAGACTCCAAATTAACTCTTTATATATCAAAAACGATTTGGGCAAAAAATAAGCAGTACCTTATTACTCGTCTTTCTGTCCTTAAATTAAAAACAAACATCATAATACTACTACTATATAATGCAAATAAAGTTCATTTCCTATATACATTTGACTGACAGTTAATTGTTTTTCCCATGTTTAATTATAAAAGTTAAAAAAGGACATTAATTTATTTGTAAGAATCATACAACCTCCTATACACAATGCTTTTCATATCTAACAAATGATTCATGTAAATAATTACTCATATAAATCTAACAAATTATTCATTTTATTCGTATAAAAGTTTGATTTAGGTAGACAAGAAGTTTGGTTTATACAATTCAATTGACATGTATAAACTCTGACAAAATGTGTATAATGTTTATCTGAAACCGTGAGACAGTTTGAACTTCACATAGCAATTGAGTTTTAGTTGGGTTGGTGCTAATTATTGGTCAGAAATCACTTATTTTACACAGAGAACACTTGCATATAATATTGCAGTAGTTACAGGAGCATGTTAAGTAAACAATACAAAGGTCTACCCTCCTAAAATAACCATATTGATCAACATTCGATTTTGAGAGTATTTCAAAACCTTGGTTTGTTTAGCACTGTTTTAGTATTATTTTCATACGAAACAGGTTCCAGGTTTTGTTTAGGTTTACTTGTTTTATTAAGCTCTATAAAAAAAAGCCGATCATTAAAACCATAAAGGAAAAGAAAAATATTCTTATAAAAGTATTATCCAGGACAATATTTGCAACAAAACAGCATTATCTTAGTGAGTCAAAAAGTATTGAAGGTTTAAATAGAACAAAGCTGCTCCTAATCAGAGTACCTTAAACCAATTAATGATCAAGAGATCATACATTCTGTTCATTGCCAAAAATGAGTATTTGCTTACGTACTCGTAAAATTTTAGCTAAATAAAAATGATATTGGAGATGCTTTCTCTAACAAAATAAACTTAAAAGACAATAACTTAACTATACAAAGTTAATTGTTTCAGTTTTAAAAATAGTCTAAATTCAGTCTAAAATAATTTTCTTTTAGAATTTCATCTAATATTGGGTCTATTTAATGTGACGTTATATTTCATATTACAAAATAAAATAACGTTTTATAAAACCAATCTATGTAAGTAAAATAATATAAAACATCTTGCTAAACGTGAATAAACTCTATAAACTACTATTTATCTAGAGTAATTTGGTTTTGTACACAATACACAAACAAGCTGAAAAAGAAAGCCAACTGCAATGACTCAATATTTTTCCTATGAATCTACTAACAGTATAAACTTATATTCAAACATAGATAAACAACGTATTTACTCTTTTATAATAAAATACTCTACGCATTAATTCATTTGAATAAATGACTTAAAAGTTTCAAGTGCTGCTATCTGTTTTATTATCTGTTTCCTGGTGGGTACAATGGGAACAGAGCTATAAAGTATAGCTAAAACTTTTAAAAGCTAATAATGACCTTGAGATTCGTTTCTCTTTGCATGACTGGAGAAAAAAAGAATGACAACTTCTTAACTCAGAAAAGTATAATCATTCAACAACTTAGTTTCAACAGTTTCGAAAAATGTTTTATGGAGAGGGTAGTTTGGGAAGGGGAGATTTCTTGAAATCATGACGTGTCATTCTAAGAAGATACTGAACTTAAATACCAAAATTGATATTTAATTCAGTTATTGTTTTTTAATGATGCTGTTCAAAGGCACACACATATATACACACATACACACAAAACATACCCAGGTACACAATTACACACTTCACACATACACACTGGCATTTTGCTAAAATTAAATTATTGGATTCTGGAGATCCCAAAACGTTATTACCAGTCTTGGTATTACATTTTTTATGGAATTCAATATTTCCCTCTGTAAGCAGTAAAGAAACGAAGTTGCACTGGAAATTAATTATTGAGCACAATCGGTCAAAATTCGAAAATATTAATGGTGTTGGGTTCCTTTTGCATACATAGATAACAGGACCAAAATTTAAATGTCTCCGCTTGCTTTTGGCTCCTAAAATAGGTGTTATAAAACAGGGTTTCTCTCCAAACTACATTTTCACAATTTCAATGTTTCAGTGTCCAAGCTTTTTTGTTAGTTCAATTAAAATCTAATATTTATTTAGTATTTATTTACTTCTGTCTTAATGTCACAGACATTTGATATCGTTTTGATATAACATTGTATGATTAAATCTTTTACCAGTTCTTTTTTATTTCTTAGTATGACTCATAACTGAGTTTTCCTAGTGACACAGAATAAAAATATACATTTAGAGCTGTTAATAAACATGTTATATGAATATTACAAAAATATTTTAGCATACGTTATATACGTTATATAAAAATTGAGTTAGGAAACAAATTGTAGCAAAGATGATAAAAGATGTGTTACAACAATAAAAGCTATTACAATAAAATAGAACAAGTACATAAATAAAGCAATACAATTAATGTTTTGTTTAACCCATACAAATGACTTCGAAAAAGGGCTGCGGAATGTTTTATGATGTTCTGTGTGATTGCTTGTTCATCATTTAATATTATCAATTTTATTATTGTTATTTATTAATGTTAATAATATTATTTATTGATATTAGAATAAATATAATTATAAAATTTAAATTTATAAACTATGTATTTATTTTTATAAAATAATTATAAAATTAAATATTAAACTGTATATTAATAAAATAATATAATTATTTATTAATGTTATTTACACATATTTAAAGCATAAGCCTTAAAATATAAAAATTCTTGTATTGAGTTTAAAGACTTTGTCATCATACATACACTATGGACTTAAAGCTTTTCATATTTATGCATTAAATGTGTTCTCTCAGCTTATTGTATAGTTTGATACCGAAATTCATATAACTCTTTTGAGTTTTTCATAAACTAAGATAAGGAACTTTTACATTTATTTTATCCTTGTGTTATAATTATGTGTATTCCACCTTAATGGTAGGCTTTCAGAAGAATTGCGTACATAAAACAAAACATCTAAAACATAAAGATTGTCAATAACCAAAGTTCCTAGTTTAATAAATAGTAGTATATATGGGGTTTTATAGTAACATTTTTAATCGTCCTTATAATTTTCTTTTGTAGAAAGAAGATTTCATACATCCAATCCCAAAAGACTAAACTATATCTTATAATTAACACAAACATAAAAAACCCATATTTCTGACATATTCGGCAGGAATACACTCACTCAGGCTTCTTATTAAAAACGTTATATTTGACAGTCTTTTTTAAGATATTCAATGTTAAATATCCGGGGCCACGATGTGCCAGAATATGCCGAAGTGTCCATTATAATATTCTACAGGAACCAAATTGATGCTAATAACAATAACTGTTAAAACTCTGTCAAATATGATTACTTTTAAGTATCAAAAGTGCTAATAGGTTTAAATAACATTCAAAATTCTCTATTCGTCTTTTCTTAAAAATTGTATATATAAAAGTTTTGTTTTTGATTTAAACCTTAAATTGAAAACAAATGTCTAAACATTTTTCTTAATTCAGGATAAATGTGACACATTGTAAATATACAGCATACATTATGAATCAACTTGCAGTTCTCAAAGTATTTCTATAATGTTAACGAAACTTGTACACATGTCAACTGAAAAGTAAAATAGTTCCAGTAAGATCTTAAGAAACTCCATACAAAAGTGTTCAAATTTAAAATTCAATCCCAGTGTCCCCCAAAGGCAGTTATAAGAAACTTCTTTACTTTCGTATATTAGGTATTCGTATTCGTTTTCAAAATAATTATATTTTGAATTTAATTTCTGTAAGGTTATAAATATAAACATTGTGTAATTAATATCATTGTAGAATTTCGAAAAAAAGAATTATCGTAGAGTATTCCTCACCAGTTAGATGGTTGGCTGTACACTGTCACACCAACATTCATAATAATCATTCCACCTCAATTGAAGAGTGGCAGAAAGTGGCCAATTTTTACCTTCAACCATTATTTATTCTCATAAAATTAAGATATTATTCCAGACGGTAAGCTAACTTGAAACTAATTTATACCCAGTTCAAATATTATCTTAGATTTATGTATATAGTTGAAAAAAAGTAAAATAGATCAAGAGGCACTATATCCCTAACTTTCCAAAAAATAATTCCAAAATCTTCTAATATGATCCATTTACTAGGCTTTCTGTAGCTGTTATGAAAGAGATATTTCTTAAAAATCTGAGCCTTCTCTCCACTGTATGCTAATCAAGATAACAAAGATGGCAAAAATGATCGTATTAATTGTTGCCTTATAAGTAGCAGAGAAATACAGGAATACACTAAGACAGTCAAGTGTTTTAAATGTTATTGCTATATAAATGAAATTTGTTTCTTAGCATAGCCAGGTCTTTTAGTTTTAAGTATTTTAAAACTAAAATTAATAACAAGGAGTATCCCGAAAACGGACACCTCCACAAAAAATGTATATGAATAAACAGTATGTTTTAACAAGGTCTGTATATTTTGTGTTGTAAGAGAGTGTCTATTTCCTACGGTATACGAGTTATGCAAACGCCAATGAAAAGACCTTCAGAGGCTATTCCCAGAATACTTAAATATTGCTATGCACATAAATATCTTTGAAATAGATATTTTAATCAAAATCGTTAGACCCTTTTTTGAGAAAATCAAAATTTTTTAATTTTTTTCCATGTATAGGGTAGTTTATGGTGGAATTTTCCAGGAAATCTTCGTACTGTATCCTTGGAAGACAGTAAAGTTAAATACCATGTTTGGTATTTTACCGACGCTTTGTTTTGAAGCTATCGTGCTCACAGACAAACCAACGCACACACAGACATGGACATTTTTCCAAAAATACTTTTTGTTTGGATAAGGGGAACACCAAAAAGTGTATTTCCGGTGAAATCTCGGTATTGAATTTTTGGTAGGAACGCAATATCTTCTCTACCTACCATGTACATTGTACATGGGTGCTAGAGAAAGTAAAATAGCAATCGGGTCGTGTTAAATGCCTACGCGAGAAAATTAAAAATATCTGATGTGTTGCATTCACAAACCATTTTTATCAAATCTATAATAAATCGTTCTTAAAAAGATTGTTCTCTTATCCACTTTGTGTTAATCAAGATAAGCATTAGCAAATTAGTCTAATATCTTAGTTCGTTGTTAATATAGGGGAAGTAACGGAATAAACCAGACAAAAACATAGTCAAATCTTTTAAAACCTGTTTGCTATGTGATTGAAATTAAGTTCTCATTGCATGGACAGGATTAAAGCTAAAGAATAAGAGTGACCAAGTTCCGTTTGGGAAAACTGTGTGTTTTAATGAGACCTAAAGTTTTACTTTCCATCACATGTGTACAATGGATAAAGTAGGTAGAGAAGGTGTTGTATTCTACTTAAAATTTCGATACCAAAATTTCACCTGCTATACACGTTTTAGGATAAACTGTTTCCAAATAAAAAAAATAGAATTTTTTGCAAATGTTCAATTTGTATTTGTGTGTGTGAACAGAATTACTCAAAACGAATAGTCGTAAAACACCATAGCTGGTGTTCAATTTTTGTACCTTTCAAGGGTGCGACACGAAGATTCCCATTCAAAAGTACATTTTTTCATGGACAACCTTCGAAAATTTTGATTTCACAAAAGAGGTTTTAATGATTTTGATGAGAACACCGTATATTAAAGAAATTTACATGGCAAATAAAATGTACATCTTGTATTTTGTAGCGACATCCTATTAGGATTTTTTCGTTCAGAATGACTTTTGCATAATTAGTAAACCAGTAAAGGATAGAAAAACACTTACTACACAAAATGTGTAGGAACGTTAAACACGCAATTTATAAAACATAATTTTTTTCGTGGAGTTAAAAATTTCCGAGATATTGCTTGTTATTGTATTCAATTTTAAAATATCTAAACTTTTCTCATACCTACTAAACAAAATGTATAGATGACGTTAAAACGCACAATTTATAACATACACATTTTTTCGTGAAGTTAAATATTTTAGAGATATATTCCTTGTTATTTATACTTAAACTTTTCTCATACGGAAACTTCATCATCTTGCTATACAAAGCTAATTTCAAACACAATACAACCAGATTTAGCCTATTCTACTCTCCCGCTTTTGTTTTTACTGATGACCATGGAAAGACAGCCGAACTTAAATTGCTCATATAACGGCCAACTTTATAAGATTTGAATGTCGCTTTAGCATAGTGTATTCCCTTATTTCTCTTCTGCACAGAACGGAAATAAAGTAATAAGACAATATCTCCTAAAATGTATTTCGATATACACGATATAAATAAAAGAATACTCTTTTTTAAGTTTGTTTGCGGAGCAGTTTGAGAAAGCTATGTGAATGGAACACATTAGATTTTTTAAATATTCATTTATATTTCTTCATTGGAGTTCTTTATGTTTTTTAATTTTCTCATCCTATTTCGGGTATAAAAACTCAATAAAAGGTGATTAGAATTTTTTATAAACACGCCACTGCACAGAGAACCAAATGAGAAAAATCTGATGAGTTACACTCGCATGATTTTCTCTAGATCTCTGTTTCAAATATGCTTATTCTTCTATTCACTTCATGCTAAATGAGATAAGCATTAGTAGAAAGGGTCTCATTACTTAGGTCCTTAGAAGTATAAAGGAAATAAGGTAATACACTGGGCTAAACTGAAAATCACATGTTTTAAATCACATATTGATATGCGATTGAAATCCGTTTCTGTGCGTGACGTGTAATTGACAATTTCCTGTATGAGAAAACTTAGTATTTTAAAACTGAACCAATAACAATGAATATCTATAAAATAGTCAGCTCCAGAAAAAAATGTATATCACAAAATTGTGTGTTTTGAGGAGCTTTACATTTCAGTATTAAGCTTTTGTCTATCTCTTACGGTTCACTATCTATGCAAGATACAATAAAATTCATCCAGTATAAAGAGGTCCTTAGAGGTAATTTCCAGAAACTTCAAGATATATATTTTATTTGCCAAGTAAATATCTTAAATATAAGATATTTTAATAAAAATTGTTACAGCCATTTTTGGTAAAATATATATTTTCGAAAGTTTTTCCAGGTAAAGGATAATTGGGTGTGGGAAATGGTCTTGAAAATCTTCGTGTTGTATTCTTAGGAGATACTGAACACAAATGTCAAATTTGGTATTGAACGGTATTTTTGTTTTGAGCTATGCTGCCCACAGAAACACACACTCACACACACACACACACACACACACACACACACACACACACAGGGACACTCATGAACTTTTTCCAAAAATGTCTCCAAACATGTATCTCCGGTGAAATCTTGGTATCGAAATTTTGAGTGCAATACAATACTTTCTCTATCCAAGCATATTATAGTACGTGTAGAGAAAGCAAAAACTAGTAATTCCGGAAGTTACACTGAACTCTACTCGTTTATAAAGTAGGCTGAAAAGATTAGAGTGGTATGGGGATGCTGTTCCCAAGGGTTGCGCCGTTCGCTAGATTTGGGCAACGTGCCCTAGGGAATAGGTAAACCTGATTGGACACCACGTTACTCGCCACAGATCCGTCCCTAGTGGGCTAGGGATCCGTTACGAATCATCTACTCTGGGCTGCTCATTTCACCGCAAAAGCTCATTCGAGTTTTCTTTCTCTTTGTATTGGTGTAAATATCCGTTGTCTCTTTGACATTAAAACAATATTTCGTAATCATATCCTAATTTAAAAGCCTAATTAATATAAAAAAATTACACGTGTCCCATTCACATGACTTTCTCTTCATTTCTGCAACAAATTATCTTCTGTTCTTCTCACTAACCAAGAAAAAATTAGCAAAAAATTGTCTTAATACTTGCTTTTTTGTAAGTAGAAGGGAAATAAAAGAATTTACTAGGCTAAAGGGATAGTAAAATGTTTTAAAACTGGTTGCTATGTGATTACATTCCTTTATTTATATGGCGAAGATTTGAAAAAGTTCCGTGTGATAAAAATCTGATATGTTCCATTCACATGATTTTCTTTACATCTCTTTAACAAATTATTGTTAGAAAGCTTATACTTCATGTTATCGCGAAAAAAATTAGCAGAAATAAGTCTTATTACGTGCATCCTTGTAAATAGAAACGAAATAACGGGGTTCTATAGGTTAAAGTGAAAGTCTAAAGTTGGTTGCTATGTGACTGAAGTTCCTTTGTTTGTATGGACAGGAGTTGACAAATTCCTGTCTAAGAAAAGTGTACGTTTTTAAAGCTGAAACTAATAACAAGGAAAATCTCAAAAACGATCAACTCCACAAGATGTATATAGCATAAATTGAGTGTTTTAACGTACTCTTCATTTTTTTGTGTTTTAAGTTTTTGTCCATCTCTTACGGCTTTGCAGTTATGGAAAATTCCGTAAAATTCATCCAGAATAAAGTAGTCTTCAGAGGCTATTCTTAGAAATTTCAACATATACATTTTATTGGTCAGGTGAATATCTTTAAAATTCCATAAATTGTATAATAAAAGTGTTAGAGACATGTTTGAGAAAATCAAAATTTTCGAACAAAAGTTCCTTGTAATGGCTAGTTTGGACTGGGAGTTTTCTTGGAAATCTTCGTGTCGTACACTTGGAAGATACCAAACTTAAATACCAAGTTTGGTATTCAACGGTCCTTTCGTTTCGGTGTATATAGGCAGCATAGTCCATAGACACACACACAGGCACACACGACATTTTTCTAAAAATGCTTTTTTTTTTATTCAGGGGTATCCGGTAAAATCTCGGTATCGAATTTTTGGATGGAATATTTTTTTTGTAGTGTTTAACGCCCGCTTTTACTGCTCTGGCACCGTAGTCGATGAAACGATAATACATGAAGATGGAGCCCCGGTGGAATGAGATGGCGGGGGAAACCGGAGAACTCGGAAAAAACCCGCCCCTGCGCCGCTTTGTTCACCACAAATCTCACATGCGGTAACTTGGGATCGAACCCTGGGTGGAATACAATACCATCTCTATATACCATATACATAGTACGTGTAGAGAAAGTAAAAATATAAGTATTTTAAATCAAATAATATAAGGTATATCTCAAAAACGCTCAACTTCACGAAAACAAATACATATATCATAAATTGTGTACTTTACCGAGTTCTACATTGTTTGTTAAATAAGTTTTGGTCTATCTCTTACCAGGTATACAAAACTCTACAAAATTCATCCAGAATAAAGATGCCTTCAGAGGCTATTTCCAGAAAATTCAAGATATACATTTTATTTCTTATATAAATATTTTTAATTGTCAATATTTTAATGAACATCTTTAGAGCCATTTTTCGAAAATCTATATTTTCGAAAATGTTTCCATGTAAATGGTAGTTGGAAAGGGGATTTTCCTGAAAATCTTCGTGACTCAACCCTGTGGGCTATGCTGGCCACAGACACGTACACATTGACGGAAAGACTGACTGCCAGACAGACAGACACATACATGGTCATTTTTATAAAAATGCTCTTTATGAATTCAGGGTGTCTCAAAACATATATTGCCGGTGAAATATCGGTATCGAATTTTCCCTATTCTCTATTAACATAGTACGTGCAGAGAAAGTAAAAAGACATTTAGATATTTAATTATATTTATTAAAATACGTTTTATATTTAAATTAAGCCGTGGCTGAGTGTTCAGACCGCTCGACTCCCACCTAGGTTGCACGGGTTCGTTCCCAAGCGCCCGTATGGGTGCATTTCGCTTGATTTGAAACCATCCACTTCCTCGCACTTATGTCTGTCTTCTAGGTTCTCCATTCTGTGGTTTCGTGCCCTTGGCTCCCCAACAATCTTCTGACTCCTAGGCAGTTGATTGTAAGTCGCAAGAGGGTGTCAGACCTAAAAAGTCCGCATTAGTTAATGGTTTTTCCACACAAGCTATGTGTAGAACAGGAGTTGGATAGATAATGTTCTCCTAGACTACAGCCGTTCATTCTAACCAGCTACCATGACAAAATGCCAAGACACGGACATTCGTGGATCATCCATGACAAAGTTTTGAAAATGTTTATCTTAAATGACAAACAATTATATATATATATATATATATATATATATATATATATATATATCTTGAATGTTCTGAGATAAGCGTTTGAAGTCCTCTATTCTAAATGTCATTTTCCTAACTGGTAAACCGTAAGAGATAGACATTAAGATCCTACATAAAGAATATATATATATATATATTGTTAAAAAACACAATTTATGACATATCATATTTTCGTGGAGTTGACTATAACCGAGATATTTCCTGTTATTGTTTTCAATTTTAAAGTACTTATGTTTTGCTTATATGAGATTGTCAACTCCTAGCCATGTAAAGAGACTGATTTTGAGCCAAATACCAAAGAACTTTTAAAAGATTTGAGCACTGTTTTAGTTTGTCTCCTTACCGCTCTTCTGCTTATAAGGAACTAAGTAATGAGAGAATTTTCAACAATAATTTTGTTACAAAGATGTACAGAAAGTCATGTCAAAGGAGCATATTAGATTTTCAAAAGAGTTTATATAGCTTGGTGGTTTCATTAACCAGACGACAATATCAGTGTTGGATTATTTGAATTACTTTGTCCTGGGATTGTGGCCAGATACCTCATTCTCAAGTTTGACTTTTAAATGAGTACTGTAAGCTCTTCAGAACCCTTATCTTTAGCCATTTTATTTCGTGTATATTAAAACGTTTTCACCCATCTTAGTAGTACATTATTTTAAACATTTTTATTTTCTAAAATAATAATTTAAAGTAGTTTTTACATTTTGAAAAGACAACCTTATTTAGGACAAATTGCTAATATTTATTTCAGGTATTACACTCAATAGCAGTAACGTATACAGCAGTTTATATGATTATTTAAATATCATATTTTATTGTGCAAATTCGTAGTAATGCAAATGCTCTATGTAATGTGTTTTAAACACATTTATCAAACTTTTAATTTAAAATGTAAATAAAGTGTACAATTTATACAAAAATTTAAACATGACGATATTTTGTTTAAAAAATACACGAGTAAATAAGTTTGCAAACTATTATATCATATTGCCTTAATCGTGGCATATTTTGAAAAATCGTTTATATTTTAATACCCAAAATTAATAATTGTTTAAAATTTAACAACTTACTTCCAAAATTTGGACTATTATTTTTAAAAATCTTATGTATTCCCTTCACACAACCTTCTCTACCTATTCTGTTACAAATTATTCTTACAATCACCTATTGTTTTATCTACTTCATGCTAATCAATATAAGCAGCGGAAATTTGATTTATTACTTAGTTCCTTGAAGGGAATGGGGTAACACACTAGGCTGAGGAGATATTAAAATATTTCAAAAGCTGATCTCTATGTGATTGAAATTATGTCCCTTTGCATACGAGGAGTAAAACAAAGGAAAAGCGTTTGACGACTCCCCGTTTCGGGATGGTATAGTTTAAAATTTGGACCAGTAGCAAGACACATGTTGGAAAACTTAACTCTCAAAAATATTGAACATAAATGTTGTTTTAACTAAATCTACGTTTTTTACAGTAAGCTTTTGTCTATCTTTTACCATTTAGCGGTTCTGCAAAATTCATTCAGAGAGAACTAATTAGGTTATTCACAGAAAATTCAAGATATACGTTTAATTTATCATGAAAATGTCTTAAACATTTCTTTTCGAACTCGGCTTACCCTACCTGTATTTAGGAATGACACCCTCCTAGGACTTCAAGCGGATATTTAGGGGTCAGAAGCTTGTAGGAGAGCCAATTAAAGCATTTGGAACGAGTGGTCAGCACTAGCCACGCATAAGCGTGAGGAAATGGATGAATGCAATGTTAATGATGGAACAAATGGTGGAATAAGGAAGCGGGAGAAATTGGAGGATCCGGAGCACTTATCTGTTTTAAATGTAATTGTAAAAATAAAACTTTAATTTTTATAAGTATATTCAAGAATAACAATAATCTCAATAACACTTTAGAGTAATTTATGCCCGTTTTCTCCTTCTGCTTACTAGAAATCAAATAGTAAAGCTATTTCTGTTAAAGTTTATCTCAAGGAGCAAAAAGTATAGAATAATAATCTTCCGTAATAATAGTTGTGTGGAGAGCAAGTTGACTTCGAAACCTTCACTTGCAATGAAATCTATGCACAGGCCGTTTCAAGAACTCAGCAACAAAGTCTGAGGAACGATAGATTTCACAGAATGGGATATTTTTATCAACAACTACCTTCGTCTGACGCATTGGTTTTTAAATGTAGCACAAAGGTAGAAGCACTTGTCATATACGTTCGAATAACTCGGGTATAACTCGAATTTTCTCAATAACAATGAAGTCCTCCCTGATTTCAAATGAGGTGACGTTTGCTTAACTTTGTTTAGAAAGAAATCTAAAAGGTGAGTTAGTTATTCGAGCAAGCCGTGCAACAGGTTCTCTCTTCCTATTCGTTGATTCCCGAAGTTGTTGTTCATATATCTTAGTGCAAGCTGGCTGAAGTGAGCTGGAGCTCCGTCACATTGGAACCAGATGTACCTTCGAACCACAAAAGGTACATTCTCCAAGCAGCGGAGACGTGTGTTTTGTCAAATTTAGATAAGCTCTTTCTGTTCAAATGGAGTGGTAAAACGAAGTGTCTGGCAGATGAACATGACAGATTGTTTACGGAATATAGCGGTTGTAAACAACGCAGACAAAGCGTACAGGCTGCTACTCTAAAATCTATCCTACTGGATATGCTTCCGTAACAATGCATCGGAAGATGGTAGTTGCTTGACAAAAAGTGTTCCATTTTGTGAGATCTATTGTTCAACAGAGTTTGTCCTGTAACATACTACATAATATATAGAAGTTTCGGATAGTATGTAACCTATTCTTTTATTCTACTTTCTTCAGGATTGTATAGTATTCATAGTTTTCTCATGAATATTACAATCTTCACCCTTTAAGATATTAATGGAGTCGAATATTTTGCACAGAAACATGCATACAAATTTCGCTTAACCTACTTGTGACACCCGTGTTCCTACTCTTTCCGGTATTTAATTCCCTGTTCCCCTTTGCTAGGTGATGGACGCCGTATTATCCCCTTTAGATCATCCTGCCTCCTAGGCGGAATTTCATCTACTCTGATATCGGAGCTTAACTTTGTTTACTAGAGAATTGAAACAACTTTACTGACATGCACATATGTTCCTGTTTTTACTTCCTCCTTGTTTTGTTTTTGTTTTTTTTTGTTTTTTTTTTTTAGTTTACTTTCTATATTGTACACTCGCGTGGATAAAATTGGTTTCATTCTCTTAGAACAATAATGGGTGAAAGTGGGTCACAACGCAGGAGATAGTATTATGACCAAGATACCTACACCTCTTTTGGAGCAGTGGCGTAATGCGAATCTTATTTTGAAATAAACGGAAATCAATATCTATTAAAATTTAGGATATCATTAAAATCCTTTATCCATTGCTGTTCATACAAACTATGAATAATAAAACTAAATATCCCATATTACTTATAAAATTGAAGAAATAAATATATCATCCCGTATGAGTCTGCAGCAAAGCAAAGCAAAGCAAACAATATAACTAAAACCTATTAAAATGATTAAAATAGCTAAATTAAATATAATTAATCAGTATTTACATAAAATCAATATAATCTTGTTACAATTGACGTTGTTGTAGTATTCACGATAGTAGTATTCCATGATTTTTATAATTTTTTCAGAAAATATATTCTACAAATGATTAATCTTCTATTTAGTTCATGTTTATTAAGATAAACATTAGCAGAAACGGTTTTGTTACGATAATAGTTCCTTATAGAAGGATAATAAGGAAATGCAATAATATTCAAAACTTCTAAAAGCCGGTCGCTGTGTAATGGTATTCACATTCTATGCTCTTTGCTTGGTCAGGATAAGAAAATATAAATGACGACTTCCCAGTTGAGAAAAACATTGAAAAATGTAAACCTATAATAAAAATATATTCCACAACAAAAGTATATTTCGCATAAATTATTTTTACGAGATCTACATTTTTGTGTAGTAAGTTTGTATCTTATCTTTTATGGTTTACCAGTTATAAAAAGCCATCTAGTATGAAGAAAATTGCAGAAAATTAAAGACCTACATTTTATTTGTCATATAAATATCTTTATTATGCTCGTAGTTTAATAAATATCCTTGGAGCCTTTTTGCAGAAAATAAAAATGTTAGAAAATTGTTCCACTGAGAAAGTAGATTATGGAGGCGAATTGTGGTGAAAATCTACGTGTTGTAGCCTTGGAAGTTTTTTTTTTAAATATCAAATTTGCTATCCAACCGATTTTTTTCTGATTTTTTAGCTATGCTGTTCACAGACTCACGAACACCCGCACGAATCTTTTTATGAAAATGTTTTTTTGGATTCAGGGGACCATAAACCGTGTAATTTCAGTAAATTCTCGGTATAGAACTTTTATAATATATGCTCTTCCTTCTCTACCTTTGTACTACTAATGAAATTAAGAAAGTAAGAGTACGGTTTCGTATGAATAGGTTGTATAAGATATATGACAATATAGACAATGGGTAGAGAAACTCGTGTGGTTTTAGAACATAAACATGTTTATTTTTTATCAACAAAGATGTATAATTTATCAGCAATGAATGACATGACACGGAGAGGGCTGGCCCATTAGTTCATTGTAATTATTAGTATAAAATGCTTGGTCATCGCACCCATTTATTCTATCTGGTAGTATAAGTTCTTTTAAAATTCACTTAAAAGTTTAAAGCGCTATAAATATAATAATGTTTGAGATAGGATATAAACAGAAGTTAAATACTGGGTAAGCAATAGTGTTTAGCTTAATCTTGTTTTTTTCAGTTCACGATTACCATGGTTACAGTTTTACTGAATAAAATATTAGTAACTTTATGCACACTGCTATATGAATTTGTAAATTACATCATGGCTCTACCACTCAATGCTATTGTCAAAGCAACAATAGTATTTCTCAAGGTATGGCACAATTTAGAATTCTTAAAAGTTTAATAGCAGAGCCATGTACCTTTCCCAATTACAGGGAGTTAATCAGTTTGAAGAAGCTGGTTCTGTTGCTAATAAGACATCTGGAAAGCCAAACGCAACCGATGATGTTACTGTTACTGAAATGCTTCATATCTTCACACCTGCAAAAATTAATTACCCAGATTTATCGCGATCGTGTCATCAATAGACACTTCACAACAAAGTGGCCGCCGCGATCTTCAGATCTTAATACAACTCACCTTTGTGGGGTTAGCTTAAAGAACGAGGTTTTCTGACACATCTAAGAGTAACTTAAATATACTATCTAATAAGAGATTGGTAATATTCCAAGACATTAGTAATATCACGAATGAATTGTCCTAAGAGGTAGAAACACGAGTTGTATTTGATAAAACCATTCAGCAAAATACGAATCAAGTTATTTTTGTATTACTTACATTAGTTCTCAAATGATGGGTGATGCATTCGACCATGTTTATTCACCGATTTTTTTTTCTTTCTTCACTGCCTCCTGAATTACGTAAGACCGACCGTGCCTACACCTAATGTACGAATATCGATATCAACAATAGAAATAGTGAACCATTATTTCACTTTAGCTTTTAATAACAAATATATGAAATGGAAACAAACCTTTTTTGAACTAAATACATTATGAACTGGATAAATCTTTAAATAAACATTGTAACTGAGTTAATTGAAGGTACAGTTGTGGCACTGTCAGTTATTAAAAGTGAAGTTTGACTGACTGGATTGCCACCTTGTTACCAATAACCAAGACAGGAGATTAAATAAACAAACGAACGTTAGGGGCGATACGATTTCAAAGAAATGAATATCGGCTGCGATTCTTATCGATTCACTTAGATGACCGCAATTGGTTGAAATTGCCTAATCTCGGCCTAATATCGGCGCTTAAACAGTTGAATTAAAATGTCTGCAAAATGCTGTGCATGGATTCGCATGCAAAATGGAGGAGATCTTCCCAATGTTTCATAAAACCCCTTGTTTGCCCATTTTGGACTTTTCCTTGTCTCAAATAGTATAATGTTTATAGTGGTTTATATTTTGAAGTGGCTTTTGAAAGACACTATACATAGTATAATTACACTAATCTGTAAACTTGCGTGTTTGCCGCAGGGAAACGGTCAAAGCCCCAGTTTATTTAATAGCATAGCTACTCCATTGACATTCATAAACAAACCATATGAATGTTTGCGTAACACAGGCCCACGACAGAATAAGTAATAGCAAACAAAGAGAAGTAAATGAATACAGCATTATCAATGCTGACAGAGCGGAGCAATTAAAAGAAATACAGTCAATTACGTAATTAAATGCGTAAGTACAGTCATAAGTAAACAAATATCTAAACATAGAACAGTTGTAAATAGTTTAGTCACAGCAAACATATTCAGTTGTTATTTCAATCCATAAAATAAACACTGGGAAAAAGAAACAGTTACATATGTAGCTTTTTTGGGGTAATTTTTCACTACTATTCACAAGTTAAGCACCACAGTGATATTATTTGACACGAGGTGGTTGCAAAAGTTTAATTAAATAACTAACTTGAGGAACTCATTAACTAATTCATAAAGAGTTAATATTTTAAAGCTGGGAATTATGCCCAAGTTTTTCTTGTGCAGCTGGCATACAAAATCGCATGGTGCATGAAACTAACTACATGCACGAGTTTCACTAAAAATGACTCATGGTCTTGAAGTCAACCAAATGGTGAAAATTTGGTTAAAATTGTCAAATTTAATTTTTTGTTTTGTTTTTGCCACTTTTTCTAATAGCTTGGAGCATATAGAAAAGACCCCATGTTCTGTTTACCAATTACGACCACTGTAAGGAAGAATTTTGATCCTATAAAAAGGTCAAAAGTTAAAAATAATGGAATATGAATCTTTAAATTTGATTTTCTAAGAAAAATTTATATACATTTTTAGCATATGATGTTACACGCATTAGGGACTTCAAACACAGATAGGGAGCTTCAAATGTTTGTTTAATCATGTAAATAATTGAAAAATAATATTATGTAGATTATAGAATAACTTAAACCTTTTCGTTCAGTGGAAAAGAAGGGGGCAAACGTTTTGTTTACAGTTGAAATAGGGGAAAAAGCTGAATTTTAGGCCGTCAGCAATATCGTATTGTTAAAACGTGTTCTTCTATCTACTTCC
The DNA here is from genome assembly GCA_030762935.1 of Hymenopus coronatus. Classification (NCBI taxonomy): domain Eukaryota; kingdom Metazoa; phylum Arthropoda; class Insecta; order Mantodea; family Hymenopodidae; genus Hymenopus; species Hymenopus coronatus. Next base: position 82,658,994 of record CM060898.1, on the reverse strand, counting down.
ATTAATAGAGATAAATATTAGAAAACTGCTAGTATTACTTAGTTTCTTGTAAGTAAAAGAGAAATAAGGATATACACAAGGCTACAGCGCTAATCAAATGTTTTCAAAGCTGGTTACTATGTGATTCAAATTAGTTTCTTTACGACCAGGCCTCGAAAAAATGTATATGACATAAATGATGTGTATTAACGACATATACATGTTTAGTGTAGTAAGTTTTTGTCTATCTCTTACAGTTTACCGGTTATGCAAGTTTCAGCCTAACTCATCCCGAATGTGCAGGTCTTTAAAGAATATTCACAGACAATTCGATGTGCATTTCATTTATCAATAATATATCTTTAATATACGGTATTGTAGGAATAAAAATCCTTAGAGCCATTTTTGAGAAAATCAAAATTTTCGAATTGTTTTCCATGTAAAGGGCAGTTTAGGTTGAGAGGAAGATACCTTACTTAATTACTGCATTTGGTAGTAAATTGTTTCCCCCGTTTTTGAGCTATGCTACGTACTAATGTCGTAGTGTATAGAGAAGGTATGCACCCAAAAATTCGATATCGAGATTTCACCGGAAAAACTTGTTTTGGTTCCCTCTGAATCCATAAAAAGCATTGTTAAAACATGTCCATATGTATGTCTGTGTGTGTGTGTGTGTGTGTGTGTGTGTGTGTGTGTATCTGTGTGCAGCGTAGCTCAAAATCGAAAAGACCATTAAATATCAAACTTGGTATTGAAGTTTTGTATCTTCCAAGGATATGACACGAAGATTTCCAAAAAAATCCCACCACCCAAAACTACCCTTTACATGGCAACTTTTTCGAAAATTTTTATTTGCTCAAAAATGGCTGTAACGATTTTGATTAAAGTCTGTTATATTTAAGATATTTCCATGCCAAATAAAAGTAAATCTTCAATTTTCTGGGAATAGCCTATGAAGACTACTTTATTCTTGATGAATTTTAATGAATTTTGCATAACTGCTAAACCGTAAAATATTAACAAAAACTTACTCCAGAAAAAATGTAGGGCACATTAAACATACAATTTATATTATATATATTTTTTCATGGAGTCGATTGTTTTTGAGATATTCCTTGTTTCTGGTTCAGCTTTAAAAAACAAACGGACTTCGATTACATAGGAACCAGCTTTTAACTGTCACTTTAAGCAATGGTACTCCCTTATTTCGCTTCTACTTACAAGGAATCAATTAATGACTACTTTTGCTAATTTTTTCACGATTAGAACTTAGTAAATAGAAGCATAGTCTTTTATAACAATAGTTTGTTCCAGAGATGAGAGAAAGTCATGTAAATGAAACACATCAGATTTTTTTTTTATTCAAAACATATTTCCGGTGAAATATCGATATCAAATTTTTGAGCGGAATACAATACATTTTCCATATACTAGTACGTGTAGAGAAAGTAAACATTCACACGATTTTATCAAAGCTGTTGTTAGAAAAGATTATTTCTTTGCCTACATCGTGGTACTCTAGACAAATTTTAATTATGAATTGCAGACATTTTTAAGAATTTAAAAGGGAGGCAGAGTGGTTAGAATGGAGAGCTATGCACATTAATATTAGGATTAATGGGTAAAAAAGAAAAGAAAAATATTTATAGGTATGAAATTTTGTTAATTTTTACTTTCACTACCAAGTACTATGTACTATGCAGGGAAGGTATTATATTTCACAAAAAATGCGATATACACTGGAAATATATGTTTTGAGGTCCCCTAAATCCTAATTAAAGCTTATAGAAAAAATCAGTGCGCGTCTCAGCGTGAACAGAATAACTCGTATCGAAAAGTCAGTTAAATACCAAACTTGATAATTAGCTTTAGCTTGTTTCATGAGTGCGACGCAAAAATTTTAAATGAAACACCTCCAGCCAAAACTACCCTTTATGTGGAAAATATTTCGAAATTTTGATTCCTCTAAAATGACTGTAGAGATTTTTATTAAAATGTCGTGTATTAAGGATATTTAGTTGACAAATAAAATGTATATCTTGAATTTTCTGGGAATATTTATAAACATAACTGGTAAACCGTAAGTGATTAACAAAACCACACTCATGCATAAAAAAACAGATCTCATCAAAATGCACAATTTATATTCTATACATGGGGATAACCATTCAGATATATTTTTGTTATTAGTTTTAATTTTAAAATACTTATACTTTCCACAAACTGGAAGTAGTGCGTGTTTCCTTTTTCTTTTAAACTCCTGGCTATGCAAACACAAGCGCATTTCAATGTAACCGCTCTCTATGGCCGCGCGCTAAAGTGCCTCGCTTTGGTGCTTTGTGGCGCAGGGGATTGTGTATTTGTGAATATGTATATATGTGTGTGTATTAGAAGCCAAAAAAAAAATAAATAAAAAATAAGAGGAAAAAGAAATACACCGCCGGATTCCCAAGACTCCGAAACTTTATTTAAAAATGACAATTACATAGTAACAGTTTTTTTAAAGATTTGACTGCCCTTTGGTCTAGCACATTCCCTTATTTTCCTTCTATTTATAAGAAACTAAGTAATAAGACCATTTTACTAATGTTTATGTCGATTAGCATGGAGTAAATAGAATAATAATATTTTGTAAGAACTTTGTTTGCAGAAAAGGTAGAGAAAATCATGTGAATAAAACATTGATACATTCGTAACCTATGGGTAGATCTGTGTGGACTAGTTAAGTCTTGGAGCGTAACATTGATTGTCAATTCATCCACGACTGTCAGAACGTATTTGTGATCCCGGATTGTATTTGGATGACTGCCTTAATTTCTGCAAGTCTCCTGTGAACATTTTGCTAATAATACCAGTTTATACAAACCTAACACAAATTGCAAGTAGAGCGGAATTCATCAATTTTAACACGCCCTTCCTCTCGCGCCTGAGAATTCTGTCCTTCGAGAGGAAGGGTGAGAAAGAGAGTGTGAGAGAGAAGAGCAGAAGGATTGATGGCTTCTGTCGCTTGCCAATCTGTTTCTTCATGTTGTTTAGTGTTGTAACTCACCAGATGTCGGCAGCAGTCTAGCAGAATGCAAGGATTTACAACTAAGTTAGCAACTTCGCCATCAGATGTCTCTGCTTTCCCACGCTTGCATGAGAATCGATCTCACGTCCACTCGTGGGAGTCGCGAGGAAATGCGCGGGGGGAAATAGTGGTGTGAAGGGCGTGGCAATAGCAAACAATCCTTAGGCAAACAATTTACTGCCCCCTTCGAGACAAGCACCACTCTCGGAAAAAACAAATATTGGCATCGAATTCGATTATCGGAAAGGGTCGGAAAGTAGCTACTCTGCGCGTCTACTGCAAACAAAAGAAGATGGCTTGGCGTAACGGTCCTTGTTCATTGCGTTTGTGTATACACATAGGAATTACGTAACATGCCTACATCTAATCTTGACCAAAGCTTCACATACTCTTAATGACCTCAAATTTAAAATCAACAACTTGATATCTAGATAGCATAGGGTAAAGCTTGCTTTATAAATGTTTCTCGATACTTTATATCTAGTCTCAGACATTAATATTTACATATACACAGGATGTTTCAAAACTACACCAAACGACGATGTGGACCTTGTTGCTCATACCATACGGGATACGTGAATATAATTTTCATCTCTAAATTCGGAACATACACAAACTGCCATAAAAGCACCATGGATTAGGCCGTCGTACACGTGCCTGGCCCACTCCGAGAGGGGTGGCGTTTGGTAGCGAAGGTCCCCGTCGCGTGGTGTAGGCGTGGTTTGATAGACACGCCGGCGCGGCACAGGTCACCTTAGTAATGGAAAGCGTATCCTATGGGTGTGACGTATGACAACCGTCGTTCCTTCGCTGCCTAATCTCAAATGTGTGCGATTTTAAACGCACACAAAACCTTAAATAGAAGAGTTTGAGAGTTGCGACATCAAGTTTCGGACAAGTCAAAGTGTAAGCTAATCAACTGCTAACTTCATTTGGTGTCGTTTTGAAACGGCCTGTATATATTGATTTTGAACACGTCAAAACCTTTCTAATTCACTAGTCAGCAGTTATTAAAGCACGGGTTTACGACTTGGCAAAATGCTTTTAAATTTAGAATTCATAATAATTATACATGCAGTTAGGGACACAAGTGCAGATATTCGTATTGGTAATTAAGAAATCCATTAGTATTTTCTTCAATGTGGACATATAATTTTACTTAATAAGAGTAGCGTGTTTTCATATTGGTTAGTACTGAAAAAATTAAATGAACCTTTATTTGTGGACAATCCTTAACTGCTGTGGTTCTGCGTCCCTTTCTATACTGGGCGTGAAAGACCGCTTAATTATGCTCATAGGCCTCTTCACCACGCTTGAGATCCTTTTACATGCCATAAATCTATGACACGAGACCAATGGCTTTACTTCCCTTCCGAAGGAAGCCATCGATCTCCGTCGGGTTTGAACCCACGACCTTGGGTGCATGGTAACCATTACACCACTGAGGGCGACAGAGTAAGCCTGGCACACACAAGACATATGTGTGGTTTTCCATGAGACTGCGATACGGAATGTGTCACCTTAAGTGGCCGGACATTTCTATAACGAATCGGAATGGGATCTGAATACTTTTTGCAAGATCAATGACCACACACTACCTAGGCCAGCGGATCTCGTATTGAGGTATGAAAACGTGGAGGCTAACTTGTACGTGAGGTTTATGTTGAAACATAATTTTTTTTTTTTTTTTTTTTTTTTTTTTTTTTTTTTTTTTTTTTTTTTTTTTGCTACCTGACTGGTCTAGGAGGCGAAATGCGTTAATGACCAAGCTGTGGAAAACCCTTTCAGAATCATCCTTCACTGCCTACTACTCTCTCAGTATTATATCACTTGTAATTGTGTTGTTACCAGCTATACATTTGGCAGTGATATGTGGAAAATATGCTAATATCTTTCGCCGTCCTTGCTTCGCTGCCTTTCTTGTTATTCCAAGCGGGTGTTGGGTATCGTGGGAAACCTTTGTAATCAGAGATTGAGGTAAGGTATCTAAAAAAGATATTGCTCTCTCTTTCTACTTACCATGTTTCAAGTTAAAGCAAATACGCAATAACATGCGTTTTTTTATTCCGTTAAGACGTATTACACATCAGGAAGTTAAATGTGTGAGTGGTTTGTGGCAAAAATATTAGACGAAGTAAAAAAATATGTGTTACACTAACATGACCTTCTCTAGCTGATCTATAAACTTCTTATAAAAGATTATTGTTATATCTACATACTGCTAATCGAGATAAACATCAGCAGAATGTTCTTATTACTTGGTTCCTTATAAGCTGAAGAGAATCACTAGGCTAAAGAGATAGTCAAAAGATTTAAAAGCTGTCGCTATACGACAGTCGCTTTTTTTTTGCTTGACCAGGAATAGAACAAAAGAAAAACGGACTCTTCCAGTCTACTTCACAATTGAAACCAATAATAAGGAATATCTTGGAAACGGTTACATCCATAACAAAAACGTTAATGACATAAATTGTGTATTTTGATGAGATTTACATTTTTTGTGTGGTAATTTTTTGTGTTTCTCTTAGAAGTGTGGCAAAATTAGGTAAAATTCATCCAAGATGTCTTCAGAAGCTATTCACAGCAAATGCAAGATATAAATTTTATTTGTCATGTAAATAGCTTTAATATATGGGATTTTAATTAAAATCGTTGGACATTTTTGATAAAATCAAAATTTTGAAAACTTTTTCCATGTAAAGGGTAGTTTGTAGTAGAGATATTTTCTTGAATATCTTCGTGTCGCAACTTTGGATGATACCAAACCTAAATACCAAGTTTGGTGTTGAACGGTCTTTTCGTTTTTGAGCTATGTTGTCCACAGGCCCATGCACAAAGACGAACACACACAGCCTATTTATAAAAATGTTTTTGTTGGACCTGGGAGGCCCCAAAACATATATTTTTTGTGAAACCCTGACATCGAATTTTAGGGTGGAATACAATACCTTCTCTATCCATAATGTACATTGTACATGCGGGCTAGAGAAAGCAAACACACACATACACTGAAGTGGATACACATAGGAACTATTTATCTACATATCTGTATCTAAACCTGGAACACCTTATGCTTTATATTCGGAAACCAAGAAAACATTCTGAAGTTGAGCTAAAAATACACTTCCAGTTTGGGGTGTACTGGCCGTCCAATTAGGAATTTTCTTTCTAAAGTGCCCGAAGTGAAATCATTTTTTTTTTATTTATCTCCATTTTTACCTTTTCTACCAGGTACAATGCACATAGTAGGTAGAAAAAGCGTTGTATCCCACCCAAAAAGTTATACGTACCAAGATTTAAATTAAAATGCATGCTTTGTGGGTCCCTGAATACAAAAATAGCATTTTTCAAACTTGGTATTTTAAGTTCAGTATCTTCCAAGGATGAGTCACAAACATTTTCAGAAAAATCGCGTTGGTGCAGACTACTCTTTACATGAAACATTTTTCGTAAACTTTTATTTTATCAAAAATGTTTCTTAATGATTTGAATTCAACTGCCATACACTAAAAATGACAAATAAATGTATATTTTGAACTTTTCTGGAAATAACCTCTAAAGTTCTTCTCATGCTCGTTGACTTTTGCGTAACTAGTAAATCGTAAGAGAGCGAGAAACCTTTTTAACGTAAACATGTGTATCTGTTTGAAATATGTGATTTATCTAATCCTGATTTTAAATGAACCATTTATGAGCTACATCAATTTTAAATAAACTTCACAATACTTATTCTTCCCTCAAATGAACAGTCAACTTTCATTTTTTATTTTTTCATGCTGGTCATCCAAATAAAATGGTAGTTCAAGGTTATTACATAGTGACTAGTTCTTAAACATTTAACTATTAGTGCAAGTAAATTTATATCCTTATTCCAATTACACTGCTTCAAGGTTCCTGGTTGAGTAGACACGAGTACTTCGACTCTGACAAGTAGAGTTGGAACAGTCTGTTGTAACATGAAACTAAAGCAATCTGTATTACCTGGTATGATAGCTGGAATGAAAACCTTTACAATTTTGATCTAAAGCTGCAGAACTTGGGAACTTTATGTGTCCTAAGTGCAGGTCATATATAAATTTGACATCTTTATCCTGGCATCTAATTTCCTAAGGCACGACACAGTTGTTAAACCACTTTATTTTCGAAAACATTTCAATACAATTAAACAATATTAAAATATTAATTATCTAAAAGAAACACTAGCTAAACAAAGCTATTGGTTTCCAGTAATTTCAACTACTTCTGTAACTATCGCTACTGGTATCCATTCATTCAACATTGTGAAATCTCATTCATTTATTTATAAGTTTCAAATTTATAGCTAATATTTTCAACTAGTTACTATTCAAAATTTAAATAACATTAAACATTCAATTGTTAAATTATATCAACATTTTCTGAATATACATACCCATTACATTTCAAAAACTCCAAAATAATTTTCTAACACTAAAATCTACAGAATTTTTAATTTCTCTACCCGTATTATGCATTTAGTAGGTAGAGTAGGTATTGTAAACTACGCAAAAATCCATACCGAGATTTCATCAGAAATGTATGTTTTGAATAAAAAAAAAATTAGAAAAAAGGTACATGGTATGTATGTGTGTTTCTGTGGACAGCATAGCCCAAAAACGAAAATACTATTAAATACAAAACTTGGCATTTAAGTTTAGTATCTTCCAAAGATGCAGTATGAGCATGTTCAAGAAAATCCCCCACCCCAAAATACTTTTATATGGAATAATTTTTGAAAATTTGGATTTTCTCGAAAATGGATCTTACGATTTTAATTAAAATAGCTTATAATACAAATAGTTAAATGAGAAACAAAATATGTAGCTAGAATATTCTGGGAATTGTATCTGAAGACCTCTTTATTCTAGATGAAGTTTGCATATATATTATACCGTAAGAGATAGGAAAAACTTACTACACGATGTAAATCTCGTTAAAATAACAATTTATAATATATACATTTGTAGTAGAATTAACCGCTTCCGAGATAATTTTTGTTATCGGTTTCAATTTTAAAATACTTAAATCTTTCTCAAACTGAAAGTCATCTTTCGTACCACCTGTCCTTTGTTATATTCAAATCCATGCAAAGGGATCCGAACTTCACTTGTTCACAAAGTAACCAGTTTTTAAAATATTTGATTTTTGCTTTAACCTAGTGTATCTTCTTATTTTCCTTGAAATGAAATGGCGTTTTATTTATGAATGCTCTTTAACGCTGTGGTTCTCAGCGACCCATTCTATTATGAACATGAAAGACCGCTTAATTTTGGTCAGAGGCTTGAGGTTCTTTTACGTGCCGTAAATCTACGACACGGGACCCACGGCTTTACTTATTTCCCTTCTGCTTATAAGGATGTAAGTAATAAGACTACTTCTAGTAATGTTTATCTTGATTATCATTATGTAGATAGAAGAGTGATGTTTGGTAAGCATAGTATTTCTCCAGATCAGGTAGAGAAAGCCATTTTAATGGAACAAGTCATATTATTAAAAACTAAAATATTGTGGTTAATCAGATTAAAAAATTCAGTGCCATAGCCGGGATTTGTACCACGGGTCTCCTGGTCTCTAGCCGGTCGCTCTAAGCACCGTGCAACTGTCCTTGAATTAATTAAACACTAATTGACCTAATAGTAGTCTATGAAGCCCGAAACTTAAAGTATGACATTGTATGTCGCCATTGGGGTTGTCATGTGAAAATAATTTGAGATCACCTTGTGGTTTACCGAGAAACATACGAGTCAGTTGCGAAATTTCATACCGTGATGGCATGTTACCATGTTAGCTCAGTGGTTAGGGCGACCTGCTAGGGACTGGAAGATCCGTCATTTAAATCCCGGCTATGGCAATGAAATTTTCAGTCTGACTTTATCCATTCAACTCTATTGCACATGTTTGTGTGAAATAACGATTAAATAAATAAATAAAATCTATTTTATTTATATATTTATTTATTCTTTTTCAAAAAGCTTTAGCCCTAATTTACTAAAGCATGCCAGGCCCTTTGATTTGTAGCATTATAACTAATATACAGAAATCCTATATAAAGTATTAAATAATTAAATATATAAAAATAATTATATGAAAATGGTGTAAAATATGACTTATACATTGCTTAAAACTTATAAAAGCATCATTTTCTTTTGAATATCTGGGTTGTAGGCGGTGTGAAGTAAATTTGGCAGAAGTTTTTCCGTTGTCAGTTTACCGTCTCCGTATTAGGACTGACATCCCCTTACAACTTACAAGCGGTGGCCTAGGGGTCAGAAGCCTGTCGGTGAGCCAACGGCACGTAACCACAGAATGGAGAACCTGGAACGAGTGGTTGGCCCATAGCTAGGGGTGAGCGTGAGGAATTGGATGATATATAAGCGAAATGGATGTTAGGAAAGGGGATGATGTAGCAGCTGTTGGATTGAGTGGAGGGGGAAACCGGAGGACCCGGAGAAAAACCACCCAGACGACAAATTTCACATGCGAATGTTTGGGATCGAACTCGGGCCGCCTTGATGGGAGGCTGTCTAACCACTCGGCCACGGCGCCACTGCTTAAGATATTGTTATAAATTAAATATTTCTATACCATCTATTGGACGATCAAAAAGTAAATACTTGACCTTTTGACAAGAATTTAGACAGAAACATAATGGTTTATCCAATTAATTATTTTAAAACGTTCAAAGTACAATTTAAACTTGCTATATCCAGTCATAAATTGAGTTATTTATTTAAACTCTCAATTTCTACAGGTTAAAAGGAAAACAAAGTGCTCTTGTTTCTATTGCTTTATGATACATATGCCGGGAGATAAATATTATGGCTGTTACAAGAAAGTTAGAGGGCAGTAGTTAACACAAGTGGGAAGCGAAACCAGGTGTTGCTCCGGTAATTGAAATATCCATTATTAATGACGAAGAACGACCTCAATAAGGAGCTACTTCTCTATCTCCCTCGTCCTTAAGGACCTGCCCCTGACCCCTTTAAAACAAATAGCTGTTGTACTTCCTCTCAGGAAGTGAGATTCATTGTTAGCCGCAGTTAATAATGTCATCCTTCAGCACGATTCATCAACATGTGATATTGCCACTCTATCCGTGATTAAAACAAACTATTGACTCTTGTTCGGCATGCGAGATTGCAGATTCTAGTTCAGTTTTAGACTAGGTCCTTTCCTATTGGATACGGACAAAATATGGCTACGTGGCAGATAAACGACAGGTTTCGAGATATCGTTGAGGTTAGGCTATGTTAAGTGATGTAAATGAACTGGATCGAAATAAGGAGTAAAAATGGACTTTGAAATGAGAATCGGTTCTGCTTTCCAATGCGAAGTACACAGTCTTACATTCGCTCTGTCTGCTTGTGCATGGGTAGCCATGTTGGTCAACCGACCAATGGCAGAGTCAAATCTAAAACTGAACTAGAATCTGCAAGTCGCGTTCGGCATATAAACAAATAAAGGTATCCTTTAGGTAGTGTAATTCATGTAATTAGTTTCGTTGCCTAGGGTCAGAGGCCTATCGGGGAGCCTGCGGTACAAAATCATAAAATGGAGAACCTGTTACGAAAGGTCGGCCCGTAGCCAGGCATGAGCATGAGGAAGTGGATGACATGTAATGTCAGCGAAATTGATGATTGGAAAGGTGAAAATGAAGCAATTGGTGAAATGAGTGGCGAGGGAAACCGAAGGACCCGCCCATATGCCGCTTCATCCATCACGAACCCCACATGCTTGCGATCGAACCCGGGCCACCTAGATAAGAGTCGAGCGGTCTAACCACTCACCAATGGCGCCGCCCATATAATTAGTATTTTAATAAAAATCATTACATTATGTTTACTTTCTCTAGCAGGTATGTACCTATAATGTACAAAGTAGAGAAGTTATTGTATTCCACCCAAAAATTTGATGTCGAGATTTCACCGGAAATACTTGGTACTTATTTTTAATATCTTTAAGGATGCGACAAGAAAATTTTCAAGATAATTTCACCACCACGAACTACTCTTTCAATGAAAAAAAATGTTTTTTTCAAAAATTTCTCTAACGGCTTTTTATAAAATATGTATATTAAAGGTATATATGACAAATAAAATGTATATTTTGTATTTTCTGAGAATAATCTCTGAAGAGCGATTTATTCTGGATGAATTTTTCAGTTTTGCAAAGCGGTTAAACCGTAAGCTAGGTGTATAGTTTTTAAACGTTTACTATTGCTCTGCTCTTTTTATAAATAATGACATGTATAACAAGGTGTTTCTAAATGTTTTGTCTTAATTAAAATGAAGAGATGGCTAGTTAACTTTCGTAAGATTAGTCTGCACATCTAATAATACAGCCAGTGGGTAGAGTAGGTCAGATGAATGCAACACATAATACAACGCTACAATACAAAATAACCGACATCCTAGAAATATTGAAATAAGACGATGGAGTTGGATCGTTTATAACGTGCTCCACTTATATGACTTTCTCTAGATCACTGTAGCACATTATTGTTAAAAAGCGCTTTCTTCTATTATATGACAATCGAGATAACAAATAGAAGAAATTGTCCTTATTACTTCCCTCCTTGTAAGTATAAGGAAAATAAGGGAATACACTAGACTACAGTGAAAGACAAATATTTTAAAAATTGTTTACCTTTTGATTGAAATTCATTTCTAATCCTGGCTGGGAACTGACAACTTTCCGTGTAAGACAAGTTTAAGAGTTTTAAATCTGAAAAAAATAACTTGAAGTATCTCAAATATGGTCAATTCCACGAAAAAAACATATATGATAATAAAGTGGTTATTTTAACGTAATTGCATTTTTAATGCGGAAGTTTGTGTCTATTTCTGACGGTTTACCAGCAAAATTCATCCGGAGTATAGAGGTCTTTGGAGGCTATCCGGAAAATTCAAGATATACATTTTATTTTACGTGTAAATATCTTTAATATTAGGCATTTTAATCAAAATTGCTAGAGATATTTCTGATAAAATCAAAATTTTCGAAAGTATTTCCATGCGAAAAGGTAGTTTGGGGTGGGAGCATTTTTCTAAAAATATTCGTGTCACATCCCTGGAAGATACTAAAATTAAATATAAAGTTAGATATTTTACCCACTTTTCGTATTTGAGTTATCGTATTCAAAGTCACACAGACACACGTGGACCTTTTTCTAAATATACTTTTATGGATTCATGAGGCCCTAAAGCGTCTGTTTCAGGTGAAATCTCGGTATCGAATTTTTTGGTGGAATGCAATACATAGTACGTTTAAAGAAAGTAAAAAAGAATTAGAACATCTGCAAATACTATTCATAGAATTTCTAGTTATTGAACATTATGTATTCTACATTTACTGTTGCAATAATGTAAGTTTTGTTTTTCTTCAGGAAGCAGACATTGCCATCGCGTCCATTACGATCACTTCTGAGAGGGAGCGAGTGATCGACTTTAGCAAACCGTTTATGTCACTTGGGATCAGCATAATGATAAAGAAGCCAGTGAAGCAAAAGCCAGGTGTCTTCAGTTTCCTCAACCCACTCTCCAAGGAAATATGGGTGTGTGTCATCTTCAGCTACATCGGCGTCAGCATCGTTCTCTTCATCGTATCAAGATTCTCGCCATATGAGTGGCGACTCCTTCACTACGGCGACGATCCTCCCCACCATCACCCAGGAGTCAACGCCGTTCCTGCTCAGCCCAGCACTGTTGCTAACGACTTCACCATCCTCAACAGTCTCTGGTTCGCTCTGGGAGCTTTCATGCAACAGGGATGTGACATATCACCCAGGTAAATTCAATGGCGTGTACACATTCAGTGACTTCCTTGTATACAGTATTCCACTTCCAAATAACACTGTATTTGTCTCCCTAGAATTCTATGTGAAAGTTTGGATCACAGACCCTTTCTATTTTCTTTACCACGTATATACTACATACAGATAGAATTGTATTCTATCCAAAATTTCTACACCAAATTTTATTGGAATTACGCGTTTATAGATTCTGAAATCCCCCTCCCCAAAACGTGTTTATAAAAAGTTCCGTTTGGACAGCATAACTAATAAAAATCCTTTGAACACAATATTTGATATTTACTTATATATTTTCAAAATATATCACGAACATTTTAAGATAATTTTCCAACACAAACTACATTTTGCATCAAATAGATTAATACATTTTGATTTCCTCTAAAATGTATCTTTGTTTAAAATATATATTTAAAATACTTTGGGAAGAGATATATTAAACATAGGTGTTCGTCATTGAATGGCTTCTGCATAACTGTATACCGTAAGACACACAATATCTTGCTATATAAAGTACTTAGGTCTTATTAAAGCACACCATGTTTGTCAAATGCTTTTTTATAATGGTCAATTACTGTGAAGTTATATTCCGTTATTTTTTTTATATTTTCCCTTATTTACACCCTTCATAAATCGAAAGTTACTATTCGTTCTCCCTCCTGGTAATAAAGAGAGAAGGAATGTTAGTCATCACATAGCAGACTGATTTTACTATCAATATAACTTACCGTATTTCCATATCATAAGATACAACTTACAATATAAGATATATTTAGTGATAATGTTTATCTCAATCAGCATGAATTAAAGAGATTCCTCTCTTGCATTTTCATTCCTTGAGGAGTGTTATTAATATACACTTGGTTTCTAGAAACTGGTAAAGTGGAAAAGTTGTTGAACTAAGGTGTAGTTTTTATAAAGGACTATTCATCCGTCTGATATTTTGAAACCCTCTGGAAATCTTATGACACGACCAATGTGAAATCCTCAAATTAATTCCTGTGACAGCTGAATACCAAATTTGAATGTTCCAAATAAGAACAAAATATATAAGAAGAAATTCCTGAGTAAGCTGTAATGCTTACGGGCCTTTTGAATGCAAAAACCCTACAAAATTGGTAAAATAATTGATCCGAAATGCTGCAGCCCATGTACCCTAGTTTGGTGTAACTAAGAAGTCGATGTTTCGGTGATCATTTTCCAATACTCAGTAATGGTGTCTTCAAGCACTTTGGGTCCTTTATAGAAATTGCAGGACTGGTGTATCTTTGAGGATGCACAAAGAATCTAGACAGGTCAAAGTGCATAGGCTAAAGTATAATACCATATCAATACTGTTGTTATAGGCAAATTTTATGCTGAAAGTGCTTTGAATATTACTTCAAATTATGAAGCACATGGCAAAGGTATAACTATATGCAAATACAGATCCAATACAGTGTTGCAGCTATTACACTTCAGTATGCTTAAATATGCTCTTCGTCGATAATATTCCAGCCTAAGGATTATTATTGTCCTAAAAATAAATTAAGTTAGCAAGAAGGTTTCTGATAAGTCATTTCTGATGTATTCAACCTGTTTTGAGCCATTACTTAAGTTAGAGGAGTCATTTTTGATGTGCTCTTCTTCATGGTGTAACATCCAGAAGAGAATATCTCTAAGATTTGTGTTGATTTTATTATTGTCTTCTAATTGCTGTATCAAAAATAAAATGTGTAATAACTACCTCAAAGATAGCATCAAAATACTAATAAGTAGTTAGCATCAAAGATAGCATCAAAGTACCTTTGATCGAGAGTGCATTTCCCTACACCATCAAGCTAAGAACTCCTTATTTTAACCAAATTAAATACAGAAATTGTGTATTTAAACATAATTCTCGTGCTATACCAGTGATACATGTGTGCAATGCTTAATTTAAAAATTATTCGCAATGACAGATTTGTAAATAAATTACTTCTTATGTTTTGCACCTGAAAGACCTGCAAACCCATTAACCCATTGGAGAAGTTGCCTGTCGGGAGTGTTACGAAATTCATTATATTTACTCAACCGTAGCCACCTCTGGAGGTATTTAATATAGAATAAATCATTATGAAAACACACAGAACTTACATGAAAATGCTTTAAAGGAACACGTCGTAAATCTACAGAATATATTATTATAATAATAATTAACATTTAGATTTCCTTTGAAATACTCTATTGAGGTCTCCTGAATCCACACAAAATAATTTTTAGAGAAAAACTTTGTATTTGTGGAACATAACCCTAAAAGCATTTGGAAAAATATCAGCAATTTCCAAATAAACAAGAGCAAATATTTTAAATAACATCTCCGTTCCAAATTAACTTTTGGATAAAAATATTTAAGTCATGTTTTATTTTGTAAACTTTCACTTAAGTATTTCATTGCACGAATTATTTTGCCACACATGCTGCTCTTCCTATAACCCTAAACCGTTTTTATAGCCCTGCCAGGGGCTCCTTAAAGTAAGTTGGTAAAACGGCCATGACTAACATCCTATCAAAGCCGAGCCTCTTGAGTTTAAAACCTAGAAACTGCAGTCAATTGCACTTGTCTAAAAGGATGGGGAGAGTCCAGGTCAAATAAGCGGTGTCAATATTTTGTAAATTATTTAAATTAACACATCATGAAACATGGGTAACAGCCTACTAAACAAAATGACGCATCGCTCGTAAAAATAAACGGTCATGTATACAAATGTTTGGAACAAAAGCTACTCGTATATTGGATGCTATTTGCTTAAATTTTAAACTTCAGATATTTTCAGGTTTTTAGGCCATTTATTTTTGGTGCTGTTACTAAGAATGTAATTTCAAAGTTAACATTTAACGAATGGATTTTTTAAGAATCAGTCTCCCGTATTCCTGTTGTAACTGAACAAAGTACGTAATGAAACGGACAGATATCAGTTAGTCACCAGAGTGTTCGGCATAAAACTGGCCGCTCGCACGGTGTTGTGCGTTAGAGCCTGCACTGGCTAGCTTCCTCACTGCCCACAAAGGAACTCACAACAAACTTAATCCTTCCTGAATACGTAGTCATTAGCGTCAATAGCCCACTTTCATTTTCAAAACGGCGACGCAAGTTACATTTTAAATACGAATCTTGTAATCTGCATGATTAACTTCTTCCTGAAGTTCAATTCATGTGCTATGAATCAATTTGAGACCATTAATTCACTGCAAAACAAAACCAATAAAAAAAAACAACAAGAAAACAGCAACAGATATGCGAAGAGGTGCAGCGTTAACACAAGCAAAACTAGAAGATTGGTGAAAATCGTGAACGTTCACCATATCACTCACACATTGGAGTAAACATATAATTCAAATTTTGCAATAAAATTTCCGCAAAAATATTTACAAATCAGGGTGTCAGCCAAAGGTATATATCATCATCACCTACACTTTTTAGTATATATATCCGGGAGGAAATGGAAGAAACTAGTGAATATAGGTTTTAAAATGTCAAAGAACAACTTTTTAAAGACATTATTGTTTATCGAAGATTTGGTTGTTATTCAAAATTGTGAGTTTACCCTGCAAAAATCCATTTTCAAGCCTAATCAAATTTGTGAAGAATGTAATTTGAAAATTTATTTTATAAAACCAAAGGTAATGACACTCAGAGGGAAAGAACATATTAGAACAAAAATAGTAAGTAACCGATGTATAGAAAAGCTGAGCCATTTTAACTCCTTTGGAAGTGATGTTGGTTATGATAAGGAATATGGCGTGGACAATAAAATATGCACATTTCAAAGAATGTGTGAATTAATCAATAGAACATTTGGAAACAAAAATACATAAGGAAACAAAATTAAAGTTTTTACAAGGTTATGCCTGTACCTAAATTAGCATACGGAAGTCAGGCTTGGACAGTAATTTAAACAAATCTGGTGTGTTCCATTTACATGACTTTCTCTACATACATCTCTACAACAAATTATTATTAAAAACCTTATGCTTTTATTTGCTTCGTGCTAATTGGGAAACAATACCATAAATAGTCTTATTACCTGCTATCTTGTAAGTAGAAGGGAAATAAGGGAGTACCATAAGTTAGTGATAGACAAAAGCTGGTTGCTATGTGACTGAAGTTCCTTTGTTTGTATGGACAGGATTTGACAAATTACTGTATGAGAAAGGTATAAGATTTTTAAAGCTGATGACATAACAAGGAATAATCACAAAAACGATTAACTCCACGAAAAAAAAACGTATATGACATTAATTATGTGCTTAAACATGCTCTACATTTTTTATGTGGCACGTTTTGTCCATCTCTTACGGTTAGCAGCTATGCAAAATGTATTCAGAATAAAGCTATTCCCAGAAAATTCAAGATTTTTTTCGTCAGGTAAATATCTTTAATATACAATATTTTAATCAAAACTGTTAGAGCCATTTTTGAGAAAAAAATGTTTCAGAAACGTACAGGGTAGTTTGGGGTGGGGGATTTTTATCAAAATTTTCGTGCCGGAGCATTATAAGATGCTAAACTTAAAAACCACGTTTGGTATTTTACCGACTTTTCGTTTTTGAGTTATCATATTCACAGACACGCGGACCTTTTTCTGTAAATGTTTTTTGATACAGCGGACCCTAAAACATATGTTTCCGGTGAAATCTCGGTACCGAATTTTTGGGTTGAGTGTAATACCTACTCTATATACTATATACATAGTACGTGTATAGAAAGGAATTCACAGAGTAAAATACTGGCTTCAGAAATGAAATTCTTACGAAGTGTGAAGGTATATAGGAAGAGATACCTAATAAAAATTGAAAGTATAACAGAATAGTTGGATCTTTAATAAAAATGAAAGGTTAAAACACTTCAAACAAAAGTGGAAAGAACATGTTGAAAGAATACCAAATACCAGAATACTTACTAAACAAATAATGTAATATTAACCTAAGGAAGGAGATTGGTGGGTACACCCAGGAAACAGAAGGCACTTGAAATAAAATAAAATACATTCCAGTTCCAGAGCTAAATCGTATCAAACACGTGTTCACTCAGTACGTTGATTGTTTCTATGCATTTTAAGCATTATCTATGAAGTAAGAATTATTTTTGTTAAATTTACTGTATAGATTTACAGAAAGCAGATTTAAAAATTAAAGACAGAATGCTCATATTGCCGGCCTACTCAGACGCAAAACCCCATACGAGCAGTTAGGTTTTACCAAAGACGTAGTATTAGCACAAACAGCAAGAGAAGTTGTTCTATAAATCTAAATTGTCAGCTACAAATAGAACTGATGATACAATATTTGACGGATATCGGTAGAGAATAACTGATATCGCACACAAATGTATTTGAAGTAGTATAGAAATTCTCGTATCAATTTTATCACCAATAATAACGGAAAAAACCTGGACAAGAACATACAAAGCAAACAAGATATATTATGGCCCCTTAGCAATTCTCAAATACAAATTTATATTAAAGAAAACTAAAATAGTACTGAATTAAACCTGTATACTCTCCACAGATTTTTTAGGTTATGGTGGAGAAATCTTTAAACAAAATAAACGCAATTGAAAGAAAGATCCTAAGAGCAATAAATGACTCTATAAAGAAGAATAGAAAATATGGACATTTAGTATAGTAAGTAAAAATATGACATTTTAGAAAAGCACTGTTGTTAAATTAAAAGGTTTACAATGAGCAGGACGTAAACAAACAATAGATGAATGAATCATACCAAAGTAGACCAATACGAGATGATGTTTGGCAAAAGACCGACACGGAAACTTAGGAAAAGATGGATGGATTGTAAAGGAAAACTTTTATTACATCCTGAAATTTAGAAACCAACAAGAGAAGCTTGGAGGTTTTGGATCAACAAGCCCTGGGACCACTTTGGACTTCAGTATCATTAAAAGAAAATAATGAAGCAATATGTAAACACCATTAAAGTGTAGATAGATGAAAAATATTTTATTGGATTAATCTAATTGTTGTTCTTTTCATACAAGTTGTGCGTAGGACAAAAGTTGCATAAATACAATCAGACTGAAAAATGCAATGCCATAGCCGGATTTGAACCACGAATCTCCCGGTGTCTAGCCGGTTACTCTAACCACTGAGCTAACGTGGCAACATGTTGCCGTGGTTGATTCGCATCAGGAATTTAATGTCGTGTCAACATGCTGCCACGTTAGCTCAGTGGCTAGAGCACAATTGATTCGCATCAGGAACTTAATGTCGTGTCAACATGTTGCCACGGTAGCTCAGGGGCTAAAGCTACCGGCTAGAAACTGGAAGATCCGTGATTGAGGAATTTAATGTCCTGTCGGCAAGTTTCCATGGCAACTCTGTGATTAGAGCAACTGACCAGACACCGGGAGACCCGTAGTTCATATCCCCGCTATGGCATTGTATTTTTCAATCTGGTTCTACTTATCCATTTTTATCAGAATATTTTGTGGAAAATAGGTTGATTTTCTTTTATAAATTATCCTACCTGTTATAAAGTTTCGTGCATTGATAATCATTGAATGAATTTATGATGGTAAATAAGGCTCAAATTTGCTCGCAGTCCAAAAAGTGAGAATAACGCCATTTGCATTCTAAGCATAACGAAAAACCGCAAAAAAAGCTTAGCTTAGGCAGCTAACTCCAATCCATCCAAAGCCGTAGACTCCAAGTTAGTGGTGTTACTAGAAAGAATAATAGGAATCAGTAAGATATTAATTTTCATAACAGTAATAATAATGAAAATAAAACTGTATGGAAACAGCTTCTAAAAGTATGAGTTTAAAGAGAATCCCACACCAGACTAGACCTTCTCAACCAAAAAGGGATGTAGAAAGATCAGAAGCAGGTTACAGTGAAACGTGTGTACACCTTGGAAGTGTAAAATAAGAAGAATTCGAGCTCGGTGTCTTGAAATTCCTTGTTACATTTATTGATAGAAATGAAATGGAGTTTTATTTATGGACGCCCCTTAACTTCTGTGGTTCTCAGCGGCCCATTCTATACTGGGCCTCAACGACCGCTTAATTTTGCTCAGAGGGCTCTCTATCAGGATTGAGGTTCTTTTACATGCCGTAAATCTACGACATGGGACCAACGGCTTTACTTCCCTTCCGAAGGAAGTCATGCTTAGGATTTTTACGCCCAAAAAATACATCGTCTACCGCCGGGTTTGAATCCACAGCCTTGGGTATATGAAGCTAGCATGGTAACCTTTACACCACTGATGGCGACTTCATTAACGTACTTCGCTGTATAAAATTTCTCCGGTAACTGTAAATAACGATATTGACACATTTAAAAAGAAAACAACTGTCTGCAAAATATATAAAACATGCTGAGTAAAAATCCGGCATCTGACGTTGATTCTTGAGAGCGGAAGGAACTTAATGGATCGGCGTCTTCCACCGCTTCCGTTCTGTAGTATAAGCTGTCTACAATTAAAGCTTGCATTGTAAAGTTGGTAATTTGCTAAATGGAACCACCTGTTGCTTCGTTTCCTTATAAAATTATGACTTGTCTACATGTCTTACAATTATGTTGTTGAAGTAGTTAGCTCCTCTCTGTTTTGCTTTATGTATTTTTAATAAACGCAACAGATGGAATCTCACTTCTGCAAAAGCCAAGTTAAAAGCTTTATTGCATTATTTACAGTGCGGGAAGTAACAATTGATGAACAGTTTTATTTCAATTTTTGGTTATAGCACAACGCTATATTTCTCCTTATTTATTTATAGCTGTCTCACTGCAAATTCAGTTTCCTTAATTATTTTTCGTTTCCTCAGTCTTCGCTTTGTCATCTGCATGCTGACTATTATTCCATTAGAACATCAGACCTGTTCCGACTTCAAGAGATAAAACGATCTTACTATCTTGAAAGCGATCTGCGTTTGTTTCTGTAACCCTTGAGGTAATAATTTACTAAGATTTCACGTGCATATGTGTGTCCAGAACAGGATAACTCAAAAATGAAAAGTCGGCAAAATACCAAATTTTGTATTTAAGCTTAGTATCTCCCAAGGATGCAAGAAGAAGATTTTGAGAAAAATTCACCTAACTCAAACTCTCCTTTACATGGAAAATGTTTACAAAAATTTGATTTTCTCAAAAAGGGCTGAAACAATTTTAATTAAAATAGCGACCAGTTTTTGAAAGATTTGACTATCGTTTTAGCCTGATGTATTCTCTTATTTCCCTTCTAATAATGCCAATTGTGCTAATGTTTATTTCAATTAGCAAAGGAATACCTAATATTTTCTAAGAACAGTTTGTATTTTGAACAGCTAGAGAAAGTTATTTGAAGCAATTGAGGTTTAGTTGCCTTGTAAGTTCCGTTTGAGAAAAGTTATTTAGTTTTAACACTGAAACCAATACAATGGACATCTTGAAATGTATACGACATCAAATGCACATTTTAACGAGTTCTACATTTTTTGTATAAGTGTTACGATTTGACCATGATTCATAATTCTGCAAAACTCAACCAGAATAAAGAGCATTTCAGAGGCCATTCCCTGAAAATTCAATATACATTTTATTTCCGATGTGAATATTTTTAATATATGGTATTTTAATCAATATCTGTTGGAGCCATTTTTAAGTAAATCAGAATTTTCGAAAAAAATGTTCCATGTAAAAGGTACTTGGGGTTAAGGAGATTTTCTTCAAAATTGTTGCGTCCAATCCTTGAAAGATACTGAACTTAAATACCAAGTTTAATACTTAACCGACTTTTCCACTGACATACACACAGGCAGACACGGACCTTTTTTTCTAAAAATGTTTTTTTGGACTCGGGGAAGCTCAAAACATATATTTCCGGTACAATCTAGGTATCAAAATTTTGAGTGGAAACAACACTTTGACTAACCACTATGTACATTGATCATAGGAGCTAGAGAAAGTAAAAATAGGCCTTTTCAGGAGGAGAAAGAAGAAGAAAATTCAATTCACTATTTAGAATTCACTGTAAATATGCCATTTTGTGGTCCACTAAACTTTCACAAACAATTTCTAAAAGAGTGTGTGTGTATTTGTGCGTGTGCGGGTGCTATATGTGTTTTTGTGTGTGTGTGTGTGTGTGTGGGTGTGTGTGTGTGAGACTGCTAACAACAGGTCTCAAAACTGAACAATTACATGGATGTAAAACTATATATCTGATTGAAATACATCTGAAACATATGAACATGGATTTTCATTTTATAAAAACTTACTATAAAAAGTTTACCAAAAATATAGCAGTTGTCACTTTATTGCAAATAAAATATATATCTAAAATGATGTAAGAGATGTCAGAAGGTTACCGCTTGAAAAATTTATAGCTGTCACATTGTGAAACAATGTAGAATAATTTTTCCATCCGATTCCAAATAAACTTTACTTTGTTTTGAGATTTCTGAGATAGAATTCTTGTATTATCCTTAAAATATGCTAATCGATTCTTCCAAAGTTCTGCACAGTTTCATTATATAAAAGGTAACTTGTGATATTCAAATAACTGTTTTGCTGTCAGTATATTACAGTGTCCATTTGTTCATTGTGGGATTATTTCTGGTGAAATTTTCATTATTAGTTTAGTACTGTAAACAAAAGATACAATTTAATATGAATAGTTACCATATAAGGGATTATAATACATTTTTAATGAGTAAAACATTCGTGATACGTGATGTATTACATATTTTGGAAAACACTGTAGTCTTATGTGAAGATAATAAGAAACGCGCAATAACATAATATAACACACATTAAGTGTTCTTTTAATGAATATTATTAATGGTGTTTCTTTCGTTTGTTGTAGTAACTCTCGATAAAATTATTGTATTTCGTGAAGAATTATCTTTGTTAAAATATTAATGATCTTATTTCGGAGGTTACAACATATTAAAAGTTTCACACGGAATATTTGTGTTTTTTCTCAGGTCGATATCCGGGAGGATAGTGGGCAGCGTCTGGTGGTTCTTCACTCTGATTCTCATTTCATCGTACACTGCCAACCTGGCAGCCTTCCTCACAGTGGAGCGAATGGTAGCACCTATCAATTCACCGGAGGATCTAGCATCTCAAACAGAAGTGCAGTATGGCACATTATACCATGGATCAACGTGGGACTTTTTCAGGGTACGATATTCATATTTCTGTGCTAAAATGCCGTAAAGAAATGATTGTTTTTAATTATGGTGCATGTGTATATGCTGAAAAGATCACTATAAATCTACCGAGCCAGGTGGCTCAGGAGTTTCATCTATTCGGGAGGTCGTGGAATCGATTTCTTTGGCCGACCTATCTAACCCATGGAGTTTTTCGGTGGTTTTCCCGGGTCACTAGGCGGTTTCTTCAATCTCCGAATTTCCTGTACCTTCATTTCTTCCAATTAAGGAGGGTTGTGTCAGCAAGGACTAAGGAGATGGTGCCCTCCAGTGGTGTGACTGCGCTCTGGAAATACAGCTCTCGACGGTGGAATGGCGTTGGAAGTCGTCTGTAGACTCCGAGAGTTTGATCAGACTAGGTCGCGGGTCCTAGCATTCCCCACGTCGAGATGAAGAATTGCTTAGGGTATGTTATGGACCTTCTACGGTGGCCCTTCCGCTGCTGTCCTTTGAAATTACTCTTATCTCATCCTATCTGGTAGTCTGATGTATGCTAAGCCACTGGCAGCAGTGCGGCATTCCCTCCAACATTATCCCCCCACACACACACTAAACCACATAAAAACTGTTAAATACCAAAGTTGGTATATAAGTTTAAGTTCCAAGGGAGTGACATGGACATATTCAGAGAAATCCCCGTACCCCAAACTACCGTTTACACGTATGACTGTTCATAGCTTTCGATTTTCTCAAGAATGGCTGAAATGATTTTGATTAAGACAAAAAAATATATCTTGAATTTTATGGGAATAGCCTATGAAGGCCTCTTCATTCGCAAATACTTTTGTATAACTGGTAAACCTTAAGAGATAGACGAAAATTTAATACACTACTTTTAAATTTTGTCAAACGTTAAGCCATCTTTCTTTCAGCTCTCTTTAGTTTTACGGGTGGCCTTAGCAAAGAAAACGGAATTTCAATTGCTGTTCATATCTACTGCTTTTAAAGGGCTTGACTGACCTAAGCATACTGTTTTCCCTTACACCCCTTACTTACAAAGAACTAATTATTAAGGTCAGTTCTGCTAATGTTTATCTCGATTAATATGAAGTAGGTAAAAGAATGTGATAGAATAGGTAGAGAAAAATCATGTGGCTGTACTATATAAGATTTTTCTATGGACTGTTCCATCTAAGTTCTATAACTCTCCCAGATTGGTTTCTGTTATGCTTCCTGTAGTTCAGACACCCAGATTCTCAGCCCTCCAGATTTCCATTGTGCTTTTAACTCTATGAAAACATTCTTTGACTATGTTTCCTTCTTTCAATGACTGAATCCTATGCTGATGTTTCATAAAAGGGGAATTTCACAACTAAGGTTATGCGCCTGTGATGAAACGAGTACATTTTATTTCGTACAACCAATAAAGCCATCTGATAGGATATACATAAGGTTATTTTTAAACATAGTTTCCAAAACGGTTGAGCCGCCTGTCCCTTCTTGGGATGAGTCTAAATATTCTCCTTTGGTAAACATCTTGTGCTTGCGTGCTCAGCCACGCTGTCGTAAAGTGTTATACCTCCTCATCTAAAGCGAATCTTTGGCCTCCTAGGTATTCCTTCAAGTGAGAAAAGAGGTGAAAGTTACTTGGAGCGAGATCCCAACTGTAGGGACGGTGGTTGGTGATATCCCAGCAAAACGGTTTCAACGGGGTGGTAGTGTTCTGAGCTGTATGAGGTAGCGCTTTGTCGTAAAGGAAGGTAACACCCTCGGTATGAGGAAGGTAACACCCGTGGCGTCCTAATGTACAGTGGCCATCACCTTCCAGGCAAATGGCACCAGCTTAAACTTCTTTGTGTTTGGAGAAGAGGGGTGTTTCTACTCCATCCACGACAGCTTACTGCTGGGGATATAGTGGTGGATCATGTTTCGTCACCCGTGACTATGCGGTGACTATTTCCTTCCATGGGGAACAGTTGCAAAAGTGGCAACCTTACCCCCGTGCGCTTCTCCTTCTATTAGTTGGACAGATTTCGTGAAAACCATGGGAAAGCAAACTTTTCGGTAGTGCAGAATATCGTGAACAATGCGATGAACGCTTCCAAAAGACATTCCCAGTTCTACCATATGTCGTAATGTGATCCTCCTGTTGTCCTGAAATAGCTCCACCATGCGAGCTATTCTTCATCATTCGTTATTTTTCAAATCTGTGGATATCGTGGTGGGTTGGCACCTGCGATCTTCGTTGGTACCTTGTAGGTAGCTGACCTTCTGAACTCAAGGTTGCGGGTTCAAACCCAGTCCAGACCGATGGTACTTAAGTGTGCTTAAAAGCAACAACCTATGTTAGTAAATTTACTGGCATGTTAAAGAACTTCCTGTGAAACGAAATTCCGGACACGCATAGCGCCAATATAATTCTGGCGTTAACAAACACCGTAAATTTTAATTGAACTGCAACCCTAGCCGGTGACGTTTTCTCTACCAGCCGCAAACTTTCGACACCATACTGTCCCAGGCTGGCGAGACATTACAGCCTCTCTATAGACCTCTAGCACCTGTTGGTAATGCCAGTCGTGTTTACATGTTTCGTTCTAATAACAGCGGATTTCTTCGAGATACGAGTTTTCCAAATGAGTCGCCATTTGTGTTTATCTTTCAGTAGTGCTGTAGATGCCAGATCCATTAAAAATACTGCACGCTACTGTGATCCCTGCAACCTTTGTCTCATACTTTTGACTACCTATTGTTTCCTGTTTACTCTTCTAAATTCAGCTGGGGCTACTTATTTGGGAGCTCTTCTAATTCTATATTTAGTGATAAACAAATTCATTATAGCCAGGTTTTGCAGAAATACCAGTATGCTATCTCAAAATAGTTATTATTAGTTGGATAGAACCGTTTGTAGTAGGAAAACAGGCACATAGTAATGGTGAGATGTACAATTAAATACATTTATTCAACTATTTTTACGACGTGGCCATTTTATAACGTCTCAAGATATGGGCGTCTTGCGTATTTTAATATTTTTCTTTCTGCCAACATGAGTAATAGATATCTAATCCTTTCTTTACCTTTTCTAAATGTTTTATGGGAAACAGATATATTTATAACGAATTTACTATGCTCAATTGTTTCAAATTAAACTCCTGGGCTTAAATACAACTTCTCTTTAATCTGCTCTTAATTATGCTTTGTATTATTTGAATATCTTTCTTTTTGTGTTTCAGAGATCTCAAATAACACTATACAGCAAAATGTGGGAATTCATGAACTCCAGGAAGCATGTATTTGTGAATTCTTACGATGAAGGTATCAGGCGAGTACGGACGTCTAAAGGCAAGTATGCTTTGCTGATAGAATCGCCCAAGAACGACTACACGAATCAAAGGGAACCCTGCGACACCATGAAGGTCGGTCGCAACTTGGATGCCAAAGGTTTCGGCGTCGCAACGCCGCTGGGATCTCCACTCAGGTCAGTAATTCTTTGATAAGATGTCAGAATGCAATTTCCCTGTATTTAGGAGACATTGGGGGTTAAAAATTTAAATATATTTATTATTTTCTCTATACGTGCTATACGTGCTATGTGCATAGTGTATAGAGAAGGTATTGTAATGTACCCAAAAATTTGATACCGAGATTTCACCGGAAATATATGTTTTGAGACCTCCTGAAATCAAAAAAAGCATTTTTAGAAAAATGTCTGTCTGTTTGTGTGTCTGTCTGTGGGCAGCATAGCTTAAAAACGAAAAGTCCGTTAAAGATAAAACTTGGTATTTAGGTTTGGTATCTTCCAAGGATGCGACACGAAGATGTTCAAGAAAATCCCCCCACTGGCAACTACCCTTTACATGGACATTTTATCGAATATTTTGATTTTCTAAAAAATGGCTCTAAAGTCTCATTATTGATGTCCTCCTGTAAGAAATGTTGAAGAGCAGTGATAAAAGTGATTTGTAAAGAGAGATATAGAGGCAAATGAAATTCAAATCGACCCTCTGAACACATTGGAAGAATCTGCTGCTTCAGATTCATCTGTAGCTAAGTGAACCAATGAATTTAAATTTGGTCGGGAGAACATAGAAGATGATCCGGGTAGATGTATCACCACTCAAAAATGCTTACAAAACTCCACGAAATGGTCCTGTATAATCGCCGAAATTGCTGTAGCGATATCATGTGAATGGGCAAATTTCATTTTGATTGAGGAATTGAGTGTGGAAAAAAAAGTATCCTCCAGATGAGTGTTACAAATATTAACACAGTCAAAACCACATCTGAGTCTACATTTCTGACAATGTTTGGCACGTTTTCAGTAAAAATAACCTACAAAGATTTTTTCACCGGTTCATAGCAATATAAATATGGGTCCACTACTACACCCAGAAACAAAAAGTCATCGAAACAGTGGAAGCATTCTTACTCTTCACCTTCATTGGTTGTTTTGAGATGCCAAAGGGATTATACAAATAAATTATAATCTATCTTCCTAATGGTCAAACAATTACGGAGAAATACTACGCTAACATCTTGGACCAATTACCGTAAAAGATACGCCCAAAAAGTTCAGGAAAAGAAGGTAAGAAAGTAATTTTCCATCAGAACAATGCACGCCAGAACAGGTGTGTCGTTTTCAGAGTAAACATACATGAGCTGAGGTACAATTTGTTACCTTATTTACCCTCCGTTAGATTTCTATCTCTTCCCTAAGCTCAGTGGTCGAGATTCTCTTCAACTGAAGAGCTAATATCCAGAGTTGAGTATTTTGTAGCCCTGGAAGAATCTCACACTCTAGATGGAGTAAAGGCTGGAATTCATTTTCTGTTTTATACTTTATTTGCTCTCTAATATCGATAGATCAAGTGCATTAGAGTACGGTGAGAGTGCATTGAAAAATAAAAATAGTTTGAATCAGGTATACGAGGGCCGTTTTCTTTTAAACCTCCGATAGACTATAAATAAACGAAAAGTTCAAAGAAAAAAATGAGTTTATTACTAAAGGTTTTGTACACTTATGGTTACTTTTCAACATAGTCACCAAAAATATTGAGTCATTTATCGTAACTGTGTACAAGCTTTCCAAAACCCGCTTCAAAAAATGTTGCCGCCAATGATTTCAAATGAACATTGACGTTGTTTTGAAAATCTTCATTGGTTCGAAAGTGCTGCCCTCCTAGCCACGTCTTCAGTTCAGGGAAAAGGTGAAAGGTGAGGACTGTAAGGCGGTTGATCGAACAAAATACTATTGGTACAAAATATTATTCTATCTATAACATGCTAATCGAGATAAACATCAATAGAAATTCTCTTATTACTTTCTTATTTCTAAGCAGAAGGGAAACAAGGGAATAGCTGTTCGCTATGTGAAACAATTGAGGTTCGGTTCGCTTTGCAGGGCTTTACATAAGAAAAGTGAGGTAGTTTAAAATTGAAACCAATAACAACAAAAAATATGTCGAAAGCGATCAAATTAACAAGACAAAGGTGAATGACATAAATTACGTGTTTTAACGAGATCTACATTTTTGCGCAATAAGCTTTTTTTTCTATCTCTTAAGGTTTCACAGTAAAGCACATTCTATAAAACTCATTTAGAATAAAGAGCTTTTTAGATGCTTTGCTCAGAAAATTCAAAATATTAGTTTTATTTGTGATATAAATATATTTAATATCCGGTATTTTAATCAAAATCGTTAGAGCCAAAACTTTTCCCCTGTAAAGGGCATTGTGTGGTGGGAACATTTTCTTGAAAACCTTCGTTTTGCATTCTTTGAAGATACTTAACCTAAATACCAAGTTTGGTTTTTAACAGTCTTTGCGTTTTTCAGCTGCCGTCTACAGGCATATACGGACCTTTTTCTAAAAATGTTAATTTGTGCTCAGGGATCTAGAAACATATAATTCCTGTGAAATCTTGTCACCACATTTTTAAGCGGAATACAATACCTTCTCTAGTTATATACATTGTATACACATAAGTGATAGAGAACTAAAAGGTTGAAGTCTTAATAAAATATCACACGACATTTGCAACTGCTTCAAACTACGGAATTCTACTAAAATTAAATATTGCAGTAAAAATGGCGGGAACTATTTATATCACTACCCTTCAATACATTTCCAAAGTTACGTATGTTTGCAATAAATGTAACGGCAATATTCTGATCCATGTACATTAAAACATACATTAAAACTCTGATGTGTTCCATTCCATGACGTTCTCAATATCTCTGCAACAAATTATTGTTAAAAAGCTTATGCTTCTATTTACTTCATGCTAATCGAGAAAATATCAGCCGGAACAGCCTATTACTTGCTTCCTAGTAAGTAGAAGCGAAATAAGGGAGTACTATTGGTTAAAGTAATGGTCAAAAGTTGCTTGCTATGTGACTGAAGTTCCCTCGATTGTAAGGACCTGAAATGTTACATTCCTGTACGAGAAAAGTATGTTTGTCAAGCTGAAACCAAAAAACAAGGAGTAACTAGAAACGATTAACTCCAAAAAAATATATATAACATAAATTGTATGTTTTAAGGTGCTCTACATTTTTTGTGTTGCAAGTTTTTGTCCATCTCTTATGGTTTTGCAGTTATGCAAAATTCCGTAAAATTCATCCAGAATAGAGTAGTCTTCAGAGGGTATTCCCAGAAAATTCAAGATATACATTTTATTTGTCGTGTAAATATCTTTAATATACGAAATTTTAATCAAAATCCTTAGAGCCATTTTTAAGAAAATCAAAAGTTTCGAAAAAAGTTCCATGTAAAGGGTAGATTGGGGCGGGGGGCTTTTTCTCAAAATCTTCGTGTCGCATCCCTGGAAGATACTAAACTTAAATACCAAGTTTGGTATTTTACCTACTTTTCGTTTTTGAGTTATCGTATTCACAAACACACGGGCACTCGGACACACGGATACAAGGGCACACACACACGGATCTTTTTCTGAAAATGCTTTTTTTGGATACAGGGGGTCCTAAAACATGTATTTCCGGTGAAATCTCTGTATTGAATTTTTGGGTGGAATACAATACTTCTCTATCCCTATGTACATTGTACATATGGGGCTAGAGAAAGTAAAAATAACTTTTTCAAAAATAAATTAATTACATCAACAGACAATAACAGTAATTGGATAAGCGAGGATTACTTGGCAAGTTTTATCAGATTTTGTACTTCATCATTGGTGAAAAATAAAATATTGCAGGAAAGTCACTAAGGAAAATGTGATGTACTAACAACCCGATATTCTTGGTGTATTCTATTAAATATATTTAAAGAATTATACAGTTAATTCAAGCTAACATAAAATTCGGCAAACATAGCCCCTCTTGAGCAATGTAGAGTAGTAGATTTACCATGTCAGAGCTGGTTGACGGAGGTTCACTCAACCCTATCCCGACTGCGGATAGAATGGAGCCCTTTGGTTTGTGCAATACTCGTATTCCATCTCAATCTCCGTATTTTCTTTCGTGTTTACCATCTACCATTTCTTCTTATCCACTATTCTTTAACCTTGCCCAAATAATGCCATATTTCGTTAATAATTTCTTTCCCTTGACATTCTCTCCTTGAAAACTATCCCATATGTGTTCCAAAATTTCTTTCGTCCAATTTCTGACATTTACATTCTGCTAAACAGTGAACCGTGCTGTTTTTCTTCCCGTATAAAGGACAACTTTATAGAGTTAGACTAACAAATTTAATACCATAGCCGAAATTTGTACCACAGATTTTCTGGTTTCCGTCCAGTTCTGACCACTGAGGTAACATAGCAACATCCCGTCACGATACTAAATTCTCTAACTGACTCGCATTTTTCCGGTAAACCACAAGGATATCTCAAATTATTTTGAGATGACATACCTCAATGGTGACTTACAAACTCCGTTAATACTTGAGTCCTGGGCTTTATAGTTAAGCACCTATTGGATAATTAAATGCGAATCAATTGTGCGGAGTGAGGTTGGAGACGTAGATTCAAATTGAAAAATTCAATGGTTAGCGGAGATATCCTGGTTTCCGTCTGATCATTTAGTTACCACGGTAATATTAATGCATCTTGTTGCTTACCGGAAAAAATGCAAGTCATTTGGAGAATTTAGTGCCGTGCCAGCATGTTGTCATGATAGCTCAGTGGTCGGAGCAACTGGACGGAAACCGGGAGATCCTTGGTTCAAATTCCGCCTACGACATTCCATTTTTCTTTTGACTCTACCTCTCCAGCTTTTGTTCCTTTCAAAAGTAATAATTTTTTCCTCATCCACGATAATCCTTCCCTCTTTTGTGTGTTCCAGTATTCAACCTCACAAATTGGCAGGACTATAAAGGGAACCAGAATAAACTGTTTGAGATAGGGAGCCTATGGTCTATGGATTTTAAATTCTTTGTTAGAGTTTACTATGTATGAAGAATTAGCCCGCAGTGATCGAACTGCACCGTGGAACGTGATCTTAATACTCACTTTCAAACAGATATTGTAGCACCATTTAGCACTGCGGTTAGTGGTGGACATCGGCTTAAGATGCTAAGTGAGTTGGAGGTTCAAGCCTCCACAGGTACCTTTATTTTTATGTCATCGCCCTTGTTTGCATTTTATAATGAGCCGCTTATATTTTACTGCCCTATGTAATATGACAGGCGGCACCGTGGTTGACCGCTTGCCTCCCATCTAAGCGGCCCGGGTTCGATTCCAAGTGCCCGCGTGTGGTGGACGAAGCATCTGAGCGAATTTTCTTCGGATCCTCCGGTTACCTCCACCACTCATTCCACCAATTGCTTTTTCAGTACCTTTCCAATCGTCAACTTCGCTTACATTTCATATCATCCACTTCATGTTCATGCCTCGCTACCCTAGCAGGTTTTCCACTCTGTGGTTTCGTGCCCGACAGGCTTTTGACCCTAGGCTTTGGCTAAAAGTCCTAGAGGAAGGGAAGCCGATTACGAAACAGATGTAATATGATGTAATTGCTCCTGACAAATATAACAAATGTAATGCATGATTAGCTTGTAGGTGGAACGGAGAACTTTTCATTAACAATTGCATTTAACAACTGGTACTCTTCTCCATACACCCTGAAGGAGTTTCTAAAGTACAGTTTATTCATACATTGATGTGTTCTGTACGTACTCGGTACAGTTGTAGACAGTATAGTTCACAAATGTATAAAACAATATTATCGTTGTATCGAAATAAAAATGAGCAACTATCTGTATAACAATTAGATACCTATTTAAAAACTATGTGCTAGTCAGGCAAAACCATTCTACCTTTGAATCACTTATTCTGCATGAAAGACATATAAAAAGGCAATTTGAAAAATAATACAATATCTGAAGCAAAAAATATAACAGTTCATCAAAGGAACTGTTCGATGTGACGACCTGGAGCATCCCGCGAAGAAATGAACCTCACACCCTGTCAACATTGAAGGAGAATTGTGAACCTCATGACAAGCAGCTGAAGTTCGTGTCAGTATTTGTCATCTGATTCAACAGTCTTGTGCAAGCCAGGCTGTTCAGCATGGGTAATGGTACTACGTGGTCATAAATCACAAGTTCGCAATTTAGATTATCTTAGGATGTGGTCTATGTGAGCTCCTTTTCGCACCTCGTTGAAACAACATGAACCCAATTTTCGCAATTCACGGTTCTCACATTAGTCACAGAGGCAAATTTTACAGAAACTACAGTAGCTCAAATGGCTAAAACGGCATAAAACCTACAAAAGATAAAGTAAAGATAAGTACCGTTGTGCGCTTCCTAGCAATAGCCCAATTTTTACTTTCTCTACACATACTATGTACATAGTGTATAGAGAAGGTATTGCACTCCACCAAAAAATTCGATACCGAGATTTGACCGGAAATATATGTTTTAGGGTCCCCTGTATCCAAAAAAAGTATTTCCAGAAAAATGTCCGTGTGTCTGTGAACACGATAACTCAAAAACGAAAAATCGGTAAAATACCAAACTTAGTATTTAAGTTTAGCATCTTCCAGGGATGCGACACGAAGATTTTGAGAAAGATCCCCCCACCCCAAACTACCCTTTAGCTGGAATTTTTTTCGAAAAGTTTGATTTTCTAAAAAATGGCTAATGATTTTGATTAAAATATCGCATATTAAAGATATTTACCTGAAAGTAAAATGTATATTACTACGTTTCAAATCACATATTACATAAATGTTTTCAACAGATCTAATTGATCTGTTGAATTAAACTGCCCAGGTTTGTTGACAATTATTGCATTTACTATTAAATGCTACTTGAATATCACTCACAGTCTTTTGAAATTAATTTGTGCGGGGTGTGTTTATTGTCTTGTCCTCAGAAATGTAAATTAAGAGAATTAGTATTGCTCAAATTGTGTAGCGCTTTGAGAAAAATAAGACCATTTAAAAAACGGAAACTTCAGAGAGCGGTGGGATCTTTGTATCGTATGATTCCTTGACCAGCACTATACCAACTCATCCATCAGTATGTTATGGCGAACAGTACCTGCTAAGTGCATATGATCTGAAACCTACTGAGCTGTGGCAAGCAAATCCTCAAGGAACAGGCAATTTTGCCAAAGTTGCAAGTCCAATAATTTTAAATATCGTATTGATTATGCAGCAACACTGCACTCCTTTGACTACTGGCATACAAATGAAGCATTCTGCCTGAAAATGGGATACATATGTCCACATTCTCTTAATTAACGACTATTGATTTGCGATACAGAAAACATGTCATAACTTTGACATTTGACAAAAATGGACAATAGGTTCCATATCTGAAACTGTTTGTTTACCTACGATCCTTCTACAGTTCTGCTAATTTCTGCGGTTGAATTCTGGTAGAGGCTGTATATGCTATACTCTATTTATTTTTCTGTATAAACAGAGAGGCTTTTTATTTCCCAATTCACCTCGAATTTCCAGGCTATCCATGTCTTCTATTCTATTTCTCACTGATTTCCAGTAACGTTTTTTTCATGTTCTTCACTTTTTCCGCCATATGTCTCCACCTCTACTTTTGTTAAAGATTTCTTTTAACTACCCCCACCAGCTCTTCTCGTTCTTAAATATCTGTTTCATACATATTTTTAGCACATTCTCCTCCTCGCTCTTTATACATCTATAGCAATATTTCAATACTCTCTCTAGGAGCACTCCACTTCTTCTTGGTCTTCCTAATTGCTACCACTTTTGGTGCTACACTGTTTAGCCCTAAAATATCTTTACAGAACATCCTGTATCCATGGACTACCTTTTTACTTTATCTAGCACGTATGTACATAAATTGTACGTAGGAGCTAGAGAAGGTGTTACGTTTCACCCAAAATTCAATGTAGGGATTTCACAAGAAACATGTTTTGAAGTCCCCCGAGACCAAAAAATGTATTTTTCGATAAAAGCTGCATCTGTGGACAGCGTAGCTCAAAAACTTTGTTAAAACTAAACTTGATATTTATGTTTAGCATCTTCCAATTTTAAGACGTGAAGATTTAAAAAAAAAAAAAAAAAAAAAAAAAGATCCCCCATAAATTTTGTATTTTAACGAGATCTGTAGTAAGTTATTTTTATCTCTTACAGTTTACCAACTATGTACAATTAAACAAAATTCATACAGAATGAAGAGCTTTTCAGAAGATATTCTCAGAAAATTCAAAATATAAATTGAATATGTCATGTAAGTATCTTTAATATATGCTATTTTAATCAAAATCGTTAGAGCCATGTTTGAGAAAATCAAAATTTTCTAAACTATTTCATTTAAAGGGTAGTTTGAATTGGGAGGAATTTTCCTCATAGTTTTCTACGCATCTATCAATTCGTTTTTGAGTTATCGTGTTCACAGACACACAAGCTGGCAGTTTTTCTAACGGTTACACAGCGGACCCTAAAACGTGCATTCCCGGTAAAATCTGGATACAGAATCGTTGGTTATAGTGCAATACCTTCTCTACCTAAGTATTATGTACTATGTAGAGAAAGTAAAAACTTGCCAGAACTAACGCCATTACTGCATGTACGTTTAATAGCATTAAACATAAATAATACAACGTGATTCTCTCGCTAGAGGCCCCGAACCTCCTCCTATATTCCAGTCATTCACTTTCGTAATGAAAGTCCGTATGGACATGCCTTGAACAATGTAATGTATGCCTCACCACTCCCAACAGGCTTGGGTTTTTCCATTGACCTTGGCGTGTTAAGTTCTGTTTATGGTTTCAAACTTTTATTAATCAGAATTCTGGGATTTTGGACTGTACTTGGTTCACGGCTGAAGCGTGAGTGGCTACATAAACTCTCAGAACACGCGTATATGGGCACAAACAAGTCCTAATGGCCTACATGGGAACCTCTACATGCACACAAAATGGAGTGTGGTGCGTAGTGTCTCGTAGGCGTATTATAGGCCCCTATTTTTCATGAGAATACAGCAAACACTGAGGAATGCATTAGAATATTCACTGACTTTGTCAATCAGTTAACAGATGATGAATTAACTCACGGATTTCCCCTACAAGGTTGTGCAACAAATCACACATTACTTACAAACATGAGCGAAATCGAGATCATCTCTAAAATCTTTGACCTCCAATATCTCCTGACTTAACACCACCCGACTTTTTCCTGTGGAGATGTCTAAAGGCAAAGGTATACAGAAATAGACCACTTACAATTGCAGAATTGAAAGATGCTGTACCACAAGAGACTCATGCCATTTCCGAGGAAACTTTAATAAAAGTATTCCAGAATTTGGAGCGACGTGTACAAATATGCCTGTATGTGGGAGGGGACCATTTTCAGCATCGGATATGACAGTGCATAGATCAAGGTATGTGTACAAAATGATCATCACAAAACTCGCATAAATGGCCAAAAATATAGGCAAAAGTCTGGGGCCTCTAGTGAGAGAATCACACTGTATATAAATCCGCAAGCTGATAAAAATTAGAATGCTAACGTGTTCTTTTTGCTTTATTTACGAGCCGCCACTGACTTTAATAATTAAGGTTCCATCGTATTCGTAAATAATATTGTGAAGATTTTTCTTGAGCACAAGCAAAAATACTTGGACCTTTCTCATAAAATAGAAGACAGATATTTTGAGAATAAATAGATGTAGAAAGTAATTATTTCTGTCAATACTCTGTTAATTACTTTGCTAAGATCTAATTTCCTTTTATGAGGAAGCTTATCAGCGATCAGTGTTTACCTCCGTGTAACCTTACTCTGACGAGATAATTAGAGCAAACAGAAGCTCATGAGTTTAACAGGGTTGGATGGTAGCGATGATGCATTCCGTTTGATGGAGTGGTTTCGCTAGTCATTATCGAATACCCAGCAACGCATATGACGTCATCATCCTCCCTTTTCCCCTCGCAGTCATAACAATTTGCAGGTTAGGGAGGGGAAACACAATGCTATTGTTGTACTGCAAAGGGTGCGAGCTCGAGAAGTATTTATAGCGCCAAGTCTCAATGAATACCTGCTCGGTTCAACGGTAGCAGTGGAGGACTGGCCACTAAGAGCTTTTACGGCGCCAACTCTTTCTCCATCAATAGAAACTATAGCGCTAATGCTTTACTGCTCTATTACTTACGTATAGTAACTACAGAAAATATTTCCTACTCTCAAAGTGTTTTATTCACGAAGCTTTCTCTTCATCTCTGTGAAAAATGATTGCTAAAACCTTTATTCATCTATCTACTTCATGGTGATTGAGATACAATTATCAGAAATTATTTTACTACTTGCTTTTTTGTAAGTAGAAGAGAAATAAAAGAATAGATTAGGCTAAAGTGACAGTCAAGTCTGGTTACCATTTGGTTGAAATCCGTTTCTTTGCATTGTTGACAAATGTCATTTGAGAAAAGCATTTTCAAACTGAAACAAATAACAAGGAATATACCTAGGTGTTAAGAGATCTTAAATGTTCCCAGAGAACTCAAAATATAAACTTTAATTATTTAAATATTATCATTTAAATATTCCTAATATGCGGTATTTTAACCAAAATAGTTTGGGTAATTTGTCAGTAAATCTTAAATTTTATAAAACGTTCCATGCAAAGGACAGTTTGGGATAGTAGGATCTCCCAAATAATCTCGTGTGACATCCTTGGAAGATACCAAACTTCAATACCAAGTTTGGTATTTTACCGACATTTTGGTTCTGAGTTATCGTGTTCAAAGTAACACGGACACACACAAAAGGACCTTCCTCTAAAACTGTTTGGATACAGGGGATCCTAAAAAGATTATTACCGGTGAAATGTCGGTATCGAAATCTCTACCTACGTACCATGCACTATGTAGAGAAAATAATAAAATATTGAAATTCAATTGGAAATGCTTGTTTTGAATGCCTTATATAAAATTAAGTTTAAAAATTATCCCTGCGTAAGTGTGTGTGCAAACAACCTTAGTAACAGAATAGAAAGTCTGTTAAATGCTAAATTTAATATTTAAACTCACTAGGGGTCATTGCAACATGATGTCGCAGGTTGAGCTGCAATTTTTTATAATGAAAAAAATCGAAGCCGAGTGGTTAAACCGCTCTCACCTCGGGTTTCCCCGCCATTCATTCCACCAATTGCTTATTATCATATTTCCTGTCATCCGTCATATCATCCACTTCCTCACTTTCATACCAGCATTGGGCTCATCACCCATCCTGGCTTCCCGCTATCGAGAGTCCCTGCTCAACACAGTCCTACATACAAGGAGGGCAAATAAAGAATGAAGAAAATGGCGTCGAAAACAAAGGATCTCGCAAAGATTCCTTATTCGTTTTAAAAACCGAATACGTTTTAGGCTATAGTGACTCACATAAGGTTTGTCTTCCGCTCAAGGAGCAGTTGCGTGGTACTAACCCAGACGCTAATAATGAATTTTATCGTCAACGAGGCGACAAATATCTTCGCGCAAGACCACAATAAAGATAACTTACAAGATTTAAATTAGCGAAGAGAATATCGGACGTAGGTATGTTTTCTTTTTTCCCCGTGAGGGGTGCCTCCAAGAAAAACACCGAAGAGATAAATATTGTTCCTCTCTTTTAATATCGGGTGATCCCAAAAACGTCGGAACCTCTGCGCGGTGTTTTCGCAGTGCTCGTTGCCGTCTGCCGCTATCATGGAATAAAATAATGCAACATTTTTAAAACTACTTTTACTTACCAATGTTTTTAAAGGAGATGCAGAAACTGGCCCCTGCCGTTGTCCACCTCTTTAGGAAACTATCCATCACTTGCCGTAGTTCCCGTTGAGAAAAGCTGGTTATTTCCTGGCGGATGTTTTGTTTTAATTCTTCCAGAATGTGTGGGTGTGCTTTAAGTTACCCTAGAGATAGAAATGCAAGGTATTTAGGTCGCAGAACCGAGGAAGTCTCAAATATCTACTAATAATTCTGTCCTGAAACACACTTTCAATTGAAGGGCTGAGAACCATAGCGGGCCATCTCCATGTGAGGTCAAAATTGAGCTGTTGTCATCTGTCGGTATAGTTTATGGTTATATATCTTATATTGCAGTTATATCTTATAACTGGGCCATGTCCAGCATTTCCCATTTACAAACAGTAGAGCATGAAAATATCAGTCTAAATGCAACTACAAATTCTGTTAGTCAGAGTGGTCCAAATCCATGCAGCAAATCACGCTACCGCAAATGATGATCTTATGTCCATGCTACCATTTATTCCTCCAGTGAATCATGATTTTTCAAGAGTTTGCGTGTGCAAGTTAATAATGATGAACGGCAGAACATTGAGTAGATGTATAGAAATGGCCCAGTTACATTTCTTTAGGCTGAGTCAAACCCCAGCCAAGGAAAATAGCTACCAATAAATAACTGTGAAACCTCATTATGTATCAGGACACATTAATGTTGTACTAATATAAGACAGAAAATATATTCTAGATTGCTGTGGCATTTAGTTATTATGTGTAACTTGGCTCGATAAATTATGATATTGAAAAAACATTGTCCTTCTATTTCTCCATTTTTAAAAAATGGTGCTTTGCCCACTATGGTTCTCAACCCTTCAATTGTTCGCATCGAAAGATTGACTGTATGAGCTGTTGCAGAATCTTGTTGAAAAAAGTGAAAATCGCGCTACCTGTTTGTCAATCCTATAAAAAAATAGGGGAGAGGAGTAAAACTGTATTCAGTATGTACGGGCTTCAACTGCTGAGACGAAACAACTGGGCGCTAATAGCGCACCATACACCAATTTTTTCGTCATGAAAGGGTATTTCATGAACAATTTTAAGTTTCTCAGAGCTCCAATAGCGATTATTTTGTGTACGCACATGAACATGAAGGTGGAGCCAGGCATCGTCTGTTAAACATATTAAATATGGGCCAGTTTTGCCATTGTATACTTTATTGAGAGTCCATCACAAAATGTGTTAACACATACGAATCATAAATAAATACACGCTGTGCAGTAGAAAACAAATGCTGAGCCATAATACACTTTAAGCTTAGGTACAGGACAAAATAATAAATCTCACTGGTATTAACTCAACCACACGATATCGCTGTCACTACACTTTCAGAGCAGAGATAAACAAGTCAGTACCGTGACTTGGTGTACAGCAGCTGTGTGTTACCGTGTTTTCGTGGATGTTCGGATATTTTTGGGTCGCAGGGCATTGTTAAGCACTGATGTATGTAAGGAATTAATCATTATTAATGAATCATTCTAATTAGTGAATAAAGTTGGGCTTTTAGGAGAGAAAGCTGAGCTACGGGTATTTTAAATTTCGATCTACTTTCACTAAAAAGTCCATCTCAATCCTTAACATTAATTTGACAATGGCTCGTTATAAGTATTACCCAAGGATATGATACAGGTTTTCAAGAAAATCATACTGCCCAAAATACATTTTAAATGAAAAAGATTTGCTATTACTTTACTTTCTAAAAATGGCTCTAACAATTTTGGAAAAAACCTCTATTTATCATATTTACATGATAAATGAACTGTACATCTTGATTTTTCTTTTTTGGCAAATACTTCGTTAAAATGTTGATCCTTTATAACAAACAGATTATTGTAACGGTATAGGTACTTTAATTTTTCCTTTCTATTCCTTGTTTTGGTTTGAATTTTCAAATGCTTGGATATTTCTCATTTGCGAAGTTCTACTCGTCTTCTTTTTTTATTTTCTTTTTTTATTCTTGGTTCTGGTCATACAAAGAACTGGAATATCAAAACCCTCATCAGCGATATACTCTTTAAACTTGGTATGAAATTTTACGTAGGCTACAACAGAATAAAAAAAAATTGAGAAAAATAAAGCAAAGAACATCGTGGGCAAGACTAGGACAATCTTAAAAACTGATATGGAGAACACTGTAAACAAACACTTGCACAAAACTAACAACTACTTTATTTGCAGTATAAATAATAGTGATAAACTTGTGTTAAAGAAAAATTAGGAAAACATAGCTAGTCCTATGTGCCAATTTCAATTTCTAAAGCGATAAATAACTTAAGAATGTAGAACAAGCATAAGTTAACTCTTTCGAATTACTAATGTCAGGGCCTCGTTTCCCCAACTCCTATCGGAGGAGAAATGATGGTGGTCACATATATGGTTGTCGGTAGCTAGTTAACAAATATAAACAGAATGTCCGCTTCACAACGCAGGAGTTATCGTTTTCATTTCATTTTCAGGAGCTCCACACGAACTGCAAATGGAAATTATTTGCTCTATAAAGTGTACAACCAATACATTTTTGAATGAAAGAGGTTATAATCAACCAAAGAATTCGTTTTGTATTAATTGTTAATAAAATGTTAGGTGAAGCACCTGTGAAATTTGGAAAATTCACAATATGTGAGATATCTCAGTGAAATTTATATCAATTATTGTACAGAATATTACTGATATTTAAATCAATTTTCAAGATTGTGGCTTGTATGGTAGTTTAAATAATAATGTTTGTTATATACATACATTTTCTTAATAAACATGAGCCACATGATACATTTTTAAAAATATTCACATAAAAATAAGGTTTTACAGTAAAAGAGTTTACAAATTAATATTTACTTATATTAGCGAAGCAAAATTATTACTTTTCGTAATTTCAAATCTCAAGTTTTTTCAAATTTTAATGATTTATTTATCAATTTGAAACATTATTGAAAAAGGCTATGAGATTATATTTTTAATATGTCAGTATAAACACTTTCAAACAAATTAGTAAAAATTCCATCTTGTAGAACATTTTGAGTATGGAACATTTTGGGAAAAAAGTTTGTGGAAAATAAGATTTAAAGTTGGAGGTAAGCTATTAATAATTGTACTTCACACATATGCTTCAGTTAATCGGAAAATCGCAAAGAGGGAAGAACAATATGTTTTCTTATAGTATAGAATTCATAATATTTCATTATGAAACAAAATAATGTTTTATTCATCACCTTAATAACAATGTTTGGCTCCAAATATATTTGCTAGTAAAATTTCTCTAAAATGAATTATATTAGATACCAGCATCGCAGTTGGTTACCATGATCATTGGTTTCGTCTCTTAAAGTTTTATACTTAGCAGCAGATATTTTGGCGTACTCGATCAGAGTAAAACGTCACCAAAATGAACAAGACCACGATACTAGATGCAGATGATTAAGACCTTGTGTTTACACATTCCATTACGTCGCACAGCGGCATGCGTCAATGCTTCACAGGGGTAGAATGAGAAGGCTGCTTAAATTTAGACATGCCTGATATAGAATAAACTGCAGGGCTTAAGTGAGTATTTTAGTAGATCGGCGCATAAATATAAACAATCTCGAAACAACAGGAGGGTCCTAGAATTTGCTACCCTAATGAGCTCCCGTTAGCAAACTACCTGCGCTGTAGGAAGACCTTACTTTTTAGACATTTATTTATTGTACATGTATACAAAAATATGATCTTAGATAGTAACTTATATAACGCTATTTCATACCTTTGATGACAAAACGAGGTAACAAATAATTAGATTTATTTCCACAGGAAATTTTGAAGTTATCGAATAAGTTCACTAATACATTGCGCTTCTGAGTAAACTCAAAACTCAGCTCATTATTATAAAACATTCTATTTAAAACACTGACACGTCATCTAAACGCTGTTTAAAAAGAATGTATTGTTGTATAATTAAAACCAACGGATTCATTAACGTGATGCATCTGTGAAAGCTTCAGCAATTATTTGTTCATAATCAAATAACCCAAATTCTTAACTTTAACAAAATATATCGTTGTTTTCACTTGGCGCATTTTACTTACAAAATGACTGAAGCTTCAACTGTGCAGGGGCATACATATTAACTGGCAGTTTCAAATGTAAACATTGGTTTCTCCCAAAAAATTTTAACACTTAAAATGCTCCATACTATGCAACTTTTTACTATTGTTTTCAATAATTTTATATTGTCTCACAGAAAATCTTCATATAGTTTTTCGAAACAAAGCTTAAATTTTGAAAATTAAATTTTCTAAAATCAAGAGTTTTGCAGAGTAAAAAGTTTAACTTTTTTACAATAAATAGGATTTATATAAAATATACAATATGACACTCCTATTTGTAAACTCATTTACTCTAGAACTTCAAGTTTTTATGTGAATAACTCTTAATATATAATACGTGGCTATTTTTGTTTGAATAATGAATTTAAGCAATAACATGTTTTATTTAAATAACCTGCAAACTAGAATTTCGATACGTGACAAAACTATCACTATTCACTATTATTGTTTATAGTAATAGTCAATAAGATAAATAAATACTCTCGTAACCAATCGTATAGGAAGCTTTGGCTTTATTCAAATGTATTGAATTTAAAGAATATAAAATTATTCCATTCTGTGACATTTTACTGCATTGTAGATAGCATACGACCAGGTATTTCCAGCAAGAAGCTGACAGGATGTTAAATATATGATGAGAAAGCTCTTGGAAGCATTTGATGTTTGGAGTCTCCGGCTGAATATGAATAAGACTTGCGGAGGTGGGAAATATGTTAGATTGCCTCAAGAGACCATCAAGTCTGTTACTCATTTTAAATATTTGGGATCAATACTCCATGAATCTGGTAACTGCAATGCTGACGTAGATCACAGGGAAGCTCAATAAAAGTGCTGAATGGGATTCTATGGAATGGGAACCTTAGTAGTCAGAAAGACGCGGCTCGTGGACATGGACTCCAACGCTGAGCCTAAAAATATCAAGAAATCTCATCAGAATGTTTGTTTATAACATCTTTTTAAAACTTGTGCTATTCTTAACTTCCCAATAACTATAAAAATCTTTAACTAGATTTGTATTCACAATTAGATGCGATTTAATGGTAGTTTTTTTTTTTTTTTTTTTTTTTTTTTTTTTTTGAACAACTTGATTCTGAAAGCGTTTAGTCGGCTTGATTTACCAAAAAATCTCTGCCTTTACCCAATGAGCAGACAACTGTCATATTAAGGATGAAGCCATCGCTTTCTCTCTCTAGTATAGCCTCTGTTTGCGTCTCATTGACAGCAGATAGATTGTACGAGACAAAGACAGTTCATACTTACCTTTAAAATGTACAGTCTCATGTCATCAACTATGTATATGATGATAGTTTTCATTCAGTGAGCGGTGTTAAAATATAAAAATAAATTAATTCTGTTTAGAACATTACAAAAATAATTCTTGATTTTGATATAAACTAACGTAAGCCTGCATTATATAATTTTAATATTGTTAATTTCTTTCTTTCCTTATTTCTTAAACGTTATTTTGATACTTCAGAGTCTCCTCTAATTTTAAATCATGAACCGCTTCTGAGACAAACAGAAAAAATGAATTCAAGCTATCATTGAGAGTATTTTAGCTTGCGGTGCTGAAGCTTGGACTGTTGTAGAGATGCAGAAAAGCAGAAGCAGTAGAGATGGATGAACCGGAGGAGGGGTCAAAATATCTATGTTTGAAAGGAGAAGTGAAGATGTAAGACAGCTAATGGATATAGAAGAATCCGTTATTAAAGAATTCAATACATGTGGTACAACAGTATGAGCACGTCAATAGAATGGACTGTAAAAGACTGGCCAAGACTTCCAATCAGTAGTTACTTTCTGGAATAAGAAAGTGTGTACGACGGAGAGCATCATGGAAGTATAGCGTAATCCAAATGATGAAAC
Source organism: Hymenopus coronatus (assembly GCA_030762935.1). NCBI lineage: Eukaryota > Metazoa > Arthropoda > Insecta > Mantodea > Hymenopodidae > Hymenopus > Hymenopus coronatus. Next base: position 82,614,840 of record CM060898.1, on the reverse strand, counting down.
AACGGCAAATTCTAAGTATGGAAAATATAAATAAAGGGTAATTGGAATGTTTTCGTTTTTATTTTAGAGAAATTTGATAGTCCAATTTTGAGTGTAAATCAAATGGTTCCCTATTACGAATGCATTCAAGGATCCCTTAAATGAACTTCTTAACTTGCAGTCTTGTTTTTGGGTTATAGTTAATTATAATATTTGCTTACAAGAAGATCCAAGTTGAGATTGTCACTATCGAGGATACAAGATGTAACTCATTATCCTGATTTGTGTTTCGGTTTGCCTTCCGTCAAACGAGTTTATATTCTCTCAGCACTGGTATGCCGTAAAGTCCGACCACTCCCAACACATGACGGAGGTTGAAAGAAGGGGAATAGAACTGAATGATCTATGTGCACATAATTCGTACTATGTTGTTAGAAGTGTGAAATGACAAACCTTTTTCTCAACGTATGGGACAAGAGTCACCAACTGTCTCTGAATAAAGCAGAGCGAGCAACTTTGCTAACGCTGCTGCGATTTGCCTACTGTGGCCTGAGTGATCAACCTGCACGGAAATCAAGAACACTTGTATTCAGTGCAATGTCAGTATGTAACATTTTTCGTTTGGTATACGTAACTCACCTTCCATAGATTGGCTTGACGTGACTATCACAGTGACTGCGTACGGTTGTAACTGGCATTAAAACTGAAACTTTAGGTATTGTTGTATTACATCCTATCGATGTTACTTGAATTAAAAAGTTATGTCCCTTCAATTGGGATCAGTGATTTGCTAATCAAACTCTCTGTAACAAATCATCATATGGATTCATAAAAAAGAATCATATTATTTCTTCGTATTGTAACACTAGCAGAATGAGAATGAATATATAACCAAGGGATTTCTCTCCTAGTGCAGTGAATATGCATAAAATGTTGTTAATTACTTTACATCTAAAATAATTCCAAAGAAGCTTTTTTTTAAGGTAATGTGGTACTCACTCGCATGGGTTGCGTAATGACACTGAAATTTGAATTTTCTGACTGCAGAACTTCGCCGTGCCACTTATTCCACCACTTTTTTATATTAGTAATATTCCTCCTGGGCAGGTATAAACGTAGGAGTCGATGGCTTGCATGTTACATTGCTTTTTTGCGACATTAAAATCTAACACACGTCACTCGGTGCAAGAAACAAGAGACCATCCACCACTCACGTGGTTACCCCTCTGCGTGCATGAAACAAGTCCATTTGCTCTACCACAGAATCAAGCGAGCGGGTGTCGCCCAATATAGAAGATAAAAAGAATATTATATCGAAGCCTAGATAATCCCGAGCATATCTATAAAACCCATTTTTGCTTTCTTTAGTAAATACCTATATACTAGGTAGAGAAAGACTGCACTCCAACGAAGAATTGTACATCAAGATTTAGTGAAAATGCATGCTTTGAGGCATGTAAAAAAGGTTTTGTGTGTCTCTAAACAGATCAGCTCAAAAACAAAATTCCGGATCAATAAAAAACTTAGTATTTAGGTTCAGTGCCTTCTAAGTTGAGAAGTTATCGTTTTCAAGAAGCTTTCCACCCTTGCTAACTCTCTTTACAGACATATCTTTGAAATGTTTGGTTGCAATAAACGTAGATAACAATTGTAACAAAATATCACATATTAAATATACGTATATGATAAATAAACTGTATATCTTGTATTTAATGTGAATAAATTCTGAAGTCTCTCATTCTAAAGAAGTATTTTATATAACGTTGCACAACTAATAAATGTGAAGCAATAGAAGAAAATGTACAAGAAAAAAATAGGATCTCTTTAAAATACAGAAAATATTTCGATTGCCTTTCATGTGTATTCAATTATTTTCGAGGTACCCGTCAATATAATCTAAATACTCATCACTTAAAGCATTCGTTTAAAATCCTATGAATTTCAATTTCCTTTGGTGACTGCATGGAAATTGTATGCAATTTAAATATCAGCGTCCAAAAACATTTGGCAATTACTATTCCCTTGATATCCATGACGAAACCTGTAATTTATCTACATATCTCTGAAAAAATGTATTTGAACTGAAATACAAAAATTGGAAGAAATATTTTATAGCAATAACCAATAATATACGATACAAGAAAGAATAAGTCATATAAGCACGTCTGTATTTAATGTGATATTACATTTAAAGATTTTGATGTTTATGTATATCCATCGCTTTATAGCAATGCTATTTTTGATAAAATATCTATTTTGCAGGTAAGATTTTGTGTTACCTTTCTGGATTAATATTGTGCAAAATTAAGAACATATCAAACCACCATTATATAACCCTATATATTTAATCAGAGATGATCAATTCGAATATTAAAGTTATAAATTACATAGAATTCTTTTGTAGACAGAACATTTTCTCTCAAGCTGACCTTCTCTAGCAGACCCACAAACAAACTTTCCTTACAAATGGATTTTCCTTTATCTATACCATGCTAGTGGATATACACATTAACAGGATTACCATAATTGGTCTTATTATATACTTTCTTGTAAAGGGAAACAAGAGAATACACTAAGCTAAGGCAATAGTCAAGTCTTATAAACGTCTATCGTTGTGTAAAATAATTCAAATCAGGTTCTATTCTGTATTCCCAGAAGTAAATCAAAATTGATGACATGAAAGTTTACTTCCTGGTTGAGAAAAATTTAGGCAGTTTAAAATTGAACCGTTAATTACACAATCTATATTACTTAAACTACGTATTTTAATGAGCTCTATATTTTCTGTATTGTAAGTTTTTTTAATATCTGTTACGGCTTGCGAGTTATAAAATAGTTATTCAGAAAGAACAGGTCTTCATAAGCTATTCCCCGAAAATTCAAGATATACATTTCCTTTTTCGTGAAAATATCAAAACTGGAGCAATTTTGATAAATTCAAAGTTTTCAAAAAATATTCCGTCTGAAGGTACTTGGGGTGGGAAAATTTTGGGAAATCTTCGTGTCGCATCCTTGGAAGATACCGAACTTAAATTCAAAGTTTAGTATGCAACCGACTTTCGTTGTTGAGCTATGCTGCCCATAGATACACTCGCGCACCCACGGATATGTTTCTAATTGTTTTTTTGTTTAGGGATGCTAAAAATATTTTTCCGCTGAAATCTCGGTTTCTGGGTAAAAAAAATGTAGATGGCTGTTAATTGCTGTGGTTCTCAGAGTCCCATTCTATATTGGGCGTGAAAAACCGCTTAATTTTGCTCAGAGGGCTCTCTATCAGGCTTGAGGTTCTTTTACGTACCGTAAATCTACGACACGGGACCAACGGCTTACTTCCCTTCCGAAGGAAGCCATGTTAAGGATGATTACGCCCGAAAAAATCCATAGTCCTCCGCCGGTTTGAACGCGCGATCTTGGGTATATGAAGTTAGCATGGTAACCATTACACCACGGAGGGCAACCGGTTTCTGGGTGTAATACAATACCTTCTCCATCCATTTTGTACGTTGTACGTAGATGATAGAGAATGTAAAATATTTACATATATGGATCTGCAATCACATATTTTAAAGGTAAATGTGACCTGGATAATTATTTCTGTATGTCCTTTATTTAAAAATCTGAAGTGTACAATTCACATGACTTTCTCCACATCTCGTAATAAATTATTGTTAGAAAGCTTATTATTCTATGTAGTTCTACTAATCGAGATAAACATTACCATGCATTTCTTTATTGCTTGTTCCCTTGTAAATAGAAGGGAATTAAGGCAGAAAACCGGGCTAAAGCTATATTCAAATACAATTTCTCGTATGAGAAACTTTGAAGTGTTTTAAAACTGAAACCAATAATACCTGCGGAAAAAAAAGTGACTGAACGAAAAAATCCATATAAAATAAATTGTTAGTCTTAACGAAATCTATATTTGTTTTTAGTAAGTTTTTGTCTATCTCTTATAGTTTACCAGTTATGCAAAATTCCGCAAATTTCATCCAGAACATAGATGTCTTTAGAGGTTATTCACAGAATAATCAAAATATATATATATATTATTTTTCATGTAAATATGTTTAATATACGATATTTTAATCAAAAATTTTAAAATTTGCGAAAATTTGTCCATCGAAAGAATACTTTGGGGTAGTAGGGTTTCATTAAAAATCCTCGTGTCGCTTGTTTGCAAGATACTGAACTTAAATACTAAGTTTGGTATTTAACCGACTTTTCGGTTTTGATCTATGCTGCCCAATAATATTTTTATTGAACTCAGGCGCCCCCAAAACTTGTATTTTCGGCGAAATCTAGAAATAGAATTTTTGGGTGAAATACAATACCTTCTCTATACATTATTCATATATGTTGAGCATGAAAAATGTGTATTTTTAGTAGTATACTTTGTCATTTTGGCAGCCTTACACTTAAAGGAGTTGAATAAGAAATAGTTAAATCTATATATGACACCTAATATTTTATAACGTTTACAGTTTAATAATTAGTACGACTAAGCACATTTTAAACTATCATTTTTACTTTCTCCACATTTTTGGAAAAAGTTCCGTGTGTGGAGTGCCTGTGGACAGCATAGCTCAAAAACGAAAAGACCGTTAAATGTTAAACTTGGTGTTTAAGTTACATATCTTCCACGGATACGACATAACAATTTTCAAGAAAATCTCTCCATCTCTCTAACCTTTACATGGAAAAAGTTTCAAAATTTTGATTTTCTCAAAAATGGCTCTGAAGATTTTGATTAAAATCTCTTACATTTAAGATATTTACAAGCCAAATAAAATGTATATATTGTATTTTCTAGGAATAGCCTCTAAAGACCTCTTTATTCTAGATTATTTTTGTTGAATTTTACATAACCTGTAAACAGTAAAAGACAGGAAAAAACTTACTATAAAAATGTAGATCACGATCAAACAAACAATATAATATGCTTTTTTCTTAGAGTTGGCCGTTTTCGAGATATTCCTTGTTATTGGTTTCAACTTTTAAAAATCGTATATTTTTCTCATAAGGGATTTGTAAACTCTTTTCCATACAAACAAAGAAGCTTCGGTCACGTAGCAACCAGCTTTTGACTATCACTTTAACTTATGGCACTCCCTTATTTCGTTTCTATTTACAGGACAGCAAGTAATTAGACTATTTCTGCTATTTTTTTTTCTCGATTAGCATGAAGTAAATAGAAGCATAAGCTTTTTAACAATAATGTGTTGCAGAGATGTAGAGAAAGTTATGTGAATGGAACCATAGAGTACTATAAATCAGCATACCTAAATGAAAGATAATCAATTGGAATATTAAAGTTATATATGCACATTGACTCTTTTATAGACCGAGAAATGAGAAGTTTGCGGAGTCCAACAAATCATAAATATGAAGATAAAGTTGCATATATTTAGAATTCTACAGTTGAACCACATCTTAAAACTTTTGCTCTAAGGCATCTAAGTTCACAGTCTATCACCAAAGTTTACAAAGACATCAAGAATGGAAGCAGAAGAAGTTTACTGTTAACTAATGGCATGAAAAATACAGGAGACAGAGTGCTCAACTATTAAACGTACTGAAGGCTATGAATCAAGGGTAACGTAGTTCCACAGGGTAGCATGACATGATGCATAATTCATGACCAGCATCGTGCTTGCCCTGCACATAGTAATAACACTTGCTCGTTTAGAAGTATTCATTTATACACAATGTATACGAGTTGAACCTTTGGGATACAATTCTTTACGTGAATTCCTGAATAACTATATACCTATCTCAGTAATTATCACTTCCAAATCGCAATTAAAAAAATCTGTTATGTTCCACAAATGTCTATACATCTCTACAAAAAACTGTCGCTAAATGCTTCTATTTACTTCATGCTTATCGAGAAAGAAATAACAGAAGGCGACTTATTACTTGATTCCATGTAAGTAGAAGGGAAATAAGGGAGCACTATGGGCTAAATTGATATTTAAAAGCTGGTTTCTATGTGTTTGTATGATAAGGAGTTGACAAATTCCCGTATGAGAAAAGTGTATTTTATAGCTGAAACTAATAGCAAAGGAATATCTCAAAAACGATCAACTACTCGAAAAAAATATGTATATGACATAAATTGTGTGTTTTAGCGATCTCTACATTTTTCCATTAAATATCTCTTACGGTTAACCAGTTATGAAAAAATCCGCAAAATTCATCCAGAATAAAGGCTTCTTCAGAGGCTATTTCCAGAAAATTCAAAATATGTATTTTATTTGTCATGTAAATATCTTAAATGTACAACATTTTAATCAAAATTGTTAGAATCACTTTTGTGACCTTGTGTAGGCATGTGTAGGAGCGCTCATAAAATTTGGGTTTTATAACTGTTCAACTTATTTATACAAATTCTCATTTAATGTAATCTGAAAAGAAAAATTCCTGTTGCGAAGTGTGAAATCTTCCGTAGTATTTGCTGACGGTAGCAAATCAAACTTTGACAACCAGGTCGATATAACTTCTATACTACCCCGTGAGAAACAAACAAGCTCGTTTAAATTTAAAATGTGATGTTTAAATGTTCTCAGTTCTGAAATTCTGAATTATAAAAATTTCAAACAGAAATTTCTTCATCGAGTCATGTCAGTTATTATGTATCTACGTTTCTTTTCTTGTAAAAAAACTCAATTTTCGTGTAAAATAGGCCATTGCCTTTGTATATTTTTGTTTTAAGTTTAGCACAGTATTTTTACGTGTAGTTCTTTACATTAAGTTTTTGTGACATTAAAACGTTTTGAAGAAAATTAATAACACATTTTTAATTTGTAAAATACAACTATATTACCGTATCTATTAACACCAAAATTTATATTTAAATTTGATTTTAAGAGCACTCTTTCGATTCCTTAACTGGCTTCAAAGATACCTGGAAACTGAAAAAAATTGAAGAAAATTGCACAGTAGAGGATATAATGTTATAACTATAAGAAACCCGGCTTTTAAAATTTGCTCACACCTACACACATTAATTTAAACCTTCCGTTTAAAATATTAAAAAATCCCTAAAAGTAAAGCTGGAAGTAGATACAATGTCTGAGTGGTTTTCCCCGAAAAATATAGATTGTTGTCTGAAAAAGTTAATCCAAAAAAGCAAAATAATGACAATACTTTATTATATATATTATATATGATGATAATATAAGCTTTCTTTTTATTGTGAATTTTGTGCATTTCTCAAACCGCCCTAGTTGTAAAAAACATCCTGAAGTGATTTCTTCTGGCAAATTCAGGAAAGAGATTATGTTCCTCCAGTATCACTATAGCCATAAGCATTATAGCTGCTAATCAAAAAACCAAACAATTCAAATCGCTCCACTTAGAGGGTTGTTCTGCACTAAATAATCTCTTTGAAAAGGTTAAATGGTGAATGATATCAATAATAAATTCGTATTGTTTTTTTCTCTACTTTGTTCATAGTACTTAGAGAAGGTATTACATTCCCCCAAAAATTCGATATCGAGATTTCACTGGAAATATTCATCTGAATTAAAACAAACTACATTTTTATGAAAAATAACCTTGTGTGTGTATGTATGAATAATATAACTCAAAAACCAAATTCGATTAAACACCAACCTTGATATTTAAATTCAGCGTCTAAAATGATGCAATAAAAATATTTATAAGATAATATTGCAAGTCCAATTTATATTGCAAGTGGTTCAAATTTCTAATTTTTCTCAAAAACTCTTTAATGATTTCAATTAAAATAATATCTATATTGATATATTTGCATACAAATTAAATTTATATGAATATATTATATTAAATCCTGTTTGTTCTCAATAGAAAATGCATAACTGCTAAACAGTAAGAGAAACAAACAAAATCTTGCTACATAAAAAATGTAGGTTTTGTTCAAAATGCCTACTATATCATTTTTGTTGTAGAGCCAACAATTTCTGAGATATTGTTTGTTATATTTTCAATTTTCCAAATCTTATACTTTGATAAATTGTGAATTCATTATTCATTTTTTTTCCTTTTATCTTGGGCAAGCAAAAATAATTAAATTTCTAAATCGTCATATAATCACCGACTTTATAGTTGAATTTAACTTTTTATGTTTTCCTATTTCCTTTGTAAAAGAAAATAATATTATAATAAAACTATTTCTTATAACATTTATCTGGATAAGCGTAAAGTAGATACAAGGCTAAGACTTCGTATGAATAATTTGTTGCAGCATAAGTAGAGAAAGTTATGTGAATGTAGTACATCACAGTTTTCCTTGTTGCGATTTGCTGTTCTAAGACTTGACAGACGCGCGCACGCTGACATTTCCCTGAAAATGTTTTGTATTATTCAGAACATTTCAAAGCTAATATTTCCAGTGAAATCGCTTTGTCCGTTTTGAATGCAAAATTCCGTCTATCTCAAGACTGCGACGTTGCGTGATAAGAACCAAATCTTTAGTCTAATTGGGTTTGTTTATTTGCATAACATTTTCTCATAATGGAACGCAACATCTTATGATGGTAAAAACATATATAAGCCTACTGGCTGGCAGCATTACCTCTTATGCTTCTAAAGCACACTGGCAATCAGGAATCCAAAATGACTTAGTACAGAAATACAGAAACTTTCAGGCTCAAACGCGCCCACGACCACGGCTACCGGGGCGGTCTCGAGCATATTTCTAACCACTTGATTGTCAAAGTGTTTCACCTCCCCCAAAATTAGGCGAAACTGCCGATCGGGTAGCATTACAACTTATCCATGGTGGCATCAGTGGAGCACCGACAAGGCAAACTTCATTGAACTTTGGCGCAAAATATGGCATTTAAAACAAAAAGGTTAAATGAATACAAGCGTATACTTAAAGACGAGTTTTATGCACACTTTGTTTTTTGTTGCTTTAATATTAAACTCTGTACGATTTTTGTTGCTAAGCTACGGTTTTCTTCTTTCCGTTCATTGTCCAATTTTGGTAAAATCCCTTACCACAAAATTGCCTTACGTTGAAGATTTTTCGAAACTTTAAATCTCGTGAAAAATGGCTCTAACGTTCTGCTTGAAATGTCATACATTAAAGAAAAAAAAGCCTCTGAAGACCACCATTCGTGATGACTTTTTACGGGTAAACCGTAAGAAGTAAAAGAAAAAACTTACTATCAAAATGCATACCTCGTTAAACTATGTAAGTTATGGCAATACATTTTTTTTGTGAAATAACATTTTAGAGATATTTATTTTTAAACTATGAGTAATAGTATTATTCTTAAATTATAAGTCATGGTTTTATTATGCTAGTCATGCAAATTGAGTACTATTTAAATGTTATCACGTGCGGCCATCTCTTAAAGGAGTTGACTTTTAAGGTACATTGAAATGACTTTTTAGCCATTTGGTACCTTTCATTCCAAAAATACTCTCTACTTGAAATTTCATATCCGAATTTTTTTTACCTTTAAGACGGATACATGTCTTTGTGTTATGTTTAACTCACTGCGCCACTTAATTTTGACTGTGTTAATGGGTTTTTTACATGCTCATGTTCTGTTTGTTTGTTTTATGTCTTGTTTTTCTATGTCCTCACTTTACTATCACATTTTTTTCTACAGTAAAATTGTTAGAGGAGTGAATATCTTGCTCAATAAATTTAAGAATAGAGTAATAAACCTTAATTTTTACGCATTAAATGAGCCTTGGGTTTGACCATTTAAAGTATTCTTAAAAATTAAACCGTAATTAGATCTTGATTCTACAATATCTGAAGAGTTTTTGGCTAAAAACTAAATGTAATAGTTTTATTTAATCAGCATTAATGTTTTTAAATAGTAACCCAATCATTCGTTCTTATGCCTTTTTATGCCTTATAGAATATTTTAAACACAATTTACTCTTGTATGAAAAGTTTTGTCTTGGCAACGTGTTCCAAAAATATCAAGGAATGTAACTATAAAAATATCATGCTACAATCACATGAATTTTGTAAAACTTCTTTACATAGCTTATTTATCTATGTATTTATTCCTATCACGATAAAAGTAATCAAACGGCTTTATCACATATTGTCTTGTAGATGCATGGGAATACTAGCTGAAGCAATAGTCTATATTTTAAGAGCTAGTGCCTATGTGATGGTATGGAAGTTCCGTTCTGCTTTCAGGGAAAAATCAAGAAAAACAAATAACGGCTACCCATTAGAGAAAAATATAAGTTTTGAAACATTGAAACGAATAACAAGGAATATCTCGGAAATCAGTAACATCACAGGAGATTACACCTTGCATACTCTCTATATTTTAATAAACTCTATATCTTTATGTAGAAAGGTTTTTTTCTAGTTTTTGTGGTTTACCAGTTATGAAAAAGTCATTTAGAATGAACAGAATTTCAAAATCTTTTTCCAGTAAATTCAAAAAATATATTTTATTGTCAAAATCAAATGTTTAATATGTGATTATTACTCACAGAAAACAAATCCTCAAAAATGGCGAATATAAGACGTTAGGTGTGGATGAATTACCTTAAAAATTATTGTTTTCATTCATGGAACATTTTTAACATAAATATCAGAATTGGTACTTAATTAACATTTCGTTTTTTTTTTAGATATCTGTTTGGCATACAAACACATTCCCCCTACTTACGATACATTGTAGAGAAAGTAAAACTTATATTATTAGTATAATATATGTAAAAGGAGATTTTCGTTATATCCAATAAAATTGATTTAAAATAATATGTCAAGAATGGAATTAGATATTGTACAAACTTGAGTATAGATACATTTTAATTGTCATTAATACTTTGTAAAAATATGATGTTGACATGAATTTCTCTACAATCGATTATTAGAAAAAATTATTCCTTTATCTACATCACTGTAATCCAGATAAACATTAGCAGAAATGGTTGTGTTGGTTCATTGTAACTAGAAATAAAATAAGGTAATACACCGGACTAAAGCGAGAGTCAAATCTTTTTAAAAGCCGGTCGCTATGTGAAACAATTAAAATTCAGTCCGCTTTACGCGGTCAGGAGTAAAACAAAAGAGAGATTAAATGAAAGATTACCATCTGCTAGAGAAAAGTTGAAACCAATAACAAAGACCCCACCTTGGTAGTGTAGTGTAGATTCAGAGTATCTACGCCACGTTAAAAAAGCCGTGAGTTCGAATCTCGCTTATGATGAATTACAAGTATAAGGTTGTTTTCGTTTGTTTGTTTTTTACCCCTCCTTATCGTGAGAAGACGAATGCCGACTAACTTTAAGCTTCATGGAGATTATTTCAGCAGCATTTCTCCAATTTCATTCACCGTCCGATATGACTAACCAGCTTAAAGGAGTTGATTTACAAATAAAAAAAAAATAAAAAAAATAAGGAATATCTTGGAAACGATTTACTTTAGAAAAAATAATATGACAGCAACTTTGTGTTCTAACGAGACCCACACTTCTTGTGTTGTAAGATTTTGACTATATCTTGCGGTTTATCACTTATGCAAAATGTATCCACAATAAAGAGGCGTTCAGCGCCTATTACCATAAAATTCAAAATATACATTTTATTTGTCATGTAAATATCTTTAATATGCAATATTTTAATCAAAATCATTTGGACGCAAACATGCTTAGCATGGTTTCCTTCGAAAGGGAATTAAAGGCGGGATCCTGTGATTGTTTATTTGCACGTAAAAGAACGCCATACCTTGAAAGAAGAGGTTTTTCGACAAAATTTAGGCATTTTTCGCGTCCGCAAGTCGTTAATTCATCTTATAGTGTCATCTGCGGACGATGGGCCGATCCCTGTGCACCACATCGCTTAGTGGTGAACTCACTGTAAATTCAAATCCGATCACTGAAACATTGTAACAATACCCCTATCTCTACTTGGGAGCTACAAGAAGTAACGAACTAATTTGGAGAGGGGGATTTTTTTTAAATCTTTGTCTCGTATTCTAGGACGAAAGAAAAACATGTTAAATACCGAGCTTGGTATTTAACAGTCCTTTTATTTTTGAACTATGCTATCCTACCGCCTCAAAACAGAGATTTTCGGTGAAAATCTCGACACTGAATTTGGGTGGAACACAATATCTTAGTATTATATGCATAGTATGTGTAGAGAAAATAGCATTTGAAACTGTGGCTCTAATACTCTAAAAATAACTATTAGATTTCTGTGAATCTGCTTAATTAAATACATTAATGCATTCCTTCTTTCATACTGCATAATGATTTACCTGTGAGTACGGTAAGTGTAAAGTGCTGTTAATGCTGCCAAAATTCTTAATTCAACATAACGGATTTTTTTTTTTTTTACAACTTCCTACCTATGTGTATATTGCGGGGGTGGTGAAAGTGATGACGCGGCATTGCAAATATTCGAAACAGATTTTACCCAACGATTAACTTCAACATGCGCATGAAACAAAAGAAGAGAGGCGTCCGCGAGCGCTCAGTGAGCTGAAGCATGCGATTACACAGGTTAGTATTGGCGATAAGGGCGGAGATAGGATGCAGGTGTGACGCCGCTAATGACGAGAGCATCGTGTTACGTCACCAACACACATCTCATATGCAGTAGACGCTCGAGTGGAAGCCGTCTCCCTGTCTAGTTGAAGAGGTTAGAGTGTCCGCCTACAGTCCTTCACCACTGCTTGCTGCGACACAAATATCATGATCGTACACACACACACATGTCCCTTCGCCCACTCAAGTAGAACAATCCTGATGTGTTCCATTAATAAAACTTTCTTTTCCCGTTCTGAAAACAAAATATGCTTACAAAAGAGATTCTTTTATCCACAACATACCAGTCGACGAAATTTAATTCTTTTTTTTTTTTTAATTTTTGTTAAACTTATGTATTAAAATGTTAAGTTTAATTTTAAAATTTTAGGAAGGATGAGATATGCATTTGAAGAGTCTGTCCTACTACTTGATGTAGAAGGGAAATATGACAAAAAACGATAGTCATGTGAACAATTGAAGCAGTAAATAAAAGCGAGATGAAAAGAAGGGTAGCCCAATTTGAAAGAAAAAAAAACTTACGTAATTTAAAATTAGTCAACGACAAGAAATATCTTGGAAATGTCAACTCTACAAAAATGCAAAAGTGAGTTTAATAACTTGTACATTTTTGGTGTAATAAGTTTTTCTTTATTTCTTACGGTTTAATAGTTAAGCAGAATTCATCTACAATGGACAGTTCTTCAGGAGTTATTCCCAGAAAATTCAAGATACACATTTATTTATATATAATATAGGGTGTTTTAATGAAAATAGTTGGAGCTATTGAGAAAGACGAAATTTTCAAAAAATGTTTCTATGTAATGGATAAATTTCTGTGGGGGGATTATTCTTGAGGAAAGTCGTGTTGTATTTTTGGAAGATATTAAGCTTATACACCAAGTTTGGTATTTAACGGTCTTTTATTTTTTTAAGCTATGCTGTCCACAGCCACACACATACACAGGGATATTCTACAAAACAAGTTTTTTATTTGTTTGTTTGTTTGTATTTTTGGCAGAGGCATTCTTAAAATATATATTTCCGGTGAATTCTCGGTATCGAATTCTTGGGTTGAACACAATACCTTTTCTTTATACTTTGTATATATCAGGTACGTGAAAGAGAAAGTAAAAACCTGCTGTTGCATTCACATGACTTTTCTCTATTCACTTAACTTTATCTATAAACTATTGAACAATGTATGTACACTAAATCAAGTTTCTGCAGTGGTCTGATTTTATGACTCGCTGTTAGCTAGCATATTTATATACTGTGGTGAACAAAATCTCTGAATTCAACAGAAGCAAATCAGAGACGTGAGAAAATGGAGAGCATTGTAAATATAAATTTAAATTTTGATGTTATTACTATTATTCTTGGCATTATCATTATTATTACTGTTTTATTATTTTAAATTACAAGATATATTAACACTGTTGTTATCAACATTAAAAACAATGCTCTTAATTGGAGAGAATCAAATAGGCACAATTTGGAATTAGTATGCGATATAAGATTGTTTATATGTGTTTATGTACAGAAAAGTAGTAATAAAAATAATTCAATAAAAATATATTATCTTTACAGTTCATTTCTTTCTCTAGTGCATATGCACAACGTATATAGTAGACAGAGAAGTAATTGTATGCCATCTAAAACTAGATAATGAAATTTCACTGGAAATACATGTTTTGAGACCCTCTGAATAAAAACAGCAGTATTGGAAACATATACGTGTGTGTGTATCTGTGAGCAGCATAGCTCAATACCAAAAGGTTCAATCTCGGTATTTAAGTTCAGAATTCTCTAAGGATGTGACATGAAGGTTTTCAAGAAAATCCCCCTCCCTCAACTACTCTTTATATGGAATATTTATCCCCCACCCCTAACTATCCTTTATATGAAATATTTTTTGAAAATGTGTGATTTTCTCAAAAATGGCTCTAACGATGTTTTAAAAATGGCATATGTTTAAGATATTTTCATTCAAAGAAAATTTATATCTTAAATTTTCTAGAAACAGCCTCTGAAGATCTCTTCATATTTGTTGAGTTTTGCTGAGTTTTGCATAACTGGCAAACCATAAAAGACCTCATTAAAACACACAATTTATGATCTTATACATCTTTTTTTTGCTGTAGAGTTAACTGTTTTTGTGATATTGTGATATTGTGATATTCCGAGATATAAGCAACTTAATCATTTTTCAAACGGGAAAACATATTTTGTTTACTCCTAGCAAGTAACGAGAACCGAATTTCAAATGTTTAACTTAGCAATCGTCTTTTAAAAGATTGTCTATCGCTTCAGCATGGTGTTGTCCCTTATTTCTCTTATACTTATAAGGAAGCAATTTTGGTAATGCTTGTCTTGATTAGTATGATGTATAGGCGGGTGAAAGTTCCCTCCCCACTGGGGTAAATAATTAATCAACATTTAGATATTAAAATAATAATATTTTCAGCTTTTACACATTTCACATGATGCTTACATGATTAGGGTTCCAAAACATTTGTGTGCATCCCAACAATATCAACGCACAGCTGGTTTCGGCGTCAAGTTCGTTTATTCATCCTCTTCAACATATCTGGTGTGACTGTTGTAAGCAGTCTCTTTTTTTTTTAATAATACCCCAAAGTGCATTTTCCGGTGAGGTGAAGCTAGGGTTTCTTGAAGGCCAAGGCATTGGGCAGGTGATTCTCAACCAATCCAGCGGTTTGAAGAAACTTGGTTAAGTCACCTTGAACTGACAATGCAAAATGCGGTGTAGCACAGTCTTGTTGAAACGCAACGGTTTCCCTCAATCTTCTGGCTCTCAGCTGTGAGAACAACCACTCATTCAGCATCCTCAGATAAGTTTCTTGATTTACAGACTCATAAAAAAAAATCTGATGTGTTACACTCACAAGACTTTCTCTAGCTGCTCTACAAACCTCCTACAAAAGATTATTTATTCTTCTTTGTACACAATGCTAATCACGATAAATATTAGCAGAATGTTGTTACTTAGCTCCTAATAAGTAGAAGAGAATAACGGAATGCGCTATGCCAAAATGATTGTCAAATGTTTTAAAAACTAGCGTTATGCGATTTTCATTGCAAATCATTTCTTTGCTTGGCCAGGAGTGGAACAAAAGAAAAGCGGACGCTTCCTGTCCAAGAAACGTTTAAGTACTTCACAATTGAAATCAATAACAAGGAAAATCTCAGAAACGGCTACCTCCACAACAAAAACGTAAAGAACATAAATTGTGTGTTTTGTCGTGATGTACATTTTTTGTGTAGTAAGTTTTTTTCTATCTCTTACTGTTTATCCATTAAGCAAAATTCATCCAGAATAGAGTTCTTAAGAGGTTATTCCCCAAAAATTCGAGATATGCATTTTATTTGGGCTTTAATATACAGGGTTTAATCAAAATCGTTAGAGCCATTTTTAAGAAAATCAACATTTTCGAAATTTGTTCCATGTAAGGGGTACTTTTTAGTAGTTTTTTTTTTAATCTTCGTGTCGCATCCATGGAAGATGCTAAACCTAAATACCAAGTTTGTTATTTAACGGTCTTTTCGTTTTGGGGCTATACTCTCTACAGACACACACACACGCGATCTTTTTTTTAAAAATGCTTTTTTCGGTTTCAGGGGACACCAAAACATATATTTCCGGTGAAATTCCAGTATCTAATTTTTGGGTGCATTCAAATGTATTCCCTATACCTATGTGCATTGTACATGTGGGGCTAGAGAAAGTAAAAATACGAGCTAAACTGATGTTTACCGGTCACTTGCCCAAATCATCACTTGTGGTGGCTTGTTCTCGATTTCTTCATAATAATGCTCTGTCGCTCTCCAGCCTGACAGATTATGCAGCTCGACCCTGGCTGTAACTGTCTACCCCCGTCCATCTATAGTACTGCCAACTATCATTCGTTCGCGAACTTGTAATGGGCTAGTAAAACTTTGCAGCAGTGGGTAGCGACTATGTAACAGTTGAGTTATTATTTACTCCAGTGGTTATGGACTTTTCGACCACCCTGTAGATAAAAATAATATTTTATAAGAAAATGTTGTTTGTGGGTTAGCTATATAAAGTCCTATGAATGGAATTCTTCAGGCTCTTTTTTATAAAGTTGGTGTTGAGTATCGACGCCACCGTATCAGTAACGAGTAACGTGTTGTTAACTGCAAACTTCAAATGAGGGTCAGTTGTGCTACTAGTAAGATGCAATTAAGGCAAATTGCAATGGGCATAGGGCTTTGAAATGTTAATGTGTGATATTTGCCAGAAAGCACATTTGACTGAAAATTACTCACCAATTACACACCCCCTTAAACCGAGTTCGTTTTCATAAAAGTCACCAAAATTGCGTAAAACGTCTGATCTGCGTAACCAAATGAATAAAAATTATTTCCACAATACCTAAATGACTAACTTTGACAT
This sequence comes from Hymenopus coronatus, assembly GCA_030762935.1. NCBI lineage: Eukaryota > Metazoa > Arthropoda > Insecta > Mantodea > Hymenopodidae > Hymenopus > Hymenopus coronatus. The sequence goes on along the minus strand of CM060898.1, from coordinate 82,597,922 downwards.
AGAGATTTCTTACTTTTTGTTTCTTCTTTGTGGGAGCTGCACAGAAAGAAAATAAAAGCTCCTTCTTCTGTTGTTATTGTTCTCACCTTCGTGTTTTTTCAACTGTAACTTTATGACGCCAACATTTTTTTTTTATTCTTTTTCTGTGTCTTTTACTTTTGCCGCTTTAATGTGCTCCCCACCTTAAGCAACAGAAACATTATACATTGTGAAAAATCACGCAAATGTTCGGACTTCTATCTCCAAACTCGAAATCTTTATTGGTTGCGTTCCGTGATCATGTTTTGTTCAGCGTCAGTGCTGTTCGCTTGACGTCTAAGTATTTTATTGTCATAGTACAATGCCTTCTCCAGAATTTCCTACAACCAATAGCAGTTTATGCATTAATTATTCCTAATGTTATCGTCATTTGTCCAATAGCTGCTATTTTAATCAATCCTTGCATTGAATGAATGAATAAGTGTATTTATTTACATAACAATATCATACATAGAATTTCAACAATCACACGGTTTCACAGAGCGTACGTGCTTTTGTAATACACATTACAAACAATATTAAAATAACAAAAACAACAACAAAGAATTAAAAGAGTAAACACGAAAATAAAAAGACAAAGGTAATACACTTTCAGAAGCAATATTAAAACCACAATAAAGAATTAAGAGTGAACCCGAAAATAAAAATAAAAAGATATTCAAATATAGTAATTTAAATTTATAGCACAGAGTTCACCTTCATAAATGCACCCTCTTATAGTAGATAATTACACTTAAAAGAAATGTATACTCATAATATATACACCATATGTAAAACCATAGCACAAGTAACCTAAGTATGGCATTATATATATATATATATATATATAATATGCCATGTCTTGCCTGAAGTATAAATTTACCTAGCCCGTCCATGTTTCCATCCTACATTCGCAGTGGTAAAGAATCGCGGTAAATATTCTCCGTACCCCTATATCTTGCCAAGATGCGAGTCCACGACACTTACTCCTCGCAAATGGGACAGCTTCTCGTACCATTCTCGTCAAAAATGTTCGTGCTCCTCCATGCTCCTAGTCTAATCCGCGCGAGCCCCTTTCTAATGAGTTTGGTACCTGTTTTGATGTATTGCTCCAGACCCCACTCCGATTTTAGCCCAGACTGTACTCTAATGACATCTTCTCTGTGCATTGCACAATTATTTGCTGTCTGTCAATATCACAGAGGTGATTCTTAATTTTTCTCCAAATACTCCACCTGTTTGCCTGTCCCGCCATCCAAATGTATCCCATCCCAATGGTTTCCAAACCTTTCTTTGATTTTGATGCCCTCGTCGAATTACCTTCCATTCGCAACTGTTCACGGTAGCAGACTGCCCTAATTAGAGATTGGTTTCCGTGAACGATTCTCATCCAATATTTAACTGCTCTGATTTTGCACTCTATTGTTTCACTATGTTCCCGAATGTCCTCATTATTCCTGTACCCCTCCCTACACCCAGAATTCCTTTAAAAAATTGGGTCCTCACTTAGTCTAGATTCCCTGTTTGTTCCCACCCCCGTATTTCTCCTCCGTATGTTATCGTGCAATCCTTGCATTGCTTTGAAGTGAGTATCCATTCTGATCTTATCTCTACCATTTTAATTCTTCTTACGTTATGCATTTAATGTCGTTCTTAATTTGTTGCACGTATTTTGCTATTACCCTTTCTTTACTATCTTTGCTTCAATTATACCTTAGATTATAGTTTTGAAAATAATTTGGTGACTTGAAAAATGTCCTATGCGTTTTATTCTCCGTTTTCATATTGGTTCGAAACTTGTGTTTTTATTTTCTGTTTCTGGCAGGACTCGCCCAGTTTGGGCCGCTCTTACTTTAGGCCTTGAAAGTTCACTTACGGCATACACGTGGAAACGTCTCCAGGCACAAAAGTTTTCTGCTTTTAAAGTCGAATTAGACATTGTAAAACTGTTATCATTCAGTAACAGTTACAGGTTCCAAGTAGAAGTTTTAAATTAGCTGCCAGATACTTTCACGAATATGTAGATACGCATAACGTAATCTTGATGCATTGTAGGTTGAATGGCTTGGATAATTTCGGGTGAAGTCTGAATTGGAATGCTATTCGCAGCCGAAACAAGCTCTCCTCATTTCAGAATCCGCAATGTACTGTTAATGGCAATTTTGTGACTATGGTGCAAATTAACTTGCGGGATGGTGGTGAGAATGTATTCCGGCCCGATTAATTGGCCTTTGGGTGTAACTTCCGGCCAGCCATTCGGAAAGTCTTTTGCAACAAAACTATGGTCGCTTACCCACAGTTTTGATAATCGCTACTCCGAAACATTCTTTTAGGAACGTTAGAGTAGTTTCACCTTCGAGAACGTCCCGCTTCGCCAATGGAACCTTTATGCTGCTCTTGCCAGGTGGGATGGCTTAAAAAGTTAAAAAGTTGGGTCGTTGAAAAAGTACAGATAGGAGTGCAGGTCAGTTGTGTCCTGTTCTGAGTGACGTCAAAAATGACCCAAGTGTAACATGTAGGCTACGCTGAGTGGCTAACTGATAAATAAAGGGCACCTTGCAGCAATTCTGTTATCAGTTGTTACAATACGTAACCAAGTTTGATCTAAATATCTATTATGCTCACTTAGCTCATGTTAAAGGGATTCCTGTCCTCCACCACTAACATCCCCAGTCCTAATATTACCACAAAAACCATCACCTCCATCACTACCATCGCATCGGTTTCCATTGCCCTAATGATCCAAAACCGCAACTTAGACCAATTACCTTTCACATGTGTATCGGAACAGCAAATATAATTAAATCAAATTTCTAGTGGGGCTTGGCTTCTATTGGAACTTGAGAACAGGAACGGCTCCAGAGTCTCGTATCATGTATATAGTTTTAGCTATTGCATGGGACTCTCTATGATTATGAGTTACCTTAGAACTGGAATATATCTAAATAGCTACTCTAAGAATGGCTTTAGTGAATATATTTAAAAGGTTCTTTCTTTACCATCATTAGAGAATTACGGTTACAATGTTTCTCCATTTATTCAAATAAAAAACACTCTCTTAATTGTTGTTAGATTTAGAAAAACTGTTTCTTACGACGAATTTTCTAAATAATTCTATCTTTATTTAAATGGATTTTAATGTTTTAATGTTTTTTTAAATTTTGATGTACACAAAGTTTTTTTCAAACTGGATATATTCAGTTCAATAAATATTATTACATAACTATGTTATATAATTAACATTTTCGACACAGCATAAAATTTGAAAAAGTTGGTTGGAATTTTTGAAATTGTAACACTGAACCACGCACAAAAATTAAGTATTGATAATTCAATAATTTTGATAACAGAATTGCAACAATGTTTTTAAACGTAGAAATGTTAATCTGTAAAATTAATTCAACTTCTCATTAAGACTTTTTTTTTTTAAAAATGGTCATTGGTGTTAGGAAAATGTTGTAAAATTACTGCACATTAAGGGAACTTTTAGTTTTATTTAAATAAAAATTGAGTGGTATGGAACAGTTTGAAAATGTGAAAAATTATTTTTGAGAAAAATTTTATTTTTTAAAATATTATGCTAGGAAAGAGAAGCGGAGTACGTTGCTATAACGGCTGTAGAGTACAATTAAAGGTGACATCTAAATACTTATCTATGGATTTCTAAAGTTTCTAACAACAATTTGTTATAATAAAGTGATTTTGAATTCTTTTGCAAAATATGTTATAACGTTTAAACCATAAGAGATACACAAAAGCTTAGTATCCCAAAAATGTAGATCTCGTTAAATATACATATTTTATATCATCTGTATTTTTATTGTTAAATTGATAGCTTTTTTTTTTAGATATTCCTTTTTATTGGTTTCAATTTTAAACTATCTAGCAGTTCTCAAACGGGACCATGCAAAGCGGACCAAGGCTTAATTGTTTCACATAGCCATCAGATTTTAAAAGATATGACTATTGCTTTAGTCTAATGTATCTCCCCTCCCATTTTTCTTAAACTTACAAGAAAGTAAGTAATAAGACCAACAATTCTACTAATGTTTTCTCAATTTGCATTATGTAGATAAAGAATAACGTATTGTAAAAATAGATTGTATATCGAAGAACTAGAAAAAGTTTTAGAATAGAACACATTCAGATTTTTTAAAGTTAATTCTCTACGAGTTTCTTCTGAAAAATTGAACATCTTGATTAGAAATTATAACCAAGAAAAAAAGTAAGAGTCAAAGCGGTAAATTATTTTCTTAGGCATCAAAGTGCTACTTATTGAAAGTTTAAGGACTCTGAGAGTAAAATGTATGGTATGGAATTGAAACGAAGCTTTCAGAATAGGTTTGAGTTTAAAAAACTATGTTTGTTCTTTTTAAATTTTTACCAACTGTCCGCAATGAGTACTCATAGAAAATAAAACTGTAAAGTAACAATTAACGATGGAAAACTGGACGAAAATTAGGCACTAGTAAATTCCTCCACTGCCTGTCTCAAGACACAGACTTTAAATGGATTAACTAGTTCAGCAAGTAAACATTATGGATAGATAAGTACAAATGAAAAGGCCGTTATAGATAAAGCTGCCAGGAGACAAGCTCAACCAGACTGCATTATCTCTTCCTCGGTTCTTCCGGCCGAAATTAATCTGGCCACTCTGAATTAAACGAATGTCAATTTTTTGCAAATATACTCATTTGGGTTAATTGAATATTGAGGTTTACTGCATATTTACATGCAGACGCATTTACGGATATTGGACAAAGAACACAAAACACAGACAGTTCGGTAGACCCATCAGTCGAGATTGGACAGCGAGTGTAACGACTCCATTTGCATCTCCGACTTCATCAATCCTTGTCTATTTGATACTTAAGTCTGCGTTCCCCACTAATGTGCAATTAAATTGTATAACAATAAAAATGCATAGCAATACGTGACAAATATAAGAAGAATCAAGATTATCACATTCATTCTTAATAAAGGTCTTCTTCAAGATTTCTATAACAATTTTTGTTTGACATTTTCATACAAATGTCTGTAACAGATTTGATTAAGGGGTATGAAAGAATAGGATTTGAAATATGAGATAATATGCTTTAATATAATGTGATATTTGCACAAGATAATGGAGTTGCGATTTATGTGTGCAAGAATAATACAGCATTTGGGAATTAAAACTAAATTTGAATAAAACTGAACACATGATTGTGAGTAGCAATGAAACTGAAATTGAAGTATTAAGAAATGTTTAAAATTCAAATAGTTAGGCTCAATATTACAGTGAGAAGTAGGGTAGAATACATAAACAGGTAATATAAGGTGAACTAGTAAATAAAATGTAGTTTTATTTATAGAAGATATAGGTAATAAAATAGAATATGAGGATTGGAGCATTACTTTTGAAAAGAATGAGAGGCAATAAATTAGAACATTTTATTTTACACGGGGAACAGGACAGTATTCATTGTTTAACTTAATATATAGCAACGAAAATGTGGAATATCAAAGCAAAGAGAATAATTAAAGAAATAAAGCAATATTTGGGAAAGGTAAAAAGAAAAGTGAATAAAAGAGAAGAGAGAGGACAGAAAAAAACTCAGAGAATGGAGTGGAATAGGTGGTACAAACAAAAAGGGGCTACAATTGCTAACAGTCAGATAGCTAAGCGGATGCAGCACTTAATGGGTACTCAAATCTAATTGCACCTTAGAATAAGTATGGTGGTTGAAGTAAGATGACGTGATATAGTAAATAATTGAAAATGTAATCTAAGCTCAACAAATTATTATTAAATTAGAAATGAATATAGACGGTTATTCCAAGCAAAAGTAACTATTAAAAGGTTCCATTCATTACTTTGGAGTAGCAATATTTTGCTTAAACTTGGGTATCTATGATAAATAGCCTATTTTAATGGAGTATGTTAAATTTTATTTTAATTTGTAAAACTATTTATCGAAATGATCAATAAAGGAAACTATACAACTATTAAAACTCCCAACCGGTTGTAGTTTAAGGTTATTTGCGTGCTATAATGAATTAGTAATACAATCTTTAATTAATAATAGCAAAAAGAAACTTCAGTGAATTCAACGAAGGTGAAGCCGATGATAAAGAACAATACCAGATGCGTTTTTAAAAAAAAGCTAACATATTCCAGCCAACTGCTATTACATAATTTTTTTTAAAATAAAAAATGTTGCAAGTGATTTCGTTTAACCAAACCTTCAGTGCTTTTATATCTTGGTGTTACTTGTCATATAAGATAAGGCATTAACGTTAGTTTCGCTTCTTAAACTTCTAATAAAGCAATATTAAGTATAAAAACTTATGTTATTATCTGTTTTATTGGCACAGAAGTACAGTTTGCAACAATTTAAGCGTTTAGTCATCGCGGATTATTCGTACTCTCATATTCGTGTATATATTTTGTACTTTGCTGGTGTATGAAAGGTATCATGGCTAAAACATAATTAAATTACAGGCTTACTATTTAGGTACTTTTTCTCAACTTAAGCTATAAAGCAAATTTTCCTTTCTCTACACCTACATATTAAGATTTCACAGGAAATACATGTTTGGAAACCCCCTGAATCCATGACAGGCATTTTAGAAAAATGTGCCGTGTGTTTGAGTTTGTGCGTGTGGTGTATATGTGTGTGTGGTCAGCATAGCTTATAAACGAAAAGTCCGTTAAATACCAAACCTGATATTTAAGTTCAGTATCTTCCAAGAATGCGACTGAAGATTTTCAAGAAAATCCCCCTACCTCCAACTACCATTTACATTGAAAAAATTTCGAACATTTTGGTTTTCTGAAAATGGCTCTAACGATCTTGATTAAAACCTCATATACCTATTTAAGTAATTTATATAACAAATAAAATTCGGTATATATGTAGAATATATATTCTATGTATATATACTATGTGTATGTGATGAATTTTCTGCGAACTGCCTCTGAGGAGGTCTTTATTCAAAATGAATTTTTCTGAAATTTGTAAAACTGGTAAACCATAAGAGATCTGTTTAAAACACGATATATGTCACACACATTTTTTATGGAGTTGACCGTTTTCGAGATATTCCTTTTCATTTATTCCATTTTCAAAATACTTGAACTTTTCTTATACGAGAACTTGTCAATTCCTGGCTACGCAAAGAAACGAATTTCAATCCCATAGTAATCACATTTTAAAACATTTGACTGTCGGTTTAGTCTAGTGTACTCCTTTATTTCCGTTCTACTTATAACGCACCAAGTAATAAGAACATTTTTTGATAATCATATCTCGATTAGCATTATGTAGATGAATGATCTTTAGTAAGGTTAGTGTATGCAAAAGGTAGATAAATCTATGTATTTGCTCTTTTTTCCACAAAAAATGGTTTGCCTGCTCGTCTTTGTAACATCGGTCATTTTAAATGACCTAAATTAATGTAGATTATTTGTTATTTTTATTTATAGACACTTTATAAACTATTATTCCTTTCAGTATCTCATTATAAATATTAGAATATTCAGTATAGAAATTCAAATATCACTTTAATATTCATTATATGATTCAAATATAATTCCTTATTTTCTTTTTCTTTTTCATATACATTAATAAAACATTATATGCGTGATATTGTAAGTTAATGTCTTAATACATATTATTTTTCAATACTAAAGATTTTCTTTGTTTACGTAAAGCAATCAGAATTGAAATGTTATAGTTTATAAACCATTACAGGTATTAAACCATTTAACAAAATAAAACACAAAGCGGTATCGTCTCCTTCTTAGAAATCTTTAGTCTTCATTTTCGCCAAACATATAAGAACCTTATGATTGATTTTCCAAAAAATTCACTTCTGCTTTTTATATAATATGTATTGTACATTATGATGAGAATCCTCCTCCTTGATTACAAAACTCATTCTTCTAATTGAATTATCACAATTGCATCTTCCCATTTTTCAAAATATTGTTATTATAGCCATTTTTCCATCAAATATATAGGGAGTTTCAAAAAATGTTTTCAATAAAATTAATACATCATTTTTTTCCATTTTTGCAAGCAGAAGTGTAATCTCAAACAATAAAGCAACATAAATTGTCCAAAAAGTTGACAACCGATAGTAAATATTTAAAAGCATATCTACCAATAGCATAGAAATGTGTGTGGTCATTAAACGAAAGTAAATCTTAATTAGAAGAAAAAGAAGGAAATCGTGTTTATTGTAACATTACTAAAACAAATATAACTACAGGTTAATATTAATTGCATATTGTAAAACCTGGCCTTAGTTGTTTATTTTGTGTTTTAATCGTAATGTAAATGACATCAATACAGCATCATTGTTTTTATTATAGTTATGCATTATAACTAAGTAATATTTTATTTTAGGGATGCCATCAACTTAGCGGTTCTATCGCTCATAGAAAATGGAGAATTAACAAAATTGAAGAATCGCTGGTGGTACGACAGAACAGAATGCAAACATAGTGATAAACAGGTATGTGTTATACATAAGTGTATGGTATTACATAATTTGATTATTTGTTAAGCATAGCACTAATCTAACATACACCAATTTAAGCACAAATAGAAGTTCTTCCATCTTTTAAGTTTAGTGCAAGTTTGGGAATTCTTGAGCCCGCGATATTTAGCCTTCTCCTTCTCGTTAGCTTTTGACTGGTCAAGTATTCTCCTAACCCAGTGAGGGAGCACTAGTGTACACAATTACTGGATCTAATCCACAACATTTTGTCAGATATTATATATTATAATTAGGATTCGAACATAACTTTAGGTTAAGTTAACTTCTAGTATACTGGTGTGTTGTTTACAAGCGAGCGGAGAGGGGAGAGGCAGAAGCCTCTTGCGGTATGAGTTTACGCTATAGGTATAGCTGGGCATATAAGTAAATATAACGTTCTGCAATAAACATGAGGTATTATTACAAAGTAATATGAAAAAAATTAAAAACGTGTTGTGGCGGATTAAATAAACAATTTCATATGTGATTTACATACGCGGACATTTATTGCAATGGATTACAATATATTTTCTGAATGTATCAAAAGCAAAACGTATTGGACTTGTACCTTTAGAACAGGCTCTACATGTACTAGTCGCTTGCTTAAAGTGACTGACTGGTAGTGCTTGGGGAGGGGAAGGTCCCAATGAAAACTTTTGTGCACATAACTATATTTGCAATCAGAGCGCAATCAAAGTGTAACCCGGTTCGAAGCCTTATAACAACATATGATTTATTAGTAAGCTCAGCTTCACCCAATTAGAGGCTTCGATAAACAAAGCGTGCTAAACAGTAAAATATATAAATACGTAACTGATTGGTTAGAAATTAAAATTATATTAAACACAACTTCAAAAATGTTATATATAGTACGAATCTTTTCTAAAACAAATCAGTTTTACATAAGAAAAAGTTACTTTACTTGCCATACAAATGCCTTTTCAAATAGCCAATGACCCTTTACTAACATTTAGCAAGTCTGCTTTTTAAATGCATTATTTATACTTTCTGCAATATGATAAAAAAATGGGATAGTACCCTTGGAGTCTGTTGGTAAAAAATGTCAGAATTATTTGTAGTTTGCTCGCTTTTCCACGAATGTTTTAAGTTTTATTATATGTATTTCTTCAGTTTGATAAATCGTAATAAATATTTTGGGTTTGAAAATTTCAGTGTATGAATAAAAATAAATAACGCAATACAATTGAATGCATACATTGTATTTTAATAAATAGGTATTCCTAGTTTTTCAAAAATACGCCACTACTCGGATAGACGGGTAGCTACGTTATGTCATAATACCCTTCTATAAACCGCTTTCCTGAAAATGAAACACAGCTCGCCCATACATGGTTTAAATGTTAATGTTTACTTTTATAAAAGCTTTCCATGATAACATAAACACATATACAGCATATATTACATATAACTGTAACTTAATATACGTATATCCACTTTAGTGTGTTACTAGCTTTCTTTTGTTTTTGTTTTTTTTTCGCTTCGTTTATTGTTTTCTCACAAACCAATCACATAATTTACTGTCTGATCTGCTTTACATGTTCTAAGCTGCGCCGAAAAATGAGCAATGCTTAGCGGTATAGACTGACAGTTTTGCTTTCACGTTTTCACTTCAAAACATGGCCGGCTGTCTTATGACGTGTAGAGTCATTGGTCTTGCAGAACCCATTCAAACTCAGTTCCTATACAATCTTAGTTATAGGGAGGCATGCTCATGTTACGGCTTCCAACCCGCGGACACAGACAAAACAAATACGCATGTTCTTGTGTGTGCCACGCCTACTTGAAGTTATTATCCAAATTGAAAGCATACTACTTTTAATAAGTGAAAGTATAAGTCTCAAATTAAGCAGATATTGATGTAAATTTACCCTTCTTAATTACCAATACTACTATCTGCACTTATATCCCTAACAGTCTCTGTATATAAATCTTTCAAGTATTACTTTAAACTTTAAATCGTTATAAATAGTGTAATATTTTAGGCAGGAAAAAAAAACAAAAGAAGGGCAAAAATATAGTTTTATAAAACATTGCGATAATGTTCTCAGTTTTGTTTCAATCATCATTCTTTTCTGCCACTCCATACATAGTGTTTTGCTCATATGTCTTGGAATATTAGCAATTTATTGCGATATAGCATCCTTCAGTTGCTGTCGGGTTGTCAGATGTTTTAGGTGAGCTTGTTCTTTAAGGTAACCCTACAACCAAAGGTCGGTCGGATTGAGATCTGGAGATCGCGGCGGCCATTTTGTTGAACTTTACGAATGTAACATGGACCTGTTCTTAAACTGTTACCAGTTCTAAATTTTCTCAGACATTGTGGAAAAATTCCTATTGCTTTCATAATAGCATTGAATCAACTGTATTCTATCATTTAGTGATAAAACCGTTGTTCGTAGCTTACTAATTCTTAGATTAATATAAACAAAATTAGCAATATATAAACAAAATTACCAATATTTTATTAAATAAAACTGTACCAACGCTGAACTGACCAAATAGACAGAACAAAATCAAATCTCATTGCTTGCCCACTATGTGAATATTTGTTTTTGCCCTCTCTAGAATATTGTAATATGTAAAATGATCTTTTGTTTGAAATGACTTTTGAAAGACGTTATGCCTTAATACTTTCAATAATGTTCATTGAAAAAATATTTATAAAGCAGGTATATTTTGACTAATAATGGCCAAAATTACCTTTGCTCCGGAAAATATTTAACATAAAAACAAATTTGTATACGCAATTGTCGAACTCGTCAAGCCAGAGGACGAGATTGTGTATAAAACTGTAAATTATACGAGATACATTTTGGAATCCATTGTTTACCAATCCTCCTACTCACAGAGCAGCCTTCCTTCAACACCAGGTGACCTCTGCTGCTATTAATAGCTAGCCTTTGTTTTTCTTTTCGGCAAATACTCTTATCCGCTTTTACTCTGTTTGACTTGGCCGCGCAAGGAAGAAAAGAAAAAACCGGAAGTTTAGTCCGCCGAGCAGAAGCAAACGAAAACTAAGTTTGGCCAACTTTTTCCTCCTAAAAGCATTCACTTCCAAACAAAAGAGAGAATAAATGAGTTTTTAAAGTTAGATTATTCCTTTACACCTCAGCAGCCGTAGTGGCTGTATTTTCTTTTACATCTTTTAACACTTTCCAAGCAGACGTTGAATAACACGGACAGAAGTTAAAGTTATAGTTTTGACATAATTAAACTGATTCCTTTAAGGTGATCTAGACTTTTCGTATTTCTTACGATTTCCAATCAAAAAATCTGATTTGTTCCATTCACAAGGCTTTCTCTACATCTCAGCAACAAATCATTGTTAAAAAGCTAATGCTTCTATTTACTTCATGTTAATCCAGAAAAAAATAGCAGAAATAGTCTTATTACTTGTTTCCTTGTAAGTAGAAGCAAATTAAGGGGGTACCATAGGTTAAAATGATAGTCAAAAGCTGGTTGCTATGTAACTGAAGTTCCTGTGTTTGTATGGACACGAGTTGACAAATTCCAGTATAAGAAAAGAATAAAACCAAAAACCAAAGAATATCTCAAAAACGAACGATCAACTCCACGAAAAAAATGTATATAACATAAATTGTGTGTCTTAATGTGCTCTACATTTATTGTGTGATAAGTTTTTGTCTCTCTTACGATTTAGCAGTTACACAAAAGTTCGTAAAGTTGATCCTGAATAAAGTAGTCTCCAGAGGCTATTCCCAGAAAATTCAAGATAAACATATTATTATTTGTCAGGTTAATATCTTTAATATACGATATTTTAATCAAAATCGTTACAGCCATTTTTGAGAAAATCAAAATTTTTGATAAAGTTCCATGTAAATGGTATTTGGGGAGGGTAGGATTTTCTTGAAAATCTTCGTGTCACATCCTTGCAAAATGCAAAACTTAAATATTTTTCGTTTTTGAGCTATGCTGTTCACTGACACACACACACACACAATCACACACACGACCACACATACGCACACACACGGGCCTTTTTCCTTATTTTTGATTCAGGCGGACCCAAAACATGTACATCCGGTAAAATCTCGGTATCGAATTTTTGTGTTCATTACAATGCCTTCTGTATACACTATGTACATAGTACGTGTGGAGAAAGTAAAAAGTCTGATAAGTGAGTGTGTATGTGAACAGTATAATTCAAACACAAAAAATCTGTAAAATAACAAATTTGATGTTCATGCACATCCTCAAAGATAATCACAAGAATTCCAAGATAATCTCCTCAACTTTACCAACACTTTACATAAAATTTTTTCAAACATTTTGATTTTATTAAAAAAAATGACAAACGATTTAAATTAAATTATAATTAAGATGTTTATCTGAGAAATGAAATATCTATCTTGAATTTTCTGGGAATAGCCTCTGAGGTCCCCTTCAGTCTGGATGACTTTTATATAACTGGTAAACCGTAAGAGCTGAAAAAATATAAAATTCCTGACCAGTTTTAGAAAGTTAGTCGTTACTTTAGCCTAGTTAATTCCTTTATTTCCCTTTTACCTGCAAAGCACTAAGTAAAAAAAAACATTTCTGCTAATGTTTATCTCGAAGCACATATAAAAATAACCTTTTTAAAAAATATTTCTTTGCAGAAGTGGTATAGAGGGTCATGCAAATGTTACACGCCAGATTTTTAAAATATGTTATTTCTACACATGCAGACACCAACATTTTTGCAAACTAATATTTTTAATTTTCCTACCGCATACAATGTACGTAATAGGTAGAGAAGGTACGCATCCAAAAATTCCACACCGAAATTTCAATGGAAATTCGTTTATGCTCTAAGAGTCTCCTGAACCTAGAAGAAAAGAACTTTTTAAAGTGTTCGGTTGGTGAGTAAGTGTGTGTGTGTGAGTGAGTTAGGGGGTGGCATTGGTGTCTTTGAGCAGTCAAAACACGAAAAATCAATAAAATTCAATGTTTGGTATTTGAGTTCATTAATGGGACGCAAAAATTTTCAAGAAAATATTCCCGTTCCCAACAAACCTTTGAATGGAACGAGTTTCAAAACTTTTTGTTTTCCCAAAAAAAGTCTAAGAATTTTGAATACAGTATATGTACAGCATATTTTGTGATATATTAAATGTATAGGTATCTTATATTTTCTTGAAGTAGCCACTGATATCCTCTTCTTTCTGAATGACCTTTGCATAACTCATAAATCATAAGACATAAACTTATTACATAAAAATACGGACCTCCTTGAAACACATAGCTTATGTTAAATACATTTTTGAAGAGTAAACAGTTTTGAATTGCTTTCAATTTTCCATACGTATGCTTTTATTAAATGGAAGATCATTATTTCTTTATTTCGGCTGATCAAGCAAAGAGTGGCTATCACTTAAGCCACTTTTTTTTTGCGTCGCCCTCCGTGGTGTAATGGTTACCATGCTAACTTCATATAAGCAAGGTCGCTTTTGAACCCGGCGGAGGACCATGGATTTTTTCGAATGTAAAAATCCTTAGCATGGCTTCCTTCGGAAGGGAAATTAAACTGTTAGTCCCGTGTCGTAGATTTAGGGTACGTAAAAGACCCTCAAGCCCGATAGAGAGGCCTCTGAGCAAAATTAAGCGGTCCTTCACACCCAATTAGAATGGGATGCTGAGAACCGCAGTAGTTAAAAAGCGTCCATAAATAACATGCTATTTTCCATCGTATTTTTGTACATGCTTATTAGAGTTAGAAGGAAGAATAAGATTTTTAACTTTCTCTACCAAGTACTATCGGGTACGTAAATAGTAGGTAGCGAGTAATTATATTCCACCCACAAATTCAAAGCCGAGATATCGCCAGAAGTACATGTTTTGAGGGTCCATAAATTTAGAAAAATCTATTATAGAAAAATTTCCTTGTGCGTTTATATGTGTGTGTCTTTGGACAACAAAATTTAAACTCAAATATTTCATCAAATACCAAAGTTGGAATTTAAAAATAACATCTTCTAAGAATGCGACATGAATTTTCAGGAAAATCCGCCTACCCAAGCTAACCTTTTAGATAGAAGATTTTTCGAATGTTCTCATTTCTCAAATAGCTATGCCACTAATCATTTTGATTAAAAGTAATTGTGTATTAAGGATATTTACATGATAAATAAAATGCACATCTTGAATTTGTTGGCAAAAGAATCTGAAATCCTCTTGAATGACTTTTGTATAATTGGTAAACCGTAAGAGCTAGGCAAACCTTATGATACAAAAATATTCATCTCATTAAAATACACAATTTATGTAATACTGTTTGTGAATTTTCATTTACTTTTCACGTTTTTAATCTTGAGATACTTATTCTTTTTTTGTTTTCGTATGACCTTTGTTTTGTTCCTAACCATACAAAGAAGAACGAATTTGAACAGAACGGAATAGCTTTTAAAAGAATTGACAATAGCTTTAGCCTGTTTTATCACCTTGTTTCTCTTCTAATTAGAATAGCAGGAACTAATTAATGGCACCATTTCTGATAATATAACCCTAGATTCAAAAATGTCCGGAATCGTTTATTTTCTCTTTTATCTATATGAAGGTAAAAGATACTTTATTTTTAGATGTTGGTAACGTCCATGACGACACATCATTTAATTTTCATGCTAATAACGACAGTTGTCTTTGCTTGGCAACTAGTATTTGTTGTGTATAGCATGTTCGTTTATGCATTTCATATTGTTGGCAACGGAGCACATTCGAACAAGGCATTTTGTGTTTTGTTAAACAAATCTCTCTCAGAAACATCGAAAATAAAGGAAGAAGCTTATAAAGCAGCGATGGAAAAAAAAACAGATGTATAAATAGCATAAACGTTTCAATCGACTTTGTAACTTGAAGAAATTACTGTACATGTGACAAGATATCTGAAAATGGCTTCCATCTCTAAACACGCGATGACAGAAGTGTGTCACAGCGGAAGGAAATGTAGTGTATATTGCCTTGTGGTAGCTTGTTTTTGTGTTATTTAGACATTCTGGAAACTTTTTGAATCCAGTATGTATATCTCTATTATCATGATGTAGATAGAGAAATAAGTTTTGTAAAAATAGCTCTTTTCTTATGTTTTTTTTTTTTTTTTTTTTTTGTAGCTTAACGTCCTTGAACCTGATTGTTCATATCGGACAACGAATGAAATCCGGAGTTCATGAACTTTAAAGTTACCCGTCACTCGAGTACTCAGAAAAAGGGAAAATCCCCAGAAAAAAAAAAAACATTATCCGGGTAGCTCAAGCTCACCCTAAGCGAGATTCGAACTCCCGACCTGTTGAATGTTAGGCAGTAACGCTACCTCCACAGTACCCAGGTGGGCAAGAATAGTTTCTAGAGGAGGCACAGAGAGATTCATGTGAATGGAACACATTAGATGTTTTTAAAATTATTTTTTCCGAAGAATGGGTAGAGAAAGCCATGTTTTTTTTCACAAAAGAGAAGATTTTAATTAATATTTTTGGGTGTGTATATACTACTAAAACTACTAAAAAAAAAGAAAAAAACAAGAGTTAATTACAAATAAAACTTTTTTGACGTCATCAGCGTTACATTTGTTTTGATGTTTTGGCAGTTTCTTGTTTTGATAAATGGCACACAAAGGACATGTGGATGTAATGAGGCGAAGTGCTGGATGAGACACGCAGACTATAAATCTCTCCTACACTTGTGCTAGATGGTCACGTCTTCCTGATGTTCAACTGTTTATACAACATTCTTTGCTTTGTTCTACTGTTACGGTTCATGTAACAGAAATCCCATTTCTCTGCTAATATCAATATTTCTAACTTTTTTAATGCAAGTGATGAGACTTTCTCCTCTTTTTTTTTTTTTTTTTTTTTTACTTGTGTTTTATGTATTTATTTTGTTTTTAATTCGAAGGAGAAAAGGAGACAGGAATATCCAGTAGAAAAGGTGGGACCAAGGAAGGGTTATATATATTTTTTGTTAGTTTATGTTTGTTTCATTTTATATTTTTACTTTCTCTACACGTATTATGTACATAGTATATAGAGAAGGTATTGCACTCCACCCAAAAATTCGATACCGAAATTTTACCGGAAATACATGTTTTGGGTCCTCCTGAATCCAAAAAGCATTTTCAGAAAAAGGTCCGTGTGTGTGTCTGTGTCTGTGTCTGTGTGACTGAGGACAGCATAGCTCAAAAACGAAAAGACCGTTGAATATCAAACTTGGTATTTAAGTTTTGTATCTTCCAAGGATGCGACACGAAGAATTTCAAAAAAATCCCCCATCCCCAACTACACTTTACTTGGAACTATTTTCGAACATTTTCATTTTCTTAAAAATTGCCCTAACGATCTTAATAAAAATATCGTATTTTAAAGATTTTTACCAAAAAAGAAAATGTATATCCTGAATATTCTGGGAATAGCCTCTGAAGGCTACTTTACTCTGGATGAATTTTACGGAATTTTGCATAAATGGTAAACCGTAAGAGATGAACAAACACTTACCACCCAAAAAAAGGTAGAACACTTTATAACACACAATTTATGTTATATACATTTTTTTTCGTGGAGTTGATTTTTTTTTACATAGGCCTTGTTTTTTGTTTCAGCTTTGAAAAACTGATACTTTTCTCTAACCGGAATTTCTCAAGTCCTGTCCATACAAACAAAGGAACTTCAGTCAAGTAGCTACCAGCTTTTGACAATCACTTTAGCCTATGGTATCCCTTATTTCGCTTCTACTTACAAGGAAGCAATAATAATACTATTTCTGCTAATTTTTTGCTCGATTAGGATGAAGTAAATAGAAGCATAAGCTTTTTAACACTAATTTGATGTAGAGATGTAGAGAAAGTCGTGTGAATGGAACAAACCAGATTTTTTTGTTTATATCTCCATTCTTATCGTTCGTATTTCACGTTTTGGGGAATTTTGTTCTTTCTTTGGTTGTGTTTGTAATTCTAATTTTTTTTAGAATGAGTCCTGCTCACAGCAGCATACTTTTAGCACCTTGTAAATGTTTACACAGTTCATAATATATATTACTTTCTCTAATTAGAACATAATAAAAGGTGGAGAAAATATCGCATTGTTCCCAAAAAATCGATATCTAGATGCCGCTGGAAATATACGTTTTATGCTGAATCCCACAGTTCCAAAATTTTGATTCCCGAAAATGTCAAATGATTTTGATTACAATACCCTATAATAAGATAGTTATATAATAAATAAAACGTAAATTTTATTTTCTAGAAATAGCCTCTGAAGTTGTTTTCATTCTTAATGACTCTTACTGGTAAACAGCAAGAGTTAGACAAAGCTTAATACAAGACAGATGTAGTTCTCGTTAAAACACACATATATGTGTGTCATATACAATTTCTTGTGGAATTAACCATTTCCGAGATATTCCTTGTTATTTGTTACAATTGTAAAATACTTATAGTGTTGTCATATGAGAATTAGTTAAATCCTGGCCATGCAGATAGAACTGACTTTCATTAACACAGGAACCAGCGCTTAAAGGATTTGACCATCGCTTTAGCCTAGTGTGTTCCCTTATTTCCGTTGTACTTACAAGGAAGCATGTAATAAAACCATTTCTGCGAATGATTATATTTATTAGCACAAAGAAAGTAGACGAATAAGCTGTTAAGAATAATTTGACACAGATAGGATGAGAAAGTTATGTAAATGGAACAGAATTTTTTTTTTTTTAATTTTGTATTTATATACAAAAAAGGCTGTTTCAAAACGAATCCGAACGAAGATAGCAGTCGATTAGCTTACACTTTGGCTTGTTAGAAACTTGATGTTGCAACTTTCAAACTCTTCTATTTAAAGTTTTATGTGTGTTTAAAAATCGCACACATTTGGTATTAGGCAGCAAAGGAACAACGGTTGTCATGCGCCACCTAAACATAAACAACTTCAAAATAAAATGTAAATGGCATGTTATTTATATATGCTCTTTAACTACTGTGGTTCTCAGCGTCCCATTCTATACTGGGCGTGAAAGACCGCTTAATTTTGCTCAGAGGCCTCTCTATTAGGCTTGAGGTTCTTTTACGTGCCGTAAATCTACGACACGGGACCAACAGCTTTACTTCCCTTTCGAAGGAAGCCATGCTAAGGATTTTTACGCCCGAAAAAAGCCCTCGTCCTCCGCCGGGTTTGAACGCGCGACCTTTGGTATATGAAGTCAGCATGGTAACCATTACACCACGGAGGGCGACAAACAACTTCAGAACGTGTTATACGAAACATATAACAAAACCCTCGTGCCTCGTTTTCCATTACTAAGATGACCAGTGGCGCGCAAGCACCCCTACCCCACGTGACTGGGACCTTCGCTATTAACAGGCGACTCTCTTGGAGCGGGCCAGGCACATGCCATTTGGTTATGTATGACTGCCTAATCCATGGCAATTTTATGGCATTTTTGTATGTGTCAAATTTAGACCTGAAAATTATATTCACGAATCACGTACGGTATGACCATCAAGGTCCACATCTTCGTTTGGTGTCGTTTTGAAGCACCTTGTATTTATAAAAGGATTAGAGTAATCGGTTATTACTTTCCCTTATATGTGCAGCAAATAATGATATTTCCCCGAAAATATATGCTATGTGATCCGCCTCTAAAAAGCTCAAAAAGATACATCCTTGTTTATCTATGAGTAGTATAACTGAATTAAAAAATTCTGTTAAATACCACAATTGGTATTTAAATTCTGCAATTTTTCAAGCATTAGACAAGTAGATTCTTAATAAAATTGAACATTAGCAACTATATTTTAAATTGAAATATTATTCCAAAATGTTACCTTCTACAAAATTGCTCTAACGATTTTGATTAAAACACCATATATCTATAACATTTTCATAAAGTATGAAATGTCTATCTTTAAATGTATTGATGAGGGTTGAAATCTGCTCATTCTGAATTATTTCTGTATAATTGATTAACCGCAAGAGATGAAAACCGAAGTTCTCATCAAAACACGTTCTTTATGACTTAGATTATTTTGCGGAATTAAGTATTTTAAGTGTACCTTCTCAAATTATATATCAGTATTATCTTCTTTCTCGGGCTAATCCAAAGAGAACAGAATTTTCCTAATTTTCTATTTAGCCTAAAAGGAAATATGTAATAGATGCATTTCTACAAAAGCTCATCTCAATTAATAAGAAATAGATAGAAATATAAGTTTTTGTAACAGCAGTTTGTCTAAGGGATGGTCTCCTTAGCGCCTCGCAGCTGTTTGCCAAGCGGTATACCTGGGCATGGGGATTTTTCCTACGCTGGGAGACCTGATCTGGGATGCACTCAGCCTCGTAAGATTCCTAGGAGCTACTTGATGAGCTTATGAAGACCACATTAACCGTTTCACCCTCCAATACTGCACCTCATGCATGACGTCTGTCATGGACCTAGATGGATACGCAGCGGCCGGGCGGTAGGCCAGGGTTCCTTGTGAGCTGTCGTTCTATGGAGTTATTATAGTTTGTCTAAGAACATGTGGAGAAAGTTTACTGAATGTATAGCACAGGATTCTTTCTATTTTAGTTTTGGGAATTTTTCTTTTCATTCTCATTGTAGCAGAATTAAGCAATGGAGCTTTTAAAATAATTAAATACTAATATTCTGGGTAACAATTAATTGTTAATACATGCACATTTCTATACCAGTATGTCATATATTAACAGATCGTATCCTAAACGCGGTGGTAGCTCGGCTGCTTACCAAGCGGGAGGCTGGGTTCGATTCCCGGTACTGGTGTGGAGATTTTCATCCGCTGGGAAACCTGGTCCAGAATGTACTCAGGCTCGTAAAGCCGCTGGGATCAATTGATAGAAAAGTAACTGAGTAAGAACGAGTACTCTGACTCATACGAGTCAATTTGAAACAATACATAGCTTTTATTAATTAAAATCAACCTTCATCTCACGTTTTCACTTGTAGTTGTAGACTTAATAAGGATACACTGATTTAAAGCGGTTTCCGCCATATTTTATTAATTTGACCGTACATCATTAAAGCCGCCATTGGGGTTTTCATCTCCAAATAATTTGAGATCACCTTGTGGTTTACCGGGAAACATGCGAATCAGTTGATAAATTCAATGCTATACCGGAATGCTGCCATGGCAGCTCAGTGGTAGAACAACCGGCTAGAGACTCGGAGATCCGTGATTCAAATCCCGGCTATGGGATTGAATTTTTCAGTCTCACTCTATCTATCCAACTTCTGTCCCACACATGGATCCTGTGTAAACAAATTAAATCAAGACTAACGTAAAGTAGTTTGGAGGAACACGCTTTTTTACTCTCTCTCTCTATTACGTCTGTGCAATGTACATAGCAGATAGAGATGGTATTATTGTATTCCATCCAAAAATTGGATACTAAGAAATACATGTTTTGAGAATACCCGATTCCAAAAATATATTATAGTAAAACGTCCGCACGCGCGTGTGTGTGTGTGTGTGTGTAATATATTCCTTTTGGTTGGTTAAATCTTAATTTTCATTTGAGATCCCTTTACTGAGAAAAAACTGAACAGAAAAAGGCTCTAAGACGAAACTGGAATATGATATGCACCTACCGTTATCTTTCACGTCTTTCCCCTAGGACTTTCACATTTTTAACGAAAAAGTTGGAAGTTTGGTATCACGAATGGGCTCCCCCACCACGGAGCGAAATTGAACGTCATTCAGTGTCGGTTTGTTGTGAGAATTCATTACAGACTCTGATAAAGGCTGACGTCTGTGTTACCTCTTACTTCTCTTGTGGTTGGACCCGAAAACATCTTGTTAGAATTGTCTTCGTAATATTTTGCTCTTCTGCTTGTATAGGCATTTGCTTTAAGGAACACAGAGAGGAAATTAAAAAGTCTATATTTTGGTATAGATATTGCTGAAAATTTTACTGTAATCTCATCGCTGTTATGAAGATAATTATTAAAATGAAGACAAGATTTAATTGAAACTGGGCGAATACAATGCTATGTTAATTATGCTATGTAAATATATTGCCTGATCAAAATGATCCACGCTCCTTAAAATTTGAAGTGATTGGCTGGCATTTTCTGAATTGAAGCTTTAAATTACACTCTAAAATTTTAAACGGTCATATTTCAATATCTTTGAATACAGAATTGTTATATTTTTTAAATAGTAGAAATTTTAAACTTAAAAATTAACCTTTTTCATAAATAAATATATACACTTTTCGTTTTTCAGTTATCGTGTTCACAGACACATGTACACATGCTCACATACACACACGGATCTTTTCCTAATTTTTTTATCCCAGGGGTCTCAAAATATCTATTTTCAGTGAAATCTTCGTATCGAATTTTTGGGTGGAGTGCAATATCTTCTTTAGCTATGTACTATTCACTAAGTAGAGAAAGTAAAACTCATTAGACTGGCTAATCAAAAAAAAAAAAAAATATCGAGAGCTGTTTCAGCTATTTTCAAGAATCGTGGTCTATTCTTCGCATGGCAAAAGAGAAGACCTGAGTATTTTTTACCCAAATATGTGTATTGTGCCATAACAGTCAGGTATGTTACTCTTGCATGAGAAGTCATCCTCCGTGGTGCAGTGGTTACTATGCTACCTTCATATATTCAAGGTCGCGGGTTCAAAGCTGGCTATGCCACGCCGTGGCCAAGCGGTTAGACCACTCGCCTCTTACCTAGACGGTCCGGGTTCGATCCCAAGCGACCGCATCTGAGATTTGTGGTAGACGAAGCGGCGCAGGTGCAGGTTTTCTCCGGAATCTCCGGTTTCCCCCGCCAACGCATTCCACAGGTGTTCCATCACCATTCCATGTATCACCAGTGTCATCGCCTGCAGTGCCACAAGTAGTAATAGCGGGTGTTAAACACTACCAAAAACAAAAATAAAATAAAAAAAATCAAACCTGATGGAGGACGATGGATTTTTGAGGTGTAAAAGTCCTTAGTGTGACTTCCTCCGGAAGGGAAGTAAAGCCGTTGGTACCGTCGTAGATTTACGGTACTTAAAAGAGCCTCAAACCTGATAAAGAGGCTTCTGAGCATAATTAAGCGGGATTTCACGCCCAATATAAAATGGAAATATAGCCACAGTAGTTAAAGACCGTCCATAAATAAACTCCATTTCATTTCCCACCTGAGAAGGCTGACTACAATACATTGCGAAAGGAATAGAATTTCATTGTTTCATGTCGTAGCAATAGGCCAGATGCAAACAGCCGTAAGGAAAATATTGTTGGCTTAAACTTCCCGCTGCTGTGAAGAAGACTAATTCTACAAAATTAAATCACAATAATATAAAATAGAAATAACAAGCAAAGGTAACCGCATGTGGAGTTTGTGGTGGACAAAACGCTGTGTCTTTTCTTCGGTGTCCCCCGCCATTGCATTCCACCGATGCTCCATCTTCATTCCGTGTATCATTATCATCGCCTGCGGTGCCATAGTGCTAAAACCGTGCATTAAAAACTATTAAAGAAAGATTAAAAATAAATCCAACAAAATAAATAAAATAAAATGAAATAATAATAAAAACTCCTCCCTTGGTCCAATTTGCTTTGATTCTCATTTGTTTCTGTTACTCTTCTTTTAGGATATTCCTGTCCGCAGTCCATCACTTTTCTACACATATTTCTCTTTCTTATTTATTTTCCATGGAAAAAATATTTTAAAAAGCAAGAAAAAATTCCAACAAATAACGAATAGATTCTTCGTTGTTTATAAATATAACAGAAATCTTGCTTCATAAATTTCCCGGGCTTCTCAGCTAGTCCACATATTATGCATGTTTGAAAATTAGATGGTATATAAATGATTGTTCATTGTGAGTTTTATAAAGTATGTTTTTAATTTCAGTAAATAACGAGGGACTTGCAATATTTCAAACAAAGGTTTATGTATTTTATAATGTTCTTACACTGAGCGTTATATAGGTTTTGTATATAACTTACTGTTACAAATGTTGGTACGATTGCTGCCCGAAAGTCCATAGTTTTCTTTTCTTGTTGAAATCCCTTTACACACCGACCGATTGCGGAGAAGCGGCACATAATTATAAAAACCTTAGCAAAGAGAAAATACAGGATGAACAGGCATTTGGATACCGTCCAAACTTCGAAGTGAACATATAAGCGCTTCCGAGAAATACACAGCGAGTGATAGAAGATAACTCTTCCTGATGAACTTATTCTTAGAAGCAGAATGTTTCTGTTGAGATTTGACATTAGTATCGATCACAGTGAAGGACAACAAAGTCAACTCAAGATGGATTCCACGTATTGCGAAGTTAACTTTGAGAAGTTTGTTTTGGAAGCTCTTTTGTGTCGCCTTGACTTGTCGGCCTTTGTTGTGTTTGAAAGAACAGTTGACGAACAAAGGACTTAAAGACAGGCGAAGTAAGTATTACGTTTCCTGCAGTAATGGGATGGACTTTCACGATTCTTCTGAAAATCGAGAAATGCAACCATTTTCAATATGAATATATTGCAGTACATCTTCATGGAAATTAAGTATAGCTATGCTACTATCACTTGTTTTTTTTTAATCATTTCGTAGAAAATATAAACTAAAGGCTTCACTTGTTAAAAATCTGATGTGTTCCTTTCACATAACTTTTTCTACCTGTTCTGCAAATAAACTAAAATATAAAAAAAAATATTTTTCTATTAGTTCATGCTAATCACGATAAACATTAACAGGGATTTTCTTATTACTAGATTCCTTCTAAGCATAATGGAAATAAGAGATTACGCGATATTCAAATCTATAGAATTGGTCGATATGTTAACCATTGAAGTGTCGTTCAAGTTGCATCGCCAGTAAAACAAAAGATAGATGGAACGAAATATAGCCCCGTTTAAATTGGTTATGTTGTTTAAAATAGAAACTATGATTAACTCTAAAATTAAAATGAATATGATATTAATTGTGTTTTAAAGAAATCTAAAGTTTTTGTATAGTAACGTTTTCTGTTTTTACGGTTTACTAGTTACGTCAAATTCAGAACATTTATTCAGAATGAACAGTTCTTCAAAATTTGTTGCCATAAAATTCAAGTTATTTGTCGTGTAAATATCTTTAGTATACGGTAGTTTAATCAAAATTGTTAGAGGCAGTTTTGAGAAAAATATAATTTTCGAATATTTTTCCATTTAAAGGATACTTTGGCGTAGCAGGATTTTCCTAAAAATGTTCGTGTGGCATCCATAGAAGATACTATGCTTTAATTCGAAGTTTGTTATTTAACGGTATTTTAGTTTTTGAGATACATTCTCCAAAAACAACACACGGCCTTTTATAAAAAAAGTCTTTTTTGAACTCATGGAGCCTCAAAATATATTTCCCCGCAATCTCGACATCGAATATTTGGGTGGAATACAATGCCTTCTCTATATACTAATTACATATTGCGTGTATAAAAAGTACAAACAAGTGATGTAATTAAAGCGTTACATAAAATTAATTTATGTTTAAACATATTTATTCGATGTATAAATTTGTTTAATATAAGCGTAATTTCCTACATATTTGCATATTACAATTATTTTTAGGTAGTATTTTATATATTTGCAGGATTGTTACCAATTAATTATATTGCTTCGCTTTCAATCATGTATTTATGCCCATTTTTACTTTCTCTACACGTAGTATGTGCATAGGGTCGTCTCCTTAGCGCGGTGGTAGCGCAGCTGCTTATCAAGCGGGAGACCTGGGTTCGATCCCCAGTACCGGCGTGGGGATTTTTCCCCCGCTGGGAGAGCTGGCCCGGGGTGCACTCAGCCTCGTAAGGTCCCTGGGGGGCCAATTGAGGAGCTACTTGATGGAGAAGTAGCGGCTCCAGGTCATGAGGACCGCATTAACCGGCCGGGAGGGACTCGAGGCGCTGACCACGTCTCACCCTCCAATACTGCACCCCATCCATGACGTCTGTAGTGGACCGAGATGGGGGAGGCAGCGGCCGGGCGGTAGCCCAAGGTTCCCCGTGAGCTGTCGTGCCATGGAGTTAGTATGTGCATAGTGTATAGCTCATAGATTCCGTTTCTTATAAGACTTCATCAGTTATGATCAGGTCTATGTCTTGAAAGAGTGTTGCTGTTGGTGCGAATTGATCTATCATTCTTTCCTATAAGGTTACTGAAGTGCAGTTTCCGTTGCTTTGTGTTTACTGGGTATCTTGATTTTTGCTTCTTCGAGAACCTTAAGATCTCTGCTAGGCATCAGGCCTATATGACCGGTGAAAGGGGAAGTGTGGAAAATTTTCATCTGAGCAGCTGAAAGGGCTTCTGAAAAACGGTTCTGGTCGCGTCGTGGCCGAGTGGTTAAACAACTTGCCTCTCATCAAGGTTCAATCCCAGGCGATCGCATGTAGGATTTAAGATGGACAAATTGGCGCAGGGACGGGTTTTCTTCATGTTCTCCCGTTTCCTCCGCCATCGCATTCCACCGGAGCTCCATCTTCATTTAACATATCATCAGTGTCATCACCTGTGATGCCATAGCTGTAAAAGCGGGCGTTAACCACTATAAGAACACCCCCCTGGTTGATTCCGTCTCGTATTGGCGTGATGTCAAAATGTGACATTCAAACATTAACCTTTGAATATGTGGATTACAGACCTAGGAGCGAGGAAAGAAGGAAGATTAGAACAAGCATTAAGGTGTGCGCTAGAGTCATATAAAGAATGGGGTTTGGGAAATGAAGGAGAGTAAATTCATTTCTAAACTTATTCATGCTCCTATTCATAAATTGCTACATAATTTAATTAATACACCTCTAATTCAGATTCATAAAAAAAGATTTTTGTTGAGGTATTGGGAATTAGAAAAATCCTCTTTTTTAGTTCACTTGTATTGGGGATTAGCGCAGTGGTAAGGTTACTGCTTGCCAAGCGAGAGACCTGGGTTCGATTCCCAGTACCAGCGTGGTGATTTTTCACACTTTGGGAGACCTGGACCAGATCGTGGTACACTCAGCCTCGTGAGGTCCCTGGGAGTTCAATTGAGGAGCTACTTGATGGAGAAGTAGCGGCTCCAGGCCATGAAGACCGCATTAACTGGCCGGGATGGATCGAAGTGCTGACCACGTCTCACCCATCCCCCAATACTGCACCCCATCCATGACGTCTGAAATAGGCCAAGATTATAATTCTATAGATAGATATGAACCTATTAGCTTAACATGGTAGAGGTGGTAGAGTACTTCATACCAACATATAAATTGATGTGCTGTATATCGGCACGATCTATGCACTCGACTGTATAGGATAATTATCACTGCCTTTATTGTTTGTCAAGGATTATAGTAAACTCGGTGCTTCTATATCTCGATACTGTAACAGTAGTTCAGAGCCTAATAGTATGTCATATGGTTAACTGTTGCTTTTACAGGATGCATCAAGAAATGAGCTGTCTCTAAGCAACGTGGCCGGCATATTCTACATTCTGATTGGCGGACTCATCCTTGCCATGGCCGTGGCGCTGATGGAGTTCTGCTACAAGTCACATACAGAGGCATCGCGGGCCAAGGTTGGTGCAAATTACCATTATCTTTACTTCATAATGTTCAGGTCAACTTGTTCCTTAGTTTTCACACACTTCCTTTACTTTGTGGTTAAACTTCAGATATATTTTTAGTTGATATTCTAATTTATCCATTCTTTTAATACATTTTCTTTATAATTTTTCACTTTATCAATTAAAATTATAATTATGTATATTTTCTTAATATTTTCTTAATACTTTCATGTTTCTTAAAAATGTAAGATATTTTTCTTGTATCCTTGTATGTAATAATCTAGAATGCACTGTTATAAGCTCTGAAACTGACTGACAGTTTCTTCTATAAAAGTGAATTTCGCTTTCTCTTTGAATTTTATTTTCAATGTTCAATTTATTGGCTTTGGATGGATAAGTATATTTTATTAAGTGCCCTACAGTTTCAATTCCTGTCTTTTACTAAGTCGAGGGTTCAAACCCGGCGGAGGGTGATGCATTATTTGGGCGTAAAAATCCTTAGCATGACTTCCTTCGGAAGGGAAGTAAAGCAGTTTGTCATCACTAATAGTCGAAAGCAAGCATCTTTTACGCCCCAAATAGAAAAGGACGTTGCAAATCAAATTCTACCACTAAAACCTTAACCAATAAACGGAGGTTAGTTTTGGCGCAGAAACGTAGAAAAGGCCAATGATAAGAGAAACATTATATCAAGTATTTGGATAAAATTTGCTTTTCCTCATTATTATACATGTCTTTTGAAAGCGATAAAGAATATGAATACTGAACCCAAACTAATTCAAGGAAGAAATGCCACGAGGAAAATAACATTTCATTTGTAAGTAACTGAGATGTACAGCACCTAAAATGAAAAGTAATTTAAACAATTAAAAATGTCGCATTATTTCGAAGGTTTTCAACCTTGTTTATATTAATTCTCTTGAAAAACACTGATAATATAATTTATTTAAGAGCTTAGTTACAAATTAATCATGGAAAGGCAGAAGCAGAGTAAAAGTTTTAGTGTCATGGTATGATGCGAACCCCATCTTTGTTTTCCTTGCCACTGCTCTGCCATCTGAGCTACGAATTCCGTGTAGCATATCATGGTAATTTCCATGTGATTCAGCAAAACAATAGGCGTTTTGCAACTTTTCTTTTGAGATACCATACTTTAATATTGACTCACATAGCTTCTACACTCTGATTCCACCTTTCATTCCTAGGGAAAATAATTAATAAACCTGAATTGATTAAATTTTCTTAACGAATCAAAACCAGTCTTGAATCCTAGTCTCTGGCGCAAATCCGCCATTGCAGAAAACCTATAATCCAATGAACTTGGTAGCTAGAACCAGGTGAATCCATGAATGTGGGAGGAACTGCTTATTAGTCCGTACCAACTTATAGAGTTCATTACATCGACCATTCCCTTAGATTGCTTTCTCTCTCCGAAGGTTTCCATCTTCAAATAATCAAACTTGGACTCCAACCAACCGGTATCAGTTCTCTACATGTGTCACTGGCTTGCAAAACAATCCATTGACATAAAGCGTACCGATAAACGATGTTAAAGTCGATTAGAAATGAAGGAATGATTAGAATTTCATTATCCTTTCTTAAGTAAGCTGGGTTAGGAGATAATCTAGTGAATAATAAATATAATGTATAAATTCAGGTATAATAAAACAGACGTTTCCTGGGTAAAATATTTAAGGTTAATCTATTTCCTATATCTTTAGAAACAGCATTGATATAAACCATATAAAATTATAGAACGAGTTTACTATAATCTGCTCTATGAAATAGTTTCGCTATGATTTCTACACAATGGAAGATTTAACAGATTTAACTTGATCTTTTGGAGGAAGCAATGAAAAATTATTTGCATGAACGACAGCTATGGCAGTTTTATTGGAGGTTTCTTCAAGCTACATTTTCTCTTCGGTTTTATATTACATTTTATTATTACGGCAAAATTCACTGTAGCGTTGTTACAGGTTCTCCACAAGTGAGAATATATACGACTAGCAAATTTTACAGTAAAAGAGTCTTCAGATTGACGTCAAATAGTATTTTTTATAAATCCAAATAATTGTAGAAAACTTTTAATTATGATACTATCCAAAGCCCTTCATTCTTCAAAACGTAATAATTAATTTTCAAATCTGGAGCTTATTTTAGAAAATGATATGACCATAATGTACTTTATAAAATTATAAATATTTTGAAATGAATTAGTAAAATGTTGCATTGTGTGGAAGAGTTCCAATTTGGAAAACTGTTGGATCAAAGGTTGCGAGAAAACAAGGTTTAAATTTTAGACTGCTTGTTAATAAGCATGCGTCTACACATTTAAAGCTTCTATTAATTGTGTTTAAAGTTGGCTAAGTGAGAAAACAGTTTTATCTTAAAGTTTAAAGTGCATTTTATTTTAATACACTTTTTTAATATTTTACAAGTTTTTCTCAAACTTCACTCATGCATCATAATAAAATGCACGGTTTCAAATAAGCACAGACCTGCGATAAAGTATGGCACGATGGCTTAATACTCATCGGCCTTCCTCAATATCTGCTCACTACAATTTATAGTTTTCTATCAGAACGCATCTTTGTGGTTCGTGTTGGGGGCACTCAGTCATCTCGGCGCTCTGTTAAAGCAGGAGTTCCACAGGGCTCGATACTCGCTCCGATCTTGTTCATCATCTACACCTATGATCTTCTTGACATGGCCCCCACCTATATAGCTTTATACTTTATTGTGCTACTCGCACACAACTCTCTCTGAGGCTATTCACACACTTTAAGTTAATCTTAATCGCCTTGGAGATTGGGTATATTCT
Source organism: Hymenopus coronatus (assembly GCA_030762935.1). Classification (NCBI taxonomy): domain Eukaryota; kingdom Metazoa; phylum Arthropoda; class Insecta; order Mantodea; family Hymenopodidae; genus Hymenopus; species Hymenopus coronatus. Next base: position 82,568,016 of record CM060898.1, on the reverse strand, counting down.
AGCGAATACTTTTTAGAACAGCAAAAACTGGAGCTAAGATTTCTTCATTATGACGTATCAGTAACACCTCTGCCCTACATGTTTATAACCTGGCGTGCCTATATCGATCGCCTTATTTCAGACTTTCTAAACTCTATCCACTGTTTCATAAACATGCAGATCTTGGTCTTGAATGCTCTCTTCTTTACAAATGTCTGGGTCATTGCTAAAACACTCCCATACGCCATTTACAGTTACTCCAAAACAAGCTTCCTAATAATCGCTTCCAATGGTCCTTTGTTTGTCACGAATCAGCAGATATATCAACAATTTGTCTTCTTTCAGCTCATATGTTTATACGCAAGGTCAACTCTCGTTTCTTCTTCCACTTACCAGATGTTCTAGGAGATGTGACGTACAACGTCGGCGAATGCATCTGCCAGCCCACACACGAGATTGCAGATTCTGAGCCTTTCCTATTGGTTACAGAGACTAGGGGACAAGTGAACGATAGATTTCGAAATTTCTTCGAGGTTAGGTTACGTTATGTTCGGTTAGGTTAGGTGTGTAAATGAACTGGATCAAAATAAGAGGTAAAAATGTGGTTTCTGAAAATCGGCTCTTCTTTCCAATGCAAAATGCACATTCTTCCGTTCATTCTGGCTGCTTGCGCATGCACAGCCATGTTGGTCAAGCGACCAACGACAGAGTTTAAATCTAAAACTGAACTAGGATATGCAATGTCGCTGCCCACACACCTGAAGAGACGACTACCACAGGATGTCCTACTCAGTAACTGATTCCGATCACTAACTACCTAATTTGCTCTTATAATATCACTTTTAATCAGTATGCATACTTTTTACACATCCCATGATTACAAAAGGGCCTTTTAAGTTTTCTTTATATGTTGCAAATAAGTATGTATTTATATTTTAACATTCACAGAGATTTGTAAAGCATCTAAAGCTGATCGATCACTAATAAATATTAAAAAAAAAAGAATTTTAAGAATGTTGTGACTCTAAATATATTTGAAAAAAAAAAACTACTTGTGTGCTTTGTATAACAATGTTGACAAAATGAGATTGAGTTACCCAAATACTAAGAGATATGGATTTGTTTCAGATTCCACTTTCGGACGCGATGAAAGCCAAAGCAAGACTGACAATTGGAGGAGGCCGTGATTATGACAACGGCAGGGTGAGTGTTCTGCAAGGCGCTGAGCATCCGCACGGTTTGGGGATGCAGATGTTGTGAATATTAGCATCTTTTTTCTCAGTTTCTTCAAATGATGCATGTAAGCCTAGTCTCCGTACAGATAGTCATTAGCAATTCCACTTCCCAGTCCCTTCTCGTTCACCACGCTCCTGGCAAAATTTAGTATTTAACTCAAATATATATCTACCCTCTACATATCTTTGTGTCAGGGCACTCATCTAATGCATCCCAGTCATGCGCTCACATATTTCATAACCAGCACTTCACTTGTTGCCTTTGTTGTGACCAATAACATAGTCTCCTAAATGAATACCATTCAACAATGAACTGTGAAATAACCACTCACATTTAATGAACTAGGAGTTCAAATGTGTGCTAAACCCAATTACATTTCTAATTTATTCAACTAGAATGTAACTCACACTGACTCTACCTTTCTGGGACCTGCGATCCGTGTCATTATCCCATTCTCGCACTATAGTCTAGTAAATGAAATGAAACAACTAATATTCTGTAAGTACACTGTTGTTGAAGCAAGCACAGAATGCACAAACGGTAACGATTAATGAGGTTCAGAATCAACACGTTAAATGATTAAATAAAAGAATTTACCGAATAAAAGTATTTACAGAATACAATTAAAAACACCCATTTACATAACTTTCTCTACCTAGTCGTCCTACGTGGTCCAGGGGTAACATGCAAGCTGCAAACCCGCTGGAGGGAGGTGGATTTTTTTCAGGTGTAAAAAATCTTAGCATGGCTTTCTTCGGAAGGGAACTAAAGCCGTTGGTCCTGTGTTTTAGATTTACGGAAGATAAAAGAACCTCAAGTCTAATAAATAGGCCTCTGTGCAAAATTAAGCGTATAGAATAGTTCGCTGAGAAACCACAGTAGTTAAAAAGTGTACATAAATAAGGCTCTATTTAATGTTTTTCCACCTAGTCTTTAACAAGCTGTTCTCTCAAAATCTTATTCTTCTACCTACGTCATACTAATCAAGATTAACATCAGCAAAAATGGTCTTGTTACTTAGTTCCTTATTGGTGGATGGGAAATAACGGAGTACACTAGGCTAAAGCGATAGTAACTTTTTTTAACAGCTGGTTTCTATGTAGTTGAAATTCTGTTCTCTTAGCATGGTCAGAAGTAAAGCATTAAAAAAAAAAACTAAAATTCCTAACTGAAAAAGTAAAATAATAACCAGAAGTACCTTAACTTCGCAAAAAATGTATATGAGATAAGTTGTGTATTTTAACGGGCTCCATATCTTTTGTGTAGTAAGTTTTTGTTTATCTCTTATGGTTTACCAGTTATGCAAAATCCATCCATAATTAAGACGTCTTCAGAGGCTATTCCCAGAAAATTCAGGATATACATTTGTCATATAAGTATCCTTGATGTATGGCATCTTAGTCAAACTTCTTGGATCCATTTTTGATAAAATCTAAATTTTTGAACAAAATTTCATTATATTTAAGCTGGATGTAGCATAAACTGAAAAATATAATATCCAAATATACTTTCAATTATATGTTGAATATAAAGAGTTACTACTCTCATATTATAGGCGGCTCAAAATAGGGGAAATCTTTTATTGTGATTATTGTGTTCATGATGTTGAAGTAGCATAATCCTATAATTAAACTTTGCTAGATTTTGAGCTCCTTTATGTAATATTAGAATAATAATTCCAAATTTATATTAGATACAATATAAAATATATGTACATATTACAAAAATAATATTTTTTCAAACGTTGAGCCAAATCAGCTCCGATTTGTGGTAAAATGTTCATTGATGTATTATGCTAACATTTCTTGGCCATAATTTATCAAATAAGAATAATCTTGAATTGGAGTTGAAGCAATATTGTAAACTGAAAGTTAATTTAACCAAAAGTTAATGTCATTACTGTACATTCTACAGTGAGACATTGTTGCTATGTGATTCAGTGATTGTCATAGCTGAACTTGTGAAACGTCTTAACCAGTGATCTGCCTTTCATTTATTTAATTTTTAAAAATCCATTTATTTGTTTTCTTGAGAGCTTACAGATCTTACACTATTATGCAAATATTATTTAAACGAGTTCTTTACACCATCTAGTGTTTTTCATATCAGTGTGTCCATCTTTTCCTGTCACTCATCATTTGCCCTTCTTCCATAAATTATCTCGCATCATCCATCTACAAAAGCCATTGTCTTCCTCTTTTCTTATGCTGAGAAGGCTGCGATTGGTTAGTTGTGACATTCTTCTACGATGTCCATACCATCTTAACCTTTTTCTTCTTAGATAGAATCAATTGCTGCTGTCACTAATATATACTCTCTTATAGCTTTATTTATGATTTTGTGAAATCGATAACTTCTCCTCCAGTAGTCTGTTTATATAGATTCTAATTTATTTTAATTTCTTTTTGAGACTTGTAATAGCTTAGCACCATATAGCATGATACTTTCGACGATTTTTTATAGGTTCTCCTGCTCATATCGCTATGTATGGCATTACTCTAAATTATGGAATATAATTGCCTTATGGCGTTTGTTTCTTTTTGTAATTCTATGACTAATTTCAGTCTCACTACCTTCTTTGTTTGATATCATTATTCCTAAATATTTAGAGCATTTTATGGTAGATCTATCTTCCAAAATCTAAAACAATCATGCATTCATCTTCGAAAAGTGTATTTACTGGCTTCAATTTCTGTATTTTTCTTGAAATTTTTAAACATATAGCATATTGACTTTCACATTCAGCAAAATAAGTTCATATCTAATGAGTATAAAGCATTGTCATTTGTTTATATCCCATGGGGCCTTTGCTTTTCCAATTTTAAGAGCCTCGGCTGATAAATTTTATATAAATGAATATTTTAAACAATAATGATATAAATACATTCTTTTAAAAATCTAAAAGAAGTGAAGTCATTAACAATGTCTCTATTTGAAGTCTCAGGTTCCCTGTTGACTCTGTTAGTCACCTGCAACCTACCTTAGCAATGAAAATGTGAATACTTAATCTGTCAAACGCTATTTACTTCATTCGAACCATGCATGTATCTTAAACGCAATATACTTGCACTACTACCTGGCTAATTGTATAGCATGATCTGGATCAAAATAAGAGGAAGGCTAATAATTCGTTTAATTAATTTTTGCTTCAAACTAAAATAAAACTAGTTAGATTATTAAACAAATCCTTCCATGTATTCCTGCGTTTATGGGTTTGTGTTTGTTTGAATCTCAATTCTTTTATCTTTTTGTAGGTGTATAAGGAATTTTTTATTAGATTCAGAGAAGGATAAAAAATTACAATACTTATGGATATTTTACGTTTATAAGATCTAAGCTTTCCAGTCAGAAGTATATAGTAAGCACAAGATATATGCAGTATGTATTGTATGTGCCGTTTTTAAGATAATTTTTTGATTTCGCTATTAATTAACACTACTAATGTGCTATAATTTATAGATTATTTCACGTAAAAAATTAATATGTGATCAAATAGGACATCCTATTTTCCTCTAGTTGTGAACATTGTAATCAAAATTAAACAATAGAGAGCTGCTAATCATTTATATAATAACGAACTATATTACATGCGTCTATTATCAGTATTTACATCGCCTAAAAGCTTAGTTAGAAGTAACGTCTGTCCAATAACAATACAGTTAACAGAAAATTTAACATTAAGTCGTATATTATCTGTAATAAATTGAAATCACATTGTAGTTTATGGGGAAACGTGAGAATCAGTTGAGGAATGTAACATATTGCCATGGTAGCTCAGTGGTTCGAACAATCGGCTAAAGAGTGGGTGATCCCTGGTTCAAATCCTGGCTGTGGCATTGGATTTTTCTGTCTGACTCTACCTAACTCTGCCCTACATAGGGATTGTGTGAAAGAACAATTAAATTAAACATATCGTTATTTCATTTTGAGTCTGAAAGTGAAATGTCTCATTAATTTACTAAACGAAAAGACGATACTATATTTCTGACTATATTTTCGAAGAGATTTTTTAATTTCAGTAAGTATACCTTATGTTTAGCATTTCTAATATATATATATATATATATATATATATATATATATATTAAAAGTGATATGATATTTTAACTTCTACACACGTTTGGCTATTAATACATACTAATCACAAAGCACTATACTGTGAAAAATTGTGTGTACTTATATTGAAATATTTATGGGCAATAACTAACAATCCAACCATTGGCTTAAAAAAATTACACCCATAAGGTCCCTTACTACGCACGCACACTCTTTTGCTATGGGGCCCCACATGATTGTTCCATAAGTCCATATATTACACAGCATTGCAACGTAGCCTCTATTTGAAACCCCTAATAATTATGACTTCCATACCCGTTCTCATAGTATTTGTATTACGTTATGTCAATTTCCTAAACATTTACTTACTAAGTTTAATCTTTGCTTAGAATTAAGAGCACCTATAGGTTTTCAGAGATATTAATTTTAATACCGACTTTAAGCTTGAAAGGTACCACTTAAATTCTAAAATATATATTTAAAAGTAAGAGTATCACAAGAGAAGTTGTTGTGAGATTAGAAGCATCTAGAGAAAAAGTAAAATGAAAACACGCTTAATACGAAAATCAATTAATTAGATAGTATCTGGGATAGTGTTTCATACATAGAAAATATTTATTGTGAAAAAAAAAACAACTAAATAAATAATCGGATCCCACACCTCAACAGAATTCCTTTCCTGTTAATGAATATTTGCCTAGAGCTGTTATATAGTAATGTATTATTTGCTTTGTTTACTGTCTTGGTTTTGTAACGTTATACCATTGGTAGATAGTTAAAGCCTCTTACGTTCTGTTTATTTCGTTTCATGTTTTCTTTTGTTTGTGTTGTTCTTGTTTGTCTTCAGTTATTCTGGGGACAGCAGACATAGAGAAGAATTTCGACTGACAAGAGGATGCAACAGCAGCAAGGAAGAACGTTTTACGTGAGTATAAACCGTATTGCGCTGTGTCCCACTCTACCGGCCGCCCAAACTACTATCACCCACGAACTTCTTTCTAAGCGCATGCGCAGTAATCGTCAGAATACCGTTCTTAAGACGCACACACATTCTTTTTTTATCTTTCGTTTCTCACTTCTTTAATCTATTCCCATTCCCAAAAACTCCGCAAATAAAAATTAAATAATAATAATTTGTATTAACACCGGATAATATCTTAGAGGTTCTAAATGCAATTGGTGAACCTTGACTTATTGAATTTTTTAAAATGTGTTGAGGTCGTCTCCTTAGCGCGGTGGTAGCGCAGCTGCTTACCAAGCGGGAGACCTGGGTTCGATCCCCAGTACCGGTGTGGGGATTTTACCCCCGCTGGGAGACCTGGCCCGGGGTGCACTCAGCCTCGTAAGGTCCCTGGAGGAGCCAATTGAGGAGCTACTTGATGGAGAAGTAGCGGCTCCAGGTCATGAGGACCGCATTAACCGGCCGGGAGGGACTCGAGGCGCTGACCGCGTCTCACCCTCCAATACTGCACCCTATCCATGACGTCTGTAGTGGACCGAGATGGGGGACGCAGCGGCCGGGCGGTAGGCCAAGGTTCACCGTGAGCTGTCGTGCCAAGGAGTTAAAATGTGTTGAAATCATAACTACAGCCAGTATTAATATTTTATAAAAAAATCAAGCATAATAACAGAATTACGTAAATAAATATGGTAGTCTCTATTTTTTATAAAAAGCGACCTAATAGCATTTAACGTTTCTTCTTATTTACTACTTAAAGGAGTGACTTTGCGACAGTTGTTTTATTGCATTTCTAAAGTTGTTGCTAAAAACAGTCCGCAATACGTTACAACTTTAATGTGCATAGCATGATATAAGACACTACGATATCTTACAAAACTGCAAAGTGGGTCTCTAATAATATTAGGCATTGTAACAATTAAAATATCTTTAAAGGTCTCCCACCTAAAATTAATATCAGTCTTTAAGCTAGCAGTTATAATTAAAGTTTAACGTTTAATCAGATTTAAAAATAGTCATCAAATGAGAGTATGTTGGATAAATTTGTTTTGTTTAATTTATGTAAGTAAATTATTTTATGAATTTTTACTTTATCTACAGTATTAAGTACATAGTGTATAAAGAAAGTTTTGCATTTCACCAAAAATTCGATACCGAGGTTTCGCAGAAATATACGTTTTAGGTATTCAAAGGTATGCGTGTGTGTCCGTGTGTCTGTGAACACGATAACTCAAAAACGAAATGTTGGTAAAACACCAAACTTGCCATTTAAGTTTAGTATTTTCCAGGAATGCAATACGAAGATTATGATAAAAATCCCCTCACTCCAAACTACCCTTTACAAGGAGAAAATGTCAAAACATTTTGATTTTCTCAAAAATGGCTCAAACGATTTTGATAAAATACCTCATATTAAAAATATCTATATTGCAAATAAATTTATATCTTGATTTGTTTATTCCGAATGAATTTTGCTGATGTTTGCTTAACAGGTAAACTGTAAGAGATAAGACAAAAGCTTACTATACAAAACATGTAGATAATGTTAAAACACACAATTTTCCTGAGAAATTGAGTAATTAAATTGTGGTCTGGATGTATTACATTTTCCAAGTAGGAAGGTGGTATAGAAAAAACATCTGATATGTTACACTCAAAATTACTTTTTCTAGTTGTTCTGCAACATTCTTACAAAAGATTATTCTTCTTTCCATACAATGCTAACATAGATAAGCATTAGCAGAATGTTCTTATTACTTAGGACCTTATAAGTAGAAGAGAACTAAAGGAATGCTAAAGTGATAGTCAAATGTTTTAAACTATCGTTATGCGATTGTGATTGCAAATCAATTGTTTGTTTGACCAGGAGCAGAACAAATTTTACAATTGGAACCAATAAAAAGAAATATCTCGGAAATGGTTACCTCCACAACAAAAAAAGTAACGGACATAAATTGTGTGTTTTGACGAGATCTACATTTTTGTGTAGTACGTTTTGTTTATTTCTTATGGTTTAGCAGTTAAGCAAAATTCATCCTGAATACAGAGGACTTCAGAGGCTATTCCGAGAAAATTTAAGATATACATTTTATTTTGGATGTAAATATCTTTGATATACGGCATTTTAATCAAAAGTGTTAGAGCCATTTTTTAGAAAAATAAATTTTTCGAAAATGTTTCCATGTAAGGTGTTGTTTGTGATGGGGGCTGTTTAACCGAATTTTCATTTTTGAGCTATACTGTCCACATACACACATACACACAGAAAGAAAGACAGACACACACGCACACGGACGGTTTTCTAAAAGTGCATTTTTGAGACCCAGGGGACCCCAAAACATATATTTCCGGTGAAATCTCGACACCGAATTTTTGGGTGGAATACAATACCCTCTCTATTCCTATGTAAATTGTACGCACGGGTTATAGAAAGTCATTATATAGCCAAAGTGATAGATACTACATACCTCAAACCTAGACAAATTTACAATAAATATTTTTATCTGGATGTAGCTAATGATCTGTCGTTAAGACTTAACACTTCATATATTTCATGTTGACGTGTTTACAGCTTGAAATGTTACTGTTTCCCAGTCCCCCTATTCAGAATTAACTGTTTTATCCTCCATATTTAATACACACTATAAATTTCAATAAGTACTTATATTTACACTACTTGGGCTATTTGGGGAGGGTGGGTGCAAAGCCTCCACTTGAACAGCCTTGGCAACACGGCTCAGACTTGGCGCCAAGAGATTTTCATTTGTTGCATGCATTAAAAATATTTCTTGAAAGGCTTTATAAATTGCAGTACAAAGAGACCTTCATCTCCAGTCTCATATTTTGGGAGAAACACGATTTCCTTGTCGCGCAGAGATAAATGTGCACCAGTAACCTCAAGAGGGATGCTCAAATACACAGGGCAATGCCCCATTGTTGCATCATAAATATTTCCGACATTTTTACATTCTCTAGTCCGTAAGTACAATGTACATAATGGATAAAGAAGGTATTGTATTCCACCCAAAAATTCGATACTGAGATTTCACCGGGAATACATGTTTTGAGACCCCATACAAAAAAAACATTCTTAGAAATATGTCCTTGAATCTGTGTGTTTGTGAACAGCATAGCTCAAAAACGAAAAGTCGGTTAAATACCAAACTTGCTATTTAGGATGAGTGTCTTCCAAAGGTGCGACAAGAAGACTTTCAAGAAAATCCCCCCACCCACAACCACCCTTTACATGGAACATTTTTTAAAAAGTTTTTATATTTTCAAAAATGGCTCTAATCATTTTGATTACATGACAAATAAAATGTATATTTTGAATTTTGTGAGAATTGCCTCTGAAGACCTCTTTATTCTGGATGAGTTTTGCAGAACTTTGCATAACTGTTAAACCGTAAGAGATAAACAAAAATTTACTACTCAAAAATATGTATTTCATTAAAAAACACCTAATTTATTTCATATACGCTTTTCTTGTACAAGAGACCGTTTTCGAGATATTCCTTGTTATTTGTTTCAGTTTTAAACTACTTTACTTTTCTCAAACTGGATTATGCAAACCGAACTGCAATTATTCACTAAACGACCAGCTTTTAAAGGTTTTGACTATCGCTTCAGCCTAGTCCTCCCTTCTACCTATAAGAAAGAAAGTAATAAGACTAATTTAGTTAATGTTTATCTTCAGTAGTATATGTAGATAAAAGAATGTTCTTTTGTCAGAATTGTTTGTATATGTAACAGCTAGAAATACCATGTGAATGGAACACATCATGATTTTTAAAGATGCAAATGATTCTCACTTATGGACAGCCCTGTGCATTAACTTAAACGGATGCAGAATTCTCTATGCACAGAAAATGATAGCTTGTGAGCACAAAGGCTTTAAGAAGGAACAGCTCCTCATCGTGGGTAACTATTATATACACCGCCACACGAACATGGCTTCCTGTTAGAAGTAACACGCACAGGGAAGGTTCAACACTAATAACTCCAGAACGAGCAGAGTAACTATTCAACACTTTGATGTGTGGTGTGCTAAATCAGTTTATATTTTCACCTTCTCACTGGTAGCTACGAAGGTAATAGACCAGGGAGTCAATGAAGCAACACCTCTGGATGGTTTAGTTCTGAAGTTATAAACATATACAGTGGTTGGTGTTCGCTATATTTCTCTTCAGTAAAGTTCTTAAGAATCGTGAATGTAACACTATTTAATATGCATTTCGGTCATTTAACTTTCGAAAAAAACGTAACTCCATGGCATGACAGTCCACAAGACACCATGGCCTAGCGCCTGGCCACTGCATCGCCCATCTCGGCCCGAAGGCGTCATGAATGGGGTGCAGTGCTGGAGGGTGAGACCTGCAGCACCTCGGGTCCCTCCCGACCGGTCTGAAACCGCTACTTTCCAGTCAGGTAGCTCCTTAATTGCCTCCCCCCACAGGAAGCTCACAAGGCTGAGTGCACCCCGGACCAAGTCAACCTACCGGGGGAAAATTCCCCTTGCCGGTACCGGGAATGGAACTCAAGTCTCAAGCAGCCGCGCTACCACCGCGCTAAGGAGACGACCATTTAACTATTGAATACATCAGTAAAACTTAAAAAAAAAAAGTCCGATGTGTCCCATTCACATGACTTTCTCTACATCACTATAACAAATTATTATATAAAACGTTATCTTCTATCTACTTCATGCTAACCGCAATAAGCATTAACAGAAATTGCCTTATTAACTAGTTCATTTTAAATATAAGGGAAATAAGGGAATACACTCTTCTAAAGCGATAGTCAAATATTTTAATAGTCGGTTGCTCTGTGGTTGAAATCTGTTACTTTGCAAATTCCTGTATGAGAAAAGTTTTAAGCATATTAAAACAGAAACCAATAATAAGCAATATGTCGGAAATTGTGAACTCCAGAAAAAATGTTTAAGGCATTATTCTTGTGAGTAGCACTTTTTTATCTGTTTTACGATTTGCCGGTTATGTAAAATTCAGCAAAATTCATCCAGAATAAAGAGGTCTTCAGAGGCTATTCCCAGAAAATTCAAGATGTACATACTATTTGTCATGTAAATGTCTTTAATAAACGGTATTTTAATCAAAATCGTTAAAGAATTTTCAGAACATCAAAATTTTGGAATTTTGTTCATGTAAATGGTAGATTGGGGTGGAGAGATTTTTAGAAACATTTCCGTTTAACGTTTTTTCTAAATCGAAAACGAAAACTATTAAGTACCAAACTTGGTTCTTATCTTACAAGGATGTGACACAAAAAGTATTAAGAACATCGACCCCACACACAGCTACCCTTTAAAGGGAACTTTTTTCGAAAAATTTGATTTTCTCAAAAGTGGCTCTAACAAATTTGATGAAAATGCCTTATGTGTAAGATATTTTCATGAAAAACGAAATGTATACCATGAATTTTCTGGGAATAATCTCTGAAGATCATCTAGGTGATCAGTCGTAAAGCGTATAAGATAAGAAAAAAAACTGTGCACAAAAATTTTAGATCTCAAACACACAATTTTTCTGTACAGTTAACCGTTTCCAAGATATTCTTTGCTGTTGGTTTAAATTTTAAATTAACTAAACTTTTCTTGAGTGGAAAGTAAATTTTTGTTTCATATATTTTATTTAATTCCCGGGAATGCAAAAGAGATCCGAATTTCAACTGTTTCACATGGCGATAGCTTTTAAAAGATACTTAAATACCAAGTTTATTATTTAACGATGTTTTCGTTTTTCAGCCATGCACAGCACCAAACGCCTCTTTTCTAATTTTTTTTGGGGGGGGTTTCATGCCACCTCAATTTATTTTTCAGTGAAATCTTGATACCGAATATTTGGGTGGAATAATATACCTTATCAAATTTCTGTATGCAAGTACGTGTAGGAAACTAAAATAAAAAAAATCTAATGTGTTTTATTCACACAAGTTTCTCTATCTGTTCTGTAAACTAACTATTCTTACAAAGGATTATTCCTTTATCTATATCATGCTAATCGCGAAAAACATTAGCAGAATTAGTCTTATTATTTGCCAAATATTTTAAATGCTGTTGCAATTTGAAACAATAGAAATTTGGCACTTGTTTGCATCCCCGGGAGTAAAACAGAAGAGATGAAACAAAAGTTGATCCTCACTTGAGAAAAGTTGAAATAGTTGAAAATAGACACCCCAAAAAACATGGAATATCTCGTAGGTGCACCCTACAAAAACAAATCTATATTACATTAATTGTGTTTTAATGAGATCTATATTTTTGTCATAAATTTTTCGTCTATCCTTTAAGTCTTAAGTCTTATAAAAGTGATCGAGAATGAAGAGGTTTTCAAAGTTTGTTTCTATAAAATTTAAATTATAGATTTCGTTTATCATAAAAATAGTTTAAAGATACGGTATTTTAATCAATATTGTTACAGCCATTTTCGAAAAATGCTTCATGTAAAGGATAGTTGTGGTTGTGGATTTAGTTGGAATTCTTCTGTCGCATCCTTAGAAGTACTGAACTTAAATGCCAAATTTGATATTTAACGGGATTTTCATTTTTGAGTTTTACTGCACACACACTCACAGACACATACCACACGCATTTTCGGAACATTTTTCCTAAAATACGTTTTTTTAATTCAGGGGGTCTCAAATTCTGGGAAATCTCAGTCAAATTGTTGTATGGAATGCAATACCTTCTCTATGTACTATATGCATTGTACATACGTGCTAGAAAACGTAAAAAGTCATAAATTGACACACCGATAAATAGACCAATGCTTAAATAAACAATCCAAAACAAGAATGAAATTAGTCGAAGATCTTTTAGTAAGAAATTGCTTGATTATTTTATCAATCAAAACTTTTCTGCACTTCAGAATCGTCTACTGAAGCATTATTTAATAATCAGTTCAGCAATAGAGTATAACTTTTCGAGTCCATCTGTAAATCTTAAAACAAAATAGGATGTTGAGTGCTTAAACAGACGTGTTAAAACACTACCATATCAACAAGTTTACAATCTTTTGGATAACAGAAGCCTCCAAGAGAATAAATTACGTGCAAAACAAAGGAAAAATGAAATGAGTCATCCTATAAAAAGTGCATACAAAGCCAGCTAAGATTTTCTATGCATTTTGTTTAGTTATATTCAGCAGTTTATAATCACCACCACCACTGTTATTGGACTTTTAATTTCTTTCTTTCTTGGTTATCCTAAGTTTCTTTGTCTAAGTGGTTCGTTTTTATCATATTTTTCTATTTTTTGTTTTTATTTTTATTTATTTGTATTCCACTCCTATGAGTTTGACTTAATCCGAGATTTGTTATATAATTTACGAGATTAATCCAATAATACGTAAAGACCGTTTTATTTTATTACATTTAGAAGGAATAATTTATTAAAGAAGGTTACAGATTTGAAACCTACTTTTCTTCTTAAGATAATCACCTCCAGTATTTAAGCATATCAAATTATTTGTGATCAATGACTTAGTTTTGTAATGTACATTTCTTCGTACATTGCTGAGCATTTTACACCACTTTGTCACATGTATTTCTTTTTTACTTTTATCACCATACACTTCCTTTAGATGACGGTAAATTTCGCAGGTGTTTGCTTCTGAAAATTAAAAACACCAATTCCTCTCTCCACACAGTTTTTGGAGCTTTGTATCAGACATTCAGATTTTTGTGATCATTCACAGAATGTACAATAACTTATTTCCATTGGCGCTAAAGAAAACTGGGAAAAGTTGTGAGGAAACCATTCGATTTGGATAGAGATTTTACAGCGATCTTTGCAGCGATAAGCTTCATATATTCTCCCCATTAACCTATGTCATTTTTAATAGGTTCCATTCTGTTTGTATTTTTTCATTTCTTAAAAATGTCAAAATGGCCGTTTAGAGTCTTATTTCATATATGGTTTTGAGCGTCCACTGTTGAGCTCCATATAGGCTTGTCGGGAGCACAACTCCTTTGTCTAGTTTATTTGTTTACTTTTCTGTTATTTTTTCCTTCATGTGAGTCATACCCTTCATTTATTGCTGGAAATTACAATTATAATGAATATACATATAATGTATAATGGAAAAAAAGTATTTTTTTATTTTTATTATGTCTAATAATTGATTTAAATGTTTTTGGTTCCTAAGAACATTCGCTTTTTAGGATATATATTTAGAAATTAATTGTTCTGATAACATATTTAAATCCAAGCATCGATATTGGTAATGTATTTACAGCGGCAAATAATGTTGAATAATAAACGGTCATTCTCCATTGTTGTATTATGCTTATGAAATATCGAAAGAACCAATTACTGTTATGTGATGATATGTAATGTTTATATTTTAGGTGAAAGTATGTATGTATAATAACAGTGGCCCTTCTCGGGAGTAGAAAACGGAAAATAAAGATTAAACAATGAACTATCGTCGTTTTAGGGTTTATCATTACAACATTTAGCCATACATGCAGGCTATGACTTTATATATATATATATATATATATATATATATATATATATAATCCATATATAATGAGGCTTTAAATCCCATTATTTGAATTTGTAATTTATTTTATTATCATATTTGAACTATAAGCAATATTTCAGTATATCTAATGTATTATATACCGTAAACAGTATTACTATCCATTACACCGTATCCAAACTAGTTTTTCTATTCAAATGTATTCTTCTAATTCATAAATTTATTTAAGGCTTCCTTTTCCTCACCTTTCTTATATTCACATTAACTTTTTTTTTCTGTTTGGTCGATACCTTGGCAAAGCAGTGCATAAGTATTCTTAAACAAATATAATTAGATTCACGTCATACTTCATGTCTATGAGACAGTAGATGCAGTTGAAAACTGCCTAGAAAAAGTGATACTTGATATGAAATGTTTAAGGTTAAAAGTAATGGGTTGACATGATTTTCTTTCCTGTTTAAAAGCATTTAATTTAATGGTTTACCAATATGTAAAATAACTTGTTTTGTAATAGCTTCAGTGCTTGCTTTGGTTGACCACAAGTATGTAATTGAATAACATTGTTGATATAGTTTCTTTTAGTACAAGGTGCTTCACTGTAAATTTACTCGGTTATTGCCTACTATGCTGGGCGTTTCAGAGTTTCACTTGCGCTAAATAAGTTTTAGTCATTGATATGCATATGACGCAGTTTCAGTAATATATCGCCTAGCGTTACGTCTGAGAAATGTTGAGTTGTTCCATCCAGGTTAATTTGTTAAAAATGGTATATTGCTTTTCTTGATAGGCCCTGGTTAGTTTTAAAATCGATAGGAGAAGTATACAGGTTTTGCACGTCATTGCCAGGTATATCCTGGGCAGTTATCTATGATATAGAACAAATCAAAATCCCACGGCTAGTCATCATGGCGTCATTAGTTTCTATGAGTAACTAATACAAGTATTATGCCGAGTGCAACCCAATCTTTTACACACGGGATAAGCTTCTTTTCACCCCAATGTACCTTAAATTGTCGCAAATTGCTTCAATTTCCTGGGTTATAAGGAATATGAATCGTTTATATTATTATTATTACCACCATTATTATTATTATTATTATTATTATTTTATTCAGTGAAAATGTAGAGAGCACAAAACAGACAAAGCATGTTGCACCATTCTCTTTTGGGCACTAAGGTTGCTATGTCCACATGATTAATTCCCTATTATCTTGGTATTTCCCATCTGGCACTATCTAATAGTTATTTACCTACCTCCAGATGTACTTATTTTAGATCTATGTATAAAATCTGAAATGTGAATTCTGAAATCATTTGATTAGTTATATTTGTACATGGTTTTGAAAACCATTCTGTGATGATATAACTTAATTCTATATAATCTTCTTTCTACGTTTCTAAGTTTACTTACCAGATGTTCAAACGAAATTAAATACTTTTTTAACGTTTCGGTATGCCATATTTTATCAGTTCTATACTAGTTCCACCAGCCTCGAACGCTTTTAGTGAGCTCTCTAAGCGTCAATACACAAGTTGGATAGGCAGAGTAGACTGAAAAATTCAAGTCATAGTAAGAATTTGAACCACGGATCTCCCGGTCTCAAGCCGGTTGCTCTACCACTGAGCTACCATGGCAACATGCCGGCATTGCATTACATTTCTCAACTGACTCGTATGTTTCTCAGTAAACCACAAAGGGATCTCAAATTATTTTGAAATGACAACCCCAATGGCAACTTACAATGCTGTAAGAACTTTAAGTCCCAGGATTCATAATACAGCCAACTATTATGCTCAATTGTGATAATTTTAATTGCTTTCTCACAGAAACCGTGTATAGTATAGGAGTTGGATAGGTAGAGTCAGACTTGAATGAACTGAATGCAATGCCGGCATGTTGCCATGGTAGCTCAGTGGTAGAGCAACTGGCTAGAGACCCGGAGATCCGTAGTTGAAATCCCGGCAATGGCATTGAATTTTTCAGTCTGACTCTACCTATCCGTGTCCTACACACGGTTTTTGTGAGAAAATAGTCAAAGTTGTCACAATCGTTCACAATAATTGGCTGTATTATGAATCCTGGGACTTAAAGTACTTACGACATTTTAAGTCGCCATTGGGGTTGTCATATCAAAATAATTTGAGATCACCTTGTGGTTTACCAGAAAACATGCGAGTCAGTTGAGAAATTTAATGCTATTCCGGCATTTTGCCAAGGTAGTTCAGTGGTAGAGCTACCGGCTAGAGACCGGGAGATCCATGGTTTAAATTCCGGCTATGACATTGAATTTGTCAGTCTGACTCTACCTATCCAACTCCTGTCCTACACATGTTTATTGCGAGAAAACAGTTGAAATTATGTCAATACACAATTTATTAGAACGTACAATGAAGGTGCATTTTAGCCCCATTATATTTTAAATGATTTTAAATGATTTCAGTTAAATATTCACTTTTAGAAAAAAAAAAGTTTCCTGAAAATCAATTATAAGAGATTGTTGAGAACTGACTTTGATTTACGACTGAATGTAGTAAATGTACGAGACATAGAATATATAATGTTACATTAGTATTATTTCCATAAACCTTGCTAGTAGCTTTGCACATGTTTTTTATTTTAAACAGTGTAATACCTTCCTCAGGTCCTGTAGTCTAGCTGCGTAAGAAGCGAAGTGTAAAGCGGTGTGAATGATTTTAATAATTACAAGTATTAGTTTATTTTAACAAACTTAAAACACAATTTTTAATGTTGTAATTAACAGAAACCAATTTCGAATTATACACACAATTCATAAAATATCCGCGACATTTAGAGTAATACTAAAATATAGATGTAGGAAAAACTTTAACCCATTAAGTGCCA
Source organism: Hymenopus coronatus (assembly GCA_030762935.1). Classification (NCBI taxonomy): domain Eukaryota; kingdom Metazoa; phylum Arthropoda; class Insecta; order Mantodea; family Hymenopodidae; genus Hymenopus; species Hymenopus coronatus. The sequence goes on along the minus strand of CM060898.1, from coordinate 82,550,420 downwards.
AAATTATTTGCTGTTAACTTTTTTTTAATACAACACCATTTGATTAATCACTGAAGTCAAAATATGCAAAAAAATGTGTTATTTATATTTTTTAATATGACGGATTTGTAAAAGGGTGTTCCATGCTTGGGACATTGGCAGAATGTGTTGGCAAAACATACATTAAAAGGTGAACTTCCAACTTTATTTTTCATGAGTTTTTCACATGATTTCTAAAGAAACTATGTTCTAATGCAGTGTGGCATAAACATACAGTGTAAAAGTGAACATATTATTGAATTTGAAATGGGCCAAAACACTTATCACGAACTGGAACGTCACACCGTTTGCAGATTCTGGTGATATTCTTCTTGCACAGTGCATATCATCTTTGTGTAGTAATGGGTTGAATCAGATGATTTCTAGGATCAAGTCGCATTTTGGTACTTACTCTACCACCCAGGAGTATGCTTTTTTGAGAACCTCTACATATTGGAGTGTTCTTGCTCAAATTGTCCAATACAATCCTCCTTCGCACATCCCATAGAGGCGCAATTTCTTCATTGTTTGCATTTGGTAAGCCCTCTAGGTGTTGACTGCAACAATATCTATCATTTGGGTAAACATTAACCAGCATTACTTCTTGGACCGGATTCTTATGAGTTAAAGGGGAAATTTTACATATCTAGAAGATCAACTCCTCCTATACCTAGGTATTTTAATGAGCTGTAAAGAATGTAAACTGCATGCGTCTCAAAAAAGAAACATTGGCAGGTAATGGGTTAAGGCACCGCTTTTGAGATGTTCCAGACTGTTCATTTACACAGAGAAGTGTGAGTATACTGTTACCAGATTGAATTAGAAAACTAGTAGTCGTAGAGTACCACGTTATCATCATGTGCTACAGTGTTTAAGATGGAAACAACTTATCACTCAAAATCCAGCTTGTAGGTGACGTGAAAGAAGGATAGTGGAACTTGCTATCTAGATCAGGGATCGGGAACTTGTAGTGGAGGGGAAATATCGTTACAACCTGACTCAACTTCCTTGCGAGTGCAAAACAAGTCAATGTACTGCCGCCCTATTTCGCCATAAACTGCATCAGAGACGTAGCAGGAAAAGTAAGGAATTTTAGTAAAAAAATGTAATTGGCAACATCTAAAGTAATCGATATAACTTTCTTCGCATAAAGTATTATAATTTACTACATACACATCTTGGAATTCTCAGTTTTGGAAAAATTAAATATAATTGGCAACGCTTATTATACCAAAAAATATTACATGGAAGTAAGGGAATTTTTAACTTTTTGCAGGATTATTTGACCTTTGAAATCTCCTATTTTCTACTAGTTTGTTGAAGAACTAGCCGGTTGAAGAAGCAAGGATGTAGAACGGGTAACGAAGAAGATATATCTCCGAGACTCAATGAGTGCCGATTCCAACATAGGGATTAAAGTAATAGCGGAGGCTAAACCACCACATAAACCGAAATATGCCTCTCCAATTACTTTCACAATAGCTTCTTTTTTAAAATATATATCACTAATAATGGTTTAGCAATCCTAATTAACTTGAGGTTTGAAACGAAAGAGAGTGTTTCAGGCTCCATGAAATGTGAAAGTTAATATCTGGCTTCTAGTAATCAGTCACAGCCACAATTTGTTCAGCACACTTCTAAAGCAGCACAGTTTTCACAATGCTTCATTTCAAACTTAAAAAGCGCCAGAAGCGAAATTTGGAAGCCTCATAAAAGCATAACGATGTGCAGATCTATATATGACGCGTATAAAAGTGATGAATGGGATGGCATTATTACCGGAAGTGCATGAACGGAGTTTTACAGTAATCATTAATCAGAACTTCAGAACAGAACGTTATTTCATAAGCATCTGTGAGTTTACACCATTGTTGAAGGGCAGCAGTATTTCATACATAGTTCACAAAGATTCTTTGTCATATATGGTATGTATTCTGTTTGTTAGAGACAGGGTAGTAATTTCCATGCTGCACATCAATACCATATGTGTATAACTTCAATTTATATACACACACAAAGTTGACGATTTAAATTGATACTGAATAATATCTCCAAAACTAAGCATTGAAGATATTAAAGATATTTATATGGCAAATAAAATCTATGCCTTCAATTTTCAAGTCATAGCCTCTTAAGACCTCTTTATTCTGTATGAATTTTGCTGAATTTTGACAAACTGGTAAACCGTAAGAGATAGACAAATACTTACTACACAAAAATATAGATGACGCTTAAACACAACATTTATCTCATTTATGTTTTCTTCATGAAATTTACCATTTTTAGATATTCCTTGTTATTTGTTTCAGGTTCAATATACTTAAGCTTTTCTCACACCGAAAGTTGTAAAATCCTGGCCTTGCATAGAAACGGATTTCAACCACATGGCAACCAGCTTTTAAAAGATTTGAGTATTGCTTTAGCCTAGTGTATTCCTTTATTGTCCTTCTACTTACAAGGAAGCAAATAATTAAGACAATTTCGTTAATGTTTATCTAGATTATCATAAAGTAGAAAGAAGAATATACTTCTAAAAATAATTTGGTACAGCAATTTAGGGAAATACATGTCAATTGAACACACTAAGATTTCTTATAAAAGTAGTTATTACGATATCGTAAAGTAAAAAGTATTACTTTTAATTATGATTTTGAGTAAGCATTCTGAATCATAAAAATTATTTTTGTAAGTGTTTTTAATGTTCCACTATGAAAAACGGTGTAGTTTTCAAGAAACGTTAATATATATTGCATGAAGATTGAGTGTGGAAATTGTTACTCTGTCTCTATCAAGTGTCCTTAGACAAAAGGGGCTAATGCTATATTTTTTTGTTGACAGTACTACACGCCAGCGAATCAGATCAACAGCGCCGACGGCGATCCAGTTCATAGCAACACCCACACCCAGGTCTGATCCGGGTCGCGAGTCGCCGTCTCCGTCTGCTAGACGTCCACGATGACGGCACTCAACGACGCTGCTTCCGACACTACGACTTTCCCTCGCCCTCCGCATGAAGACAACGGCAGCCGCATCTTCTCATCAAAGTGCCTCCGACGACAGACATGATTCGGTCCCGAATTTGTAATTTCAGCAATCATTTCAGCAAAGAGAAAGCACGGTTTCCCAGTGAAATGGTACATAGTTCCAGAGGGTGCAGGGATAGTCCGAGAACTGAGTGTTATCCAGACAGAGTTTCTGTTGAACATTTTACGCGATCGATCTCCGGGAGAACTGGTAGTTCCCAAGTGAAGAAAATATTTTTTTGTTTTCGGCGAATCCTGTTGCGGGAACAAATCTGCTGATACAACCCACATCTTTCTCTAAAATATTGTCAGTTTCGTTGAAAATGATAATACATATTACAACACATATTCACTGTATACAGAGCCGAGAAATAAGAATAGTATGTTTATATTAACTTTATAATTTTAATGTTTCGTATAACTCCATCTTCTGTAGTTTTGCATTTACATCGTTTAATACCTTGAATATATTTTAAGACTTTATTCTAGATGAACAAGATGTGTTTGAAAAATACATATTACCAAAATGATTGCTAATCCATATATACATATTTGACCATTCTTGAAGAGTTCTTTCAATTTTTAATTTCATTTATTTTACCTTCTTTCTTTACTCATTATTAAATAAGGCAAATAAGAGTAATGGGGATGCAGTTGAAATTTCTTGATTACTGTACAAAAAAATACACAATTTTATTGGAAAATAGGTTTCATTTCTGACATATAGATACAAGTAACTAACTAGCCATAAGCATAGCTGAGGGTGTATATTTTCAAATCTATTAAATAACAATATTAAGTGACGTACATCAAAGAAAATTCTTTAATGTTTTAAGAAGCATTAAAGTTATAAAGTTACCAGCGTCATTATTATTGGTGGCCTTCAAAACTGTTTCTTCTGATAATCAAGCGTATTTTTAACGCTCCGTTGAGGTTTAATTACTTTCAGTAGATAAAGCTTCTTTATGCATACACGTAGTTGAGAAATGTAGAATGATTCTAATTGTCTTACTTTTCCAAATGTCTTCGCTCACAACAGACTTAACCGAATTTTAGTTTATTGTTTGCTAAATATTCACAAAATGAATTAAGACTGTATAAACCAGCATTGATGACATAACGTTCCTAATTTTCAAAACACTTTATTGAATAGATTACAAAGAAAATAAGTGAAAATTATATGTTACACAATGTTTGTTGTAGTCACCTTCAGAGATATGTTCTTACTGCACAGTTTAAAGAAGAATGAGAAGGAAAATTCAAATTTGGATTTCAAACACATCTATCTTAGAAGCTTACCGCATCATATGAGAATAAAAGAAATACTTTAAAAATACATTTAAAATACCTTGTTTCTAAATAAAGCAATATCTAAAGAAAACTATTTCATCAATTTTCCTTTATCAACAATTTACTTAGTGACGTTTACCTATTACCATCCTAAGAATCTTTGACGATAATTTAAAAGTAGTAGGGAAAAGTTTGCACGCTAGCAATTCTGAATGACAGGCACAGGGAATAATAATAATAATAATACATTTAAATAATATTAATAACAATGCATTTAAATAAAACAATTTAATGTGTAAAGAAGAAACTTTAGGCTTTAAATCTGAATTAAAGTGTACGTTGGGTCATCAAAAATGCAGTGTTTGCGTTATTGGTCTTAAGATAACAAATCTACTTGCTTTTGTATGTTTCAATATTTTTTGTATCCTTCAGAGAATGTTCTCTTAAAAATTACCTGGTAATAACATACCGTATTATTTTCAAAGGAAAACTAAACATGAAAACGAAATAATCTTCTGTAGAGCTTCCAAATTTCAAAATTAATATGATTATTTTACAGTGTTTGCACTTTCCATCTCATATCCTTCTGCTGCACTTAGGATATTACCTTAAAACTGTTTAATTTTATTTTAAGATTGAAATACATTTTTTAGTATTTTTTGTTGCCCATTAAAGCAATTTTTATCGTAATCAAAACTTTTATTAAATAGTAGCGGGAGTGAATTAATATAGTTCCATTAATTTCGATTAATGTAACTTAAGACGAGCAGTCCTCGGGTAAATTAATTCACGCTGTATAATATTTTATGGTGCTTACACTGTTTGCTCATTCAATATATTCTGCTCTGCATAACAAAAATGTTTTTAACAATTCCATTGCAAAATCCAAAGCTTAACAGCAAAAAACAAAACGAGCAGGTAATTCCCAGACAAAAGTAAATTCCAAATAAAATATAATGCATATTAAGAATTACTTTCATCTGAATGATGAAAAGAGCAGAATAAAATGAAATATATTACTAAGGAGCTGGAAATTACAGATCATATACCCATCAATTTTGTAGAAAAAAACGTTTAGATGAAGGAGTCTGTGAAAAGTATATTCTTTGATGTGTAATCTAAGGATATTCAATTTACTTCGATTACTCAAGCAACTTATGGCAATGCATTCTGAAAATTGATAAAAATGTAAACATTTTGGATTTATTTTTGTATTTTACTATACTTATAATAACTATTTTATTGCTACATGTGTGTTATTTTAATAATAACCACTATAAATCAAAAAGAACCATATTTAAGGTAAACATTATGTTTTGCAGCTCCTTTTTTCAGTGTTTTTTTTTATATTAAAATTATTCTTTAATGTTCTTAAGAGCTTCAGGAGCTATTAAAATAATTGAAAACTTCTGTGCACTAGCTAAACTACTAAAGGTTGAAATAAAAATAATATTTCACATAACTCACACAGACATTGTTTAATGTTTAACCATATGTTTAACACTTTCTTCTCTAAAACGAATTAAGATAATAAAAGCGTGTAAAACAACTCTTTATATTTGCACAGCACCTCAAAATAAAACTTTACAAGCGATACAATAAACCGTAGGGTCAAAAGAAAGCTTGCTTTTCTTAGTCCCATATCAAAAGGTATTACAAATAATTACCTCCATATATTAATAACATATTAATGCATCACGTTAAAATGCTGTGTGTGCTATATATGCATATCTGATTATATGGTTAAAAAACCAAATCAGTTCTTTCAAAGTCTATTCTGAGTAGAGTTTCAGAATTACTATTGTAAACAGTGTTGAGTTAATTATTTAAAATTCGGGAAGGCTATGGATTCTGGTTTAACAAATCACTATTAAGAGACAGGTAATCACTGTTAATCTTTGTTTTTTGTTTTTGTTGTTGTTATTATACTCCATCTTTAACTCCCAGGGTCAATCTGCGGCATTCGCTTTTAAAATATATTGCTTATTTACAATGGTTTAAGTTGTGTGCAATTGTCTCTGGTTTTTTGACTTTAGATTACACGAAAACTTATTCATACTTCCAAACTCTGGGGAGGATATGAAATAGTCTTGGATTGAGAAAAATTCCCAACCCCTGGCCGGGAATCAAACACGGGACCCCTCATATAGAAAGCAAATGTTTTACAAACTCAGCCCAAGGGCTAGCCAACTTTATTTTATTTTTTAGTTCATTGATTTCTTATTTTAAAGCACCTTAGTGTATAACTTCGTTACAAGGATAAATTGTGTTAAATTAAGTATTATTTATATACTTTTTTTACCACGACACGCGACCAACGACTTTACTTTCCTTCCGAAGGTCGCCCTCCACCGGGTTTGAACCCGTGGCCTTAGGAACCAGACGCTGGCATGTTCTGTATAGGAATGTTTTTTATAAATAATTACATGATATATTTTGCTTTTCCTCAGCATGTAATTACGCGGTTACTGCAATAGGTGTGTTGTATATATCTCATTAAAAATGGAGAGACAAATTGCATTTAATTAAATTAGGGCACATGTATTAAACGCACGCACGTGTCTTTCCCTTAAGTATTCATCTTATACAGTACATCTCAGTAATTAATATAACACAAAAACGCTACCATGTAAAAGGTGTTTGTATTTCGTTTAACACCAGAAAGGAAGTTAATATAAGCAGGAACGTACACATTAAATTTAATATTTATTTTTTACTTATGGTTATTTTAATACAGGGTATATAAATTCAAATACTTAAGGGACATTGGAAGTGAAATTTTTATTTTCATCTGTCAGAAAATCGTAAATTGTTTTTTATTGGAAATAGTTGTTGGATCCTTTGGGCATCCATAGAGAATCAACTTTTAGGTGTCCTCTTTGCTTCGGGTTCTACAGCCATTTAAAGAGAGTACAATACACTTGTTTCCTTGCTTTATATTATTTTAAAAATCTTTAATTTTTTTCAGAACTACACATATTCACGCGTCTCAGTTTTGGCTTAAACATAACTAAAAGTTTCCAGAAAGTGCATAAGTATCTATTTTAATATTACAAAGGATAAAATAAATCTGAACCAATATTAATTTTTCGAAAAATATACCTCTATGAAATAATAAAGTTTTTAAAGATTAAAGTTTCTAAAAGTTTAAAAAAATTGTAACAAAATCGTAATGAAAGCTATTGAAATCTGCTCATTTAAAGTTTGTGTGTGCTTTTTAAAGCTACAGCTCAGAAAATGCCTACCAACTCTCTCAAATTTTGAGAATATTTTTGCATAATAACATTTAGAATATAATTTATTTCTTGTAAAGTGTTTATCCAATTTGAATTCAGTTTTATTCTTATTAACATACAGAAATGTGATAGCAGCGAAACTGTCAAAAAACTCTACATAGAAATATAATAATTTGAAATTTCACTCCTAATGTCCTTTAAAAATAAATAGAAACATTAGCAAAAACACCGAATTTCTATGAACACATATTTTCAAGGAGCAAACTTTTGGGTTGTATCAGCAGAATTATTCCTTGTTCATACCTATATTGAGACTGCTACAGTCTTTAACCCATATCAGCCCCCCAGATATAAAAACGAAATAATCAAATGCGTATTTGAAACCTCAATCAAAATAATATTCGTTTTGGATGAAAACAAGCAGCTGTAAGTGAACTATTTTAAGATGTTAAAATAATTGCGTCTCAAATGTAATGAAACGAGGTAAGAAACTATATATATAGAACCCTGCGCTGTAGTGCAAGTAAACTCAGTGAAAAACTGTTCTAGTAATTCACATAAAATCGGTTTCTATTATGGAAATGCAGAGGAAATTTATCAACTTTAAATCAAACCCGCATGGAATGCAACCGGAAGCAGCGCACCCTCTGTTTCAGGAAGTGACGTCACATCCGTAACCGAAATTCTAAAATAAGAACAATCGTAGAAGATAAGTGGCAGAAAAGGTTTTCAATAAGAAGACACAAATAAATATGTGATGGTAAAGAAAGAAAAGAACGACTGACTTAATATCTCGGTCCAAGAGCATCTACTGTGGAGCAGGTCTCTGAAAAATGCTAAATTGTATATATTATAGGAATTAATCAGGCTGGAAGGAAATATCATAAAGCATAATATAAATACCAAAGCTTACTTACATAACTCATTTAAAATAAAAAAAAATGTCGTGTCACGACATTTTCTAGGTGTTCCAGAAACAAACTATTCTTAAAAAAAAAGGTTTCTTACTTACACCATGCTAATGGAGATAAATATAAGCAGAAGGGAAATTCACTGGGCTAAGTCGATTACTTTTTAAAACGTGGTGATTATGTGAAATACTTGAAATTCGTTTCTCTTTGTATCACCAGAGTAAAACAATAGATGACTACTCTTTTGAGAAAAGTTTAACTATTTTAAAATTGAAACCAAAAATTACAAATTTTGTGTAAATGGTTATCTTCCCAAAAATGAATATGAGCATTATTGAGTTACACATTTTTGTGTAGTAAACGATTGGCTATCTGTTACAATGGTTTACAAATTACATAAAAATCATTGATAATGAAGAGGTCTTCAAGGCTATTTTCAGAAAATTCGAAATATATATTTCGTTTGTTACAAAATATCTTAAATATATGGTACTCAAATCAAAACTGTTAGAGCCATTTATGTTAAAATCAAAATTATCGAGAATTATTGAACGCATAGGGTAGTTGGTGTTTGGGCAATTTTCCTGAAAATCTTAGTGTTGCATACTTAGACGATTCTGAACTTTAACACAAAGTATGATATTCAACCGACTTTTTGTTTTTGAGTTAATTCACACACACACACGCACGCACACTCACACACTCCACATGGACCTTTCTCTTTTTTTTTTCCCCAGTGAAATACACCTTGAACTTTTGAATGGAATATAATAACTTCTCTCTGCTATTTACATTGTAAATACGTGCTAGAGAAAGAAAAACACTACCACTAATATTGCTGAAAGCAAGACAAACTGAATCCCTTACAGGCACCCTTTTATAGTGGGCGTTCTTGGAAGATAAATTTGATGTGCCACGTTCCCAATATTTCTCTTCTTATGTTACAATAAGTTATTCTTTCAAGATTTATTCGTCTCTCTAGTTCACGCTTATTAAGATAACAAGTTGGCATAAATTGTTTTATTCTAGCTTATTTCCTCGTAAAAGAGGAGTAGAGAGCTTATTGTATATTATCTTTATAGACAAAAAGTTAAAAGCCTGTAGTTATATGATGGTTTTGAAATTGTTCTATTTGCTTGCTCTAAATTTAACAAAAACATTAACGACTCACCATCTGAGAAAAGTATTGGAAACTTATACCTATAACAAGCAATACCTCCATATTAATTCCACAAAAAAAAAAAAAAAAAAAAAAAAAACGTTTTGGACATTAACTGTGAGTTTTGAAAAGATAAAGAGGTCTTCAGGGACTACTTCCTGCAAACTCCAGATATACATTTTATTTGCTATGCTTATATCGTATTTTAATCAAAACAATTAGTCTTTTTTAAGAAAATACAACTTTTGAAAATTTTTCCATGTAAATTGTAGTTTGGGGTGGGGGATTTTCTTGAAAACCTTTGTATGGTGTCCTTGGAAGATGACTTTCCCTTTTTGAGTAAGCCGTTCACACATACACACACACATACGTATACACCAACTCTCGCATAGATTTTTTTCTAATATTTTTTCAGGGGATTCTAAAACCTGTTTCTCCAATGAAATGTCTGTTTCGAAGTGTAGTTTGAAATGCTTATATATACACCAAGTACAGAAGGTAAAAACATTTTTTTATTTTTTTTAAACTACCTTAGTTATTAAAATTGCATGAAAGAGTGTGCATTGATTTAAACTGAAAAATCAAATGTGACATAGTCTTAAATACTTTATATAATTGAATGGCTTCGTTAGTATATATTTTTCTCTGTTAATTTAAAAGAAAGTGATATTTTACAGAACTAATGTACGCTATAACGGTATATCTTAAGAAAGCTCTTAAGATTTCAGCCTACCGGAGTGTACTTTGAATTTAAAGACTTAAATGAAATGTATTTTATACAGTTGTTAATGCATAGCTTACTATTGAAAAGAGATCTCAGATACTAATTTCATTTTTATTTCCTTCCAGCCTTATTATACCTCTATAATGAGGAGTAAGCAAATGTGTTCAAATAAAGTTTAAAAAATAATGGAAACGACCTTATTAGAACATGGTGACTCTCAAAGCATAAGGAATATTTCTGTGTATATAAGATTATTATGTTATGAATAGGAATAATGTTATATAAGAATACATTGAATTATTATTTTAATAGCAATGCAGGACTATGAATTATGTTTTAGTCATATATTGTTGGAAGTCAACTAAAATTGTTAACTACCTTTTATGAATGACGTTCTTGAATGTAGTTGCTCTGATTTTAGTTCTGAAAATCTTTATTTAACATAATTTAAATTTTCAATATATCTTCTGTAGATAATTAGATGTAAGCTAGTAACTTTTTTCATGATTCCCTTCGTAGTTATTTTGGTTAAAAGCATAATGCTCTTAATTTTATAGCTTAATATTGAGCATACCCAGTCTGGCGTAAATTTCACCTCTATGCTGCGCTTTCTAAAGTTCATTATTTCAGATGTAAAGCTCTTCGCGCCTGCGAGAGGGAAACGGCGGCCTCGAATTTTAAGATGTGGGAGAGTGTACATTTGGGTAGAAAGATCAGGAGTCATAAGCTCGTAAATACGCAAGGGTGCGAGTAAACACGGAGCTTTTATTGTATAAAGAGACAAACTATGGTTAGGATGAAAGAACCCCAAAACTAGGCCCTTTCGGTGGACGTCGGTCTGTACGTCTCACAACGTCAGCAGCTCAGATGAACAAGGCTTCTGCGACCTAGTTATTGGAGCTTTTATAATAAAAACGCATGCTTATGCCAGTATTGCTTTTAAAAGGACACCGCTATGTCAGAATTTCAACATCTTGGCCACTAGTGTCGATTGCTGAAACTACTGAAACATTACTTCTTGCTAAATGAAGTATAATTTATCAAAATTACTACATTAGCTAGCTTCAGTATATCATTTAACAAAAAATCAGTGTTTTAATGTTGCGAGGCGTATGGAAGATAATCTAATTTAAACTATATTTTAAATGAATGTTTACCTAGTCGCTATTTATGTTAAATTACTCGTAATAAATTAACAAAAATGTCACCGATTTCTGTAAAGGAAGTTTTAATTTCTTTTTGAAATATTGCCTCTGCATATGAAAATTACAAAAATGATTAATTCTAAACCTAAAATGGAACTGTTTTTGTTACATAACCGCAAATATACATTGTTATTAAACGTTACGTAATATATTTAGAAGCACTAGAATTAATCTCCACGTTTAACTTGAAACGAAATGTATGATAATTGAACTGTATGACATACGAAGCAAAACGTTGATTTATGTTACATATATATACACTCAAAGACAATTAGAATGTGAATGTAGGCCATTCATGTAATTGTTGAGTTCTTAGGGATGAAAGAAGTATCTTAAAGGGGGGAGTTTTCTAGGTTGTCTTTCTTTCATGCCAATAAACCAATTGATAATCCTCTACAAGGTAGCCCCAAAACAAGGATTTTAATAACACATAGAACCTTATGTCCTGCTTCGTTGTGATGGTAACCAGGCAAAAACCTACAAATCCACATCCGCTCTTGAGTTCTTTTCTGTCCCTCTTCATAGCTCGAAGGCATGAGGCAGTAGCTCCTACGTTTTCCTTCTTCGCGCACAGATATGTTTCCGCTTAATTGTTTGGATGTAATTTAAACATCTAAATTCAGCTTTAATACAACTACAAATCTCGTGTGTTCCATTCCCATGACTCTCTATACATCTCTACAAAAAATTACTGTTAAAAAGTTTATTCTTCTATTTACTTGATGCGAATCGAGAAAAATTAGCAGAATCGTCCTATCACTTGCGTCCCGTAACTAGAAGAGAAATAAGGGAGTACCACAAACTAAAGTGATAGTCAAAAGCTGGTTGCTATATGATTGAAGTTCCTTTGTTTGTATGGACAGGAGTTGACAAATTCCCATATGAGAAAAGTATAAGTATTTTATAGCTGAAACCAACAACATGAAATATCTCAAAAACGATCAGCTCCGCGAATATATATAACATAAATTGTGTATTTAAACAAGCTCTACATTTTCTTTTAGGTAAGTTTTTGTCTATACCTTACGGTTGACCAGTAATGCTAAAGTCATTCAGAATAAAGGCGCCTTCAGGGACCATTCCCAGAAAATGTAAGATATACATTTTATTTGTCATATAAATATCTCCAATATACATTTAAATCAAAATTGTTAGAGCTACATATTTTTGAAATAATCAAAATTTTCGAAAATTTTTCCATGTAAAAGGGTAGTGAAACTCTTTGTGTCACATCCTTGGTAGATACTGAACTTAAATACCAAGTTTTTGAGTTATACTGCCCACACACACACATTTTTATTAGTGTCAAAACATATATTTCCGTTGAAATCACGGTATAGAATTTTTGGGTGCAATACAGTACCTTCCCTATGCACTATGTACATAGTACACGTAGAGAAAGTAAAACTGAGTGAAGTCAGGTTTCACTAGCTTCGCCGAACAACTAGATAAAATACCAAACAATTCTTTTATTCAGTGCAAACAGTTGAGTGCAATGAAAGCGTTACTGGAACTGCGCTGTTTATCTTGCTAATGAGCCTACGAATTCTCTGTAAAGAGACATGTGAAATAAAAATTCCAATAATATTAATTATTTCTTCTCAGAACATAGTGTTGGTTTAATTTTCAAGCTTTCAACGACGTACTCTGTACTCCAGTTCCCTGATGATGGCAACAGAGTACGCTGTTGAAAACCTGGAAATGAATCCAGTACTTACCTGCTGACGTCCCGAGAAGAAAACACTAATAACCAGCGCCAGGAAAGTTTCAAGTGCTTGATTCCAATGATACTTGAGCGAGTGAATCACCACAATGAGATATCATTGCTGCTGAAGACAAGTAAGGGACTTACAGCCGAGCTTAAAATGTCCTGTGTCTAAGAACGATTGTGCAAAGTACAGCTATAATACTGTTATACTTATACCTATAACTTTCAAAGATGTCAATGAAGACTTCATCTTTGCTGGATTTTGCTCTCGACTTGTTTGAGAGTAGAATTGATTTGAGAAACGCTATTATCATCCTAGAAGAGGATGTTTCAAAACGAATAACATCTTGCATATTGCGCGGTGTCCGAAAGATATCTCCTAGAACAGAGATGGAGAAGGAAAGAGAGGGTACCTTCATCTTGTTCTCTGCACTGTCTTACTTCTCGCTTTAAAATTGCGCACACAAAGGGACATTAAAATGAGTGTTCGCGGTTAATCTTTGTGCACCGTGATAGCGGTTCAACTTGACAGCCATATATCATTATATGCTGAGCTAGAGGACGTGGAGGGAGATGACATGAAATGACGAATGCATTGAAATGGGATGTCATTGAGTTATAATCATGTGGCCAAATTTCTAGTCCTTGCCCCTCTGGATATTAATCGATTCCGGAATACTGAAGTTTCTGTTGCAACGTAAAGACGAAATATGTTCCATTATGAATATTCAAGTAAGCCTCGGTCAGAATATGCTATAGATAGTTTGCCCAACTTTTGTGCTCTTCTAAATAGCTTCCGCTCTTGATTCCATCTCAGTATATTGTGACAGTTCAAAGATTCTCGCATTAGTTTTGCTATGCGGCCATCGCATATTAAGATCAGGAAGAGCGGTGCGACGTCATAGGAACCTTCGGGACTCGAGACGTCTCTTTTTTATAGTGTTTAACGCCCGCTTTTACTACTATGGCACACAGGCGATGACACAGATGATACATGGAACGAAGATGGAGTACCGGTGGAATGGGATGGCGGGGTTAACTGGAGAACCCGGAGAAAACCCGTCCTGCGCTGTTTTGTCCACCATAAAAACAACGTGTGGTCCTTGGGATTGAACCTAGAATCTAACTCTCGGCCACGGCGCGGTCCTCAAGAGGTCATGATTATTCTCGACATTCGAGATGTTTCTCCAAGCTATGGCTTCCAGAAGCGTCCAGGAAGTTATTTTAGCTATAAAAGGAGGAAGGAATGCAATACACTGTTGTGTTGTGCATTGAGCGGAGTCGTGAGTGACTGGAGTGTTGGCGCACAGTGCTACGCGAGCCATAAACTGTCTACGTGTCGAAATGTTGAGTGAATTATTTGCAGCAGTATTTGAATTTGTAACCTATTTTAAGCCAATAAAGACATTTGGATGACTTGTTGGTTCCGAGGTAAAGTTTTACAAACAAGAGGTCTCTAGATAGATTCCTGTCGAACATTCATTTTGGTTTTTGGGTTTTTCGTGGTTTATTCAGTCATTAGACGAATGCTGAAGTAGTTTCTCATTTACCACAATTTACCTTCTCTAGACTGCTTTTAGGTTTTGCGGCAAGTAGCCCGAATGCGTACTCAAAAGACGCTAGAGGGCTGAGTAGTTCCAGAGAGTGTTTATTGCCCTCTTCAGGCAGCTGCAGAAAAGGAACAGTTTTTTTTTTTTTTTTTTTTTTTTTTTAAGCCAGGAAATGTTGAAAATTTCCGGCCTTCTGTATGACCTCTCCGTCTGCGGCCTGTAGCCTCCTGTATTTCTTTCACTTAATCAGCAGCAATTGATTTCTCTCTGCGCAAGGTGTTCCTCTCTGTTTAATATCCAATACCAGTCATGGGGAGCTCGAAAAGTAGGGGAAATAAAAATATTCTACCATTCCACTTAGCAGGTAGTAGTCACCCGGTTTAAAACGCAAATGTCAAGTATTTACGACATTGTGAGACGTATTCTATTTCTTAATAATTTGAGAATTGTAGTTCACCAGAAAAAAAAAAAACGCGAGTTGGTTGGGAGTTTAATACCGTGTCGGCGTGATGTCATTGTAGCTCAGTCGTTAGAACAGCTGGTGAGAAATTAGGAGATCCGTGGTTCAAATTCCGGCTATGGTATTTAATTTCTCTGTGTGACTCTACCATTTCAACTTGCCGTTAGGCCTTTGAGGAAATTCCAGATAAACTGCTCCTTTCTAAATGTATAAATTATTAACTATTTTTTACGGAGTCCTTAGGAATTAAGATTATCTATTATTGGTGTATTTCATAGGTGTGGAAAAACCTTACCTCTTCAACGTTTCAGAGTTACTACAGGTTTCTGGATTTTTTTGGGTACATTTAACTAATCCATCTATATAGTCTCTGCAGCGAAAATACCTCTATTAACTGTAAGGCGACAGATTGGATCCCTTTGTACCGTGGTTTATTTTTCAGGGTTGTATTGAGCAATACTGCCGCTTCTTAACGTTTTGTTTCCTATTCTTATTATTTTTTTAAGCAGATATTAATAACATTGCATTGGCTCGTCCTTTATAAGGCCCATGAATTTACAAATATGATTGCAGAGACTTATAATGTTGGTAAATAATTCCACCATTCTAGAGCTTTATGGTGTATCAGGTGCTATTATAAGTAGAAAATATGATTTTTGTTATTCCATCTGAGCTATTATGAGCTAAAGGAAACATTTAATGCATTCTATTCACAGGAATCTCCACACACTCTAAAGTTACAAAAGATTACTCACTTATTTATATCCTGGTAATCGAGATAAACGTCGTTTTCTACGGCCAGAAATAAAAAAAAAGAGCTGAAATGAAATATAACTTTCCGTTTGAGAAAAGTTTAAGTAGATTGAAATTGAAACCAACAATAAGAAATATCTTGGAAACGGTTAAACCTACAAACAATCAGTATGATATAAATTGTGTGTTTTGGGGAGATGTACATTTTTATGCAGTAGGTTTTTATCTATCTCGTACGGTTTACCAGTTATTCAACATTTATCGAGAATGAAGAGGTCTTCAGAGGCTATTCTTAGAAAACTAAAAATAAATAAATATTTTATTTATGATGTAAATAGTTTCAATTTTTCAGAACACAATTTTTTAAAATATTTGTTCATGCAAATGGTAGTTTGAGAGACGAGATTTTCTTGATGATTCTTGTGTGGTATCCACGCAAATTTCGTATTTAACAATATTTTAGTTTTTGAGCTTTACTGTCCACAGACATACACACACACACACACACACACACACACATATATATATATATATATATATATATATACTGATTTTTTCCTAAATGTTTTCAAGGGTCCTCATGTATTTTCGGTGCATTCTTAGTGTAAACATTTCGGGTGCAATACAATACTTTCTCCATACACTACGTATATAGTACGTGTAATGCAAAAAATTTTAATTACTTATTATCTGTTAACTTATAGAAAGCAATTAAATGATCTTGTGATTAGTTCAATATAATATTTCTAACATTTCGTAAGGATACATTACGATATTGTGGCTTATTTATCTTCAAATTACATAGTTCAATAGGAATGTGTTTAGAGTTTTGTATACCTCTCAAGATTCTTAGACTTCTACATCATTCAATCACTTTGCTTCTGTAATATACACTATTAAGTTGAGCAATTATGTAACAAGAACTTCATTCATTTTCATAATTCACTGTGAAGGATATTTTAATTAATTGGTATAAATAAATAATGGTGAACTTATTTATTGTATATTGTATATGATATATAATATATTGGCTGCTCTTACACATATTCTTAATCCACACTGTACAAATATAAATTATTTTTATGTTTTAGTATATAACAATAACATGAGTAGCCTTTAAGAGTATCCTTCATTTTGATTTCTAGAAGTGTACAGTAATTCACAAAGATATCTTAAGTTCAGAGACTTTTAAACAGAGATGCTCGGTACCGCACGGGAAATCCATAAGCTCTTCCCAAATTTGGTGGGCCTCAGTTTCAGAAATATGAGTTTTCCATAAGAGAACTGTGCTGTATAACATATGAACACAGTTTGTTTAGCTGGAAGTACTTTCTCCAAATGGATACCAAGGACTTGTATTTTTATAATTATATTTTAAATTAGGTTTGCTTTATCTAACCTCAGAAATCAAAATAAGTGCTAATATAATAAAGTCATGGTGCCAAAATAAATTAGTTGCACCTCGTTATGGAGTCATTTGATTTCGTATGTAATGCTAGGTGTTTGGGTAATAATTTTATAGCAGAAAACTCTTTAGCATGAAGACGAAGCTCACCAAAAAAAAAAAAAAAAAAAGAAACGTATATCAAACTATGATGACTGTTAAAAATATAAATAATAGATAATTATTGTTAACCTAATCGACTTTTCAATGTGATATAGTAAGAAATAAACAAAGATAAGAACTCCTTCATTGGTGATACCGTGGTGGTAGCTACGTATAAGTGAAGAATGTGTGTCTAACTGTTAAAATGTTGTGAAAGTGACAAATTTTCATTATGTACTTCTTAAGATAAACTTGAAGGTATGATAATAACATGTCTACAAAGAAAAAATAATCGGCATGGAAGACTGTGTGATGAATGTTCTTTTTTGTTACGGGAAAATTCATATCGTGTTTTCGGGGAATGTAAAGACCATCGTTTTAGGGGGAAAAAGACTCTCAGAGAAACAGTGCAACTTATCCTCGTGTTTTAGATGTTTCCATTTATCGTTATAATTATGGTATTAATATTATATATAATCATAACACTCACTACATTTAGTCATCTTTTCTCTATCTGTGAGTCTAGCTATCCTTGGCTACCCTACAATCTTACCTACCTCTTGTTCCTGGTGTTTTTGTATGATAGATGCTACCCTCACCAAGGCTTCTGGCGAGAAACAGTACTGGAGAAAATGCCTTAGCTATGTATACGTAACTCAACAGTGAATATATTTGTTTTATATTTATGCTAAAATCTGTTCCTTTTATTCTTTTGTGACTAAAACAAGAGCTTATTTGACATCGATGATCAGAAATACAATGCATATGTATATTGTCGCAACCGCCTTTTCTACTAATAACTCGGGGAACTCGCTGTGGCTGCGAAAGGCAAATACAAAACTATTCTAACTGGATGCGACATGAGGGACGTATCCCCCATGCTAACTTTTGGGAAATTAGCAAACTCAGGAGTAAAACAAGGAAATGTGGGAACAAAATCAAACTACTAAATTAAAACATGTTAATTCAAGAGTAATTCCAGCTAATTGATTTATTTTACCTGTTATGTTGACGCTGGATGATGCGTAGCCAAAATCTGGGTGAATACTATAGCTCCATTATTAATTACATGATTACTAAAAACGTGCGATGCGCACCCCACGGCGTCCCACTGGCAAAGAGGCCGAAAAGCCACGCTCCCGTGGTTATATTAAACTAACCTTTTCTACAGTACAGCCAAAACAATAAAAATTAATTAGTCAATCATGCCACAATTAGAATGTGGATCCTAACGCAGTAGTACCACATTCTGCATGTGACAATATATGATTTGTCATAATTTACAATACCTAAGGCAGAAACATTAATTAAAGTTATTTCTTTCAAATATTTAATTAATAGTACTACTCCGAGCTATGAAAAAATTAGTAAAAAAGATAATTTACAACAACAAAAAGATTGTTACTAACCCTCTACTACGTACTGTTACCATTTCACATAAGAAAGATTAGTAAACTTTTAATATATTTCACTGTTTTTGTTGTTATCTTCATATTATACTGGCATTTAAAAATAAAATTAAAATATTTGTAGCTGTC
Organism: Hymenopus coronatus; assembly: GCA_030762935.1. Classification (NCBI taxonomy): domain Eukaryota; kingdom Metazoa; phylum Arthropoda; class Insecta; order Mantodea; family Hymenopodidae; genus Hymenopus; species Hymenopus coronatus. Next base: position 82,531,299 of record CM060898.1, on the reverse strand, counting down.
TCATATTATAAGCAAGATCCGTGAAGTATAGCCCCGTATCATCCAAAGCACCAGTTATTTTATGTGGAACCACCCCGTCCTTTACCACAGACACACTAGATCGCGGTCGCTGGGATTCGAACTCTCAACGATTGGCTTTTAATGGATGGCCAGCCCGTTGCTATCGTCTTAGCATCATGGCTATTTGAACCCCTTACATTAAGGTGTTTACTAAAGGGATATCTAAACCTATTCAAAAATTAGAAGAGTGGAATATGTAGGAAAATAATTATTGCAATAGAGTGTTAAGCAGATATTTGCAAGCCGTCAGCTAACTCAATTTTTGTGTATCGTGAGAGCCCTTGCTCGCTTTTCCTTCTCTCTGCAATAAAGCGCATTTAAGTAAAACACAAAGTACGTTGTTAATTTTCCACCTATATTTATATTTTACCAAGAACCTGCGCTATGATGCAGTAGGATAGAGGGTGGTTCGGTCGTTCCCGGCCACGAAATGCGCCCGGATTCTCGATCCCACCCATTGGGTTGCGGATTTTAAGTCCACGAACATAAGATTGTGCCCTCTCACCTTCATGAGGAAAGTGAGGAGCTGCGAAAGCCAACATTCCGGCTGGAGTATGTATTATACTGGCCACATCACCTCCCCGTATTGATTCGATGATAGCCCAACTCGATCCTGTGTAAGTGGGCGTGAAGCCGGCAGTCGGGTTGGTAGCTCCAGGATAACAAGGACTCGGCGGCACGGCATTATTATAAGTAGCAAGGTGGTGAGCTATTAGGCTCCACAAAGCACAATCATACAAAATACTATGTGCTGTACTCCTGACACAGTTGAGAATGTAAAGTGAATGGGTGCCTACTAAATGTGCACTTTTTCTTGGGCTAGGAGAAGCGAGGGCCGGGAGGAAAACGAGAGAGCTCACTTGCATGTCTCTCTGCAGTGTAGTCATCAAAAGTTTTTTTCTTTGGGACCCTCAGCCATTATGGTGAATACATCTATCTCGAACCAACCGAATTATTCAATGAAACACACTAAACGAGCGCATGCGTTAACTGTGGGGTCTACAAAATGAAACCTCAGCATTGAAGCCACTATATGGTAGGGTGTACTGTTGTCGCTCTGGTCTGCTTCCGAAATTGCGCGAAATCTACCGAATGAAGACCAGGAACCGAGCCTCCAAGAAAAAGTACACGCATAGCTTGTCCTCACTCTCTCCTATAAAAACAGAAAGGTATTGTTAAGGGATGTAATTCTGGAAGAAGCCTACTTAATTTTCCAGTGCTGAGACTCCAAAAATGTGCGGTTTCCGTAAGATTTTGGTGAGGGTAACATCTATATTTGTGTGTATGTGCCGTCCCGTTAAGATTATTGAAGATTAACTAAAAATGGCGAATTGAAACGTTCTTTCCAAAGCCTAACATCAAAATTGGTAAAAAATTATCAAGAAGTACCTCTGGCATTATTTGAGATTCTTTCTTTTACTTCATGACTACATAAAATAGCAGTAATGAGACAAAGCTTAACGGATTGATATATTTATTGCGAAGTCACAATCAAAGATCTTTTCCCTTCATTTCTTGTTCATCTATGAACGCTATCATGACAAATAAAAAAAATATGACTATTGTTCAATATTTAAACAGTTCAGTATTCATAATACCACACTACGGAAACAAATAGCTCTAATGCATATGGTTTAAAAAGTGCAAATGTTTCAAATTACCTGTTAGTATGTTTTGTATAATATACTAATAATCAAACATTATACCTCATCATGGTCTACTTTATTTTCCTTTAACTACCCTTAAGAACAAATACATTTCTATATATCATAGCTCAAAAACGTATAATAACCGGATAATAGTAGCTGATTAAACGCCACATTTCTTCACAAGTATGGTGATTTTTTAAATAGAAAGTATTAATTTGAATATTCACCTTCTTATTTTCGTAAAGTACCTAACAGTCTAATTAATTTTACTACAAAACTGAATGGAATTAAAATTATTGCGACTAATAACACGATTAGGGCCCGCAATTGGGAGGTTGCGTATTCGACCCCCTTGGCAGGTCTGCCTGACCCATGGGTTTTTCGAGGGTTTTAGTTGAGTTCGCAGGAGATTACGTTTATTACTGCCCAGAATTTACCGGTCCAGCTTTCCTGTTTCCATCGTTTCCTCGTCAACTCTTTCAGGGTTGAAGGACCATGCGTCGGTGTTCGGCGGGTTGCAGCTGGATGGTGGTTAAAGGTGTGCCCTGGCATCGCCATCGGGAACCCACGTTTGGGACCCGCCTTTGGGTTTCAAGGCACTCTTTGGGGTTTTCTGGGAGGATTTGGGTCCATGAGCAGGTTTTAAGGCGGAGTCAGAAGCGTTCCAACTACAACCATGCATCCGTGTGTCCATCGTCATGCGATCTGGCGCCCTTCGGATTTCTCACCTCATCCCTCCCTCACTGGTGTCACGTAAGTGGCAGAGGCCACACGATCCCTTTGTCCGGTGCACTGCCCCCTGTCCGTGACTAATCATAATCATAATCATAATACTACGATGAATAGTTGTAATATTTATATTTTCCAGTTACTGCCTAACTCAGTGAACAATTAACACATAAACTTAGACAACGTTTAAAGAGTACATGAAATAAACATTAAAAATATCGTTAAAATCATTAATATTGATTTAAGGGAAGATAACTAAAGGAATATTTCACATTTGCTTTAGAACTAAGGAGTTCTTGTTATGCATGCTGGAAATAGTATGAATAATGTAAATAATAGTTGGATCATAGGCGATACAAATTAATTTTACATCAATGTCTAAGTTATAATTAGCTATAATAATGAGATTTTTGGAACTAAATGTCCATTTTTTATTTTAAGAGAAGCTGGAATGTATCCTCATTACAAGAAATGCATTAAACTTTAGTGATTTATAATTATAGACAACGTATTATTCGTTCTGTGACTTTAAATAAAGCATTTTAGGGCACATTTTGTCATAAATCCTATTTGACATATTTTATGTGTGTTTCAAGTCTCTTTAGCAGTGCATTTGTTGTTTATATCAAGTTTAATACGTATTTTAATATTGCTACAGCAGAGAAGTGAGCAATTTGGGGTCTAATTTAAAACTTGTGTATTGTGTGCCATCCATGGATAATTCTGTGCCCAAGCATAAGATATAGAGAATATCTCATAAGAAATCTCAGTTTTTAAGTTGTATTTCAAATGTATTGTTGCAACAAAATGATTCTAATCTGCAAAATTAAGTTCACTTACTATACTCTACAGTCCTGAGCCACCTTTCAGCGAGGTTTGATACCCCGCAAGAGTAGCAGTTTCTGCGTTTTCATGTGAAGAATCCGTTGATACTTATTTCAGCAGATTCAATGTTTTCAAAATTTCATATCATTGTCCAGCTGCAAGATAACTCTGTTTCTATTAAACCTTCTATGTACATTGTACATTTTTGGTAGAGAAAATAATAATAAAACTATATAGAGTGATTTGTGTAGAACTGACACATTTCTTTCTTTAGTTATTCCGTTGGAAATTCATTCAATGAGCTAATTTTAGCACCAAATTAAGCAGAATGTTCTGAAGTTTTGATTCCTTGTCCTAGATGCGTAGATGTTTGTTTTATTCCTAATTGCATTGTTGGGAGCTGCTTCAACATTTTGTTCTTGTAGTCAACGTGAAAATTCAGTACGATGTAGAGCTGAGTCAAGGATATTTTCAGCAAGATGGCACTACATGCCACACATCAAATGAATCCATGAACCTAATTGCAAATTTCTTTGACGACCGGATAATTTCCAGTAACATGTGGCCACCGAGATCTCTGGATTTGACATCGCCAAACTTCTTTCAATGGGGTTACTTGAAAGACAGCGTTTACACCACACGTCCCCAGACATTGGACGATCTGCAGCACAACTACACAATGGAGATTCAAGCTTTTGACAACAGAATCCTCCAACGAGTGGCCAGTAACATGGAAATACGTGTTGAGTTGTGTATTATGCAGGATGGAGGACATTTTCAACATTTGCTATAGAGGTAAATAATCTCCCAAAATTCCTCTACAATTTAGGTATAATAAGTTGTCGCTAACATAACACGTTCTGAAACAATGAAAGAAATATGTCAGCTCTACATAAATCACCCTATATATGTATGATACATTTCCAAATAAGTATCGGCTTTGCATATAAGACCACCTTATAGTAGGAGGGTAGATAATAAATCAATACGTGAGAATAGAAAATCATTTTGGTGATCGATTTTGTAATTTCTTTTCTTATTCATTAACCTTGTATCACTCCAACGGCACGCCCCACAGTTTTAGAACGGCTGGTCTAAATCTCATACGCCAAGGGTTGAGAAACGTATACTTAAAATGTACAAATGTCTTATGGAAGGTACCTATAGTATTTTAAAACATTAAATACATTAAAACGAAGATCGTTTATAGAAAGATAATGGAAAAATCAAAATAAAACATTGAGTTTTTCATATCCATTACATATTATTAAAGATTGCAAATAACAATAGGTACATAAGCGGAAAAGAAAGAAAGGTGCATAAAACTGCTATCAATCAAACAGAATTAATAGCCTATACATATAACTCCTCACATAAATATAAAACTTTGGAAATCACTTAAAACAAATTTTCCTACCACACACAAGTAAGCTAAAGCATTTAGATGTGGGTTTTAAAGGAATAAATGGTCTTAGTTGCTGGTATTGAAAAATGTATAATTTTGTGGATAACGAAGTTGATTATTAATGATTTTAGACGCTCGTTAAGACTGAGTATACTGGCAGTAATCAAGCTCTCCAAATTAAAACGAAATTAACAGAAACACAAGACTAAAGTGACTTGAATACGCCATTAGTAGAGTCAGGTATTTTTCAAGCTGAAGGTAATGAGGATATCTTCGATATCCAACTTATTTTTTTTTTAATTCATAGATTAGAGTGATATTTTTTGACATAATACAATTGGAACGAACTGCAAAGTGGGATACTATAAGAGAAAAATTTCAGAAATTATACACCCTGTGTTGTGTTATAGTGAATTAAAGATTTTATCCGTTCTCCTCCAAAGACATTGCCGCCGCCACCACCATTATCGTAATCATCTTTATTATAGAAAGTATGGTTATAGTAGGGTTGAATTCACGCGAATGTAGTTTTCCGGTGATGCTAGGCAAACACTAGAATGGCTTCCTAACTACCGTTTTCCTTTTCATAGTTTCCCTTTCATCTCCACATGTCTTAAGTGTTCTTTTGGGTTTCACGGTGTATTCATTGCCGGGAGATATGGCGAATCTTTCTCAAAAAATCTGATGTGTTTCCGTCACATGACTTTCTCTACATCTCTGCAACAAATTATTGCTAAAAAGCTTATGCTTCTCTTGCCTTCATGCTAATCGAGAAAAAATAGCAGAAATAGTCTTACTACTTGCTTGCTTGTAAGTAGAAGAGAAATTAGTGAGTGCTATAGGTTAAAGTGATAGTCAAAAGCTGGTTGCTATGTGAATGAAGTTCCTTCGTTTGTATGGACAGGAGTTGACAAATTCCTGTCTGGGAAAAGTTAAGTTTTTCAAAGCTGAAACTAAAAACAAGAAATATCTAAAAAACGATCAGCTCTACAAAAAAAAAAAATGTATACAACATAAATTGTGTGTTTTAATGTGCTCTACATTTTTGGTGCTGTAAGTTTCTTACGGTTTAGCAGTTATTTGCAAAATTCCATAAATTTCATCCAGAATAAAGTAGTCTTCAGAGGCTATTCCTAGAAAATTGAAAATATAGATTTTATTTGTCAGGTAAATATCTTTATTATTTGACATTTTAATCAAAATCGTTAGAGCCATTTTTCAGAAAATAAAAATTTTCGAAAAAATTTCCATGTAAAGGGTAGTTTGGAGTGGGGGGATTTTCTCAAAATCTTCGTGTCGCATCTCCGCAAGATACTAAACTTAAATATCAAGTTTGGTATTTTACCGACTTTTCTTTTTGAGTTTTTGTGCTCACTGACACACGGACAAACTGACTGACACACACACACACACGGACCTTTTTATGAAAATGTCGTTTTTTGGATACAGGGGACCCTAAAACATATAGTATTGGTGAAATCTCGATATCGAATTTTTGGGTGGAGTGCAATATCTTCTGTAAACGTTATGTAGTACATGTAGAGAAAGTAAAAAAGACAAAATTACTCTGAAGCTTACTACTCGATGACGTTAAGTGTTCTTCAAACAAACAATTCTTACTAAAGATTATTTTTATCTGCATAATGCCGATGAAGATAAAAATAACGAGAAATGGACTTATTCATAGTTCCTTATAAGTAGGACGGAAATAAGGGAATGCAGTAGAATAAAGACACAGTCAACTCCTTTAAAATCCAGCAAGCCCGCCTGGGTAGTGTGGTGGTAGCATGTCTGCTTCATATTCAAAAGGTCGTGAGTTCGATTCTTGCTTAGGGTAAGTTGCTCGATAAGGTTTTTTTCGGGGTCTTCCCTTATCCTGTGAAGACAAATGTCGAGTAATTTTAAGTTCCATGGACCCCAATATCATTTGAGCATCATTTCACCAATTTAATTCATCGTCTGGTATGACCAACCAGGTTAAAGGACGTTAAGCTACAACAAAAAAAAAAAGAAGAAAAAAAAAAGGCAGCCGCTATGCGATTGTCACTGAAATTCGTTCCCCTTTCCACTGTCTCTTTCCTCTTTAATTTCCTATTTGAGAAAAGTATTTTAAAATTGAAACGAACAAAAAGAAATATCTCTGAAATGGCTAGCTCTATAAAACGCTGTATACAAATGGTATCATTTAATGATTATCTATTAGGGTTTACAGTTAGGCAAAAGTCTTTAAGAATAGAGGAAACTTTAGGAGTTATTCCCAACAAACTTAGAATACATGTTTTATTTCGCATGAAATACCGGCATTTATACTATATTTCAATAAAAACTGTTAGAATTATTTTGTAATAAATCTAAAATTTCGAAAACTTTTCCATTTAGGGATACTTTTCGTTTTTGAGTTATGCTGTCCACAGATACACACACACATACGAACAGGAACATTCTTTTCTAAAAATGTCTTTATTCTTTGCTTCTCAAATGTATTTACTATGTATTTCCTGTAAAATTACAGTATCGAAATTTTGGGTGGAAAAGTACCTTCCCTACCTAGAATGTGCGCGTTGACCTGTGTAGTTACACACACATGTGCAAAGAACGCACATTGCATTACAATAGCTGTTTCGTCTGCGCTGAGAAAGGCATTTGCACCGCGAGGAAAGGTCAAAGGTGAAGGTTACTTGTGTTAACGGTATACAGGTATCGACTGGCGACATTCACGGCCCCAGAGACACACAGCCATTTTGCAGTGTTTGTTATGATTACTGCGCTATCGAAAGGTTTTTACTTACCCATGCATTTATTTCTACGGAATTCCCACGTGGAACGTACAAAATCACCAAGTGTATTCAGATATTACAATAGCAGAAGTCGCATAAAAGGAAGAAAATCTGACCAAACTACGGAATGTTTTACCAAAATGTGAAAATGAATAATATTATTAATGAGAATTGGAAAAAGTCCATCTTGTTAAGGCTATTTACGTATTTTGTGTACCTTTGGGGCTGCTACGCTTAATTTTGGGTTTCTATTTTGGTGTGTTATTTATGTATATTCTTACTTCCTTGAGCAAGTATTAACGATGCATATAGTGAACAGAGAAGACATTGTAATCCACCCAAAATTGCCATACCCAGATTTCCTTGGAGATCACCTGAATCCAAAAGAAAAGCATTTTTAAACACATGTCTGTTTGTGTATGTCTGCCTGGAGCAACATAACTAAAAAACGAATAGTCCGTTAAATTCCAAACTTGGTATATAATTTCAACATCTTCCAAAGATGGGACAGGAAGATTTGCAAGCAAATACAAGTTGTTTTTAACACTTTTCCACCCTCAAAATGCTTCACATGATGAAATGTTATACTAATTCGTTTCAGCATTTAGGTATACTAAAGGAAATGATCATATCATTTTTAGAAATAATGCTTCGTTTTTATTAATACATTGTTAAATTTTAAAAAAATCAACAGTTTTCGAGAGTAAAAACTATTTTTTTCTGAAACAATTAGGTTTAACGTAAAGAAATATTATATGACAGATATATTTGTAGACTTAGTTACTGTAAAACTTATTTTTATGTTAGCCATAAGACTGCATCTCGTTGTTCATTTTATTACAATTAATTTAATATGATATGATATGTCTTTATTATACTTGCATACATTCATAAAATGTCCATATATCTTGGTTAGATATATCTTGGTCGATTATTTATTAATAATGTACGTTGCCTTACATCATGATACTATTTTACCCCTTTTTATTTTGTAATCCCTATCCTGTTCCGTCTTCTTGTTGATCATTCTTATCCAATTCTCTCTGACCATATCTGAGAATTGTGTTATATTTTTCTCTCCTCAGATTTCTATTTCCTCATCAGATTTTTCCCATTTTCGTTACCAAATTTGATCTCTCTCTATCTTTGTTTGAATACAATACAACATAAAATGAAAATCTGTGTCAACTTCAACATTGGACGTTTGCTTACATCTCATTATACCCTTTTAGTTTTTAAAACCTATTCTCGCCTACACAAATCCTTCTCGCTCTAGTGTGTTGCATATCTCTACATACTTTTCTGACTCTGACTGTATTTATTCCTGTATATATTCTAAAGGATGCTTTCTTTCTTTCTTTCTTTTACTGCTAAGAATATCTTGTTTATCAATATCCTTGATTCTGCTAATTTCCAAAAGTCTCGAACAATGAATTGAGACAATAAACTTATTATTTAACTACCCAAGCAAGATATAATTTTGACAAATGGAAAAATACCACTATCATTGTATACAATAACTGTTATGAATTTCAATAAAGTATCTTATATATTGTTGATTTTAAAGATTTTAGTGGTAAACCACTTTATACCACTCAAAATCTTAATTACGGAAGCATAAAGCAGTTCAAAATGCATGCTGCTTACAGTATGTCAGTCACACTTGCACTAAAAGCAAATTAAAACATACATTGTTACCAAACATTCACATATATACAAAATACTTAGGTACACATATATGTGTAAGAAACACGTGATCATATACAGTACGTGTAAAATCGTACACATTAATTCTAAAAAAGCCTGATGTATTCCATTCTGTTACAAAAGTTTATTATTCTACCTAATGGAGGTTAATATTAGCAAAATTTTCTTTTATTATTTGCAGTCTTGTAAGTAGAAGGGACATATGGAAATTCACTAGGATAAAGCGATAGAAAATATTTTAAAAAATCTTCTCTATATAAAACAAATGAAATGCAGTTCTCTTTGGATGGTAGAAGTAAACAAAACAAGTATAAAACTAAAGAAGACCTCCCGTTCGAGAAAAGTTTGAGTAGCTCAAAACTTAAACCACTAATAAAGAATATCTTGGAAACAGTTAACTGTACAAAAATATGTGTTACACAAATGATGTGTTTTAACATAATCAATATTTTGTGAATTAAATTTCTCTCTCTTACGATTTTCCAGTTATAAAAAAAGTCATACAAAATTAAGAGGATTTCAGAGGCTATTTGCAGAAAACACAAACTTTCATATCATTTGCTATAAAAATGTCTTCAACATACGGTATTTTAATCAAAATTGAGAAGTAATTTTTGGGAAATTAAAAGTTTTTGAAAAAAAATGTTCATGTAAAGGGAAGTTGGGTGTAGAAGGATTTTCGTGAATTATCTTCGTATCTCTACTTGGAAGATAGTGAGCTGAAATATCAAGTGTGGTATGTAAAAAACTTTTCGTTTTTGAATTATGCTCTACACAGACACACACAGACATAAACGCACGCACTCACGCACTTTCTCTTTCAAATGTTTGCATTTTAATTCAAGGGCCTCCAATCGTATATTTTCGGTAAAATCTCGGAAAATAATATTTGGGTGGAATATATTACCTTCTCTATCTACTATGCACATTGTTTATGTAAAGTGAAAAACAAGGGATTATTCTGAAATTTAAAATCATACTACAAACCCTGAAAACATGAGAATAAGTACTTGATACACAAAAGATCAGCAGTAAATAAATTCAAATATACATATTTGGAATGTTTTTAATTCTGGTAACAGATAGAAAGCTGACACCCTTTATTTTTAACTATGTGCTTTATGTTTTGTTGGATGGTAAGACGCAATATAGAAGCAGATTCTTATCATTTAAATTATACCGCCGAATCGTTTTCTTCGGTTCATTATTGAAAATAGCAGTTCACACTCACATGTGAATCAAACGTGGGAATTACGTGCCCTACAATTTTTTTTTCAATTTATTATATGAATCTATGTTTAGGAAAAGATAAGTTTAGCCTGTGTCATGCTTGTAAATCCAACACTGCGCCCCCAATACCCAATAGCGCACGCATAGCACAGTGCCAGAGGTAAACGGCTGAAGTGAGTAATGGAGCAGTGTACTGCCTTCAAAGAGAGGTACCTCCACTTCTCTGATATAAATCTCTTAATTCTGGCTATAAACGTAAATAATTTTGGGCAAAATTCCTTTCTTTTTGAAAGAAGTGAGTTTCTTTAATTTTACTCAATTCATCTCTCACCAACATATTTCTTTTCCACGGCACTAATAATTTTTTATGCTTTTCGTTTATTTTATTATTTAGAGCCCTCTAAGTTGCATATAAAGGGGAAGATTACACGAGCTAGAAAGATCCACAAATATTGTTTTTCTCAATTTGTTTTATTTTACACCACTCTAAACCAGTTTAATTGTGTAATACAATACTAAAATGTGTTATTTAATAAATTAACAGAAGTATATAATAATATGGCATGAATAATATGCCATAAATAATAACACGCATTCTGTTTTGTTTTCTCGTAAGGGGACAGAGGACAATTTTAAACACTGAGAGCAAAGGCCTATTGTAACGTATGCAACCTCCGGGAGGAAAGGATGAGATGAAAATTCCAAAAGTTTACTGCCCGGAACAAATAGTGGCAGATACTGATATTGTATGGGTCCCTATAGTTCACTGCAGGCACCCTCCAGCGCTCTTCTCAAGGAACAAGACCAAAATCTCACCAAAAAACTATCCAGTGAAATGTTAATGAACTAAAACGTGAGGAATGAGGGACCAAAAACAATTGTGGTATTAAAAATAAACAAACCAGTATTCGCATAAGGACAAGGAAAACCACGAAAAAATCCAAGTCAGAGTGGGCAGTTGAGAAGGATCGAATACTCAATCTACCGAGTACGGGCCAGGGACGAATATGCTTTAACCATTCTGCTAAGTATATATTTAATTATTTTTTTCCATCTTGGTAAGACAATTGAGAAATATATCAAGAATGAATATTGCTGTAGTGCAGCGTTAAAGCTATATTGAAAATTAAACAAAATAAAGAATAATAGGTAAAGTAAATTTTAATAATGTTACATTTGTACTGAAAATATTCTAAATAATTTTATAAATTATCTGAAAATGTTTATCTCCTTTAAAACGTACAAGATAAAGCTCTAAATAACGCTTATCCAAAGTCCAGAAAACCAAATCAAAGCATATTATCATTTGGAACATCCTGCTGCAGCACCGAAAATTCTTAATGTAGATTACCTATTTCAGTTTTAAATTAGTGTTTTCGAAATCAAAGATATGGTGCCTTTAGCATTCTTCGTGAAGAACATGACTAATATTTTTGGTTTCTAAATGCATCACACGAAAAGCTTTTCATTAGGAATCATAATTTTCTTTTTGAGAATAGGTCTACTTTTTCGTAAAAGACATACCTAAAAAGTCCTTTGGTTAAAAAGTAAATAGAATTTCTGATAACCTTGAGAATTTTAGAAGTATTTTAACAATATATATAGAACTACTCAACTTTTTGTTCTTAATTTGTGCACAAAAAATATTTCTACTACTGTGTGTAATTTGATATATGTAAAATCTTATTTTCTTGGAAGATAATAACATAAGGAAACTATACTTTATAAAACTACAAATTATAACTAAATAATTTTAATATATTGCGTATTAATATTCTGCTTTGACCTTTGAGGCTTGCACTCGGGAGGTTTTGGCTTCAATTCCCACCCGAACACATTGAACTTATGTTCCTAGTTTTCCCTGGTTCGTATGCAAATGCCGAGTGATTTTTTTCTACCGAGATTTTCATTCTAGCTTTTACTTCTCATGATTTATGTGTGTTTCTAATTTTTATTTCATATGGTGGTGCCGGACAAATGGCGAGGTTACTAGATCAAAGGATAGAGTACTCCCGTAGACAGACTATAGCGGATTATTTGGTAGATGGGTCATTTGTCTCTCTCTCTCAAGGCAGCTTCAACCGTGGGACGGGTGTTTGAGCTTAGAACTCATAGTTCTGTGCGTCTCTATGGTCTATCTGTCTGTGCCCTGTAGCCTCCTGAGGTTTCTTCACTTCATGCGTACATCCAGTAGTTGGTAGCCACAATATATTAAAGAAGGTCGCAGTACGCGAGGTGATTCCCATTGTATAACCTAACCTAATCGGTACAATGTATTAAAACATTCTCAGTGTTTACTTCTCTAATTTTGTTGCCCTTTTTGAAAAGATCTTAGAATTTTTTACGAATATAGGCCTTGGAAAAAAATATTTTAAAAACAACAATAATTTATATTGTTGTTGCTTGTTTCATAAGTAAATAGCATATATAATATATATTTCACGAAATATTATATCCATAAAAGCAAATCTAATAACATCATCGTATATAAATTAGGTAATACTTAAAGAGCTCAAACTTAAAAATGAGTTGAACTAAACGCAGTTTATATGTTCCAATCCCCACTTGTACCTACGCACATAAGAAACCTCGTAATATGGTATTATGAAATACTGGAACCACAGTATACAAAATTAAGTCAACTTGACATCTACAAGGGATCTTGTAACCGTAAGAGTATGTTTTGTGTATGTTTCTGAATGGAGTTAATCAAAAATAAAACTGTAATATAAAATAAAAATATTCTAGAAGTTGTGTTGCCGTGAATTGCAGTTCATACCCATAAAGAAAGCATTGTAATATTAAAAATTTGTACAGGAAAATTCAGTTGGAAAAATAAATCTGTTGAACCTGAAAGGCTTTCATTGTTTTTTTATTTATCCCTTCTAGTATTTATATTTTAAATTATATACAATATAAAATGCATGGTAAGTTTTACAATAAATATATTTAAATTTATATTTAATACTTATCTTATCTCGTTGTATTGATAAAGACATTTTAAAATCCACAAAAAGTAAGTTGTAAATATTTCATCTGCAAATAAATCCTTCTCATAGAGCTGCTGAATAAAAGGGTAGTTCGATAAACAAGAAAATGGAAATGATCAGTTGAAAAACATGGTACCAAGATCAGATTTTATTTGACAAAGTATAGCTGTCATTGGTAGAGTTAAATATTTATGGTCTGGGCAACTAACTGAGATTATGGTCAGTCCTAAGTAAGTAAGGTACGTTAAAAAATAACAGTATTTAAAAAAATAAAGAGAAATATTTGCTTCGTCAACAAATCGCATTACATCTTAACGTAGTCTCCTTTTAGGTATATACACCATGTCCAGTGATCATCCAGATGTTTCACGACGTCGGAAATAAAGTTTCTGTCAAATTCTGCAAACACTACGACCATCATTTTTTTCCATTTATGACAATTTCTTCCCACTAAGCCAAAGTTTCAAGTTAGAAAACAGGAAGAAGTCACTTGGTGCTAAGTCTGCTGAATAGGTTGGATTGGTCGTGCAATTTCAGCATTGTTATCGCTGATTTGTTGCACGGCGTGTTCACTGTCTTGGTGAAAGAACAGTTTTTTGCATGCAAGTTTCAAATGATCTAACAGTGAAGCATAATAGGTTCCAAGTTTTGAATCCGCCTCCTCCCAAGTAATCTATCAGGAAACCCAAAATTACTTTACCAGGTAATAACATGGTCTTTGTATTCTTCGGTGATCTTTAACTAGCCTTTGTTCATTATTTTACTGGCGTTTTGAATGATGCTTACGGTCATAAAACGCGAAAAAGTTTTGCGTTGCGATTAAATATTGTTCCGGATGCTCTTTTGGTGGACTGTAAGCAGTCTCGGCACTCACCTTACATACAGTTTCTTTATAGCCAATTTTCCGTGCAGGATATTATGAACTCCTTCAGTTGAGATGCCTATAGTTTTAGCAATACCACAACATTTCATTCGGGTATTTTGCATTAGCATATCATAGATTTTGTCATTGGTTTTTGTGTTGTAACCTCAAGTGGATGTCCGGAGAGCGCTTCGTCTTCGATGCTTGTCCGGTCACATCCAAAAGTAAATGGTCTTCAATGATATTACAGAGTCCACATGAACTTCATCCAATTCTGTTTTAATTAAAACGAAAATGCTCAATAGCGGCACGAAATTTGGTTATCTCCATTTTTATCGCAGCCTCACATTTTCCAAATTAGATGGTTATCAACAATGAACTATACGCTGTTCATTGTTGAACATTTTTATATGATGCTTCGAAAAATCAAGGCTTGCCAACCATTAATGCACAACACAAAGTTCAATTCTTTCGTGGAAATTTACCAAACAGATAAAACTAACCTCGTACTAAAGATGAATTTTTAGAAGCACTCCGTGAGAATAGAATAACTCTAAAATGAAATATTCGCTAATATACTTAAAGTTAAACGTCTTCCAAAGAGGCGGCAAAACTACTTTAAAAATCACCCAATCCCAAACATGGAAAGTGTTTGACTTTCAAACATGGTTTTAACGTTTATGATTATAATGATATATCTAAGATTTTACACCACAACATTTACATTTTAATATTTTTGGGAATAGCCTACAAAGTACTCTTTGTTCGTAGGAATTTTACTGGTAAACTATAACAGACGGACCATGCTACAGAAAAATGTATAACACTTTAACACACAATTTATTTAAAAAAAACTTTGCATGCTGCATCGGCTAGTTTTCAGATGTTTATCATAACTGGTTTCAGTGTTTCAATATTTCGATAAATTTTAAAATTTTAAAGTGATGTCACTTATGTTATGAAAAGTATGCAATTTCAATAGAAATATCTATCATTTGTTTCCCCTTACCTCCTTGCACTCACAACGAAATGTGACATAGTCTACATATTTGTGCAAAGGATTGTCTTGATTAACATTACGGGAATACCCAAATGAGAAGTCGCAAGAACATTATGGCAGAGCAGATTTTTACTTTTTCTACACTACAGTCTACATAGTATAAAGAAAAAGTATTGCATTCCACCAAAAATTGGGCACCAAGATATCACAGGAAATATATGCAACCAATACAAAATAAGTGTGTTTGTGTTTGTGTATGTGTCCGTAGCAACATAGTGCAAAAGGAATAGATACTTAAATACTGCATTTGGTATTTACGTTTAATATCTTCCAAGGATGCGACAGGAAGATTTGAAAATAAATTTCCCCATCCCATTACTCTTTAGATATAAAATTGCTTGAACATGTTGTTTTTCTAAAAAAATTCCCCAATGGATTTTAATTAAAACATAGTATCTTAAAGATACTTACAAGATAAATATATTTTACATTTTCTGGGAATATCCTGGAAATATCTCTTCATTCTGGATGATTTAGGATAGGTAAAACCTGCTACACAAGAATCTGGTAAAGAAATACCATTTATGGCATACCCCTTTTTGTGAAATTAACCGTTACTAAGATGTCCTTGAAATTGGTTTCAATTTTAAGCTGCTTAAAGTTTTCTCAAACGGGAGATCATCTTTCACTTCATCGCTGTTTTATTTTACTCCTGGTCGTGCAATGTGAAATCCGAAATGAAATTGTTTCATATAGCGACCGGCTTTTTAAGAGATCGTTTTAATTTTGTGTATTCCCTTATTTCCCTTCTACTTATAAGGCTCAAAGGCTAATATTGCTGTTAATGTTTACCTCGATGTAGATAAAGAAATAAAATTTAACAAGAGATTGTATAGAAATAATGTGAATGGAGCACATCAGATTTTTCAGTTGTGTGAAATATTGTTAAACAACGAAGGTATTTGTTTCTCAAAATCTTCAAATTTGGTACCATAATGTGCTTTATATGAATGCACGTAGCGAAACAACGTCTTACTGCTTTGTCTGGGATCCCTACGATTTGTTTCCGCATTGTGCACACCGTAATCATTAATCACGGGTTATTTTGTCTTCTCTACGGTTAACTCTACATACATTTTAGTCTATGTGTTACCATTTACCAACTATACAAAAGCCTTCCAGAATTGTTCTTCAGAGGCTATTTGCACAAAATTTAAGACCAACATTTATTTGTCATGTAAACAACTTTAATATATCTACAGCATTATAGTTAAAATCATAATATTCATTTTTTGGAATATCTATAATTTCCAAAAATTTCAATGCAAACTAGTTTGGAGTGGAGGGATTTTCTTGCAAATCACCATGTCATCCTTGGAAGATACTAAATTTAAATACGAGGTATCCTTATAGTCGTCTTTCCATTTTTGAGTTATAGCGTCCACAGACACAGACACAGACACACACAAACCCTTTTTTTTTTATTCTGGGGTCTCAAAAGCATATACATACAGGGTTACTACAAAAGAAATAGACAACTTCAACTGCCTGTAAAACAAAAACTATTAGAGATAGCAACCTAATTATTTTGGAGGTATGTTGAGAAACTCTCAAAGTTTTGTTTGTTGCTATTGGTAACGCTGTAGTGTTTTGTTTGTTGTTGCAGAAGCTGAAATGGCGGAAAATCCTGTGGAAAAGGCATATTGCGTGTTGGAATTTGCTAGAACGCAATCAGCAACTGTTGTCCAACGACATTTTAGAACACGTTACCACAAAACGCTACCGACTAGACAGTCAATCTGCGACTGGTATAGAAAATTCGAGACAACGGGATGTTTGTGCAAAGGGAACAGCTCGGGAAGACCAAAACGTTGAACGTGTTCGTTCTGCCTACATAAGAAGCCCACAGAAATCGACATCTAGGGCAAGCATGCAATTACAAATTCCACAGCAAACTGTATGGAACATCTTGCGGAAGCGACTGCACATGATGCCTTACAGATTACAGATGTTGCAGTTTCTGAGTGAAGAAGATAAGGTCATACGGCGTGACTTTTGCATCGACATGTTGCGACATGATGAAGACGATGCTGGTTTTTGTGAGCGCATCATTTCATTTTTGTGGTAACGTGTTCTAAAATGTCGTTGGACAACAGATGCTGATTGCGTTCTAGCAAATTCCAACACACAATATGCCTTTTCCACAGGATTTTCCGCCATTTCATCTTCTGCAATATGAAACAAAACAATACAGCGTTACCAATAGTAACAGACGAAGCTTTGAGAGTTTTTCAACATACCTCCAAAATAATAAGGTTGCTATCTCTAATAGTTTTTGTTTTACCGGCAGTTGAAGTTGTCTATTTCTTTTGTAGTAACCCTGTATTTCTGATGAAACTTTGGTATCGAATTTTTGGGTAGAATATATATATATATTTCTCTACCTATTACATACTTTGTACACTCGGTTATTTTGCTGATAATGTGAACATTTGACAGAGACTCAGGTCTTATGGTGAATCTCGTTGGTGCTATTCTGGTACAATATGCCGTGCGAGTAGGAAAATTTGAAACCGATTGGGCAATCCAAGCCTTCATCCTTCAACCCGCTCAACGCTCCCTCAGAACAGGTTAACTTGCATAAACAGTGTATTAATTTTGTTCTCCACGTGCGCGAATTACCTTGGCATTAGAACTTCGGAATGTCACCCGGTGAGAGAGGTCAAGTATTTTCGAACCAGTTGTCCAACTCAGAACTGTACACTCAGCGACATTAAAAGTACGCATGGAAATACTTATGGTTGGACGCGGTGTTTTCACTAACTTCATCCATGTCTCTCCTCCGTTTCTTGGGTTCTTAAAAGCTCATTGCACAGATCACGTTACCGAAGGGAAGGGGTTGACATGAAACGTAACTTGCGACAAATGAGGTTCTGAGTTGCGAACTGGTGATCCTTAAACTTTCTAGTTGGGTAATACTTCAACCCTTTCACTGAGTGATATCAAATTTGATTAATTTTTTCGCTGCGCAACATACTGAAGTTCTAATGCCAAGGTAATACGAGCAACCGGTGGACAAAATTAGCCTGATGTTTATACTGTTCTGATGGACGTCGAGGGGGCTGAAGGATGAAGGGGTAAATTGGCCAACAGGTTTTGACTTTTCTTACTCGCGTGGTATTTGAATCAGAATGGAACCGATGAAAATTGTCTTACGGCCCGAGCCTCCGCGAAACGATCAAATTTTCAGTAAAATCACAGCGCTAGGCGTATTTTTATTGTCTTTGAATGTACACTTGTATGTGCTAGAGAAAGTAAAATCTATTGCATCCAAAGCTTATTATTCTAATTTTGAAAGGGAATGTATATAGGCAACTCTTCACTAATAAAAAAAAAATATTACTTTGTATGTTTTGCTTGGAGAGCTGCTGCTGTAATAAAGGGCCATCAACCAAAGTTTAAAAAAAATCTTTAAGCGTTGTAAACACATCTAAAAGAGCACATTCATACATCTATATAAAACTCTTGCATAGTCTAACGTATCCTCTAAGCTTCTCTCTTAAATAACATCAGAAAGAAGAAAAAAACATGATTTTATCTGTTCCGCAAACAAACTATTCTTACAAAAGGTTATTATTTTATTTACATAATGCTAATGAAAATTAACATTACAAGAAATGATCTTGTTATTTAGTTCTTTATAATTATAACATTGCCACAGTTGGTCTCATTCCTTGCTTCTATGTAAGTAGGAGGGAAAGAAGAGAATGCATAGGTTAAAGTTTTAGTCAAATCTTTTAAAAGCCGTTCGCTATGTGAAACAATTAAAATTCTGCTCTATTTGCTTACTAGGAATTACTTGCTGCTTGGGAAAAGTTTAAGCATCTTAAACTGAAACCAACTACTTGGAATATTTCTAAAACGGACAACTTTAAAAAAATTGTATATTGCTTAACTTGTATATATTAAAGACAACGTTTTTTTGCGTAGTAAGTTTTTGTTTATCTCTTATGGTATGCTTGTTAAGCAAATGTTATATAAAAGTCATCCGGAATGAAGAGATCTTCAAGGGCTTTTCTCAGAAAATTCAGGATATAAATTTTATTTACCGTAAAATATCTTAAACACGTGACATTTTAATCGAAATCGTTAGAGCCATTTTTGAGAAAATCAAACATTTCAAAAAATGGTCATGTAAAGGATGGTTGCAGCCGGGGGGATTTTCCTGAAAATCTTCTTGTCGCATCCTTGGAAGATACTAAACTTAAATACCAAGTATGATAATTAAACGTCTTTTCGTATTTGAGCTATCCTTCCCCCCTATAAACATACATGCACATACTTTCAGATGGTATCAGAATATGTATTTCTGGTGAAATCTCGATATCGAATTTTTGAATGCAATACAATACCTTCTCTATCCACTATATGTATTGTACATAAGGCTAGAGCAATCATTAACAAAAAATCTTATGTATTCCATGCATATAACTTTCTCTAGTTATTCTCTTCAGCAGCTTATTCTTACAAAATATGATCCATTTCTACCATGTACTAAGCAAGATAACCAGAAGATAAGAGAAATTTTCGTATTAATACTTCTTTATAAGTAGAATGGAAATAACGGAATGTACCAGACTAAAGAGATAGTCAAATCTCTTAAAAGGTGTTGCTGTATGTTTTAATTCGTTTCTTTACATAACCACATCCCGTAAGAGAAAAGTTTTAAGTATTTTAAAACTGAAACTGATAACCAATATCTCCAAAACGGTCAGAAGGTATGGTGTAGTAAGTTTTGGTTTATCTGCTATGTTTACCAATTATACAAAATTCACCAAAAATGAAGCGGTCTTTAGAGACTATTCCCTGAAAATTGAAGATATACATTTTATTTGCCATTAAATATATTTAATATACAGTATTTTAGTCAAAACCTTTAGAGCCATTTTTGAGAAAGTCAACATTTTCGAAATTTTTTCCTTGTAAAGGGTGGTTTGGGGTGAGGATTTTTCTCAAAATCTTTGTGTCGCATTCTAGGAAGATACTAAACTTAAAAACCAAGTTTGTTATTTTAGAGACTTTTCGTTTTGGAGTTATCCTGTTAACAGACACATGGACACACGCAGATACACATACCTACATGGACCTTTTTCTAAAAATGCTTTATATGGATTCTGGTGATCCTACAACGTGTATTTTCGGTGTCGATTTTTTGTGGAATGCAATATCTTCTCTACTTAATAAATAGAGAAAGTAAAAAGGCTTTGACATCGGTGATAAATAGAATAAAAGACAAAGATGAAGGACCTTTTCGTGGAGTTGGACATTCCCAAAACATTATTTGTTATTAGTTTGAGTTTTAAAGTAATTAAACTGTTCTCAGACTAGAACTTATAAACTCCTGGCCATGCAAAGTAACGAATTTCAATCACATAGTAACGAAACTTTAAAAATATTTAACTATCACTTTAGCCTTATGTAGTCCCTTATTTCCTTTCTGCTTACAAGAAAGAAAGAAAGAAATAAGGCCATTTCTGCTAATGTTTATTTCGATTGGCATGAAATAGCTAAAAGATTAACAACTATTGCTTACAGATATGTGGACAAGGTTACATGAATGGAACACATCAGAAAGTTTCATTTTATGAAATAGATAAAAGAATAAATGTTTTTAAATTATATTTTCTTTATTATATGTTTTAATAGCCATCTTCAAATACAGATTTGACTCTTAAATTATGTTGAGAACTGGGCTAGTAGAGATGTAGATGAATTGTTCAGCGCTGCCTACCACTGAAGATGAATTATTTGGAGGATTGGAGAGAGGTAACAAATTAAATGTGCTGGGGACCTTGGACTTAAATCCCTGATGGTGCGTTAACCTGACGTTCCTGACCCGCATCAGGATAATTACATGAACCACTTCCGAAAAAAGCATGGACGTCTAATCTCTCCTAGGACCTCGTTAAGATTTATCCTGACAACATTGAAATACACAAATAAATATTTAATGCTGCTTCTGTTGCTGTTGTTGCTGCATCTGGGAATCCTTTTGGGACTTTCCTTACAGCTTAATTTATCATCTCATCGAGCGTTTGGTGCCCTAAGGGTCTAAGCACTGTATACCTCAACATTAGTGTAAGATGGGTACATGATCCATAGTTCCTTTCGTCTTATTCTGTCTGACATTCCTTTACTTTCTCTAGCACGTATGGACAATGTTCATAGTAGATAGAGAAGTACTACATACCACCCACAAATTTCGAAACTGAGATTTCACTGGAAATACGTGTCTTGAGGCCTCCTGAATCCAAATGTCTGTGTGTATATTTGTGCCAGTGGGCATCATAGGTCAAAATTGAAAAGTCAGTTAAATTCCAAACTTGGTATTTAAATTCAGTATCTTCCAAGTATGTGACATAAATACTTTCAAGAAAATCCCCTATCGCCAACTAAACCTTACATGGAATATGTTTCGAAAATGTTTATTTTCTGAAAGATGGTTCTACCGACTTTTATCAAATTAACATGTTTAAGATACTTTGATGACAAACAGAATATGATTCTTGAACTTTCAGGCAATAGCCTATGAAGATATCTTTATTCTTGATGACTTTTGTGTAACTCGTAAACGGTAAGAGGTAGAAAAATATTTACTACACAAAAAATTAGGCCATATGCATTTTTTTGATGGGACCTGTATCTGAGATATTGCTTGTTATTGGTTTCACTTTTAGACTACTCTAACTTTTCTCAAACAGGAAGTAAATTTTGATTTATTCTCTTTTGTTTTAAACCTGAAAATGCAAAAGAGTGTCGGATTTCAGCTGTTTCACTTATCGATAGCTTTAAAATATTTTACTATCCCTTTAGCCGGGTGTATATTCCCTTATTTCCCTTCTACTTACGAAGCAAGTAATAAGGCCATTTGCAAATCTTTATCTGAATTAGGTATGACGTAGATACATGGAAGCAACGTTTGTTAGTAGAATAACTAGAGATAGTCATGTGAATGGAACACATTTTTTTAAGTGGTAGTCAAGAAATAGTTATTTATGATAAAAGGGGAAAAGGAAGAATTTTATTCTGTTTGGGGGACGATCACAGCAAGTGGAGTAAAGTTGTGAAAAGAATAAAACTGCCTTGAATGCGAGTAGGGCAAACTATTTACAGATCGTTCTGAATAATTATGGATATAGATTATAAAAGTTTGTTTTTCCTATTTTCACAGACGTAATGTTCAACATGCGGCGATGTTCAGTTGTTGCGTTGCTTAGTATCAGAGACATCACAAAATGTTGTATAATGGTGGCAGTACAAATAATTAAACGATAAAAAAAATCTGATGTGTTCCATTCACGTGACAAAGTATTGCTAATAAGCTTATTCTTCTATTTACTTCATGCTAATCCATTAAAATAGCAGAAATAGTCTCATTACTTGCTTCCTTGTAATTAGAAGCGAAATATGGGAGTATCATAGGTTAAAGTGAAATCAAAAGCTGGTTACTAGGTGACTGAAGTTCCTTTGTTTGTATGGACATGAGTTGACAAATTCCTTTATGAGAAAAGTACAAGTTTTTAAACCTGAAACCAAAAACAAGGAATATCTCAAAAGCGATCAACTCCTCGAAAAAAATTATATAACATAAATTGTGTGTGTTAATGTGCCCTACATTTTTATTTGGTAAGTTTTTTTTCCATTTCTTACGGTTTAGTAGTAATGCAAAATTTGGTAAAATTCATCCAGAATAAAGTAGTCTTCAGAAGCTATTCCCAGAAAATTCAAGATATACATATTAATTGTCAGGTAAATATCTTTAATATACGATATTTTAATCGAAATCGTTAGAGCCATTTTTGAGAAAATCAAAATTTTCGAAACAAGTTCCATGTAAAGGGTGATTGGGGGTGAGGGGGTTTCTTGAAAATCTTCGTGTCGCATCCTTGGAAGATACGAAACTTAAATACCAAGTTTGGTATTTATCAGTGTTTTCGTTTTTAGCTATGCTGTCCACATACACACACATACACACACATTTTTTTCCAAAACCCAAATCAAGTATTTCTGGTGAAATCTCGGTAATGAATTTTTGGGTGGATTACAATACCTTCTCTTTACACTATGTACGTAGTTCGTATAGATAAAGTAAAAATGGTGTTTTATATTGTGAGTAGGGCGCTTGCGAAACGTGGCCGTATAAAACAATTGCACTATTTTTAGGCACTTCTCAATATTCATAGACATATCATTATAGATCAATTGTTTTACCTGTTTCACGTAGTACATGCTTCGATATTCACTTGTTGACTTGCTTAGCAAGAGTACTGACAAAAACGTACGAACGAAAACATATTATACAACGCAGGTAGTGTAGCAGCTGTAACTCTTTGCTCTCCTCGTCTGGTTCAGCAGATTCCATATTTCTTTATTGGTGGATAGAACTTTCAGAGACATAGCCTACTTGAAGTAGGCTTCATTTTATAACACTGAGTGACAGTGGTTTCTGCTTTTAACACTACTGACATCTGGTAAAATCCTAATTTAGCATGTTCTCAAGGTATGTATTTCCGGTGAAATTTCGGTATCAAATTTTGGGTGCAATGCAATACTCTATGTACCTACAGTGTACATACGTGCTGAAGAAAGTAAAATCACTTTAGTTTTCCCTTTAGAGTATTTATTATTCCGCTTTTGGCAACACTGAATTGAATCACAATTTCTGTGCAGGCCTTCATTTCCAGCGGAGGCGGAAAGATCTCTCTGTGCATGCGGCCATAATTTATTGAGTCTTCCGGCTATCAAGCTTCCTTGTTCAAGGAAATGTGATAAAGGCTTATATACTGTCAGTTTTACTTACAGCTATCACATTATACCATTAGTATTACCTGTCTCCGTGGTTACGGGAGATATATATTACCAGTAGGGTTTACTATTTTATTTATTAATTTATTTTTCCTAAGTTGAATACTAATATGCTGCTGTACTCTTAAAGTAATGCTTGTGTGAAAGTTGGCCACAAATTTTAAATATTAAAAAGAAAAAAAAAATGGATGCGTTTCATTCAGACGACTTCATCTGTTCTGCAAACTATCTTACAAAATATTAGTACTTCATGTTAATATAAACATGAATGTTCTTAATTTAATTGTTGTTTCACACAAGCCTGTGTAGAACAGGAGTTGTATAAGTTGAGTTAGAGTGAAAAACTCAATTTCATTTACAGTTTGACTCAACTTATCCATGAATGTTCTTATTACTTTGTTCCTTATAAAACGAGCCAGTTGGCTTAGCCTTTCGTCTGGGACTAGTATTTGGGAGGCTGTGGGATCGGTTCCCCGCGGTTCACCTCCCTGACCCATGGGTTCTTTTAGGTGGTTTCCGGGCCACTAGCAAATACTGGAGAAGATTCCTCATTCCTCCGAAGTTCCTGTCTCTCCATTTCATCCGTCTGGTCGTTCTTTCAGGGTTGTACTGTCGGTGAAGACAGCTCTGATGGCGCCCTCTCGTGGAGATGCTTGCGCTTTGGAAACTCAGCTGTCAGTGGCAGAATGGCGCTGGGGATGTCGGTACCCTGATTGCAGATTCTAGCTCAGTTTTAGACTAAGGCTCTTTCCTATTGGTTACAGAGACTATATGGCTACGTGACAGGCAAACCACAGGCTTTGAGATTTCGTCGAGGTGAGGCTACGTTAGGTTAGGTGTATGAAAATGAGTTGGATTGAAATAAGGGGTAAAAATAGATTTTCTGAAAATCGATTCTTCTTTCCAATTCGAAATGCACGGTCTTTTGTGTGCTTATGCATGGGGAACCATGTTGGTCAATCGACCAATGGCAGAGTCAAATCTAAAGCTGAACTAGAATCTGCTATGTCACTTGTCGGTGTACTCAGGAGCGGTTCTTCAGATCTGAGGCGTGGAGTCCTAGCGCTCACCGCGTCGAGATGAACTGCTTGAGAACTGTTAGGGACTCTCCAAGATGACTCCCTCTCGCAGTCTGGTTCCAGCTGCCATCTGTAATTGCTCTCATTTCATCCTGTCCTCCCGAGGTGTGACGTACAAAAGGCCTAATATCTGGCTGAGTTGCAGAATCCCCCCCCCCCCGGATACATAACACTATTAGTTCTTGCAAGTAGAGGGAAATAAGGGCATATACTAGGCTAGAGCGACAATAAAATCTTCCCAGCAGTGTCGCTATGTGTTGGTCATGGATATTCAATCATCTTTCTAGGAATAAAACAAAAGATAATTCCGCGTTTCAGAAAAGTTTTAGTACCTAAATTGGAAATTATTGGCAAGGAATATCTCGGAAATGGTTAGCTCTAAAAAAAAAGTATATCATAAATTCTGAATTTTAACGAAATATATTTTTATACATGAAAAACATTATCTACACTGTAGATAATAAGTACCTCTGCCTCTAATGACAAGTAAAATTTGCAAATCTTCAGTTTTAAAAATGTTTAAAATATCTAATATTTTCATTTACATGACTTTCTCTACCTATTTGCAACAAGATGAGCGTACAAATGTTTATTCTTCTATCTAATTTGTGTTAATCGAGATAAACATTACCATAAATAGTCTTATTATGTAGTTCTTTGTAAGTAGGGTGGGAATAAGGAACTATTTTAGCGTAAAGCAAAGCACTTCTAAAACTATTCTCTATGTGAGTGAATCCCTGTTTATTTCGTTTTGTGTTTTGTGCATGGTCAGAAATAAAGCAAAAACAAACAAAAACGAATAAACACCTCCCGTTTAAGAAAAGTTTAACTATTTTAAAATTCAAATATCATTGTATAGTTAACTGCACAAACATATATTACGTAAATTACGTTTTGAGAGATCTACATTTATATCAAGTAAGTTTCCGTTTTCTCTTACGGTTTCCCATTTAAGCCAAGCACATTTGAAATTAGGTTTGAGTACTGCTTTAAGCTCCCTGGATGATAGGAAATGTAGTAGTCCCCTTTCGTTTGTGTAACCTATTTCACCCCATTTTCTGTATTTAATCAGCGTTGTCCTTTATTTCTCTTCCTTTGTTTTTTCTTATGCACTTTTCTTTAACCTTTCCCGAATATTACCCTATTGTTTTAATTTTTATTGTCTGTTGATATTCAAAATTTTAATCGCTATCATCTGTCCTGATATGCTATTCCATTTGTGTTCCTAATTTTTTTCTATAAATTCTTGACTCTTTACATTCATTTAAACAGTCAACAATACTGTCTTTCACCCCGCTAAAAATACGAACCTCTCAATGAAAACCGTATTTATTTATTTTTTTTTTTTTTGATTTATTGCTCAATATAATCTCCAGAAAAGCTAATACATTTGTCATATCGGTGTTCTAATTTAATTAAACCATCTCTGTAGTGCGATTTATCAAGGTCCTCAAAATAACTGTTTACCGCAACAATGACCTCGTTGCTGTGAAATCTTCGTCCTGCAAGAATATGTTTGAGGTTTGGGAACAGGTGGTAGTCACTGGATGCTAGATCTGGTGAATAGGGTGGATGTTCAAGCAATTCTAACTTTAACTCGCACATTTTTCCCATTGAAATGACTGAACGATGATCCGGAGCATTGTCGTGATGAAACAAGATTTTTGCTTTTGCCAAATGGTCTTTTTCTTTTCACCTCATCACTCAAACGTTGCAGTAAGCTTGCGTAGTAATCACAGTGATAATTTTACCCTTTTCCAAATAATCAATAAAAATAAGTCCCAGTGCATCCCTGAAAACACTCGCCATAACCTTGTTAGCTGACAAAATTGGCTTTGCCCTTTTTGGAGTTGGTTCACCTGGCGCAATTGACTGTGGTTTACTTTCATCCATGGTAATAAGCCGTCTCAAAAGTTCACATTCTTAACAGAAACAGTTTTTCTTTGCAACCTTTGATCAGGTGTCAACAAACATGGCCCCCTTCTTGCACAGACCTTGTGAAAGCCCAAAACATTATTTAAAATATTACCTGTACGTTCTTTTGATATGTCTGCAGCCTCTGCTATCTCAAACAACTTTAATCTGTGGTCTTCCAGTACTAAACGATGAATTTTTTCAATGATCTCTGGTGTTGTCACTTCTACAGGGCGTCCAGAGCGAAGCTCATCACTAGTGCTCTCGTGATGCGCACTAGTGATTTTAAACTCTGCAACCCACCTTTTAATCATTGAATATGAAGGGGCAGAGTATTTCAATTTACTACCAATTTCCTCCTTGACTTCTTAAGGCATTAAGCCTTTCAAATGGAAGTATTTATTCATTGCTCGTTTTTCCATATCCTCCATTTTCGTGAAAACTCTAAAGCTGTGTTGTTTAAAATGCTGTCATTGAAAACTAAACAAGCTATTGACCTGTAACTATGGATACGAGCTAGTCTAGAGCTAAACTTTATGATGCTACCGTCTAACTGGCCTAGTGGCGCAATATCTGTGTGAGGCCTGTGACTTATCAGACAACCCTAGTATAGCGTTTTAATTCATTGCCTCAAACCTATTTCCGCCTTCAAGCTAATCTTTCCCTTTCTTTTTTGTTACATAAAACATTACTGCCGCTCTCTTGACCATTCTTTCTTTGTTTTTGGGATGTGTGTACGTGGACAGATAAAAACAAAAGACTATTAAATACCAAAATTGACATTTAAGTTCATATCTCCCAAGAATGCGACACGAAGGTTTTTAAGAAAATCCCGCCACCCCAAACTAAATCTCATACGGTTTACAGTTATGTAAAGATCATTAGAAAAAAAATTGAGACATACATTTTACTCTCCATATAAGTCTCTTTAATATACGGCATTTTAATCGTAATCGTTAGAGGTATTTCTGAAAAAAATCAGAATTTTGGAAAATCTTTTATGTAAATGAGATGGGGAAATTTTTAGAAGAATTTCAGAAAGATCCCCTTATCCCAACTATCCTGAACATGTAATATTTTCTCAAATATAAATTTTCTAAAAAATGGCTCAAATCATTTTGTTTAAAATGACGTAAATATATTAAAGATATATTTACATCTAAATAACACTTCACCCTGAATTTGTTAGAAATAGCCTCCGATGTACTCTTAATTCTGAATTGCCTTTGCATAACTAGTAAACTGTCAGATATAGACGAGAACTTAGTACCCACAATTTATGTCATATACATAAAATATACATTTTTGTAAAGATAATAAGAAATATTCTCTATTATTGTTTTCGATTTAAAAACACTTACAACTTTTTTCAAATATCTGATTAACACCTGTCATGGAAAGATAACCGAATTTCAGTAACAATGGAATAGTGCCAGTTTTCAAAAGATTTGATTCGCTTTAATCTAATGTAATCCTTTATTTCTATTCTACTTAGAAGGAATTAAGTAATAAGAACCATATCTGCTCATGTTGACCTGGATTAGCATGATGCAGGTAGAAGAATAATCTTCTGTAAGGATAGTTTGTTAGTAGAACAGATAATCGTGTGAAATGAACACATCAGATTTTTACTTTCTCTACACGTACAATGTACATAGTGTATAGAAGAGATATAGTATTGCATCCAAAAATTTGATGCCGAGATTTCACCGGAAATACATGCTTTAGGTCCCCCTAAATCCCCCAAAAATATTTTGGGAAAAAGGTCCACGTGTGTGTCTGTGGATAGCATAGCTCAAAAACGTTAAATACCAAATTTGATACTTAAGTTTGGTATCTTCCAGGATGCGACGGGAAGATTTTTAAAAAAATCCCCCACCCCAAACTACCCTTTAGATGGAAAAAATTTCGAAAGTTTTTATTTTCTCAAAAATGGCTGTAACGATTTTGATTAAAGTGTCGTATGTTAAAGATATTTATATTAAAAATAAAATGTATATCTTGAATTTTTTGGGAATAGCCTCTAAAGGTCTCTTTATTCTGAATAAATTTTCCTGAATTTTGAGTTACTGGTAAACCGTAAGAGATTGACAAAAACTTACAACACAAAAAATGTAGATCACGTTAAAACACACAATTTATACCATATGCTATTATTTCGTTGAATTGACCATTTCTGAGATATTATTTGTTATTTTTTTTACATTTAAAATAAACTTTATTTCACACGGAAAACAGTGAACTCCTGGCCGTGCATAGGAAAGGATTTCATCCAAATGGCAACCGGCTTTTAAAAGATCTGACTATCGTTTTTGCCAAATGTATTCCCTTAATTTCCTTCTACTTCCAAGGAAGCAAAATATTAAAAAAATTTTGGCTAATTGTTATGTCGATTATCATAAATTTATAGAAGGATATGCCTTTAATTTGTTACTGCGATGTAGAGAATGAAACACATCAGATTTTTCATTTAGCAAATGTATTAGCTATTAGTTGTAACACATGTATAATCTTATAGTAACATCGTAAAACATATATTCGGTCAGAATCACTCAGATTATACACTATGTACATAAATAACTATTACTATATACACTATTTTTCTATTAATTATTAAACCAGTGTAATGATAATACTTCTTCAGTTTCATAATCTTCAAACTACCATATTTTGAGTCCTATTTTATATATAAAATCTCATTTGTTCCATTATCGTAACTTTCTCTACCTGTTCTGTAAGTTTGGTATTTTACTGACTTTTCGTTTTTCAGTTATCGTGTTCACAGACACACACACGCACACACACACACATAAACGTACCTTTTTATGAAACATTTTTTTTGAACTCAGGGGACCCTCAAATGTCTATTTTCGTGAAAACTTGGTATCGAAATTTTAGATGGAATGCAATACCTTCTCTATAGGCTATGTACATAGCACGTGTAGAGAAAGTAAAAAATTTATCAGGGATGAAAGATTAATGACGTATTGTATTTGCTAAACAGATGTTGCTTCATTTGTTTCAGCACTTATAGAGGGAAATGTAAGGTATTGATAAAACAATTGAAAATATGGATTGTATTTAGCCTGACATATTGAAGAAAACCAAGAGTGCTGAGAGCTTATTATTTCCAGAAGATCAAAAGATGTTTACGAAAAAGAATAGGAAATACTTTTAGGATGGTGAAACGAAAAACGCTTTAATTTTACTAATGAAAGCACATTACTGGCATCTTTTCTGGTCCTATAATCACTGATGCTAATATTACTGAAGTACTGAGGCATCAGGTTCTGAAAGTTAGGTAGAAAAAACTATTTAGAATAAAATAGATATTGTAAAAAAGAATTACTGTAGGAAGAAGGAATACAGTAGAAATCAATGGTTTTCTAATAAGACTATTCAACTGTTAATATTTATCAAGGAAGTAACATAGGCTCTGATTAGTACATATATTGTTGGTTTTAATATAAATTTAATGAGGTGATCGGATATTGCTGCGTTTGCGAGAGTGATGATTTCAAGTTTTGTTACAGGCACATTTGAGCAGCTTGTGCTGTGGCTGTAATGACGTCATTGCTGTCCTGTTGTCATGGTAATTACGTCATTCATTTTCTGGCACTGGTGCCAGAAATATGGAACGTGGTACGATTTATGCTGACATGATAAGCCATGCTAGGATTGCATAAAGTCGATTTGTGTCTTCATAGAATCTGGTGTCTATGGCTCCACGGATGAGAAGACGCTTGAAGGGAGTACTGAGGATGGTTGTGGGTCCCTAAGGTACAGTCTGAATCAAAACGCAAGCGCAGCGGAAGGAAAAAGAGCCTAGTATCTGAGGTGGGGTCAAATCTGACCTCATACACACACATAGCGCTCGCCCGGCATCGATCTAGCTCTGCGGTCGGTACGCGATGACGTCGGTAGTGACGTAACGATGTGCGAGATGTTTGGTCCACACGCCACGCCCTTCCTCTCCTTTTCGACTAATCTTCATGAAAATGCACCAACAAACAACATCTAATCGGTGCTATAAAGATCAAGGTCGTCAGAACGTCCGTTTCACTTTCGATCTCAAAGGCTCGACGTCGTCGTGTCCTCCTTTCCGGCGCCCTGCGTCGGTAACCGTCAGCGTGTTGCTGTTGGGACGGGCTGCCCAAAGTTTTCTCGATAAACACAACTTTCTTTCCTTCTCACCATCACCAACATTGGCCCATTTCGCTCCCCAATGTAATGTATAGCAGATCAAACACATCATTTTTACTTTCTCTATACGCACTATGTACATAGTGTATAGAGAAGGTATTGTTCTCCACCCAAAAAGTCGATATCGAAATTTCACCGGAAATATATGTTTTAGGGTCCCCAATATCCAAAAAAAGCATTTTCACAAAAAGGTCCGTGTGTGTGTCCGTGTGTCTCAAAAACGAAAGGTCGGTAAAATACCAAACTTGGTATTTAAGTTTAGTATCTTCCAGGGATGCGACTCAAAGATTTTGAGAAAAATCCCCCACCCCCAACTACCCTTTACATAGAACTTTTTTCGAAAATTTTGATTTTTTCAAAAATGGCTCTAACGATTTTAATTAAAATGTCATATATTAAAGATATTTATTTGACAAACAAAATGTATATCTTGAATTGTCTGGGAATAGCCTCTGAAGAGTAGTTTATTCTGGATGAATTTTACAGAATTTTGAATAACTGCTAAACCGTAAGAGATGGACAAAAACTTACTACACAAAAAATGTTATATACTTTTTTCGTGAGTTCGTCGTTTTTGAGACATTCCTTATTTTTGGTTTCTGCTATGAAAAACTTAGCTTTCTCATATAGGAACTTGTCAACTCCTATCCATATAAACAAAGGAACTTCATTGACATAGAAACCAGCTTTTGACTATCATTTTATCCTATGGTAGTCCCTTATTTCGCTTCTACTTATAAGGAAGCAAGTAATAAGACTATTTCTGCTCGTTTTATTCTGATTAGCATAAAGTAAATAGAATTATAAGCTATTTAAGAATAAATTGTTGCAGGGATATAGAGAAAGTCATGTGAATGGTACACATCAGATTTTTTCTGTACTTCTGTATCCTTAAAGTATATTTTGTAAAGCAGTTATACTTCTTATGCTAAGTCGGTAAGAAGACAAAATTCGAAATACACGTTGTCAAGACCAACAAATCAAACAAAAAATATTTATACTTTCTACAGCACATATGTGCATACAATACACATGGTAGCCACAGAAGAAATTGTATTCCACCCAGAAATTTGATGTCAAGATTTCACCTGAAGTGTAAACTTTGAGGTCCACTGGATAAAAAAAAAACATTTTTTTAAAAAGATGTATGTATGTGTGCATGTGGACAGCATATGTAAAAAACTTTAAATATCCAAACTTGATATATATATGTTTAGTATTTTCCAAGGATACGACACGAAGATTTTCAAGAAACAAACTACCCTCTACATGGAATTTTTTTTCAAACAATTTCTGTTTTCGGAGATGGGTCAAACGACTTTAATTAAAGTAGCTCATACTAAGTATATTTAGATCAAAAATAAAATGTACTCATATCTTGAATGTTCAGGGAATAGCCTCTGAAGACTTCATTATTTTAAACGAATTCCATGGTTTATGTCATATACCTTTTTCTTGTAAAGTTTTAGAGATATTCTTTGTTGTTTGTTTCAATTTTAAACTACGTTAACTCTTCTCAAACAGGATGCCACTTTTCGTTTTGTCTCGTTTGTTTTACTGCTGGCCATGCAAAACGAACCAAATTTCTATTGTTTCATATAACTCCCAGCTTTTATAAGATTTGACTATTGCTTTAGCCTAGCGTATTTCCGCATTTCCTTTCTACTTACAAGGAAGCAATAAGAACAATTTTGCTAATATTTATCTCAATTACCATGATGTACAAAAATAAAAGTCATACTTTTTAAGCATAATTTATATGTGGAAAATTAGAGCAAGTCATGTGAATAGAACACATCAGATTTTTCTGTAGCTCTTCGTCCTTAAGGTCTATTATGTTAAACAGATATACTTTCTCTGCTAAATAGGGCGTGAGGGGAAATTATTGTATTCCACACAAACATTTAATGTCGAGATACACCGTAAATGTATTCAGAAAATGTATTGTGTTCTAGCAAAAAATTCGATACCAAGCTTTCACCGGAAATACAAGTCTTCAGGATCCCTAAATAAAAGTGTTTGAAGTTTTCCATTTACATGACTTTCTCTACCTGCTCTGCAAATAAACTTTTTACAAAAGAGTGTTCTCTTTTTTACTTTCTCTATATGCACTATGTACGTAGTACATAGAGGAGGTATTGCACTCCACCAAAAAATTCGATACCGAGATTTCACCGGAAATATATGTTTTTTGGGTCCCCTGTATCCAAAAAAAGTATTTTCAGAAAAAGGTCCGTGTGTGTCCATGTGTCCATGTGTCAATGTGTCCGTGTGTCAGTGTGTCCGTGTGTCCGTGTGACTGTGAACACGATAACTCAAAAACGAAAAGTCGGTAAAATACCAAACTTGCTATTTAAGTTTAGTATCTTCCAGGAATGCGACACAAAGATTTTGAGAAAAATCCCCCCCACCCCAAGCTACCCTTTACATGGAACTTTTTTCGAAAATATTTTCTAAAAAGTGGCTCTAACGATTTTGAAGAAAATAGCGTATATTAAAGATATTTTTCACCAGATAAATAAAATGTAAATCTTTAATTTTCTGGGAATAGCCTCCAAGACTACTTTATTCTGGGTCAATTTTACGGAATTTTGTATAACTGCTAAACCGTAAGAGATGAACAAAAATTTACCACAAAACAAATGTAGAGCACTTTAAAAAACACAATTTATGTTACATACATTTTTTTCGTGGAGTTGATTGTTTTTGAGATAATCCCTGTTTTTGGTTCCACCTATAAAAAACATTATTTTCTCATACAGGACTTTGTGAGCTCGTGTCCATACAAACAAAGGAAATTCAGTCACATAGCAACCAGCTTTTGACCATCACTTTAACCTGTGGTACTCCTTTATTTCGCTTCTACTTACAAGGAAGCAAGTAATAAGACTTTTTCTGCTATGTTTTCTCGATAAGAAGAAAGTAAATAGAAACATAAGCTTTTTAACAATAAGCTGTTGCAGAGTTGTAGATAAAGTCATGTGAATGGAACACATCAGATTTTTCTTCATGCTAATCGAGATAAACGTTAGAAGAATGGCTTCCTGGATGCTATAGGCTAAATCGGTCCTGTACCGAATTTGGTATCTAAATTCGTATCAAATATCGTGGGTAGAACAGGAGAAGGACAGGGATTGTCAAACTGAAAAATTCAATGCCATAACCGGGATTTGAACCATGGATCACCTGATCTCTAACTGATTGCTCTAACCACTGAACTACCATTGTAATGTTATGGCATTAAACTCAACTCAACTCAACTGACTCGCTTGTTTCCCGGTGATGTCGAATTTTTTTGAGATGATATATCCCAATGGTGACTTACAATATCTTAAGAGCTTTAATTCCCGGACTTCTTAATTTATTCAGTCAGTTGAGGAATTTAGTGCCTTTCCGGCATGTTGCCTGGGTAGCTCAGTAAATAGGGCAATCGGCTATAGACCAGAAGATCTAAAGTTCAGTATCTTCTAAGGATGCTATCACGAAACTTTTCATAGAAGGAATTTCGAAAATTTTTATTTTCTCAAAAATAGCTCTAGTGATTTTAATTAAAATACCCCATATTAGAATATATTTACATAACATGTAAAATGTAAATCTTGAATTTTCTGGGAATAGCTCAGAACTCTTTTTTATTCTGGATGAACTTTGCATAACGGTAAACCATAACAGACAAAAACTTATAATACAAAACATAGATATCTTGTTAAAACACACAATTTACTTTTTCGCGGAGTTGACCATTTCAGATGTATTTCTTGTTGTTGGTTTTAGTTTAAAATACATTTCTCATATGGGAATTTGTACACTCCTGGTCATGCAAAGAAACGCATTTCAACCACATGGCAAACAGCTTTAAAAGATATGTCTATTGTTATAGCCTAGCGTGTTATCATTTTTACTTTCTCTAGATGTACTATGTACATAGTGTATAGAGAAGGTAATGCACTCCACCCAAAAATTCGATACCGAGATTTCACCGGAAATATATGTAGGGTCCCCTGTATCCAAAAAAGTATTTTCAGAAAAAGGTCCGTGTGACCGTGTGCCTGTGAATACGATAAATCAAAAACGAAAAGTCGGTAGAATACCAAACTTGATATTTAAGTTTAGTATCTTCCAGGGATGCGACACGAAGATTTTGAAAAATTCTCCCACCAAGCTACGCTTTACATGGAACTTTTTTCCAAATTTTTTATTTTATCAAAAATGGCTCTAACGATTTTGATTAAAATTTCGTATATTAAAGATATTTATCTGACAAATAAAATGTATATTATGAATTTTCTGTGAATAGCCTCTGAAAACTACTTTATTTTGTAGGAATTTTAGGGAATTTCGCATAACTACTAAACCGTAAGAGATGGACAAAACCTTAGCACAAAAAATGTAGAGCACATTAAAATACACAATTTGTGTTTCATAACTTTTTTTCGTGAAGCTGATCGTTTTTGAGATATTCCTTGTTTTTGTTTTCAGGTTCAAAAAACTTAACTTTTCTCATACAGCAATTTGTCAACTCGTGTCCATACAAACAAAGGAACTTCAGTCACATAACAACCAGCTTTTGACTATCCTTTTAATCCAAGGTACTCCCTTATTTTGCTTGTACTTACCAGGAAGCAAGTAATGAGACTATTTCTGCTAATTTTTTGTCGATTAGCATGAAGTAAATAGAAGCATGAGATTTTTAAAACTAATTTGTTGCAGAGATGTGGAGAAAGTCATGTGAATGGAACACATCAGATTTTTTCGATTAGCAGGAACTCATAGACGCACAAGCTTTTTAACAATTAGTTGTAGAGATGTAGAGAAAGTCATGTGAACACCTCAGATTTTTCCCTTCTGCTTACAAGAAAGTAGGCAATAATACCTTTTCTGCTAATTTTATCACCATTAGCATAGGTTAAGAGAATAATAATTTTTTTTAAGAATAATTGTTACAATGATGTAGAGAAAGTCATTTGAATGGAACACATCATATTTTTTATTAATTAAATTTGACGCTTTCATAAAAAATTTCGAACATACAAGGATTTATTTCTCTCATTAATTAATGTTGACTGAAAGCGGGTGATATCAACTGTGAACGTTTAAAATGTTTTAAATAGCCATCCATTAAACAGTTGATGGATGCCCCTTGATTTAATTGGCATATTATTAATCTGCTCAATCAAATAATTAAAAACTGTCAATGTAATGAGCAATTAATTAGTAGTGTTTACCAACCTACTAAAGTACATAAATTTACAAATAAACTGGCAGTAGTATTTGGTGATATTGCTCGTCTGGAAATTACAATTCTTAATTTTGAGCTCAAACAAGCAAATGCACTGAAATAATTAAGTAAACACGGTTGATATGAGTAATGAGTAACAATTTTAATTATAAACCTTGAATAAGATCTAATCAGCACTAGTGCTGCCCTAACTTCCTCCATTGCCCTTAGTGACTGTTCTGAATAAAAGAATTGAGCCCAGTGTTCGATTTCGATTTTTCTTACTCGGGCATATATTCGATTCTGTACCTTATGTTAAGTAAGTCTGTATCTTATACAATATTAAACACAATCTGCAGATCCAGTCAATATTTTCTTTTTCATTTAAGTGTTCTGTGTATATGTGTGTGAAGAAGGGGACATTACTACGGTTACAATGCCCATATATTTGGTTTTTCGTCTTTCA
The DNA here is from genome assembly GCA_030762935.1 of Hymenopus coronatus. Lineage (NCBI taxonomy): Eukaryota > Metazoa > Arthropoda > Insecta > Mantodea > Hymenopodidae > Hymenopus > Hymenopus coronatus. Next base: position 82,494,320 of record CM060898.1, on the reverse strand, counting down.
CTGCCAACTTAGTAGTGTAATTCCAATTCATGCAGTGGGCAATTGTCCGGAGTTGAAGACAATTGCCACCTAAAGCGCTACTGCAAGGTAATCACAAATGGCGATTTGTTTGGAACATTTCAGTTATTTGATTTCTGTGGGCAAAATAATTAGCCACGATTGACATTCATAGAGAACTGGTAGAGGTTTGTGGAGAGACTGTAATATCTCGCAGCATAACGAAAGTCTGCGACCGGCAGAGAAACGTCACCACGAGGTTCGCAGTGGCGGACTCAGTACGGTATCCACAGATGTGACCACAGCTTGTGTGGAGGAGCTGACGGGATTTTAAACCGGAACTTCCGGAATGCAGATCAGAATATTATTGCCTGATCTATACCGCTCGGTGCTGTCTTATTCTAAGCATTTCTCCTTGAAATGGTATGAATTAATAAAACTTCATATTACTTTCTCTATCACTTATGCACAATGCACATATTAGATAAAGAGAGTATTGTAATGCAACCAAAATTAGTACGTATGCTGAGATTTCATCGAAATTGGATGTTTTGAGAGCCCCTGAACCCTAAAAAGCATTTTTATAAAAAGGAAAGCGTTTGTGTATGTGGGTCTGTGTGTTTATATACACATTACACAAGTGTATATATACTAAGTTTAGTACCTTCCAAGAATGCGATATGAAGATTTTCATTAAAATCTCGAAAAGGTTAACTTTACAAAAAAGTATATATGACATAAGCTATGTGTTTTAACAAGGTCTATATTTTTTGTGTAATAAGGTTTTGTCTATCCCTTACAGTTTAACCGTTTTGCAAACTTTTGCAAAACTCATAAAGAAGAAATAGGTCTTCACAGAACATCCCCAGAAAATTCAAAATAGACATTCTATTTGGATATAAATATCTTTAATATACGGTATTTTAATCAAAATCATTAGAGCCGTTTTTGAGAAAATCACAATTTTTGAAAAATGTTCCATGAAAATGGTAATTGTGTTTGAGAGGATTTTCTTGAAGTGTTCGTGTCGCATCCTTGGAAGATATTGGACTTAAGTAACAAATTTAGTAATTAGTTTTTGAAATATGCTGTCCACAGGCGCACGCGCACACACACATACACACACATCCGGACAGTTTACTAGAAATGCTTTTTAGAACATAGGTCATCTCAAAACCTATATTTACGGTGCAATTTCGGTATCGAAATTTTGGCTGGTATACAATTCCTTCTCTCCCCACTATGTACATTGTACATACGGGCTAGAGAAAGTAATAATGATCGTGATTGTTTAAGAAACACTGAATTAGAAAAGGTTACATTTTGACATTTTGTATACGGCATTTTAATTAAAATTGTTTGAGCGATTTTTGACAAAATCAAAATTATCGAAAATTTTTCCTCCCATCCCTTGGGAATCTGGTATTTAACGAACTTTTGAATTTTTATACCCAGTGTCTCAGATTCTATTCCTATTAATTTTAGCAATTGGTCTATACCATGAATTAAATCAAAGATCTCTAGAATGAGTTTCTTTATAGCCCTTAGGGTTCTAGTTAAACATAACATTTGATTTACACTAAAAAATATTGAATTATCAATCTTCCTTATGACACACACACCCAATCACACACAGGCTCCCAGGCCGTGCTGTGGTCAGGTGGTTAGTCCAACCGGCTCTCACCTACACAACCCGAATTCGAAACCAAGCGACCGCATGTGAGATTTGTGGTAGACAAATCGGCTGAGGGAGGATTTTTTCTGCGTTCTCCAGTTTCCCCGCCATCACGTTCCACCGCAGCTCCATCTTCATTCCAGGTATTACCAGTCTCATCGCCTGCGGTGCCATAGTACTAACAGCGGGCGTTAAAAACTATAAAAATCTGCTGTGTTCCATTCACATGACTTTCTCTACATCTCGGTAACAAATTATTGTTAAGAAGCTTATGCGGATATGTAATTCATGCTAATCAAGAAAAATTAACAGAAATAGTCTTATTACTTGCTTTCTTGTAAGTTGAAACAAAATAAGGGAGTACAATAGGTGAAGCTGCTTGCTATGTGACAACTTCCTTTGTTTGTATGGACAGGAGTGACAAATTACTGTATGAGAAATGTATAAGTTGTTAAAGCTGATACCAATGACAAGGAATATCTCGAAAACGATCAACCCCACGACAAAAATGTATACGACATAAATTGTGTGTTTTATCGTGATCTATATCTTCTGTGCAGTAAGTTTTAGTCTCTCTCTTACGGTTTACCTGTTATGCAAAATTAAATAAAAATAGCCCAGAATAAAGAGGTCCTTAGAGGCTATTCCCAGAAAAGCCAAGATATACATCTTATTTGTCATCTAAATAGCTTAAGTATAAGGAATTTTAAACAAAGTCGTTACAGCTATTTTTGAGAAACTCAAAATTTTCGAAAAAACTTCCATGTAAAGGGTAATTTGGGGTGGGGGATTTGCTTCAAAATCCTCGTGTCATATCCCTCGAAGATACCAAACTTAAATACCATGTTTGGTACAGAGACACACACAGACGAACCTTTCTCTGAAAATGCTTTTTTTGGATTCAGGGTGTCCTAAAACATGTATTTCCGGTGAAATATCTGTATCGAATTACAATACCTTCTCTATACACTGTGTAGAGAAAGTAAAAAGCACACACTCTCTCAAGTGGAATGAAATGATTGTTATTACTTTAGGATACCTTAAACATAAAATTCCTGTGAACTTCAGTATCGAATTTTGGGTTGCAATACAATACTTTCTCTACCTACTATGTATATGTAAATATGCGTTAGAAAAGTAAAAAGTTCCTTGAAAAAAATGATTTTACATTAATAATTTCTTCAGCTAAACGCTAAATTTATAACCTAATCATTGGTGTTATTTATAAGGTTGAGGGTTTATGGTGCTGAAGCAATGCGTCATCCCAAGACAGAATACTGCAGCTTTGCCAGGACATGCTGTTCTTATTGCTTCACACGAGGACGAAAGGATCTTATTGTAAATTCAGTGTGCGCTGCAGGCCTTTTTGGGGGAAACCAAAGTCCCTTTGGGATTGACCAGAAGGCAGAAGAAAAACGATGGTGAAATGTTGGCAAGCTTACAAGGGTCAAACGCAAAACGCTTTTAAATCGCTGGTTCTGGGTGTGAGAGTTTTACTATGTAGGTTGCAAAGCTGTTAAACTTACTCAGCAGTGTTTATTACTTTCTCTGCACGTACCATGTACATAGTGCACAGAGAAGGTATTGTATTCCACCCAAAAATTAATGTCGATGTTTCGACGGAAATATGCCTTTTAAGATTCCAGCAGTCCAAAAAATGCATTTTGTGGGAAAAAAACTGGTGTACAAGTCTGTGGGCAGCATAACCTAAACGCGAAAAGTCCGCTAAATATCAATCTCGGTATTTTTTTTTTTTTTAATACAGTTCCGGAATCTGGTCGGGACTCCGGTGCTGTATTCCTTTTTCTTATTCCTCTTTCTTTCCTGTTGCTTTAATTTTCTTTTGTTTACCTTTTTCTGTTTTATGACAATACACATACATATTCACAAACACCCATGCCCAAGGCGGGACTCAAAACCACGATCCCCTTGCGCCACGAAGCACCAATGCGAGACACTTTAGCGAGCGCAGCTAAGGGTACGTATTGAAGCTTAATATCTCCCAAGGTTGCGACACAAAGCTTTTCAAGAATACACCCCCCCTCAAACTGTCCTTTACATTGAAAAATTTGTGAATTTTGTTCTCAAAAATGATATAACGAAAGAATACCTGGGAAAAGCTTCTGAAGATCTGTTCATTCTGGATGAAATTTGATGAATTTTGCATATATGGTAAACCGTAAGAAATACCAAAAGCCCTGCACGAAAAATGTAGATCTCTATAAAACAATTTATGTCGCATGCATTTTTGTTGTAGAGTTGGAGATATTCCTTATTATTGGTTTCAATTTTAAACTACGTAGTGTTTCTCAAATAGGATCACATTTCGTTTCATCTCTCTTTTGGTTTACTAGCAATGCAAAGTGAACCGAACAAGGGTTCACATATTGACCATATTTCAAAAGATTTATCTATCGCTTTAGCCTAGCTTATTTCATTATTTCCCTGCTGCTTAAAAGAAGGCATATTTTTGACAATTTCGTTATAGATGGGAGAAAATAATTAAATGCGAGCTGACTTGCTTCTCTATTCCGAATTTCGAACCAAGAGAGTCGCCCTTAAGTGAGATAAAATTTACCACCACAAAACACCATGCCGAAAAATAAATAAAAATATTTATGTAAAATTCACACAACTTTCTCTACCCTTAATCGTGTATTACTGGGTATACAAATATTTTTATCAAAATGTATTAATTACTTATTAATTACTCTACCAAGTAGATAAGGGATTGCATTCACCCAAAACTTCGATACCGAGATTTTACCAGAAATCATTTTTCAGGACACTTGATTACACAAAGGTATTTCTATAAAAGTATGTGTGTGGGTATGTGGGAATGAAAAGCGAGAGAGATCAAAACAGAGAACAGCATAGCTCTAAAAACGGCCAACCGTTATTCGTATTTAAGTTTAGTATACTCCAAGGACGCAACACGAAGATTTTCAGACAAAATCTTCTACCCGAAACTACCCTATATATAGCAAAAAATTCAAAAATATTTTCGCTTAAAAATGGCTAAAACGTTTTTGGTTAAAATACAGAATATTAATGAATTTTCATTACAAATAACATGTATATATATATATTGCAATTATTAGGAATAGCCTTTGAAGTTCCCTTTATTGCAAATGACTTTTGCATAAATGGTAAACTTTAAGAAATAGACAAAAACATAGTAAATATAAATCTCTTCAAAACACAAAATTTATTTCTATAGGGTTTTGTTGTGGGTTTAGTCATTTCCGAGATATTCCTTGTTACTGATTTAAATTTTGAAATGCTTATATTTTTCTCAAACAGAAAATGTTTGTGTTATTTTTGTTGTACTCGTAGTCATGCAAAGAAGCGAATTTCAAACACTTTGCTAGCGAAACCTTTAATAACCTTTGACTTTCGCTTTAGCCTAGTGTACTCCCTTAGAAGCCTTCTTCTTATAATGAACCAAGTTATAAGTAGACCTTTCTGCTAATGTTTATCCAGCTTATAATGGAGTAGATGGAACAATAATCTTTTTGTAAGAAACTTTTTCCAGAGCCGGTAGAGAAAGTCACAGAATGAATGGAACACATTAGATTGTTTCTAACTTTATAGTGGCAGAAATAAAGGTATAAATATTCATTATAATTATAAGTGAGTAGCGAATTAAATGCGTGCTTTGTATTATTTTGAACCAATATAAGCACTTTTAAATGGGATAAAATTCAACACTGCAAATTTTTACCCAAGCCCGAAAAGAGTAAAAACACATGTGATGACATTCCTTAATCGTGTATGGCTTATCGGTAAGTATACAAATATTGTTACAAAAGTTAATTGCGTTTTCTACCACGTATAGAGTAAATAGTAGGCAGAGAATCTATTGAAACTTCAGGCGACCCCTTGTGGGATTTGTGGTGGACAAAGCGGCGTAAAGGCAGGTTTTCTCCGAGTTCTCCATTTTCCGCGTCATCGAATTCCACCAGTGCTCCATCTTTATTCCATGCACCATCAGTGTCATTGCTTGTGGTGCCATAAGTAGTAAAAGAGGGCGTTAAACACTATAAAAAAGCAAAAATTTGATACCCAGATTTCACCACAAATACATGTTTTCAGCACATATGAATTAACAAAAAGTATATTTATAAAAAAGGCACTCTTTGTCTCTTTGTGTGTTTGGCTGTGTGTGACCTCAAATGCGAAGAATTTGCCCAAGTGTTAGCCGTTTCTAAGCAGCTTCCTCAAAGGATTGAATGTCTCATTGGCTATTTTTTGTGGTCTGGGGTTGCATATCGGATTGCAAGGGAGCAGCTGCGTCTTTCCACTACTAAAGATGGTTGTGGCTTAATGGTAGTGGATGCGAAATGTTTGGTTCTTCTTGGGAAGTTGTTACTGCGTGTTTTGGAGGCCTTCCGCTTCAGCAAGCTCTTTGGACAGCACATCTACGCCACACAGATAAGCGCCTCAGCTCATTTTGACGCTGGTGGCAGACTTTTGCAACACTGCCGCAAACAGCTCCTCAACGGGTACTCTTTAAGCAGTCAGCTTACTTTTATAAACACCTTATGGCTACAACTCTTGTTCTACACCGGGTGCAACGAAACGATCCACGGCGTCCGTGGAGTGTCATCTGGAAGAAATTTACGAACCCGAAGATCCCACAGACTGGAAGGCTAGCGTATATCTTGCTCTCAATGATGTTATACCCACAGCAGATAAATTGTGGCGGTACGGCAGATCAACTTATAATCTCTGCCCCCGCTGTAATGAGGTGCAAACACTGCAACATAGAACCAGTGGACTGCGCCATCAAACGCTCTGTTTGGGACTGGGTATATGACAGAATCTGTGTCATCTGCGGTGTGGCACAAGAAAAACCTGAACTCTATTTAACCTTGGAATTCCAAAAGGCAACTGTCAGATACCCTGACCTGGATCATATTTGCCACATACTATTGGATTCTACTGGCTGGAGACGCAGCACAACTACCGGACTTCCAGAAATGTATCCGGAAAGAACGCTGAGAACTGGAAAAACGGACCCCTCTGTCATTGGATCTTCGGCATTTACAGATACTCTAGCTGTCGAAGTGTGACAGAGTCAGCAACTGCCACTCAAAAAAAAGGTGAAATATCCACCTTAGCTAGTCTGAATTACACCTACAATTACCATATTGATTAATGTAACTAATTCTTATGTATTAGTATGTATAACATGAAATATTAATATAATCTGGTATATTAAAAAAAAAAAAAAGGAATGGAGAACCAAGATTGGATTTTAAGTTTAGTATAATTGAGAACCGACATGAGTATTTCCAGGAAATTCCCCTAACCTAAAATACCCATTACAGGGATCATTTTTCGAAAGCATCGATTTTATAAAAATTGATTCTAACGATTTTAATTAAATGTCATGTATTACATATACTTACATAACAGATTACATGTATATATTGAATTTTCCTGGAAGAGTTTCTGAACCCCTCTCTCTTCATTCTGGTCAAATAAAAACATCCTATTCAAAGCATAGATCTTATCAGAACACACAATGTATATTTTTATGAGTTAAGCGGCTACGAAGTATTGAAGTTGGTTTAAATTTTACAATAAAATACAAGCTTTCTTGGTTGGTTATTAATAATGACCTCACGGGATAACAGAGTGGAACTAGAGTTGTAAAACTCCAAGTTTCCTTGAAGAAGACCACACAGCGTTAAGATGGTTGAACATCTGAATTTTTATAACTCCAATTTAACTCAGTTATTAATCCGTGAAGTCATCATTAAATGTTGCAACAGTTATACTTTTCTCAAATGGGATGTCATTCGCTTTTTCTTTCTGTTGGTCATGAAAAGGGAACGGAATCTCAGAGCCATCACATAGTGACAAACTGTTTGAAGACCGGAATATCCTTAAGTCTTCTGTATTCACTAATCTCGTTGTATATACAAGAAAATAAGTGTATGAGATATGTGCGGTCCACCATCCCCCAGGGGAAGGCACAAGGAAAGGGGAAACCACAGACCAACACACAGAAAACTACCGAGCTAAGCACAGAAACGGGCGGAAGTCCCTAACAGTTCCACTGGATGGCAGCCATGGCGCGCCGCAGAGGCGCCGGGAAGCCAGAAGGAAGCCTCTAAACGGCACCTAGTCTCAACCAGCTTAACCGGGGGAAGAGAGATTTACTCAGAACAAGCAACCGTGCCATCTGCCTGCAAAGACCCAAGCCACACCTGCACCGACCTGAAAGATGAAGAACGGAAATGAAATGAAGGAATGAAGGGAAAGTAACCGTGGTAGATATACAGCATTTTCCTAACCGACCTCAGTAGAAGCACGGAAAAAAATAGTGCTAGAGTGCGGATCAACTTGGAACGAACCCGGTCTTCCCGAATGCCAGTTCCAGACAAAACGCCTGTGCCACCTTGCTCGGTAAAATAAGTGTTATAAAGACTATCGTGAAGCAGATAGATGAATAACCTTTTTAAGATAAGTTTGCTGAAGAATAGTTAAGGAAGTCATGTGAATGTATGTATTCCATACTACCTATTTATGTTGAACCGCATTTTCCCACATTACGCACCTGAAATCAAAACTGAAAAGCCTGATGTGCTTTATTCGCATAGCTTTCGCTAGCTCTTCCATACACAAACTATTTATACAAAAGATTATTTTTTATGATAAAGGGATTATATAAGCTAAAGCGACCGTCAAATATTTTAAAAGCTGGTCGCTATGTGAAACAATTGAGGTTCGTTTCGCTTAGTATGCTCCCGTTTCAGAAAAGTTAAAGCAATATAAAATTGAAACTAATGACAAAGAATATCTTGAAAACGGTGAACTTTACAAGAAAACATCAATTGCGGGTTTTATGGAGATATACATGGTTGATCTGAAAAACTCATTCAGAATAAAGATGTTTTCTGAGGTTATTTCAAGAAAATTCAAAATATAGGTTTTATTTGTAATATACATATATTTAATATATGGTATTTTGATCAAAATTGTTAGAGTAATTTTTGAGAGAAACTAAATGTTCATATAAAGGGTATTTATCGTCTATTGAGCTACGTTGTCTACACATAAGAGCACTGGTGCTTCTTTTGGACTCAGAGGACTGGTGAAATCTCGACATCGAGATCTATAAGTCACTAAATGATGAGGATGCTTTGTATGTATTGGCATTATTAGTTGACTTCTCTAGAATATCTATACTGTTGTTAAGACTGCAAATACATGTGACTGAATAATAGCTACTGAAGTCTCTAAACCCAAAAGAAGAATTTGTCTAATAATTAGTAAAGGTAAAACATATATTATATTGTTCTGCCAGTATTGTGGAATACAATATCTTCTCTAGCTACTATATACATTATATGTACATACGTGCTAAAAAGTAAAAATAAACTTGAAAGTTCAAAGTGATTTTCATTACTTAAATTAAACCTGACATTGTGTAAATAATTAATCAAAAGAAGCTTCCTTGTTCGCATTAAACATTAGACTGTATATTATAACACTGATATTGTTACTTTATCTCTTGGTTTTAATACATTTGAACCAAAATGTATGCATTAGTAATACATTTACTGTTTGGTTTGTTTTAAAACACAGAGGGGATTTGTGAAAGTTTTTATTATTTTCAAGGAATCTGTCACGGGAAGTCGGTGTCTCGTTCAGCGGTGCCCTCAGCTTCGTCGTCGATGAAGATTCAGGTCCTAATCTTCTAATTAAACTTATCTCAGGGGTTATGTGGGAGGCTAATATTAAATACACTGCATTTTCCCTTACAACTGCAATTTATTGTATCATGATTTAACGAGCGGCTAGCTTGTTTCCTCAAAAAATGTGTTATAAATAAATACCATCCCACCACTTAAATTATTAATCAAGAGCCTAATCTAACCATCTGCACATCACTTCCCCACCACTTAAGAACCTGGACGTCCGCGCAACACAAGATGAAGATTGAGTTATAGTAATAGAATAACCACATAGGAGATCTGCGGTGCCTTATACACTGATCCTGGGTGACGCCAACCTTAGCGCCATAAAATGTAACAGTATCTCTTACTGGTTCGTTGTAGCATCACCTCACAAACTATGAGAATAAATTGTACCAAGTTTTGACGTCATAGCGTGCACATGACGCGTTTGAAAAACCCCATTAGTTCCTCCCATTTTAGCTTTATGATTGCTTTGTCTGCATTTCCAATTTCCTGTAGATTACATGGAAGATAAGTCACAATTCCCGTCTAAATTCTTTCTATGTCTGCTCTTTTCTCTTATATTCTTTAGCCTAAACCCTGTGCTCATTAGCAGGTGGTGGTTGGTGAACTGTTACCTGGAATTAAGCTAGCTCGCCTAGCCTTAATTACCTAAGTTACAATAACTTGCATTTATGCATATTTGTGCCCTTAAATATTCACAACTATTTTACATTGCTTTCCATAAGCTTACTATAATATTATATACAATCTTTTTATATTTATTGTGAGCAAATGGTATGTGCTCCTACAAATCTATCGACTTAAAAAATAGAACTACTGGTATAGATTATTGTAAGATTGATACCCTTTACTGCAATTCCAAAGATTGAATGGTGTCTCTCCTGTCGAGCCACGTGCTTTCCCTCATGTTTGAGCTTAATTTTCGGTTATGTTTTGTTTGGTAGGATTACATCGATTTCCTATCTCTACCGGATGCTCCTTTTATATGCGTTTACCTTCTGCCTGACTTAGGTTAGGAATCTCATATTGATTACATTGCTGTTGGAATCGATAAAGGCAGATTCCGGCTTAGAGCCCTTGGGTACAGCGTTGCATACAAAGCTCTATAATTTAAATCGTTATATTCCCTGCTGTATTAGTGTTACGTTCTTATGGTAAGAATATACTACATTTACATTACTTTCTCTACCTACTATGCAACAGATTATTTTTCATTTGTTTGATCTTTCTTCGTATATTTATGTTAATTGAGCTAGCATTAACAGAAATAGTTTTTATTACTTGGTTCCTTCTAAGTACGAGGGAAATAAGGGAATACATTAGTCTAAAGCAATAAAAGAAATATAAAATGTTTTAAAAGGCGGTCACTATATGAGACAACCGAAATTCCCTTCTGTCTAATTAACTTAAAACAGGGAATAATGACATCCTATTTGAAAAAACGCAATGTCTTCCATTCACATTACTTTCTTTACAAACTGTTGTTACAAAAGATTGTTCTTTATCTACATCCTGGTAATCGAGATTAATATTATCAGAAATTGTTGTATTAGTTCCTTCTTACTTGAAGGAAAATAAGGTAATACACAAGGTTAAAGCGATAGCTCATCCTTTAAAAAGCCGATCACTCTGTGAAACAATGGAAATTCATTCGTTTTGCACGTCTAGGAGTAAAAAGAAAGGATGATGAAACAGTAGATGATCTCTGCCTACAGAAAATTTCAAATAGCTTAAAATTGAAACCAATAACAATGAATATCTCGGAAATTACTAACTCTATAAAAAAGTATGTGACATAAATTGTATATATTAACGAGATTTATTTTTTTTTTTAGATTTTTATCCATCGTTTGCGGTTTACCAGATATGCCAAATTCATCCAGAATGAAGAGATGTTCAATTTATATATTTGATGTGCCATGTAATATGCTTTATGTACGGTATTTCAATCAAAATCATTAGAGCCATGCGCAGACATAGGAGAATTTTTTCTATAACCTTTTCCTTTATCAAGGGAACTCGAAACATATATTTCAAGTGAAATCTGGACTCAAAATTTTGGATGAAATACAATACCTTCTTTTCCTGCCATATGCATAGTATACATAGAGAATCTAGATAAACAAAATAATAATAATAATAATAATAATAATGATAATAAGTATTGGAAATTTAAAATTTAATAGAGAGAAGGACCACGAAAATGGTTATCTCTACAAAAATATATGACTAACCTGTGAGTTTTAACAACATCTGCATTTTTGTTAGTTAAAATGTTCTGTCCCAAGTTATGTAAAAGTAATCCAAAATGAACAGCATTTCAGAGGTTATTTCTAGGAAATTCAAGATAAACGTTTTATTTAGCATATAAATAGTTTAAATACACGGCGTTTTAATCACAGCCGTTAAACAATTTTTGAAAAAATAAATATGCTCGAAAAATGATAAATGTAAGATTAGTTTGGGGTGGACCATTTCTGCTGAAAATCTTCGTCTGGAATATTTGGAAGATACTGAACGTAAATACCAGATTTGTTTTTTAATTATTTTTCGTTTTTGAATTATGCTGCTCAAAGTCACATGCGGAACTTTTTCAAATATTTTAATTCAGGTAGTTTAAAAATATAATACGTACATTTACTGTAGATAGTAGAGAAAGAACATAAAAGAATGAAAATATGGCTGATTATAAATATATTTTAGTTTTTTGGTGATTTAAAATAAGCCCAAAAAGAATATTTTTAAGCCCCAAAAATAGAATTTCTACGAGCTTGACGTTGCATTTTATGTATCAAGAACATATCTCCACTTTGTGAAAGTTTAAAAGATGCAATTAAATAGTTTACATTAAAAAGATTTTAATAAAGCAGTGTAAAAAGATAATCATAAGCATTGTGCTGAAATTAATATATTTGTAGTGTAGATTTTCACTAGGATTATTCCTACTTATAATATTTATTCCGTTGATCTCTTTTTAAATCTGTGTTTTGCTTCAGTAACATCTACGTTTCCTTATTTTGGTGTTATTCTTGTACTACTTGTAAAATATTAACTGTAGTTTATTTGCCAATCTTTACTTTGGAAATTTTAAAGTTTTCTTTCTGAATAACACAAATTATTTCTTGTAGAACGATTTTATTAAATTATAAATTTATAATTGGTAGTATTATATGAGCTTATAAACTTAAAAAAGACCTGTCAAAATAAATATATACATCACAATAGAATGCTCGGTACACTACAGATACTAATTGTGAAATAAGTTTTATTTTCAAAACACAATATGTTGTTAGGATTATAAATGTAAAAACAGGTGTGTGAAACACATAGATAAGCAAAAGAGAAAACAAGGAAAAATCTTATGAATGCTTGTAGGTTATGTCACTTACGAAACAATAGGAAATACAGGTATGAAAAATCTTATGTGTTACACTCACATGACTATCTCTAGCTGTTCTGCAAATTTCTTTCATAAAATTATTCTTCTTTTACACAATACTAATCGAGATAAACATTAGCAGAATGTTCTTACTACTTAGTTCCTTATAAGTAGAAAAAAATGAGGGAATGCATTAGGCTAAGCCCATAGTCAAATGTTTTAAAAGCTGTCGTTATTAGACTTTCATTGCAAATCGCTTCCTTGCTTGGCCAGGAGTGGAACAAAAGAAAAACGGATACTTTCTGTCTGAGAAAAGTATAAGTACTCACAACTGAAACCAAAAACAATGAATGTCTTGGAAACGGTTACCTCCACAACAAAAATGTAAAGGACATAAATCGTGTGTTTTGATCAGATCAACATTTTCCGTGTAGTAAGCATTTTCTATCTCTTACCGTTTAGCAGTTAAGCAAAATTTATCAAAATTCATCCAGAATAAAGAGCTCTTCAGAGGCTATTCCCAGAAAATTCAAGATATACATTTTATTTGGTATATAAATATCTTTAATATACGGGATTTTAATCAAAATTGTTACAGACATTTTTTAGAAAATCAAAATTTTCGAAACATTTTCCACGTAAAGGGTAATTGGGGGTGGGGGGATTTTCTTAAAAATCTTCATGTTGCATCCTTGGAAGATACCGAATCTAAATACCTAGTTTAGTATTTAACGGCCTTTTCGTTTTTGAGCTATGCTGTCCACAGACACACACACACACACACACAGACACACACATACACACGGACCTTTTTCTGAAAATGCTATTTTTTGATTCAGGGGGTCCTAAAATATGTATTTCCGGTGAAATCTTGACATTAAATTTTTGGGTGGAATACAATACTTCCTCTATACACTATGTACATAGTACGTATAGAGAAAGTAAAAAAAAGGATTTCTGCCGTACTGTACTCATTAACGAATCCAAAAGGATAACAAGACCTACAGGATGCTGATATTCTGCTTCTTTTTCTAGAAAGAAAAATTAAGAAATCCTCACAAATATTGTCACATTTTAGCTGCATGCCTAGGATGTGGTAGTACTGTATAAAGTAATTATAAATATGTTGGTGACATTGCCAACTTAACGGTTTAACAAAATAACTTGCAGAGTAGTCTCCTCTTATTTTGTATTGAGTAACTAGTATGGCACAGTTGTAGTAAGGAACATTGGCTCCAGGCAAAGATGGTGGATTCATGTGCTAAATGTTTGTGTTCTTGTATTGTTACCTTAACGTTTCACCTTAAACTAACAAAATAATATAGAACCCATTCCTTGTGGCCTGTGATAGAAGAAAGCTGCGTTCTCAAATCCAGGCCTGGCTGTAGTGAAAAGCACATTTCCCGGTTAATGCCTCTGTTGCCAAGCGAGTTTCCGAAGTTATAACAGTAGGGGTGGCAATATTAAAATGGACACTTTTACGCTCTAAACCCTTAAAATAGGTGTCAATGTTCAAAATAGGCTTTTTAGGTATCATTAAACCTCTTCCATATATCCCCTTATATAAAAAGCGTGAAGATATTAACTAAAAGTAAAAAAAATCTTATGTGTTCATTCACATGACGTTCTCTACACCTCAGTTACTGTTAAAACACTTATTCTTCTATCTACAGCATTCCAATAAAGATAAGCACTAGCAGAATTGGTCAAATTACTTGATTCTTTGTAAGCAGAAAGGAAATCAGCAAATATGCTGGGTTAAAGCAATAGACGATTCCTTTAAAAGCCGGTCGGCATGAGAAACAATTGAAATTACGTTCTCTTTACTTGTCAGGAGTAAACAAAAGAGAGTCGAAAGAACTAAGGCATACCGTTCGAGAAAAGCTTATGTGCGTAGTTTTAATTGAAACCAATAATACGGAACATTTTTGAAACGGTGAGCTCTAAAATAAAGAGGTATATGAAATAGATGCTGTTTTAACGATATCTACATTATTTGTGTTTTAAGTTTTTGTCTATTTCTTACGGTTTTCCAGTTACGCACATTTCATCCGGTCTTCAGATGCTATTCCCAGAAAATTCAAGATATACATTTTATTTGTGATGTGAATATTTTAATACACAGTATTTTAACCAAAATCATTATAGCCTTTTTTGAGAAAATCTAAAATTTTTCAGGTAAAGAGTTGCTCATAGTGAGGAGATTTCCTTGACACTTTTCTGTCGCACCTTTAGAAGATACTGAAGTTAAAAACTAAGTTTGGTATTTAGTGGTATTTTAAATTTTGAGCTATGCTGTCCACAAACACACACATGGAACTTTTTCTAAAAATACTTTATTCTGTCTCGGGAAACCTAAGAGCAAATATTTCCAACAAAATTTCGATATCTATTTTGAATGGATACAATACCTACACGGTACACAGGTGCTAGAGAAATTAATGGGCATTAACCTAAAATCAGAAATGTAGTTATGATAAAGCCATTTTATTTGCATTTACTGGATGAATAATACAAACAATTAGTATTTGCATTTCTCTCTACCGATGCAATTATTTTTCGAGTTCTTATGTCAATACTTTTCGTAAAGAGGACAAAAGAAAATGCCCTTGGTAAAACAAATCCAGCGTTATTTTCCGTTAATTAAATAAGCAAACAATAGCAAATACTTGAGAGACAGCATTTTCCAATTAAAAAGCATGCTGTGAAGGTTACAGATCACTGCAGAGAGAATTATACTTGAAGCGAAAAGAGAATGGAATGATTGCAGCTGCAGGTAAACAGAATATCTGTAATCAGAAAATGCGGCTTCATACTACGTCGAAAACTATTCCTCTCGAGATCGCATTTATATCGGTTCATGTCACTTTGTAGTGGTTTCTCCAGTTCTGTTTAGTTATTCCGTACAAAAGAGTGCTGTGTATAACTTGAAGATCACGCAACTGACACTTATCTACTGTTTTCAGTAACTGGTATGCAGCTTTATTTTCTCTAACCCGTATGTAACCACAACAATTCTATCCACGATTTCACCGGAAATATATGTTTTGGGGTCTCCTGAGTCCGAAAAAGCACTTTAAGAAAAATATGATATGCTCCATTCTAATGACTTCCTCTACATCGCTGTAACAAACTGGTTAAAATAATATTCTTCTTTTTACTTTATATAATCGAGATAAACATTAGCAGAAAATTTCTTAACTATTCCTAGTAAGTAGAAGGAAATTAAGGGATTACACTAGGCTAAAACGAATGTCATATCTCTCTTGCCATGTGGTCCAAATCCGTTTCTATGCAGAGCCAGAAGTTTTCAACTTTCCGTATGAGAAATCTTTAAGTATTTTAAATGTTAAACAAATTACAATGAATATCTCAGAAACGGTAAACTTCACGAAGAAAACATATATCACATAAATTGTGTGTCTTAACGTGACCTACATGTTTTGTATAGTAATTTTATATCTAAATCTTATGGTTAACCAGTTTTGCAAAATCCAACAAAATTCGTTCAGAATAAAGATGTGTTTAGAGACTATTCCCAGAAAATTCTAGATATACATTTTATTTACCACATAAATATCTTTAATATGCGGTATTTTAATAAAAAATATTTTGAGACGTTTTTGAAAAAAATTAAAATTTTCGAAATGTTTTACATGTAAACGGTAGTTTGTGGTGGTGGAATTGTTATCAAAATGTTCGTGTCGCACCCAAGAAGATACTAAACTTAAATACCAAATTTTCGTTTTTGAGTTTTCGTGCTTACAGCCACACGGGGCACACATACACACGGATCTATTTTCAAAAATGCTTTTTTAAGTACAGGGGATCCTAAAATGTGTATTTCCGGTGAAATATTGGTATAGAATTTTTGGGGGGAATGCAATACCTTCTGTATACACTATGTGCATAGTATATGTAAAGAAAGTAAAAAGGTCAATGTGTGTGTTTCTGTGGGCAGCATAGCTCAAAAGTTCAGTATCTACCAAGGATGTGACACGAAGGTTTTCAAGAAAATTTCTCAACCACCAACTACCCTTTATATGGGACGTTTTTCGAAAAATCTCGTTTTCTGAAGAATGGTTCTAACGATTTTGATTAAAATACCGTATGTTAAAGATCAGAAATAAATATATATTTAGAACTTTCTGGCAATAACCTCTCAAGAGCTCTTTATTCTGGATGAGTTTTGAGGAATTTTGCATAAGGTTTAAACCGAAACTTACTACACAAGAAAATGTTGGTCTCGTTTAAACATTATTTATGTCACATACGTTTTTATTTCGATAAATTCATTGTTATTGGTTTCAGTTTTAAACTGCTTAACTTTTCTCAAGCGGCAACATGCAAAGGGAAACGAAACTAATGGCGACCGGCTTTTAAAAGATTTTACTATCATTTAAACCTAGTGCATTCCTTTATTTCCCTCCTACTTTCAAGGTAGCAAGTATTAAAACCAATTCTGCATGACGTAGATGAAATAATAATCTTTTGTATGTTTACGGAACAGGTAGGAAAGTTGTGTAAATGAAACACATCAGATTTTTGAAAATTATAATATTCAAGATATGTATATCACATTTATGCCAGTTGTTATACATAATCAGTGATGTAGTACAGTACCGCAGCTGTTTCGGTAGATCTTCTGTCTGCTATTCTAAGGGTACTGGGTTCGATTCCCAGCTGGGAAATGGGAAATTTTTGTTTAGCCCAGATTATTTCCTAAATGTCTGGTCCTATGAATGAGAGTGTGATCTAATGAACAAAATTAAAAGAAAACAAAAGCCTAAAGGCAACAAACAGTATTATAGATAACACCAATAGGCAATATGCTTTACAGTGAAATGCTGCCAATAGGACCATGGTGGGGTATAATAGGATATAAAAAAGTTATATTTTTGCCATATATTAAAATTCTACTTTGCATGGTTATTAAAATATTATTTTTGTTTCTAAATTCACTGTTATAATAAAATAACCCAGATGCATTTATACTCTCTCTAGCATGTATGTACAATCTACATTATAGGCAGAGAAGATATTGTATACATTTTATCCAAAAACTCGATACCGAGGTTTCATCGAAAATATATCTTTTGAGATCCATAATTCATGTCTGTGTTTCTGTCTGTGTGTGTTTGTGGAGAGCACAATTCAAGAATGAAAATTCCGTTAAAGACCAATCTTGGTAATTAAGTTCAGTATCCTTCAGGATACGCAAGAAGAATTTCAAGAAAATTTCCCCATCCCCAATTACCCTTTAGATGGTATTTTTTCGAAAAATTTTAATTTCTCAAAAATGGCTCTAAAGTGTTTATTAAAATGCCATATGTTGAAGATATGTTCAATACAAATATATCTACAATTTTCTGGGATTAACCCCTAAAGACAACTTTATTGTGGATGACTTTTGTATAACTACTAAACCGTAAAAGATAGATAAAAATTACTGTACAGAAAATGTAGTACTCATTAAAATACACGATCTATGTCATATACACTTTTTGAGAGTTCACCATTTCCGAGATATTCCTTGTTATTGGTTTAAATTTTCAACTACTTAAACATTTCTGTTGCGATATCCTTTATTTTTAGAACAAACTAAAACACGATCCGTCATGCCCTCTGTGGACTTTTTGTACCAGTAACAGTTTAAGTTAATTCCACGCAGACACATACTAGCCGCGTTCAAAAAGACCTTAGAAAAATATAATAAAACATATTTTTTGGGTAATTTCTTTTTATCTTTCAACATAATCTCCTTTTGGCTCAATATGCTTTTCCCAGCGTTTCTCCAACAGCCTTTCAAACAATAAGATTTCGGAAGCTCCTCAGAAT
Organism: Hymenopus coronatus; assembly: GCA_030762935.1. Taxonomy (NCBI): domain Eukaryota; kingdom Metazoa; phylum Arthropoda; class Insecta; order Mantodea; family Hymenopodidae; genus Hymenopus; species Hymenopus coronatus. Next base: position 82,475,716 of record CM060898.1, on the reverse strand, counting down.
AGGCATCTGTTTGGGAGATGATCCCTTAGTTAGATGTGAATCGTTTTTCGCCGAGGCACTTTTTCAAATTTGGAAATAAAAAAAGTCAGTGGTAAACAAATCTCGTGAGTATGGTCGATGAAGTATCAATTCGAACCATAATTCTACAATTTTTGCCATCGAAACTCCGTAGGTGTGCACTCTTGCATTGTCTTGTTGGAACAGAATCTTTTCTTTGCCAGATGAGGGCGTTTTTCTTGATTTCTCCGTTCAACCGATGCAATAATGATGCTTAATATCTCCATGTATCGTTCTTTGTTGCTGCAAGTAATCCATGTAGATGATTCCGCGTGACCCCCAAAAAACCGAGGCCATCACCTTGTCTGCAAATTTCACCACCTTCGCTTTCTTCGGAGCCAGTTCACCTTTAAAAACCCACTGCTTCGATTGTACTTTTTCATTTAAAGTGTAGTAGTGTATTCCTGTTTCATCCAGAGTTATGTATCGACGCAGAAACTCATCAGGAATGTGAAGGAAAACTGCCAAACCAGCTTCCGAATTGATCACACGATTGCGATTATTCTCCATTGAGAACAAACGCGGCACCCATCTTGCTGAGACTTTTGTTAGACCTAATTTTTAGTGCAAAATTGAGAATACTGTCCTTTGTGATATGCCTGTTGCCTCTGCTATTTCATGAACTGTGGCTCGTCGATTACTCAAAACCACAAGCCTGAATTTTGTCAACCATTTCGGAGGAAGTCACTTCTACTGGACGTCCGGAACGATGTTCATCGTTTAAATTCATTTATCCAATTGTTGCAAACGCAGAAGCAGATGTGTCATGAACTTCATCCAACTCGGCTTTTATCTCTTTCTGTGTTGTCTTTTAAACAGAAGTGTTTAATCACTGCACGAAATTCGTTTTTTCATGTTTCTGAAAATGCACAACAAAACCACTGATGTGTTGCTGAAACTTCAACTGCCATAGAGTAAGAGACGACGGTTACCAAATACAAACTTTTTTCGATCTTACGAGTGATTTTTTAAGAACTTAATTGAACGCCGCTAGCACCATAGAGGTCTTTAATTCCTACATATTGGCACTGACTTGCATAAGATTCCTCATATTTCCACATAGAGTATAAGTCTGCGGAAATGAAGGGACATTCCATTACACTAACTTCTTTATTACGAAACCAATTTCTTATGGAGTAGCATTGTCGTTCTGAAATAACCAATCCATTTTTCCATACTTCAGTGCGGTAAAAAGTGCAATGCCTGATGATAGTATGTTAACTGCAAAGCATTTTCTGACTGTTTTATTATACTTGGATTTTTTGGTTTTATTTCGCAAATTCGTTATTGAACCTAATGTAATAGACCATATTAAAGTTTTATACTTGTTTGGTTCTAAATTACTCTTTTATTTACTTTGCGTGTGTTACGTAAATTGTTGAATAGCTTCACTTTAATTGTTATAGTCATCTTATATTATTCAAATTGTTAAATTTAATGGATATATCTATTTAATTTGCATAAATTGTTGTAATGTGCTGAGTTTATTTTTAATGGATATGTACTTCTTCTAAATTATTAATGTTTGGCATTAAATGTTTGTTGCGCCCTCGTAAAGTGATGTCTTTACTTAATGCTGAAACATTTCAGAAAAATATGGAATGAGTTGCTACCTAGGCTAGCATTACGCCAAACTTATGTACTACAGGTTCTTCTGAAAATGTTTCCCCCTAATCCATTATCATATTTATTGTGAACCAAGTAGTTTGTATGTGTGTGTTAGTGTGGGTGCTTTCATTTGTTAAAGTATCATATCTTATGTACAAAGACCAGCTTTAAAATAAAATTAAGGGACAATCTTGCCTATTTTATTTACACACTTAGGGGATGTGGCGGTCCTGTACGTTGTATTGTGTCCTCTTACAACCAAGCATTTTCCATGAATAGACTCTTCCATGATGCATGCAAATATAGTGTGATTCAAAAATAGTTTTACAAAGATTGGGAACTAGTTCCTTACATCGAAACAAGAAAAAATGTCCCAATAACTAGATGTCCCAAAACTCTTCGTTTTCACCTATTGAGATTCAAATTGTTATTGATCAAAATATTTTAGTGACACTTATTGTATTTTTGACGTTTTCATATTGTTAGGAGATGTTCAAATCAAGCACCACTCATAGCAAATACTCGAGAGGTTCTGTTGCGTTAGATACGCATGCACACGTCGAAGCATGGAATGTCATTTTCATCCATTGATATTCAAATGTTATAAATCAAAATATTATAGTGGCATTTATTGTATTTTTGACGTTTCCATCTTGCTCGGAGGTGTACAAATCAAACACCTCTTATAGAAAATGCTTGAAAGAGTATCTTGCGACTAGATACGCATGTACTTGTCGAAGCATGGAATGCCAAATATTCCCTCGTATGGTTTCGCAGGCTTCCGTGATAGGCTTAGAAGTTCTTCATCCAGGATGGGAGCTGCATAAACCAATTGTTTAAGGTGCTCCCAAAGATAAAAGTTTAAAGAATTGAGGTGGGAGGAATCTGCCAGGCATGGGACTGGTGCTCCTTTACCTATCCGTCAGTCATGGCAGATGCCAATCAGTACATCTCGAACAATGAGACTAAAATGTGCTGGAGCTCCATCATGCATAAACCATATGTTTCTTCTTATTTGCAGAGCACATATTGTAGTAAGTTTGGGAGAGCGTTCTGAAAGAAGTCCCTGTAGTCAGTACTTGTAAAGTGTGTTGGGGGAATGCATTACGCAAACTGACAAATGACAAATGTAAACAAATAGCCATGGCAACACAAGGCCAATTCCAACAGGCTAAAGTGGGTTAAAGCCTTCTATGAATAAATGCACAGATAAATGAAATTGTTACGTTGGACCCGCAAAGGCGTTGAAAGTAAGCTTTCATTAATAGGTTGATATTTGAAAACGAAGGGTATTAGAGCATACGTTTATATAAACCTATTTTCTTATTTCGATGCAAAGAATTCATTCCCAAACGCTGTAAAAGTAATTTTGAATAATCCTGTATATTAAGGTGATGCAACATGTTCTTATTACTGTAGATATAACCCATAATATAAAATGTTCCTTTTTCACAAAATTGCCAATATATACTGTTTAATATTTATTTGTAATGCATTTTCATTAAATTTAATAACGTTTTACTTAATTGTTAAAACGGTTGAGAAATAGCAACTCATATTGTAAATATAAACGTAACCATTTTATTATAAATCCGAAAAAAAACTTTGTTTTATGTGGCTGTAAATTACGCTAAATATATATTACTTGATCAGCAAAATAATTATTCAGTGGAAGAGTACGTATGATAGTTTAGACTTCTGTAATATGCTATTCGAAAGCTAAGTTTTAACGTGACACAAAATTCTACTCAACCTAGGGTTCCCACCTCATGAAATGGTCTTATCTTGTAAAGCTGGTCTAGCCGACTTGACCAGCTGCGTTGTGTCCATTTGAAGCTGCAAGTGAGATGTTAGGGTAGGAGTAACAGTTCAGTCAACGAAATAAAGAAATGCTATCATTGCTAATATAACCCGATTGCGAAATTGAAGACATAAATTTGGCTTGAAAATGTATTGTGGATATTCGGTTTAGCGTTTAAGTACATGTATGACTAAAAGTTTAAAATCCCAAACTAATAATGCCAACTTTTTTAAATGTATACCACAAATGTATTATAATGAAAATAAGTTACAGTGCAAATTACATCTATGTTTCTCTAATGGTTTGGAGATTATGGAAAAAAATGTTTATTTTTTCGTCACGTCACTAAAAAAGTCCCTTGCGACCAAAAAAAAAAATAATTAAAATGTTGGTTTACTATTTTAACTTTAGGTTCACAACACTTCTACTTTTGAAATGTCCGTAGACTTCTCTGCATTTTTTTTTTTTTTTTTGGTTTAGGCTACAAGATTATTAAAGTTATAATTGTTTTTGTCATAAAAATATAAAACCTAGGGTAATGTTTACTTTCTCTACACGTACTATGTCCACCTAAAAATTCGATGCCGAGATTTCACCGGAAATAGACGCTTTTGGGTTCCGTGCAACCAAAAAAAGCATTTTTAGAAAAAGCTCCGTGTGTGTGCGTGCGTGCGTGCGTGTATTTGTGTGTGTGTGTGAACACGCTAACTCAAAAACAAAATGTCGGTAAGATACTTAAAATACTTAAATACCTTCCGAGGATGTGACACGAAGATTTTCAAGAAAATCTCTCTACCCCAAGTTACCCTTTAAGTGGAAAAAATGTCGTAAATTTGTCTTTTTTTTAAAAAATGGCTCTAACAATTTTGATTAAAATCTCTTATATATAAGACATTTACATGCCAAATAAAATCCATATCTTGAATTTTCCGGGAACAGCCTACGAAGACCTCTTCATTCTGGATAATTTTTATTGAATTTTGCATAACTGATAAACCGTAAGACATAGTCAAAAACTTAACCTTAGGTTTACCATACATCTTCTTTTTTAAATTGTCCTACATTTCTCGTGTATCCTTTGGTTTAGGCTAAAAAATTGTTTAAAGTTATTAATGGGCTTGTTTTGTCATTAAAATATTATTTTTGTGAAAACATAAGCAGTAAAACCTAGGGAACTTTTTATTCATTGTACCTCTGTGAATGTGTACAGTAATTTTTATTTGTGTAATTGAAAAACTACAAGGAACATTTTACAGGAAGAAAAATGCTAAAAATATCAATAGCGAGAAAACAAGGCAAGACTTTAATGCATGACTCACATTAAAATCGACCAGATTGCTAGGTTGGAACCTCAGCTTTCCTTTTCCTCACCTCTACTGCTGCCTTTTCTGTCCTTTTCTTCTTGCATTGCTGAGCTTCTTTTCCACAACTTCGCTTCTCTTTCTCTACACTTAATATTTATATAGTGTATAGAGAAGGTATTATAATGCACCAAGAATTCGATATCGAGATTTCACCGGAAATACAAGTTTTGAGCCCCCATGAACCCAAAGAAAGCATTTTTAGAACAAGGTCTGTGTGTGTGGGTATGTGTGCGAGTGCGTGTCTGTCTGTGGACAACAGAACTCAAAAACGATATGACCGTTAAATACCAAACTTGGTATTTGTTTGGTTCCAAGGATGCACCATTAGGATTTTAAAGAAAATCCCTCCCCGCCAAACTCCCTTTACATGGAAAAAGATTCGAAAATTTTTATTTTCTCTAAAATGACTGTTACGATTTTGATTAAAATCTCTTATATTTAAGGTGCTTGCATGACAAAATAAAATGTATATCTTGAATTTTTTCGGAATAGCCTCTGAAGACCTCTTTATCCTGGATGATTTTTATTGAATTTTGCATTAACTAGTAAACCGTAAGAGATAAACAAAAACTTGGATCCCGTTGAAACACCCAATTTATGCATATACATTGTTTTTGTGGATTTTGGCTGTTTTGAGGTATTCCTTGTTGTTGATTTCAGTTTTAAATACTTAAACTTTTCTCATACGGGAGCTTGTCAACGCTTGGCCACCCAAAGAAATGGGTTTCAATCCCATAGCAACCTCATTTTAAAATGTTTGACTTTCGGTTTTGCCTAGTACATTCCTTTATTTCCTTTCTGCTTATAAAGGAATGTTTGATCATTGAATAGATAGAAGAATAAGTTTTTAGCAGTAATTTGTCACTGAGATGTAGAAAAAGTTATGTGAATGGAACACATGAGATTTATAGAGATAAATGAATAAGTGAAGTTCCCTGGACTTTATTTTAAATATAAGAATAAAATATTAATGCTTCAATGCGTTCAGAATATTAGATTTAACATATTTTCTCCTTTAAGGGTGAAAAGTATACCTTTAGGTTGGCGACTTCACCATAATTATTTATCGTTAATGCGTGAAAATTCAAAGTGTTCAGAGTTGATGATATATCCATTGAATAGTAAAATGAATATTTAATAAGTTATCAAATTTTTAGTTCCGTTGACACATTTCGATAGAATATCGGATAAACTGCGACTTACTGCGCATTATTACTTACACTGCTCCCAGAATAAAAGGATAAAGTGAAAAAATCTCTCAAGAGGTTACCTACGCAGGCAGGCATGCATGAAAGTCCTTACTAGTTTCTGCCTCTAAGATTCGGCCCACCACTGCAGCTACCAAGATAGAGCAACATAAGTCCTGTACAATCAAGTAGCCTGTAGCTTACTCAATATCACTCTTTCCAAGGAGTAAGCAACGCCTCACGGCACCAAACCTGGAAGCATATCTAACATGAGAGGGAAGCAGAATTAGGGTGAAAGAAGGAAAATATATAATGTATTTAAAACCAACCCAACATTTGGCTACCGACTAGAGAAAACCACGAAAAAACTCAACTTCATGTTGGACGGAGAACGGAAGCCTAACTCGGTCTCCGGAAAGCGAGCCTCACACGTCACTGTGAAGTTAATGGCATCGATATATCTTATATAAGCTTTAATCCTGGCGGTGCACATTAAAATACGTTTACGCCTTTAACCTTTAATTCCTAATCAAACAAAATTAATTATACCTTTAGAGTAACCTATATTGTTAATATATGGAACACTTAGCTCTAGAGACTTATTTACCGGACTAGATCTGGTAAATACAAAGGAAAGTTAATGATTGTAAATATCGAATCAATAATTGAGCCTTCGAAGTACTGTTTTACCTACATAAAAGGATATGTGAAAAGAGAAAGGGGTTATTAAAGTTCTCTGACATTTTTAAAATTAATTTTTTTTATCGCTCGCAGGTGACATTATACATAGGTAACATTGATACCATTATACAGAATTTTCCCAAAATAAGTAACCATTTCGTGATTGAGTTAAATAAGAATGTCTTTTTACTACAGGTTGATCAATGAGCTGTATTCACTATTCCAGAACGTATTCCTCTTGTCACTTGGCGTCATCTACAGGGCGTTTTCTGTTATGACCTACGACGACGGGTTCAACGGAAATTTGGAAAGGATAGACAAACGAATAAATTCATATGAATACTGTTAAAAATTTTCAACGAATAGACACGGTTGCGTACCACAAGCGTAGCTGACATTGATGCAATACGAGAGTTACTTGAGCAGAGGCCTACATCTGCATTGTCTCTCACATCAGTGCAAATTCCGAAATCACCAGTGTCCAAAATGATGAAATTCACCTTGAAGAAGCGTGCAAGTGTTATACCAACTGCATGACGAAATTTCCAATTGACAACGTACAAATTTAAGATTCCGTTCAATTGACTCTCATATTGCGTCAAATTCAGCTGCGTAAGTGGAAGATCGACCTGGTCGGGATTTGTCAGCAACAGTGCGTAATCGATTAAACTTATTAACCGTTTGCACGTTGTTTTGTTTGTTAGTCCATCCGTTCCAAATTTCCGTTGAGACCGTTGTCATAGCTCATCGCACGGCACTCCCTGTAAGCGTCATGAGACAAGGGCAATACATTCAGGAAAGTCAACTGAGTGAACAACGTGTAACAAAAGACTCTCGTAAGTTACTTCAATCGCGTGAGCACCCTGAAGAAATATGGACATGCAGACGTAATAACCAACATAACAGAAGTGAGATTGACTTCAGCAGATTTTTCCGTAAGGAAGTAGCGTAATTAAGCTCTGTTATGCTACTGCTTCTGTTGGGGTAGAAGGTGATGGCTCATGGATCCTGAGATACCCGTCTGCAGATTATGGTAGAAAGCCATGATTGTTTTCCCAGAGAAAAGAAAGCTCCCTGACTTTTAAATAATCAACAGAGTCTTTTAAAAAGGAATAGTTTACTATAAGGATGTTTCTCGATTCAGAAAATGAGAAACACTTGTTAGTTCTTCTTCTGCTTCTTCTCCAGCTGCTTACCCAGCACACCTTAGCAGTATGACAATGACAATAAGCACGTCAGGCTAAAATTTTGTGCACTTCCTATTTCTGTTCTATGGCTCAAATGTAGTATCTGTAAGTTGTAGTATCTGCCTCATTAGATCAGGTCCTTCTCCTATTTGCGAAGTTGCATCAGAGATTTGCTATCTTAGGCGTTCCAATGCTTCATATTCTAGCATAATGTTTTACTGTTTCATTGTCTCTTAGGCACAAACAGCAAATGAGTTCTCTTTGATACAATCCCATTGTATTAAGATGTTTCCAGAAGATACCACGCCCAGTTATATAAATTATAGCTGTTCTTAATGAAGGCTTATTTAGCCAGATGAGTGAGTTACTTAATTTCATACAAGCGTTTCCAAATAAACGCCTATAAACCTTGCAAAAAAGGGATGTTTCCCACCTATTTTGAATTTCTTTTTAAATCCATTTGTACAGCAGTTTTAGCTTTAGATAAGCTAATTGCACAAAACCTCAGAAGTAACCTGGGGTCAGACGCCAGTTGAGAAGCAGCCGGGTTATGAATCAAATAGAAGTGGAAAATATAAAAAATACGCAAAATGGATTATAGGAAATGTGATGGAGCAATTGATGGAATGAATGGCGGGGGAAACCGGAGAACTCTGAGAAACCACAAGTTCTAGATGTAGGGAAAACGTCATACTACTCTGCCATGGCAACGTCGTGCTTTGAAGTTAAACACCAAACAATATTCGGTGTAGAAAATACGATTTTTCACTATTCAATTATAGAATTAAAAATATTGCACGGCAGTGCCATGCAAAATACTTTCCATGATCCGTTTATATTTGTTGAATGTGGCCAGTACCGAAACAGGGATTCTAAAGGGGAGGCAAGTAACGTTCGTTCGACATTGCTCCTTATTTGCTGTCTCTCTTGCTATCTTTATACGATATCTCTCGTTCAGTATTGCTGTTGGAGAAACGGTAGTCAAGTTCAAGGATTTCAACGCATACTTTTTATATCTTACTCATATTATTGTTCCTAGATAGGAAAAGAAATACATATTGTTAAGTTATCCTTAATATATATTGTATAATCTATATATTTCACTACTGGAATGCCAAAATGTGTTTTATATAAATATTTTATTAGTATTCTTATAAATTAATAAAAACTTTACGTTGCTGCAGTCACACAACATTCTCTAACTCTGTTATACTAAATTATTCTTACGTAAGCTTATTCTTCCATTTACTTCACGCTTATCATGATAAACATTAGCTGAAATATTTTCTTTTAATATGATTCTGTAATTTAAATAAAATGAGGAAGTAAAGTAATCTAAAGAAATAGTAAACTATTTTTAAAACGGTTGCTATGTGATGATGTTGAAATTACGTTTTCTATGCTTAACCAGGATAAAAAATATTAAGAACGAATTCCGATTGAGAAAAGTATAAACCTATAACAAGAAATATCTTGGAAATGGCTAGCTCCACAATAATGGAAGACATGGACGTACATAAATTTTGTTTTGAAGAGATAATCACTTTTTCTCAAATAAGTTTTGTCTATCTTTACGGATTACAAGTCGTGCAAAATTCGTCCAGAATGAATGGAACTTTAGCGGCTATTCCTAAAAAATCTGATGTGCTACACTCATATGAATTTCTCTAGCTGCTTTACAAACTTCCTATAAAAGAATATTCTTCTTTCTACACAATGCTAATCGCAATAAACATTAGCAGAATGCTCTTTATTTAGTCCTTATAAGTAAAACGGAACTAAGATAATGCACTAGGCTAAAGTAATAGTCAAATGTAAAAGCCATCGTTATGCGATTGTCATTGCAAATCGCTTCTTTGCTTGGTCAGGAGTAGAACAAAAGAAATACGGACACTTCCTGTCTGAGAAAAGATTAAGTACATCAAAATTAAAACCAATAACAAGCAATATCTCGGAAACGGTTACCTCCACAATAAAAACGTAAAGGACTAAATTTTGTGTTTTGACGTGATCTACATTTTTGTCTAGTGAGTTTTGGTCTATCTATTACGGTTTAGCAGTTAAACAAAATTCATCCAGAATAAAGAGGTCTTCAGAGGCTATTCCTAGAAAATTAGAGATATACATTTCATTTCGGATATAAATAGCTTTATTATACGGAATGATAATCAAAATTGTTAGAGCCATTTTTTGAGAAAATAAAAATTTTCGAAAAAGTGCCATATAAAGGGTAGATGGGGAGGGGGGAGTTTGCTCGAAATCTTCGTGTAGCATCCCTGGAAGATACTAAACTTAAATACCAAGTTTGGTATTTTACTGAGTTTTCGTTTTTGAGTTATCGTGTTCATAGACACACGGACACACACACACGGACCTGTTTCTGAAAATGCTTCTTCAGGATTCAGGGGGGTCCTAAAACATGTATTTCTGGTGAAATCTCGACATCGAATTTTTGCGTGGAATACAATACTTATCTATCTCTGTGTACATTGACATACGGGGCTAGAGAAAGTAAAAATTTAAGATACATGTTTTAGTGGTCATATATATCTTTAATATAGTTATTTTAAACCAAAATTCTTTGTGGAGTTTTGAGAAAATAAAATGTTTGATTTTTTCGATGTAAATTATAATTTCCGGTGGAAGGCTTTTCTTGAAAATCTTTATTACGCTTTCTTGAAAGATATTGAATTTAAATACAAGCTTTCCTTTCATTCAGTGAACTAGATGTATTTCCAGTGAAACCTCGTTGGTTCAACCAAGCCAAAAATTTTTGTTAGCGATCTTCCCTATACTTTACGAAATAGGTTAACTCATTTTTGATTGAACTAAATAAGATCGTAATCAACCAAGACCATCCATCTCAGTCAGCAAATATTAATTTTAACATGATTTGAATGAGTTTGATTCAGTCATTCTATATACAAGTAGTTATATAATATGTACTATGTGCAAGTAAAGGAAGCAAAATTCGTTAACTTGGTGTTTGGTCCAACAAAGTCATGAAATTCCAAATTTTCCCTGTAATTTTTAAAAAAAACAACAAAAAAAACTTAACTGAGCTTTGAAAGAACAACATAACAAGAAAGGGCAGTACATCAACCAAGTCCATGCATCCCAGTCAGCACATATCGCTTTGAACATGTACTATTCAATGAATTTGACTCGGCCATTCTACGTAGATTACACGCTCTATTCATGTGTTTGGCTGGTTGCATAATAGGCAAGGCTTGCGTTGTCCTCGTGGTTTCATCTGAAGTTAAACGTTGATTATTTCTATTTTACATAGTTATATCAATGGTTGCTAGACACCACTATAGATTCCTTCGTTTTGAGGGACCTAAGGAAAACACTGATAGGAAATTTACCGAAGCTTTGGAAGCTGAATTGCAGGGAAGTTCAGAGTTGCACAAATTTATACGAATATTGTGTAATTCTGTGAGTCAACCTGTTTAGAGGATATACTAAGACTATAATTCAAAATAAGACAGTGGATCCAACGGTGAGAGTTAGTAAGCAGCTGTTTAGAGCAATTCTGAGGCGAAGCAGCATGGACCTCAGCTTATGCTCCGCATAAGAGGGCAAAAAGACGTTCATACTGCATGCTCTGACCTTTAAGTACCATAATTATAGCGTTATTGCCTATAGTGTCCGAGAATCTGGTTAACTTTCTCTGGCGAGGATTTTTCCTATTTTGTGAGATATTCTATGGAGTACACTTAACTAAGTAAGCTTATATACTCGTATTTTAAAGGACGGGTACGAGAATATAATGGTACAATTATCAACCTTCAAGGGAGGCTGCTATTATAAGAAGTCACACAATAACATATAATAAGTATACCATTTGCTATATAAAATGACTTGTGCACCCTCTCCGACAGACTTGCTTCCATGAATACAGTAATTACGTGGTATTGTGGCGTCATCAGAGTGTGTCGGTGATAAGTATAGTTGTCACCGACCATGTCATGTGGTTTTGTGTTGCCCCATGCAGAGAAGGGAGAAAATTCTCCCTAGACGCAAATATTGGTCAAGCCAACACCGGCAGACACATACCCAGAGAGTGTATCATGCGAGACGGCCAGTGACTCTGCACGTCTCTACAGTGTAAGTTAGTTTTCGGCCAAGACGCAATTAGGGCTTACTTATTTTTGTGGAAAGGAACTTGAAAAAAGGAAAGAGTTTATATTAAGGTTCGATAACGCATTCTTATAAGTAGCAGAATTGTTATTCACTGCTATGCAAGGTGGTTCATCTGTTCCTTATTATTTTTGGAGATAGGCAACACTTCATACTCTGAAAGTAATAAGGTCGAAATTACCGTGCTTTTCTGTCATTTGGTAACCATGCAAATCTAGGCCGCTCTTCATCCGAAAGTAGATTCAGGTTACGTCCATTCCAAAAACATGCGCTTATTAACTCCCGTTACAGTACATGTTACGAGGGGCATACTGAAGGTCACGAGCAACCCATTGTAAAAATTTAAATTTCAACAATGTAAGGAAACAAATTGCAGGATCGTAATCTACAGACCTTAAGCCACATGTTGACATATTGTGACGCCATTAGCTTCTATCACGTGACCACAGACGGTGGAGGATATTCGGAAAGCAGTGCGTCAGGGTCTGCGGGCAGCTGGAACGGAGTTTTATCACAAAGGCATTTTCAAACTTGTAGAACGATGGGAAAAATGTGTGCAAAACAATGGAGACTATGTCGAAAAGTGAAAGAAAGTCTGTAGATTATGATGATGTATTTGGTTTGACTTAAGATTGTACAACAGTGTTGCTCATGACTTTCAGTATGCCCCTTGTATATCAATAGGATCGTTGTCATGTGCTCTACAACGTAAATTATAATGAATGAAGACTAAACGAACGGCCTTAAGCTACAAAAGGGTCCACAACAGACATCAGAAGCGGAGAGGGAGCTATGTGTGACACTATACCTACATGTTTTAGTGCATAGAGCGGGACAATGATTTAGTCAACTGCTGGTCACCTCCAGCATAGCAACGGTTCGAGTCTTACAGTGTGTGTCCACTTTCTTTTTTCTCTATGTATTATCCATCAAGATACATAGTTCAGTGTTTGTCACTCTTATAATTTTAAGTGTAAACAAAAAGGTATGCAAATGAAGAAAAGCGAAAGCTCATTTTACGTGTTCCTCAGTTTTCGATCCTTAATTTTCTTTCAATTATTTTGAAAAAAAATTACTAAGCATTTAAACAGTAAAGGAAATTTCCAAAACATAAAAAGTTAGTAAAAACAAGTTCGAAACACTAGAACTCCTAAAATGTTATCGATTGTTCTTCGTAGTTAGAGAATGTTTTATCACTAAGTTTCATGACGGAAACACTTTATCTGGTGGATATTGAGAAGTTTATTAAGTTATGGGAATTAAACCTAATTTTCTTTTCAATTGAAGGTGTTGGTGAATACCTATGTATTTGGCACAGTTTGTGATTGTCAGCCTAGGTATTTTGTGTATTTTTCGTTTTAGAGATACGCTGAAAATGGATCTGGTTCTGTAACATTATCTAAAATATCAATGTTAGTTTTAAAACATTGTAATAATCCCTGCATATTTAGATGAAACAGGATGAATCTGCCTCAGAATGTTCATTTTCATTTGTGTATCCTGCAACTGGATTGATTAAGGTAGAATAAAAATAAATAAAAAGAACAACAATAAAAGAAACAAATAAACAAGTTGAAAATTGTTCCGATACCCCATTTAACTTTGTGCCAAATTAGCAAGAAAGAAAGCGGGAAAAAATTGTCAAGGTTTTGATAAAATTCGAACCTCAATCGAGCATCTTGGAACTCATACTAACATCACGCGTTAATCACATACGCTACTGTTCAGCCATAACCTTTAGGGCCAAAGTCTATAATGTTGGTATCCAGATGATGGGTCTCGGGAACGATGTTTTCAGATTAAACAGTAATCTGCAGGTTGCATAAAACCAGAGAATAAGGGAGAGGTGAACCACCTTTTGTGATCTTGGTTGAAAGTATAGCTAACGCGCTTGCCCTGGGTTATTGATTTCTTCGTCTCTGTGATGGCAATGCTTCTTTGCTTTGCTTACGTAATATTGAGAGTTTAGATTCGGGAAATACCTATATATTCTTATAATTCTTTATATAATTAAATGTTCTTGGAAGTTATTGTACGCGTAAAATGATTCTGTAATTTTATGCATATTAGCAGGCAGTGAGCAGCCTTTGGTAGGGCAGCGTGCAAGCGTGAAATATGGGATTTGAGATTTTGGATTTGAGCTTTGAGGTTTGAGATTTTAGATTTGAAGTTTGAGATTTCAGATTTTTAGATTTGAGATTTATATCTAGACTTGAGATTTCAGATTTGAGGTTTTATATTTCAGTTTCGAGATTTGAGATATGGAATATGAGCTTTGAGATTTGAGATATGGGATTTGCGATTTGATATAGTAGATATGAAATATGAGATTTGATCAATGAGATATTGCATATGAGATTTGGATTTAGGAGTTGAGATAAATGGTTTCTATATGGGACATAGTTTTGAGTTTTGTTAAATGAGATATGAGATATGGGATGCTGGATATGAGATATGAGGTACAGGATTTGGAATATGAGATTTGGATTTAAGATACAGGATATTAGATATGGGAAATGAGATTTCAGATTTCAAACTTGAGATTTGAGATATGGGATATGGTAATGAGATACCTGATAAAGGATATGAGATTTGAGCTTTGAGATTTGGGATTTGAGATTCTATATTGGAGATCTCAGATTTCAAATATGGGATTTGAAATTGAGATTTGAGACTCCAGATTTCAGATTTGAGATAGCAGATATGAGATTTCAGATTTGGGATTTCAGATTTGGGATTTGAGATTTGAGATTGAAATTTCAGATTTGTGATATGAAATTTGAGATAAGGGATAAGGGATAAGTGGCCGAGTGGTTAGACCACTTGTCTCTCACCTAGATGGCCGGGGTTCGATCCCAAGCGACCGCATGTGAGATTTGTGGTGGACAAAGCGGCACTGTGGCGAGTTTTCTCCGGGTACTCCGGTTTCCCCCGCCATCACATTTCACCGGTGCTCCAGCATCATTCATGTATCATTAGTGTCACCGCCTGCAGTGCCATAAGTAGTTAAAGCGGGCATTAAACACTAAGCGGGCATGGGATTTGGGATATGAGATTTTAGATATCGGATTTGAGGTTTGAGATTTCAGATTTGAGGTTTGAGATATGGGATTTGAGATTTCAGATATGGGATATGGGATTTTAATTTGGGATTTGAGGTTTGAGATTTCCAATTTGAGATCTAAATTTGAGATTTGAGATGACTTTTAAGATTTCAGATGTGAGATTTGAGTTTTAAGATTTTAGATTTAAGATTTGCGATTTAAGATTTCGGATTTGAGATTAGGGATTTGACATATAGGATATGAGATTTCAAATACGGAATGTGGGATTTGAGATTTGGGATTTAGAAATCGGGATTTTATATTAGAGATTTGAGATTTTTTTTTTTTTTTTTTTTTAGATATTTGAGATTTGATATATGAGATTTCAGATACGGGATTTGGGAAAAGTTGCAAATCATTATGGAACGGTGCTACTGCAAGAGAAAATACAAAATAAACTAAATAAATAAGCAACATCGATTTCTTATGCAAAGTTCCAGCAACGTGGGGCAAGTTTCACACAAAAGCATGCTGCTATGTTTTAGCTCCCTCGCGGAGCTTCGTAAATTTTTTGACCCACGTATAGGACCAGTGTCTCTTATCTTGAGAATAATGAGAAGATAGCACAGTAAGATCCAGTTAACCAGCATTCCTGCCTGGGGGAGGCGCGATGCAGACTGCATAATCTCGCTGTATAGTTTGGGTAATTGACTACATCGTGTTTTCAAAGCCGAAATGAACTACCAACACCACCACCATCACAACCACCACCACTACCCTAATAAAACTTTCTTTCTAAACAAACAACTATATTCATTTTTCGATGGATGTCACAAAATCACCTGTACTTGCATCGTTACATTTATTTTCAATAGGAAAAATGTCTTTAGACTTCGTTTCCAGTTTTTTGAAGAAACGCTTGGCAGCAATATTGGAGCTGTTGTGCATTTCTCACCCTCTACAGCGCATCTGAGTCGGAGTACTCATGCGTACTGAACCAAAAAACCTCGGAACCTGGCTTTAGGGAAACGTAATTGCCAATAAGACGCTTAGCGAAGGTCATAGCGCAATAATTGCTCTTGTATTCAAGTTCTGATTCCACTGAGACGATAGGTTGTCCTCTATAACGAGGCGCAATGCATACTGTAGAATTCATTAAGGCGATTTGGAATTTGTTTCACACCAGTCATAGAGAAAAACGATAAGGATGTTATAGAATCCAAAAGTTATTGAAGTATATGTAGTGTCATTTAAAAACAGATTTTCAAATTTTACCCTTATAAGTATTTTTGTACATGCTAAACATTACATCTGAAATAAATTTAATTTAAAAGAAAAAGCAGTCATATCTAATTCTTTCAAAACCAATTACCGTCTGAAGCAGCAGAAATATGAAAGCTGCGAGTTGGAAACTCACATCTACTGCAACAAATAAATGGGTATAAGTCACACTTATCTACTTTGTAAGACATCACAAAGCCTAACATAATCATAATAAACTGCTGTATAGGGTGTTAGGGGTATAGATACAGGAATTTTCATAATAATTGGAACTTAAATATGCATCCGCTTTAGTGTATTAGTTTTTTTTTACTCTTTGTCTAACAGTTTTTCCACAAACATTTTACATAATTCACTACTTGATATTTTCTTCAGAATCACAACTGCACAACGAAATGAACGCATAGCGTAAGGAACTATCCCCATTGATTTCCATGTGTTTCCATTCTGACACTAGGTCAGATAGTCTGAGATCATTAGTCTTACACAAAAAATTCGAATTAATTTTTTTCTTATTTTTACTTTCTCTACACGTACTATGTACATAGAGTATAGACAAGATATTGCTCTCCACCAAAAAATTCGACACCGAGATTTCACCATAAATATATGTTATAGGGTCCCCTGTATCCAAAAAACGTATTTTCAGAAAAGCGTCCATGTATGTGTCCGTGTGTTCCTATATCGGTGTGTCAGTGTGTCCATGTGTCCGTGTGTCTGTGATAACGATAACTCAAAAACGAAAAATCGGTAAAATACCAGACTTGGTATTTAAGTTTAGTATCTTCCAGGGATGCGACACGATGATTTTGAGAAAAACCCCTCCATCCTAAACTACATTTTACATGGAATTTTTTTCGAAAAGTTGATTTTCTTAAAAATGGCCGTAACGATTTTGATTGAAATATCGTATATTAAAGATATTTACCTGACAAATAAAATGAATATTTTGAATTTTCTGGGAATAGCATCTGAAGACTATTTTATCATGGATGAATTTTACGGAATTTTACATAAACTGCTAAACCGTAAGAGATAGACAAAAACTTATCACACAAAAAATTTAAAGCAAATTAAAGTACACAATTTATGTTGTATATTTTTTTTATGGAGTTGAGCGTTTTTGAGATTTTCCTTGTTTTTGGTTTTAGCTTTGAAAAACTTGTTTTCCTATACAGGAATTTCTAAGCTCCTGCCCATACAATTAAAGGAACTTCAATCGCATGGCAACCAGCTTTTAACTATCACTTTAACCTATGGCACTCCCTTATTTCTGTTCTGCTTACAAGGAAGCAAGTAATAAGACTATTGCTGCTAATTTTTTGTCGTTTAGCATGAAATAAATAGAAGCATAAGCTTTTTAAAGTAATTTGTTGCAGAGATGTAGAGAAAGTCATGTGAATGGAACACATCACATTTTTTTTCCTGTGGCACGACAGCATATGAGCGACCAGGGTCTGTCAACCCGATTCCCGACCTCAAGCCTACTTACGCACAGCAGAGGTGTTAATCACGCAATTGATACGGGGAGGAGAAGTGTTCAGACCCACGCATCTTCCATCCGGAAAGTTGGCTCACTGGATCAAGATCGCTGCTTATCGCAGGTCCTCACTTTCCCAAGGCACTGAGTAGATCAGTCTTCTATCGGCGACTGATTCCTCCTTCTGTTATTGATTTCATTCAAGTGGCATTCGGAGGCCCCCTCCGTGTTCGAGTAGTTAGACTATGTGGGATATATGGACAAAGTGGCGCAGTAGCGGGTTTTCTCCAAGTTCTCCGGTTTCCCTAGCCATCGCATACCACCGGTGCTCCATCTTTGTCCAAGTACCATCAGTGTTATCGCCTGGGGTGCCGTATATAGTATATAGTAAAAGCTGTCATTAATCACTATCACAATTAATAGCGTCATTAATAAACAAAATAAATATTTATGTTATTTAGAACGTTCGTTATCGTGAGGCCTGCCCCCTCTGCTTTGCCCCTCCCGCACTGGCCTGGAAAATAAACAGGTGTAGCTACTTGAAGGTAACATAACAACTTCAAAACATACTGATCTTTACAACTAAAATTATTGGTATACATATGAAGAAAATCTTTATGTTGTTCATTACACTAACCTTAAATGCCAATTCAAATATCTACACTTACGCCTTTATCAACTTATGTATATGTTAGCAGTCAATTCGTTACAAAATTGTTAGCAAGTTTTGCAATTTCTATGCTATGTTTAACTAAATGTAATAAAGAATAACGAAAATAAAATTAAGAGCTATGTATTTTCTATGTTCCAGAATTGCATTATTACAATGTACTCTGAGAAATAATAGTAATAATGATAATAACAATAATAGTAATAATATTTTTCACGTTGTAAGAGTATCATAATATATTAAGCAAAAAATGGTGGATGCTAGTACACGTTATAATCATGATTTACTGCCGACCTTGATTTTTGTATTTAGAAACTGTTTTTTATCTTTCCACGTTTTAATTTCCTGTTCGTGCACCAAAAAACTATGTGGTTTACATATAAAATTCAGAGATTTATCTGGTTTGATGAGTTTTAGGTATACATTTATCACAAATAATGTCATTATATTATTAGATGCAGCTTCTTTTGCGCCGTGTTATGGGTGGGCTGCAACGTCGTGCTCCGATTGCCAGCTCCGAGTTCGAGCCTGCCCATTTGGGTGCGGTTTTTCGGTTCTTATATAAGACCTGTGCCTACTCAGCATCATGATACATTTGAGGAGCTACGATAGCAAATGGTCTCAAATTCACGAGAGCTAGAGTCTCTGAGATTTAGCTTGTCATGTATAGAAAAGAAAGAGACAGAAATAGTTACCCTCTTGTTGTTTCTCGCTTTACGGTGATGGAGGTAGGGCTAAATCTCCTTCCACTGAGCCTGGTTGTTTATTTTCTCCATGGATGTCTTCGATTATTTGAGAATCATTTCTTTCTCTAAGTCCTTGTCCTCCAAATTAATTATAAAGTTATCATAAACAATGATAAGCGCATTTTTCCCAATAAAATTGCTCCAGCTTTTTAACTTATTCGCAAGCATTTTTCCAGTTTTCTGATGTGACTTTTCCAATATCTCTATAATAATAATTCTTTTACATCGCTAAATTTAAAAGTTATGTTATGCTTTGCAACATGGTTCCCTATCTGTGCTCAAAGTAATTCTATGTCATTCAAACCGCAATATTATGGAGGTAGCCTTACTGAACAATGTCCATACATTTCAGCAATACAATCAGTCTCACACAGATTTCATTTTTTAGTTTTAGAAGTTCATTTAACATTGGTTTAGTTGCTTGTGGGTCAGTCGTCTTTCTGGAGCCATTCTTGTATTTCTGCCTGCAATGACGAAGAGGTAGGAGCTTTATTAAGCTGAACGGAATGGAAGAAGCGTTGTT
The DNA here is from genome assembly GCA_030762935.1 of Hymenopus coronatus. Classification (NCBI taxonomy): domain Eukaryota; kingdom Metazoa; phylum Arthropoda; class Insecta; order Mantodea; family Hymenopodidae; genus Hymenopus; species Hymenopus coronatus. Next base: position 82,455,944 of record CM060898.1, on the reverse strand, counting down.
CATTACAAATACTCTTAGGAGAAACACTAGGTAACAATTTATTTATGAATCAGCCCTTAAACACAATACTGCCCATTTCTTCGTGAAGCCCTTTGGCGATTTTGATTTGAAACTCAAACGTGCATTGGGAATAAACCCAGTAAGTTCCTGCATGTAAAATAATAAAACGCTTTCATTCTGGACGTTCTTGGGCTTCAAGCCAGATGCAGTGATGGAGAATCCTAATTCTGATGATGGGAGAGATGCACGCTCCCGAAACGTCGATGATTCTTCATCACTACACCTGGCTTGAAGCCCGGGAGCGTCTAGAATATGTTCGTCGTCAGGAAAGCTTCAGACTCTATTTTAATAAAACGTTCTCCTTTGACGATCGGAGTTCTTAATGGAAAATTAATACATCGTCCTTTTCACTTTTCCACACTTTGCTTTTCGTGTGGCCTGCATTTATCCCCGGTTCATTTAGGTAAATAATTGGTCAACCTATGTCTTTAATACTTCTTGAATCGTTTAGTGATAACGATAGGCCTTTCCATTAAGTATTTCCTGCCGTGTTTATTTTTGACAAATCTGAATGCGCCTTAAGCTCTAAATGCTGACATCCAATAAGCCATCATTTCTTAATGCATCACTTACATATTTTAAAGAAAATTATTGCGATACAATGCATCAATAGTATGGCAGTGGTGGTGAATGAATCGATTGCAGATTTTGTGGGAGTTCTATTAGGGCGTTTCTTACCTGGAGCACATAAAACAGTTCCATTTTCTTGAGTCTTTTTCTCTTTCTTTGAGATTCTACTACCAGTGCGAGAAGATTAGCACCCGTGTCTGCCGCAGTTTTTTCGACCACACTGGACACAGATATAGTTGGCCTACCACATTTTAGAGAGATAAGAAGCGGAGAGGGAGACATGTGTGATACAAGTTTTAACGCAACAAGTGGGTGCAATGATTGTAGCTCAACTGATTAATTTTACGTTCCCTCGTCCCCTCCGGCGTGTCAGTGGTTCGAGTCTCACAGTCTGCATGCCCTTTTTTTTCTTCTCTTTGTATTGTCCATCGAGGTGCAAAGATAGTTCAATGTTTGTCATAATAACTTTAGGAATAAACAAAAAGATACACGAATGAGAAACAAACGCCAGTTCATTTTACGTATCCTTCAGTCTTCGACCTTTAATTTTCTTTGTAATTATTTTGAAAAAAAAACTTCCCTAATACTTTAAATAATAAAGGAAATTTTCAAAACATATAAAGTTAATAAAATAATTTCAATATACTTGAATATTATCGATTCTTTTTCGTAGTTAGAAAATGTCTTCTAAAAATTTTTGGCAGCTGTACCCTCAGAAAGTTAGCGAATACTACCGGAAGACGCCTTAGGTCTAGACGTGCCCCATTAGATATTTTTTTCTTTTTTAATATAATTCCGGAGTCTGATCGGGATTCCGGCGCTGTATACCCTACTTTTTATTTACCTAATTTGTTTACTTTGATTACTGTATGATTACTGAATTTCTGTTTTACTTTTTACACACACATACACAAACATATAACACCCATGCCCAAGGTGGGACTCGAACCCACGATCCCCTGCGCTGCGAAACACCAAAGCGAGACGCTTTGGCGAGCACGGCCATGTGGACCGGCAGATACAAATGCACGAAGTAAACATTTAGGATAGCCTGCGAGGGTAGTGTGGTGGTAGTGTGTCTGCTTCACATTCAAAAGGCCGTGAGTTCGAATCTCGGTTAGGTTAAGTTGCTCGGATGAGGTTTTTTCAGGGTTTTCCCTTATCCTGAAAAGAAGAATGTAGAGTATAAATAAAAAGAACAAAAACAAAACAAATAAGCAGGTTAAAAATGTTTCTATATCCCATCAAGCTTTGTGTTAAAATCAGGAAGAAAGAAAGCGGGGAAAAATCGTCAGTATTTTGTTAGAATTTGAACCTGAATCGAGCATGTTAGAACTCATACTAAATCCGCGCGTTAATCAATTACGCTACTGCTTAGCTATAACTTGCAGCTCCAAAGTCTATAATGTTAGTATGCAGAAGATGGGTCTCGGGAACGATGTTTTCAGGTTAGACTGTAATCTGCGTTTGTTTTTTTGTTTTTTTTTTTTGTTTTTTTTTTTGTGTTTAACGCCCGCTTTAACTACTTATAGCACCCCAGGCGGATCTGCCGGTTGCATAAAAGCAGAGAATAAGGGACAGGTGAACCGCCTTGTATAAATTAAAGCCAGAAATTATACACCAGAATTTTGTCAATCTATTTAAAGCGATTATTAATAAAATCAATCTTCTTGTATCAGTCATATACATTTCTGTAGGCCTTTAGGGTGAACGGTTGTTTTAAAAAACATCGTTATCCATCCTCGGCAAGGCTAAGAACCAGTTAGGTCAGTTAAGTTTATAAATCCAGCGCAGAATAAAAATTCAATAAGTGAAATTTACGATAACGTGTGAATATGTGAGTGCTCCTTTCCTGGAATAAACTAGTCCTGAACTAGTACAACTACCCTATCCGGCCCTAGCCTTTTGGTTTTATTGCCGCACACGGTAATCTTTCCTTTACTCGATGCCAGGTGACCAGGCGGTCACTTCCAAAGCCCGCCCTCCACTAGAACTTTTTTGGGGGCGGAAGGGGAATCGATTTATTTCCCTCTTCCTATTCTTCTTCTTTACGTCTTGGAAGACTGCTTTCTCTTTCACTTCCCTTAACCGTACACAAACATACAACCCTCTCTGATCGGTTGATTTAAGATGCAAATCTGGAACGGTCCAACCGTACGTGTTTAACAAGCCGTTAAAATTTCTGAGAAATAGAGAGAGAATACAGAAAGCAGCATTTGTTACGAAGATGTTACGTTTTCTTTTACTACAGACTATTCCTTGTTTCATGTTCTTGTAAGTAAACGTACGTTTAGTACAGCAACGGAATTTTATTTTATTTTATTTTAAGGAACAATATATTGCAAAGATTTAAAACTCCAGTTAGTAAGAAACCAGACTGAAAACTTAATCGGAAGCTACAGGTAGTAGAATCGCTATAAAGTAAAACAATGAAGTGCTTGGCTCTATGGTTTAATGAAGTATCTTACATTCTAAAATATTTGGAATTATAAACTTTTAATAAGTATTATAATCTACAGAAGTAGGATTTATGAGTGGTTCAGAAGCTGCATATTTTTATTATTTATCTGTATTTATGAAATGATTTTTTAAGTACATAAGCTTGATAATTTTACTTTCTCACGTTCTGCGGCACCCTGAGTCCAAAAAATCATTTTACGTTCTCTAGCACATGGGTATAATGCACATCGCAGATAGCGAAATTATTATATTCCATCCAAAGTTTTGATACCGAGAGTTCGTCGTAAATATATGTTTTCAGACCATCTGAATTCAAAAAGGCATTTTTAGAAAAAGTTCAGTATGTGTGTGTATGTGTTTGTGAACAGCATAACTCCAAAGCGAAAGATGCGTTATATCTCCCAAGGATGCGATACAAAGATGTTCAAGACAATCCCCCACCTTAAACTACCCTGTACTTAGAAAACATTTTGAACATTTTGATTTTCTCAAAAATGGCTCTAATGATGTTGATGAAATTACCGTATATTGAAGTCCAGTTATTTCTATGGTAAATAAAATGTATATCTTGAATGTCCTGTTAATATCCTCTAAAGTTCTCTTCATTCTGAATGAATTCTGTATAACTGTAAAGCGTAAGAAATAAACAAAAACTTACAAACAAAACTGTTAGTCGTGTCAAAATACTCAATTTATGTTCTTTACATTTTTGTTGGCGCGGTAACTGTTTCCGTGATATTTCTTTTTTGGTCTCAATACAAAAATACTTATACTTTTCTCAGACTAGAAGTGGCCTGTTTGTTAAACTCATGGCCATGTAAAGAGGCGAATTTCAATGATAATCACGTAGCGACAGTTTTTAAAACATTTTGACTAATGCATATTCCACAGTTCCCTTAGTTCTCTATAGTTTCCTTCTACTTAGAAATAAGAATTCTCTTCAAATTCTTATCTCAATTAGCATGGAGCAGAAAAGAAGAATTCTGTTTTGTAAGAAGTTAGTAGAAAATCTAGAGAAAGTCATTTAAATGGATTACATCAGAATCAGATTGAAGAGGATATGCTAGGGATAATAAAGATAGAAAAATAAATAGAATAATATATCCTAAAATGTTTTTGAATGTAAAGTAAGGATGGAAAGAAATTTTATCAATATTTCTATTTAAACCTTCATTAAATACTATACATTTATCAAGTAACTGATTAAGACATTTTATTGGGGCTATATAATTTTCAACTTCAATATAACTAATTTCTTCAAGCCGTAGGAGAAAGACAAACATTTGCTGCACAAAAAAATTCACACCGTTAAGCCATAGAATTTATATAGCATTGTTGTGTAGTTAGTAATTTCCAACATATTCGTTATTATGGGTTTGTTTTGTCACATAATTTTAAGTAGCTTTTCGTATTTTACATGTGGTAAAACAGGGGTAACGAAATAAAAATGAAAAATAAAAATAATTAGAATTATATTTTAACATCTTTAAATCAATAACAAATTCTAAATTCATATAATCCTGTTTCTTTTAATGTTTATATCTTTATTAACGTTTCTTTTATATTGTACAGTAAATAATATAATTTAATTTATGGGCATAATGTGACCAGTAGTTAAAAGATTTACTATCGCTTTAGCCTTCATCTAGTATCTACAAAGAAATTGTAGATGCATAGGTAATGAGGAGAGAAAGTCTGTATAAGAAATGGACATTTTTAATTAACATACCAACCAAACTAGGTCTGAATGTTTATCGAATAAAAATCATCTTCCTATAAATGGAAAAGAATTAGTTGAGTTTTATTTTGGAGTTAGGAGATTTTACTGATACATTCAACTTCTGTCTCGTAGCATTGAAGGAATGGTAGTAGTATTCCGTATCTCCTGTTTTTGGGCGTTTTGTAGAATTTTTGGCTCCCGACCAACATAAATTTGTGCGATAGCCATAATACCATACAGAACAATATGACTCATCTGTGTAAAATGTTCTTGATGATCTGAAATTGGATAACCGCCTTATTGTCTGACCCCAACATTACACGTTCATCACATTGTTCACAGCAGATGATGCAAAGTCATTCAGAATGAAGATGACTTCAAATGAAATTCCAAGGGAATTCAAGATATAAATTAATCTACCACGGAAATATCTTAAATGTATTTATGACTTTTTAACTAGAGATATTTTTCAGAAAATCACACTTCAATTTAAAGTGTAGTTTGGGTGGGAAATTTTATAAAATATTTCCATGTCGTAGTCTTAGAAAATGGTGAACTTAAATATCAAGTTTGGTATATATTGTTTTTGAGTTATGCTGTTCATACTCAGCCATATGGACTCCACAAGCACATTTTTCTAGGTAGTTCCATTCACATGACTTTTATTATATATCTGTAGTAAATTATAGTTAAAAAGCTTATTCTTTTCTCTTCTTCATGCTAACCAAGAAAAAAAATTAGAAGGAATGCTCTCATTATGTGCTTCCTTGTAATTAAAAGTGAGGGATGTGTTGCACCGGTTTGTGAGGGGTGTATTAGATCCATTTTTGAGGGAGGTATTAAGTAAAAGAAAAGAAACAAAAACAAACGCCTTAGCTCCAAAAAATATAACATCTTCACAAATTTCGATTTCAAAAATATTTAAATAGATATATATGGAAGTACACTAGGCTAAAGACATAGTCAAATCCTTTAAAATCTGGTTTCCATTAAATTGAAACTCATTTCTTGCATGGCCTAGAGTTGACAGCTTCCCATATGAGAAAAGTTTAAGTATTTTCAAACTAAAAAAATAACAATGACATTCTCGAAAATAGCCAATAGTACGAACAAATGTATATGTTTTAACAAAGTGTGCATTGTTATGCAGCAAGGTTTTATCTGTCTCTCTATATAACAATTTACCAGTTATGCAAAGGTCATCCGGAATGAAGAGGACTTCAGAGGCTGGTTGCAGAAAATTCAAGTAATGCATTTTATATTTCATGTGCTTATCTTTAATATGCGTTATTTTAATCAAATTGTTAGACTTTTTTCAGAAAATAAAATTTACCTATTTTTTTTAAATGGGGAGATTTATCTTAGAACCTTCAATTAGTATCTTGGAAGATAATAAACTTAAATACACCGCTTTTTGAGTTACTTTGATAGCAGACACGAAGGTGTTGCACTCCAACCAACAATTCGACACCAAGTTTACACTGTATATGCATATTTTAGGACCCTTTGATCCAATAAATTATTTTTAAAAAATGTCCATACCTGTATCTTTGGGCACCATAGCTCAAGTATCAAAAGTCGGTTGAATATCAAAATTAGCATCTACAACTGCTGTTTATATGGAAAAATTTTCGAAAGCTTTTATTTTCTCATATATATCTCTAACAATTTTAATTACGAGGGCCGTTATTTTTTTCAAACTCCGATAGGCTATGAATAAAAGAAAAGTTCATAGAAAACAATTACTTTATTACTAAAAGTTTTTTACACTTAGGTTTAGTTTTCAACATAATCACCGAAAGGATTGAGACATCTATCGCCTGTGCACAAGCTTCAAAAGATGTTGCCACCAATGATTTCAAATGAGCATTGACGTTGTTGACATTTTCTTTGGTTTGAAAGTGCTGCCCTCCTAGCCACGTCTTCAGTTCAGAAAAAAGGTGGAAGTCGCTGGGTGCCACGTCAGGACTGTACGGCGGGTGATCAAAAATATCCCATTGAAATTGTTCAAGGAGCCGATAGGTTTTGTTAGCAGTGTGTGGACGAGCGTTGTCATGGATCAAAACAATTCCTGAAGTCAGCATTCGTCTTCGTTTGTTTTGAATGGCACTCCGCAAACGTCGTCAAGTGTGAAGATCTTAAAAACAGCGTCAATGCTCATTTGAAATCATTGGCGGCAACATTTTTTGAAGCGGTATTGCAAAGCTTGTGCACAGGAGGGATAAATGTCTCAATCTTTTCGGTGATTATGTTCAAAAGTAACCATAAGTGTATAAAACGTTCACTAATAAAATAATTGTTTTCTATGATTTTCTCTTTTATTTATAGCCTATCAGAGGTTTGAAAAATAAACGGCCCTCGTAAAATACATACTTTTAAGATATTTTCATTACAAGCGAATTTTCTGGAAATAACTGAAGAGCTGTTCATTATGGATGATTTCGTATAACTTGTAAATCGTTATATAGAAAGATGACAACCCCAATGGCGACTAAGAATGTTGTAAGAACTTTAAGTCCCATGATTCATAGTATAGCCAGCTATTGAGGTCAATGAGTATTGACTTAATTGTTCTTTTCACACAAGTCGTGTATAGGACAGGAATTGGATAGGTAGGATAATACTGAAAAATGCAATGCCATAGCCGGGATTTGAGCCATGGAGTTCCCACTCTCCGGTTGGTTGCTCTACCACAGAGCTACCATTGAGACCTACCGGCATAGCATTGAATTTCTCAACTGAGTTTCCATATTTTTATAGTGTTTAGCGCCCTCTTACTACCATGGCACCGTGATATATGGAATGATGATGAAGCACCGGTGGAATGCGATGGCGGGGGAACCTGGAGAACCCAGAGAAAACCCGCCCATGCGCCGCTTTGTCCACCCAAAATCTTACATACGTCGCTTGGAATCGAAGCCTGGTCGCCTAGGTGAGAGGCGGGTGATCTAACTACTCGGCCAGTGCGCAGCTCAAAGTTTCCATATGGTTTTATTGTTGGTCCATTCTTTCTAAATTTCCGTTGAATCCGTCGTCTCAGCTCATCGCACGGAACAGCCTGTATACGCCATGTGACTACGGTAGTACTTCAGGGATAGTCAACACACTGCTTAGTGATCAACCTGTAACAAAAATAAACATTCGTATGTTGCCTCAATCACGAAATAGTTACTTATTTGTGAATACCCTGTATAAAATTTGAAACATTTCCCCAGTGAGTTAAACGACCCATTTTATTTCAATCACCCCCTGTATTTGTCCCCTAAACATTTGACATCTGAGTATTGTCCGAGTAGATACACTCAAGAGTTTGAAGGTGGCACAAGTACCACGGACTCTCTAAAGATACGTCGATGCTCTTCAGCATCTTGCAGGTTTTCAGAGCCAGGAGAGTTGTAGTTTTTTACGCCATGTTTACTCTTTCCAAAGAGGGCAACACAATAGGCTGAGAAATTTACTGTGCTTGTGTATCAGGTGTCTTAAAGCGTTGGTTACAATGACATGTCGATAACATCAGGTGGCAGAATGGATTCTTGAATAAGGCTGCTACGGTTTATAAGGCAGAGAGAAAATTGTCTGTCCCTTTTTACTTTCTCTATACGTACTATGTACATAGTATATCGAGAAGGATTTCATTGGACCCAAAAATTCGATACCGAGATTTCACCGGAAATACATGTTTTGAGACCACCTGAATTCAAACAAATCTTTTTAGAAAAATGTCCGTGTCTATCTGTGTGTATGTGTGTGTGTCTGTGGGCAGCATAGCGCAAAAACGAAAGGACCGTTTAAGCGCAAACTTGATATTTAAGTTTGGTATCTTCCAAGGACGTGACACGAAGATTTTCAGGAAAATCCCCCCACCCCAAACTACCCTTTACATGGAAAAAAAGTTCGAAGATGTCGATTTTCTTAAAAATGGCTCTAACGATTTTGATTAAAATATCGTATATTAAAGATATTAACCTGACAAATAAAATATATATCTTGAATTTTCTGGGAATAGCCTCTGAAGACTACATTATTCTGGATGATTTTACGGAATTGTGCATAACTGCTAAACCGTAAGAGATGGACAAAAACTTACTTTACAGGCAATGTAGCTCGCGATAAAAGACGCAATTTATTTCATATACATTTTTTTCGTGCAGTTGATCATTTTTAAGATATTTTTGGTTTTTTGTTTCTGCTTTGAAAAACATACTTTTCTCATACAGGAGTTTGTGAACTTCTATCCATACAAACAAAGGAACTTAAGTCACATAGCAACCAGCTTTTGGCTATCATTTTAACCTATGGTACTCCCTCATTTCGCTGCTACTTACAAGGAAGCAAATAATAAGATTATTTCTGCTAATTTTTCTCGATTATCATGAAGTAAATAGAAGCATATGCTTTTTAACTCAAATTTGTTGCAAAGATGTAGAGAACGTCATGTGTATGGAACACATAATATTCTTTTTTCATACTTCTGTACGTAAACACATATCCAAAGAACAGTCAATTTCGACTGATGCAATCCTCACGGTGTAGCTGTTAAAGTAATGTTGTAAAGTGGTTTTGTAGATATTCATCTGTTATTAGCTGAATCAGTCATTACTTCTAATTAGCTGTACTCTGTGGTACAGGAGGAACATGCTAGACTCTGGTACCTAAAGGTCGTGAGTTAAAAGCCCGAGGAGGGCAATATATTTTTGCTTTGGTAAAAATTCTTAACATGACTTCCTTCGGAACAAAAGTAAAACCAGTGGTTGTTCTAGATTTAGGCACGCAAAAGAACCTCAAGCCAGATTAAGAGGTCACCGAACAAAATTACGCGATCTTTCACGCCCAATATAGAATGGGACGCTGGACTCATAGCAGTTAGAGACCTTCCATTAGTAAAACTCAATTTTTACTTTCTAGACACGTACTCGCACACACAAAACAGAATAGGATTTGTATTCCACTCAAAAATTCCATGTTCTGATTTCACCTGAAATAGACGTTTACTGATTCCAAAAAACTTTAGAAAAAGGTCCGTGTGTGTCTGTGAAGATACAACTCAACAACGAAGTCCCTTAAATACCAAATTGGAATTTAAGTTCAGTATCTTTCAAGCATGCGACTTGAAGATTTCAGAAACATCCCCACACCTCAAACTACTCTTCACATGAAAACTTTTCTAAATTCTGATTTTCTCAAAAATGGTTCTGAAGGTTTTGATTAAAATACCGTTTATTTAAAATAGTTATATGACAAAAAAAATTATATCTGGATGTCTTTTGCGCAACTGGTAAACCGTAAGAAAAACGGATAAACACTTACTACGCAGAAAGTATATCGGCATATACAATTTTGTTGTAGAGTTGACCGTTTTTGAGGTATTTCTTATTATTGCTTTCAATTTTAACCTACAAAACAGGGTTCGTTTTGTGTCATCTCTCTATTATTTTACTCTTGGCAATACAAAACGTGCCGATCTTCATTTGTTCCCATAGCGAAACGCTTTAAAAACATTTGAATATCGCCTTAGTCAATAGTATTACCTTATTTCCCTTCTGCTAAGAAGAAACCAAGTAATAAGACAATATCTGCTAATGTTTATCTGGATTAGTAATATGTAAATTAAAGAATAATCTTTGTAAATGTATTCGGTTTGCTGTAAAGAAATTGAGGTGAATGAGATCTTTTAAATTGTGCTTGAAATTTCCTATTAGCCTAGTACACTCTACGTGTGTGTAGGAACAATTATTAAATTGAATCAAAGCTACAGGACTTTGTAATGTTTAACGTGGTCGATATCAATAAGAACCAGCTCGAGATCTTGCCGTTGCGGCACTTAGAGGTAACAAGACCTTGGAGTTACATGCTCTACACTCTTATCTTGATTATTTTCCAGAAAACAAGCGAAGAACACGGAGGGAGATTATATTAGGAGATAAAAGAAATAGAAGCTAGGTACCCATCTCTGTGATGAAATGTTACTGCTTCTGTTTAACACGGTGAGGATGCGCCACACAGAAGCTGGGAGGTAAGCACATTCTATACTTCGTAATTTTAAACATATACTTCATTTACGAGAGTTCTATCCGAAGGAATGGCCAGCTGCTTAAGAAGTAGGGAAGATAGGAAGGTAATTATCTTCCCTAGTTCTTATCCAGCTGGTCATTCCTTACCACCGTACTAAGAAGACGTCCAATAATTATTATACGTCTGTCATGGACTGAGATAGGGGATGCAGCGGCCGGGCGGTAGGCAAAGGTTCCTTTTGAACTGTAGTGCCATGGAGTTATTATTATTATTATTGTTATTATTATTATTATTATTATTATTATTATTATTATTATTATTATTATTATTATTATTATTATTATTATTATTATTGGTCGTCTTCTTAGTATGGTTGCTACTTGCCAAGCTGGAGACCTGGGTTTGATTCCCAGTAGTGGCGTGGAGATTTTTCTCCCGCTGGGAGACCTGGACCAGGGTGCACTCAGCCTCGTGAGGTCCCTGGGAGGGGGCAATTGGGGAGCTACTTGATGGAGAAGTAGAGGCTGCAGGTCATGAGGAGCGCATAAATTGGTCGGGGGGTCGAGGCGCTAACCACATCTCACCCTCCAATACTGCACCTCATCCATGACGACTGTCATGGACCAAGATGGGGATATAGTGGCCGGGCGGTAAGCCATGGTTCGTTTTGAGCTGTCCTGCGATGAAGTTGTATTATTATTATTATTATTATTATTATTATTATTACGAGGAACATCCAGAAAGTGACAGACTGTAGCATAATTAAAGAATAATCGTGCAGTAAGCTATGAACGGTCCTGAGAAATAGTCCCAGAAAATTCAAGACATTTATTTTATTTGTGACTTTAATATACATAATTTTAATAAAAATCGTTAGAACCATTTTTAAGAAAAAAGTTATTTTTAAACATTCCTCCATGTATAGGATACATTGGGTGGAGTTGCATTCTTGGATGATACTAAATTTAGATACCAAGTTTGGCATTCAATGTTCTTTTAGTTCTTCAGCAGTGCTGTCCACAGGCGCGCACGCGACATTCTTCTAAAACTGGATTTTGGACTCAAGGGACTTCAAAACAGAAATTTTCAGCGAAATTTCCACGTCAGATTTTTGAGTGGAATATTATATCTTCCCACTTAATATGTGCATTGTACATAGTGTTAGATAAAATAAAATTCGGATGTGTAACACTTACAGGATTTCAAAAATGCATTTAAATTTGGTTCATTTATTCAGCTTATGTTATCATGATAAACGTATGGCCATAAATAAATACACATGAAGCATTGCTAGCACAAGATTAAACGATTTTCAACTCTTTATTCCACAGATTATTATAAGTATTCAGTTCTTCGACCGAAAAGGCATTATAAACAATCTGAAACAATAAATACAATAAATATATAGAAAATACATTGAAGTTATAGTGGGGATGGGATGCAGTGGAATTTAGGAGTTGAATGCTGTAGAGGAGTGATAATGGAAGCTCTTGTCCAGCTGAGGGTTAACACCTCTAATGGCCAGGTTGTTAGCAGTGGTTGCGGTAAATTAGCTTAATACAGAAATCCGCCCAGTGTGATAGTTCTGTTGGTACACCTGCTTTGTACGTCTGGTTTTTAAATCGTCATTGTCGGCTAAACCGACAATCAAATGCTATAAAATGTGGTTGTTATGGTGTAGAAATCCGATCCTTTGCATGGTCAGCTCAACAAGTTCCCATATAAGAAACCTATTAAGTATTTTAAAACTGAAATCAATTAAAAGGAATATCTTAAACACGGTCAACTCCAGTGAAAAAATGATATAATATAAATTGTGTGTTTTAACGAGCTCTACATTTTTTGTGTAGTAAGTTTTTGTCTGTCTCTTATGGCTTAGCAGTTATGCAAAATTCCACAAAATTCAATCTGAATATACATGTTTTCAGAGGTTATTCCAATAAAATTCAAGATATACATTTTATTTGTCATGTAAATATCTTAATATACGACATTTTAGTCAAAATCGTTAAAGCCATTTTTGAGAACAAGAAAATTCTTGAACATTTTTCCATGTAAAAGGTAGTTTGGGTTGCGGGGATTTTCTTGAAAATCCTCGTGTCGCATCCTTGGAAGATACTCAACTTAATTAAGAAATTTGGTATTTAACGGTCTTTTGGTTTTTGAGCTCTGCTCAGACACACACATATACACACACCGACTGACAGACACGCCACACACATAGGGACCTCTTTCTCCATTTTTGTTTTTGATTCAGGGAGTCCTAAAACATCTATTTCCGGTGAAATCTTGTTATCGCATTTCTGGGTGGAATACAATACTTCCTCTATGCGCCATGTATATAGGACATGTAGAGAAACTAAAAACGATGAGCCAACGAATAAAACCATATGGAAACTGTTAAATAGGTTTCAACGAATAGGCACTGTTGTTGTCGAGTCTCGACCAGGTCAATCTTCCACAAGCCCGGCTGACATTGACCCAATGCGAGAGTCAAATGAACAGAATCCTAAATCTCTAAGTTGTCTTTGAGGTCAATTACAAATTCCGTCAAGTTGTAGTAACTCTTGCAAATTAAATGCACGCTTCAAGATGAATTTCAGTACCTTGAATACACATGATTTCGGAACAGACTTTGGTTCCCCGGTCACAAGTGAAGGAAAGTGTGGCGTAAGACAAGTATTATATGAAATGGTTAAATGAAATTGCCTTGCACACATGGCCCTCTTTATTAAATGACATTTTAAAGGAACTTAAAATATAAGACGAAAACCGAAAATCATTCCTCATAATGAGCAAGATTATAGAGTTGCCGAGCTGCAGAGCTCTATGGAGTATATCCAAGAACAGCGTCAAATATTGAATGCAATAAAGGAGATGGTGAATCATAATTTAAATCCTTGACGACTGAAAAAGATGCTGAACATGAATACCAAGATTGGAGTTTTTGATTTCCAATTATACTGTTCAGAGAGAGGCAGACAGGCACGCGCGCTCACACGCCTACACGTACAACCCATGGACATTTTCTGAAAGTTCTTTTTTAGCCTAATGTAATCTCAAAACGTGTATTTTCGGTGAAATATTTGTATCACATTTTTAGTGAAATATATTACTATCACCTCTGCTTACTGTAGAAGCAAAAATAAAAACTGAGGCGATATTAGTTTCACTTCTGTTTTAATCCATTGTTTTCTTGGTTTTGTTACAGAAGAAACATGTAATTTAGTAATACATGTTGAAATTTAATGAAATCTCATGAGAGTTGAAGGTAACAAATGCCCCCCTTCTAACGGATTAAGCGTTGGACATGATGCTGTGAAACAATCAGCTTTAATGTCATTCTGATGTATTCCAATCACATGATTTTTTCCAGCTATTCCTCAAATAAACTTTCCTTACAAAATATTATTGTTTTATCTACATCATGCTAATTAAAACAACCATTAGCAGAATTGCTGTTATTCCTTGCTTATTTGTAAGTGAAAGAGAAATAAGGGAATATACTAGACTATAGTTAAATCCTTTAAAAGCCAGTCCCTGTGTGAAACAATTGAAATTGAGTTTAATTTGGTTACCAGCAGTAAAGTTAAAGAGAGACGAAAAGAAAGATTGGCTTCCCATTTAAGAAAAGTTAAAGTAGCTTAAAAATGAAACCAATAAACGAATATCTCGGAAACGGTTATCTCTACCAAAATTATGTGTTCCATTGACATAACCTTCTCTAGCTGTTTCAAATACAAATTATTGTTTAATCTGCACAATGCTTATCGAGATAAACATAAGCAGAATTGGTCTTATTTCTTGCTTTATTGTAAACAGAAGGGAGATAAACATAAGCAGAATTGGTCTTATTACTTACTTTATTGTAAACAGAAGGGAGATAATAAAATGCATTAGATTAAAGCGATAGTCAAATACGGGTATTTTAAAAGCTCGTCGTAATGTAAAACATTTGATGTTCGGCTCGCTTTACATGGTTCCGTTGAGAAAAGTTGGATAATTTAAACATCTCTAAAACGGCCAACTCTACAATAAAAGCGTATACGATATAAATAGTGTGTTTTAGAGAGATACATTTTTGTGTGGTAAGTCTCTGTTTAACTTTTACGGTTTAACCGTTTGCAACATTTTTCAAAACCCATCCAGAGTAACAGATCTTCAGAGGCTATTCATAGAAAATTCAAAATATGCGTTTTATTTGTGATGTAAATATTTTTAATATACGGTATTTGAATCAAAACCAATACAGCCAATTTTGAGAAAAACAAAACTTTAAAAAATTGTTCCGTGTAAAGGATAGCTTGTGGCAGGCAGATGTTCTTGAAAATCTTCTTGTCGAATCCTTGAAATATACTGAACACAAGTACCAGGAATATCTTTAAAGGCCTGTTCGTTTTTGTGCTATGCTGTCCACAGACACACACACACACGGACCTTGTCTTTTGTATTAAGGGGTCCTCAAAACGTATGTTTCCGGCGGAATACTGTACCTGCTCTAGCTACTATGTATATATCCTATACATTGCGTGTTTTAATAAGATCTACATTTTACTGTAGTAAGTTTTTGTGTATCTCTTACGGTTTAATAGTTATACAAAGTCATCCAGAATGAAGAGGTCTTCAGAGGCTGTTCCTAGAAAATTCAGGATACACATTTCGTTTGTCACAAAAATCACTTAAACGTAAGGTATTTTATCAAAATCGTTACGGCTATTTTTGTGAAAATCAAAACTTTCGAAGAATGTTTCATAAATGATAGTTGAGGGTTGTCGGAGATTTTCCTGAAAATCACACCGGTTATTTTACTTGGGCCCGCCCCTTCCTTTACCACAGGCACAATCGCTAGACTCGTGAAGTTCGGATTTGCATAAATGGCCAGCCCAGTTCGTATCACACTAACGATCACGTATATTCCAGTCGCTTCGGTTGTGTTTGCTGGTTAAAGGAATATAAATACCGGCATATGTAGCAAAATAATTCATGAGACAAAGAGCTAATTTTATTCTGAATATTTCTGAAGCTCTACTCAGAGACTGGCTGGTACCAGTCGGTGAATAATTGAAACCTTAATTTAGTACTCAGATTTTACTTTCCTTGCCAGTATATAGTACATAGGTAGAGAAAGTATTGCACTCCAGTTCATAATTCGATTCCATATTTCACCAGAAATACACGTTTTAAGGCCTCCTATCCTTTACATGAAAAAAATTCGATTTATTTTCTTTTCTTTAAAATCTCTAACGGTTTTGACTAAAATACACAATTTAAGATACTTACAAGACAAATAAAATGTATATCTTGAACTTTCTTGGATTTTTTTCCTTTTTGAAAAATACAGTTCCGGAGGCCTGTCAGGACTCCGCAGCTGTATTCCTTTTATTTCTCCATTTTTTCCAGTTTCCTATATTTCCTTAGTAGACCTTATCATTCTTAATGTTTTCCTTTTACACATACATAGACACATATACAAACACAGAAACACCCATGCCCAAGGCGGGACTCGAACCCACGATCCTGTGCACCACGAAGCGCCAAAGCGACACTTTAGCGAGCGCGGCCACCGGGATCGGCTATTTGGATTAACCTATGAAGACTTCTTCATTCTGGATGAATTTTTCTTAAGAGATAACCATAAGAGACAGACTAAAACTTTCGTTTCGTACTCGGCTTGCCCTCCCCGTGTTTAGGACACCACTCTAGAACTTATAAGCGGATGTCTAGGTGTTGGAAGCCTGTCGGGGAGCCAACGACACGAAACCACAGAATGGAGAACATGGAACGAGTGGGCACCCCTTAGCCAAGCATGAGCGTGAGGAAATGGAAATTGATGACATGAAAGCTGATGATAGATCAACTGGTGGAATGAGTCGCGGGAAAAGCTAGCACAGACGCCGCTTTGTACACCACAGAGAGGGAACCCGGGCCACCTAGATGAGAGGCGAACGATCTAGCCACTTAGCCACGGCAACAATCAGACAAACAATGTAGATGTTATTAAAACACACTGTTAATATCATACAGGTACATTTCCGAAATATTCCTTGTCATTGATGTCAGTTTAAAATACTAAAATGTTTCTAAAACAGGGATTAATCAACTTCTGGTCATCCAAAGAAAGGAGTTTCAATCACACATCAACCAGCTTTTAAAATATTTGACTATCGCTTTAGTCTAGTGCATATCTATATTTCTCTTCTACTTACAAGGATGGCTGAAATACAGACAATTTGTTACAGAGATTTAGAGAAATTCATGTGAATGACGTCAGATATTTTTAGATAAATGTTGAGGTATTTGTACTAATAAATAATGCTCTTAATTCCAATTAAATGCAAACTCAGCTATACCCGACCTTCAGATGACCTCGGGCAGACGCCTCTTCGGGATACCCTTGAGGTGTGGGCTCACGGGTTTTACGCCGGGCGACATCTGATTCCTTCCATCAGGAAACTTTAGGAGTCCCATCCAAACATGCACCGTGTCATCCTGATTAATCGTTCTGCGGGTGTCTCTTCTCATTCCTTCCTCCCAGGAGCTAGAGACATAAAAGATCGGGACCCTAATGCGGTGCTCTGCCCCTTGTGGGGGCTTCTTATGTTATCCATACCAGTAAGTAGCTCTATATACCTACCAGGTATAGATACGAAAAACTTAAGGTCAGATAGGACGGTCAATATAAATCGAACACGGGATTCCCATAATGTGAGTCTCATCCGCTGCCTGGAAGCCATTTCACTCGGTACTTTTACTTTCTCTACACGCACTGTGTGTATAGTGCATAGAGAACGTATTGCATTCCACCCAAAAATTCGATAACGAAATTTCACCGGAAATAGACGTTCTTGGGTCCCCTGTAACAAAAAAAAAAGAAGCAGTTTTAGAAAAAAGACTGTGTGTCCGTGTGTCTGTGAGCAGGATAATCCAAAAAGTCGGTAAATTACCAAACTTGGCATTTAAGTTTAGTATCTTCCAAAGATGTGACGAAGATTGTGAGGAAACCCCCCCCCCACAAACTACTTTTTACATGGAAAAATTTTCGAAAATTTTGGATTTCTCAAAAATGTCTCTAACAATTTTGCTTAAAATACAGTATATTAAAGATATTTACACGACAAATAAAATGTACATTTTGAATTTTTTGGGAATAGGCTCTGAAGACCTTTTTATTCTGGATGAATTTTACTGAATTTTACATAAGTATTAAACCATAAGAGATACATAAAAGCTTACAACTTATGTCATACTTTTTTTACATGGATTTCACCAATTTTAAGATATTACTTGTTATTGGTTTCAGTTTTCACATATGGGAATTTGTCAACTCCAGGCAATGCAAACAAACGGATTTCATCCACATGGAAACCAGATTTAGAAGATTTGACTATCACCTTAGCCTAATGTATTTCATTATTTCTCTTATACTTGGAAGTAAGGATTTGTGCTAATGTTATCTCAGACAGAGATTTAGAGAAAATCATGTGAATGAAACACATCAGCTATTTCACTTACTGTATATAGATTCCTTGACTTCTTGTCTAATTACAGCTCCATTTGAGAGAAGATAATTAAATGATATGTCATTTAAGTTGTCATTCTCCGGTTTAGAGGAAAATGCTGGCCTCTGTTTCTGAAGGTCACTGATTCTAACCGACAGAGGGCGATGGATGTCTTAGTTATTTACATCCGAATGTAAATGGTAGTTTAGAACAAATACGAAAACATATAAGAATATTGAAAGAGGGTTTTGTGGAATATAACCATATTGAATTGTATAAAGAAGAGGATTTTGAAGACTGTGGTGGAAAATATGTAACATATGGTGCCGAGGCGTGACTTTGGTAGAGGGACAAAAATCTAATATCCTGGCAGTGGAAATGGATGATATAAGGAGTAAAACTAGAGTATCAAGTTTGGACAGAAGGAGAAAAGAGAAGGTGAGAAAGATGATGGATATGGAGAAGCCAGTAGTGGAGAGAATTAAAAGGTGGGGTCTTCAATAATATGGACATGTAAGAAGAATGCAGGATTATAGGTGACCCAAGACTTTTTTAGAATGGGCACCTTGTGTAAGTGAGTAAGCAGGAAGCGGGGTAGACCAAGAGCAACGTGGAGAGGACAGATTTACAGAATGATGAACGACGGAGGTCTAGAAGAGGATGGATGACTTATTCAACCGGGAAGATTGGGAATACACGCCAACTGCTGAAGAGTGGAGAAACCCTTAAAGAAAAAAGTAAGTAAGCATGGCTTCCTTCGGAAGGGAAGCAAAGCCATAGGTCCAGTACCGAAGATTTGCGTATGTAAAAGGACCTCAAGTCTGATAAAGAGGCCTCTGAAACAAATTAAGACATATCTCATGCCCAACACAGATTGGGCTGCTAATAACTACAGCAGTTAAAGAGCGACTATAAATAAAACTCAATTTAAATGTAAATTTTCGTCCAATTTAACACATGAATGTAAAAAATCAGTTTACTGCTGAGTAAAACGGATAACGCAAGAATAACTGTGGTTAATGAAGTAATATTTAATTATCTTATGTTTTTGTCGCTATCATAGGCATGTATTGCATTACATTCACAAGTGATCAACTCTGTGATAAGGTTTAAGCTTTCATCAACACACAACAAACCACGCGTGCTTATAGAAAATATTATATGCTCATATAAGTTTCCCAGCCCATTTGGTGTTCGAACTGCCGCATTTATACTGTCGTAAAACTAAAAGGAAATTAAGAAAGGGAAGGGGAGAGTGGGACGAAGGTTCAAACACGTTATACTTACACGCCATGTGCCCATTAACATAAGCAAAACCTTCGATCTCTTAAGAAAAGAACCATATCTCTCTTCAGGTCACAGCTCGAAATGGAAGTTTTCAACCAACTATTGTAATACTCTCTGGAAGCCTATCACATTAGGCGTGAAAATCACTGGACCAGTCCTGAAGAATATTAGAGCTAGAAAAATATTATTGGGGAGTATATATTATTATCATAGTGATTTTATTACGTTCCCTATCACGTAGATGTGCAATGTACATAATAGAGAAGGTATTTTACTCCCTCTAAAATTTGATACCGAGATTTCACCAAAGATATATGTTTTGAGACCTCCTGTATAAAAACAAATTATGTTTAGAAAAATGTCTGTCTGTCTCTCTGTGTGTGTGACGATCGGCAGCATTAATATATCTTCCAAAAATGTGAAAATCTCGCCCACACCCAACTACTCTTTTAATGGAACATTTTTCGAAAATTCTGACTTCTCAAAAATGACTCTAGCGGTTTTGATTAAAATAGCAGTCAGTATATACTATCCGGTTTGCTTTCACGCTGGCCAAGGTAGTGTAGGATCATTAACCCTGCAGGAAGCATTCAAACTCAGCTCCGATGCAACATTCGATATAACAAGCCCTGCCCACTCAAAGTTATACCTTCCGACCCGCGATCTCAGGGAAATTTTATGCGAATGTTGTGTGTGGTACACCAACTTGGAGGTACTAATATACCTGAGAACAAGCTTGTCTTCATAAGTAAAATTATGGCTTCACAAATAAAACATATTTATATAATATCCATTACACCATTTTAATTATTAATATGAATGCCTTTACTCATCCCTCTAACATCTAAAAATTGCCAAAAAGGAGCTTTGTTAACTTGTATGATAAAATATATGCATCAATACATTCATAAAATGACCCTCTTGTCAACTAATTTTATATTTTAAGCACACAGTGATACCAAAACCAGTCGTTTTTACTAAAGAATTTTGTAATCTCTTATTTCTACATGCCAGTAACAAGCCAGGTTTATTTTCGTACCATTGTATCTGGCTGGCATGTAAGAGAGAAAACGTTTTAGTGCAGATTTATTTTACGGTTTCATTTGTCTCTTACTCCTATATTTCTTTGGAACATTTAACATTTCCTTCCTTTTATTTTTATTGTGTATTTATTTTCTTTGACCGGATCCTGTATGTTTAGGATTCTTCCAGCGTTAAGCGTTTCCATTTCATTTTTCGTAACAGATTTAATGGCTTGTGCAGTAATCAGCCTTGCTTTCGATAAGCAGTAAAACCTCAATATACTATGCTCTAATCCAGGTCAACTGAAGGTTAGTTTAATACTGATAGTAGTAGCTTGTGATGAAAATCGTTTGTTTTTAATTCAGCTCTATTTTTGTATATTACTTATCTATTGGATAGATATAGTACATCTCGCAATACTCTTTTGTGTATGATCTATTTATGTATAAATGTAAGCTTTTACTTTGTTGACGCACATTGTAATATGGCATAACATTTGCACAAAAAGAGCTTGTAAACCAGGAGTTTTTCTACTTAAACCTTGGCAGTTTGTTATACATTAAGAATAGATTAGGCGTATGTCTGTTAACGACGTGGGACATCTCGGCAACTGCGACCAAGTACGATCTCTTACGGATTACCACCACCAGGTGGAAGGGTTGAGGGGAGGGTAAACTACTGGCCAGCCGGAGCTAACCGCAGAGACGCACCGAAGTCCCTATCAGTTTCACTAGATGGCAGTCCTAGCGCGCCACGGAGGCTATACAGGTGCCGGGAGGACGAAAGGAGGCCTCTACAGCGGCACTTAACCTCAACCACCACAACCAGGGGTATCAGAATTTTACTCGAAGCAAGCAAAGCCTCAAGCCAAACCTGAAATATGAAGAAGGGAAATGAAAGGGAAAGAAACTGTAGTAGACATACGGCAAACCTCAGCATTATCCTAAGCGGTACCAGGAAAACCACGGAATAATCCAGGGCTAGAGTTTACGGTCAACGAGAGCGAAACCGGATCTACCAAATGCCAGTTCCAGACACACATCTGAGCCACCTGGCTCGATGTAGATGATGTAAACAAACATTCAAACTACACTTCTTATATGGAAGATGTCCATGAATTTGCACACGTCAGGACACAAACCACGGACACACTGTTGACAAAAATATGTTCTAAATGTAACCGATCTCAAGTTACAATCACAATTTAAGCATTTTGCCTTTCAGCAGAATTTAAAATCCTGACATAGACGAAGAGCTGTAAGATATCTTTTTTAAATAGCACGGACACAACGGTTATCAGAACTAGGCTGCCGAATGTGTAGTGTTAAACTGTGATCCAATATCACGTCTTATCAATTCGATTTAAATCTTATTACTATATGACTACTTGGTGTTTGTTGTAAATTGGTTCAGCCGTAATTCACCCTTCCTCTAAAATATAACACTATTTAGACAGAACTTTCATTTTCATAGAGGTTACAAAAGCGGAGTAGGTTTGTGTCGAAGAAGTTGCTTAGTCCCCACGGCGTTGCTAAGCTATTATAGCGCTCTTTGTCGATAAAATAACCGACTTCTACCCTCACAAATATAACCGGTACTAAAGGAGAGGGGCGGCGCCGCAGGCGAGTGGTTAAACCGTCCGCCTCCCATCTAGCGGCCCAGGTTAGTAACCAAACGCCCGTATGTGGGATTTGTGGTAGAAGAAGCAGCGTCTGGGCGGCTTTTCTCCGGCTCCTCTGGTTTCCCCCGCAACTCATTCCACCAATTGTTTCATCATCACTTTTCCAACCATCAATTTCGCTTACATTTTATGTCATCCACTTCCTTATGTTCATGCCTGGCTATGGGCCGACCCCTCGTAACAGGTTCAAAATTCTGTAGTTTCGTGCCGTTGGCTCCCCGTCAGGCTCCTGGCCCCTAGGCATTGGCTTGTAGATTCTAGGGGGTGTCAACCCTGCAAATACGGAGAGGATAAGCCAATTACGGAGTGAAACGAAACTAAAGGAGGGATTGGGATACTGAATATATTTATACTAGCGATTTCGAATTCAATATTTAGCAGACTGTTTCAGGATCTGCCTCAGGATATCTTTAACAATAATTCATTATTGAGGCCTCTCCAAAATAGACCCTCGTCTCTCACCAAGGCGAGGGTTTGATCGTGGGGTACCGTGTGTGCAATTTGAGGTGGATAAAGCGGCGCAGGAGCGGGTTTTCTCCGGTTTTCCCCAGCATCTCATTCAACCGGTGTTTCATCTTCATTGCATGTATCAAATTATTCTTTTAATTTATTTAAATATTATGGAATACTTCTTTTCACATTGTATATGATTTATAACTTTGGTTTATCAGTGTCATCGCCTGCGATGCCTATGTAGTTAAAGTGGGCGCTAAA
The DNA here is from genome assembly GCA_030762935.1 of Hymenopus coronatus. Lineage (NCBI taxonomy): Eukaryota > Metazoa > Arthropoda > Insecta > Mantodea > Hymenopodidae > Hymenopus > Hymenopus coronatus. Next base: position 82,432,918 of record CM060898.1, on the reverse strand, counting down.
CACTATATAAAACTTTATTATTGAATCCTACTTCAGAACAGGTATTCTCATTTAAAGCAAGGAAGGTAGTGAAAAATGACTTCCCATTTAATGGAAGTATAAGTATTAAGTAATTGAAACAAGAAATGTCTGAGAAATGCCTAAAATATGTGCATAAATGCTATGTTTTAACGATATTTAGTTATTGAAAAGTGAGTTTTCTATCTTTTGCGGTTCTTCAGTTATGTAAAAAAAATCTAATTTCTCAATGCCTATAATGTTTTCAATACCTCTACCTTTTTTTTTTAATTTTCTCCTCCTGACCATACAAAGAGAAAGGAATTTCAAAGCATCACATAGCAACTATCGCTTTAGAGACTATCATTTGACTCTACTGCGACAGTATTCCCCAATCCCGTTCTATCTACAAGGAAATGCGTAAAAAAGGCATTTCTACAAAAACTTACCCCGATGAACTTAAACTAAATAGAAGAATAGTTGTAAGAATTGTCTGTCGAATAAATTGTAGCAAGACTCATATGGATATAAAACATCACAAAGTTTTACATTTGTATGCACTCTTAAACTACTTTGGTCATATTGGGAGACTTTGACAACTGATGTTATAGCTTGCTGAAGTCTAAATTTTATTAACTGTTTTACTTTCTATAGCCCCATATGTACAATGTACATAGGGACAAAGAAGTATTGTATTCCACCCAAAAATTCGATACCGAGATTTCACCGGAAATACATGTTTTAGGACCCCCTTTATCAAAAAAAAAAAGCATTTTTCAGAAACAGGACCGTGTGTGTGTGTCCGTGTGCCTATGAACACGATAACTCAAAAACGAAAAGTAGCTAAAATACCAAACTTGGTATTTAAGTTTAGTATCTTCCAAGGATGCGGCACAAAGATTTTGAGAAAAATCCCCCCCACCCCAAACTACCCTTTACATGGAACTTTTTCCGAAAATTTTGATTTTCTTAAAAATTGCTCTAACGGTTTTGATTAAAATATCTTATATTAAAGATATTTACCTAACAAATAAAATTCATATCTTGAATTTTCTGGGAATAGCTTCTGAAAATATGTTTATTCTGGATGCATTTTGCTTAATTTGGCATAACTAGTAAACTGTAAGACATAGACAAAAACTTACTATACAAAACATTTTGGTTTTGTTAAAATACACAAGTTATGACATATACATTTTTCTCCTGCAGCTTACCGTTTTCGAGGTATTCATTGTTATTAGTTTCAGTTGTGAAGTACATATGCTTTTCTCAGACGGGAGTGTCTGTTTTTCTTTTGTTCTACTCCTGGCCAGGAAAAAAAGCGAATTGTAATGACAATCGCATAACGACAGCTTTTAAAACATTTGACTGTTGGTTTAGCCTAGTGTATTATTCCCTGATTTTCTTCCTACTTATACGGAACTAAATAATAAGAACATTGTGCTAATGAGTACCACAATTAGCAAGGTGCAGAAAGAAGAAGAACCTTATGTATGAAGTTTGTAGAACATCTAGAGAAAGTCATGTGAATGTAACATCAGATTTTTTTATTATTACTATTAAGTTGATGCATCTTTGAAATATGAAATATTTTGAGTGTGTAATATATTTTATCTGGAACTTATACCAAATATTATACCCCAAAAGAGAATATTTTTGTTGTATTTTAAAATTCTAGATTGCATGGATATTATATATAAATTTTGATTGTTTAAAGCCATTGTTCTAATAAAAATAGGAACATGAGGCATTTTTAAAAATGTTGAACATAAAACATTTAAATTTTACAGCAAATGAAATTCCGTATATGTTTATTATACGAGGTACGTCCAGAAAGTAAGTTCCGTTTGGTAATAAAATTAAAGTGTGTACAGATACAGAATAATTATTTATTGCACAAAACTCTACAACTCTTAAACTACTTTTCCACATAACTCCCGAAATTTTGCAGGCATTTGTCATAGCGTGGCACAAGTTTTTGTATACCTTCTTCATAGAAGTTTGCCGCCTGTGTCTTCAAAAAGTTGGAACCCAAAGTGGGCAAAGTTTACGAAATTTCAGTTTTTCGGTAACAATTTCATGAATTAGTGATCGCGAGCTTTGGGGAAATTCCATATTGAGAGCACTAATTGTAAACTATGCGGTTTTCCTGGATCTTGTCATCAATCGCGTGAACCAGTTCTTCTGTAACCAAAGATGGACGCCCACTTCGTCCTTCATTGAACTGTCGGACCCATCTTCTCACCATTGAATCACTTATCGCATTTTGTCCGTAAACTTGGCAAATTTGCTCATAAATTTCAATTGGTTTCACTTTCCTAGCATTCAGTAAACGAATCACAGATCTGATTTCACAAGCGGCGGGATTTTCAATCAACACCGACATTGTAAACAAGCACAACAAAGCGTATGTGGCTTACAGCGATCTCAAAATGGCGCACGTTTCTTCTCCTTGATACAGAGCGTCTACCGCGCATGTGCGGAACTGCGATCGCAGCTCTGCAGCGCAGATAAATTGAAACGGAACTTAATTTCTGGGCATATCTCATATTATATTTTATATTGACTATTATATTGTAGTAAAATTAATTCTTTTTGTGCTCTCTTTTTCAAAGTATAGTAATTTATTCACAGAATTGGAAAGTTTATGACCATTTTTATATGTGATTCTGATAGGAACTATAAAACTTTCGAAAAAAGTTAGAAAAAATTCCATCTTGTGGAGCATTTTGAGAATGGAAAAGTGTTAGAGTAAGGTTTTTGAGAAAATAAGGTTTAAACTTAGAACTGCCTACTAATTCCCATTCAGTTAATGGATAGTTTAACTGCAAGAAAATAATATATTTTCTTAAAGTGTGGAATTTGTATAATTTTAATATAAAAATACTTGTTTTCATAATTATGGTAAAATTTCACAAATGCACCGCTTTAAAGATACTCACCGTACCGCCACATTTATATTTCCAGACACTGTGGGAGATAAGGACTGATTCTGGTTAAAAAAATGTATTCCTCGTTTCAACCGGAAATTGAACTAGTTTCATGCGGTTTCAACAGCCAGTGTGCTGACCACTCAACCACAAAGGTAAACTTTGTCGAAGCCCAGTGAAGCGGTTTCCGAAATTGGAGAGATATTCCGCCCCGATATACAGCGATGAATAAATTGCACGGCTTGTTATAATACTGTTTCAGATATTTGAGGGAAAAAAAAAAAAAAAAAAAAAAAAAAAATTGTCTCAGAGACCTGAAGTACTCTCCTGAACTGGAAGGCATAACAACCGACATATTCCTACTCTTTCCTATGAAATGACACCAATATGTCGAATGGACCTTAAGAAAGAGGAAACTACAATAACAATGATTTTCTTTCAATTATGTTCAGTTAAAGCTATTGTTGGTAAAACTAACTTCCACGCTCTGAAGGAAACAACTATGACAATGAATATTCTGTCTGGCTGTGTTCGTCTGAATATTAAATGGCGACTTACCTGATCCTCTTTACAAATGTTTGGTCCGATTATTCATTTATTTATTTATCCACCCTGGTAACAGTTAAATCCATGAGGTCTTCTGTTCCACTATAAAGACAAAATAAATACAAATTATAAAAATGTTATGTATTCCATTCACATGGCTTCCTCTACACCTCTGTATCAAATTATTTTAAAACGTATATCCTTCTATCTTCGTTATGCTAATCCACAAAAACATAAACAGTAATTATTGTCTTATTACTTGCTTGCTTGTAAGTAGAAGGGAAATAAAACAGGCCAAAGCGACAGTCAAATATTTTAAAAGCTTGCCTTATGCTTGAAATTATTTCTTTGCTTGATCAACAGTAGAAGTATTCCCAAATGAGCAACGTTTAGGTATTTTAAAATAATTCACTCAACATGTACACAGTTTTTGGTTGGCGCACCACTGAGCGCTAACACTACAGTCACGCACAACCCAATACAATTTATACACAAGAACATTGCACTGAAATTCTTCCTGCTTTTATAGCTTAGAAAATAACGTCACAGAATTTCCTGGATACCTGTCAAAGATACAGAAGTTTCAAACAGCCAAAGCATCGAGAGTCGCGTACCCGTAGCTTTCATTTACCGTCGCGCCACTCTTCCTATTCTTGTTCATGCATCCGTTTCGATGTCTCTCACACCAAGGCAAACTTAAGTATCACTGCTGAAAAAGACGGAACTGTCATAATGTTTTGTCAGTAAGGTTTTGTCCATTTCAAAATGTTTGAAAGCTTCAAAAGACTAAAACCATCATGGAAATAGCTTAGAAGACAAAATTCTATCTAATTCTTCATCTAATGAAACAATATTAAATATTACATTTAAAGATTGTTGACAAAAGTCACTGTTACTCTCAGCGGTGATGTTATCATGTTTATGCTTATTATTCTTCTTATCATCATTAAATATTGTAAAATTATCTGGTGCATTACATTCACTTGACTTCTCCAACTATTCAACAATGAAATATTCTTAAAATAGCTTATTCTACTATGAACTTCATACTGGTCAAGATAATCATTAGTAGACATAGTTTTATAATTATTTTCTTGTAGTAAAAGAATTCACTAGATAAATCCATTGTGAAATCGTTTAAAAGTTGGTCGCAACATGATGGCATTGAAGTTTGGTTCCCTTTGCATGACCAGAAGGGAAACAAAAAATAAACAAATGACGATTCCTGTTTGGGAAAAAAATTAAGTATTGGAAAACTGACATGAATGATCTGAAATATATCAGAATTGTTGGACTTGGTATAAATTGTTTTTAACCGGATCTGCACATTTTATTTAGTAAAGTTTTGTGTATCCTTGACAATTTGAGTTATGCAAAAGTCAACCAGAAGGAGGACTTCAGAGGCTATTCCCAGAAAGGTCAACATATGCATGTAATGTGCAATAAAAATATCCTTTTTCACACCACTAGCTAGAGAATTTTATATGAAAATATTCTGTACCCGTATCACCTCCATCTGGTATAAGCATAAAATGGCGCCTTCTTGGTCTAGAAGAAATTTTCTGCCACGCATTTTACAGAACTGCGTCATTTTTACGAATGTCTGAACATGACGTTATTCACTAATAGCTGGGTTTACTCGAGACCATAATGGTCTATGAAAACCAAATATGAGGTGCCACAGGATAGACATCAACATAGGTTCTGGCTCATCGTTTAGGATGGAGTCAAGAACACCTTATTTATTATTATTTCTTTCCTTCATGTATGAATACAGAGCTGTATCTAGTCTTCCAAAATGTTTCTTTTAATTAATGATGTGCCTCTGTAGGTCACCCAAAGAATTTAGGAATGGTGTGCTTGTTCACTTCAAATTGGTTTCTTAAATGATAAATTTCCGCATATATGGAGTGATCGTTCGGGATACATTACATGACCTGCTTAATCTCCTGATTTTGAATTCAAGTGTTTTCTTCGTTTGGTGACATTTAAAGTTCTTAAACGAATGAATTTCTGTACCGGACATTAACACTCTGAGAGAAAATATCTAAAGTAAATGTTATCAATTGCGAAATACTCCAAAGGATGGAACCGCATGCTGGAGGTCCAACGATACTGGAAGAATCCACTTCGAGAAATTTATAGAACCTTAAATATTGTCTTATAGCTCAACAATAAATGATTAAAAACCCGATATTCGTATAATGTTTTACTGTTTTGATTTTGGGAAGGCGTCTCAGAAATGCTTGATAAAAGTGTTTTATGAAGAACTGAATAGAATATCAACAATTGACCGAGCTGTTATAATAAAACCCATGCTTATGTAGAATTGCTTTAAGAGGACACAGTTATGTCGGCATTTGACATCTTGCCACTAATATCGATTGCTGAAACTAGTGCAATATTATCTCTTACCAAATGAAATATAGTTTACTCAAAATTATGTACCCTAAAATATATTAGTTGCATGCGAGCACGATTTGTCCAAAAACCCCAGAAAATGTTTCTAAAATGATCCACATATCATTCGAAACACATTTTAATTGGAATAAACGACTATAGATATTAATGTGGACATACATACTCGTATGTGTTTCCAATACGAACTCATAATCACTTTTTAGTTAATCATCGTAAAAGTTTTTTTACAATAGGGGACACTTGCACTAGCAGCAGGAATTTGAATTTGTTAATGCTTTTTTCCTCAAAGGAAAAGAGAAGGTTTTGTATCAGAAGAACTTTATATTTGGTGGAGCTCTTGCAAAAGACATCTGATGCAGTCCATTAATAAATTAGAATGCAGAGAGTCGTCTTCTCTCGTACCTAGCGAACAAGACATTAAAAGCTACTTACTGCAAGCGCCAGTCGCCGAGCTTTTGGCTTTGTGTTTCAAGAAGCTCTCACAAGGGGCTGCTTCTCCTTTTTTAATAAAGCATGTCTTTATATTGGCTTCAATGTCTGTGACCCAGAAATTAGTTCCAAATAACATAGTACCGTTGCCTATAGCACCTGTCTGCTATTCCAAGGTGGGAAAATCTATTCTGGTGGAGCATCCTATAAATTTTCTATACCCAAAGGACATTGAAACTTTGACTAAAAAGAATCTTTAAGCGTCACAAACGTAATTTACTTTCTATTTGAATTTGGCTGTACTTTAATTTTATGTTCAATGTATTTGGTTTACTAAACAAAGGCTATTTTTACTTTCACTACTTCGTACATAATACATAGGTAAAGCAGCTATAGTATTCCACCCAAAAATTAGATACCGAAATTTCACTGGAAATACACATTTTAGGCTCCCCTGTAGCCAAATAATGCATTTTTACTTTTTCTATTATTACTTGTTTTCTTGCAAGAAAAAGGGAAATAATGAAATAGACTAGACTAAAACGATAGTCAAATCTTTTAAAAGTGTCTTACTATACAGTTGAAATCCATTTATTTGCATTACCAGGATTGACAAATTCCCGTGTAAGAAAAGCTTAAGCATTTTGAAACTGAACCCAATAACAAGGAATATCCCCCCCCCAAAAAAAGGTCTACTCTACGAAGAAAGTGTTTAAGACAAATTGTGTTTATTAATAATATTTATATTTGTTGTGTTTATATATATTTTAGGGTTTACTAATAATACAAAATTCATCCAAAATATAGAGGTGTTCAGAGGCTGTCCCCAAAAATATCAAGAGATATATTTTATTTGACATATAAGTATATTTTATATACGGCATTTTAATCAAAATTGTTAGAACCGTTTTTTAGAAAATCAACGTTTTCAAAATCTTTTCCATGTAAATTTTAGTTTTTAGGGGCTCCAAAATGTTTTGCCACGCTGTTGGAAGTTAATAAACTTAAACACCAAGTTGGTATTATGCCAACTTATTGTTTTTGAGTTATCATATTCACGGACACACACATTCACAAGGGCCTTTTTCTAAACATGTATTTTTTGCTTAGGGGGATCCAAAACGTGATTTCCGGTGAAATCTAGATAACGAATTTTTATGCAATACCTTCTCTATTGAGTGCACTCTGAATTCAGCGCAATACCTTCTCTACCTAGTGCCATTTACTACGTAGAAAAAGTAAAATTATTTTTTCTGAATTTAGGAAACCTGAAAACGTCCTATAATAAAGATATATTGCAGAGAGTTAAAATGTCCTTTCTTTTTAAGTTAGATATTTCGCGGGAGTTAAAAGTTGACTGAGAAATAAACGAAAAATGGATATTGATAGTAGTCGGCCAATACTCGTGTTTTGATGAAAATGCATGGTAGTGCAAAATGCATTGGATTCAGCTAAGAATAATGTATGAAGACAAATGGGCGACTAAATATAGAAATCTCAAACTAAGGGAACAATACACGTTTGACTGGGTGGGTAAAAAGATAAATATACGTACCTATGGAAGGGTCGTGACAAGTGCCCTTTGTGCTTCTATCGCGATCCAAAAGAAGGAGGGATAAGGGGAACGAGCTTAGGGACTACCAGATCAGGATGACGATGGGTACAAGCTTGCACGGTGCGCTTACGTTTCAATTTCATGTACATCCAACACCGCCTGGGGCTACGCATAAGCCCCTAAACCGTCTCTAAAACTGTACTCGCAAATACAGCCCCTGAATGAGGAGAGGACGGTGTGGGTTATGGGGTAAAGTTACAGACCATTCACTCCTTGCCTGAGACATACAGTTTTGGACTGTCCGTCGTAGTGAAATGGATACTCCAAATCAGAATAAGAATCTACAGGCACTTGTCTGCACATTTCAAACTCAAAGTTTGAAATTCCAAAGTAATAATGTTAGTCTTTTTAAATTTACACCCCAGATGTAATATAATGCAAATAAGTTACAGTGGAAATTTAATCAATTTTGCTTTAATGGTTTAGAAGTTATGGGCAAATTGGTTTATGTTTTTGTCACGTCACTAAAAAGTCCCTTGTGACAAAAATTAAAATTTTGGCCTAATATTTTAATCCTAGGTTCACAATACATCTACTTTTTGAAATCGTCATAGATTTCTCTGTTTCTTATTTCTTTAAAGCTATGAATGTGCACTTTTATCATAACATTTTGTGTTTGAAAATTGAAAACATTCGCTTAAATGCATCAAACAGCAAAATCTAGGACAATTCTATTTCATTGTACCTCTGTGAACATGTTCAGGAAATTTTATTTGTATGACAGTAAAACTGCTTCGCAAAGAACATTTTACAGGAAGAAAAATACTGAAAATATTAATAACGAGAAAACAAGGAGAAATTTAATCCACTTGTTCCAAGGGTTTACGTGGGGATATAATATAAGGGAAATATTGCACGTCACAAAGCGCACGTGAACATTGCTGGCAAGTAATTTTAACTGAATAAATCATCAAGTGTAAGCACAATGATTATCATAACAATCACATATTATTAGTAGTAATAGTCTATTATTAATATAATAATTATTACTATCATGTTTATTAACATTATCAAATGCTATGTACAAGCATAATTTTATAAATTCATCGAGTTTTAAACCTACGGAAGTTTAATATTTTATTAGGGATATAGCAATGTAATAATGGATAAATGTGTACAATTTATAATCGTACTATAGGGATTGAATGCGCAATGAAACTCCAGGAACAGAAGAAATTTGCAAAATTGAAAACAGTAAAATCACATTCACGATCTCGGTTACCAGAAGCAAATCTATATGTGCAGTTAAAAGTACTCGCATGTGACAGGGAGTATATTTGAATACTCTTGTATCATAATTCCTATTCTAAACTCACTCTTCACCTTGACCTGTGCAGCACTGTGACTCTGTTGTCTATCGCCAACTGTAGACAATACATTTGAGGTGCGGCAGACTTTGCAGATGCCTACCCTAAATCCTGCAGTCCCCTCTGGTGGGGCTCACTCGGAGATTGCTATGACCAGAGCCAGGAAGTTCGTACCGTTTGCGTTCCTAATACAGGTTGCGACCGACCGTCTCAAATCATCAAAGCAAGTCATTGATATGAACGCAGGCGGGAGAGGTAAAATGACCTGTTGTTAAGAAAATATAGAAAAAAATGACTTATGAGCCATTCGCTTAAGCACTCCCGTTTAGATAATTAGGTACACCATACAAATTATTACATATCAATTATAACACGGATCGAAATATTTTCTGATGGAATAGTAAATAGTATCTAAATAATAAAATTGATTTCTTGAATATCTTCAGATTCTTACTAGGTAAAAACGAAAGCAGGAGTTTAACTAAATCTTCACTCATCTTCAGCTGTATTACTAAAACTGTATGTACCTCTGAAGCCTCTCAAATGAAAACCGTATTCTACGTTCCGACAAACGAAATTTATAATGCGAAAAGTTTGATCAAGCACCTGCTTCGAAACCGAGAGTGGTAAATTGATGTAAAATATATTGATAGTATTCGATATAAACTATCCTATATTTCACAAAGATTTAATTCATTAAACCACAAAAAATATTAAACTTACACTATTTATTTCAATATGTATTGGTGGTTTTCTATCACCATTTCAAGGATTTTTCACAAAATAAATTGCAATGCAATTTATAGATAAACATTTTAACTTATTGTAAAATGTATTAATTGGGGTGATTAAAAGGTAAATAAAACTCTTTTTAAAATCTTCGCATGATGTGATCGCGGCATATTGAAATATTTTATCAGTTCCGTTTCAGTATCACTAAGCAAATGGCATTTGTTGGGGTACAAAATGCAACTTGATGCGATACATCGCACTGGTAGATCCATCTTGACAGTACTTCTGCATGCCGCAAAGATTAAGCTCAGCTCCATACCTCTGGACTGTAACAGTGTAATAGTTGTAGGCTAACTCTTTCATTTGCAATTAATAATATACTTCTGTGAAGCTGTTCTGTTACTACACGTTTGACAGTTTGTTTCTAAATAAATACGTTAATAAGTACACTGCCAGAAGACTTACAATATATTTTGTTAATTTACCAAAAATCTCACTAGGAAATGGATTAGCACCAACTCTTGTACTATATGATTTAGTTACCAATCCTATTTGTTCTATATATTTAGGTGAATTAAGATATTTTTATGTTTATGAATATCAAGACTGTGGTGCTGTACATTTTCATATTTTGTTTAATCGTAAAATAATTATGATTTATTGTATCACGTTCACGGTGGTTGTAAAACAAAGTAAGTTTGCTCACATTTGAGCAGAACAAGATGTTATTCGAACGACTTCCTACCGACGTAGTTCTGTGTTATGCAGTGATAGATATTTGCAGTAATGGATGCACTCTATGTTGACCTTTGCTAGCGCAAAGTCCGCATGGTCTTGCCAAACCTGGCCGCTCTTACTCTGCATAAGGAAATTGGTACGAACTTCCTAGCTCTGATGTGACAAACTAGTTTCTTAACGACGCCAGGGAAGCAACCTCTAAAAAGCGCACATACACTGCACAGCAGCAATCCGCCGAATAACGCCCCCTGGTTCTATAACCCTAAAACAGATGCACGTAAAGAAAATATTGTTCTTAACGCCATCCATAGGGTCTGAATGACCCTCGGGGCTACCTCATTCCACCAAGCATACCCTTGACCAACTTCTGAAATTCAGACATTCAGCGAGCGGTGTCGGTTATCTCCGAATATAAGATGACGATGAAGATGGTGGAGGAATGAGAGGACTTACAGCTTTTATAGTGGACTCAGAACCAAGTTGGTCCTTAGAATACTCCACATCAGGTGGCCAGTGGTGGAAACGTGGACGACTTAAAGTCACCACTCCAGAGCCGGAAATCGAACCACGGACGCTCAGCACGAGAGATACGACGTAACCGCAGCGAATGAAGCAGATATTGGGTGCAGGTAATTACAGACAGGGAATTTGTGGTATGAGAGGAAACACTCCAGCATCCGCCTAATGGCTTGGTGAAACCACAGATAAAAGCATTGGTATGAGTAGGTGGTCGCCAGGGATCAAATCTGGGATGTTTGGAATGGAGCCGCTCATTGTTCAGTTGAGAAAGTGGGAGACTTAGCTTTTTTATGGTTTCAATTGTTCAGTCTCTTTTAACGTTTATGGTCATATCGGAGTCTTTTAACTTGTGAAACAATTCTATATTAACTTACGTTGCTGAAATTAATTTTAATAATTTTATATCATTAAACACACGCACATTAACTCTCTCATTCATACTTTCAGACTTTGTGGGGAATAGTGAATACTTTCCCGTCCCAGCCGGGAATCGAAATGGGACCTCCGGGTGAGAAGCTACTTTGGTGACCTCATGCTCACGGAGGCAGTCCATGACACTATCTTTCAAGCCTAAATTTACACATGTAGACAAAATTCTAAAAAGTGTATAGTATAGTATATGAGTATATTTATGCAGCTTAAATCTTAGTATATAGAGACAACCAATGCTTTTAAATCGGATTTTGGGCTAAAGTTGATTTATTTGGAGCTTAAGCCTTTGTCTTGTTACTTTCTCTACCAAGTATTATGTACGTACAAACTAGGCAGAGATGGTGTTGTATGCCACTAATATTACTTATCGGATTTCACCAGAAATACGTGTTTTGAGGTACTTTTGAATTCATTTTAGAAAAATATCCACGTGTATTTGACTATGGATAGCCTTAATCAAAAAGGAAAGGTCCTTAAAGTAGCAAAAACAGTATTTAAATGTAGTAAGTATGCTTAAAGATTTTTAAGAAAGCCGGTGCACCCAAAAACTACCCTTTAGGTGGAAAATTTTCAAGATTTTTCTTTTTCCCAGAAATAGCTCTAACGATATTGATTAAAATACCAAATATTAACGACAGTTTCTTGACTAAATGTGTATCTGAAAATATGTGAGAAAAGCCTCTGAAGACCTAATAAAATCAAAAGAAATTTGTGACTTCTTAAAACAAACAATTTAAGTCACCTATACATTTTTGTAGAAGTAATCACTTCCAAGGTATTTCTTGTTATTAATCTCAAATTTAAAAATATTTAAGTTTTTCTCACACGGGAACTTGTTAATTTTTTTCCATGCAAAGACCTTCAGTCACATAGCAACCGAGTTATAAAATATTTGACAATCGCTTTAACCTAGTACACTCACTTATTTTGCCTTCTAATTACAAGAAATCAAGTAATAAAACCATTCCTGCTAATATTTTCCTCGACAAAGATGAGGTAAATAGAAGAATAAGTGTTTTAAATAATTTGTACAGAGTTCTCGAGAAAGTTATATTAATGGAACACATCAGATTTTTAAAATATATTTATATAACACAATGTATATCTTAAATTTTCTGGGAATACCTCTAAACTTCTCATTCTGGATGAACTGAAAGAGAAAATGAGAAACGTACAGCACAAATAAAAATATCTCTTTAAAACACACAATTTATATCATAGACATTTTTCATACAGTTAAACATTTCTGAGGTTAAACATTATTGGTTTCAGTTTTAAAATACTTAAACTTTTCTCAAGCAGGAAATCGTATTTCATTCATATCTCTTTTGCTTTACTCCTGGCCATGCAAACAGCATAATATACATAGCTGTAATCACTATACAGATAATTCCTATTACCACCTCTTCCTTTCTGGTAAAACAGCCTGTATATACATCTGATTTACCTCTGGTGGAAATATAAGTTAACACCGTGGACTTTTTTTAATCAAGCATTAGGTACATTGGTTTAGTTATCCCTGAAGCTTTGCGGTCCTATGAAGTTTGTAACTTTAATAAACTTGGCCATTTTAAAAGCTCTCACCCTTTAAATTTCCTCTGCTTGTACATTTTAAAGATCTAACTGCTGCTTTACTTAGTATATTCCCTTGTTTCTCTTGTACTTACAAGAAAGGAAATAATAGGTGTATTTCTGCTAATATTTATATCGATTACTATGATGTAGCTAAAAGATTTTTTTTTTCTTGTTGGGACTCCGGCACTGTACTGCTTTCTCTTTTTCCTCAATTTTCCTTTCTTATACTTTCCCTACATTTCCATTGTTTCCTATTAGTTTACCGTTTTTTTTTTTATTTACAAAGACACATCCACGAACACAAACACTCATATGCAAATTGGGACTCGAAACCCCAATCACCTGCGCTACGAAGCAACAAAGCTAGCCACTTTAATGATCCCGGCCACGGGTTCCGGATCTTTAGCAAGAATAGTTTATATGCAGGAAAACTAGAGAAAGTTATTTAAATGTTTACTTTCTCTAGAAAGTATATTGCATACAATATGTATAGTGGCTAGAGAAGGTATTGTGTTCTTCCTAAAAATCCTATTTCGAAATTTCACTGGAAATATATGTTTTGATCTCCTGTGATTCCAAAAAGAACATTTTTAAAAAAAGTTATGCGTGTACATGTGTGTATGTATCTGTGTGTCTGTGGACATCATAGCTCAAAAGCCAAATTTGCTACTTATGTTTATTGTCTTCCAAGGATGCGACACAAACGTTTTAAAGAAAATCTCCACAACACAAATACCCTTTATATGGAAAATTGTTTCAGAATTTAGTTTTCGCTCAAAATGGCTGTAACAGTTTTGATTAAAATACACATACAAAATATATTTACATGACAAATAAAATGTATATTTTGAATTTTATGGGAATAGCCTCTGAAAACACTTTAATCTACATGAGTTTTACAGAATTTTACATAATGGCTAAATCATAAGAAGTAGAAAAAAACTTAACAACCAAAAAATGTAGATCTCGTCATACGTTTTTCTTGTAGAGTTGACCATTTTTAGATATTCCTTGTTGCTGATTTCACTTTAATACTACCTAACTTTTCTCAAATTGGACCTTAATTGTTTCACAAAACGACCTGATTTTAAAGGATTTAACTATCGCTTTATCATAATTAATTCCCTTATTTACCTTCTACTTACAATGAAGCAAGTAATAATACCAATTCTGCTAATGTTTATTTCGGTTAGTATGATATAAATAAATGAATATTTTTTGTAAGAATAGTTTGAATTTGTAACAGTCAGAGATAGTTATAAGAAAGGAACACATCAGATGTTTTTACTCAACGCAGCATTTATAAACCGATTCATTACGCCCCTCATAAATTGATCCATTACACCCCTCACAAACAGATCCATTTTGCTTCTCACAAACCGTAGTTTGGCGCTGAAGAATTATTCTTTTAATGTTTATGAGTCAAAGCTATAACACCTGAGCTCAATACATAGTTAATACATTGATTCCAAAGGAGTATTTCCAAAATCATCGCCAGGAAGCGGAACTATGTTTTGAGGCCAGTCGTTCTCAGAAACCCTCATCCATTTATTCCCTATACTAACAACGGAAGCCGTTCCAAGGAAATTTTGGGTCTGGGCATCCTGAGAAAACTTTCTCAAGGTTCATTAAATTACGCGAAGAGAAAACTTGGCTCCCCCATTTCCTAACAGTAGATAAATGTGGAATAAGGAAACAAGTATATTACCTGCCGCATTAAAACTTTGCGATCATTCTATTTCTTTCCGCTGGCAGAAAGTTTTCCGCCCCATCTAATCTGAAGCGCGTGTTTTTCCAAAGCATTTGCGTCTGAATGAAGTCAATAAATATAGGGAAGTATTTTCAGAAAGTTGTTTGTTGTCCCTTTTATGCCGATGCTTTGCATACATTTCAGATAATATGCTTAACTAACGGTAATCTGCGATCTTTATAGTTACACCGCCATCAGTAGGATACTAGGTCAGTAGTATCAAACCACTTTGAAAACTAGATCAGCAAATATGCTCTCTGGTATGCTCGTCTTGTCTCACTGCTTCCATCATTTTTGATGCCGCATGCTCCAGCACTTCCAAGCAGTCATTCCGTTCGTCTCGGGAAATTGCGATGTTTCAATGTTCAACTATATGTTCATCTATAGTATTGCTACTGACCTATCTGACATTAAACGTTTAGCCATTTTAAATTCCGGTAAAGAATTACATAACCTCATTTATTTTTACTGGTTTTTTTATAAAAATAATTGCACAATGTTCTAAAGAGCTTTTACCAAATACTTTTTTAGTTTTATTGTTATTTTTAGATAAACATAACCTTTTTACTTTGTCTAGTACGTATGTACGCAAGTATACAAAGATTTAAAAAAAAATCATCACGTGGTTAACTTTGTTAGAACAATAAATTTAGACAGTAATAAGATATTAAATTACCACGAAAGCTAGAATTTTGATACATGGCAATAATAACACTATTATTGTGTATAATAATTGCATACTCTGGATTTTCTTATTTTCAGAAATACATCTCTTTGAGATAATCTGTCTGCTTTGAAAAGAAGGAAAATAAAACAGTAAGGTTCCCCAAACAGTAAGTGTAATTCGTTCTATTTTTCAAGGCTTAACTATTGTTAATTTGTTGTAGAATTAAGAGTATAGCAACATAATTCCATGACTGGCTTGTGAAACGAAACAAGGGAAAGGAACTCGACAGTGGGTCGTGTGGAAAGCACAATACTTATGTTTAACTACGCATTCCTGTAAAATGAAAATTCCTGAGTTTGCTTTGTCACAGGATACCATGTAATAAGCAGCTGTTTATTAACATGCTGATAATATAAAGTATGTAATATAAATTCATACTTATTCTCAGAAGGTTGCTAAAGTGACGTCAATAAACAAAATTTTCAAAACACATATTATTATATAGGTACACATAACGGGCACAATTTTTTTCACAGAAAATCCAAGTTTATAGGAGAGATAAAAAGACTTAGTGGTACATAAAATCAGCGGAAGGATCTTTTAAAATACAACATTTTGAATTTTTAAAAATTTAAAAACTCTGAATTTTAAATGTTCAACAACTGTTTCTGTCTATATATTTCAATACATAAAAATTATAATCCACTCATTTTATGTGCCACTAAATGTTTTATCTCTCCTAAAAATTGGATTTTCTATGAAAAAATTGTGCCCATTATGAGTACCTAAATAATAATATGTGTTTTGAAAATTTCATTTGTTAACGTCACTTTAGAAACTTTCTGAGAAAAAGTATGAACTTATTTTACATACTTTACATTATAAACATGTTAAGAAATAGTTGTTTGTTATATGGTATGAATTTCATTGTTCTGTGACAAATTAAACCGATGAATTTTGATTTTTCAAAAGTGAGTAGTTAAACACAAGTATTGTGCTTCCCACTGTCCTTGACCACTGTTGCAGACAAAACGCCGTGCAATAATCTGTTGTAGAAATAAAGAGTATAGGAACATAATTCCGTGGCTAAGTTTTGAAACGAAATAAGGGACAGGAACTCGATAAACCCAACGTTTTGGAGACATATTTGCCTCTGTAAAATAGCCTGATCCATGGATGGTGATGTTGGCCCCTAAGTTGAAGTTAATAGCCCGAAGATGCCGTCACAAAATGCCTGGGGTGCAGCACAATGTTGGCACTACATTTGTTCAGCAAACTCAGTTGGTAGAGAAATTTGAGAACTCGTTCTCTCGGGTCGTGTTTAGGTGCGGATATTGTCAAAGGAGTAGCTTTATTAATTTAAATGTATTTATTTATTTACTCTAAACTGCGAAGCATGAAAAGTTACCACTTTTAGCTCCTTATAGAAGTTTTAGTATTATAATTTATATCTCTTTTATCGACGAAATATTCTCTTTTTACAATATTCTCGTAAACGTATCTAACACTATATATTCCTTGATTAAAAATACAAAATTTCAATATTTATTATAATATTAGTACTGACATGCTTATTTCGGGATATAATTTCCGTATAGGTCCCTACCACCCAGGGTCCGTTGCGTAACTCCCTTCGCTACCAAAAGCTTCTTGAAACCTTCGTCCTCGAAATACCAAAATCTTTTTATTTTTATATAATTTTAGTTGTTACAAAAAACAGTTTACTCCATGGTCAAAAGACTAATTCTCCTCAAATAGCTGAATGAAAAAAAAAGAACATAAAAGAAAAGAAAAACAAAACAAAGACGCTCAGAATTTTGCTAGGGATATAAAAACGGAGAGATTAAAGTATCAAAAGAAAACGTCTCCTTAAGGTGACTACAAGGATTAAGTAAATGTTTACAACGAATCTCAACCAGTATACAACAATATAATAATACATATCAAACATAAGTGAATGTATGGCTTCAATGGTTAGACCGCTCGTCTTTCAATAAGGCATTCCGAATTCAATCCCAGAGGGCCGCCTGCGGTATTTGTGGTAAACAAAGTGGCGGATGGGTGGGTTTTCCCCGGATTCTCCAGTTTCCCTCTCCATTCACTTCCTCAATTGCTCATCACCATTCATATCATTCATTTCGCCTTGACTTCATCATTTACTTCTTCATTCTCATTTCTGGTTACCGGTTGGTCCTCGTTCCGTGTTCTACATTAAATTCCATGTTTCTCACCCTAAATTGTAGGTCCTATAGGGAAGGTAAGTATTAAGAAACATAATTTAGCTTTATAGAAGTATCTATTTTAATCCTTAACGTTCTGAAATATGCAAATGCTTTTACATTAGCGTTATTCGGGGTTTGAATCTATTCATTCTACAAGCACACTGCGTGTTCTTATTACCAATGTGCATTTTTTTATCTGTTCCCTATTTCCTGTTTTCCTTTAGTGCTCGCGTGACTTGCTAATCTAATAATTTCTGTTTCTTACGTACAATGCAGGTTTTTCCTTTCTCAGTTACATGTGCTTCATTTCCGATCTCGAAAGGAAAAACGAATCACAAAATGTGTCATTATTCCTGATGATTGCATTGTGTCTGAGGAAAAATATGAAGACTTCCATTGTGTGAGTATTAGATATTAGTAGATTTACCACCCAGTTTACAAATGAGTTGAATATTGCGCCAATATGATTTTAGATGTAACCTGATATCTAGTGTCGGCTTAAATTGATACCTCTTAGAAATATGGAAAATTCACAGTATATAAGATATCTTATTGAAAATTATATGAGTAATTCTACGCAATAACTGCCAATTATCAAATTCTAATTTGCATTGTTGTTTATATCATAATTATTGATTATCCAAATTAATTATTGTAGTACAAATGAGCCAGGTGATGCATTTTTAAAAATATTCACATAAAATGAAATTTTATAGATAGATCTATTATACTATATTTTTATATTAGCCCTAATTAATGAAGTTAGATTTTAACTTTTCTTACTCTCCAAGCTAATGATTTTTAAAAATGTAACAATTTATTTATAAAAATTATCGACATATTTCAATAAATTATTACGGCCAATTTCTTTAGTATTCTTTCGAGAGTCAGTATAACAATTTTGAAATAAATTAATTTAAAATTGCATCTTGTGGAAAACTTTGAATATGGAAATGGTTGAAAAACTTCTTTCTGAAAATAAGCTTTAATTTGAAGGTGCCTATAGCTATGCGTCTTCCCATTTATGAGCTTTAGTTAAACAAAGTGTTAAAAGAACATATTGTCTTAAATGTTAGAATTCATACAATTGGATTATGAAACAAATTCATATTTTAATGTCTCACAATTTTTGGTCAAATTTACAGACGCATCACCTAAGCACGACTTTGCTTTCAAATATATGCGTCTCACATCAAATATATCACGACGAGGGGTGCGGTTCACCCTAAAATTGGAAACTCTAACCAAATACTTGAAAATACACTCGCGTCGCCATGTAAGGCTTCAGAGCGCCTCAACCAAATACGTCACGTTATCGGACTGGGGAAATGAAATTCTTATGGAAGGTGTAGTCTGAGGTATTGGGGATTATATTTATCCTATACCTTAAGTGAAAGGTATGGAGACAGGATACGTGATGAAAGGTGAACTCTACTTGAAAGCATACACTACGAGAGAGGTAATTCTAGATAATAAATGAAAAGTGCTTACATTATGTTACAAAGAGAAGATGCAAATCATGAACTTTTTACATGCTGATGATAGTTATAATGTAAAAGTTCATCACAGTCATCATGTCTTTGATAATTAATTTAGATGTAGTCACTTAACTCGGAGAGGTAATGCGTGTGTTTTTATAGCATTTAACGTCCACTTTTACTACAAATGGTACCGCAGGTGATGAAACTGACGATACATGGAATGAAGATGGAACATCGGTGGAATGCGATCCCGGGGTGGAAACCGCAGAACCCGAAGAAAACCCGTCCCTGCGTCGCTTTGTCCTCCACAAATCGTACATGCGGCCACTTAGTGAAAGGCGAATGGTCTATCCACTCCGCCAGGGCGCGGCCGTTGTTTATGTGTGTGTGTGTGTGTGAGAGAAAGACAGATAGAGAGACAGACGGAGAGAGAGATTACGGAAAGAATTCCACCCTGCAGCCATTGGTCTATTGTACGTTAGACTCCAAGAGGATAGGATGAGAAGTCACCGTAAAGAGTCCCTAACAATTGTAATCTCAATGCGGGGAGCACTATTGGACCGCGCCCCACGTTTGTTTGAACTTCCTGGGTCTACAACGATCTCCAACGTCATCCTGCAGGAGAGAGCTGTATTTCCAAAGAGCATTCACCACCACGGAAGGGTGCAACCACCGGAGTCCTTGCGAATACTACAACTCTGAAAGAGACCGGTTGGATGAACTGGAGATGACATGAACGGGACAAGAACTCGAGCCAATTAAGAAATCTCCGCAGCATTGGTCTGGTGACCAGGGAAACCACCCTAAAACGCACAGGGTAGAGAGGTCGACTGCGGGAATCAATCCCACGACCTCCCGAATGCCAGTTTCAGACGAAACACCTGAGCCACATGGTCCATTGGAAGATAAATGAGCTCCGAAGCATCGCGAGGGGTCTTGACGAAATTTACATAGTAATAATTTCTAAGTTCCCTTCGCAGCTCAAAGCGACATACTTTCGTGTAGCAGCGATGGCCAAAAGACAAAGGGGTACCAGATCTCAGAGTTTAAATATATTTCTTACACCTAACCTCAGTAATATTTTGCAATATCTCAATAAGGCATAGCTGACATCGACAGCTAGCAAACTGGTTTCAGCGAATGGTTATGTATGTGATACTCGATCGGTCGCATCAGAAGCAGATAACTGATTTAGCTTCTGGCTGGCAGCCGAAGTCGTAATTCAGGATCTTAAATTTACAGCAATGAAATATTGCTACCACAAGGTTAACTATTATTGTGAATAAAGTATAAAAACAAAATGTAATCGCTAAAATATAAACCGAAGAACTTTTCATGTGAATAACTATGTAGTAGTGGTGGTGGTTTTGGTCGTGATCGTCGAAGTTATTGTTCGACATCCTCATCGTCGCTTACAGAGTGCGCTATCTATTTGATAAAATATTAGAATATTTGAATAGCGGTATTAAAATCGATTTAAGGCAGACGGCGACTCAAATTTCAAATTTCCATATTTCATTATAGATTTCTCTGAAAATGTTACTGTGATTGCTTTGCTGTTGTGTTAATATAAATCTCAAATTTAATTTACATTTGATAAACACTTTGCAATAATTTTATTATGTAGGAAAGTACACTAGATAATCAGAATTGTCCACACTCACTAACATTTGTGAAATGGTTAGCATTTTGTGAATTGGAGTTTTGATCCACATAGAGAAAACGTTGATATTTCAATAACTTTGATATTTGAATTAGTATATTTTTAAAGTAGTCCTCTAAAATTAAAAATTAGTTAAGGATATAATATTTTTGAGTCATTTCTATAGTTGATGTAATAGTTTGGTCATATTTAATATTAAAATGGACCTTTCTGCACTTCTGGAAAAATGTAGTTGTATTTTTGGTGGTATTGAAAGAAAATCTGACACGCGTAGAAAATTTAAAAGCGTGAAACTGTACTTTTGTGAAAAACGGTGTTTTATGAAACAATTTATTAGTAAAACGTATACGGCCCAAAATGGTTATAGAGGCCGGGGCAAGGATAGACAGCTCTAGGATTACCAAAGGTTCCAACAGGCAGGCCCCCACGGCCGCGCTCGCTAAAATACCTCGCCTTGGTGCTTCGTGGCGCAGGGGATCATGAGTTCCTGTCCTTCCTTAGACATGTGTGTGTTTGTAAATGTGTATATGTATGCGTATATGCATTGAAGTCCTGACAAGACTCCGGAACTGTTAAAAAAACAGCTTGTTTCTACCAAAAAACGTTTTGGATTTTTTGACCAATTGTGGTACAATTATTACAGGTTTAAATCTTGAATATTAGAAACACCACCCAATACAGTGCCAGCTCCTTATTCAGTTTAAGACAAACAGTTGAGCTACCGGCATCGGTTTCTACAAGTTCACGTTTCTGACCTTGCGCGCGTCGTTGTAGAGAGGTAGTATTGGTATCACAAGGTATATTGTAAAATGTGAACAATGTATGCTTCTTAACATATTGCCCAACATATAATACAACAGCATAACTAAATCCTAAACTACCATGAGTATGGAACTTTTTACGAAAATGTTTGTTTTTTCAAAAATAATCAATAATTTTGATTAAATTACTATACTGTATATTTTAAATTGAATGTATATAGCCCCTTTTCTCGGAATAGCTCTGAAATCCTGTTCATTCTAGATGAGTTTTGCAAAACTGTTAGAGTGTAGAAAATAGACAAAAATATTGCCGTACAAAAATATAGGTATCGTCAAAACATAGTTTATGTGAAACTGATCCATTTTTTATATTTATCATTTCCGAAATATTCTTTGTTTTTTTTTAACGTTTCAATTCATATACTTTATAAAATGGGTGAATAACATTGTATAATTTATATGTGCTTGAAGTCCCTTGCATGAAATTACCCTCTAGTCGTGTGTATGTATGTGTGCGTGTGCGTGTTTTTGGATAACGTAACTCGAAAACGAAAAGTCGGTTAAATAACAAATTTCGTATTTAAGTTTAATATAATCCAAGGATGTGTCACGAAGATTTTCAGGAAAATTCTCCACCTCAAACTATGTTTTACATAGATATTTTTTCCTAATTTTGGATTTTCTAAAAATTTGCTGTAAAGATTTTTATCAAAATGCCGTATATTAAAGGGCTTACATAGTAAATAAAATGTATATCCTAAATTTTTAGAAATAGCTCCGAAACTCTTCACTCCGGATGATTTTTGCATAACTGGTAAACCATTAGACGTAGACAAAGATTTACCACACAAAAAATGAAGATGTTAAAACACAGAATTGGTATTTAAAAAGTTTTTTAGAAATAGACTTTTCAGATTCCTTGTTATTGGTTTCAATTTAAAAAATAATTAAAACGTTTCTCAAATGGGAAGCTGTCCTTCGTTTCATATCTTTCGTTTATCTTCATGCCATGGCAAGTGCACAGTATTAGCTTTTAAAATATTTGACTATCGCTTTAGCCTGGTGTATTCTCTTATTTCCCTTAAATTTAAAAGAAAGCAAGTAATAAGGACATTTTTGGTAATGGTTATTATGATCATGCAGATAAAAGAATAATCTTTTGTAAAAGAGCCTTTTGCAGAACAGCTACAGAAAGTCATGTGAATGAATCTCTTTGGAGTTCTATTAATATTTACTTACGCTTTAATTTATGAAACAACTGACTATGAGCTGCAAAAATTAACTTTTCGACAACAAACATAATATGTAAATAATGGGTCATTGTTTCGCTTCCTAGTTAATGAGCCGAGCCAGTTGGTTTAAGCCTTCCTTCTGGTGGTTTCCATTCCCGCGCCAAACTTCTTCCAGCCATGCACTTTTCGGGAATGCTATCCGGGTCTGAATGGCGAGCTCCTGTTGCTCCCACGTCGAGATAACTGTTTGCAAACTGTTAGGGATCCTCCACGACTGCTCTCTCCCTATCCGGATATCGCCCTCCCATTTTTTTTTTAAAAAAATACAATTCCGGAGGCTTATCAGGACTCCGGCGCTGTAGTCCTTTTTTCTCCATTTTTTCCAGTTTCCTGTATTTCTTTAGTAGACCTCATTATTCTTAACGCTTTCCTTTTACATATACATACACAAACATAGACACATTTACAAACACAGAAACACCCATGCCTAAGGCGGGACTCGAACCCCCGATCCTGTGCACCACGAAGCGCCAAAACGAGACACTTTAGCCAGCGCGGCCACCGGGATCGGCAAAACAGTTCGTTCCGATACCGGGAATCGAACCCGGGCCTCCTGGGTGAGAGCCAGGTATCCTTACCACTAGACCATACCGGATTCCATTGAAATTACATTCTTCTAGTTCCTGCGGTGCCAGCCATAAGTAGTTAAAGCGGACACACTACTACTACTACTACTACTACTACTACTACTACTACTACTACTACTACTATACTAATTAAACCTGTGTAATTGCTAATACTTTATTTCTTTTCTTTTTTTGTTAGTATTATATCTGTAATTCTTTATCTCTCATAGAATAGATGCTGTAGACATGTATTACGCTCACTGGAAGACATATAAAATAATCGTATTCGTCCGTTTTCAGTTTAATTTTATCTTTATTGTAACTTTTTTACAACTTTGTTCTTTTAAGCGATTCGTTTTGTGCTGCAAACATAACGTGACCATTTCTAGCAGGCTTGCATTGACTTATTAGCGTTTTAAACCAAAAGATAACTAACAGGTCTGTAAAGCAACTTAATTTGTTTCTGTACTTCATTAGCAATTTAAAACTCCACGAAAACAGAAACGTTTTACGTGTATTTTAGTAAATGTAGGACTAAAAAGGACATCGTATAATGATTTTATCTTTCAAAGTTTCCTGCGAGTATTAACTACACAAAGTTGCCTTTTTATGGACAGTGTTCCTAGGAAACTCAAGACGAAGTCTCGAACAATCCCCTCTCCCCCGCCCTTACACTTCCAAAAGCCTAATAATCTTCCACCAGAAGAAATGCCCCGATAACGAACAACGCGATAACCTAACTGTAGTTTAAATGGTCGGCAGGCAAACGCGTGACCAGAGAGTTAAATGTGTGCGTGAGATGCGGGTTGCTGCTGTCATTAACTTTGGTTTGTCCTTTTTGTAGCTATTACTGTAGATGCAGTTAATGTTATACGCCTGGAAGCAAAGTCGATACGACCCGCAACACGCAGGTGTGGTGCAGGGTGATTAGCGAAAGGGGTAAAGTACTTCTGTGTTCAAACCGAACCCGATCATTACTTTGTGGTGGGACGTGTAGTGCTAACGCTTTACTTCGTAATGTCGGAGCGTGTGATTAGAGCGGAATGCTATTCATCATTACCACAGACCATCTTCACCGTCCTCAACACCAACAGTATCATCAGAGGCAAAATACAATCTTCAACATGCTCCCATTCCGATTCTATTTGAACTTGCTACATTCAAACTGCAAGGGTAAACCCTACCATAACCATTATGAATAAATTAACATAAAGGCTATGATCACAGATATGTAAACATTGCAGATATACATAACAAAGAGACTAGACACAGACAAGACTTATATAAACCAACAAATAATTTGCACACATTCCACAAAGGAGTTCACCACAATGGTATAGCCTTATTTAATTCACTTTCATCTCCTATATATAAACAAAAAACGAGCTTAAGTCAGAATTATAAAGATACCTACACCTTCTATACAGGGGAAAACTTCATTCCATCAAAAGTACTAGTAATAATTAATGCAGTATTGTAAATATAATATACATGAATACTCTAAGAATGCTTACTGTACGAATTATTTTCCTGGAATCAGATATAATTGTAAATTATAAAAGTCAATGTTTGTAAATAAATGAATAAGTAACTATCAAAGTAATCAATGAATATAATTTCTGAGTTTATCTACATCCTAATGTTGAACTTTGTGTCAAACATCAAAATAGGATCCACAGATTGCAATGTTCACACAAAAAAAAAAAACGTAGATAACGATAAAACACACAATTTATGTCATATACATTTTTTTCGTGGAGTTGATCGTTTTTGTAATTGATACGGAGAATAAAGGCACGAAAATAAGATATGTGTGAAATATGTTACAATCGCATGATCTTTTTCTAGATTTTCTTCAAACAAACTTCTTACTGTGTGTGTTACATATTCCGTTTAAACATTACGTTAAATACCAATCTTAGTATTTAAGTTTAGTATCTCCAAAGATTGCGACAAAAATATTTTCAAGGAAATCCTCACACCTCACGCAGGATGTGTAAGTAAACCATGTCAAGAGAAAATAGAACAATACCACCTTAAAAGAATGTTATAAAATACATAATATAAGGTTTCGCAATGTAAGACAAGGAATTGTATGTATAAAATGGCAGCATGACGTCATCGCCTCACGATACGCACGAAATTAGTCTGAAATGGAGTGCTTTTAGGAAACTAACATAGCCAAGGTTATGTAAAGTATACAACATATTATAATGCATAATATATAGCTATAAAATGGTGCTTATAAGAGCATAACTATTATAAAATAGAACAAAAAGCAGTATTATGGGAGAAGGAGAAGAATAATAAAAAGTAAACAGACACCGGATGCTATAAATTGTTTATGCCGGTAACAAAGCATAAGGATAGAGTGAAACAAAATATTGTTTATGAAATATTAGCTATGTATAAGAACATTTTCATGCAAATTATATAATTGCATTAATTTTAAATCATTATAGATGTATAAAAATGTATTATAAATTAGTATTTTACGACATGTAAATAAGGAAATCTGTTGTTCCAATGGAGATGACAGATCACAATGTATAAAACATTGACCTTCAACTATTATGTATATGTGTAAAATATTAATAAGCTTCCGGGACGCAGTCAATGAGGGAGACGCCAAGGAAGTAAAGATTTAATCTCGTAAATCGAGACCTCTTATGTGACGATTAAGTAAACATTATAGCATTGTATTATTGAACAAGAAGATATTGACTGAAAGTAAACATTACACTGTATACATGTGACGCATTTATCTGAACAGAGGATTCTGTTAAAATAGCGTGCCATAACGCATCACATTGTTTCGAAAGTTAACGAATAAAAGTTCACATATATCAAGAAATCTTTAAATTCAATTAATTTATTATCACATCCTACCATCCAGGCATGATCCTACCACCGATTGTAGCTAGCTGGAAAATACAGAAAACGTGGCAAAGCAGTACACAATAAGAAATCTGCTGCCGATAAATAAACTAAACGGCTCTAACAATTAAGTCCGGCGCGACTAGCCAGTTACAGTTTCGTCAACAGTAAGAGCTACCAACTCCTTTTAAACAGCGGCAAATTCAAACATTTAAAAACAGATTTAAAATAACACAGCACAGCAAACCTGCAGCGACCCTGAGATCCACAGCAATACAGCACCCACCCGAGGAGGACCTTTTTTATCCGCCCCACACCACAACCACCCTTTACATGGAAAAGTTTTCCAAAACATATATATATTATACTATATGTTTAAAATATTTTGATAATAAATGAAATGAATATACAGTTCTCCTTGTAACCAATGTCAGCGTACCTATTATGAAACAGCTGGCCTTGATTCTACTTGGAGTTCCTTCCAGCTACTGTTTCAGAAATCATACGGAAAGTAGGTGAGTGCTTCAGTGATCTCATTTAGTGCATGTCCAATGACATTCCTCATGTATCGAATGATAGCGTACATGATCTGCAGAGACAGTTTCATTCATGTGGAGTGACAGCATGCTGAACTGCGATGCAAATCATTAAACGAAACCGCACGTTATCGCAGGTAAAGACCAACTATCCCGTGATTTAAAATAGATACTGTTGCTAAGGCAAATTAGTATTATCATCTGTACTGTCATTTGTTACACCTCACCAAAAGAAATTTGGTACTGGTGCAAAGGGTAGTTTACATTTAGCACTCTCTCAGTTAGGTTATGCTAACTCTCACCTTCCAGTGATAATGGCAACCCACGCTATAACATGCTCCAAGCAAGCGCAACAGAATGTCATCACAAAACTTCAAAGATATAATGACACAATGCCATTCAAGATATCTTGCAGATATTACTGCTTTAAACTATGTCAAGCTACAGAATCAGAAATATTTCTGGAATAGGAAGTACACATAGAAAAGCTATTGTATTCCACCCAAAAAATCAGTACCGAGATTACGTAATAAACACGTGTTTTAAGATTCTCTGAATAAAAAAATCCTTTTTTTAGAAAAAAAGAGTCATGGGTTTCTTTTATTTGATAGAGTTTAACGCCCGCCTTTACAAGTACGGTACACAGGCGATGGATGACACTGATGACGTATAGAATGGAGGTGGATCTCCGGTGGAATGCGATAGCGGGGGAAACAAAACTTGCCCCTGCGCTGCTTTGTCCATCACAAAGTTACATGCGTTGACTGGGATCGTTTTTGGTCCTCCTGAGTGAGAAGCGAGCAGTCTAATCCTTCGGCCACGATGCGGCCTATGTCCGGTGTATCTGTGCGTCTGTGTGTGTGCCTGTGTGTCTGTGTACCTGTGTGTCTGTGTACCTGTGTGCCAGTGTGTCGGTGTGCCTGTGTGTCTGTGTGTGTCTGTGTGTCCGGTGTATCTGTGCGTCTGTGTGTGCGTCTATGTGTGTGCCTGTGTGTCTGTGTACCTGTGTGCCTGTGTGTCGGTGTGTCTGTGCGTCTGTGTGTCTGTGTGTGTCTGTGTGCCTATGTGTCTGTGTGTGCCTGTATGTCTGTGTGTGTCTGTGTGTGTGCCTGTGTATCTGTGTGCCTGTGTATCTGTGTGCCTGTGTGTCTGTGCGTCTGTGTGTGTGTGCCTACGTTTCTGTGCGTCTGAGGATATATACTTTAAAAACGAGAAGTGGTAAGTAAAATACTAAACTTGGTGTTTAAGTTCAGTATCTTTCAAGGATGCGACAAATAGATTTTCAGGAAAATATACAATTCCCAACTACCCTTTACGTGGAACATTTTTTGAAAATTTTGATTTTCTCAAAAATGGTTTTTACAATTTTGATTAAGGTACCACATGTTTAAGGTATTTTAGTCAATCGAAATGCATATCCTGAATTTTCTGGGAATAGCCTTTGAGTTAAGGGTTTTCGAGATATTCCGTGTTATTGGTTTCAATTTCAGCTACTTCAAATTTTCTTAAACGAAAAGCCACATTCCGTTCGTCTCTGTTTTGCTTATTCCTGTAATGCAAAGAGAGCAGAGTTTCAATTGTTTCACATAGCAACCGGCTTTTAAAGGATGTATTTGACTGTCGCTTTAGCCTAGTGTATTCCCTTATTTCCCTTATACTTAAAAGGAAACAAATAATAAGACCAGTTTTGGTAATGTTTATCTGAATTAACATGATGGAGATAAAAGAATAACCTTGTAAGAAAAGTTTGTTTGCGTAACAGTTAGTGAATTTCATGTGAATTTTGTACTAATGCTGGCATTCCAACTATGCAGTCTTGAAAATCTTCAAGATTGATCATTCCACCAAGCTGGTCCCATTTCTCAGGTGGAGGCGACTAGCAGGCGATGCCATTATTCCAAAGGTAGGCTTGTGGTAATGATAATATTCGTGGAAAAAGAGAAACTATAGTTGGAGTGCACACTGAAAACCACGTTCGACCTTGGAATACGCTTGTGACCTAGTCACAGGTGACTGCGTGGAAAGGGCCTCCCCAGTGGCCGAAATTGAACCACAACCCTCAGTATGAGAACCGCAAACAAAACCACTGAGGTATGCCAACACTCACTTTTTAATAAGTATATTTTAAATATAAGAAACGCGTCTATACTGATAAAATACAAATACAATGCAAATAAAGAGCAAATTCGAGCTTATTAGGCTGCAGAAAGAAAATCCAAAAAGTTTTTGAGTGTCAAAGTTTGAATAGAGATCGCCTTTTGAGGGAACAAAGTGCAGAACTCATTTTCTCAAGTATTATAGCTATAACTTTGATTTGCGCAGACATTACAACAAAAAATAGGTATATATATCAAGTTGTAACACAATATGTGACGTCATTCTGGATCCATTAATTAATATTTATATCAATTTTAGTAGCAAAATTAAAATCTATCTCCTCCAACTGATATGTATCCAAAGTGTCATGCTTTAAAATACTTATATAATTAATATCATTGTAACAAAATATTAGATTCCAATCTGTATTATTAGTGGAACCAGTGTTTTTTGTTTTGTTTTTTTAAGTTTGAATATCGAGAAAATGCGTTTATTTTGACATGGTAGGCCTTTGTTTAATAATCCCATATTATGATAGATGTTTAAAACAATATTTGATACCAAAAAACTGAAATTGAGAAAGATGGGTTTAAAGTTTGAAACAGAGAGACATTTAACAGATACATATTTAAAATAACGTCCAAAACATCTGCCTTAGAAGAACATAACATTGCAAAAAGTACTTTAAGTATGTTTAGCTTCTTGCGTAAAAAATCCAAAACTCGATATTTTTGATCGCAATAAAGGCACTTTTGTGTCTCTTTAGGGCTATGGATAAGTGAAAGTTGTAAACTCCATATCTATGAAAATATTTTTTTAAAGTAACACACTAAATCTTAGGCATGCATGCACATTTTCATTGCAACATATAAGGTGGCTTTCAGGTTATTAATTTTTAATTTAATATTTTGATGATAAAATGGTTCACAGGATGAAAACAAATTAAATGTTACCAATATAAATATCTGTTTTGACGTTAAGAAATATTAAAGATGAAATGTTAGAAACAGATTTTTATTGGTATTCTAGTTTTTGAGAAAAATTATAAACCTGTAAGACACAACGTTTTTCAATAACTTTAGTGTGTTATTTATATATTATAATTAATATTTCTCCAATGATAATCGATAAAGAAACATTTTTTCGAACATAATAATACTTATTCATTTGGAAGTATTTTTATAACATTTGAAGAGAATTAAAAAAAAAAAACGTTCTGGTGTTTCAAGTGAAACTTTTTGAAAACCTAAAATATAACTTCTTGAAATTCGTAAGGTTATCTGCCCTTGTGTGTAGCACATTTAAGAACTTGTGTAAAATCATTTCTAATGGTTAGTGATAGACACCAGAAACAGACTATGATACTGGATTATTAATTCCTAATGATAGTCCTATAAATAAAAATCTGATATGTCCCATTCACACAGCTTTCTCTAGCTATCCCATATACAAACTGTTCTTACAATAGATTATTCTTTTATCTACATCATGATAACCGAGATGAGCATTAGCAAAATTGGTCTTATTATTTGCTTCCTTATAAGTAGGAGGGAAATAAGGCGATACATTAGGCAAAAGCAGCAATGAGGGCTTTTAAAAGTTGGTCGCTATGTGAAACAATTGAGGTTAGGTTCGCTTTGTGTGGTCCTGTTTGACAAAAGTTAGGTAGTTTATAAACTTGAAACCAATAACAAGGAGTATCTAAAAACACCCAAGTCTATAAGAATAACGTATATAACATAAATTATGTTTACAAAATTTACATTTTTGTGTAGTAAATTTTTGTACATATATTGTGCTTTAACCGTTATGCAAAATTCTGTAAAACTCATCTAGAAAAAACAGATCCAGGTTTTCAGATACTATTCCCAGAAAATTCAAGATATACAGTTTACTTTTCATTCAAATATCTTTATATACGGTGTTTTAATCAAAATCGTCATATTCCTCTTTGACAAAATTAAAATTTTCGAAAACAGTTTAATGTAAAGTGTAGCTTTTGCTGGGGGTATTTTCCTCATCTTCGTGTTGTGTCCTAGAAAATGCCAAACTTAAATACCAAATTTGATAATTTATGGATGTTTCGTCTTTGAGTTATCATGTTCACATTACACACGGACCCACACACTCACACACAGACGGATATTTTTCTAAAATTGCTTTTTTACTTTCTCTGCACATACTATGTGCATAGTGTATAGAGATGGTAATTATATGACATCCAAAATTTCGTACCGAGATGTTATCGGAAATATATGCTGTGATACCCCTTAAATCCAGAAGAAGCATTTTTAAAAAAATTCCGTGTGTTTGTCTGTGTGTGTGTGTTTGTGGGCAGCTTAGCTTAAAAACGAAAAAATCGCTAAGATTGGAAGATACGAAGATTTTAAAGAAAATCCCCCTAACTCCAACTACTTTATGGAACTTTTTTCGAAAATTTTTATTTTCTCAAACAATGCTCTAACGATTGTGATTAAAACATCGTATATTAAAGATATTTACCTGACAAATAAAATGTATATTATGAATTTTCTGGGAATAGCCTCTTAAAACTTCTTTATTCTGCTTGAATTTTACGAATTTTGCATAACTGTTAAATAATAAGAGAAAAAAGCTAACTTAATAGAAAAAGTAGATCTCATTAAAACACACGATTAATGTTATATACATTTTTTCCTGAATTTCACCGTTTTTATATATACCTTGTTATTAGTTTTAGATTTAAAATACTTATACTTTTCTCATACGAGAACTGCTATCCATACAAACAAAGGTCCTTCAATAACATAGCAACCAGCTTTTGAAATATTTGACTATCGATTTAGCCTATGTACTCCATTTTACATACAAGAAGCAAGTAATAAGTCCCTTTCTGTTATTTTTTTCTCATTTAGCATTACGTAAATAGAAGAATAAGTTTTTAACAGCAGTTTTGTAGAGATGTAGAGAAAGTCATGTGAATGGAATACATCAGACTTTTTTTGGATTTCCGGTGAAATATTGGTATATAATTTTCGTACAATACTTTATCTAGATACGTACCATTTTCTATGTAGAGAAAGAAAATGTAATTTTTCAAGGGTTTCGTTCATTTGACACCAAGTTGTCCACGTAAGCAATTGCGCCAAATGTAAGAGAAACAAAGACAAAGGAAAATCTATATTCATCATAGTGACCTTGCAGGTTTGAATCTGGCAGTCGTGGCTGTATAAACGTTACTATGGATACTTCACCACTACGATCAGCTTTGCATTCTGTTGTTAAAGTTGGGAAGAGAGAGGGAGAGAGAGACCGCCAATAGCTCACTGATGTGGAAAATGGGAATCACAACGGTTGGAAATCCCGCAGTGTTGCAATTGTGAGGCTAACCAGAATATATAGTCCAGGGCTGCCAACGCTGCGACAATGTTACCAGATTTATTCTTTCCGTTCATGGCCCAACAACTTTAGTACACGCTTTGTACACTAAAACTGCATTGCCGAAGCTGTCAATACGAATATAACTAAAGCCATTGTGGAAGGTTAGTAAGGTCTACTGTCAACATGTTGGGAAGTGAGAGAAGTTGACCAAATTATATCTAATATTGTGATTATTTAATTGTTTTCTCACAGAAACCTTGTGTAGGAGAGGAGTTGGATAGGTAGAGTCAGACTAAAAAATGTAATGCCATAGCTGGAGAAATTTAATGCTAGCCAGAAGCTCAGTGGTAGAGCAACCGGTTAGAGACCGGGAAATCCGCGGTTCAAATCCTGGCTATGGCATTGCATTCTTCTATCCAACTCCTGTCCTATACACGAATTCTGTAAGAAAACAATTAAATTATCACTATTGTTTATAATAGTTGGCTATACTATGAATTCTGGGCCTTGAAATACTTACGATATTGTACGTAGGGGTATATTATCTCAAAATAATTTGATATCACCTTCTGGTTTGCCGGGAAACAACGACTCAGTTGAGAAATTTAATGCTATACCGGCATGTCGCCATTGTAGCTCAGTGGTAGAGCAACCGGCTAAAGACCGGGAGATCCGTGGTTCAAATCCCCGGAAAGGCATTGAATTTTTCAGTCTGATTCTACCTATCCTACTTATATCTAATATTATTTTATCATCAGAAAAATAATGAGTTCTCTTGGATTATTTAAGGGTAGATAGGTGGCTGAGGCCTCAAAAACAACCTTTTGTTTTATGTTTTACCTCCCCGTATGACAGACTACCCCCTAGGACTTACAAGTGGATGCCTAGAGTAGACAAAACTCACTAAAAAGAACAAACAAACAAAACGCAGATATCGTCAAAACACACAGTTTATGTCTTTAGTATATTTGTTGTAGAGCTGTCCGTTTCCGATGCATTCCTTCTTATTTGTTTCAATATTAAAACACTTATGCTTCTCTTAAGCAGAAAGCCCTCCGCATTGGTTTTGTTTTACTCTGGACCATGCAGTTTCAATGACAATTGCACAACGACAGGTTTTAAAACATTTGACTACCGCTATAGAATTAAATATTAATATTCCCTTAGTTCCCTTCCACTTATAAGGAACTAAGTAATAAGACCGTTCTGCTATGTTTATCTCAATTAGCATGGTGTAGAAAAAAGGATAATTAATATTTTGTAAGAAGTTTGTAGAACAGGCAGAGAAAGTCATGTGAATGTCGGATATTTACTTTCTCAACACGTATATGTGCATAGTGCACAGAGGAGATATTATATTCCATACAAAAATTCCATGTCTTGATTTCCCCGGACATAGGAATTTATGTTTTGAGGTCCACTGAGTACAACAATGTATTGTTAGAAAAAGGCCTGTATATGTCTGTGTGCGTGGATAGCATAGCTCAAAAGCCAAAATACCGTTAAAAATCAAACTTCGTATTTATTTTCAGTATCTTCCAAGGATGCGACACGAAGATTTTCAAAAACATCCCCCCATTGCAAATTATCCTTGATATGGATGTTTTTAATTTTTTTTCTAAAAAATGGCTCCAACGATTTTGATTAAAATGCCGTATATTAAAGACATTTAAATCAGAAATAAAATGTGTATTTTTAATTTTCTGGCTTCTGAAAATCTCTCCATTCTGATGTTTTTTGCAGAGCTGATAAACCGTAAGAGACAGTCATCAGAGGTATTCCCAGAAAATTCAAGATCTACGTTTTATTTGCCACTTTTGAGAAAATGAAAACGTTCGAAAATATGTTTTCCATATAAAGAATGGTTAAGGATAGGGGAATTGTCCTTAAAATCGTTTTATATCCTTGGAAGATACTCAACTAAATACCAAATTTGGTATTTTATCCAAAACCATAAGTGGTCCTTTCTCCAAAATGCTTCTTTTGGATAAAGGGGAGCCTTAAACTTTGTTTCTGGTTAAATTCGGTTTAGACTTTTTGGTGAAATACAATATTTTCTCTACCTGCTATGTATGTTGTACATTTGTGCCAGAGAAAGTAAAATTTAGCATGTTTTGTGTATGTTTAAGGTTGGCTGAAGAAGGTTGAAAGTTACAAAAAAAATATTAGTAAGAATATAGGTGGTGTTGGCAGCTTTAGGATAAAGCTTCAAAACATTTATATATATTTGTGTGTCTGCTTGTGTGTGTGTCCTACAATAAAGGTGTTGACAAATTTTAACAATATACATCAAGCTTTTGACAAATTGTCAACATCAACATGAATTGGTGATTGCTGCAGGGCTCATTTTATTTTCTCTACACATAATATGCACATATAGTGCATAGAGAAGGTATTGTAATGTACCTAAAATCGATACCGATATTTCACCTGAAATACATGTTTTGAGTCCCATGTATCTAAACAGCATTTTTAGAAAAAGATTCGTGTGTGTCTTTGTGTATGTGTTTGTATGTGGACAGCATAGCTCAAGAACGAACAAAACATTAAATACAAACTTGGTATTTAAATTTGGTATTATTCAAGGATGTGACATGACGACTTTCAATAAAAAACCCCATCTTAAACTATCATTTAAATGAAACATTTTTCAACAATTTTGAGCTTCTCAAAAATGGCGCTAATGATTTTTATTAAAACACGTTATATATAAGATATTTTTATGACAATGGGAAAGTATAATTTGGGAATAGCCTCCAAGGACCTCTTTATTCTGGATGACTTTTATATAACTGGCAAACTGACTATTTTTTTTAAGAGTTAACCGTTTCAAGATATTCCGGATTATTGGTTTCAATTTTAAGCCACTAAAACTTTTTTCAAACTGGAAGATATTTTTTTTTCTCGTTTCTGGTTTGTTTACTCCTGGCCAGCAAAGAGATTGAAATTTCAATTGTTTCATATGGTGACCGGCTTTTAAAGTGCTTGACTATCGCTATAGCCTGTGCATTTTCTTATTTCCCTTCTACTTACAAGGAAGCTAGTAATAAGTCTAATTCTGCTTATGTTTAACTCGCTTAGCATGATGTAGATAACAGATTAATCTTATGAATAAAAGGTTTGTTTACCCAACAGCTAGAGGACATCATGTGAATGAAACACATTAGATTCTTGGCTTTATAGTTACAAGGAACCAAATAATAAGAACAATTTCTGTTAATGTTTATCTCGATTATCATGAAGTAGATAGAAGTACAAGATTTTTAAAAATAATTTGTTACAGAAATGTTGAACAAGTCAGGTGAATGGAGTACAACTGATGTTTCTTATTAGTATATGAATATCATTATAAAAAGTATTATACATGTAGAAATTAAGCTTTACACATCTTTCTAATAAATTAATGAACACTTCTCTGAAGACAGTTTTGTCTTTACAGTTCATGTAGAGATTTTCGCTGCGATACTGCTATCAATGCGCTTATTGTAACAAACCTTTCGCTACAGTAATTTTTAGCTATGACACAAAGAAGGTCTACACAAGGTAGTGATTCCAAATATTTAATACTCTTGGAGAAAATGTCCCTTACGTTATGAGCTGTCAGGGAAGATTATGCTCGTTAATTATTTACATTATGTTTTATTGTAGATTTTGTAACAGCCACGGTATTGCAAAACATATTCATTAACAGCTCCGTTTAACTTCAAGTTAATAACTTAATAGTTTAAAATATATCACTAATTTACTGTTGCTGTGCGTTTTAACACATGTACCCTCTTAAACTATTGGATTCAATCTTTACGTTACATTAAGGAACATATTGCTGAAAGTCTCTGTACTAAATTCGAATATGCATCAAAGAAAAATAAATTTATGTGTACAATTTTAACTTTAAGATAAAGGAAGCTGATTATGGAAAACTTATTTTATGCATGTGATATATTAAATTTGGTGAGTCTAGCTGGAAATTTATGTATTACTAAAAGCTTTGCATATTTTTGTTGTTTGTCTCGTTTTTTAAGAAATAAATGTCAATGTTATATGCTAACTTTAATCCATTGTGTTTGTATTTACATTATGTAATCTAGCTCAAATGGCAAGAGGTAGCAGTATGCTTTCTTCATTCCCAATCCACTTTTATACACACATGTGATATACTGTGGAAGATATGACATTGCTTAATTACTACACGCATTATACTATAATCTATCAATAATAAAGAATTTACAACAAGCCAACGTACCTAACATTTCATAGCTGAAATTTGGTAAACATTTTCAAAAGAATTAAATTTTGATTTTTATATCTGAAAAAATAACACGTTGAACTCATAATTCAGTTAAATCCTATGACTTTTATCTCAAAGTACCTTAAAAGATCAACAAATGACAAACAAGTGTCCAAGAACATATGTCTAATGGGTTGTTTTGACCTAGATGCAATCTGTCTTAGAGTTCTACGCTATAAATATGTTACACACGAGATAGTTGTAACCAATGTTATTAAACTTTTCACCAGAAATTCAGAAAGAATAACTGAAGAAATGCCTATAGTTTTTTATACATTTTTCAATTGCTGGAGATTAGACGTAATTAATTTGACCACCAAGAATAGATTGTTAAAACAAGTTAATTTTTTTTCTGAAACAATAAGAAGAATTGCTACAATTTTTATGTCAGCATACCTTACCACCAAGAATAAAGTGTTAAAGAAAAGTTAAAAAAAAGAAATCTGAAACAATCAGAAGAATTATTACAATTTTTGTATGCCAACATATTTTCTGTTCCTGCTAGGTATGTACACAGCACTGGTACAGAAAGTAAAATTAACCATAAAAACACTCCCACTCCTATATTTAAGCAGTGCCAATGACAAAAATATGCGTTAATGAAAATGAATTTATAAAAATCATAGTATAAATCACTTCTAACTCGTTCTAAAATGTCGTTGGACAACAGTTGCTGATTGCGTTCTAGCAAATTCCAACACGCAATATGCCGTATCCACAGGATTTTCCACCATTTCAGCTTCTGCAACAACAAACAAAACACTACAACGTTACCAATAGTAACAAACGAAACTTTGAGAGCTTCTCAACATACCTCCAAAATAATTAGGTTGCTATCTCTAATAGTTTTTATTTTACAGGCAGTTGAATTTGTCTATTTCTTTTGTAGTAACCCTGTATTTACAAGGAAGCAAGTAATTAAGACCTTTTCAGCGATGTAGTGAAAATCATATAAATGTAGCACATCAGATTTTTATGTATGTCAAATTTTCAGTAACCGCTCATAATAAACGAGTAATATGTATATAGATGGATGAAAAGACGTGTGAGAAAGTGACGCCACTATTAGAGGTTAGGCACCGGAAACGTTTTATAGTAAGTTGTGTTATGGTAATAGAGATAGCAAAAAGTTATTGTGAAAATAATGCATGTAAATATATTTCTAAATACAGTGCATATTGTTATTTCACTTCAGATATTTTAAATGGAATGTAAATAGCTTATAAATTAATATAAAATAATACAGATTGTCATATGTTGTGAAACTATGAATACTGGGTAATTATGAGAGGGCTTGCTGTACTTCGATAACATGGTAAGAAGTGCCTTTCTATCTTGTGCAGGAGAATAATATTATGAGTGTACTAACGATTAAAACACTGCTTTATATACGTCATCCGCATAATGTAATAGTATGTGTATCTATATGAAAAGAATAAATATGTGTTCATAAAGTTTATCTTTGTGGTGTAAATCAATTGTATTAATTTATACAAACTATTCCTGCTTCTAGACTAAACAGCTGAGATAAGAGGGCTATCCCAGAAGTACCGGACCTGACGAATAGCGGTTGTTGTTTCTAACAACAACAACAATGGTAAAGGCACCAACCTCAGAAAGCTTAAGTTTGAAGTTTGACGATTTTACATTGTTTGGCAGCCATCAATAATGAATGCTCTCAACGAATTTGTAAACATGGATAACACTGGTCATCGTTATGTGATAGAGTACTTTCATTTGAAAGGTCTCAGTAAAGCTAATTTTAAAGCTGAGCTAGATTCTACTTTGGAGTAGCCTGCTACTTTGTTTACAACAGTGAAATATTGGGTGACAGTTTAAGCGCAACCATACGAGCTGCCAAGACGAACATCGAGGAGTTCGTCCAAATGAGGTTACCAGTCCAGAAATTGCAATTAAATTCACAAAATGATATTGGATGACCATCGACTGAAAATGTGGGAGTTTGCAGACATTGTAAACATTTGAAAAGGTTCTGTACATCGCACACTGATTGAAAATTTGGATATGAGAAGGTTATGTGCAAGGTGGGTGCCACATTTGCTCACAATAGAACAAAAACTGCGTCGATTCATAACAATGGATGACACCTGGGTCCATCACTTTACATCTGCGATGAACAAACAGTCAAAACAGTGGATTGGAAGGGGAGAATCGGCTCCAAAGAAGGCGAAGACAGTCCTATCGGCAGGCAAGGTATAGCATCAGTTTTCCTGGACGCACACGGGATAATTTTCATTGATTATCTCAAAAAAAGGAGAAGTAATCAATGGCAAATATCATGCGAACTTGTTACAGCGTTTGAGTGATGAAATCGAGCCGCATTTAGCGCAAAACATTGTTTTGTATCATCAAGACAATGCACCACTTCACTCGTTCATTATCACCATGCTCAGAATCAATGAGTTACAGTTTGATTTGCCTTCTTAAGCACCCTATGCGCCAGATTTAGGCCCCTCTGGTTATTTTCTATTTCCAAACTTGAAGAAATGGCTTGGTGGAAGATTTGCCAACAATGAAGAGGTGGAGACTGCAGTTGATGGCTATTTTGCAGACCTCGATAGTTTTCGTTATAAACAGGGTGTCGAAGCTATTGAACATCGCTGGGAAAAGTGTATCGAGCTGTAGCGAAATAAAGATGTTTTTCCCCAAAATGTTTGTGCTTTCTTTGTTAGGTAGGGTACTTCTGGTACATACCTCGTATTAATATAATTACGTTGCAGGGAGAGTCTTCAATGATCTAGGACTAGAGCTGACCAGCGGACCAGATTTAGTACAAAGAGATATTAAATTAAAACATTACACTTTTTAAATAGAAGTTAATATCCAATATAAAAATACTCTACAGTATGATGGGCATGAGAATGGATTAAACAAATTAAGTTTACTATATATATTTAATTTAGGCTAAAACAATACCTGTCTAGTATGAGTTGCCCGTGGTAAAGGTAAATAATTAAACTGCTATGAATCACGAAAAAAATGTATATATTTTGTATTCTATCTACTAACATTCATACACCAAGAACTTTAAGGTTTAGGTAAATTCTTTCCATGTTAAAGAGTAGCACTCGTAAGTTACCGTAACTCGGCGAATCCCATTGCGATTAACCCCAAATTGATGAGCCTAGTGTGGTATTTGTGTACTAGTGACCGCCTATCTCGCTTATTTGTGTCCCTGTAACGGTAAAATCAGAAGAACCAATATTTATAAATGCAAGCGCTTTTATTAGACAATGGCCATCTACATTATGACAAGACATTAATGTTCCTACGTTCTACGTTGCCAAATCTTAACTTTCATATTCATCTGCAATACAACTGTTAATAACCTTAAAATATTCGTATTCCATCTGCAGGGACATGCTGAAACAAAATATCAAGTTTAGTATTTAACCCAATTTTCAGTTTTTTTAGTTGTGATGTTCACGAACACACAGACATAGACACACACTCATACACATACGCTTTTCTAAAAATGTTTCTTTTATTCAGGGAACTCTAAAACCTGTATTCCAGTGGAAGCAATAACTTTTCTATCTATGCATTAATCTGAAGTAGAGAAACTAAAAGGAAATTAAAAGAGGTACTTTAAAAATAAAAATATTATATTTTGATACGTTATATATATATATATATATATATATATATATATATATATATATATATATGGCAATGTATATAATGTACTTACATATGAGTATTTTAAAGAATTTTATTGATATTGCATTTTATTAATTTAACTATTTTGCCAGAAGTGTAACAGATTTAGAATTTTCCTTGATATTAATTTTTGGGTGGAATGCAGTAACTTCTCTATGTGCTAATCTTAAGCAGAGAAACTAAAAAGAAATTAAAAAATTTGCTCTAAAAATAAAAATATTATATTTTGATACATTATCTATAGCTGCTAAAAGTTGAAAAATAAAATCAAGAAGAAAACTATTAAATCTAAATTATGTTTTAAATCTCCTGGTGTAGCTAAACGTTTTTCATTTTTTCTCGCCCACTCTTCATCAAGTTACCAAGGAAGCTTCAGTGGAAGTTCTTTAGGGCCCTTTGGAATTAACGACAAAGTCTTAAATAACAGTTACGCTTCAAATGAGAATCGTGTAAGCAGGCGCTCAGTCCATTACAAGGCAGCTGCTCTAGGGATATTCCTCACAGTCACGTTGGGAGCACTGCGATGGGCCGGAAGATATGATGTCGGTCGACCTAGCACGCCCTCCCTCCGAATTTTCTGGGTGAACAAACCGGGGCTAACTGTCAGAGGCGAGCGACGTATGTTGGCATGCAAAATGTCACGGCACAAGCCTCTTGGGGTACAAGGACGCCGGCGAAATAAATGTCAGTCGTGCCACCTTGGGCTGATATTACCGGGGAAACATGCCAGCTGACTATTAACTTCTCCTCAGACCTGGTTTTAATCATGTGTACCACTAGTCCAGTATTTTGTCATTGTTATAGTCATTCTTTACGATTCCACTCAAAACAATATCACTCTAGGTATTTAATGTAAATAGCTTAAAAGAGAATTAATTTATTTTACTTTGTCTATATAGTACATGGTACATAAGTAGAGAAAAAATCTCATACCGAGATTTCTCCGGATTTAGACGTTTTAGGGTTGCCTATATAAAAAAAATCGGATGTATTTCATTCACATGACTTTCTCTCCATCTCTGCAAACAAATATTGTTAAAAAGCTTAGGCTACTATTTACTTTATGCTATTTGAGAATACATTAGTAAAATAGTCTTATTACTTACTTACTTGTAAGTAGAAGTGAAATAAGGGAGTACGATAGGTTAACGTGATAGTCTAAAGCTGGCTGCTATGTGACTGAAGTTCCTTTGTGTTTATGGACAGGAGTTGACAAATTCCTGT
This sequence comes from Hymenopus coronatus, assembly GCA_030762935.1. Lineage (NCBI taxonomy): Eukaryota > Metazoa > Arthropoda > Insecta > Mantodea > Hymenopodidae > Hymenopus > Hymenopus coronatus. Next base: position 82,391,212 of record CM060898.1, on the reverse strand, counting down.
ATGAGAAAAATATGTTTTTCATAGCTGAAATAAAAAAACAAGGAATATGCTAAAAACGTTCAACTCCAAGAAAAAAATGTATATAACATAAATTGTGTGTTTTAATGTGCTCTACATGTTCTGTGTGGTAAGTATTTGTCCATATCTTACGGTTTAGCAGTTATCCAAAAATCCGTAAAATTCATCCAGAATAAAGTAGTCTTCAGAGGCTATTCCCAGAAAATTCAAGATATACATTTTATTTGTCATGTAAATATCTTAAATATACGAGATTTTAATCAAAATCGCTAGAGGCATTTTTAAGAAAATCAAAATTGTCGAAATGTTTCCATGTAAAGGGTAGTTTGGGGTGGGGTGATTTTCTTGAAAATCTTCGTGTCACAATCCTTGGAAGATACCAAACTTAAATGCCAAGTTTGGTTTTTAACGGTATTTTCATTTTTGAGCTATGCTGCCCACAAACACACACATACATACATACAGACAGACAGACTGACAGACAGACAGACACACACACACACACACGGACATTTTTCCAAAAATGCTTCTTTTATATTCAGGGGGTCTCAAAACATATATTTCCGGTGAAATCTCGGTATCAAATTTTGGGTTCAATACAATACCTTCTCTATACACTATGCACATAGTACGTTTAGAGAAAGTAGAAAACATTTTTAGAAAAAGGTTCATTTGTTTGTGTCCGTGAGTCCGTGTGTCTGTCAACACGATAACTAAAAATCGAAAAGTCGATTAAATGCCACGTATTTAAATATAGTATCTTCCAAGGATTCAACACAAAGATTTTGAGAAAAATCTCCTCACTTTAAACTACTCTTTATATTTTGATTTTGTCAAAAATGACTAAACGATTTTGATTAAAAAATAGCATATAGCATGTATATCTTGAACGTTTTGGGAAGAGCCTCTGAAGACCTACTTTTTCTGGATAACTTTTGCTGAATTTTGCATAACTGACAAAATCTTAATACGCAAATCATGTAGATCTCGTTAAATCGCACAACTTACGTCATATATATATTGTGCAGTTAACCATTTTTCAGATATTCCTTGCTATTTGTTTCCAGTATAAGCTATTTTAACTTTTCTCAAACGGGAGTTCATTTTTCGTTTCATCTCTCTTTTGTTTTTCTCCAGACCGTGGAAAGCGAACCTAATTAAATTGTTTCACACAACGACCGGCTTTTTAAAATATTTAAACGTTCTTTAGCGTAATGTAATATCTTATTTCCCTTCTATTTAGAAGGAACTAATGCAACCAATTCTGCTAATATTTATCTCGATTACCACGATATAGACAAAGGAGTAACCACAATAGTTGGAGAACGTCATGGGAATGGAACACATCAGAGTTTTAGTAAGGTTTTATTTACTTCTTACATTTTCCAGTTATATAAAATTCATCAGGAATGAAGAGGATTTCAAAGGCTCCTTCCAGAGAATTCAAGATTTGCATTTGTGTTTTCGTTGGAACCCAAGTTTCACAGCCGTATAATTTTACGTGGATAACCATAACTCTAAAAATGGCGGTCAGACTGGTTCTTGTGAAATTATTCAGTATGAGAATTCTCTTGAAAGGTTATGACCGTCTAGCAGGACCAAAATGATGACAGGGCTGTTAGCATCCTTCCATACCCCTTGGATATGCACCCCCTCAGAGAGGGGTTTTCCTCTGCTCTTCAAGCCTTGTCAGTTGAAATGTACTTATTGCTCGAAAAGATACTAGTGAAAAAATGCGGATGTGTTCCATTCATAGTACTTTCTTTAATTGCTACCTTGTATGTAGAAGGGATATAAGCAAGTACTATAGGTTAAAGCGATTGTCATATTTTAAGAGCTGGTTGCTATGTGATTAAAATGCTTTTGTTTTGTAAGTTAGTAGTTAACAAATTCCCGTATGAAATAAGTGTATTTTAAAGCTGAAACCAGTAACACTGAATATCTCAGAAACTGTCAGCTCTACATAAATCGCATATGACATAAATTATGTCTTTTAACATGTATATATTTTGTGTAGTAAATTTTTGTCTATGTAAACTTCAGCAAAATGTATCCAGAATAAAGAAGTCTTCAGATGCTATTCCCAAAAAATTCAAAGCATGCATTTTATTTGCGATACAAATATCTTTAATTTACGACATTTTATTCAAAATGTTTACAGCCATTTTTGAGAAAATCCACATTTTAGAAAAATTTTCCATGTAAAGGGTAGTTGAAGGTGAAGGGGATTTTCTTGAAAATCTTCAGGTTTTATCCTTGGACAGGTTTTGATGTTTAATGAACTTTTCGTGTGAGAGCTATGCTGTTCACAGACACATATTGACCTTTTTCTAAAAATGCTTTTCTGGATTCAGGTCTCAAAACATGTTTACCTGCTGAAATCTCGGTATCGAATTTTTGGGTGGAATACAGTATCTTCTCTTATACACTGTGTACATAGAACGTGTAGAAAAATTGAAAATTATTATATAAATAACCATATAAGTTAGAATTTTTAAACGAAAAATATAACTTTTGTTTTTTGTATAATGTTATTAGTTATTAGTTTCAGCAATATATCTTTCATAGTGTGGAGCCTCAAAATTTGACAAAGTGACAAAATAGTTTATGTGGTACTAACAGCATTTCATCATGTAGTGGGACTTAAGAAAACAATTTAATTTTACATCAGTAATTTAAGACAGGATTCCATCCTCCTAACTGTAGGTAGTTAATAGTAGTAGTAATATTAATATTAATAATAATGATAATAATGATAAATTATCCACAATCTAATGTTTAGACAGGATTTTTTGAGGCAGTGCAATGAGCAAGCTACAAAAATAGGTTACTCATACCGCCAGTTACGTTTTGGCACCTTGAACTGTCTCAAATTACCTTAAGCATATACACTAATTCAGCTAAAGAACTTATAGAGAACATGATGACAGATAAAGCTGTCCTTTCGGAGTTAAGATTCACGTCATTACCATTTTTCACAACTTCAATAATTAATTTCCCATTTTATCGCGTACATAATGCTTCTGGTATTTTAAGACGGATGTTCCATGGGATATAAGGTCTCCTACCTTCCGCAGATGTTTTGGTATCTTCAGAATATTCTTTTTTGTGGAGGTAAATGACCCGCGTCTAGAAGCTCGTTTAATATGCAAGTGGGACATTACTTTTTTATGAAACTGTGAGCTCCAAAGATGGAGTAAAGGCAAGACATTTCTCTAATATTTTCGGTTAGCCCTTACAGATATAGGCAACGGGATAAATAAAACATAGTGCAGATTCATTATAGTTCCACAAATTTATAATTATTATTTATGTATTTTTTTTTTAGAAAAAAAGCTGTGATTCATATAAGAGGGTTTCTACATAACATTGGTTTTCGGTTATGAAACAGTTCTTCAATTTTCTTTTTACTTCCATAAGCAAGAGAAACCAAAAACTAGTAGTGGCTTTCCAGCTAAGAGGGGAGTAAGAATTTTATAATTAAGATATTTAAAAATAAATGTCTTGGAAGTAGTTGACTATTCCAGAACTATGAGCCTAAATTGTGTGCTCACACACTATCTACATTTTGTTTATTTCTTATGGCTTTTAAACACTTCCCCAAAGTAATTCAGAATGAAAAGCACTTCAGAGATTATTTTCAATAAAAAGCTTAGAGTGTGTGTATGTGTGTGTGTGTGTGGACAGCATAACTAAAAAAATAAAATATTTTCAGTAAACTCTCCTACCCCTAACCACCCTTTATATGAACAATTTTTAGAAAATCTTGCATGTCTCATTTTTAACGATTTTTATTATGTCATGTGATAAAGATATTCTCACGACTAACGAAATACATAGGTATATCTTGAATTTTCTGAGAATATCGTGCTCAATAAATGTTGTGTAACTAGTAACCGTAAGAGATGGACACAAACTTAAAAACTTACTATATAGAAATATAGATGTCATTACAACACACAATTAATGTCCTACACATTTTTTTGTTGTTGTAGATTTTACCTTTTTCGAGATATTCTGAGTTATTAGTTTCAGTTTTAAGCTGTTCAAACTTTTCTCAAACGGGAGACATTTTTCTTTTGGTTACTTATAGCAAGTGAGGAGAACCTAATTACAATTGTTTCACTTAGCGACCGGCTTTTAAAATATCTTAAATCTTTAAAAAAAATATATTTTAAGAATTTTAAAACGGATGAAGAGTACAATTCAAATATTTTAAAACTGAAATCAATAACAGGAAATATCTCAGTAACAGTTAATTTTAAAAAATAAATAAATAAAAAAAGTTTATGTCATAAATGTTGTGTGTTAACCAGACCTGTACTTTGTGCGCAGTGAAGTTTTCTCTATCTCTTAGAGTTTAGTGATTCACAAGGGTGATTCAAAATGAAGAGGACTTCAGAGGTAATTTCCAGAAAATTCAAAAAATATTGTATTTTTCGTGTAAATATCTTTAATATAGGGTAAATTTATAAAAGTCATTAAAGCCATTTTTAAAAAAAATTAGAATTTTCGTAAATCTTTCCATGTAAGGAGTAACTTGGTCTGGGCGAATTTTCTTGAAAATGTTCCTGTAGCACTCTTGGAAGATGCTAATCTTCAAGTGCGTTTATGGGTTATTATGTTCATAGACATAGGGATAGACATAGGGATAGAGACACGCGTTTTTTTACTCAGGGGACCTCAAAACGTACGTTTGGTCAAATCTCAACAGTAACTATTTGGGTGAAATATATCTTCCCTGCCTATCATGTACATAGTACGCGTAGAAAAAGTAACTGTTAAAAAAGTTTATTTTTATATCTAACTCTGAAAAATAGACATAAACCTATATTACAATTTACAGGTTTAATTGTAGGTTTAGAATACAGAAAGCAGCAATGGCAGCCAGAGCGCATATGCGACAGGTAGCTCTTAAAGCACGAAGATATATTCTTGGTCCGTTCTCAGAAGCACAGTTTTACTTTCTCTATACGTACTATGCAGCTAGTGTATAGAGAAGGTATTGTACTCCACCCAAAAATTCGATACCGAGATTTCACCGGAAATATAAGTTTTAGAGTCCCCTGTATCCAAAAAAAGCATTTTCAGAAAAAAGGTCCGTGTGTGTGTGTGTCCGTGTGTCGATGTGCCTGTGAACACGTTAACTCAAAAACGAAAAGTCGGTAAAATACCAAACTTGGTATTTAGGTTTAGTATCTTCCACTCCAAACTACCCTTTACATGGAACTTTTTTCGTAAATTTTGATTTTCTCAAAAATGTCTCTAACGATTGTAATTAAAATATCGTATATTAAAGATATTTACCTGACAAATAAAATGTATATCTTGAATTGTCTGGAAATAGCCTCTGAAGACTACTTTATTCTGGATGAACTTAATGATATATTGTGTAACTGCTAAACTATAAGAGATGGACAAAAACTTTTCACACGAAAAATGTAGAGCACGTTAAAACACACAATTTATGTTATATATATTTTTCGTCGAGTTGATCGTTTTTGAGTAATTCCTTGTTTGTGATTTCACTTTTAAAAAACTTATACTTTTCTCATCCAGGAATTTGTCAACTCCTGTCCATACAAAGGAACTTCAATCACATAGCAACCAGCTTTTGACCATCACTTTAACCTACGGTACTCCCTTATTTCGCTTCTACTTAAAAGGAAGCAAGTAATAAGAACTATTTCTGATAATATTCTTTCAATTACCATGGAGTAAATAAAAGCAAAATCTTTTTAACAAAAATTTGTTGCAGAGATGTAGAGAAAGCCATGTAACTGGAACACATCAATTTTTTTTATGTGTGTGCCGATGATGATGCTTGTCTGTAAAGTAATACCTAGATACTTGACTTTTGACTACTTTCAATGGTTCTTCATAGGATGTCTGTCCGATATTTTTTATCCTCTCCTATGTACCATTTGCGCTGTTTTGTCTTGTTTTCTTAGCATTGTTGCAATATATATTTTCTTTTAGTTCATTTTGCTTAATGATCCTAGGACCATGTCGTCCTCATGACCATATCATGCATTATAAGTGTGGCTCCTTTCAGAATGTCCCCAAGTTCTGCCTTCTGTTTCTACTGTCATATTTAGTTTAACCAACTAAATCATAGCAAGAGCAACCAGACGGATACCGAGAGGTCCATGGTTCAAATCCGGATATGATATTGCATTTTGCAGTCTGAATATACCTATGGTTAGACCACTCACTCTCGCCTAGATGGCCCGGGTTCAACCCCAAGCGACTGCATGTGAAACTTTTGGTGGACAAAGCGGCGCAGGGACGGGTTTTCTCCGGTTCCTCCAGTTTCCCCCGCCATCGCACTCCTCCGGTGCTCCATCTTCATTTCATATATCACCAGTGTCATCGCCTGCGGTGCCACAATTACTAAAAGCGGACGTTAAACAGTACAAAAAAAACTTCTTGACGTTTTTATTGGGCACTAGGTTTAATGTCGTGAAAAACGTTTGTACATCCCAGTCTTCTTTGAGCAGCTTATAACAAAGTTATAATTTGAAGTCGTTTCCTTATCTGTTATCTATTGGCTGCTACAGTGTCGAGCGAGTGTTTTATGATAGAGTTTAATGCTCGCTTTTACTACTATGACACCGCAGGGATGATACAGTGAACGATGGTGGAATGCGATGGTGAGGGGAGCCAAAGAACCCGGAGAAAACCCGGCCCTGGAGGGTTTGTCCACCAAAAGACCCACATGCGGTCGCTTAGGACCGAACCCAGGCCCCCTTAGTAAGAGGCTAATAACTGATCTATTTGTTTTGTTTTAAGGAGACACACAAGTGCTTTTTTTAGCGATTTTGGTAAAAACAATTATTATTTTTATTTTTATCTCAAAAAATAACCATACTATAAAGCATATATTTGGAATAGTTGATTGAGGTCAGTTTATTCAAATTGAGTTTTTTCGTAATTTTTCACATTTAAAACGTCTGAACATATTTCCAAACGACTACAGAATGTGAGCTAAAAATGGCGTAATGAACTTTTATTATTGGTCATAGTTTTTGAAAACTATGGTATGTCTCATTCACGTGATATTCTCTACATCTCTGTAACAAATTATCGTTAAAAACTTATTCTTCCATTCATGCTAATCAAGTTAAACATTAGCAGAAATTGTCTTTCTTGTTTGGTTCCTTGTAAGCAGAAGAGAAATAAGGGAATAGACTCATTTTAAGTGATAGTCAAATATTTTAATAGCTGATTGCCACGTGGTTGAAATCTGTTTCTTTGCCTGGCCAGAAGTTAACAAATTCGAGTATGAGAAAGGCATAAGTTTAGTAATTGGGAGATTAATAACATTACATATTAGAGGATTTTGTATAACTGTTAATAACTGTTCATGTATTATGTTTTTGGGTTTATTTAGCTAATACTAGTTATGAACGTTTTTTAAAATAGAAACCAATAACAAGAAATACTTCAGAAATGGCCAGCACCAGGAAAAAATGCATATGACATAAATTTTATTTTTTAACGAGATCTATATTTTTTGCATAGTAAGATTCTCTATCTCTTACAGTTTACTATTTATGGGAAATTCAGCAAAATTCATCCAGAAGAAAGAAGTCCTTAGAGGATATTCCCAAAAAATTCAAGATATAAATTTTATTTGTCATGTAAATATGCTTACTATGTGATAATTTATTATAGCCATTTTTGAGGAAATTAAAATTTTGGAAATTTTTTCTACGTAAAGTGTAGCTTGAGATGTGGATATTTTTCTCAACAACTTAATAACTTCATGGTATATGTAAAATTTGTACTCATATTAAAAGCAACAAATGCAAGTTACCGTGATTAGCTGAACTGCCAATCGGAATATTCTTGCGATCACCGCTAAATGGGTATAGAGCCACGGTGTGTAACTAAGCGGTATCAACTTCCACAACACTTGAAAATATTGTAAGGAGCAAAGTTAGAAAGCGCAATAAAAGTCAGTAAGCGTTCCACAGAAAGGTCCGTTGATTAACCTAACTCCCGCCTACTCGTGTCTACCCCACCAAAATTCCTATATTCTTTCTTGCCAATGTTTTATATTTTTATTAGTATCTCTTAATAGTTCCTAACGCTTTGCTTTGCTAAATTGTCTGTATTCTTGTTCCCTTTTAATTCTAAAAATTAGTCTACGTGGGATTTCCAACATTTTTTAGACTTTCGATTGTACTAACTCTCTTAACCGTTAGTTAATGGATTTGTCGTTACCTGTGTTCTCCGGAAGCTATTTAACACGAGTTACTCTGACTTTCTATATAATTGCCTCTTTTCAAACCTTGCAAATAAATCTAAGTCGCAACAAAATTATAACTCGTGCACTTTATACTATTCTATATTTAGCATTGTTTCCTCGTTTTATAATATATTAATTAATTCAATAACATAATACTTCTTTTTTCTCTCTATCGTATGAAATTGTATACAAAATTGAACCAAATGCTGAAAAAATTGGACATGGGAATATAAAGTTTTTAAAACAATAAAAATATATGGTTAAATAATAGCTGCTGCAGATTTTTAAGTTAAAAGGAGAATTTGTGTTATCATCAATTTCTGATATCTATTTTCACTTCGACCATTGAAAGAAACTTCTACTACTTTAATGAGTATGAGATCAACGCAATGTTATTTTTTATGTAAACCAAAAAAAGTACTCATACATAATCTAAAGTATAAAACTAAAGAACTTTGGGTAGTAGATGTATTTATTCTGGACCATGGTACAATAATATGCCAAGTCTAGCAGTTTTTGGACCTCCTTGATCGCAGTTTGACATGCTATGGGAATGAACCCATGGCCTCCAGGTACAAATAGCCAGGTAAATATAATATGCTCATCGGACTGGTAACATCGACCTGTTTTCCATTTCGTTGCATACCACCCCTGCAGTCTTTGCGTCGCCGGCTAATACAGAACACGCGTGCCAACTTTGCGACACGAAATGCAACCTCGTGTTAGTGCGTGATTTGCGTGACCGGGGTTCGGTTACCGAGGCGGAGACTAAGCGGCGTCGACCAGCTTTATGAACTCCGTCCCACCCTCCATATCGTAAATTAGATTGTGCGTGTCCCTGCCTGTCAGACTTGCTTTAATTTATTGACCTCGAGCTACCGGAGAAGCTCAAGATATCGACGTTGATAAAACCAAGAAGTTTGTGTGGTCTATCGGAGGTTAATAAGTTTCAGGAAGTGCGGCAATACATTTGGTGTGCCGCAGAGCCTGAATTTCTGTGGAATTCGCTCTTGTGTTAGTGTGACATCAAATAACAAATGTTCTTCAGTTTGCTAATACCATGTGGTCATATTTCTTGAGATACCACTGCGAGCGTTTAGAGAGATGCAGATCTGAACGAGGAAAACCCAATTAAACACTGGTCACTGCATATCACCGGCAATGGTGAAGGAATCGCGCTCATTAAGAGGATTTCACAGATTTGTATTAGGGTCCATGATGATTTACAGGAACACTGCAAACAGATAGAGAAGGTTAATATGTTTTCCACTTCAGTTTTCTTTACTTCATCTATCAGTATCCGCCAATAACTAATTTTGTAATTGTACATACGTTGTTCATATTTAGGGCTTTAGAGTTAAATCAAAACATTAAGGCGCTGGAACAAAACATGCATGAGGGCACGCAGATATTTTCATGCACATATTATTGTTATTATTATTATTATTATTATTATTACTATCGTTATTATTGTTGTTATCATTATCATTATTATTATTGCTATTATTATTATTAATAATATTCTGCAGAGTTTTTATTGATGTACCTTCGTTTCTGACGGAGAAATTAACCAGATAGCACTAATTATCCCAAAGAGCCATTGAAATATTTTTGGTCACTGAGCATTTTGGCCGCGGTCGCCAGAGTTTTGCTTGGTATTCTATTGGGATATTTGTGCTTATAAATATCTATATTATCTGAGAAAGGGAAAAAACTGAGAAACATATAGAAGAATGGAAAATGGGAAAAACAAGAAAATAGGAACTACAAATACGGAAATAATAAAAACAAAATTGGAACGAATACCAAATAACAGTTTATGGATATAAGGCAGACGTGTTGAAAGAATTTTCCCCGACTTCTTTCTTCTCCCTCTCGGTTATGTGTCAGCCTGTTCCGACTTCAAAGTCCTGTCCTGCCCATCTTCCTGGATCTTCCTTGAGATCTTGCCTTTGGTACCCTATGACTATTCATTTCATCAAAATTTGGTCTTCTCCATTGAGTTATCGTGATGTTATTTTATGTCTAAAAGTTGTGTAATTTCACTATTTTGTTTTCTATCCAGTCTGTAGTAGTATGGCATTGACAAGAAATATTTTAATTATTCTGTCAGTTTTATTTGTATGTTGGAATTTTTCCCAGGAACCTTCTTCTTTCAAGGCATGGAGTTCTTTTACCAGCAAATAAGTATTTCACGGGACCACTGGCTTTATTTACCTTCCAAAGGAAGCCACACTAAGCATTTTTACGTTACCTCCGCGTGGTTTGATATATTTTCTGATATGCGGTTAAATTGCATTATTTACTTATTTTTATTTATATCTGTTTCTTCATCAACTGTTATATCACAACCAAATAATTTCAATTTTGTATGTATCTATTACCTTCGTTTTCTCTATGGAAATTTCCATGTTATATTGCTTTGTTGCCAAGCTGCAGTGTTTACAGTTTATTTTCAATTTTTGCCAATATAACTCGTTAACATAAATCAGTGTTCAAACTAATTTCCAAGATTAATCCCCGCCCCACCCCAGTTATTTGTGCCTACCATGATCTTATCATGTCATCGATGTATAAGTTAAATAGCTTGGTTGATATAGAACAACTTTCTCTAATTACCCTCGAGATCACTACAACTGATTCCCGTTGGCTAATCTTCATCATTGTTCCATCATGTAGGACTTCAAAACGCAAACAATGCTTTACAAGAAGAAATGTTGTATAAATAAAACTTTCTTTTTACCTCAATAAACTCCTTATTTGTTCTACAGATTACAAAGTATTTGTTTCAATCATAGCAAATGAAAATCTGTTCACAAATACTGTCTTTCTTCGATGCTTCAGTAAAAATTCTTCCATGAGGTTTCCTTTAGACGTTCACTGTGGCTGTGGTGACTACTACTGGCTAAGAATTTCCTATTGAAACTCTCTCAACTGTTGCACTCTCTACAGGCTTTGTTTCCGTTTTTATACTTGTCGATCACGTGGTAGGAAACTTCCAGAAGCAGTCGCACGTGTAAACTACCCAGGTGTCACAAACTCACTCAGGTGTAACAATACGCTGCTTCAACGTCAAAGAGTTTTCCGACAGCACACGCGTCCATTAACGCCATCAATCAGCTACAACCTATGAAGCAAGCCGCTCACACATGTTTAGCAATTACGGTCGCAGGGCGTAATCACAGTGTTATTGTTGTTTTCCAAGATCACTGCAATGATTTTGATTAAAGTATCAAGTGTTTGACTTATTTGCATAGCGAATAAAATACATATATTAAATTTTATTTAATGTTCTGTGAAAGTCTTCTTTAAATTTATCTATTGGAAAAACATAGACTGGAAAAATAACTAGTAACAGGATAAATGTACATATAGGCTTAGGGATATAAGCGTAGGTATTTATAATGGTGATTAAGGACGGTGTTTTTGTTTCATGTTCGGACTTATAGCTTTACCTTTTACTTTCTCTATACGTACCATGTACATAGTGTATACAGAAAGTATAGTATTCCGCTCAAAAATTCGATACTGAGACTTCACTGGAAATATATGTTTCAGGGCTCCTCAAATCCAAAAACGAAGTGTTTTCAGAAAAAAGTGTCTGTGTGTGTGTCTGTCTGACAGTTTGTCTATCTGTTAGTCTGTCTGTGTTTCTGTCTGTCTTCCTGTGTGTGTGTATCTGTAGACAACATAGATCAAAAACCAAAATGACCGCTAAATATCAAACTTGGTATTTAAGTTCACTATCTTTCAAGGATGCGAGATGAATATTTTAAAAAAAAGCAATCCTTTGCATGGAAAAAGGCTAAAAAATATTGTTTTTCTCGGAAATTGCAGTAACGATTTTGATTAAAATATTGTATATGAAAGATATTTACATGACAAACAAAATATATATCTTGAAGTTTCTGGGAATAGGCTCTGAAGACTACTTTATTCTGAATTAATTTGTGGAATTTTGCATATATTGTATAAACCGTAAGAGACATACAAAACTTACTACACAAAAAATGCAGATTTTATGTTTTATGAATTTGTTTTCCTGGAGTTAACCATTTTTGAGATATTCTTTGTTATTGATTTCAGTTTTAAAATATTTAATAATTTTCTCTTACGGGAATTTATCAACCCCTGACCACGCAAAGAATCGGATTTCTATACTATAGCAACCACATTTTAAAAATTTGACTGTCGGTTTATCCTAGTATATCCATTTATTTCCCTTCTACCTATAAGGAACTAAGTAATAAAACCGTTTCTGCTAATGCTTATATTGATTAGCATGAAGTAGATGGGCAGGACGAAGATTGTATCAGAACTGATTTCAAATGCATTAGGTCACTGTTGTGCTATGGTTTTATATATGGTGTATGCATTATGTGTATATATATATATATATGTCTTTTAAGTGTAATTATCTATTATAAGAGGGTGCATTTATGAAGGTGTACTCTGTGCTGTAAATTTAAATTGCTATATTTGAATATCCTTGTAATTTTATTTTCGGGTTCACTCTTAATTCTTTGTTGTTGTTTAATATTACATTTGACTGTGTATTTCCTTTGTTTTTTTTTCGTGTTTACTCTTTTAATTCTTTGTTGCTGTTGTTTTAATATTGCTTGTAATGTGTATTACAAAAGCACGTACGGTCTCTGGACCTGTGCGATTGTTGAAATTCCATGTATGATATTGCTATGTCAATAAATACACTTATTCATTCATTCATGTAAGGAAAATAGCCCGCAGATCGGGTACTAATTTGGAAAAACGAGGAAGCAAAACGTAAAGTCTATATTGACAAGAGTTGTTCAATTTGCAGGTACAGTGAAAAAATCTATCAAGTAGTAAACTATGTGATTGATTTATGAGAGAATTAGTCGACTATCAGAAAGAACACATCGAACTAGATGCAAATTGATGTACCATTTATCAAAGTCTGTATATACACTCTTATCACCTTCTGTGTATAATATACTTCATACCCAATAAGAAATGTTGTAATGTTACCTTTTTATTTTCGCTGCACGTATTACGTACATAGTGTATAGAAAAGTTGTTCTATTCCAACCAAAAATTCGATACAGAGATTTTATCGGAAATACATGTTTTAGGTGTCCCTGAATCCAAAAATTGTCCGTGCATTGTCCATGTGTGTGTGTCTCTGTGAGTGTCTGTGGACACCATAGCTCAAAAATTTGATGTGTACCATTCATATGACTTTCTCTACATCAAATTACTCTTAAAACGCTTATACTTCTATTTACTTCATGCTAATCAGAAAAAATAGCAGAAATAGCCATATTAATTGCTTCCTTGTAAGTAGAAGCCAAATAAGGGAGTACCATAGGTTAAAGTGATAAACAAAGACTGGTTGCTATGTCACTGAAGTTCCTTTGTTTATATGGACAGCATTTGACAAATTCCTGTATGAGGAAAGTATAATTTTTTCATGGCAGAAACCAAAAATAAGGAATGTCTAAAAACGACGAACTCCACGAAAAAAATGTACATAACATACATAAACTGTGTGCTTTAACGTGCTCTACATTTTTTGTGCAGAAAGTTTTTGTCCATCTCTTACGGTTTAGCAGTTTTTCAAAATTCATAAAAATTCATCCAGAATAAAGTATTTTTCAGAGGCTATTCCCAGAAAATTCAAGATATATAGTTTATTTGTCAGGTAATACATCTTTAATATACGAAATTTTAATTAAAATCGTTAGAGCTATTTTTGAGAAAATAAAAAAATTCGAAAAAAGTTCCATATAAACGGTAGTTGGGGGTGGGGGAATTTTTCTCAAAATCTTCGTGTCGCATCCCTGGAAGATATTAGCTACTAAGTTAGATATTTTAGCTACTTTTCGTTTTTAAGTTATCGTGTTCACAGGCACACGGACACACACATGGACCTTTTTCCGAAAATGCTTTTTTTTAGGTAAAGGGGACCCTAAAACATATATTTCCGTGAAATCTCCGTATAGAATTTTTGGGTAGAGTGCAATACCTTCTCTATACACTATGTACATAGCGCGTATACATCAAGTAAAAACGAAAATACCTTAAATACCAAAGTTTACATGGCAAACATTTCGAAAATTTTGATTTTCTCAAAAATGGCTGTAAAGATTTTGATTAAAATCCCTTATATTTAAGATATATACATGCCATACAAACAAAGGAACTTCAGTCTCATAGCAACCCGCTTTTGACTATTACTTTAACCTATGGTACTGCCTTAGTTCTCTTCTATTTACAAGGAAGCAAGTTATAAGGCTATTTATGTTAATTTTTCTCGATTAGCATGAAGTGAATATAAGCGTAAGGATTTTAAGGAATGGCATGTGAATGGAACACATCAAGTTTATTTAATAATACGCTATGTTTCTATTACCTTTATTCATCTTGGGGTACTAACTTTGAAATGTTGCTCCCCAGGAGCCCATAGAAGGATTATGCAATATCATGACGTAATTTGCATTAACTTGCTCGTTGTAAACTTTGTTGATGTCTGAGACTTCAAATATCTTTATCTATCATTATCTGTATAAAACTGTTTTATTTTAATACCGATAGGATAATAACAGAATGAGTAAGCGAGCAGTTATTCCTTGGTGAGTCGAAAGATTTGCAAAACTCAACGGGTTTGTTTCAAGCTAAAATCTGCAAATGTAAAACTCGGTGAGAGCGACCTTCATTTTACTCCAAAGAGCGGGACCCCTTCATAGTTTCCGCTGATAGCAAGACGTGAAAACCAAAGGTCACTCTCGCTGATAATTATTTTAATCCGCCCAAAACTAATTATCCAAAAACAATTGTATTCTCTTTATATAGGTTGACTATTTAGCCACTTCAAATAGTCAAATATCATAAGCATTTAATTCATTTTGAGAAATTATATATGAATCAAGTTCAAAATATCTAAAATATCTGCACATTCATAGCTTTAATATCATTGATGTTGGGCTTTAACTTAAATTCTCCGTTGAGTTCTGCGACTCTTTTAACGCACTAAGAAATATCTGCATACAGCAAATACAGAGTAGTTGGGCCACTTGATCATTGCTGAAAATATTTAAGAGAAACATAAAGCCATGCAGAAGTTAAGTTTATTCCTGTCCTGTGTTAAACTTGTCCTTACTACATATATACCTATCCTCTATAACTCTCAGGATATCCTTTCCCATAAAGTAACTAACAGAGTAGGTTGAATGGAGTAAGTGCATGGCACAAATGAGCCAGTTTCCGTTGATGCCCAAAGTTCCTGCAGGAGAGAGAAATTCCAAGAAACTTTAACCAGCTAACTTCGCTCACGGATGCACAGATCTCATAGTCAGTCATTTCTTGTATTAGCTCACTGGAACAAAGGTAAATGAGTCGCTGCAGAAGAGGATTGTAAATCGGCCTATCTTCCTGGAATGTGGTCCTATTGTTGCCGCAAAACATGTCGACCTTCTGCTCTTTCAGAGATCCTAAATATTGATTAATTAACTTAATCTATTTATTCCTTGATTTAATGGAGTAGATCTAGTGTGGCTCAGTTGGATTTTTGAACCTAAGGTCGAGAGTTTTTTTTTTTTATTATTTTTTGTAAATACAGCTCCGGATTCTGGTCAGTACTTCGGCGCCGAATAGTCTTTCTGCATTTTCCTAAGTTTGTTTGATTACCGTTTTGCTGTTTTCTTCCAATACACATACATATATGCACATTTTAAAAACATATAAACACTCATGCCCAGTACGGGATTCGAATCCACGATCCCTTGCGCCACGAAGAACCAAAGCGAAGCACTTAAGTGAGCGCGGCCATGGCAACGAGTTCAACCCAACCCAGATCCATGGTTTTTTAAGTGTACTTAAAAGCGACAGTTCCATATCAGTTAAAGAATTCCTGCAAGACGGATTACTGTCACTCTGGCGGCGCTGATATGATCCCAGCAATTGACAGTGGCATTAACAAAACAAATATTTTAATTGTTTTTTCCCTACAAACCGTGTGCAGGACAGGGGCCAGGCTGAAAATTCAATGACATAGCCAGATTTTGAACCATGAATCTTCTTACCGCTGAGATACGATGGCAACATGCCGACACGGCACTAAATTCCTCAACTGACTTGCATGTTTCTCGGTGAACCACCAGTTGATTCCAAAACTCAGTCTGACTCTACCTATCCAGATTGCGGAGAACAAGAAAAAAATCTGATGTGTTCCATTCACACGACTTTCTCTATATCGCTGTAACAAACTATTGTTAAACAGCTTATTTTTGTTTCTACTTGTTTGATAATTAAAATAAACTTTAGCAGAACTTTTTTTAGGGGAGTCAAAATGAGATTTTCATACATTTTTTCCATATTCATATTTTAATTGCATATGAATATTTTGAATCTCCCAGTCATTTTGGTATAACTTTCGTAGAGGTACGCTAATTGTAAACCGTTTAAAAATACTGTTAAATTAATCCTGCATATTAATGTTTTAGAACAATGGAAAAACATCAATAAGTTTGTAAATATTAATGTTAGGCAAGATCTTTTTTAGTTTTTATTTTTTTATTATACTTTGATCGAAAAGTTATTCTTTACCTATTTGTAGCTGATATTTTCTTCATGTGAGAGTTTCGAAGCACTGTGAAGTTGTATTGGGAAATTTATATTACATTTTTTTTGAAATGTTATGTCTGAAAGCAATTTCTGTAGATGTAAAATTGCCTACACAAATGCCCAATTATCTTAGAAGCCACTTGACAATAAGAGATGAAATCTTTGCTACACATTTGCACTGAAATAGGCTTTATTTTAACCAAACAATATTTGTGTATATGGATTAGTAATTTTTAAAAATGTTTAAAATCGTCACTTTTCAATGATATTTTAAGAGCTTTACTTAAAAAAGCATACCTTTCCTTCTAACGAACAGAAGTGTTCTATTCTTCATCAATAAACAGATAAGGCATTGCTGAATATATCTTGAAAAATTTAGCTCATTGTGTTAAATAGTTGTTGGGCATTTCGACTTCCCTAATTACCTACTTCCTGGTAAGCAGAAGGTAAATAAGGCAATATACTAGGCTAAAACGATAATCATTTTTTTTTTAAAATCGGGTTGCCAGGTGGTTGAAACAAATAACAGGGAATATCTCAAAAATGGCCAACTTTACGAAAAATGCTATTTGACATAAATTGTGTGTTATAATTAGATCTACATTTATTTTTTGTAGCGCGATTTTATCTATCTCTTACGATTTACTAATTATGCAATATTCAGCATAATTCATCCATAATAAGGAGGTCTTCAGAGGCTAATCCCTGAAAATGCAAGAACACATTTTATTTTCCATGTAAATATCTTTAATATGTGGTCTTTTAATCAAAATCGTTACAGCCATTTTTGAGAAAATCAAAATTTTCATTTTTTTTCATGTAAAGGGTAGTTTATGGATAGGTGATTTTTATCAAAATCTTCGTGTCGCATCCCTGGAAGGTACGAAACTTAAATACCAAGTTTGCTATTTTATCGAATTTTCGTTTTTGAGTTATCGTGTTCACAAACATACGAGAAGTCGGACGTATACACACACTGATATTTTTCTAAAAATGATTTCTTTGGATACAGGAGACCCGTAAACCTTTCGGTGAAATCTCAGTATCGGTATTTTAAAATTGGAAAACAATAATAAGGAATATCTCGAAAACGGTCAAATCCACAAAAAATGTATATGAGATAACTAGTGTGTTTTAATGAGACCTACATCTTTTGTGTAGTAAGTTTTTGTCTACCTCTTCCAGTTTTACCAATTATGCAAGATCCAGAAAAATGCATGCAGAATACAGAGACCTTAAGAGGGTATTCCCAGATAATTCAAAATATATATTTTATTTCTCATTTAAACTTTATAAACGAAAGAGGTTTTAATCCAAATCTTTAGAACCATTTTTGATAAAATAAGAGTTTTCAAAATTTTTTCTATGTAAAGGGCAGTTGAGGGTAGACAATTTACTTCAAAATCTTTGTGTCGCAATCTTGGAATTTAATGAACCTAATATAAAGTTTGGAATTCAACGGAATTTTCGTTTCTGAGCTATGCTGTTCACAGACACAGACAAAACACACACACACAGACAGGCACACACACGAACATGTTTCTAAAAATGTTTTTTTTTTTTGTATTCAGGGGATCCCAAAAAAGAATTTCCGGTGAAATTTCCTTATCAAAATTTTACTTTCTCTATACGAACTATGTACATAGTGTACAGAGAAGGTATTGCACTCCACCAAAAAATTCGATACCGAGATTTCACCGGAAATATATGTTTTAGGGTCCCCTTTATCTAAAAAAGTATTTTCAGAAAAAGGTTCGTATGTGTGTCCGTGTGTCAGTGTGTCCGCGTGTCCGTGTATCTGTGAGTACGATCTCTCAAAAAATGAAAAGTCGGTAAGATACCAAACTTGGTATATAAGTTTAGAATCTTCCAGGGATGCGACACGAAGATTTTGAGAAAAATTCCTCCACCCCCAACTACCCTTTACATAGAATTTTTTCGAAAATTTTGATTTTTTAAAAAATGGCTCTAACGATTTTCATTAAAATATCGTATATTAAAAATATTTACCCGACAAATAAAATATATATTTTGAATTCTCTGGGAATAGCCTCTGAAGACTACTTTATTCTGAGTGAATTTTCCAGAATTTTGTATTACTGCTAAACCGTAAGAGATAGACAAAAACTTACCACAAAAAATGTAGAGCACATTAAAACACACCATTTATGTTGTATATCTTTTCTTCTTGGAGTTGATCGTTTTTTAGATATTCCTTGCTTTTGTTTTCAGGGTCGAAAATCTTAACTTTTCTCATACAGGAATTTGTCAACTCATGTCCATACAAACAAAGGAACTTCTGTCACATAGTAACCAGCTTTTTGACTATCGCTTTAACCTATGCTACTCCCTTATTTCCTTTCTACTTACAAGGAAGAAGATAATAAGACTATTTCTGCTAATCTTTCTAGATTAGCATGAAGTAAATAGAAGCATAAGCATTTTAGGAATAATTTGTTGCAGGGATATAGAGAAAGTCATGTGAATGGTACACATCAGATGTCTTAATGTAATACAGTACCTTATCTATACACGGTGTGCATAGTACATGTACAGAAAGTAAAAAATCTGATGTTTTCCATTCACTTGACTTTCTCTACACCTCTTTTTTTTTTTTTTTTTTGGTAGTGTTTAACGCCCGCTTTAACTACTAATGGCACCGCAGGCGGATTCTCTAGCTCTGTGACAAATTATTGTTAAAAAGTTTATATTTTCTTCTACTTCATGCTAATTAAGAAACGAATGTTATTACTTAGTTCCTTATAAGTAGATGGAAATAAGTGTATACTAGGCTAAACGACTGTCAAATGTTTTAAAGGTTGTTATGAAATTGAAATCCGTTTCTTTGAGTAGCCAGGAACTAAAAGTTCCGTGTGCGAAAAATTAAAAGTATTTTAAAATTAAAACCAAAAATAAGGAATGTCTCGAAAACGCTCAACTCTATAAAAAATGTATATGACATAAATAGTGTGTTTTAACGGTATCTACATATTTTGTACAGTAAGTTTTTGTCTCTCTCTTACAGTTTTGCCAGTTATGAAAAATCCAGAAAAATTCATCCAGAATAAAAAGGCATCTAGTGTCTATTCCCAGAAAATTAAAAAAAAATATTTTATTTGCCATTTAAACATCTTAAACATAGACGGTGTTATTCAAAGTGGTTAAAGCCATAACGGACTTTTCGTTTTGAGCTATGCTGTGCGCAGACACACATGGACATTTTTCTAAAAATGCTTTTGTTGGATTCAGGCGGTCAAAAAACATATATTTCCGGTAAAATCTCGGTATCAAATTTTTGGGTGAGATACAATAGCTTCTCTGTACATTATGTACATAGTAATGTATAGAAAGCAAAAATTGAAATAATATATTTTAGGAGAGATATAAAAATAAATGACTGTGGGTATCAAAAATTACATGGATATACACATACTGCAGGTTTTCCTATAGACCTGTTTTAGGAAATGACAAAAGGCGGTTAGCAGTGAGTTCGTGCACAAAACAGCCCTAATCTATGTCAAACACGCAGACTCGTTTTCAAGGTCATTATCGGTATGGACTCCTGCACGAACCCCACCTTGTTTATGACACTGACATCCTCTGCTTGAAGACTGGAAAGCAGTTTTAAAAGCACTACACTTATGCTTCATCATTTATACCCTCATTTTGTCATAGTTGGTAACACAACACAGGATATATTTTCTAAAAGTGTCACTTATATTCCATAAAAGAGCCATATTTTCAAGAAAGTACTTTATAAAACTCATAAGTTCATAGATAATACATGTTACAAGTTTATGTTCTAGTAACTACTTTCTTATGTGAGAGTTATTTCATCTTCACTTTCTCTACACGTACTATTAAATAGTATTGTAAGGTATTCTAATGCACCCAAAAATTAGATACCTTAATTTCACCAGAAATACATATTTTAAACAACATTTAAACATTTTAGAAAACTTTCCGTGTGTGTGTCTGTCTATCTGTCTATCTGAGAATATGAGTGTGTGTTTCTGTGGGTAGCATATCTCAAAAATGAAAAGTGGGTTATTGGTATTTAAGTTCAGTATCTTCCAAGGATGCGACACGAATATTTTCAAGAAAATTCCCCCACCACAACTACCCTTTACATGGGAACATTTTCGAAAATTTTAATTTTCTCAAAACTTACTCTAACGATTTTTATTAAAATACCACATATTAAAGCTATTTCCATCACAAATAAAATGCATATCTCGAATTTTCTGGAAATATCGTGTTAAGACCTCTATATTCTGGATGAAGTTTGCCGAATTTTGCATAACTAGTAAACCGTAAGAGTTGATCAAGAATTTACTTTACAAAAAAATATCGTTAATACACAGTTTATGTCCTTTACGTTTAGTTGTGGAGTTAGCCGTTTCCGAGATATTCCTTGTCACTGGTCTCAATTGTAAAATACTTATACTTTTCTCAGACAGGAAGTGTCCGTTTTTCTTTTATTCTACTCCAGGACAAGCAAAGAAGCGATTTGCATAACGGCAGCTTTTAAAACATTTTACTATCACTTTAGACTAGTGTATTACCTTATATGCTTATAAGGAACTATATAATAATAACATTCTGCTGTTTATCTCCATTAGCATGGTGTAGAAAGATAAATACTTTTTTGTAAGAAGTTTTAATGTAGAGCAGCTAGAGAAATTCATGTGAATGTAACACATCAGACTTTTTTTTACAAATTTCTATTCCAAAACTGGTATTTCTGTAAAACTATTTTCAAAATAATTGTTCCACACAAGTGAAAAATGTTTATTAACCAAACATTCGACAATCCTGTGAGGCATTGTGACTAATCAATTTATCATGATTTGGAATCACTCTTTGACAGAAAATAATTATATTAACATTTAAAATAACACTTTGATTTGGGGACACTGTGGTGAGTTTAGCCCAATTTGGAATTTAGATTAAATCTAAATTAAATATTCATGTAACCTACCTCTGATATAAAAATCAGATGTGTTCCACTCACATGGCTTTCTCTAAATTTGGGTAACAAAGTATTGTTATAAAGCTTATTCTTATATCTACATACTTCATGCTAATCGAGATAAAAGAAGTGATACAGTAGGCTAAAACGACAGCCAAATATTTTAAAATGTGTTTTGTATGGGATTGAAATAAATTTCTTTTCTTGGCAAGGAGTTGAAAAGGTTGAGAAAGGTTTAACCATTTTAAAACTTAAACTAACAAAAAGGAATATCTCAAAAATGGTAAAATCAATGAAGAAATCACGTATCACATAAATTGTGTATTTTAAAGAGGTATATATTTTTTGTGTAATACCTCTTATGTTTATCAGCAAATATCTTCCAGAATAAAGCTATAATAGAGGCAATTTGCACAACATTCAAAATATACATTTTATTTGTGATGGAAATAGCTTTAATGTAAGCCATTTTAATCAAAATCGTTACACACTTTTGAGAAAAGCAAAATGTTCGAATGTTTCGAGTGGCATCCTTAGATATGTTAACTTAAATTCTAAATTTGGTATTTTACAGACTTTTCCTTTTTGAGCTATCGTGTTCATAGACACACACACACACACATATACACACTGGCATTTTTCTAAATATACGTTTTTTTTATTCAAACGTGTATTTCAGGTAAAATCTCGGCATCGAATTTTTGGAACGCAATATCTTCTCTATATACTATGTACATAGTACATGCAGAGAAAGTAAAAGTGTTTACGCTAGTGTAGAGTGTGCCTAAAATACCAATTATCTGCCACCTACATATGGTGCAGAGAAGAAATTGCGGGAAAAATGATTTATAAATATTATCTGCTACGCTTAGCCAGAAATTTATAAGTATTATACAAAGATAATCAATTTGTAAAAGCAAATCATCAGAAAAAATCTGGTGTGTTCCAATGAAATAACTTCATTACTTATTCTGCAAAAGAAAACCTCTTGCAACAAATTATTCTTTTATCTAGGTCATGCTAATCAACGTAACCGTCATCAAAATTATCTTATTAATAAATTCATTATAAGTGGAAGGCAATTAGGGGAATTCACTATAGCCATATACAAAAATTTAAAAGCTGTCCCTATACGATTATCATTGAAATTCTGGCCAGGAGTAAACCAAAATGAAGCAGAGTTGACTTTGTTTGCGAAAAGTATAAACATTTTAAAATTGAAATAAATAACAAGGAAAATATTTAGCCCTACAAAGATGAATAGGACATAAATTACGTGTTTGATAAGGTCTACATATTTCGTGTAGCAAGTTTTTGTACTATATCTCTTACGGTTTGCCAAATATGCTAAAGTCATCCAGAATGAAGAGGTCTTCAGAGCCTATTCCCAAAAGATTCAGGAGGTACATTTTATCTGACTTGCAAATATCTTTATTATACGGTACAGCCAGTTTTGATAGAGTCGAACATTTTAAAAACATATTTCATGTAAAGTGTAGTTTGGGAGTGAGACTTTCCCGCATCTATGAAAAATAGTAAACTTAAATACCAAGTTTGTTTTTGTTACCAAGTGACATTTTGTTTTTGGATTATTCTGCTCACACACACACACTCACACAGAAGTGGACATTTTTACTAAAAAAATACTTTTTCTTATCAGGGGACCCCAAACATATTTCCGTTGAAATCTCGACAGCGAATTTTTTGGTGGAATACATGTACTCACAAAATAAGTGTAGCGAAAGTAAAACAAAAAAGAATCGAGTCAAGTTATTAAAGAAAAATGCTCCCTTTCAATGGTGTATTTAATATTTATATTGATATAGCCATTGATCAATGACAAGGAATGTAGATAAAATTTTACTTTAAGTTGTTTTAATATAGACACATTTTATTTGCTCACGACCAGTTTATCCTCTTAGATTCTAAAGAAAGTTAACAAAAACCTGTACATAAATTATACGTGACAGTAAACTATAGTTTAAAATAACCATTGCTAAATATGAAGTAATTGTTTTAAAGGAGAATACCCTTTTAGAACGATAAAACTTTTAAATGAAAGTATAATTCAGCAAAATAATAAATTGAATTAATTAGGAAGCTTAATTTCCTGATTTAGAACCCAAAATAATCAAAATTTCAATACATATGCGGTGCTATCCCCAGACCATTGAGAAACAAAGCGAGAATAGAAGCAGTATTAAGATTGTTACAAATTTCAGCTGTTCCAAATGTAACAAAGGCAGCGTGTGTGTGTATGTGTGTGTGTGTGTCTTACGTAGAGGTATTCCACACTGCAGATGTGGACTTTTGTACGTCAGACAGAAGAAGAATGAGCTGAGTGTAATTTCAGAAGGCAGCTGACTTCCGGACAGGTAGAGAGTCGTTGTGGAGGGTCCCTAAATGTTCGCAAGCAGTTCGTCATCTCAACGCGGGAAGCGCCAAGAGCTCTGGCTCAGATCCGGACAGACAATCTGAGACCGCAGGAAACCACCAACGCCTTTCCGTCTCCGAGACCTGTATTTTCAGAGCGCAGTCACCTCCACAAATGGCGCCTCTACCGCAGTCCTCATCCAAACTTACAACCTTGAAAGAGACCGGTTTAGATGAAATAAAGAAAAATGACGGGAACTGAAGAATCCTCTTCAGCATTTGCCCAATAATCCTGGAAAACCCCTAAAAAACCCATGGGTGAGGAAGGTCCAATCCAACAACCTTCCGAATGTCGATCCCAGACGTAACGTCCGAACCACTTGGCTAGGTAGCATACGTCAGTAAGAATTGGGCCCTCAATAGAGCAAAGAAAAGTAACATCGAATGCACAGAGATGAGATTTTTAAGATGAATAGTAGGATGTATTTTAAATCACATACACAATGCAGATATAATAGAACAATTAAAATCAGTATATTACAAGGAAAAACTTACTCATTGAAACAACAATGGTACAGACAAATTAAATTAATGGATCTCAATATAATAACAAAACATGTCTTATTACAGTCCACGAAGGTGAAGATCAATAGCAAGACCGAAATTGCGATGAGAACGTCTTTGAAACGGATCAGACTTTAAAGTCTAATCCTTGAAGTGGAAGAAGAATAAGAAGAAGAAGAAGAAGTAGACGAGATCCTGTACATAAAGGTAGAAGAAGTACTTCATCCCACTCAAAAATGCGATAGCGAGAAAACACCATAAATACAAATTTGGAGGCTCCCTGAATCCATAAAAGGCATGTTTTAAAAAAAAAAGGTAGGATCATGTTGTGAGTATCATTCTGTATGTGTGTATGCGTGTCTTTGAACAACATAACTCAAACACGAAAACCGGGATTATAGCAAACTTGGTATTTACAGAGATGCAACGCAAAGATATTCCCCCAAGCCATATTACCCCTTAAATGGAAGTTTTTTCCAACTTTTAGATTTTCTCAAAACTAACGCTGATAGCTAATAAAATAGGCATGTAGTAAAACTTAACATGTGCGGGCTTATAGGGCATGGCAGAATATTAAAATTATAAACATGTGACGTTCGTCCTAAGCTGTGGAGGACATCCTCAAAAATAAGCTGGAAAGGGACGGCTAGCGATTTTAATACTTTCAATATTCGACTATAGCCTACAAGCCTGGACATGATGCATTTTACCAATAATAACGCCGACCGTGAAAGACTACAAACGTATTTAATATAGCAGGTATTTAACAAATTTTCATATCAAATAAAATGTAGACGTAATTTTTGGGGAATTGCTTCTTAAATCCTCTTCATTCTGGATGACTTTTGCATATATAGTAAAGTGTTAAAGATAGATAAACTTACTACATTAAACGGATAACAATTTAAGTCATATGCAGTTATTTTGTGGAGATAGTTTCTGAGATATACCATATTTGGTAACAATTTTTCAACAGCAATAATTTTCTCTAATGGAAAATCGACATTACTTTTCTTCTGATGGTCAAGCAAAGAGAACAAAATTACATTTCGACCAGCTCTTTAAGGACTTGAGTGTCGCTTAAGCCTACCATATTCCTTAATCTGTTGTATTTACATGCAATTGTAAATTAAAGTATTTCTACATATGTTTATCTCGATTAACGCGAAGGAGAGAGAAGAATAATAAATATTTTCCACTATAAATTTTCTGAAGAATGTATAGAAAAATTCATGTGAATGTAACACATCAGATATTTAATTTTCATGTTTAAGTTAGTTTAAAAACCAAGACAAGATTTTTAAGACGAATACTAGAATATTAATTAGAGATCAAATACACAATACCTACAGACCAATTAAAAATCAGTAGTTTACAAGCAAAAATGACCATCTGAAATTGTAATGCTGCAGAGATATTGAAAGAACGGATTTCACTACAATAACAAAACAACTATTTATTTACACACCACGAGGCAGGAGAGGAAGACCGAGCTTCCTTAGGAAGTGAATCTTTAACTATTTGCTAAAAATGTTTTTTTTTGTTTTTTTTTTGTTTTTTTTTATTCAGAAGCTGTAAAACATGTTTTTGGGTGAAATCTCGGTTTCGATTTTTTTTCATTGTACATACGGGCTAGAGAAATTAAAAATAATTACTGAGTAATTTTTATGAAGGTACAGTATAAAATTAAATAATTTTAAGCATAGCTCTAGGCCACGCCGTGGCCGAGTGGTTAGACCGCTCGCTTTTCACCTAGATTGCCCGGGTTTGATCCTAAGTGACCATATTTGAGACTTACGGTGGACAAAGCGGAGCAGGGGCGGTATTTCTCCGGGTTCTCCGGTTTCCTCCGCCATTGCATTTCACCAGTGCTTCCATGTATCATCAGTGTCACTGCCTGCGGTGCCATGGTAGTAAAAGCGGGCGTTAAATACCACAGAAAAAAGCATAACTCTATCTTCTGCTCAACGATCAGCCACCTCATAGTATGCCGGCAAATGAGGACATCTACGAAGGAGAAATTCGAGACTCGTTTATTTTTGTTTTCAATGTATTCGCACTATAAAAATTCTAACGAGCATAAAAAATGAATGTGACTCATGAGAATTTTATAGCCTACTTTGCCAATATCTTCCGTTTATTATCTCTCGTTCTGGTAACCTACCAAACTGTAAATAGGTTTCTTCTGTAAAATTTCATGCTCTCATTTCTTGCTTTGGATGTTTCTCTTGTTTCTCAACTTAGTGCTAGGAGACGTTTAATGAATTCAACTTTATGAAACACAGCACGGCCTAGGGAGAGTGTTGAAGAGTCTGCTAATGATGACTGCCTAATTGGCGACGACGTCGACCCCCAGGCTACGGTGTCAAGCGCCGCTTGCATCGGAAAAAGGAACAAAACTCGTCCTACTGTTAGTTTAACCTCCGCCTTTCGAATTCCTCGGTCAAACGGACACACAAGAGCCGCAACTCTAAGTGTAGAAACCTGTCCATGGTTGTATGGAAGTTTTGCTCCGTTTTCGCAATAAGTTAACAATGTACTAGCCAATGAGAGAATCTGACCTCCCAATGCAATAGAATTGTAAAGAGTAACAACTTTCCTTTACACACTTGTATAGTTTCTTAATTAATATGACCAATGCGTCAGCGAGCATTTGATGTCCAGCTTGAAAGTTGATATTCCTAACAAGCAGCAAAATGTATAGCTCCATTTAAAATACTGATGAGAGCATATAATAAGAATCTATACAGGTATAAAGCATTTCCATTGCGTTAAACATTACGCGAATTTGAAGATTTATTTATGATCAAATTCTTAGCTAATTATGAGAAAATGTTCTAACATTCATACATTTGGTAGTTGGCTTTCTGTGTAGTATTAGAAAATTACAGAAAATTAACGCTTTAATTAACTAAAATATAAATGTGTGCTTATCAATATGTCTCAATATTCCTGCGCTACTGTACATCTTTACGATTCCGAGTTAAAAATCTCACGCTACACCTCCTTAATAGTCAACATTCGAATGTTACTGTACCTCCTTACCAGTTCGGACTCAATATTCGGGTACTATTGCACCACCTAACTAGTTTCGAGTTAATATTGGATAATACTGCACCTCCTTACTAGTTCGGACTCAATATTCGGGTACCATTGCACCACCTTACTAGTTTCGAGTTAATATTGGATAATACCGCACCTCCTAACTAGTTCGGACTCAATATTCTGGTACCATTGCACCACGTTACTAGATCCAAGTTAATATTGGATAATACTGCACCTGCTTACTAGTTTGGACTCAATATTGGGGTATCATTGCACCACCTTACTAGTCTCGAGTTAATATTGGACAAAACTGCACCGCCTTACTAGTTCCAAGTTAATATTGGGCAATACTGCACCTCCTTACTAGTTCTGAGTTAATATTGGACAATACTGCACCTCCTTACTAGTTCTGAGTTAATATTGGGCAATACTGCACCTCCTTACCAGTTCTGACTCAATATTCGGGTACCATTGCACCTCCTTACTAGTTCGGACTCAATATTAGGGTATCATTGCACCACCTTACTAGTTTCGAGTTAATATTGGGCAATACTGAACCACGTTACTAGTTCTGAGTTAATATTGGGCAATACTGCATCTCCTTACTAGTTCCGACTTAATATTCGGGCATCATTGCACCTCCTTACTAGTTCCGAGTTAATATTGGGCAATACTGCACCTCCTTACCAGTTCGGACTCAATATTTCGGGCATCATTGCACCTTCTT
This sequence comes from Hymenopus coronatus, assembly GCA_030762935.1. NCBI lineage: Eukaryota > Metazoa > Arthropoda > Insecta > Mantodea > Hymenopodidae > Hymenopus > Hymenopus coronatus. The sequence continues at coordinate 82,362,658 of CM060898.1, read as the reverse complement.
ACTAGTTCCGAGTTAATATCGGGCAATACTGTACCTCCTTACCAGTTCGGACTCAATATTCGGGTACCATTGCACCGCCTTACTAGTTCCGAGTCAATATTGGGATACACTGCACCTCGTTACCAGTTCGGACTCAATATTCGGGCACCATTGCACCACCTTACTAGTTCCGAGTCAATATTGGGCAATACTGCACCTCCTTACCAGTTCGGACTCAATATTCGGGTACCATTGCTACCCCTTACTAGTTCGGATTCAATATTCGGGTACCATTGCACCACCTTACTAGTTCCGAGTCAATATTGGGCAATACTGCACCTCCTTACCAGTTCGGACTCAATATTCGGGTACCATTGTATTTACTTGCCAGTTCTTTACCAGCTCCGCTGAATATTCGCGCAACACTGCACTTCCTTGCCAGTTCCGACTCAATATTTGTGCACCATTGCATTTACTTGCCAGTTCCAACTCAATGCTTGCACACCATTGTACTTCAAATACCAGCTCCGGCTTAATATTTTCACACCATTGTGCTTTCTTGCCAGTTCCGACTCAATATTTGCGCTCAATTCCATTTCCACACCAGTTCCGAGTCAATATTTGCGTACCATTGCCTTCCTTACCAGTTCCTGTTCAATATTAGCGTACCACTGCTTTGCCTTGCCAGTTCCGACAGGATATTCGAACATACTGCACACGGACTCGATATTCACACACCACCAGTTGTCATTTGAGTCAAAATCGTGAATAATAGACCGTTTTGCGGAATACTCTTGATATTTTTGCAGTTCTTATATTTCATGCACGTTTTCTTTCATCAGTTTAAATAATATGCAATATTTTCAGGTGTTATTAAAAATAATTTGTTCTACCAAACGCATGTACGTTACTTTTGAAAATTTCACGGATACAGACAATACAGATTTCCGAAAAAGATAAACTTATAAAATAGGCATTCTCAAAAGTGTATGATAATTTGCCGTTTGCGTTTATTCAAAACGAGACATTTCCTTGCATTAATTTGAATGATACAGGATTTGAAATGCATTTACATAGAATTATATATGTATTCAAAATTGTTAAAAGATTACAATTTTTACCTGTTATGTGCAACATATGAAATTGTAGTTACTTTTCTGAAATAAATTATGAAATACGTATTAATAAATTAAATAATGCTAATGTACCACCAATATTAAGTGCTCAATACTATCTGAACCTGGAAACCAAATATAAAACAAACATTTTTGCTCGCATTATTAAACTAAATAACGTTGCCAGTTTTATTTAAAATATCAGTTCGAATGAATTAAGATTCTAAAATTGTTGCAGGAAGAGAATTTTGAATAGTAGAGCTTTCTGACTTTGATTTGCTAAATGGTTGGGTAAATCTAGATGGTCACGTGGCACATTTACCAAAACCGTCATGTAGTATAAAGCACTATAAAGCATCCACAAATATATAAGTGTATTAATTTTCTTCCAGATTTCAAGGATGCGGTGATATAAAGCGGGCATGGGATAAAAGAGAATTAGCCCTATATAAGAGGCGCTTATACGCCTTACATTAGTGGCGTGGTGTACATTATGACCTCAAAAATAAAATGCTTGTGGCAAGTCCTGAGTAAATACTTTTGTTTAACCATTATTTATTTTGCCAAGCAACAAATGATCGTGGATAGATTATATCTAGCTTAAAAAATAAATAAAAAATGCCATTCACATGACCTTCTATATCTGTTCTGAAAACAAACTATTTTAACAAAAGAATCTTCTTTTAACTACATCAGTATAAGCATTAGCAAAAACGGTCTTGTTACTTAGTTCCTTATAAGTAGGAGAGAAATAAGGGAATACACTAGGCTAAAACGACAGTCAATTCTTGAAAGCTGCGAGTGTCATTGAAATTCGTTTCTCTTTCTGTGGGCAAGAATAAAGAAAGGGATATGAAGCGGACGAGGAGTTCCCGTTTGAGAAAAGTTTCAGCATTCAAAATTGAAATCAATAACTGGGAATAATTTGGAAATGGTTAACACAGCAAGAACTGCATGACATACTTGTGTGTTTTAACACATTAACATTTTTTTTTTGTGCAGGGAATTTTGGTCTAACTCTTATCTTTACCAATTATGCAAAATCATTCAGAATGGAGGGAACTTCAGGGGGCTATTATCCAGCAAAATCTTTAGTATATTTAATCTAAATTGTCAGTCCTTTTGTTCAAAATTAAAACGTTTCGAAAAGTATTCCATGTAAAGGGTAGTTTGGGATGACAGGTTTTCCCGAAAAGCTTCGTGTCGTATTCTTGGATGATACTAAACTTAAATACCAAGTTTGGTATTTAAGCGACTTCGCACTTACCATATACATACACACATAGACACATATTCTATACTTATTAGGGCCAATAACATTATCTGATATTGTTTGTAATTTATAATGAGCTATACATGCAGCACTGCATTAAAACTAAAATTGATATTAGGCTATGTCCATAACTTTGCTAAAAACACAATTTAAGTACCGAAAAAAAAGTTGAATACGACATAGAGTAGGCAACAGGAGAGTTGGCGTTGGTCATTTCCTATATTTCTTTCTGCTGGAAAATATATACTTTATCTGCTTAGTACATAGTACATAGGTAGAGAAGGTAATGCATTTCACCAAAAAAATAGTGATCTAGATTTCACCGCAAATACATGTGTTATAGTCTCCTGTATCCAAAAAGGAAAAAGGTTTAGAAAAAGTTTCGTCTATGTGAGTATATGTGTGTGTCCGGGTGTCTGTGAACATGATAACTCGTAAGTAGGGATAGCATCTTGGAGACTGATAGAGGGATACTTGCAGATACAAGTTGTATACCTACCGAATAGAGACCGACCTGCATTGGCGACTGCACGCGCCGCATGTAAACAACATGTTGGAAAACGTGGCAGTATACTGAGCTGTATATTACAATTAATGTAATTAATGTATATACTGATTGTTAAATCTTTTGCTTCAAATGGATTGCATGAAGATTTCAAATTCATACAGAAGAATTTTGCAGATATATCTACGACAATAACACCTATTGGAAATATGGAACATTGAGATGCCTCGAGCCCTGAAAGCTGTCGATGAACTTGTAAAAGTAATTAATCAAAGACCTGTTTTAGACCATGTGAAAAATGAAAGTATTGACAGTGTTTGGAAAAAATTTGAATTTCCAATTATGCATGAAATACGAAATGTGCTACAAGGTGTTGTTTCGGAAACAACTGATGATGGAGTATCTTACTCAATAGTCGATAATGTGTCCTATTTCCAATCGCATCTTGTGATGTAGCAATACAAAGCCTGTTTACGTGCCAATCGGAGACGTTATGAATGTATGTTGTGCATTATAATCCATGCATCTTGAGCGAAAATGAAACGGATAATGATGCTGATGACTTGTCACACAACTGCAATCGAATGTATGTAAATATTAAAAATTTTAGTCCCCGAAAATCTGTGGTATTTATGTATACAACACACTAAATCTCAATCGCCTGCCACTGCTAGTGAAAATATCATAGTCTACCACGCAACCACTACCCCATTTTAGTTCTATTAGTACCACGGCGTACACAATGCATTGTCAACACAACTGAATACCATACTACGCTAACTTCGACTGTGTGCCTTTAGCGGTCCCCAAGATGCTAACCCTAACCATAAGCAAAGTATGCTAAATACCAAACTTGATGTTTAAGTTTACCTTCTTCCAAGGATGCGAAATGAAGATTTTCAAGAAATTCCTGTCACCCCAAACCACTCTTTACATGGAAAAATGTTTAAACATTTGATTTACTCAAAAACGGTGTTAGCAATTTTGTTTCAAATACGGTATATTGAATATACTTATATGAAAAACAAAGCGCACATCTCGAATTTTTTGGGAGTAGTTTCTGCAGCCCTCTTCATTCTGAATGACTTTTACATTACTGGTAAATAATAAGAGATAGACAAAAGTTTACCCCACAAAAATGAAGAGCTCACTAAAACATGCAGTTTAAGTCACATATAAATATTTTGTAGACTTAACTATTTCCGGGAGATTTCTTGTGGCTGGTTTCAGTTTTAAAAAACATATCCCAAACAGGAATTTGTTAACTCCTGGCGTTGCAAAGAGAACGAATTTCAATCACATAGCAGCCAACTTTCAAAAGGTTTGACTATCGCTTTAATATAGTGATTCCCGAATTTTCCTTCTACTTACAAGGAACTTAGTAATAATACCATTTCTGCTAATGTTTATCTCGAGATTTTTTGCAGAGATGTGGAGAAAGACATGTGAATGGAACACATCAGATTTTTTCTCCTCTTAGTAGGTAGGTAGTACATGGGCCGACAAACTTTTTCATTGCACCAAAAAATTTCATGCCAGGATTTCATTGGAAATACACGTTTTAGGTATCCCTGAATAAAAACATTTAGACTGAATTCTATATATGTGTCCCTTAGTAACATAGCTCAAAAGCAAAAAGTCGATAAAATACCAAAATTGTTAATGAAGCTCAGCATCATCCAAGTATGCGACACGAAGATTTTTAAGAAACTCCGTGCATGTTCAACAAATTTCGTTATGGAAAACTTTTGAGAACTTTATTGTTATAAAATTTGGATATGATATTTCAATAAATATTGTAAATTACAGATATTTCAATGATAAATAATGTGATTAGATAACCGTTTCTGGGAATATCCTCTGAAAATTTCCTGATATTGCATGACTTTTCACTAAAGGTAAACCGAATGAAATAGTCAAAAACTTACTGCACCAAAATTGATTTTTAAGACACATAATTTATGTGGCATACTATTTGTAGAGGTAATCATTTTCAACATCTTCTTTCTTATTGGTTTTTATTTTAATATATTTAAACGTTCTTTACTTGTTATTCCTTTTTCTTTTGTTTTATTCCTGGTTAGGCAAAGACAACTAAATTGCAATTACATACGAACCAGCTATCGCTTTAGCGCAGTGTACTCCCTGTTCTATTCTGCTTACAAGGAAACAAATAAAACAGTTTGGCTGATATTTATCTTGATTAGCATAAAGTGGATAAAAGAACAACATTTTTAACAATAGTTTGTTACAGAATAGATAGAAAAGTTGATGTGAAAGTAACTCATCAGTTTTTTCTCTAAAGCGAATCTATAATTTGTATCCCTTTTACACAGCAGTACGGGGCCATACAGGTTTAGTTCTGTGCATCTGTGAAATTTGACCTTCATTTTATTGATCTCTAAACTTTAAGAAAATACGCAAATTTTACCATTTGGCACACTTTAGCTATTAATTAACCGAAACTATAAATGAGTAGGCGTATGCTTATTAATAGCCACTCCCAAATTTAAACCTTATTTCCTCGCAAACATTTTTCTAACACTTTTGCATACTCAAAGTGTTCCACAAGGTGTAATTTTTGACTAATTTGTTTAAAAGCTGTATACTATCTCTCACACACTAAAGAAAATTATCATATCACTTTTTTGAAAAAGTGCTCCAATTTTGATAAATAAATTATTAAATTTTGAAAAATCAAAGCTTTTGGAGAGAGGGAAAGTAATAATGTTTTCCACAAATTGTGACTAGGTTAAGTAAATCATTATTATGTAATGGCATCATTACATATTTGTTAAATATAAAGTCTGTTTTAATTTCTCAATGCATATTACGTGTATATATGTGTGTATAAGATTCAAAATACCATGCATGAGACTGCTGTTCGGAATGCCCTAAATTAAATAAGTAGGTGGGTCGCAGTACACCAAATTACAATTATTAATGCTGGAAAAAGTAAGTTCTTTGTTTTTAGTAGAACTAAGGGAAAATCTCATCATATGGGCGGGGAACATATTCCACAGGTGGATAGGTGCAAATATTTGGGAATGTACTTCTCAAGTAATGACGGATAGGAGCATCAGACAAGTTCTACATCTAGGAAAGCGTGTAAGACATTGCGCTTGGTAATGAGAGTACTGAAAGGGGGGAGCGCAAAGGCCAGGGAAATTGCCTACAAGTCCTTAGTGCGGCCGGTTATCGAATATGGAGTAGTATGCTGGGACCCATAAAGGGTTAGTTCTGTGCATCTGTGAAATTGACCTCCATCTTATGATCTCTAAACTTTAAGAAAACACACAGTTTTTACCATTTGGCACAATTAATTACCAATTAACTGAAACTATAGATGAGTAGGCGTATACTTATTAATAGTCACTCCCAAGTTCAAACCTTATTTTCTCGCAAACATTTTTCTAAGACTTTTGCATACTCAAAATGTTCCACACGATGCAATTTTTGACTAATTTGTTTAAAAATCGTATACTACGTTTCAAACACACACTAAAGAATATTGTCATATCACTTTTTCGAAAAATTACTCCCATTTTGATAAATAGGTTATTAAATTTTGAAAAATCAAAGAGTTTGGAAAGAGCGAAAAGTAAAAATGATTCTCCACTAATTGCGAGCTATTATTAAAATGTAATATGACACATTTATTAGGAACCTCATTAGCTATAAAATTATAAATTTTTATAGGCATATTTTTAATAGTGCATCAAGTGGCTCCTTTTTAATAGGAAAATGACCCTACAGAGTAAAATATTATTATTTAAATAATCATGCATGTTAAAATGTTGATTCCTGGCAAAACTTTTACGTATTACTGTACAAAATATCTGTTCTAAATTTCAGTAAGATATCTTATATTGACTGGATTTTTAAAACTTCACAGATGCATAACTTTAAACTGATTCGCTGGAAATGATACAGAGAAGGGCTGTAAAAAAGTTCATAAAGGGAGGTAGCTATTTTGGGCTTACGAAAGGCAAAGAGAATAATGGTAAGAGTTAAAAATTTAAAAGACATAGTCACACTATTTAAAGCTTATGGTGTTTAAATGCAAAAGTGGACGTTAGAAAGAGGTTAAAAAACCCGGCCTATTACGAACAAAACGAACATTTGTATAACATTAAGGGTAGAAGGTACAGACCCAACTTAGAAACATTTTCTTTTGTTAATAGGGCTATTGCAGAATGGAATGAATTGCCCTTAGCAGCCTTTCAGGGCTGCCCTCTGACCTTAAAGGACTTTAAGGTAATTTAAGAAGAATAAATGTTAGATAATCAATTAACGTAAATATTGAGTAGTAAATAGTGATCTCAAAAACCGTTCTGCAACTATAAATGTTGAGGCTTCATAGTAACTGTTAATAAACAGGCTGGTAATTGACATAAGTATTGCTGTACTGACTAATACGTAATTAAATGTTTCAAAACCCAGGTAGATATTGTATGTTATTTGTATTATTATATTTTATTTACTGTTATTGGATTGTGTTACTATTATTAATTGTAAGCGAATTTGGGGTATTCAACTCTATCATTTACCTCTAAATTTTTCTACCCAATTTTAGGGAATAAATAATACATATATAACTACCCTATTTCTGAAAATTGTCAATTTTGGAATTGGTATATAGTACCTTGGATGACACTGATAATTAAGCAAACAAATTATTTTCCCGTACGAAATGCACGAACAGTATGGAGAAAATTTGGTCATAATTATGAAGTATGTCTTCGTGATTTTCTGGATCATTTTTAATATGTTTGTTTAATTAGTACAAATAATACATTTTTCCGTCTCTCAGTTGTCATCTTGAAAGATGCACAGTCATACACGAGAATCGTGTTGTGCGATTTATCGTGAGGGACGTCTCTCGAGGGAAAACTTTTATTCTGGCATCTGATATGGAACCTTCGCCTGAAGCTGAATGTCAGGATGGAAGAGGAGGGAACTTTGAGGGGAACTCCCTGTCCTGCATCTGGAAATGACAGGAACCCTGCCAAATCCAGGCGTAGTTTGCACTCTCTCGCTTCATTCCACCTTTCGAAAATAAGGGAGGATTTCAGCCGGAGTGCAAACCCGATTCAATATTCATCAGGTGCTGAAATCCTTTAATGTCCATATCTTCTACAAACATGTACATATAATTACAACTGATTATATATACTAGCTGCTAAGTGTGTAAATGGTGTTTATCCATTACCATTTGGGACCCAATCGAACCATTCATCAGCTCCGACAACATACTACTGACTGAGATACGAGTAGATGATGAGAGGTGGTGCAGCTAATATCAAGAGGGTACGACAACTCGCGACCTACAGACCAGGAGATGGGTTTTATCAACAGTATAGCTTGGGAGCACCTTTAGAACGCATTGTCATCGATGTAGCTGGGCCATTTCCTGTGCCAGACAAAGGTAACAAGCGTTTGTTGGTTGCTATAGATTACTTCAAGTGGCCGGAGGTATACGCTATCCCTAAGCAGGGGGCCCAGAGCATCGCGAAATGGCTTGGAGAAAAACGTTTTTTCGATAAGGGGTACCTTTTGAGCTGCACATTGATCAGGGCACCAGTTTTGAATCTAACCTGATAAGAGAAACAGTGGAGCGACTTTGAGTACACAAGACGCGCACAATATCTCTCCATCGAAATTCATGCGGCATGCTTGAGAGGTATATCAAGACTCTAGAAGAACATTTGAAATAGTGTGTGGCCACTCACCAGAGAGGTTGGGATGTGAAAGTCCCGCTTTTCTTGCTGACTTACCGCTCAGTCCACGATATCACCTGGTTGATGCCATCTAGTATAGTATCTGGCAAAGAGCTGCGTGTCCCATGTGATCTGATGTATGGAACTCCTCCTGGGACAAAACAGCAGCTCTGAACTACCTGGAGAATCACTTAGATGAGCTTCACGCCATGATTGAAATGGCGTATCAATACATCCAGATAGGGAAGACCTGTTACGACCGGCAGGCAACATGGACGTTTCCAGGAGGATAATTTATTGTGGCTGTCATTCTATCCATATCTAGAGACGTTTCCCCAAGCTTCAACAATCATGGGAAGCGCCATACCAAATGTGGATGAATGTTATTGACTACCGCATCCAGAGGCTACCCCGGGGTAAGAAGCTAATTGTACACCTGGGTCGTCTAGCCCCCTGCTGGGACGACCAGCCCTGAGGAGGGAGCAGTGTGACTACGTCCTGCGATCGTAATCGCCGAACTTATGTATGGGGCTTACTTTGTAAGTCATAGTTGATTGTTGGCATCCATTGTTACACTCGTGCTTTAGTGAACACCTGAGCCACGGTAAGTTCTTTTGACATCGCAGATGTGAGTGACCCGTGCAAGTGGACACATATTATTTATGAAGGTGCTTTGATGTTGAAACTGTATATTGTCATAGCCTGACTGAATTTTGTGAACACCTGCGTGCGACGGCTTCTGGAAATTTTCAGTCGTGTGAGAACTGATATTAAGAGCGGCCACAAAGCCATACTGTGAGCAGTTTTTCACCGGGAATGAATCGCACCTAACAGTTGAGTGAGTTCGACGGGAATTTCGTAGCAGATTGTAATCAGTTTGTGGAAAAATAAAGAGTTGTTGAAAAAAAATGACTTTTGCATAACTAGTAAACCATAAGAGATACACAGAACATGTCGACATCGCATCAAAGCACACACACACACACACACACACACACACATATATATTGAGCTAACAATTTCCAAAATGCTTATCATTTGTTTGGATTTTAAAATACTTAATACTTTTCTCAAACAGAAAGTCCGTCTTTCTTTATTTTTATTCCTAGCCGCGCAAAGAATGTCGAATTACAATCCCTTAGAGATACATTGGTTGTTGGTTTAGCCTAGTGTATTCCCTTAATTTCACTACTTATAAGGAACTAAGTAATAAGACCAGCCTGTAATGCCTATCTCGATTACTATAAAGTAGAAAGAGGAGTAATGCTTTGTCAGAAGTTGTTTACAGACAGGTAGAGAAAGTCGTGTGAATGTAACACATAAGGTTTTTATTTATATCATTAGCTTTGCATATTTCATATCGTACACTGAGTACTGGAATGTAACATGTAACATATAATATTTAATTCAGAAAACTATGCATTTGACAATTCTATTCGAATATAATCTAAATGACTATTTTAATAAGGAATTATTTTGTATCGCACAACAACTCATGCCAATATTGCAGCTAATATGAGGTAACTAATCACGTACGTAACAATTATCATTGGTCTTCATTATGGATGGCCTTTGCATAACTTTTGTATAACTGATAAACGTAAGAGATAGACAAAAACGTATTGTACAAAAAGGTAGATCTCATTAGAACTCGCAATTTATGTCATATTGTAGAGTTAACCATTTTCGAGATATTCCGATTTATTGATTTCAGTTTTAAAGTACTTAAACTTTTCTCAAACTAGAGACATCTTTCTTTCGGTCTCTCGTTTATTTACTTTAAGCAAGCAAAGAGAACCGAATTTCAGTTGTTTTACTTAGCGACCGGCTTTTAAGACATATAACTATCGCTTTAACCTAGTGCACTCCCTTATTTACCATCTGCTTACAAGGAAGCAAGTAATATGACCAATTGTGGCAATACCTATCTTGATTATTATGATTATATAAACAAAATCTGATGTGATCCATTCACATGACTTTCTCTAGCATCTCTGCAACGAATTATAGTTAAAAAGCTTATGCTTTTATTTTTTTCATATTAAACGAGAGAAATTAGCAGAAACAGTCTTATTATTTTTGCTTTCTTATAAGTAGTAGAGAAATAAACGAGCACCAGAGGAAATTGACAGTCAAATATTTTGAAGATGGTTACTATATGATTGAAGTACCATTGTTTGCATGCACAGGAGTTTACAAATTCCCGTATGAGAAAAGTATAAGTATTTTAAATCTGAAACTAATAACAAAGAATATCTCAAAAACGGCCGACTCTACGAATAAATGTATTTAACATAAATTGTGTGTTTTAACGAGAACTAATTTTTCATTAAGTACATTTTTTCGTATATCTTACAGTTTACCAGTTATGAAAAATTTCCAGAAAATGTAAGATTTACATTTTATTTGCCATGTAAATATCTTAAATATAAGAGCTTTTAATCAAAATTGTTACAGCCCCCTTTTAGAAAATTAAAATGTTCGATTTTTTATCCAAGTAGAGGGTAGTTGGGGGTGCGAGATTTTCTTGAAAATCTTCTTATATCCTTGGAAGATATACCAAGTTAGCTATTTAACGGTCTTTTCGTTTTTGAGTTTTGCTGCCCACAGACACCCACACACACACATGCACACACAGATACACATGCACTCGGACATTTTTCTAAAAATGCTCTTTTTGGATTCAGGGAGTCTCCAACATGTATTTCCGGTGAAATCTCGGCACCGAATTTTTTGGTGCAATACAATACCTTCTCTATACACTATGTACATAGTACGTGTAGAGAAAGAAATAATATTTTATAACAAAGTTTTTATGGAAATATAGAAAGTCCTGTGAGTGTAACATATCACATTGTTTTTAGTGAGCATGTACGACGCAATTAATACATTATTATGTACTCAATAAACACTACTACTACTACTACTGCTACTACTGCTACTACTACTGCTACTATTACTGCTACTGCTACTACTACTGCTACTACTACAACAATAATTGAAAACCTTCAGACACCAACTGTGGTAACATGACAGTTTTTCTCACATTTCTGATGCTAAAAGGTGTTTCGATAGCATTAGCTAATGCTATAGATATATTAGTGATGATAATGAGGTAATGTATAATGCCAAACCATTTAATTCATCAACGCTCGAGATCCGCACTTGCCGGATTGATGGAAATTAACGTGGTTCATTTTTTATTCGGGCATCGGTTAGCGGATTGCGTTACGCTAGAATAGTGACGCAGCGGTTGATAGGATCAGCAGCTTAGAAAATCTAAGGTTCAAAAATGTTACACCTTTACCCGGGGTTGAAATTAAATCTCAGTGTGTTGGCAAAACAGTCGCTTAAAATCAATTAGAATGCGACCGCTATAAGTTAAGAATTTCAGGTATTATAAGAACCCATGAAAATTTACCACAATACTATGAAAAAATATTTTTTTAGGTTATGTCGCATGATAATGAAACCACTGAAATGATGCTCAACTGACCTTGTATTCGTGCGGTTTAAATTTACTTGAAAAAACCTTTTCCGTGTAACTCACTATAACCCAGGTTCGAACTCGGAACCTCTTGAATAAGAGGAAGACACACTGCACTCACACCTCAGAGGTGAGCCCTGTAATCATAATTTTGGCAGCCCTCTCTTCGTAATTTGGTAATTGGTGTATTACTGGATTTACTGTTGTAATTTTTACTTTCTCTAACACGTATGTACTTATAATTTAAAAGTAGCTACAGAAGTTATTGTATTCTATCCAAAATTTCGCTGTTGATTTTTCATCAGAAATATAATTTGAGGTCCCCTAAGTCAAAACAAAAAACCCTTTTAGAGAAAGGTCCATTTATGTGTTTCTGTGTATGTGTGAGTCTGTGAACAGCATAGTTCAAAAACGAAAAGATAAATTACAGCATATGGCTTTCTCGTATATAATGTACCGTTTTTTGAACAATTCCTTATTATTCGTTGCAGTTTTAAACTACCTAACTTATCTCAAGCGGACCATGCAAAGCGAACCGAACCTCATTGGTTCACAAAGCGACCAGCTATTAATATATTTGACTATCGCTTTAGCATAATGTATTCCCTTCTACTTATAGTAATGCAAGTAATGAAACCAATTCCACTAACGTTTATCTCAATCACCATAACGTGGATAATAGAATAAAACTTTGTAACAATAATTTGTGTTCGGAAAAGCTAGACAAAGTTATGTGAACGGAATACATCAGATTTGTTTTATCTAGCTCAAGGAATTCAAACAATTCTATAGATGCAGGTGGAACTATACACGATGTACGATTTGTGATTCAGTAATTTGGTTAGGGAAAAACACCAGCGATTTCGTATTCAAACAATAAAATTCGATTTCTAGCTCCAAAAGAAAAACATGCCTACAATTTCTATTACCAAAATCATTTGACAGAGTTCCTTAAAAAATTCAAAGTTTCATGGAATTCAATTTTAATTTGAATGCAGTTCTTACACTAGTTGAAATTCTACTGAATAGGTTCAACATCTGGCCTTACAGGATGTTTTGAAATATAAGCAAATAATCCTTGATGGTATTATTTAAGAAAATCTTATGTATTTCATGCACATGAATTTCTCTATAGCAATTATTCTTATAAAGCTTACTCTTCTATCTACTTCATGTTAATTGAAATAAATATCCGCAGAAATGCTCTTATTACTTAGTTGAGAGGCGACAAGGGAATATATTATGATAAAACTATAACCAAATCTTTTAAAAGTTGGTTGCTATGATTAGAATTCGCTCTCTTTGTATGCAGAAATTGTTGGCAAATACCTGTTTCAGTATTTAAATTTTAAACAAACACAAGGAATATGCCGGAAAAAACTATCTTACGAAAAAATTGCATATCACATAAATAGCTTATTTAACGAGGTCTAACTTCTGTGTAGTACCTTTTTTTACTAACTCCTACAATTTACTGGAGTCTTTTGAAGATGAGTTTAGAGGCTATTAACGAAATAATTTTTATATAAATATTTTAATATATGGTATTATAATTTTGATCGTTAGAGACATTTTTAAGAAAAACAACATTTTCAAAAATTCCCATGTAAAGGGTATTCAATGGTGGGGGATTTTCTTGAAAATCTTCGTGTCACATCCTTGGAAGATACCAAACCTTGGTATTTACTTTTAGTTTTTGAGCTATGCTGTCCACAGACACATACACACAGACCATTTTCTAAAGATGCTTTTATTGGACTCAGGGGACCTAAGTTTTTGGTGAAATTACGGTATAACGTTTGTTATGGAATACAATATTTCCTCTATGCACCGTGTACATAGTATGTGTAGAGAAAGTAAAAAACTATGGAATTTCAGTCATCTCAAAAGAGACAATCCAGTAGAAAGAGGTAAAGGAACAACAGGAGCTTAAATGAAGGAGTTATATTGCTTGTAAATTTTATAACTAATATTAGGTAACACTTTGGTTAAGCTTGTTTCTATACTAAAATCTATGCGTTCTCAAAACTACGTTTTTGCGCATGCAATGCATCCCATACGGCTTATTTTTAATCCAATATTCTACATTTCCACAAATGTTCAAAAAACCGTTGCAAATAATTGTAGCGATCCGTCTTGTTTTATTTTGAAAATTATGGGCATGGTGAGTTTCTTAATTCTAAAATTTGGCAAAATTTAACTTTAAATTATACGATAATATTAATTTTTTTAGTTCTTGTTTCAGAGCATAAGTTTTAAAAAGCGTTGTACAACTCTTTCTAAATATATCAAATAATAATGCGCATAGATAATAATTCTGAAAAAAGCTTCAAAATTTACATAAATCTTGATCTATAAATATATAAATTTGCAGTACATTAATGTTACCTTTCGAAGTTCGGTCATGGTTTGCGGAGGTAAAGTACTTGCAATTGCATAGCTACATGTGGCGCGCCAGTTCTTAGTGAATACATTTTTAAATGATAGGTTAGCGTCACTTATTGGATCATTGGTTGCGTGTGCTATTCTCATGTTTCTGCGCAGTAGCACAGTCAACTTCCAGTGATGTCAGTCACCTGTATTCACTCTCAATCTCGGCTACTGCTTACACTACTCTGTACTTCTAATTTTCTTGTATTTCTTATATTTCAACATTTTCCCCTCATCTTCTTCTTATGAATAGTTGTCATTTCCATTAATAACTAAGCATCTCTCATTAAAACACTAGCAGTGACATAAACCCCTAAAGAACGTCACATTGCTATATATTCTCAAAACGTAATCATAAAGAAGCAGTGATATTTGTTATTGTAACATAAACTATTCACTGACCTGCTTATCAAAGGTAGGGTAGCTCATTGTATCTTCGCTAAAGGTTATTCGTCCAGAAGGAACGAGCAGCCTGTTGTGTTTTACTCAAAGAATAGAGGTGTGTGGGTGTTTCTGTGTATGTATGTGTTTGTGTCATTCCGGAGGTGTGGTCACACTACAGCCATCATGGACTTATTGCGTCAGTCCCCAGGAGGATAGAATTATATGAGAGTGTCCAGCGGACAATTGAAACCAACTGCGGAGAAGGAGCCTCTGTAGTGGATCCCTAACATAGTCCATGCAGTTCTTTTATCAATACGGGGCGCGCTAGGAGCGCAGATTGTTTTCCGAGTGTTGCACATGACTCCAAAGCCACTCTGCTGCCGAGAGCTGAATTTCCAGAGTGCATTTACCTCCACTTAGAGGCGCCAGCACCGCAATCACGTGAACAATTGTAACCATGAAGAGACCGATTGGTATGAAATGGAGATGAAATGAAGGGACAGTAAATTTGGCAGAATGTATTTCATTGGCTTATTGACCCGGGAAACTCCTGAAAAAACCATGAGTCAGAGAGGTTGGGTGCGGGAATCAAACCCACGATCTCCTTAATGCCAGACAGAAACAGAGGTAGTCACGTTGAAAACGGCGGGGCTAGATTTTTCAATACCACCATAAAACCGCATTTCATTATGGGTCATATTTTATGTGACTGAGATAGTCGAGTATTAATTACATTTGCATCGCTTTGACTGAAACCTCGAAAACAGTTCCTAGGTATTTATGCTTCTTGGTTTATTTAGTTTACAATAGTTTTCGAGTTATTTAGCCGAAGTTGCCAAACTTGTTGAAGAAAGTGGACGCATGATGATCAATAGGTCTGGAGTCTGGATCCGTTGGGGATTATTTGTCCGAGTAATGCCTTTCTTGGACTTTTGCCTTAACTTTCTTTAAAAATAAATTCCGGATGAGCCCAGACACTAAGTACTTCGTCCCAATTTCAGCTATCTGTTCAGTTTTTTTAATTCATTATGTCTAAAGATGCAGGCAAATATAGAATCTAAACCTGTGGTTCACACTTTTCCTACCATTGAAAATACGCACATATCCTTAATTTTATTCACATAAATTTCTGATGTAATACATACTCGTGGCTTTCCCTGCACCTTCTTCATAACTTAAGCTTATAAAACCTCATTAATTCATGTTAATCGAGATAAACATTAGCAGAAACACACTTGTACTTTACCTACTGAGTACTATGAAAGAAAGGCTAGGTAGGGAAGGTATTGCATCCACCAACAAATTCGATACCGATATTTTACAGGAGATATATGCTGAAGCCTCTGAATTCAAAATAATATTTTGTAGAAAAGGTCCGCAGACCGCATAACTCAAAAATATGACGTGTTTCATTCACATGATTTTCTCTACATCTCTGCAACACATTATTGTTAAAAAGCTTATGCTTATATTTATCTCATGCTAATCGACAACAGATTAGCAGAAATAGTCTTATTACTTGCTTCCTTGTAAGTAGAAGAGAAATAAGGGAGTACCATAGATTAAAGTGATAGCCAAAAGCTGGGTGCTAAGTGACTGAAGTTCTTTATTTGTATGGATAACAAAAACAAGGAATATCTAAAAAACGATCAACTCCATGAAAAAAAAAGTATACAACATAAATTGTGTGTTTTAATGTGCTCTACATTTTTTGTGTGGTAAGTGTTTGTCTATCTCTTACGGTTTAGCAGTTACGCAGAGTCTTCAGAGTCTTTAGCAATCTTGAGAGGCTGTTCCGAGAAAATTCAAAATATACATTTTATTTGTCAGGAGAATATGTTTAATATACAATATTTTAACCAAAATCGTTGGAGCCATTTTTTTAGAAAATAAAAATGTTAGAAAAAAGTTCCTTGTAAGGGGTAGTTTGGGGTGGAGGGATGTTTCTCAAAATCTTCATGTCGCATCCCTGAAAGATACTCAACTTAAATAACAAGTTTGATATTTTGCCGACTTTTCATTTTTGAGTTATCTTATTCACAGACACACGGACACACGGACACACGGACACACTGACACACGGACACACGGACACACTGACACACAGACACACACACACACACACGGACACACACGAACTTTTTTCTGAAAATACCATTTTATAGATACAGGGGACCCTAAAACATAAACATAAAACATAAACCGATTTTTTGGGTGGAGTGTAATACCTTCTCTATACACTATGTACATGGTACGTAAAGAGAAAGTAAAAATGATTAAAAACTAGATTTGATATTTAATATGACTGTCTTCCAAGGATGTGACACGAATATTTGTAAGAAAAACCTCCTACCTTGAACTACATGACTTAGAAAATTGTTGGAAAATTTTGATTTTTTTTAGAAAAAAGCCTCCAACGATTTAGATTAAAATTCCGGATACTATAGATATTTACATGAAAATAAAATGAATGTCTTTAATTTCCTATGAATAGTCCCTAAAGTCCTCTTCTTTCTGAAGACTTTTTTCTATGCTTTATAAGAAAAAGACAAAAACTTATTACACATAAAATATAGATATGGTCAAACTTGCAATTTATGTCTTATGTATGTTTGTTATGTACCTATACATTTCCGAGATATTCCTTGTTATTGGTTTAAATTTTGAAATACTTATAACTTTGTCAAACAGAAATTCGCCATCTTCTTATTTTTTTTTTGCTCGGCCATGCAAGGACAACTGAATTTAAATTTTAATCCCATAATAAGAGGGTTCAAAAGATTTCACTGTCACTTTAACCTAGTGTATTCTTTTTGTTCCTTCAACTTCAAAGGAACTAAGTATTAATGTCATTATGTTAATGAATATTTTGATTAGTATGAAGTTCATTGAACAATAATTTTTCTAAGTTTGTAGAGTAGGTAGAGAAAGGCATGTATGCTGGAGCACATCAGAATGTTTACTTTCTCTAGTATGTACATACAATGTACACAGTAGCTAGAACAGGAATTGAATTCCACACAAAAATTCCATGTCGAGATTTCGCCGGAAATATATGTTTTGAGGTCACGTGAGTCCGAAAAGGCATTTTTAGAAAAAGGTCCATGTGTATTGTGTGTCTGTGGACAGCATACCTCAAAAACAAAATGATTGTTAAAAAACCAAACTTCCAATAATGCTACACGAAGATTTTCAAAGAAATTTCCCCACAACAAACTACCCTTTACATGGAAAGGTTTTTGATTTTTTTGTCAAAAGTAACTCCAACGACTATGATTAAAATACCGTATATTAAATATATTTTCATCATAAATAAATGTATATTTTGAATTTTCTGGAATAACCTCTGAAGAGCTCTTTATTCTAGATGAATAACTTTGGTTGAATTTTGCAGAATTCTGCATAACAATTAAACTGTAAGAGATAGACGAAAGCTTACTTCACAAACATGTAAATCTCGTCAAAAGATGTAATTTATGACATTTACATTTTTCTTGTAGAGTTGACAGTTTTTGAGATATTCCTTGTTATTGACTTCAACTATGTATCGTTTCTCAAATAGGACCATGCCAACCGAACATAACCTCAATTGTTTCACATAGCACCGAGCTTTTAAAAATTTGACCAGCGCTTTAGCCCAGTGTACTCCCTTATTTCGCTTCTACTTACAAGGAAGCAAATAATAAGAACATTTCTGGTAATGTTTATCTCCATTAACATGATGTAGGTGAAAAAAGTAATCTTTTGTAATAATAGTTTATATATGGAATAGTGGAGAAAATTATGCGAATAGAACTGTTTCTTAGGACCTAATGATTTGTGGCAAAAAGCCTTTTATAGCTTCTATGTGTATGAATGAGAATAGTACAAGATTGTGATGATAGAAATTAGGCGTGGCCTACGAGATAGTTTGCTGGAGGAACTGAAACCATGTGACTCTTCTAGTCCGGTCATGACTCGAATAAGCCAGTTACAGTCGTCATATACATGTGTATTCTATACAAGAAATAAATTGCTTGTTAAATTTGTAGAAGAGATTAGTTAAATCATGAAGCAACTCAATATTAGCCATGTTTAAGACTACCATTATTATGTAACGCTGATTCGTGCCACAGCCAGCCTATCTCGTTAGCTGCGTAACCAATGACCACTGGGAGTGAATGTTTTTCTACAATCAGTCGAAGAAAATAAAAAATCGCGTATATAGTTTCTGGAACTTTTGGGCATCGATAGATAATCAACATTTAGCTCTCTATCCGTGATTCTGGGTCGTCTTCTTAGCGCGGTGCCTACCAAACAGGAAGCCTGGGTTCGATTCCCGGTACTGTTCCGGGTTGCACTCAAACTCGTGAGGTCCCTGGGGGGGGGGAGGAGGCAATTTAGGAGCTACTTGATTGAGAAGTAGCACCTCTAGGTGATGCAGACCGCATTAACCGGCCGGGAGGTTCGAGGCGCTGAGCACGTCTGACCCTCCTATACTGCACCCCATCCATGATGTCTGTCATGGACCGATATGGGGGACGCAGCGGCCTGGCGGGAGGCCAAGGTTCCTTGTGAGCTGTCGTGCCATGGAGTTATATTGTTATCCATGATTCTGACTCTACACCCACTAAAAGATCGTACAATACACCTGTTTCCTAGCATAATGTTCTATAAAACAGCGTTTTTCTTAAAAAAAAAAAAGTTCAACTATACAAAATATTCCAGGTGACTCAGTGCTTGTTTAAATACAAATAACATTTCCCAAAATGTGCAGAAGTATCTATTGTAATATTACTGTGGGCAAAGTTCTCCTAACATCAATGCTATATTTTCAAAAAAAAAAAAAAAAAAAAAGGCACTGTTGTTAACAAATATTCGTTTTAGCGATTAACATATAATTTACAAAATCGGATATGGTACATTCACACAACTTTCTCTACCACTTCTTTAAAAACTATTCTTACTAAAGCTATTCTACCATCTAAATAATGCTAATCAAGATAAACATTTGATCAGATGGTTTTATGTTACATTTTTTCTTGTAGATACAAGGGAAATAAGGAAAATCTATAGACCTAAACGTTATTCAAGTACTTTAATCTATAAGATGGCTTTATAATCCTGTTCTCATTGCAGAACCGAAAAAATATAACGATACTGCAGCTTAAAAAAAATTAACGTGTTCCACTCACATGACTTTCTCTAGCTGTTACGCAAACTTTTCTTATAAAAAGTATTCGTTTATCTAGTTCATGATAATCGAGGTAAGTGTTAGCGGAATTGATCATATTACTTGTTGTAGAGGGAAATAAGGTAATGCAGCAGGCTAAACTGATATTCAAATCTTTTAAAAGCCGGTCTCTATATGAAATAATTGATATTTGATTATCTTTGCTTGCGAGGAGTAAACAAAAGAAAGACGAAAAGAAATATGTCTTCCCGTTTGAGAAAAGCTTAGGTAGCTAAAAATTGAAACATACAACATGAAATACTTTAGAAACGGTTAACTCTAAAACAAAAATGTATATGACATAAATTATATGTTTATATGTTGTCTATCTCTTACGGTTTACCACTTATACAAACATTTTACAAAAGTGAACCAGAATGAAGAGAGCTTCAAAATTTATTCCCAGAAAATTTAATATGTACATTTTATTTCTGATGTAACAATTGTTAATATTAGTAATTTAATCCAACTCATTAGAAACATTCTTGTGGAAATAGAAAAATTCGAAAAATATCCCATGTAAATAGTAGTTGGAATGGGGATTTTCTTGAAAATCTTCGCGTTGCATCCTTAAAAGATGAGGAATTTCAGTACCAAGTTTGGTATTTAACCGAATTTGCTTTTTAAGTTACGCTTTCCATAGACACACACGTTCACACAAATTTTGTCACACACACGGACAATTTTCTAAAAATGCTCTTTTTTTGATTCACGGGGTCCCAAAAATGTGACATTTATGTATCGAATTTTGGGTGGAATACAATACATTTTCTGTATACTATATACACTGTACTTACATGCTAGAAAATGTAAAAAAATAACAATATTCCAGTTAAGAAAAGTGTTAAATAGGTATTGGAAAATGTCAACCAAAGACAAGGAATATCTCGGAAATGTTTAGCTCTGCAAGAAATGTATATACCATAGAAGCTGTATTTTAATGAGCTCTATTTTTTTATCTATCTCTTACAGTTAAGTATGTTCATAAGTAATCCACTGCAAAAATTTCTTCACAGGCTATTGCCATCAAATTAAAATATACATTTCACTTGTCATGAAACAACCAGGTGGCTCAATTGCCATATTTGATATGCGTATATATCCTTTGGTGTGTTAAAAGAATTATATTTATGGACGCTCTCTAACTACTGTGGTTCTCAGCATCCCATTCTAAATTGGGCGTGAAAGAGCGCTTAATTTAGCTCTATCAAGCTTGAGGTTCTTTTACATGCCGTAAATCTACGACACGGAACCCAAGGCTTTACTTCCCTTCCGAAGGAAGTCGAAAAAATCCATCATCCTCCGTCGGGTTTGATCCAGCGACACAGTATATCTGTGTATGTGTATGTGTGTCTGTGGACAGAATAACTCAAAAACGAAAAGACCGTTAAACACCAAACTTGCTATTTAGGCTAGTATTTTCCCAGGATTCGACACGAAGATTTTCAAGAAAACCCTCCCACCAAAACCTACTCTTTACAAGGAAAAATTTTCGAAAATTTGGATTTTCTCAAAAATGGCTCTAACAAATTTGATTAAAATCCGGTATACTAAGGATATTTACATCACAAATAAAATTAATATTTTGAATTTTCTGGGAATAACCTCTGAAGACTTCTTTATTCTGGATGAATTTTGTCGAATTTTGCTTAACTCTAAATGGTAAGAGATAGACAAAAACATACTACATGAAAAACGTAGATGTCGTCAAAACACACAACTTACGTCCATTATTATTATTGTTGAGGTGACCCTTTCCAATATAGTCCTTGTTATTAGTTTCAATTGTGAAGTACTTGTACTTTTCTCAGACAGAAAGTGTCTTTTGTTTTACAACTGCCCAAGCAAAGAAGCGATTTGCAATGACAATCGCATAACGATAACTTAAAGCATTTGATTATCACTTAGTATAGTGCCTTCGCTTAGCTCCATTCTACTTATAAGGAACTAAATAATAAGAACATTCTGCTAATGTTTATCTCGATTAGCATTGTGTAGAAAGAAGAACAATATTTTTTTAAGAAGTTTGTAGAGCAGCTAGAGAAAGTCATGTGAATGTAACACCTCAGATATTTGTTTCATGGATTGCATACGTTAAAACACATTTTGTTTCTTTGCTTTGTTTTGTTCTTTTATTAAATAAAATATCTATAAACTGTAATCTAGTAGTATAATTGTCTTTGTATCTTATTTCTGCCACTCCTTAAATTAGATTTCTAATTTTACTCGGTTATTTTCGACTATTCTTTCAGCTCCAGATTTCACTACTGTAGACCATAATAGAAGGGTTAAAGTCACTTTTAACATTTGTGGAACTTTTTAAACATCTTAGAAATTGTAACATATCAAATTGTAAAATACCAGTTTGTAAAATATAAAACTAACAGAGACCTCCTTTTTAACGAAATCACTCACACGTTAATTAAGCTGACAGATATTTTCATGTACGTATATTTCATACCCAGACCTATAAATTACCTAGCTAAATCAAGAAGGTTATAACCAATTGTACTTACTAATATACTGATTTTTTTGAGATTAAGACAAAATTAAGTTCTGTGTTTTTTAGTTTTATCTTCAAATTAAATTAAGAGCTGATTTTAAGTGAATTTATGATGTACATGTGTTGCCTTAAACGGGAAAATGAAGCGATTAAAAGCTATGTCATGTTACTTTCTAATGTTGGGAGGATAATAGTTTAATGTAATTTTTTCTGCACCACTTGCTTCTACCATTTACAATTTCTTCTAAATTCATATTTTCTGCAATTTAATCTTTATGTAGGCTATACTAAATAAAACCATCAAAGATCAAAGAAAGCTGAAGGCTACCAATATAAGGTATAGCTTATGACACGACAAAACGGCACTTCTCGGATGGGATTCGGTTCCTAACCTGCACCTACGCCCCCACGACGGGGTGCCCTCGGTAGGGAGGAACGAAGTGAGATCATGCACCGGGAGGTCGGGATCAGGAGTGGCGGTACAGAAATGAAAGGATCCCTATTGTTAGGCATAAGTGAACTCTAAACCGAATTACGATTAACTGCAGCGCAAGGCGATTTCTGTTGTGAAAAGATAATGCGAGCGCCATTAGAAATTAATAGGTACAAATACACAATGAAAAGTAAAATATAATCAAACTAAGTCAAATTATTAAACATGTTGCCATATGATTGAATTTTAAACCAAAGTTAATCACAATAAAGTAGTATAAACATGTTATCCCATTAGTGCGATATTCCAAAGGTTTAAGTTGGTGTAAACTAGTTAAAAGTTCAACTTTTAATCACACAGTATAAAAAAAATATGTATTACAAATAACTCCATTTACATGACTTTCTCTAGCCGTTATGCAAACAAAAGCTTCTTACAAGAGATAATCATATGCAGAATGGGTCTATTATTAGGATTCTTTTTTAAACAGGGAAATAGGAGATTATATTTGGCTAAAGCGATAGTCAATTCCTTTAAAAGCTGGTCACTATGTGAAACGTTTAAAATTCCGTTTTCTTTGCTTTCTCGGGCTAAAGAAAAAATCTGATGTGTCATATGACTTTCTTTACATCTCTGTAACAAATTATCGTTAAAAAGGTATTCTTCTATTTTCTTCATGCTAATCGAGAAAAAATTAGCAGAAATGATCTTATTACTTGCTTCCTTGTAACTAGAAGGGAGATAAGGCAGTACAAGAGGCAAATGCGATAGGCAATCTTTTAAAAGCTGGTTGAAATTCCTTTGTTTGTATAGAAAGAAGTTGATAAATTACCGTATGAGAAAAGTAAAAAGTATCTGAAAACTGACAGCAATAACAAATAATATTAAAAAAAAAACGATCATTTACAGGACAAAAATATATGACATAAATTACTATACAAAAATTACAGTTTTTGTATGGTAAGCTTTTATCTGCTCTTACGTTTACCAGCTGTGTAAAATTCCGCAAAATTCATCCAGAATAAAAATGTCTTCAGAGACTATTACCAGAAAATTCAAGATATTCATTTTATTCGTCATGTAAATATATTTATTATACGATATTTTAATACAAATCCATACAGTCATTTTTGAGAAATTCAAATTTTCCCATGTTTTTTTTTATCTTTTTTTTTTTTTTTTAGTTTGGGAGGGGGCGGGATTTTCTTGAAAACCTTCGTGTAGCATCCCAGGAAGACACTGAATTTAAATACCAACTTTCCTATTTAACGCACTTATCTTTTTGAGCTATGCTGCCCACAGACAGACACACACACGAACTAAAGACAGTCAGATACACAAACACACGCACACACACACGGACATTGTTCTATAAATGCATTTTTTTGGATTCAGAGGGTTTCAAAACATATATTTCCGGTAAAATCTCGGTATCGTATTTTTGGGTGCAACACAATACCTTCTCTATACACTATGTACATACACCGTGTAGAGAAAGTAAAAACTTAAGAAAGATGTAGATTAAAATTGAAACCCGTAACATGGAATATATATTTAATAGTCATTTCTGCAAAAAAAAAAAAAAAAAACAATAAATGTATCTGGCATAAATTCTGTGTTTTAATGAAACCTACATTTTTTGTGTAGGAAGTTTTAGTCTATTTCTTACGGTTTACCAGTTCGCAAATTTCATCCGGAATGAATAGGTCTTCAGAAGCTATTCCCACAGAAATTCAAAAAGTTAATTTTATTTGTGATTTAAATATCTTTAATATGTGGAACTTTAATCAAAATCGTTACAGTCATTTTTGAGAAAAACAAAATATCACATTTTGTTCTATGTAAGGGGTAGTTTGTGGTGGAGGGATTTTCTTGAAAATCTGCATGTCGCATCCTTTAAAGATACTTTAAATACCAAGTTTGATGTTTTTCGGTCTTTTAGTTTTTTAGATATTTTGCCACACACATACACATATACAGGCATACTAACACAGAATCGTTTTTCTAAAAATTTTTTTTTGGATTTTGGGTACCTCAAAACATATATTTCCGGTGAAATTTCTGTATGAATTTTTGAGTGGAATACAATACCTTCTCTATTTACTAGGTAAATTGCTCATACGTGCTAGAGAAAGTAAAATGTTACAGCAACCCAAATTAAATCACAGAATTAAACAAGTTAAAAATTAGAAGAATTTAAAGAAATGATTGTTACAGAGAAACAATCGAAACCGACTGTGGTGTGCGAAGATTGCGGAGAATGCCTGCCTTCAGCGGGAACGCAAACGCCGACAGTAGGCGGCTACACAAAGGTGAATGTCGTTAAGGTATTGTGTCCTTTTGATATCTAAAGTTGCAGATGTTAAGGATGGTATATCTAAATGAAGGGGCCAGAAGAACGGAAATTTAGGTTCCGTGACGTCACGGACACCCTCCGCTTTACCTTCTGTATTTAAGTACGATGCGTGAAGCGAGGGAAGGGGGCTCCAAGCAGGCTGGTGCATGTGTCCGGGAACCTCCATCAGCCAGGGCGGGGTACGCGATCAATACTCCGAGAGCAGTGTGGGGCCGGGACGAAAACCCGGCCAGGGAAACTTGGCCAGGGCTCCGACCACTGCGCAAGGCTGTACAGAAGGTGGGGTGGGGAGGAACCCGGTGGTGGCACACACAGGCACACGACCAGAGAGAGGGCTGAAGGCTGTCTCGAAGCGGCGGGGCCCCCCAAATTGTAACCAGAAACAAGTGGAGGAGAAGCAGGCTTCGAGCTCACCGGGTGGAACATCACAAAAAGGGGGCATCCCCTTTTTTTTTTCAAAATTTGTGCCAGGACACTTAACACTCAACAACAGGTGCAGTAATACGCTCAGGAACATTTATAAACAATTTTGGGGGGTTGCTTCAGGGCATTCTATGTTTTCTTCGAGGAGACAGTGTCGATATGTTATCTGTGTGCAGTGATCCCTAAAAGTGACAGGGCGATGCCGAGGCCCGCCCCAACGGAAACGTCGACGACTACCAGCAGGACATCTCTGCCAGAACCGTCATCTGAAGCGAGCAGATCCCTCGAGGAGTCTCTGCTGCTCAGGACATGAACCGTCCAGGAACGACAAACGACATCCACCATCTTCCTTCTTACTGCCACCACCAGCATTGTTGCTGACCTCCCGCTCCATCTGAGACCAGAACACATCAACATTGCGGCAACTTCAAGCAACATCAACGGGTGTGTCTCTGAAGATGATGGGATTACTGTCGACACTGCTACTGTCGGACTGTATATCCTCCGAGGGCAATAGTGTTGCGGACTCGCTGGAGGAGTGTCCGCAGCACCATCAAGTTCGGCCTCGACGTCGCTGCGAAGTCCGGCCAACGGAGGACCCTACCATCAAAACTGCTACTGCGACCGCCGTATAGGCCCCGACGAAGATTTTAAGTGTTGTTGCAAGTCTATCATTTTTTGCCACACCCAACATAACCCTCAAAAGTCGTTTGTTTGTAAAACACTTTGCTCGTGTGTGCGTGTGTATCATCTCGCACGCTGCCAAAACTCCTCTGCAGAAGAAGATACCAACGGGAGTTTTTAACAGATAAATTTCGTATTCAAGAAGAAAGAAGCCATTAATACGTCTTTACATCTTTTTACATTTTCCCGAAGCGCACCCCTTGTACGTAAACACGCCTGCCCGGAACTATTTTTGTTTTGTAACCTGCCAAACTCTTTCAAGGAACACACCTGGCATTCTCAAGACAAATCAAATCCTCGCAGCTCAAGATGAGGGGTATCAAGATGATGAAAGATACCACTGTCTCCTGGGGTATCATCTTCTTGGCGGCGACAGCTTCCCTCCTCCGGCCAGGGGCTCAGGGACCCTTCGTCCAAGCCGCGTAAGTAACTCAAGTCTTTGTTTCATTGTGCAGTAAACTCAGTTAATACCGTAGAAAATTTAGATTGTAGGAATGATATACGTGTTCAATAATATAGGAAATTTTATTTAACTTTCATATATCCAGAATTATGTTTATATTCACACAGTGATAATTAGAAACGGAGCTACATTGAAGGGGTTGTCTGGTGCAAATGAGAAGTATTAAATACATAGGATTATTTTTGTTGATACTACATGATGATAGCAAATTATTACCTACTTGACCTCTCAGCATTACCAAAAAGGGTATACACTAAAGACACTCCTTTTATTAACTGTTCAATCTTAAACTCAGAACTAGATATAAAATAATATTTGACAGCGTACTCGCGATCATAACACCAGAAATACTGATATTATTGGAGCGTAATCTAGTAACGAGCTTTATATGAAATTACCTTTAAACATGACTTGTAAAGATTTTTTTATGAGAAATGCGGATGCATTCTGAAATTGTTCTTCGTGTGTACATTTTTTTCGCAGTGAAATTGCCTATATTGGTGTTTATAGAATAATAATCGCAGTATTTTTTTAGCAAAAAATTAATTTTAAAAGAAAAAATCGCATGCATTCAAGCAACTTTATATTTGTCATTTTATTTATCCCAGCAAGCTTTTAAAATGCTACCAGATGGCAAATATTAAGTAAGTCACTCTGATTGTAGTGTTTTAAAAGAAGAGAAGTGGTGTATTTCATTCAAGTTAGCAATTGAATTGGAAGTATCCAATTCTAGAGTATCTTTTCTTTGTCTCAAATTCAACAAACACTTCTATCAGCTGTGCCTCAGTGAAGATACCTAATTGTGATGCTGGGTGGGGTCGCACCTGGCGTTACCCCACACTCACGAGTTTGACCTGCACAGATAATGCTCATAAATAAGACATATTATATACTAACCAAAGCGATTATCTTCAGATTTTGCACACAACGTTCCTTCGCAGAGAAGGTGGTTGTGATCAAATGATCTTAACTCAGCTCCCCACCTTATCACATCACGTTAGCTTCCAAAGGGGTGAACTGAATCTAGTCACGATCAAAGTGATGCGATTATCACCCTCAAGTAGGTCGGAGCTAAGATGTTTACACTTCAACAGCAAAGTCAAGAGAGCTATTTGGTGTTAATGAAGGATGAAGGTTAAACGCACATTATACTTATCCAAGTCAATAAGACTATTTTGAGTAACTAACGTTCTATTATAGACTGTATAGTTACCAGTGTTAATGTTCTCTTAGAATTCTATTAAGACATTATTTGGTCTTCTACGTAATTTAGTAAATCATGTTATATCTTTAAAAGTTCAAAGTAAATAAATGTATTTTATGCAATGTTAAAAGTTTCATAAGTTTATGTCAAATGATTTTTACGGAAGCACGGAATGAATTTTCGAATTTTGGGTTGTCTTACATAAAACTACGCAGTTTTCTCTTACTTGTTTCTTTGAATTGCCACGACATATATCCCAAAAGTATGTAAATTGTTATAAAATGTAAATACCTGTGTACTATTTTGTATGTTTTCTCAAATTTGTATCTCATTTACGCAAGCTTAATTTTCCTATCATAAGGAGCGTTTTATAAGTTGTTAATTGATACTTTGAGCCGACATTTTCGGGAGTTATTTATGCAGATACACTAAAGCAACGGTTTTCAAAATAATTACAATTTGTCACAATGATTAAAAAGTATATGTACTAAAATATAGATCAATTATCATTACAAAGAAACATTTAGTTTTTCCAAAATTATTACTTCAACTTTCATAAGACTGAAAATTTGAACTTTATAAGCTGTATAGTTGACTTGAAGATTTTTCTTATATGTGATGTATTTTTGTAATTGCCAAGATAGGGCATTAAGAACAACCCTAAAGTTTCGAAACTATGTTACCAATAAAAATAATTGTTTTCATAAAATTGAGTACACTTTAGGCAGCATATTAGCAAGACTAAAGCTTCTAAGGCTCACTTATGTCAAAAAATAATTAAAATATTATCTTCTCTGAAGGATTATTCTCAACAAATACTGGAAAAAATGGAACACTATATTTTATTTCTAGTGTCAGCAGCTATGCTTTAAACCCATTAGCAGCAATTACGTTCCCCTTTTTATAGCTTCGACTGTGTGGAAAACTTTCGTTATTCAAAGTTCACTTTCTCATATTGACCAAGAAGTACACGGTATCACTATACAGGTGATTAAGCAATATAAGCAGTTTCTCCAATGTTAATTGAAACCTTTTTAATTTACGACGTTTGTCATAATTGAGTTGTGTCCTTCACATTATTACAGCTGTTTTGAGTCATTATATTTATTGGAAAAGTTAAATAAAAACTAATTGGTTTTTAAACATTGTCGTATAAATTATCTAAACCTGTTTAATTATACATGGCAAACGTTTACAAGTTCTTTGTTTAGAAGCTTCTTCACACCAACATTGAAAACTTTAAAATATCTGCCAAAAAAGCATTTATAGATTTGCAATCTCAATTATCTCTTGATTTTATTCATGGATAAAAGTTAAGTGGAGAATATAAAAACCAGGAACCTGAATCTAATAGAACACGAGGAAAAAAAACAAGATACTTTTCAATGTTTAGTCAAGAAGTGGCACTTTACAATTATTCAATAATTTTAATTAGAGCTCTAAACATGTTAACATTTCTAGAATTTGCAATAGAGTCTTCTTACTTTTAATTCATTTTGATGCATCCTGCATGTATATAATATATGTAAACCAAACATCTAGATACATTTATTCACCAATAGACTTCCTTCTGATTAATTTACATGATAACATGTTCAACATTGACCGTAGACACATAATTTAAAAGTACGTATTGACTTTGAACGTTCATTAACTTTAACCTGTTTCGTCAGTCACAATTTGACATAATATGGATCCTATACATCGTACACTGTTTAGTTACTTTTGTTAATATCAGCATAATATTCTTATAGTAAATACTCATAACTAAAACATTAATCTCCATCTCATGGACAAAGTGTCTTCATAAACGGATTAAATAACACGAAATATAGGGTAGTTTAATTGAAAAACTGAACAATGTAGGACAGGGCGGTTTTGAGACTCCTCTCCCATTTTGCACATATGGCAGGGAATGTGGGTGGGGTAGTAGCCCGGATACTCCCCCCTCCTTCCCTCTCTGCGACACCTTCCACCATATTTACATGTCTAACCGCAAAGCATAATACGAAATGCACTGCGTTTCTACATCCGCAGTGAACTTTTACAACTTCTTGCTTTCCTATATTACTTTCGGTTGATATGTACAGATATATTTACACTTTGTTCTTTGGCTTTTCATAACCTAACTCTCCCCAGCTTTTAATATGAACATGTCAATTTATTTTACGAAATAGTTTTAAAATTATAATAATAACTTTGAAGTTCTCCATTAAATTTGTCAAAAATAGGAATTGTAGCGTGCCCAGACTTAGATGAAATTCTTCAGCTCTGATTTCCTTTGATGTTAATAGTGAGTGAGTGATGTTAAAGGACCCTAGGTCATTTGGGCTAGATGATAATAGTGGTGCTGAGACTAAGTAATAACGTATAAATATTTATAAATTGACAGTTTTCTTTTTTCACCACACGTAATAGATTTACAGAAGAAATAAATACAGTTTTATTATTCTAGCCTGTTAGCTGCACCTCCAATATAGTTTGTTTGTTATAACCATATCAATAGTGCTGATAACAATATTTTTGTATAAATATATAATGTTTTGTGCAAAGTTGAACTTATGTTTTTTATAAGTAATAATCATGTCTTGTTTCACGACTAGTGTCTCTTATAAACGAAATTACACTTATTACTAACAGTAACATTTCAGAGATTTAAATGTTATCTTTAAACGATCAAAATCAACTTATTTCAACTTCAAGAAAGTGTTTTACCCATTGTGATATTAAAGTTAACTAATCGAGTATTTGTTTATATTTTTCTATGCTTCATAGAATAAATGTGAATATCTCACCTTGATAGCTCACTAGACATGTGAAAGGAATGAAAATTAATTATATTTGGATAATCTTATAGCCCTTGGAGAGTTTGTGCTATCTTCTGATACATTAAATTTTACCAGCTGTTAGAGCTCAGATTTAACTTGCTTTTCCCTTTATCCAAAAAACCCCTAAACTTTGTTTTGAGAATACCATCGTACACTACGTGCTAAAAGTTATTTTATAAGGTATTAAACTTAAAGCTATAATTTTATGGGTATTGCTGGCAACAAAATTAATAATACCTCCAAGTTTCATTAAACCTTCTTTTTATTCTGCATATATTAATTAATTTATTCAATTTCATGAGCTAAAATCAAAATATACCTTCTCCAAAAGATATTGTAGATATACATTTTTTAATATTCAAATTCCTTAATACATTAATTGGTAATAAATGTTCCTGCTTTATTTTACTATAGTGGTTAGCTTTTTAAAAAAATATAGTATAAGATAAAATGAGCATTTTGTTTTTCAAAAAACAGTGCATAATTTCACTAATTAATTACTTTTTAAACTAATATATGACTAATATCAAAATTTCAACATCAGATTTAGTTTAGTATCACAACATTTTGGGGAAACATTTCAGAATCCTATGAATATTTTTGTGGAAGAAAATAGATTTTGAATATGGAACAATAACAAAGAAATTGAATATGAGAACAATTGCTATAACGTTTGAGATAGAGGGTCATTTAAACGCTTTAAATGGCACCCAAAACGTGTGTTACATCTGACAAAGAATAAACAATAAAGCAAATATGTAGTTTAAAAATATTGCAAAAATAAAAAAAGTTGTCATTTTACTAAAATAACCAAAAAGCTCTTCTATGCTGCCTTAAGCGTTAAATGTTATATTTCAGACCGTGTCTATTAATTCAGTATAAATCTTTTAACTGTTCATATACTTCTATATTTTAGAATAAATTAATTAGACGTAAAAGAAGGAAAAGACAAATAACTAGTGTTTAAACACAGTTCTAAATAGCAATCGAAAAAGGAAAATGAAAGAAAAGCATAGTTTTATATATACAGATTGAACTTCGCTTTGCAATGAAAGCAATATGCAAGTTGCAGGATATGGATGTATATATAGATTCATATTGGTATTGCTTCATTACAAAGGTAACAATGACCGCAAATAAACTTATTGTCCTGAATAATATTACTCTGGGAGTTTTTTCGGGCATATAAATTATACCAAAATTCAAAAACGTGAATTGTAGTATTTTCTATGGAAATATGGGTTTTTACTTTATTTAAAATAAACATATTGAAGCATACGTTCCTTCTTGATATCCTAGTAATCTTGCCTACATCTTGTTTGCCTTACCTCTCTGATCCGGTTCTCTTTCTTTGTGTTTAGAAATTTCCCTACATTCCTATTTATCTTTTCTTCTTTTTCGTTAATATTTTACTGTGAATATTTTTGTGATAATGTGTTCTTTTTTCCCATATTTCTGCCCTCCAACTTACTAATTGTGTACTATTATGTAATGCCAAATACTCTCCTTTCGCTTCACATAATTCACATATTACTTTTTTTTTTTTTTTGCTTTTAATTTTTTCTTATATATTACTCCCGTCCTCATCATGATATGATGTTTCTTTTATAACATCCATTCTAATATCTAATATCTGTTTTAATCAGTATTTTAAAACGAAGATGTATTTTTAATTTTGTTAACTTTGTTTTGAGTTCACTGGATTTAAAATGCCACACTTTCAAAATAATTTAGCACTCTTCAGAAAATTTGGGATAAATCTTTCTCTGAAAATAGAAATTAATAAAAATTCTTCATTCATGTACCTGTTTTATTCACCATTTTAAAATAAATTAAGAATAATAGCTTATCATCCATTTTGTATATTGTTATGATTATCTATAATTATATTTAAAAATATTAATTGCTTTCTCTGGCATATATGTACATACGATGTGCATAGTAGCTAGAGAAGGAATTGTATTCCATCCTAAAATTGTAAGTCGAGATTTCACTGGAAATATACGTTTTGAGGTCCCTGAATCCTAAAAAAGTGTTTTAAAAAGTTTGTGTGTGTGTCTGTAGGCAGCATAGCTCAAAAATGAAAATACCGTTAAAAACCAAACATTAGTGTTTAGTATCTTCCAAGGATGCGATAAAAATCTCCACATTGCAAACTATCCTTTACATGGAAAAAAGTTGGAAAACTTTGTTTTTTCCAAAAATGGTTCTAACGATTTTGATTAAAATACCGTATATAACAGTTTTTAAATAAAAAATAAAATGAATATTTTGAATTTTCAGCGAATAGCATCTGAAGAACTTTTTATTCTGCATCAGGTTTGCAAAATATTGCATAGCGGTTAATCAATAGGTTATATTCAAATGCAGAAACTATATAGATCTCATCCTAACACATAATGTGTCACGTTTCTCTGGTAGAGTTGGCCGTTTTTGAGATATTCCTTGTTATTAGTTTCAGTTTTAAACTTCCTAGTTTTTCTCAAACGGGATCGTACAAAGTAAATCGAACCTCAATTGTTTCATATACATTTTAAAAGAGTTGACTAGCGCGTTAGAGTAATGCATTACCTTATTGCCTTTCTACTTACAATGAAACAAATAATAAAACCAATTCTGCAAACGTTTATCTCGTTTAGCATGACGTAGATAAAAGAATAATCTTTATTAGAATAGTTTATATTTGGAACAGCTAGAGAAAGTTATGTGAATGAAACGCATCAGATTTTTTTTTAATACGGAACTGTATAGGATGTTACCAGTGTATCGTCAAGCTTAAACAAATGACTAAGCTTTTGGATAAAACTCAAAGGTTGTCTTCGTAGCCATAAGAAAAAAAGAAGTAAAATACGTTTTCACTTCAAAATGTTATTGAGCGACGGAAAGAAATTTTAGTAATCAGTTATTATAGCTATAGGCTAATAATTTGAAGAATATTGTCTATATTGGGTTAAAAATCTGATGAGTTCTAATCACATAACTTTCTCTAGCTGTTCCAAAAACGAATGTTTCTTAAAAATAGTATTTTTATCTACGTCAGGTTAATATAGATAAAAATTAGTATAATTGGTCTTGTTACTTGCTTCCTTATAAAAGAAATAAAAAAATGCATTAGCCTAAAGCGATAGCCCAACCTTTTAAAAGCTGGTCAATATGAGAATAATTGATGTCCGGTCACCATGCATTTCTAGAAAATGAGAGATGAATGGTCCCGGTTGAGAAGATGTGTAGTTTAAAATTGAAACCAATAAAAAGGAATATCTCGGAAATGGTCTATTCTGCAACAAAAATGTATAATATATAAATTGGGTGTTTTAACGATATCTACATTTCTTACGTTTTACCAGCCATGTAAAACTCAGTAAAATTAATCCAGAATAAACATCTCATCAATAGTCATTTTTGAGAAAAACAACATTTTCAAAATTTTTTCCGTGTAAACGGAAGTTTCGATTAGGGGGATTATCTTGAAAATCTTCGTGTCGCACCCTTGGAAGATAGTAAACTTAAATACCTAATTTGATATTTAACGGTGTTTTAGTTTTTGAGCTATGCTGTCCATAGACATAGACACACACACACTCATGCCTTTTCTATACTCTATACATTGTACGTGTAGAGAAAGTAAAACTACCCTACTGTACTATTTTCTGTACATGCAGTTGTATGCAAAATCCTAAAATTATCCTGGAAAAAGAAAAGAGAAAATATTGACAAAGTCTACGAAGTATACATCCCAAGGTAAACTATAAGCACACGACGAAAAGAAAGAATGACAATGGTAAGAGGTAAGCAAACAATGCCTGAAAAAGTAACGGGAATTCTATACGTCTGGGCGAACACAAACTTGACAGAAAGTCAAACAAAACCGTAGCTTATAATACCTTTGTCGCTTTTGTCACCATATCGACAAGTTTTGTTCATATGTCCTATAGTACTTAGCAGACAGCTGCCTAAAGAGAATATGTACCATTGTTATTAGGCGAGCAGCGATTTGTGGAACAAAAACATGAATTTCTGATTTACTGCGTTGGGACACTAGTGTTCTTAGCTGACGAAAACAATTTAACTCCTTCCATACTTTTATTTCATTATTTGATACAATTTAAATGCCATATTTGCAATGCAGTTCTGTGTTTTTAATAGAAATGAATAGCTCAGTTACATCCTTTGAGGATATTCTCTAACACCTAAAACATTTCACTGGAAGGACACGTTTTAGCGTTTCCTATATCCAAAAAGAAAACATTTCCAAGAAAATGCATCCGTGTATGTGTGAACAAGAGATCAAAGATAAAAATTTAGTTAAATACCAAACTTGATAATTTAGTTCAGCTTCCCACAAGCATACGACACGATGATTTTCAACATCTCCGCCCCAAACTACATTTTTCATAGAAAAAACTCTGCTATGTTACAACCACATGGTTTTCTCTACATCTCTGTAAGAAATTATTGTTAAAAAGCTTATTCTGCTATCTACATCTTGCTAATTGAGATAAACATTAGTATAAATTTTTGCTTATTTCTTGGTCCCTTGTAAGTAGAAGGGAAAACATTTAATGTGCTCCATCACATGACCTCTATTTTTCGACAAACAAAACTATATTCAAAAGAGTAATCTATTATCTACATCATGTCAATCCAGATAAACATAAGAGAATTAGTCCTATTAACAGCTCCTTGAAAGTAGAAGAGAAATAAGAAAATGCACAGGCTAAAACGATAATCTCGTCCTTTAAAAGCCGGTCGCTATGTGAAACAATTGAAATTCCAATCTCTTTACTTTTCAGGAGTAAACAAACGAGAAGAAATATGTCTTACATTTGTGATAAGTCTTAAGTGGCTAAAATTGAAATTAATAATCTGAAATATCTCGAAAACGGTTAACTCCACAAATAAAATGTATGTAACATAAATTGTGTGTTTTAATGAGATCTACATTTTTTTTATAGTAAGTTTTTGTATATCTCTTACAGTTTTTCAGTTATACAAAAGACATCCAAAACGAAGAGTCTTCAGAAGCTATTCCTAGAAAATCCACTTTCATGCGTCATAAAAGTATCAGAAACATACGGCATTTTAATCAAAATCGTTACAGCCATTTTTGAGAAAATCAAAATTTTCCAAAAATACTCCATGTAAAGGGTAGTTTGAGCTGGGGAGTTTTCTCAAAATCTTCCATCCCTGGAAGATACTAAATTTAAATACCAAGTTTGGTTTTTTACCGACGTTTCGGTAAAATCTCGGTATAGAATTTCTGGGTTGGAATGCAATACCTTCTCTAGACACTATCTATATAGTACGTGTTGAAAAAGTAAAGAGTTACGAACATTTTGAATTTTATCAAAAATGGCACCAACAATTCTAAATAAAATACCACATATTAAAGACATTGACATGAATAATAAAATATATATCTCGAATTTTCAATAGATAGCCTCTGAAGACCTCTTAGTGGATAATTCTTGCATAAATGGTAAACTGTAATAAATAGACAAACATTTATTACCTATATTAAAATATATATCTCGTTAGAAGATACAATTTAGTCATTTGCACTTCTTTTTGTGTTAACGATTTCGGAGTTGCTATTTGTTAATTTAAATGCCTACTTATCTCAAAATTTTCATTCCTTTGTGTTTTCTTTTACTGCTGGCCATGTAAGGAGAACCGAGTTGTATCACAGAGCGACCTTCTTTTAGCTATTGTGTTCCCTTATTTTCCTCCTACTCACAAGTAACTTAATAATAAGAGCATTCGTGCTACTGTTTATTCCAAATATGAGGGAGGTGATTGAAAAATAAGCTTTTGCATGAATAGTTTGTTTTCAGAATGGATAAATAAAACCTCATGGATCATGTTATTATATAAAGTGCATGCAACAAATTCTATAAATCTGGTCGTCTTCTGATATGATCTGCCTTATTACCGTCCACATACAGTATCCTTAGTATACAAATAAATAAATATGTCACGTAATGCATGAAAAATATACCTAACAATTTACTTTTTCATAGTATTTGCCATAAAAATTTTATATTACATTTATAACGTTCCAAAGGTATATTTCCAAATAAATTCATTTCCGTTATTTGTTGCTTCTTAAATATTTTTCCTTAAGCAGGACATTTGGTATCGCATAGAAATAACTGGGGACTCGCAATATAAACCTGACTTTATGAATACAGTTAAGACCTACAGAGAGGCAAGCTAACTCTCACATATGTTTGGAATATGCATATACTTCCTGAATTAGTGGATGGCAAAATATTGGTGTAGTGTTTTATTATATCCTTTATTTTATTCGTAATAAATGAATGACTTAAAAAAATGGAGTTCACATATCAAAATTTTCAGTATATCTAGAATAGTTATTAGGAAATAAGTGTTTCAATAAATATTTAATAACAAATGGGATATGGGGTTGTTTCATTTGGGATAGCAGATTGACTGAAATAAATAACCAAATGATTCCATTGGCAGAAAAAATGGTCATTAAATAATTTGATAAGTAAGGCAAGAACAAGGAATATGTAACTGCAATGATAAAGCGAAAGAATTACAAAAGCGAGAGCTCTTCAATATGTAAGTTAACACTTTAAGTTATGTATTATAAATCAAAAGGAAATAGAGACAATCAAATGGCCATTAAAAATATTATGAACGATAACAGGCATGAGTGTTTAAAGCACGAAATAGGAAGAAGCAGAACACAATTAAAGTGACTAACTATTCTGATAAAGTGGAATTAAGTTCTTAAAATGAGACTAGAAAATAATCGAAAAAGTAATAACTGTATAAAAATTATTATACAGCATCTCCTATTGAAACAAAAAATTCGATTGCGGAAAGACGTTCATGCTGTATTAATATATTTACCTTAAAAAGAATTTTACAGAAAATACGAGAAGTCAATTTAGAGGCACATATAGCTTTTATTCACTTCGAAAAAGCTTTTGACAGCACGAATAGAAAGAAACTATGGGGCAGTGACCAATGAAGGATATCTATATATTTTGCAGAAAGTATAACAAGTTTATATAAGGACACAGAATAATAATAAAAGTTTGAAACAATAGAACTGAAGAAATTACTGCCAATAAAGAACTTGAGAAAGACTTTTCTAATGTGATAAAAACGATTTGATCAAGAACAGAAAGATTAACAGATTAGTAGAAATAATTACGTTTATGTGCTTATGTATGTGGACGATGTAGCAATCAATATTATCTACAAAAATCTGACGTGTTCCATTTACATGACTTTCTCTACATCTCTATAACAAATAATTATTAATAAGCTTATTCTCCCATCTACTTCATGTAATTGAGTTAAAGGTTAGCAAAAATGATTCTACTACTTAGTTCCTTATAAGCAGATGGAAAATCAGGAAATACACTACTAAACCGAGAGGCAAATATTTTAAAATGTGTTGGGATGGAAATCCGTTCTTTGCGTGGCCAGGAGTTGACTAGTTCCCGTAAGAGAAAAGATTAAAACCGAAACCTACAACAAGGAATATTTTGAAAACAGTCATCTCCACGAAAATAATGATATGACATAAATTGTGTGTCTTGAGGAGATCTGCACTTTATGTGGAGTACGTTTTTGTTCATTTCTTACGATTTAGCAGGTATGCAAAATTCAGGAAAAATCAT
Source organism: Hymenopus coronatus (assembly GCA_030762935.1). Taxonomy (NCBI): domain Eukaryota; kingdom Metazoa; phylum Arthropoda; class Insecta; order Mantodea; family Hymenopodidae; genus Hymenopus; species Hymenopus coronatus. The sequence goes on along the minus strand of CM060898.1, from coordinate 82,323,998 downwards.
CCAGAACAAAGATGCCTTCAGAGGCTATTACCAGATAATTCAAGATATACCTTTTATTTGTCATGTCATTATATTAAATACAAGATATGTTAATCAAAATCGTTAGAGTCATGTTTGCGAAGATAAAAATGTTCAATTTTTTTTTTAGTTAGGATGGGAAGTTCTTTTTGAAAATCTCCATTGGAAAATAGTAAACTTAGATATAAAGGTTGGTATTTATGGAACTTTTCGTTTTTGAGCTATGCTGACCACAAACACAGACACAGACACACACACATAACACACACACCACCACCACACAGACACACTCATGGACGTTTTTCTAATTTTTTTTTTTTTTTTTGGACTCAGGGTCCCAAAACACGTATTTCTGGTGAGATCTCGAAATCAAAATTTTGTGTGCAATACAAAATATTCTATATACGCTATATACACAGTGCGTGTAGAGAAACTAGACAACAGTGCATACATTACATCAATTAGTTAAAACAAAATATAATCTTCGAATTAGAAAAAAGAAAATTAAAATCATGATTCATAATGGGAAATAGCCCAACCGCACCAAAATAGTAATAGAAAATGCTCCACTTCACCAAGTGTACAGCCTCAAACTTTTACGATACAACATAAGCTATGATATAGACAAGGATGTTGTAAAGGTTAACAAATATCAGCCAATGGGTTAAATTATCAACAAATCATTCCAAAACACAATACGGAAGGAAATAAAATCTAACTGTTATAAAACCATGGTTACATCTGTATTGCTAGATTAAAATGAGTAATAAATCCTTAAAAACACAAAAATTAAATACAAAAAGATGATTTGAAAATTGAAACAAAATTTAGAGGTACCTATTACCAGGGAAGACCATAAAGAAATGAAGATTTTAGAATCAGTTAGATATTTTCAAGCATAGAGACAAAATCGGATGTGTTCCATTCACATGACTTTCTCTACATATCTGTAACAAGTTATTGTTAATAAGCCTATTCTTCTATCCACTTCATACTAAACACCAGCTGAAACGGGGTTATTACATATTTCCTTATAAGTAGAAGGGAAATAAGTAGAACTAGACCAAACTGATACATTTTTAAAATATGGTTGCTATGGGATTGAAATCCGTTTCTTTGCGTGGCCAGGAGTTGAGAAGTCCCCTTATGAGAAAACATTTAAATATTTTGAAACTGAAACAAATAGCAAAGGAAAATCTGGAAAAATTAATCTAAGAATTTGGAATAAAATAACAAATGTGTAAGATATTATTATGGTAAATTGAAATGTATATCTAAAATATGCGGATAATAGCCTCTTAAAATTCTGTGCATGAATGATTTTTTCATAACTGGTAAAACCTTAAGAGACACAGAAAGTATTGCTTCAAAAAATGTAGATCTTATTAAGCACACATTTTATGTCAAATACATATTTTTGCGGAGTAAACCGTTACCGAAATATTCCTAGTTACTGGTTTCAATTTTAAAATACCTATATTACTTCTCAAATGTAAATTTTTAATTTTTCTCTCTCTCTCTCTCTCTCTCTCTCTCTCCTCTCTTGGTGATGCAAGGGTCGGATATTCAAAGTTATCACTTATACCTTCAAAGAAGCATGCGTTCTCTAACTGTTTATCTTGTTGAAGAAGAATTTGAGAAATTATAATTTGTTGAGGAATGGGTAGAAAATTAATGTAAATATAAGACAGATTTTAAATAGAGAGATGGTAAAATTGGTGAGTTTAATTGCTCAAGTCTGAAAATTTAGAAACAACATGCGTCGATTTAATGTGGCCAACTTTGCCTTACCATTTCTTCTAGACTATTCCTTTCAGTATTTTATTTTATTTCAGAGGATTGTGGACTGCACACACACACACACTTATTAAATACTACATAAAGGAATGAAATCTCCAGAAATCAAATTAGCAAAACTGTAGATTCACTGGATTAATCCAACCGCTAAACTGATTAATTTAAATCCCAGACTAACCGACTAATATGCTCTAATCGATTAATCGAACCGCTGTCCACGAGGTACAAAACCTGCGTGTTCATTATTATTTTACATTTAGGTTACTAGCCGAGTTAGCGTATGTCTAATAGGTTATCAAAGTAAGCAGATATTGAGAACCTTTCCTCACCTTCAGCGAATAGCCTATTGTTTGCGAACCGTTACAAAACACAGTGAAATGACATAATGTCTAGAAGTGTGGAAATTTTTTGAGGGGGCTGATGTTAAGAATTATATAGGTAGATACCACCAATTGCTAGAAATGTGCCAATTTGTGTGACATTGTTATTTCTTATTGGTTTTTTGTGAAAGTCAGTTCAAACATGGTTTATGAACCTTTGGGTGGAAAACTCCTTGTGTGAGAATGTTCTGTGATGCTGGAAATATTATTTCTAAGAGAGGAGCTGCAATTTGTTTTGATGATGTAAGCTCACTATCTCAACATTCTGGAGCAAATTGATGTAAGAAACTGTCTCTTCACTTTTTCAAGCCTTTGTGTATTTAACATTTTAATACTAAATAATATTAAAGATATGAAATCATGAGTTTTTTATTTATTTGTCATTACTTGTAGGGCACCAAATATAATTAAGTATAAGTTAAAACAGCTATGTTATAAACATTTTTGTTTATAAGATATAGAATGACATATTTGATCAGAAACTAATGTTACAAAGCCTGCAGTGAAACGAGTACATTTTATTTATTGTAACAAATACAACCATCTGATAGCACATATAAGGTTATTTTTCCATATAGTCTCCATATCGGTCGAGACACTTACCCCTTTGTGGAATGAGTTTCAATATTCCTTACTAGGATAAATCCTGTTCTTGTCGTGAAGTGCTATGCCTCCTCACCTGAAGTGAATCTCGGCCTCCTGAATATTGCTTCAAGTGAGAAAAAAGTGAAAGTCACATGGAGTAGGTGGGTAGTTTATGATATCCCAGCGAAATTGCTTCAACAGCTTGGTGGTGTTCTTGAATGTATGAGGTTGCGCGTTGTCGAGAAGAAAAAATATGACGCCCTTTGGAAGAGTCCTGGTCGTTTGCTTTGCGCAATCGTGGTAAGAGTATCGGTCAGCGGTCACTGTATGCCCTCTTTCCAAAAACTCCACGAGTATGACACCGCTGTCCCAAAATATTGTGATCATCTCCTTCCCTCTAGATGATGTCACCTTAAACTTCTTTGTCTTTGAAAAAAGGGGCGTTTTCACTCCACTGACGAGCTTACTGCTGGGGGTATAGTGGTGCATCCATGTTTCGTACCCATGACAATGCGATGAAGGAAACTATTCCCTTCCGTGAAGAACCGTTGCAAAAGTAGTGCAGTTGCCCCCACGCGCTCCTCCTTGTGTTGGTTGGACAAACTTCGTGGAAGACTTCGGGAGCTAACTTTCCGGTACTGCTGAATATGATGAACGATATAATGAATGCATCCAAAGAATATTCCCAGTTCTACCGCCATATATTGTAAGGTGATCCTCCTGTTGCACTGAATCGGCTCTTCCAGGCGAGCTGTGTTCAATTTTGTGGACGCCGTGCTGAGTGCTCTCTACCGGCCGAAAACTTTCGACGCCGTTCTGCGACAGGCTGGCGATACATTAGTCTCTCCATAAACCTATCAGCTGCAGTTACATGTTTCGCACACAGAAATCGAATTACTGAGTGGTTTTCTTCGGAAGAACAGTTTTCCAAATGAGTCGCCATTTGTGTTTGCCTTGCAGTAGCACTATAGGTGGTAGAAGGCTGAAATTCTGCACAGTTGCTAACCGCAGACTACTGCGTTCGCTGAGAAACCCGAAATATCAAGAATATGGCCCTTGTAACTTTTGTTTCTGATCATCACTCGTATATATAATGAAGGGAATGTAGTAATTATACTGTGTGAGCACAATTTAACCCTATTTAAAACTCTTAAAAGAAGTACCAAGTATACAATAAGAAAATTCGTCCAATTAATCGATTAAAGCCGTTTGGTTAACCCATTAAAATGTTTCGTCGATCAAAAGCTCTAATAATTAGTAGACAGTTACTTTGGATATTTAATCTACACATTCAGTTATCAAACGTTGCACATGGAGTTTAAAAGAACATTCAAACATTTAAAATTCTAAAAGTATTTGGTTTATATAGGCAGATGGTGTTTTCCTGCCTTAAAAACGCCTGTGAACATTGCAAAATATCTGAAAATATATACCGCTTGTTGCATTAATAACATTTACTGATTGAAGAGACATGTGTAGACTCTAAAAGCAAAAATTAGCAGCTAATAAGAAGATAATAAGTGCAGTTTTGAGGTCTAAAATCATCTATATATCCTAAAAAGCAATGTATTTTCTTTATATTTCTTTCAGTACTCATTATTGTTCTAATTTCGCTTAGAGTGCTAATACTTTTCAATTTATTCCAAAATTTTAGGAAAATAAATGTTTAAAACTGCAGATAACAAGGTACACGTTTTTACCATTTTTACCAATTAAAGGCAAGAATTATATAGTTTTAATCTGCTTCCTAAACCAATAATTAATCTAGTATTATAAAATCAGCCTAACTTCATACTAGCCTCTCCCTGTAGTAAAATTATTTAAGCCATCGCTGGTGTAACTAATGACATATATATAAAACATATTAATCCAGTATGTATATATGATGCGTTCCTTAAAATCAGAGTTTTGCTCCAGTAGATTACACTCCTTAGATGTATTGCAAAAGTTTCTGGAAATATACAGACTGTTATGGGTTAAGTGAAGATCTTTTAACTGATAATTAAGAACTGTGTAAGAATGAACAACGTTATATCAACATTTGCTCCATTTTAGACATATAATTTTACTTATTAGTAGCGTTTTCAAGTTGGTTTATAGATATATGTGTTTATTCTGCGAGACCACGGGTCGGAAGGCGTATGCTTAAGTGAGCAGACCTTGCTATAACGAATGCTGATCGGAACCGAGTTTTACTGCTTTCTGCAAAGTCAATGACCTCGCAAGCTCTTGGCCCGCAGATCACGTATTGAGATGTAAAATCGTGAAAGCAAAATGGATAGCCTGCACTGACAGGAGTTATTAATTTCACCGCACAGTTAAGATCATTTAAAAATTATGTGATTGCTTTGTGGGAAAGCTGATAGTCCAAGACAAAAAGACCACTTTCGTATAGAAAGAGGCATTTATCGAAATATCCATGGATATTATTATCCGAGTATCAGTATTTATCATGCGTTCCTAAATATGAGTTTTTCTCTTGTAGATTATATTCCCTAGATGTGTAATAAACTATTCTGGAAATAAATAACCTAAAATGTCCGAACTTTAACTTCGTCCATTTTTACTTGTATGTAACAATTTAAAAATATATTTGCGTAATTATATGCTCTTAGGATCTCTAAAGTTACTTATGTCATATTAGAGTTCAAGCTAGAAAATGTGTCTGTTAAGTATTGTTGCTGCTGCAATTGTTGGTTTTAATAACACTGAACAAAGAAACAAATAATGACAAAAGTTTAAACTATGAAGTTTCTATGTTATTATGTACGCTGTGTTCGAAAATACATTTCATTTTTTCATATCACGTAAGGTTTTTATTCAGTGATGCAATTCCATTTTGTTTCTAACACTCGCCGGGCCGTCACTCCAGGTGCGGTCTAACTACATGTAAACATAAGATAACACATAAGGTCGACGCTAGTGGAAGTTATCGGATGACTTATTTCCTGTTTACATTATTTATCAAATATATGCTAATTTTGTGATTGTGAATAACGATGTAAAGTGCGTTAAACAGACCTTTAGTTTATACAACTCATTTTACAGCAACAATGTCGCGCCATGTGTAAATTCTCCGAACGTATTTTGTTATGTGTGTGGTGAATTCACTACAAACTCTCAAAGATAAAATATTATTCCTACGACTAAGAAAGCATATGAATTGTACTTTAACTCTAAAGTAGATAAGGACAAAAGTTTTGCTCCTAAATATTGTTGTAGCGGATGTTCTCGTAATTTGAGAGGCTGGTTAAATGGCACTCGCCATTCGCGGTTTGCTGTTTCTATGATACGGATAGAACAGAAGGACCATCTTTTAGACTGTGACTTCTGTTTAGTCAAAATTTATAGTTTCTCCTCGTAAAGTAAACAGAGTATGAGCTATCCAGATTTGCCCTCCGCACGAAGGCCTATTAGGCATATCGATTCATTTCCTATTCCAACGCCACCTGAAAAAATTACCCCACAAGTGGAAGGATCGAGTTCTTCCCTGAGGCTAAGCCCACTACTTCACTCCCGACTGTGATTCTGATTCTGAATTCGTGAAATCCAAAAATCCCGTCTAATTTCACAAACAATGCAAAATGATCTTGAAAGAGCTTTAAATCACACACAAGCCCAGTCTGATTTGTTAGGAATAGAATCTCCTACAACCTGGTACCAAAGTATCAATTTATCGAAAGCGTCAACAAGTCTAAAGGTGTATTGCTACACAACGGTGATATTTACCCCTTCGGTACCTGCGACTTATGGCGCAAATAAGAAAGTAGCATACGAAAACATGGATATCCTCCTAAAAGCAGTATGTTGTAATGAATAAAAATGACAAATATGTGAGGATCTAAAAATTATTAGTCTATTAACCGGATTGCAACGAAATATTGTTGTTTTATGTGTGTGTGAAACTTTCGGGTCAGAGTTAATCATTACAGGGTAAAGAAGTTTAATACAAGGCGAGAAAAATGTAAAATTTCACCATTCTCAGAGAATGTTATTACTATCACTCCATATAAGGCTGGACTCTATGAAGAATTTTGTTAAAGCAATGGACAAAAATGGGAATGGTCTTCAGTATTTAAGAGACAAATTTCCCAGGTTAAGTGAAGGAAAATTAAAAAAGGGCATTTTCGTTGATCTTCAAATCCGGGAACTCCAGCAGGAAGTTCAAGGAAGAACTCACTGAAACAGAAAAATAGTGTGGGGTTCGTTCAAAGACATGTGCTCAAAATTCCTGAGAAATTACAGGGTAGATAACTATATCGAAGTTGTGGAGATTTTGTTAAGCGCATATGAGGTATTGGGATGCAATATGTTCCTTAAAATTAATTTCCTGCACTCCCATCTTAATTTCTCTCCACCAAACCTGGGAATGGTGAGCGGCGAGCAAGGAGAAACATTGCATATGTAAATATCCCAAATGGTAAGGCGATATGCAGGAAAATTGACTCTTAACATGCTTGCTGACCATTGTTGATTTCTTGTCTCTGGGCCTAGCCGCAAAGAAAGTCTTCTAGAAAAAAACATTTTAAATTGTAAGTTTTTAAATTATTTTAAAAGTTATTTGCATGTAATTTTTTTATTTTTTTATTCTTTAGTTTCTAAAACTATTTGACATTTTATCAGTAATCACTAATTCTTTTCACTAAAAGGTACTTTTGAATGCTGAAAGTAGTAAGTAATATTTTGAGTCTGTAAATATATTTATGAAAAAATATTAAAGTTGGTTGCCAAATAAAACGTTACTAGATAGGGAATATCTGACTTCAAACTCGAATTTAGTAGACCCGAATTAGTAGAAATTACAATTTTTTATTTCATGCATGAAAAAAGATAACACTTTATTGTACAGTGTAATATTGATTTTGGAAGTACTATAGCCAGTTTTAATTCTATGGACATACGTTTTAGTTTCCCTACTTAATTACAAAGTATATAGGTAGAGAAAATATTGTCTTACAAACAAAAACTCTATTCTGAGATTTTCACGTTTTAGGATCCCCTGTATCCTAAAAAGGATTTTTATAAATGTTGTATGTGGGAGTCTGTACAGTGACCGCGTTGTGGCCGAGTGGTTAGACCATTACCACTCACCTAGTTGGCCCGGGTTGGATCCCAAGTGGCTATATGTGGAATTTGTGGTGGACAGATGAGGCGCAGGGGCGGATTTTCACCGGGTTCTAGGTTTCCCCGGCCATCATATTTCACCAGTGCTGATCTTCATTCTATGTCTCACCAATGTCATCACCTGCGGTGCCATTTGCATTAAAAGCTGGGTGCTGTACACTATTATAAATGAGTCTGTGTGCGTGTGGTGTCTGTGAACAACATAAAAAAAAATCCAAAAGTCAATTAAAGACCAAATTTGATAATTAAGTTATTTTGAATTTTGTGGAAATAGCTGTGAAGATGTCCTTATTCTGCATTTCATAAGTGACAAACCGCAAGATACATCCAAAGCTTACTAACAGAATGTGTAAATCTTGTTAAAACACAAAATTTATGTAATTAATATTTTTGTGGGGTTAACTATCGGTGATATTTCTTGTAATTGTTTTAAATCTTCTAATATTTACCACTTTTCTTAAATGGTAAGTCGTTATTCACTTTTTCATCCTATTTTCTCCTTTACAAAGGAGAGGAGGGGAACTACAATAGCATTAGATAGTGGCCGTTTTTAAAAGAGTTGGCTTTGGCCTAAATATTCTTGTATTTCCCTATTATTTAGAAGAAACTGAGTAAGAAAGCATTTGTGCTAATGTTTATCTCTATTAGCTAGAAGCAGAGAGAAGGATACGCTTTTATAGTAATGTTTGTTTTAGAATAGGTAGTGTAAGTCATGAGCATGGAAGACGTTAGATATTTTAATAATTAACTGGACCAACCAATAACAATTAACCAAAAGTCTTGAAAATGCTAATTATTCGATTTTCAAGCATTAATATAACAGGGTCCTTTTAGATTAATATGCCAAGCCACATGCAATTTAAACACTTGTCACGTCACCTTTTAAATTGAAGTTTTAAGGCTAACAAATGACTACTATACTACAAGACGTGTTTCTCTAACTACATTTTCCAACGTACGCAAATGTTTAAAATGCTTCTTGCGGTGCATTTTCAACCAATCAGTTTGATTTTTCCGCCATAGATCTTCAATATTATATTAAATAAGAATTTATAAGTGAGTTAAATTTATGATATGTTTATATAAAGGGAATTAATTACTCCACAAAAATAATAAAAAAAGTATAAACGAATAACTTACCATACATTTCCTGTAATAGTATTTAATTAATTTGAAACACATCCAATGATTTTAAAGTAGTATTCCTGGAATATAAATACCACGTTTTGTTTATAACTTCAGTTTTTGAAAACTGAAATGCGGGGAGATTTTTTGTTACAAAAGTTACGAAAAACAAAAATATGACCTCTCAAAAACTACTTGAAATGTTTGTCTCAAAAGCTCAGAATTAGTTACAATAGCAATAATGGTGGTAAAATAAATGAACTAATTGCTTAAGAAACATTGAATTTGAAATTTTCACATGTTGATCCCATTAACACAGCTTCCACTTTTATACATTTTATTGCAGTTTTATTAGATCTATTTAGTTTTATTAGAGAATTCCTTCATTAGATTAAAACTGGCTGAATATTATAAACAAAGAAAACACCAAGACTATATATATCAATTTAGAAATAACCTGGTTATATAGATGGCTATTTTACAATTTTACTCTATTCAAGGTTTGCATTTACTTTTTTTTTTATTTTTAGCAGCTGCTTCTTTTCAACTTTTAGACAGGTGTTACAGATGTAAACAGTGGAGAGCGCATCAATACAGTTAATTTAGGTGAATACTTACTATCCCCAAACTCCAAGTTTTAATGATCTGTTTCACATCTCAGTTATATAACAGCGTTTTCTGGAAGTTTTCGTTACATTTTTCATCTTGTGGTTTATATTAAAGAAAAATGTTTAGAAATCTCGCTTATTTGTATGAAAGAAATGTATCAACGCTTTTATACTTTTTGTAATATAGCTTTAAAGGGCTGTTTTTTTTTTTTTTACGTTTTCAATATACTTTTTGAAATATATTTTGCCTCTCTTCAGCCAGTTTTAATTACATAGTGTAGATCAAAAGGTCTGCTATGCATAATTTTAGATTCCCAAAGCCACGTAAAAATGATTTGTTATTGAATTTAAACGCATAAGTATGCATTAGAATTTTCTTCTAATATATGTATACATAAATACTTTTGCAAAGTTTAGAGACAGGCTCTTTAAGTCAAAACAAGAAAAATGTTGTTATAAGCACAGTCATGTCCCAAAACCCTTCATTCTAAATTTATTGAGATTTAAAGTGCTATTAATCAAAACATTTTAAAGTACAACATTATTCAATTTTGACGTTTTCAGCATTTAGGAGGTTCTCCACAAAAACACGACTTATAATAAATGATCCAAATGTTCACCCCTCTTGCGTCTATACGCGGATGCATTCGTCGAAGCAAGGAATGTCAAATACTACCAGTCGCAGGCTTCCATGACATGTAGATTCAGAGATTTTCCATCTAGGATGTCTGCTGCATAAGCCAATGGTGCCTCCAAAAGATAAAAGTCCAAAGGATTGAGATTGGGGAAACGTGCAGTCCATAGAATGGTCCCCCCTCTACATATCTATTTGTCATGCTAGATACCAGTCAGTGCATCTCGAACAATGAGATTAAAATGGGCTAGGACATCAGGCATAAACCACATGTTTCTTCTTATTTGCAGAGACACATTTTCTAATGAGTCTGTGCGAGTGTTCTGAAAGAAATCCCTGTAGACAGCACATGTAAGGCGTGCTGGGGGAATGTATTACACGTGTTATTAATGATAAATGTTAACAAACAGCCATTGCAACACAAGGACAGGATAAAATGGGTCAATGAAGCTATTAGGTTGGATCCGAAAAGCTGTTAAGCTGAGTTTCATCAAAAAATTAATAATGAGAAAAAAGCGTGTTTTAGAGCATGTGTGTGTAAGAACCTATTTTGCTGTTTCGATGTCAGGAATCTATCCCCAACTGTTGTAAAAGTATTTTCTAATCATCCTCTATATATAATTAATCTATATGGTATATTATTCTCATATTAGGGTTATCATCGATTTGAATCTCGTTTGCATGAATTAACCGAAAATTCTTCTCCGTGATTATTTTATGCGAGAGGACGAATATCTAGTAATTCTAAGCGTTGAAGGCCGCAGGTTTATTGTAGCATCATAGGATTTAGTTTCCTTTACTCACTGTCTAAAATCTATTCAATTCAAGGACAATACATTAATATAACGGATGTAATTGTTTACATTTACACTAATGTCTTAGCTCAAAATGCTAACAGCTATTCTTCTTAAAGCGTATTGTTCTGTCTGCCCATATGTGCAATGTGCATAGTAGGTAGAGAAGGTATTGCATTTTATTAGAAAGTTCATCAGATATACATTTTTTCAATTGAAATAGCAATAGGAAAAAAAATGAGAGCTAGTGTGCCTGTGTGCCTATTTGTATGTGAATGGCATAACTGAGAAATGAAAAGTCAGCTTTGGTTTTTAAGTTCAGTTTCTTCCAAGGATACGACACGAAAATTATCAGAAATATTGGCTCCAACCCAAAATACCCCTTAGATGGAAGTTGAATATTGCATTCAACTGTGATTCACGATCATTCTGAGCTAACATTATAGTAAATAAATGCTGCCATAATACAGTAATAAAACTTTTACAAGTTGGAGCTAATTTGGTCTTTAATCCGCTACTTTGACCCAACTTTGGAAAATATATTATTTTATAGATACCTATTCGAATATCCTATGCTAAGTTCAATGTGTAAATCGGAATTATTGCGCTCATATGAGCAGCATCATAAATGCCAGTATCTTAAAAAAAACTGAATTTCCCTAATTTTCAGTCCGATATTGCATACATACACACATACATTGTATTTTTAAGATTACGATGTTCATAATGTTGAGTTGTATTAATTGATTGTCGCTCGGTCCGGGGTCACGAACTTGGGATTCAGATTCGGGGCACGTAGAGTATAAAAATGACGTGATAGAATAAACGTGGTTTCTACAGCCCGCCCGTTTTGAAATGTGTTGCACTATCTAGCATTGCTTACTGCCTGGTCTCGTGTAGTTTCTGTTAGTAGATAAAGCAGTGAACACTGAAAGAGAGCACAGATGGATAAGCATTGAAAATCGAATAGTTTAGGCATTTAACTCTGAACAAACTTGTGGATTCAACATATTTTGAGCGACAAGCCTTTTCTTTGGATACAATAAACATGTATGTTATAATTCACTGCAATAAATTCTGAGTGAGTTTGGTTGATTTAGTTCATTGTTTTTTCAAAATTCTGAACTTTTTTATTCTGAATTTTCTGTATCAAGTTTTATAGTTTTATTTGTTAATCTACCGATCACAATATGAAATAAATGTTTGTGTTACTTTATGAATTACAAGGATGCATATAATGTCAATACATTTAAGGAGATACTTTTGAAACATATTATACCTCATCGAGTGCATGTTTACGCTACACACCTCTCCCCACTGCCCTCTCTTTAAACCACCGACTGCTCTGTGCGTTCGCAACTTGGCGCTTCGAATCCAAAATTAAAATAATCCCAAAATTAATAGATTTCTCCAAATGTTGAGCTCCTCTATATAATATGGAAGAAATAAATATAATTTCCACATTGGATACAATGTTAAAATTTGAAAGGTAATTTAACAAACAAAAATTCTGATGTTACACAAACATCAAAAGATTATTTTTTTTATCAACGACATGCTAGTCAAGGTAAAGGTACAGGTTGATACATAGTTCAACATATTTTTAATAAATGTTGATTTTTGCGGTTGATGAGGGATAGATTAAGTAAAGAAATTGTCTTCTTACTTGCTTCCTTGTAAGTATATAGGGAGATAAGCTAATGCACTGGGCTAAATCATTTGTTCAATCTCTTAAAAGCAGTAAAACAGGAGAGAGGAAACGAAACATCACTTCCCGTTTGAGAAAAGTTTAAGTCATTTACAATTGAAACCAATAACAAAGCAATATCTCAGAAACGGTCAGCTCTACATAAAAAACGTATATGACATAAATTATATGTTTTAACGAGATCTTCGTTTTCGGTGAGTATTGTCTATCTCTTCCAGTTTAACCGTTATGCAACATTCTGTAAAACTCATTCAGAATAAAGAAGTCTTCAGAGACTATTCTCAGAAAATTCAAAATGTAGAATGCATTTTATTTGGATGTAAATAACTGAAACATACGGTATTGTAATAAAAAACGTTATAGTCATTTTTGAGAAAATAAAATGTTCAAGCATGTCCCATGTAAAAGGTAGTTTGTGGTGAGGGGTTTTCTTGAAGGTCTTTGTGTCCCATTCTTGGAAGAGACGAAAAATAAATAATAAGTTTGGTATTTAATTTTTTTTTTTTAGCTATGCTGTCCAGACACACACGGAACTTCTTCTAAAAATGCTTTTTTTTTTTGGATTCAGGTGGATCCAAAACATGTATTTCCAGTTAAATCTCAGTGTCGAATTTTTGGGGTGCATTACAATACTTTCTCTCTACACTATATATATAGTACGTGTTATGGAGTTTATTGCTTTCTCTAGCACCCATGTACAATGTACATAGTAGATAGAACAGGTGTTGTATTCCAAAAAAAATTCTATACCGATATTTTACTCGAAATACGTTTTTAGTATCCTAAATCCAGAAAAGTATTTTTAGAAAAAGGTCCGTGGAAATGCTATCCACAGACACACAGGGCCTTTTTATAAAAATGCTTACTTCGGGCCTAGAGAAGCTCAAAACTTGTGTTTTCCGGTGAAATCTCGACATTGGATTTTTGGGTGGAATACAATACCTTCTCTATTCACTGTGCATTGTAGAGATAGGGCTAGAGAAAGTAAAAACCAAATAAAAAAAAATGCTACTGCTGTATGTAGTACATGAACAAAACGGATACAACACTGCGCTCCATTTGCAAGGAAGCAGTATGGCGGCGCGTGTTGAAATCGACTAGTCACGCCTGGTTCGCTCTGCCGACCCGGTCACGTAGACAGAATTAAGAACTAAGGCTAGGGACATGTTATTCAGGGAATCGCCGCAGGCTAGCGGAGCAGGTGGATGGAGAGTCGCCTTCAGGGTCTACTGAAGGTATGCCTAATTGGTGGAGCTACTCCAGGAGGGATCAGCAAACAAAGAAAAGAGGAAGCTAAGTAGGCTGCGTCACAGTTAGTCTTAATGGGGAGAAAATAACAGTTTCACAAGTTGGGGGATGACATAGAGATGTTTGTTTTGATTGCTGAATAATCTCTTTTTGCATCTTGAGTCCTCTTTCGTCATAAAATATGCAACATGCCCCTGACAGTCTTAGATCTCAATACGAATCTTGGTTAGGATAAGTTGATTAAGTGCTGATACATTCTATACTACAAATAATAACTAGAGGAAGTATTGTATTCCAGCCAAAAAATTGATACTGATTTCACCCAAATTTGGTCATGATGATATGTTAGAAGGCATAAGTTGATCTACCAAAGCATTATTGGACATGTTAGTTAAAGAATAAATCTTTTAAAGGTAGATTCAGACGAAACCTTTAACAATTACTTTAAATTCAATTAAATATGTTGATTATTATTGGAACTCGTTCAGTTGAAGATCTATGTATATATTTAATAGGTCAAATTCTCACTGTTTTATATTTGCCCTATTACATTATTTATTTTTCGCCTGCGGTGCCTCAGTAGCCCCGGTCCCCAAGGCTGCGTTGGCTAAAGTGCCTCGCTTTGGTGCTTCGTGGCGCAGGGGCTCGTGGGTTCGAGTTCCGCGTTGAGATTGGTGTTTGTGTGTTTATAAATGTGTACATATGTGTGCATTAGAAGCGAAAAAAGAAAAACGGTAATCAAACAGAAAAACCGAAGAAACTTTGGAAAAAAACAAAACAAATAACAAAAAGTAGTAAAAGCGGACGTTAAACACTATAAAAATATTTATTTTGAGACCCCTAAACCGAGAAACACATTTTAGAAAAAGGTACGTATGTGTGTATGCATGTGGTGGGTGTATCGAAATGACTGCTCAAAAACGAAATGTCTGGTAAATATCAAACATTGTATGTTTATGTAGCATCTTCCAAGGATGCGATAGCCCCAACCCAACTACCATTTACACAAAAGATGTTTTGAAATGTTCGATTTTCTCAAAAATGGTTCTAATTGTTTTGAGTAAAATATCGAGAAATAAAAATATTTCTATAACAAATACATTATTTGAGGGTAACCTATGAAGACCTCTTCATTTTAGACGACTTTGGCATAGCTGGTAGAGTCCTAAAAGACGTAGATCTTGTTAAAACACACAATTTATCTCACATACACATTCTTTTTGTGGATTTAACAATAACCAAGTTATTCCGTGTTATTAGTTTCAATTTTCGAATAATTAAATTGTTCTCAAACATTGATATTTCTGTTTCTTTTCTTTTACATCTGCCCATGCTAAGAGAACCGAATTTCAATCACATAGCAACCTGTTTTAAAGGATTTTATTACCGGTGTAGTGTAGTATATTTCCTTATTTCCCTGCTACGTGGTAAGACCATTTCTTCTGTATATCTTGACTAGTATGTATTACATAGCAGAATACAGTTTTGTAAGAACACCTTTCACAGAATAGGTAGAAAATATCATGTGAAAGAAACAAAGCAGATTTCTATAATAAGGCTAAATTATTTATGTATCTTTCTGTCTGTCTGTCCGTCTGTCTGTCTCTTTTCCTTTGAACACCGTAACTCAAAAAACGAAAAGTCGGTTAAATACCAAACTTAGTATTTGATTTCAGTATCTTTCAAGGTTAAGAGAAAAATGTTTACAAAAAAATTCCCTACCCAAACTACCTTCTAAATGGCGCATTTTTCGACATTGTCGATTTTATAAAAAATCTTGGGAATAACACCTGAAGTATTCTTCGTTAAGAATGACTTTTGTACAACTGGTAAAGCGTAAGAAATAGAGAGATAGACAAAAACTTACTGCACAAAAAGTTTAGATATCCTTAAAAGATACAATTTATGTTATATGTAGTTGTTTTTCTTTTTTTTTTTTTTTTTTTTTTTTTTTTTTTTTTTTAATTTTGGAGATGTTCGCTCTTGTAGTTTTAAAATACATTAAGCTTTTCTCAAATGATAAGTTCATTTCATAGAATTCTTCTATTTTACTCCTGAAAATAGAACGGAATTTAAATGTAAATCACATAACGACAGCTTTTAAAAGTTTTTACTAACGTATTAAAAAAGTGTATTTATTCCCTTGGTTTCTTTCCGTTTAACAGGAATTGAGTGATAAGATCATTTCGGATATTAGTTTTCTAGATTAGTTGATGTATATAAAGGAATATATCTTTAGTAAGAATATTTTGTTTGTATTATGTAAATTTATGAAAATGTCCCACGTGTGTCATAATTTGAGAAAATTGTTTGCACTATGAATCACAAAAAGATATATGAAAAGATCGGTTATATAAATAATGAGAAAATGTAAAAAAGCTTTTATAGTTCTATAAAAATACAATCTTTAAAGCTGTCATATTTTCATACAGAAATTATTTTTAAAAAGTATTAGTTATTATTTTGTCTAGTGGAATGTTATAGTGGATACTTCTACACATTCTGGGAAAATATTAAACAAAAACTAAGGCGACCGAACGAACATTTTGAAAGTGTAAAAAGTATACGAGCTGAGAAAAGTGCTGTTTTCGAAATTTTAATTGATTATGGTCAAAAATCATTCTCAGTATCCCTTAGTAAGTTAACAGTGCCTTGGGCATGGGTGTTTCTGTTTTGTAAATGTATATATGTGTGTATTAAAAGAAAAACAAAGGAGATGTTGGAAAAATATAAAAAAGGGAAACAGAGAAAAGGAATACAGCGCCGGAGTGCCGAAAAAATTCCGGAATCGTTTTAAAAAAGTACTAAAAAAACAAAAATACAAGAAATAAAACAACAAAACAAAAAACACAAAAGTACCAATCTTTAAATGGAAAAAGCTATGTGAAACTAAAGCATTAGATTTACTGTATTTACATCTCGGAGAGATAAGTTCAGGAAAGAATAACAGCAATAATTATTGACCAGGAGTCAGGAGCGTCGTAAAAATATTTAGCAGGTCGTTCGCAAGAAACCGCACGATGGAGAGGAAGGGTTGTTTTCTTGGGACATGGTATCGCGAGAGAAGATGATCCCACTCGTCTTCTGAGTCAGTGAACATGCTAGACGCTTCAGCTCCACTCCTTCATGCACATAAATGTTTGATTGCGCGCGCAACCCAAGGCCCAAGCTTTATTGCTTCTCGGTTTTTTATTTCTTTGAGAGGAATTCTCTTGCAGACGAACATCTCTCATCCGAAATTCTCCATCAGACAAGCTGAAGGTTCATCAGTTGCCTGGGGCTGCAATTGACTGAAGATGGCTATTCACTTGGAAGAGCAATGATAATTCTGAGGGGGACTAACGAGGAAACAAACAGGCGGTCCTTAAGATCTTTTGAAATGTTCTCTCACTCAAAGGAGACTCTACTTACTTTAAAAAATATCGGTCGACTTTATTGAGCTTTGTGTCTTTCTCGGAAACATCCATCAAGAACTTCTCAAGTGTTTTGAAGAGTTCTTATCGACCTGTGTTTGGTAATACTTCTGTTAGAGGGGAGTCGAAATGCCCTATCTTGCCAATAATAAAGTTTAACACTTTATCTCTGTAACTATTTAAGATCATGAGCTAAATATTTCAAGGTGTATTCAGCAATACCTTTACTGTTGATTGATGAAAAATAGAACATTTCTGTTGATTAGAAGGAAAGTTATAATTTTTTTAAAACAAAGCTCTTAAAAATTATGTCTTTTAAATTTAAAAAACAAACATTTAATCGAAACTTTTCGTTAAAATAAAGTCTATTTAGATGCAAACGTGTTTTAAAATTTCAGTTAAAAATTTTCGAGGAGCCTCTTTTTATTGGTTTCAGTTTTAAATATTTATACTTTTCTCATACGGGAATCTGTCAACTCCTGATCACGCAAATAATCAGTTCCATAGCAACCCAATTTTAAAACATTTGTTTTTCTGTTTAGCCTGGAGTATTCTCTTATTTCCCTTCTAGGTACAAGGACGCAAGTAATAAGACCGTTTCTGCTATGTTTATCTCGATTAGCTTGAAGTAGATAAAAAAATAAGTTTATTAATAATAATTTGTTACAGAGAAGAAGAGAAAGTCATGTGAATGAAACACATCTGATTTTTCTCAATGTCCTGTTCTATAATGCAATTGGTCCATCGATATTCCAATGCCTTTATTCCATCTTGAAAATGTGCGATTCTTTCGTGCTGCAAAATACTCGTCGGCTATCAGTTCATTTGAAGAGAATCTCCGTTCACTGATGAAACTTTTGAACTTAAGGAAAGAAATGGAATCTGACGGAGCCATATCAGGTGAATAAAGTGAGAGTGGCACAAATCGTACCTCATCTTGTCTTTTTGTTATGGCAACGACACATATGTGCAGGCGTGCAATGTCCTGATGAAAGATGACTTTTTCCTTTCTAAACGTTTCTTTTGTTGTAGTTGATCCAAGTGAATAGCACAGAATTCTCCGGTAATTATTTGGACATTAGGAAGATAATCCATCAGCAGAATATTTTTCTCATCCCAGAAAACTGATGCTATGACCTTACCGTCGACTTTGGAGGTGGAGAATCAGCATGCATCTCCTGTTTTGATTGTTGGTTTGTTTCTGGTGTACAGTAGACCATTATTTCATCTGTGGCCACGACCCAATGCAAAAAAATCTTGTGGGTTTTTCTGAAAACGCGCCAAACATTATACACACATTGTATTGTGTTAACAAGTGGAAAAATAAATAATGACTGAAGACAAGTGTTTAAAGCATACAACGGACCAAAAAATGTGCTAAAGTATCTCTTAAAACAATGGCGTATTTTATAATAGGGAATATCATGTTATTTGGAACAAATTATCTGTACGAATAAGAGCAAAAGGAGGATCCTTCCTGGAATGGCTGACCAGGACTGCCTAACCAAGCCACCTCTCGAAGAAGAGAGGTCCGTGCACCCAGAAGACGTTATGGGCTGATATTAATACTAACAATCGCGGCACCCATCTAGAAGATAAGATGTTCCTCAATCCTGAAAATCCTCCGAGACAATTTGGTGGAGTTTGGATGATGACACATCTTGGCCGACACTACGCGGAAATCTTCTAAGCTCTCCCAAACAAATTTGAATGGTTGGTCCACTTAGCAACAGTTGAATATGAAGGAGCAGAGTCTCCCAATGTGTTAAGCAAGTTGGCATGATTTTAATTTGCTTTCATACCTCTCTTTACAAAGTGATTTATAAGTTCTCAAATCTCGGTTTTCTCCGTCTTCAAAATGTCAAACATGGATACAGCAATAATAAGTCATTTGCAACACAGCTCACCACCCAAAGCACTGAAACGTCACCAGAGGAGTATACAAATCCCCCAAATTATTATACAGGCTGTTACAAAACGACACCAAACGAAGATAGCAGTCGATTAGCTTACACTTTGAGTTGTCCGAAACTTGATGTCGCAACTTTCAAACTCTTCTATTTAAAGTTTATGTGTGTTTAAAAATCGCACACATTTGGGATTAGGCAGCGAAGGAACATCGGTTGTCATACGCCACGTAAACAACCTCAGAACGCATTATACGAAACACATAACAAAACCCACATGCTACGTTGTCCATTACTAAGGTGACCTGTGCCGCGCCGGCGTATCTATCAAACCACCTCTACACCGCGCGACCAACCGGTATCTCTCTTGGAGTGGGCCAGGTACGTTCCATTTGGTCATATGATTTTCCGGCAGTTTTTGTATGTGCTGAATTTAGAGCTGAAAATTATATTCACGTATCGCGTACAGTATAACTAACACATCTTCGTTTGGTGTTGTTTTGAAACACCCAGTATATTTACCAATACTCTCAAATATTATTACTACTACAACCACTACTTCCTGTTAATAGAACTACAGTGAGCTATCTTACTACGCGCTGAAACAGGCACCAACAGATATTGAAAAAATTACTGGATCTTTATCTTGTTTCTAAAGATACTTATGTGTATTTTTTTTTTAAATCTAAGTTCTTAAGTTTGCAACAAATTGAATCGTTCAGTTTTATATACATGAAAATTCAAGATCTGATTCCCATGCTTTCCTATATATTTTTATTGTCATATGTTTTTGAAATTATACTCAGCACCAACTAGTTCACACTATCACCAGCCAAGACACCTCTCAGAATATACACTACAATATATTCTGCTAAGCAGTGTTGTTAAGTTGACATAAAAACAGATTAAAATATGTGCGCATCACCTTGATAGAAGTTATTGTTGTTTGTTGATAGCTTCATTCAGAGCAGAAACGGCGATTCACATTGTCGGAGTGGTGATAAAGTGAATTTCTTCATAAACATGCAACTCTTTTGTCACAGTGTTTATTTATTATTGCGAAACAACAGCTCGATGTTGAATGAATTCCCACAGTAATTTTCCCCACTACTACTCTTCCCCTATAGAGAATAATTTCCCCCACTCCATTTTGGGAGAAAATCTACTCACCCGGTAATCCGGACGTTACCTGTTAATTCGTAAAAGTTGGTTAATTGTTGCGTCGCACTAGAGATGAGCATTAATGGCGATTCCGAGAACTTATCCAACAACCCTCGTAGATAAATAGAAGACAACTTGAAAATTTTCTCTTGAATGACTATAAGTTGACATATATTATGGCAAAATAATCTGATGCTATAATATCAATAAAAGCTTTAGATCATTTGTTTAAGGCTTAAACGCTACATCAAATATCGGTGATTTAAGCTATGTAACGGCAGCATTTAATTAAGTGCGTTTAAAGCTAGCTTTATTAATTCTAATTGGCGACTGAGGTAAAAAGAAATTTGTGTCATTGTTGAACACTTAAACCAAGATGGTTCCGGTAGCAAATTAGATATAGTAATAGCGCTCTTTGCATTAAAGGCAATTAAAAGGTAAGTCTTACCACGTTTTCTGTGAAACGCACCTCCATTGTCTTTGGATGTCGATATCAACAAAATACTTTTTTCCACGTATAAGTTGGACAGTCTGAATGACAACTATGAAAAGCGAAAATGTCATGACATATGTTGCTGTTTGGTAACGTCATATTCATAAATGAATCTATTAATGATATTCATTTTAAATCTTATGTGTTCTCTTCACATGACTTTCTCTATCTATTCAGTAACAAACTACTGTTACAAAGGCTCTTCTTGAATCTATCATGCTAATCACGATATTCATTAGTAGAAATTGTCTTATTACTAAGTTTATTATAAGTATAAGGGAAATAAGGGAATACACTTGGCTATAGCTAGTCAAATCTTTTAAAAGCTGGTTAATGTGAAATTGAAATTTGGTTCTGTTTGCATGGTCAGGAGTTAAACAAAAGACAAAGGATTAAAAACTCAAATCTGAGAAAGTTTTAGTATTTTAAAATTAAAATCGATAACAAGGAATATCTCGGAAATCGTTAACTGTATAAAAAATCTGATGTTTCACAGACAAACTATTCTTACAAAAAACTGTTGTTTTATTTACATCATTCTAATTGACATAAAAATTAGCAGAATTATTGCTCTTATTACTAGCTTCCATGTGAGCAGAAGGGAAATAAGGGAACAGACTTGGCTAAAGCGATAGTTAAAGCTTTTAAAAGCTGTCACTATAAGAAACAATTTCAGTTAGTTTAGCCCTGTATTGCCAGCAGTAAAAAAGAGAGATGAAACAAAACTGACTTCCGTTTGAGAAAGTTGTGTAATTTAAAATTAAAACCAATATTTAACCAATATTTTGGAAACGGTCAGCTCTACAAAAATGTATTTGACATAAATTGCTTTAATGCGGTCTATATTTTTGTTTAGTAAGTTTTTGTCTACCTTCCAGTTTGAAAAAAAAAATCATACAGAATGAAGAGGTTTCAGAGGCTATTCATATACAATTCAAGATATACATTTCCTTTGCATGAAAATATCTTAAACAAATGAAATTTTAATCAAAACCGTTGCAGCAATTTTTGAGGAAATCAAAACCTTCTAAAATAGTACCATGTAAAGGATAGTTGAGACTGGAAGATTTTTCTTCAAAATCTTCGTGGCTCATCCTTGAAAGATGCTGGTATTAAATAGACTTTGCATTTTTGAGCTAAGTTATCCAAAGAAAGACACACACACACAGACACACGTGTTCCTAAAAATGTATATTTTCATTTCAGGAGCTCTCAAATCAGGTATATCAGGTGAAATATCGGTACGGAATTTTTGGGTGGAATACAATATCTCCTGTATAAACTAGTTTCACTATAAATGTGTGCTAGAGAAAGTAAAATGTATTACATAAATTTTATTTTAAATAATAACCCATGTACTCTTCCATCAGTTATAAACTGATAGCATGCATGTTAAAACTATGGTCTACTTTCAGCTTTTACTACTAGTACATGCCAGTAAAATTTATTCTATGATACTGGATTGCAGTGGTAATCATCGACGGTGCCTTCAACATAGAACATGCACCACAAATCAGATAACATACGGAGCACTGCACTCTGCTATAAATCTGTTCTAGGTCTGTGACATAGTGACACAGTCCCGTATAAACGTACCTGAAACTTAGGTCAACAACATTGCTGGAATTTCGGGATGTTTTGTTTTGGTATAGAAGGTATTGCAATCCATCCAGAAATTTGATACCGAGATTTAACCGGAAGTACATGTATTAGTGTTCCCTGTAAAAATAATTTAAAAAAATGTGTAAGTGTTTGTGTGTGTATGTTTGTTTGACTGTGAACACGATAACTCAAAAATGAAAAGTCAGTAAAATACCAAACTAGATATTTAAGTTTTAGAGTCTTTCAAGGATGCAACACAAAGATTTTGAAGGCCATTTTTCCATCCCAAACAATCCTTTACATAAAAGAAATTTTGAAAATGTTGATATTCTCAAAAATAGCTCTATCAATTTTGATGAAAGTACCACATATTAAATATATTAACGTAAAAATAAAATGCACCTATAGTTTGAGTATTCTGGAAATAGCCACTTAAGAACTCTTCAATGTGGACACATTTTTCTGAATTTCGCTTAAATGGAGATCGTAAAAGGTAGAGAAAATCATGCTGAACTAAAGAATTTAGATCTTGTTAAAATACACAAAAACAAAAAATGCCATATATATTTTTAGTGGAATTGACCATTTCCGAGATATTCCAGTTATTGATTTCAGTTTTAAAATACTTTAAACTTTTCTCGTAAGGGAATTTGCCAACTCCCGGTCATCCAAAGAAGTGGATTTCAATTACATAGCAATCAGTATTTAAAAGATTTAATTATCATGTTAGCCTAATTTATTACCTTATTTGGCGTCTACTTAGAAGGAAGCAAGAATAAGACCACTTTTGCTAGTGTTTATCTTGAATTTTGTTCTATAAAAACATAGTTCCGGAGTCTTGTCTGTATTCCTTTTTCTTATTTTTGCCTTTTTTCCCCACTTTGCCTACATTTCCTTTATTTGGTTACTGATGTCGTTTTAACTTTGAATACACGCTATATATATGTGTATAATATATATACACACACACATTTCCTAACATAAAAACAGCCAGGCCCAAGGTGAGACCCGAACCCACGATCCCCTGCGACACGAAGCAACAAAGCTAGGCATTCTAGTGAGTGCGGCCATGAGAACCGGCACGATTGGCGACAAGTTAGAATAGGCTTTTCATGGATAGTTTTGAAACAGAGATGTAGAGAAAGTCATGTGAATAAACACATCATATTTTTTAAATCATTTATTGTTTCTCAATTTGCCGTACTACATGTTTGGTTTGCTTTTATATGCTATTGATTTTTTTATTAATTTTTGAAACAAATACTATTATTAATGAATGCATTTGTGAAATCTGGAAAATCTGCAGTATATAAGATATCCTATCGAAGTATATACCAGTTACTATACACTATATTAAAAATAGCGATAACTTTTCCATGTATCAAAATTATAGCTTACATGATTATTTAAATAATGCCTGTTGTTAAAATTAATTTTTCTAATAACAATGAGCCACATAATGTATTTTTGAAAATATTGAATCATACAATATATGAGTTTGCAAACAGGTATTTCATATTACAGTTTTATATTGGGCCTAATTACGGTAGAAAATGTATTACTTCTTGTATTCTCCAAAACTGCTGACTTTTAAAATGTAATAATTTATTTCTCAAAATTGGAGCATTATTTCGAAAAAGTATGAGAATTTTTAAGATATATTTTTAGAGTTATTATAGCATTTTTAAGTAAATTAATGGAAAATTGCACCATAGGAATATTTGATTATAAAAAAGTGTTGGGAAAATGTTTGCGAGAAACTAAGTTTTCCAAAGAAACTAAGCAAGCATTTTCCCAGTTATAGCTTCAGTACACCAAGTGGAAAAACGATATATTTTCTGAAAGTTTATAACCCACATCAAGGAAATATTTTCTTGATTTTTCAAATTTCAGAGATGCGTCACCTTAAGTATTCAATTATTACATTACATATATACAGTTAATGAATTATGGGCTCTTCTTTCCAACATGTGACATATCATTTTTTCTAAGTCAACTTGAGCGGAATACTTTTAGAACAACGGCTTTAGATATTTTTACTTTCTCTTCGCGTACTATGAACATAGTGTATAGAGAAGGTATTCTATAGTATTCTACCCAAAAATTAGTTAACAGTTTTCAGCGGAAATATATGATTTGAGACCTCCTGAATCAAAAAAAAAAATAGAAAAAATAGAAAAAATAGAAAAAAAGTCATCTGTGAGTATGTGTGTGTCTGTGTGTGTCTGTGGACGGTATAACTCAAAAACGAAAAGTCCGTTAAATTCAAAACTTGGCATTTAGGTTTAGTGTCCACCAAAGATACAACACGAAGATTTTCAAGAAAATCTTCCCACCGCAAACTATGTTTTAGATGGAGAAATTTAAAAAAATTGCATTTTTAATAATGATTCTAACAACTTTGATTAAAATATATTATATTAAAGATATTTAAATGAAAAATGAAATGAATTTTTCTGAATAATTTTGCATAACTGGTAAACTGTATGGGACAAAACCTTACTAAAAATATGTAGATTTTCTTATAACACGCAATATATGTCATATATGTTTTTTCGTGGAGTTGATCCTTTTCGAGATATTCATTATTTTTTGTTTCAGTTTTAAAAAACTTAACTTTTCTTTTGCGGGACATTCTCAAATCCTAGCTACATAAAGGAATGGTTTTCAATCCCATAGCAACCACATTTTAAAACTATTTTTAGCCCAGTGTATTCCATTTTTCCCTTCTACTAATGCTTATCTCGATTAGCATGAAATAGAAGAATAAGCGTATTAACAATAATAATTTGCTACAGAGATATGGAGAAAGCCATGTGAAAAGAGCACATCAGATTTTTAAAAGTGTTATAATCTGTAAGAATACCACCAAAAACACCACCTTCGATTCTCGCACTACAATATATTCTACTCAATTGTATCCGTTTGTTTGTAATTCTATAAAACTCAGGAGAAAGGTTGGTCAGGACTTTTACGAAATTGCCGGCTATTAATCTCTTCCGTTGTTCAGATTCTAGGGATTATTTGAAGAGGTTGGCTACGATTGTTACAAATGATGTGCATGTTGTCTGCAAGAAGAAACAAGACTCACTTGCACATGGGCATTAGTGAGCCTTTGTAATTGCTCGCTTCCTCGCGACAACTGTTCCAAAGTATTCTCGATTTATTGTTCTCTTAGATCAATAGCATTCGCATATTCTACACATTTCTTTTAAGTATGGTTCCATTAATGTTGCTTTAATTAGTGGCCATGCTTCTTTTCTGTGAATTAAACTTCTTTTAAATGTTTTCATCTCATCCCTCTCTCATTTTAAGGAAAATCCCCCCTATCCTTTACATGGAAAATTTTTCGAAATTTTGATTTACTCAAAAGTGACTCTGATTATTTTTATTGAAATACCGTATATTAAAACTATTTACACGACAAATAAAATATATATCTTGAATTTTCTGGGAATATTCTTTGAGGATATCTTTATTCTATCTGAATTTTGCAGGATTTTGTATAACTAATAAACCGAAATAGATAGCAAAATTTGTAGATCACGTTGACTTATAGCATATTTTTTCGTGTAGTCGACCATTTATGAGATATACCTGGCTATTGATTTCAGTTTTAAAATATTTAAACTTTTCATATACGGAAATTTGAGAAGTCCTGGCAAAGCAAAGAAACGGATTTCATCCACATGGCAACCAGCTTTTTAAAGATTTAGCCTAGTGTATCCCATCATTTACCTTCGTCTTAAAACATCTGATATGTTCCATTCACATGACTTTCTCTACATCTCTGCAAATAATTAATCTTAAAAAGCTTTTGCTGTTATTTACTTCAATCTAATCGAGAAACATTCTTATTACCTGCTTCCTTGTAGGTAGAAGTGAAATAAGGGAGTACCATAGGTTAAGGTGATAATCAAAAGCTGGTGCTATGCGACAGAAGTTCCTTTGTTTGTATAGGCAAGAGTTCATAAGGTCCTGTATGAGCAAAGCATAAGCTTTCACAGCTGAAACCAATAACAAGACATATCTCAAAAACGATCAACTCCACGAAAAAAACTCTATGACATAAATTGTGTGCATCATCGTGATCTACATTCAATACAAATCATCCAGAATAAAGAGGTCTTTAGAGGCTATTCTCAGAAAATTTAAGATTACGTTTTATTTGTTATGTAAATATGTTAAATATAAGAGATTTTAATCAAAATCGTTAGAGGCATTTTTGAGAAAAACAAACTTTTCTATTTCTTTTCCATGTAAAGGGTAGTTTGGAGTGGGGGATTTTCTTGAACATCTACGTATCGCATCGTTGGAAGACACCAAGTTTGGCATTTAAAGGTCTTTTCATCTTTGAGCTATGCTGCTCAGTCACACACATACATACTCACAGACCCACACACGGACGTTTTTCCAAAAATGCTTTTTCTGGATTCAGAGGGATCCAAAACATGTATTTCCGGTGAAATCTCGGTATCGAATTTTTGGGTGCAATACAATACCTCTCTATACACCATGTACATAGTTCGTGTAGAGAAAGTACAAAAAGCATTTCTGCTAATGTTCATCTCGATCAGCAAGAAGTAGAATGAAGAATAAGCATTTTAACAATAATTTGTTACAGAGATGTAGAGAAAGTCATGTGAATGGAACACATCAGACTGATTTAGCACGTTCATGGATAACCTATATACCCCTCCATTACGATTTGGTATCTGCACTTTTACATTGCTCCTCGAAGTTTTAGCTCAGAATTTGAGGATTGCCCATTTTGAAGCTGTCATAACAGAGACAAACTGTTACGCAAGCCGCAGGTATGTGCACTTTTTATCACTGCAATGCTCTGTTTGTTCAAGAGACATTCAGAGTATTAATAACGCAGTGTGGCCTTGAATGCTCAGTTCTACAGAAGGGACATAAAGGATGCGCTCGAAATGAACTGGCTACGTCGGGTGCAGTTTCCAAGAGAATAACTGCGAATTACTCCGCGTTTCTCTGTCCACTGGACCACGAGTAACACGCCTTTGTGCTATGACGTCACCATAATCGCAGTATGCCATTACAGTTCAGCTGTTTCGCTCGGTTTTTAAATCATTCGTTCCATCTCCTCTGCATGTGTCCACGTTAGGAATGCCATTTGCATTACTGAGTTGTTTACATTGACAAATATAGGCTGTAAGCGGTAAAGTAAGTGTTATCCTTAAGAAAAAAATAGCATGGAACATATAACACGTATACATTTTCTGTTTTTACTGCATTATAAAAAGCATTTCAATCCGTACAAGTGTATATGTGTGTTTTTTATAGTGTTTAATGCTCGCTTGTACTGCTATGGCACCGTAGGTGATGGCATTGATGCTGCATGGAATGAAGATGGAGTGGAATATGATGGCGGGGAAAACCGGAGAACCCGGAGAAAACCTGCCTCTGCGCCACTTGTCAACCACAAATCTCACATGTGGTCGCTTAGGATCGAACTCGTACCGTCTATATGAGAGGCGAGTGGTCTGACCACTCGGCCACGGCGCGGCCGATGTGTGTGTGTTTTTTTTTTCTTTTGCTAGTGTTAACGCCCGCTTTTTCTTCTTGTGGCACCGCAAGCGATGCCATTGGTAATACATGGCATGCGATAAGGGGGGAAACTGGAGAACCCAGTCCATCTAGGTGAGAGACGAGTGATCTAACCACTCAGCCACGGCGCGGCCTGTGTGTGTGTGTGTGTGTGAGTGTGTGTGCACAAATTGGGGGAATTGTAGACGTGTCCAAGATAGGGAATCTATGAGTTATGAGTTCTAAATCATTTCCTACAGCATAAAATATATTAACCCTCTCCAGCCCAATGGTACCATATGGTATCACTGCTGTTCAAGATGGGTAAAGCTTAACGCTCAATAATTCTCTGCCTTCATTGTGTATGCTTCGTTATTTTCTTTAAATTTAAGATTTTAACAGCGTTTAGAATAAGTATACGCGAAAATAAAATATCTATAAAGATACCCTTTTTATAACCAATAGTGAACTTCATTCTGTTACAATGCTATTGAGGTCCAGTTAACACTTATGCCAATCAGTGTTTATTTTACTTGGGCCCATCCCTTCTTTTATTAAAATGCGAGGATTCCAACCAAGGCGATCCTTGTCATTGAAATGTTGATCAGTGATGTTCAGTATTTAGAAGTTTAGACAGTTGAGCTACCAATAAGAGATCAGATAAGACTAACCTTTTACATTCTATGGCGTTAGTTTTCAAAAAGCAATTTCAATCGAAAATGAATGGGCTGGAAAGAGTTAAGGGTTAGCACGCCACTGATCAAACCGCAATGGACCGTGACGTGAACACCCGGGTTTTGGATAGGGATAGAATGGCATTATTTATTGCTATGGTTAGCGTGTGGGCATCTGGTTAAAATACTGCAAGATTTGAAAGATCAAGCCTCCGCGTGTACTTCTTTTTGTATTGTCCCCTTTGTTTGAATTGTATAATGAGGCGTTCATATTTTGCTGCGTTACTCTATATTAATTATTTGTTCTGAAAAATGTAATGTATGATTAGCATATAGGTGCAATGGAAATATTTTCAATAACAATTACAAACCCTTCGAAGGAATTTCTAAAATAAAATGTATTACAAATTGACGTAATATGTAAGCAAACATTACAATTTTGACTTTTGCAATGATACACAAATAGTCAGAAAAGCCATTAATCGCTATTGGTGCCTGAGTACAATAGCTCCGAAGTTCGAAGCTTAAATTATTTCAGGCTGTAGTCCCTATGATCCTCGTTTCGAACTGTTGAAACAATTATGTGTATACTTTTACAATATGAAAACATATTTACTTTTATGGGCTCAATAGATATTTTAAGGAATCATATTTATAGTCTCCATGAATGATATTCTTATTCAAGAGTACTCACTTGTAAATTTATAACTTGATCTTTGATATTGTATATTGTTAACACTATTTGTTATGGCTATATTCCACTATTTATGTGTGTTCTTGTTAAAGTTTGTATTTGTTTAGTTTTGTTCATGAGGCACCTTACAATAAAGGAATCCATGAAAATAAAAATAAAAAAAATCTGATGTGTTGCATTCATATGACCTTTTCTACATCTCTACCAAAAAAGGTATTATTAGAAAGCCTATGCTTCTATTTACTTCATTATAATCGAGAAAGAATTATCAGAAATAGTGTTATTACTTACTTCCTTGTAAGTAGAAGCGAAATAAGGGAGTATCATAGATTAAAGTGATAGTCAAAAGCTGGTTGCTGTGACTGAAGTTCCTTTGTTTGCATGGACAGAAGTTGACAAATTCCTGCAAGAGAAAAGTAAGTTTTTTTAAAGGTAAAACCATAAACAAGGAATATCTCCAAAACGACATACTCCACGAAAAAAAAATTGTAACATAAATTGTGTGTTTTAGGGTGCTCTACGTTTTTATGTGGTGAGTTTTTGTCCATCTCTTGTGGTTTATCAGTTATGCAAAATTCCGTAAAATTCATTCAGGGTAAGATAGCCTTCAGAGGCTATACCCAGAAAATTCAAGATATACATTTTATTTGTCAGGTAAATATCTTTAATATACGAAATGTTAATCAAAATCGTTAGAGCCATTTTTGATAAAATTAAACTCTTCCAAAAACAAATTCCATGTAAAGGGTAGTTGTTAGTGGGGGGATTTTCTTAAAAATCTTCGTGTCGCATCCTTAGAAGATATCAAACCTAAATACAAGTATTGTTTTTAATGGCATTTTCGTTTTTGAGCTATACAGTCCACAGATACACACATACACACACACACAGAGGACATTTTTCTAAAAATGTTTTTTATTGGATTCGGGGGGTCCCAAAATGTATTTCCGGTAAAATAACTCAGTATTGAATTTTTGGATGCATTGAAATACCTTCTCTATACACCTTGTAATAGTACGTAAAAGTAAAAATAGCAAATTATGGTTCTCAAAGTACTCATGTGTAGCCATTAGACAAGATTTTCAGAAGCACGACCGCACAGGATCACAATAATTTAAATAGCTAGAAAGACCCAACCGCAAGACAAAACCCAAGTAAAGTTCTTCGAATCCTAGCAATAGCAGATGGATATTTATTCCGGCGCTAATAGTTCAGACTCTACATTACACAATACACACCACATAAATGTGTTCAACAAATCTATTTTATTACATTAATCTATACAGGTTCATTGGCAAACAATTACTGCATTTAATATTGAACGGTATGTAGATTTCATTCACGGACTTTTGGAAGTAATATTTACTGGAGAGTTTATTGTTCTGACTTTTTTTTTTTTTTGCCTCTTTGGACAAACAAGAGAATAAAAAAAATAAAAAATGGAAATTTCAGAGACCGGTGCGAACTTCGAATCATAGAATTCATTGGCCAGCGATATACCCACTCGTCCACCAGTTTGTACTAGCATCGCGCTGAGGCGTGTGGTGGTCTGGAATCAACCAAACGTTAGTCAGTGGCGTGCAAACCCTCAAAGAACAGGCAATTCTGCCAAAATTGGAAGTCTAAACATTTTAAATATCGTATTGATTGTGAACCAATACTGCATTTCTTCGACTACTGCCGTTTCAACGAGGTATTCTGAATGAAAATGGGACCCCTAAGTACATGTTATTTTAATTTATGACCACTGATGTGGATCCGAAAATATGCCACAACTTTCACATTTGAAAACAGGGGCTGCTATCTCAAACTGTTTATCCAGGTCCCCTCTACACACCTGCCAATTTGTGCGTTTGAATTCTGGGACAGCTCTATATGTGTGTATGTTTGCGTGTGTGTAAATGAGAATGGCGTGTTATTTATGGGCGGTCTGTGGCTCTCAGCGACCCATTGTAAATTGGGCGTGAAAGACCGATTAATTTTGCTCAGAGGCCTCTGTATCAGCCTTGTGGTTATTTTTACATGCCATAAATCTTCGATACGGGACCAACGGCTTTACTTCTATTCCGAAGGAAGCCATGTTAAGGATTTTTACACCCGAAAATATCCATCGCCCTCCGCCGGGTTTGAACCCGCGACCTTGGGCATATGAAGTTAGCATGGTAACCATTACACTACGGAGGGTGGCATGTGTGTGTGTGTGTGTGTGTGTGTGTGTGTGTGTGTGTGTGTGAGAGTGGGGAGATGAATAAGTGCAAATATTTGTATAGCGTTTAAGGAAGATGTGATGATCCAGTATTTTTTCGCTAAAAATCATTACATCGTTTGATATAGCTGCAATATTTTCTCGCGACAGCTCAGGTTCCGATTTCATATACCAGGATTGGTCTTACCATATACTCGTACAAACAAAAAAAAAAAAAAAATCCCCAAATTAAAAGTGTACAATCGTCTTAAAAGTAATAAAATTACATTATTTATCCAATCACGATAATGCTTTTAAATCAGGCATTTTGTACTTATGGTAATGATTATTTTAATTCATTTGGTTTATTACAATGTTACCATATATTTTTTGCATAATTTTTTATAATTCCTTTATGTTTTTATGTATTTTAACTTTCCCTTCTGTACTGCGGTATCTATATTTTTCCACCTAGGAATTAGAGGAAATCATCATTCTATTTAACATTATTACCACTCTCATTATTGCTCTCTTTATACGTAATATGTGTATAGTGTATAGAAGAAGTATAGTATTTCACCCAGATATTCAAATCTGAGATTTTAACGGAAATACATTTTTAGAACCCCGTGAATCCAAAAAAAAAAAAAAGAAGTATTTTCAGAAAAAGGTGCGTGTGTGTGTCTGTGTGTTTTTGTGTGAGTGAGTGTGTGTGTGTGTCTGTGTGTTTTTGTGTGAGTGAGTGAGTGTGTGTGTGTGTGTGTGTGTTTGGACAGCACAGCTCAAAAACAAAAGACCGTTAAATACCAAACTTAGTATTGGTGTCTTCCAAGGATGGGACACAAATTTTTTGAAGAAAATTCTCCCACCCCCAACTACCCTTTACATGGAACTTTTTTCGAAAAAGTTGATTTTCTCAAAAATCACTCTAATGTTCTAGATTAAAATACCGTGTATTAAAGACATTTATCTGATAAATAAAATGTATATCTTGAATTTTCTTGAAATAGCCCTGAAGACCTGTTTATTCTGGATGAATGTTACCACAGTTTGCTTAATTGCTAAACCATAATATATAGAAAAATACTTACTACACAAAAAATGTAGATCTCGATAAAACACACAATTTATGTCACACACATTTTATTCGTGGAGTTGGTTGTTTTCGAGATATTCCCTGATATTGATTTCAATTTCAAAATACTTACAACTTTTCTCATGTGGGAACTTGTCAACTTTTGGCCACGCAAAAAACGGATTTCAATCCCTTAGCAACCATATTTTAAAACATTTGACTATTGGTTTAGCCTAGTATATTCCCTTATTTCCCTTTTACTTACAAGGTATTAAATAATAAGACCGATTCTGTTAATGTTTTAGTATGAAACAGATAAAAGAATAAGCTTAAAAACAATAATTTGTTATAGAGACGTTGAGAAACTCATGTGAATGAAACATATTAGATTTTTATTATTTCTCTTATTAGGAAATTATATATTATGTGAAACATACTGTCTCTCCTTCCAATTTCTCTTCATGAGAAAGTGTTCACAATATCTTAGTAGTATTCTCTCGGGGTTTAGCGATGCGGCAATGTATACACAATTACCAGCGGAAGGATTTTGCGCGAACCAACTCGAGTTAATCGTACCGTCCTAGCGGAAACATCGAAATGCGGCTTAAGCTCTCTGCCAGCACCAACAATCACCCCAATTAAGAGTGATTGCTCTTTCAACATCCCTAATCAGTCTCTATTTTCGACACCTACCTTAGCTCTCCTGCTTCGAATATCAGCAATTAAACTCTTTCACACACCACCAGCAAAGTCTCCTTTATTTTTAGCGATAAAAATGGTCCTGCGATGCTGAGAAGTGCTTGAAAATCACCTATTTTTGTACCTCGAAGTAAAATAGAAGCTAATTTTCCTACATTGTATCTTCTAGCCATTTTCTGATGATGAGAATCGTAAAAATAACTAAAAGAGAAGACTAGGAACGACTGTCGATGAAAGCAAATATATTCTCTCAGATGGCAGCTATGCGGTAAAAACTATAGCTGGGTCCGGAGTAACAAAATTGCCGGATTGAGGTTCGGTGCACACAGTGTATAACTATGATAGAGTAGGCATGGTCTCTAAAGCCCATATCGTAACCCAGTATTGCTTACTGCCTGGCCTCGTTCAGTTTATGTGAGTGGATAAGCTAGTGAATGCTGAAAGACAGTGCAGATTGAAAAATATCGAAAATACAAAAGGGGGCATGCTTTCCACTCTAAACAAACTTGAGGATAATTCAAACAATTCTGAGTGACAGGAGCAGAGCCTTTTCTTTCTATACAGTAAAGATGTATCTTGAAATTCCCGCAATGAATTCTGAGTGATTTTGGTTGATTTATGTTTACTGTCTATTCAAATCTCTGTATATTACGTATTATCTTGAATTTCTCTATCGAGTTTTATATTTCTCTTTGTAAAAGTACAAGACGTTTTTATTTTCTAATATAATAACATAATTCTTTAATTGTGTTACTTTATGAATTACAACCATGCATGTATTGTCAATAAATGTAATGAATTAGTTTTGAAACAAGTTGTACCTTAAATTGTGCATGCTTGAACTACAAACCCCTCCACAACTACCAATGACGGCTCTGTGTAAGATAATAGACGAAGGTAGAAGTCAAAAACTTATTTATTTATCAAGTGCTCCTAATATTAAAGGTACTAATTGATGTGCGCTTCAGAACCCAACAAATATTTAGTCATAAATTTGCCCTGATTTCCAAATTTATCACGTGTAAAACATTTAGTATTAATCTTAGTTAAATACAATTAGGGCCGGTGGTACGAACTCGGAATAAACCTCTGTTAGACGTTATTCAATGGTTATGTACTAAATTGTGTTGTACGACAACGGAATAGAGACTATCGAGGGAATAAACTTGGAATAACTTATTCCATGATTCCTTGCGGGATAAGCCGTTATTCCGAGAATAGAGTTCAAAAAGGAAAATGGCCGCTTGTGTTCTGGACACAATTTTGACCCATATTTGTCCAATATTAATTTTTTTATAATATGTTTTTAAGGACATATTATAGCTAAACTCAATATGTTATTGAGGTAGTCCGATAAATGAAGACTGCTATAATGAGATTAAAGTTGAGAAAGTATATCACACTGAGATAACTTGGCGGCTATAAGGCATAAGACAAGAAGTTAATTAAAGTAAAGTTGCATTTATGAATTAGTAAAACCTACCTATTGCCATCAAAATACCGCTATTTTTATGGAAACAATTAAATTTAATCCTACCCAAGATTAATATAAAATAGTACATAGCAATTCACCAGTATAATGCATAGCGTTGTAAAGAACGACGTTACGTTTTATTGACGAAATGCAAAGAATTGGTTACTTCGAGGGCGATATGTTTCAAAACTAACATAGCCACAAGTGTTAATGTTAGCGACATTCTGTGTAATATAATCATATTGTGGAGGCTAGGTGCAAGTTTAACAACGATAACATTACAAGCTTTTTGATAAAGGTAGGAGATGCCCAGATTAAAAGACGCTTTCAGAGCTGGCAAATATAAAGTATATTATTATTTTACAATAAATTAATAATTTTTATATTATATGCTGTGAGTTTAGTATATTAGAAGCAATTTTGATTGAATAGATGATACCTTCCGTAAGATATAATGTTCTCAGTTTTATTAGTTTGGTTGCCATTAGCAAAGTGCGAGGTGTAATGAGAACGGTTTAATGCACTATTTGACATAGCTACTAATTTTTCTGTTGGTTAATAATATCTGTATAGCGAATTGCTTATGTACTTGATCTTGGTGCAACGATTCTATTATGCATATCTTAAGTTGATAGTAGCGTTGGCAACAGCTAAAATTCAATTTTCAAAATTCGATTACTAAGTATTTTACTGAATACAATTACAGAATCTAGGTTAAGTACGTTAGCTGTTTTAAGCATAGAAACGGAAAGATGTCATATATCAGCACAAGATACAGCTTTACAATAGAGTAAGGTTTCATTCCCATACTCCTAACCTATCGCAAGAAGTCGCAGTATATGTGTTTATGTTTTGTAAAATATATAGCAATTCTGCATCCGAACATTCTGGTGAACATTTATAATTATTTCATAGTACCGTAAGTGGTTAAAATAAGAAATAATACATAGTTTAGGAACAGCTGATTGTGAAAAAAAGGAATACAAATTTTCAGCAAAATAAAGCAGAAATTACGGCTCAAGTTGGCCATGAATGACTTGCAGCATAGCCAACATTAGTTTTAAATCTGCAAACAGTCGAATAGATATCTAAGGAACAAAATCGCGTCGCACAACTCGTCACCATATTTATACCGCGAATAGTGTATTCCAAGAATAACTATTCCAAGATTTATTCCGAGTTCGTACAACTGGCCCTTAGTGGGTAGTAATGGAGTAGCGAGTTCACCGATAGATTAGACCAACCCGGAGAAACTGCCGAATAAACCAATGGATCAGGTAGGTCAACTACGGAGTTCGCACCCGTAACATCCCAAATCTGGGCACAGATTGAACCGCCTGACCATGGCTCGGAGTGAATGTATTGATTAAATTTTTTACTTTCTCTGCATATCCTTTGAACATAGTGTTTAGAGAAATACACTCAAAAATTCGATACCGAGATTTCACCGAAAATACATATTTTGAGACCCCTCGAGTACAAAAAAAACATGTTTAGTCAGTGGGAAAAGTCCGTTAAATACCAAACTTGATATTTAAGTTTTGTATCTCCAAGGATGCGACACGAAGATTTTCAAGAAAATCCCCCGGATCCAAACTACTCTTTACATTAAAAAATGTTAGAACATATTAAATTACTTAAAAATGGTTTTAACAATTTTTATTAAAATACAAAACTTTATTCTGGATGAGTTTTGCAGAATTTTGCATAACGGCCAAACCTCAAGAGTTAGAAGAAACCTTACTACAGAACAATTTACATACCTATAAAACATATAATTTATGTTATGTGTGTTTTTCTTGTACATTTAACCGGTTTCGAGATATTCATTGTTATTGGTTTCAATTTTAAACTACGTAGCTTCTCAAACGTGACCGTGCAAATAGAATAGAAATTTAATCGTTCCACTTAGTGACCAGCATATACAACTTATGACTATAACTTTGGCCTAATGTATTGTTTATTTCCCTTTTACTTCAAGAAAGCAAGTAATAAGGTTATTTCTGCTAATGTTTATCTCAATTAGCATGAGGTAAATAAAAGAATAATCTTTTGTAAGAACAGTTTGTATATGGAACAACTACAGAAAATTATGTGAATGGAGCAGGAAAGATTTTTACTTTCTCTACATGTAAAATGTATATAGTGTATAGAGAAGGTATTGTATTGCACCCGAAATTTGGATACCGAGGTTTCACTGGAAATACATGTTTTGCGTCCCCCTGAATCCAAAAACAGCATTTTTAGAAAAAGGTCCATGTGTGTGTGTGTCTGTCTTCTGTGTGCTGTGTGTGTGTGTCTGTGGATAGCACAGCTAAAAAAACTAAAATACTGTTAAATTCCAAACTTGGTATTTAAGTTTGGTATCTCCCAAGGATACGACACGAAGATTTTCAAGAAATTCCCCCCTCCCTTCTAACTATGCTTTACATGGACATTTTTTCGAAAATTTTGATTTTCTCAAAAATGGCTCTAACAATTTTCATTAAATAGCGTATATTAAGGATATTTGCTTCACAAATAAAATGCATATCTTGAATTTTCTGGGAATAGCCTCTAAAGACTACTTTATTCTGGATGAATTTTGCGGAATTTTGTATAACTGCTAAATCGTAAGAAATGTACAAAAACTTACTACACAGAAAATGTAGAGACACTAAACCCACATGTATGTTATATAAATTTCTTTCATGGAGTTGATTGTTTTTAAGATATTCCTGATTTTTGTTTCAGCTTGGAAAAACTTATACTTTTCTTAGACAGGAATTCGTCAACTCCTGTCCATACAAACAAAGGAACTTCAGTCACATAGAAACCAGCTTTTTACTATCATTTTAACCTATGGTACTCCCTTATTTCGCTTCTACTTACAATAAAGCAAGAAATTAGTATGAAATAAATAAAAGAATAAACTTATTCTTATTCACAATAATTTGTTATAGAGAAATAGAGAAAGTCATGTGAATGGAACACATCAGACTTTTTATGTTCGTTTTACTATTTCCTGAAAAATTGTAGAAAACAAGCGGTTTATTTTCTTTCCGTTCCATAATTGCAATAATTTGCAACACGTGTTCAGCGCACAATCTGAGACTACCAAGGTAACGTTCACAAAACTGTATGAGTTAGCGTGATACATTACCGGTTAAGTGCTGCCCGTTCATGTTATATCGATTCCGTCGTATAGATGCTTAACTGCACGACACACGCAAGCAAGAAAAAAGCGCAGAGACTACCATAACGACCTAAATATTATGTGCACAATAGAGGGCGGGGCAGGCCAGGGTGCGGTCCACATTGCGTCCATTTTATAGACACGCATCACGTCTCCCGTAGCGATTTGCTTTGATTTACACCTCGTGCGAGATAGTGCTATGTCTCTTCACTGACGTACATTGTGAATATTACGTATAAAAATAAGTTTGAAATACAGAAATGTAACCATATTTTACGTTTTGTGGTTCTTTAAAAATAAATCTAACGTGTTCTATTCATATGATTTACTGTACCTGTTCTGCATACAAACTATTCTTAGAAAGGATTATTCTTTTATTTACTTCGTGCTAATCGAGATAAGCATTAGCAGAACTGGTATTATTACTTAATATGGCTGGCTTCTGGTTGCTGCCTAACTTCTGCTAACGTTTCGACCTCTTAATGAGACCGTCTTCAGGGTTATACAGTTTGTACCTTCTGAAGACGGTCTCAACAAGAACCGTTGGCAGAAATTTAGGCAGAAGATAACAATGACGTGGCAGCGACCAGAAGCCAGCCATGTTATGCAGAACACCGCGGAAGCCTACGAGAACGGTCTTATTACATGCCTTCTTGTAAGTAGAAGGGAAATAAGATGATACATTAAGCTAAAGTGATAGTCAAATATTTTAAAAGCTGCACAAACTTGGACATCCATTATTGACACTTGCTCCACTACTTTTCATGATGAGGTCTGGACGCGTTTCGAGAATCTTCATTGTCATGTTCTAGCAGGTTTGTAGATGGCTCGACCTCTAATATACGTGCCGTTCCCATTAGGGTGACATCAGGTGATAGTTGCTGGACTTCATTAACATCTGCCTTCTTCTGACGAGACTTTTTTTTTTTTTTTTAATTCCGGAGTCTTGTCAAGACATGTACACAGGTACATATTTACAAACCACAAACACCCATGCCCAGGCAGGACTCGAACCCAAGATCCCCTGCGCCACGAAGCACCAAAGTGAGACACTTTAGTGAGCGACCTCTTGTGGAACAACTTAAGTCTTTAACTTGACTTTAAAACTGTATTCATTTTAAAATGACGTCAGCTAGTAGTATTTCAAAATAAACTACATTACTGCTGTTATTATGGATAAAGATTTTTTTTCCCTAGATATCCAACTCTGATGAAGTAGTGGTGACTTTTAATAATTTAATTTCTTGTCCAATTTAATGACTAGAATTCCGAAAATGGTTAGCTACTGCTGATTTTTCCAACAGTTTCAGCTTTATATTTCTTTGCTGTTCTTTTAAATGTGTTTTTAACCTTTTTTTAGTTCTATCTTTTTCACAATTATTAGAAATTATTTAAGAAATTCCAGATTTTTAGAATCTGCTGCTATGTAATTATGTATAGTACTTCCACGAGTAGTGGTTCATCTTACGAACATAATTTCGCGAGCCCTGCGGGTGCAACTAAATATGACTGTTACACGATTACATTTAAGTAACTATAAAATAACATTTAACGTAAAACTATAATATGTATTACAAACACATGAAAAGTATAAGTATTATTGTGCTTTTACTTAGTTAAAACAAACCTCTATGTATCATGCATGGCTCACAAAATGATAAATACTAACTGTTGCCAACTACTGAGAGCGTAAATAATATCAGCATTACTCTTGCTAGAAATTTAGTTGCATTCGTTGCAGCCTTGGGGAAACTAAATTTTTGGTCTGTAAATTGGTTAAAATTGATGTTCTGTTTTTGGAATACTTTTCTTGTATGAGTTTTGCTGTGACATTCCAAATAGTTTTTGTAGTCACCGCCATAGGCTTTTTGCTTTCTCCACACGTACTATGTACATAGTGTATAGAGAAGGTATTGCAAACGAAGTGTACATCTAGAAGACCTCTTTATTTTGGGTGACTTTTGTATAACAGGTAAACTGTAAGAGATAGAAAAACAATTTACTACTCAAAAAAAAAAAAAAAAAAAAAAAGATAAGGAGATCTCATTAAAACACACAATTAATACCATATATTTTGTAGAGTTAACCACTTACGATATTCCTTGTTATTGGTTTCAGTGTTAAACTATTTTAAACTTTGCTCAAAATTGATGTATCTTTCGTTTCATATCTCTTTTGTTTTACTCCTGCACTTGGAAAGAGAACCAAATTTCAATGGCAAACGCATAGTGATAGCTTACAAAAGACTATCGCTTCAGCCTAGCGTATTCCCTTATTTCTCTTCTAATTAGAATTAGAAGAACCAAGAAATGGACAATTCTAATAATGTTTATCTTGATTAGCATTTTGCGGTAAATAAAAGAATAATGTTTTGTAAACATTCTTTGTTTGCGGAACAGATCGGGAAAGTTATGTGAATTCAGCACATCAGATTTTTTTCATGTACTTCACGTATATCGTGTGCATAAATACTTTTATTACATAGTTACTAGTAGATACGCGGGAGGAAGAGAATACATTAAGATAAAGTGGTAATTAAAGCTTCAAGATCTGTTCGCTATGTGATGCTTTGTCATTCCGTTCTCTATGCTTGAGGAGAAACTCGTATATGCATTTTGAGAAATGTGTATATTTTAAAATTGAATTCTTCGTTCACAATGAATTAACGTTTTTATCAACAATGCCGATTTAACAGGCAATTCCATCTTAGGATTGCTGCAAAATTTCCATTGAGAATAATTGTGTTTGTATAACAACACAGTGCTCAATGTCAGTCACTGGAAATATCCAAAATACAATTACAAAGAAAATTAACCACATTAAATAGTTATGATGAGAACCGCAATGAAATTGCGTTTAAATATTGAAAATTCTAGTTATGCGCTGGGTCATAAAATTTGCGTAGGAATCCTTCCTTGAGAAACTAGTCCGGGGTGCACTGATCCTTATGAGGTCCTTAGGGAGCTAATTGAGGAGCTAATTGAAGGAAAAATAGCAGCACTAACTTACAAATATAGCATTAAGTGGTCGGGAGGGACTCGTAGCCATAACCACGTCCCGGAGACTAGACTGGGGTACAATAATCCTGGTATGGTCTCTGGGAGAGCGGTTAATGGTATAAATGAAAAAAAAAATAACCATAAATTTGATCCTATAATTAAGACAACCAATATTCGTCGAATGAATTAGTTGACGAAAAGAATAGAATTTTAAGAATAGACATTTTGTTAATTGAGGAGCTAATCAAAGGAAAAGTATCAGCTTACGTAGACCGCCAGAAGGGACTCGGGGCGCTAACCACGTCCCATTCTATAGCATTGCGCCCTACTCATGACACCTTTAATGGATAATGGTACGAAAGGTAGCACACGGGCGGTAGATTTTGGTCTGATTTATGACTTTTAGTGTCGCGGAGTGATGCATGACATTCCGTTTTCTTCGCTTAAAAGGATACATATATATAAGAAAAATTTGAAGTGTTTTATTGAGTTCTACGCTCATTTTACTTAACACTTGTATAAACAATGATGATTTAATGTAATTTCCATCTCAGCAGTAGTGCAATATTTCCATTGGAGAATAATTTTGTTTGTATAAGAACACAGTGCTCGATATGTCAACCACTGGCAATACAGAGAATATTAACCATAAGAAATAATTACGAAGGGAACCGCAAAGAAAATTACATTGAACTATTGAAAATTCTAGTTGTACGCTGGATCATAAATGTTGAACCTTCCCTGGTAGCCTATTCCGTGATGCTCTGATCCTGGTGAGGCCCCTGAGGGGTCAATTGTGGAGCTTATAGAAGGGAAAGTAAGGGAATACATAGGCTATCATAGACCGCGTTAAGTGGAAGAGAGGAACTCGGGGCGCTAACCGCGTCCTGGACATTTTCTTCTGCTTGGAGACTAGTCCAGTGTGCACTTATCCTCATGAGGTCTCTAGGGCCAAATAAGGAGCTAACTGAAGGAAAAGTAGTAGATCCAGCTTGCGTAGACAGCATTAACCGGTAATAAGGTCTCGGGGCGCTAACTATGTCCCATCCTATAGCACTGCACCCCACCAATAACATCCGTAATGGACAGTGGTGCGAAACGCAGGAATCGGCTATAAGTATTTGTCCCATTTATAGCTTTAACGTCACTGAGTAGCTCATTGATATGCTCTTCTCTTGGACAGGATAAATGCATTTTGAGAAAAAATATGCAAGTATTTTATAACCGAGTTCTGCGCTCACGATGACTTAACACTTTTATCAACAATGCTGATTTAACTGTCATTCCCATCTCAGCAGTGGTGCAACGTTTCCATTTGGGAATAATTGTGTTTGTATAAGAACACCGTGCTCGATGTCAACCACTGGAAATATCCAAACTGCAATTACAGAGAACATTAACCACATGAAATAGTTACGAAGGGAACCGCAATGAAAATTACGTTGAAATATTGAAAATTCTAGTTATGCGCTGGGTCATAAATTTTGCGTAGGAACCCTTAAATTGGATTTGCATATTCCATAGGATGGTGGGACACCACTGTTCTACACAAGTCACAAGTGCTATAGTAATAATGAATAAGTGGCCAAAAACCTCCCCCGGTCACCGCCCTTTTGTTTTGAGCGGTTAACCTTACGGTGGCGTTTTGTCACTGTTTTTCTAATCAGACCAGCAGCGCCATGTTGTAACAAATGACTGTTTTTCGTGACAAGCGACACTCCTTCTTATTTATGAGGAGTCTGGATGGTGATTTTGTGCCTCCCGATTCATTATTTAATGTAGCTGTCCAATTGCCTTTGAGCATGCTTGCAGAATTGTTTCGCTTCAGGCAGCGAGGAGTGAATATCGGGGAAAACAAGTAGCAGTGCTTATAAATGTATTAGCACTTAGTTGCTGCTCATGTATTAACCTTGTCTATGAGCTCGAATCTTTTAAGAACACCT
Source organism: Hymenopus coronatus (assembly GCA_030762935.1). Taxonomy (NCBI): domain Eukaryota; kingdom Metazoa; phylum Arthropoda; class Insecta; order Mantodea; family Hymenopodidae; genus Hymenopus; species Hymenopus coronatus. The sequence continues at coordinate 82,280,933 of CM060898.1, read as the reverse complement.
ACGACTGAAACGTTAATTATTTGAGCCCAAAGTTACATTTTATGATTTTGTTGAAAAAAAAAAACTTCAGTTCTTGTAGTATTATAAAATAATATTACCTACTCACCATGTTATACCATTTTTTTTAAAAGCAATATAGATTTGTTTTTACTTTCTATAGTAGTATTTGTAAAAATATTAGGTAGAAGGTATTACATTCGAACCGAAATTTTACCGGAAATACAGATTTTAAGCACCTCTGAATCCAAGAAAAGCATTTTTACAAAAAGGTTATGTGTGTGTGTGTCGACAATATAACTAAATATTCTTATATATTCCATTCACATGACCTCCTCAACCTATTCTACAGACCAGCTTCTTATGAAAGATCATTCCCATTTTAATCCATGTCAATCCAGATAGGCATTAGTAAACGGTCTTATTACATAGTTCCATATAAATAGGCAAATAAGGGAATATTCTAGGCTAAAGCGATATTCAAATGTTTCTGTCATTGAAATTCCTTTCTTACCATGGCCAGAAATAAAACAAAAGAAACGCTGACACCTTCTGTTCCAAAAATATATAAGTATTTTAAAACTGAAGCCAATAACAAGGAATATCTTGGAAATATTAACTTCAAACAAAAATAAAGGGCATAAATTGCTTGTTTTTAGAGATCTACATTTTTTGTTCAGGAAGACATGTCTATCGCTTGCGGTTTATTAGTTATACAAAAGTAATTCAGAATGAAAAGAAATTCAGAAATTATTCCACAGAAATTCAAGATGCACAGTTTATTTGTCATGTAAATATTTTAAAAATACTTTATTTTAATTAAAATCGTTCCAGAAATTTTTGAGAAAAATAGAATGTTTGAAACCTTTCCCATTTAAAAATTAGTTTGAAGTGGAGGAATTTTCTTGTATCTTTGTGTCGCATCCGCGGGAAATACAAAACTTAAATGCTCCGACCCCAAACTACTCTTTATATGGAACATTTTTCGCAAAAAAATGGCTCTAGTGATTTTGATTAAGATTTCGTATATTAAATATATTTACATGGCAAATAAAATGTATATCTAAATAGCCTCTGAAGTAGTACTCTTCATTCTGGATAACTTTTACGCAAGTGGTAAACCGTAAGAGATACACAAAAACTTTCTACACCGAAAAAGCAGTTCTCGTTAAAGCGCATAATTCGTGACATATACAGCTTCTGCTCTGTCTAGCAGTATATACAGTGAAAATAGTAGGTAGAAAAGGCATTCCCCTAAAAACTCTATAACAAAGTATTACCGCAAATATTGGTTTTCAGAACCCCTGAATAAAACAAAAACATTTTAGGAAAAGGCCAGTGTGTGTGTGTGTGTGCATAACTCAAAAACGAAAAAGCAGTTAAACACCAAACTTATAACTTAGGTTTAGTATCTTTCAAGGTTGTGGCACGAAGATTTTCAGAAATTTTCGATTTTTTAAAACAGCTCTAACGATTTTGATTAAAATACTGCACATTAAAGATAAATAAAATATTCATCCAGAATTACTTGGAAATAGCCTCTGAAATTCTCTTCATTCTAAGTGAGTTTTGCATAACTGGTATACCGTAAATGGCAGACAAAAACTTACTAAACAAAAAATATAAAACACAGTTAATCATTTCTTTAAATATTATTGTTTTTGTTGTCCATGTTAAACTATTTAATCTTTTCTCAAACGGGAAGACTCATCCGAGCCATATCACTTTAGTTTTACTCCTTGCGAAGGAAAGGGAACAGAAATTCAATGTTAATCGCAAACAATAGCTTTTAAAACATCTGACCACCATTTTAGTTATATGTATTTACTTATCTTCGTTCTACTTAAAAGGAACTAGGTGGCAATACCATCTCTGGTAATGTTTCTCTAGATTAAGATGATTTAAATATATAAATACTCTATTGTAAGAATAGTTTGTTTGAAACACACATAGAGAAAGTTATATGAATGGAATACATCGAATTTTTTGTTAATAGCTTCTTTGATATTGTAAAATGAAATTCCCTTTCAGATTTTATTTTAGGCTTAGCTTACAAATATAAAGAAATGTTTGTGTAGGTATTACTTAATTTTAATTAGTTAAAGAGTAAATATTTTCTTTTCTTCTGTTTCAAAACTTTTCGACTTCTTTCACTTTCAATTATGGAAAGCAATTTAAACTGAAGTTTTTAGAATTCTTTAGTTAGTTAACATAAACGTTTAGTTCCTGCAGGAATTATTATACATTTTGGTACAGAAAATGGTCTTTGTATCATTCTTTTGAACTTTTTATTATAGAATTTTCACTCCTGCTATTGTAATACATTATAACCTCTGGTCCAAAAGTATTCTTAGATTCTTTTAATTTAATTTAGTTTAAAAATAATTATTCGATTAGGGGGTTGCCACAAGAACAAAGTGATAGAATATTTTTCCGTAAAGGTAATAACACTTTCTTTATAACATGAAAATAATGCATATCATTACACAAAATATCAATACATAAATAGTAACTGTAAAGCATATGTTACCTTAGCAATTAGGAAATAAACATTGTATAATAGAGATGTTATTTTTTAATATTACAATTTATGTTATTGTATAATTTATTTATCAGAATTGCTTTTGAGCCTTTAAGAACTGATACATCCAGTAATGGAAGACAATTGACTGCTGAAGATCATGCAAACTCTAGAACAGAGAGAGAAATTTCAGTAATGTTTCTCTTTGTCCTATAGGGTGAAAAATGCTGAAAAATAAAGGAATTGATAAAACTGCAGTTTCAGTTAACAAAGCGTTTTACCTAAAACTAGTACATAATTACATAAATATAATTTTGTCTATAAAACTGATGATATTTAAATTAAAAGTTTGTTGTGTTCCTTTCACATGACTTTCTCTATATCTCTGTTACAAATTATGGTTAAAATCTTATTCTTCATCTATTTCATACTAGTCTAGATAAACATTAGCAGAGATTGTCTTATTAATTGTTTTCTTATAAGCAGAAAAAGAAAATAATGGATAGGAAAATATTTTAAAATCTGGTTGCTTTGAGGTTGAAATTCGTTTCTTTGCATGACCAGGAGTTTACAAATTTCGTATGAGAAAAGTTTAAGTATTTTAAAACTGAAACCAATAACACAAAATATCGGAAATGGTCAACTCCAGGAAAAAATGTACTGACATATATTGTGTGTTTTAAGGAGATTTACATTTTTGTGCAGTTAAGTATTTGTCTTCGTCTTTCGGTTTAACACTTAATGCAAAGTTCATTCAGAACAAAGAGGTCTTCCGAGGCTGTTCCCAGAAAAGTCAACATATACATTCTATTGGTCATGTAAATATCTTTAATGAAATTCCTTAGAACCATTTTTGATAAAATCCAAATATATCCTAATTTTTCTATGAAAAGAATAAATTTGGAGAGTTGGGATATTCCTCAAAATCTCAGAGTCTCATTCTGGAAAGACATTAAGCTAACATATAAACCTCGGGCGACCAAAGAATCACAACAATTGTTGATAAATAATTCGAAGTTTGGTAATTTACCGACATTTAGTTTTTGAATTATCGTATGCACAGACACACATAAACATGCGCTCAAACACGGCTTTTGCTAAAAATGCATTTTGGAACTCAAGGGACCTTTTGCTAAAATTATTTTTTGAATATAACGAATCCTAAACTGTATTTCCGATGAAATCTGAGTATAGAATTTTGGATGGAGTGCAATACCTATGTAACATGTACTATGTGGAGAAAGTAAAATACCAGTTGAGTGGCATGAAAGTAAAATATTATTTATGTTTGGTAGCACCTGATAATTAGTGGGCCTCTATACTAATGTAACGTTGAATAGAATAAATATATTTATTTACATATTTCACCAGTGCGATATTTCAAATACAACCAAATCTAGCGTGTCTATAAAACAGGTCTCCCATTCTTTAATCCGTAATATATCTTGGTTTTCTAGGATTTAAAATATTCTGTTGTACCTTTCCTGGAGTTCTTGTTAAATTATCTCTTATATTCCCTAATTCCTGTATTTTTATTTAAATTATACCATTTGTTTTGTCATGTATATAGGGAGTTAGGGGTATATATACAGATATTTTGCTAAACGGTACTTTATTGTACATCCATTTGGGTGTGGTAGTTGGTTTTTCTCTACACCTAAGAGTTTTCTCACAAAAAATTACCTAATTTACTACCTAATGTTTTGTATGGTCCTACCTGCGCGGCGAAATATTAAACGCCTGTCGGTATAAACTACTTGATTTTTTTTCAAGTTTTTACGCCTCAAAAACGACATGCTGGCCCAGATAATGTGGGATCTTTGGGTTAGCAGAAAGCACTCAAAGTCCTTCCCATGTAAAATTCGTTATAGTGAGGACCGCCCACTCAAAGTTTACGTCTTCCTTAGGGAAAATGAACACGTATGACCTGTGTGTGCAACGCCTACTTGGAATTACTAATCACAAAAACATACTATTCTTAATAAGTAAATTATAAGTCCGCAAATGAAGTAAATATTGATTTATTGCTGTTAATTATATTCGAGTTAATTACCAATACAAATATCCGCACTTATACCCCGTTGTAGTATCGTGAGGTAGGATATCCAAACTTACATCCTCATTAGTTCATTTCATTCATAAAGGACCAAGATCATTAAATGGAACATTTTGCCTCATTAAGCCACTTAAAACTGAAAAATAAGTTCTAAAGCGGTGAATTCTTCGTTCTACTAGACTAGGAGGGTCACTCAAGACATGAGTTGCAGTTTCATTAGCATCTTTTACCTGTGGAATCAGTTTCTATGGCCATTTTGTGAAGCTGTCCTTCAGAAGGCGGTATCCCGTAAGCAATCTAACTATTGAGGACAATAAATATCTCTTATTTAGATTAAGCAATTCCTTTGTTTACCTGTTTTTGAGCCCTTTAAAGTGACTTTTTACTACTTACACTGCTTTATGGAATATAAATATTCCAATTGTTTTGTGGAGATCCAGCTGTTAATAACCTGTCTTATTGTTCCATAACAGATACCAACCACAGGTTCAGAGGCAATGGATGGATCACTCGCTCCTATCTTTGCCAGAAAGGTTTGCTCTTGCGCTGTTCTGAACACCACTATGTCCTGAGACTCGCACCAGCTCTACTGAATTGGCACTTATACCCTAACAGCCTTTGTGTGCCTATTTAGATAGGATGGCAGGTTAATAGGTCCAAATAATTTGAAATGGAAATGGAGTTTTACTTATGGACGCTATTAACTGCTGCATAAAAGACCACATTATTTTGCTCAGAGATATCTTTTATCAGTCTTAAGGTTTTTCTTGCGAACCGTAAATCAACGACACGGTACCAACGGCCATGCTAAGAATTTTTACGTTCGAAAAAATCCATCGTCCTCCGTCAGGTTTGAACCCGCGTTCTTGGGTATATGAAGTTAACTTGGTAACCATTACATCATGGAGAGTGGCAAATAATTTGATATTTAGTAGAGAACAACTCATAAAACACTTAGTATATCTCATTTTGTTCACTTACTAATAGAATGATCATCAGTGAAGCACACATTTTAGTATCTAAAGCGTCTTGAATGACCATGATCTATATCTCCTCTGTGTTTAGATACATCACTCCACCTCTAGCAGGAGAGAACAAAGGGCAGAGGTTAGTGTGACCTATTAAGATAATAACCGAACGTCTAGGATAGGGAATAAGGCATCCTAACCTCTTGAACTTTTCCTAATGAACACGACTTTAGAAAATATTCGACATAATATAGTCGACAAATGCTGATAAAAATATTTGCGCTTGTTGATCTCCCACCCTATGTTTAAACAATATATAAAATATGTGTATATAAGGTTTAACCAATCGCATTATATTACTCAATGGAAAGTATTACCCAATTACCCAAAGCTATTCATGTAAAATGCATCCTTGATAAATTACGTGCTATTGCTTTTAAAAATGGTATTTCTTTGCTAATCCGTGCAAAGCTTATTCTTTCGTTGCTTAAGAAATTATCACGAGGTTCTTTGGACGAATATACACTCTGCCTTAAAGGTAATTAGCCCCAACATAAAATGCCATCGTTGTCATTAATGTAAAATATCCCTCATTGGAACAAATGTTTAGTGAAGCATTTACAGCTGTAATACAAGTAGAATGTCAATGATGACTTGCACGAAACAAAATTGACAAGAGGAGCAAATATCCAGCAGGCAATGTTATATTGATTCCAGTTTCAGTGATGTCGCGCTAAAATGGCAAAGCTTGAAGGGTGTAAATGCTGAGGTGGCTGCGAAGTTTGCATGAAAAAGGAGAAAGGTTTCTATCCTCTAGTTATCCTTTTCTCATCTCGTTAGAAGAGAAATATCGACGTTCATGTCACGCACATGCATGACAGTTGATGGCGAGAAAAATCTCTATGCGCATTATACTATGTCAAATTCTGAAATGCAGATACATTTCCAAAAAAGAGGTACAAAATTGCATGAAAGATTTCATACAGAACTTCGTTAAATCTGTGTGAGCAGTAGAGTTTTGGGAACGCGTCATGTTTCTAGTTTTACATTTCTTTTTTATGTTGAGAAAAACTCCTATCATCTAATTTCCACCAGACTGTGTCTCTCCGTCTGAATCCAATACCAATACAAGCTTCTACACAAAGATCAAACCTAAACCAGTGGTGAAAGTGTTTGACACGAAAACATTTCATCTGTGTGGCTTGAAACATGTTTACAACGACTGTCAGTACCAGCCTCTGGATGAGTACGTCTCGTATTGTTCTGATGTTAAAAGTCTGGCACTCAAATATTAACATGTGAAAACAGGTCTGTCTCAGGCTCAGGAGCGAAGGAAAAGGGAAAATAAGGATTAAGAGGAGTGTTATAATAAGATGAAGGGTGGAAATTGGGCGTGGCGGTGGAGGTTTAATATCTCCTTATCAACATAAACTGCTGTGCATTTATGGCAATGCTTTTGTGCAATTTGGAAAATTAACATTGTTGACATTTATAACAATTATTGCACATTATAACGGTGATATTTTTCCATGTTTTCCCATATTTAAGAACTCTGTCTTGCAAGTACTTGCGTATTAGGGTTATAGTTTACAAAATAAATTGAAACATATAATACAATAGCATTTACAATTTAGCATAAATATAGATAATATATCTTAATTGTTTAAGTACAAAATTCCGATTATAAATTAATTCTGCATACGAATCATTTTACACATATTCATATAAAATTCCAGTTTTACATCCAATGTGTTTACTAATATATTATTGTATCAGAGTTTATTATATTAACTAGTAATTACTACAGAAAATTATTATATATTTTATAAAACACATTAATTTATTTCTCAAAATTCGATAATAATTTCAAAAAAAGTAAATGTAGTTTTCTTTAATGTTTAAAATGTTAGTAAAATTAATATAAAGTTACTTCTTGTGAAGATTTTGTGTATGGAAAATGTTTAAAATATTTGTAGAAAACAAGACCTATCCATTTAGAGCTTCAGTTAATTGGTGGCCCAAATGTGCCTAGTGGATACATTTTCTTACAGTTTAGAACACCTGTTATTTTATTTCGAAACAAATGAATTGTTTTAGTATTCTTAACAGGCGTAAAATAATTAATAGCAAGGAAGTCTCTATAGTTTGCGGCTTTTAACTGTACTAGCAAGCTATCCTAAGCTATACAAGCTATCCTAAAGAAAATTGTATTACTCATAAATAACTTCTTTTAATTCAGAAACCATGGTAAAATCATAACTTAAGTTAATAATTGCTAACTTGTTGATATTTCAATAAACAAAAACATTTGCAAACTTTTTCACATATTTTCTTCTTTAGGCTCACTATTCTCCTAAATAACTAATGTCAGACATTTCAGACCTTGTATTCACTTTAAACATTTTATTTGACGTAGCTGGTGAAATATTAAGGCATTTTAATAATAAATAGCAATTTTAAAAACTACAAAATTAATTATTTTTTTTATTACTGATATATTTTTTTTAGAAATATCATACACAGGCAATGTAAAAACCTTAACTGTTTAGAGCAATAGATGTTGCATATGCACAAAAATCATAGTTCTATCTGTTATACGTTTTTTAGAAAGGTGTACCTACAGAGGAAAATTTATGAGCTTTCTTTCAAATTTATTAAAATATCAATAAATTAGCAATTATTATGATTTTTCTTGATTAGAAGAAATTGTGTTATAAGTGATAACATTCTCATTGTGTTAGCTTGTATAGTTTTTAATAAATATTAGTATATATGCCATTGAGATTCAGCATGAAAATTGCTACTCCAAGTGTCCTTAAATATAAAGTGTAATCATCCAAAGAGAATTTGTTTCTAATATACTCCAATTTAATCATTTTGTGGAAACTCGATGGTGATCAGAATTTTAGTTATAAAATTGCGCCTCCGACATCTGCAAGATAAAAGGAAGTGATTCATCCTTTTTCAGTCTTTAATTTAATGCTGATTGTGAGAGAGATATGACGTCATTTACTTAGGTTTTTCATACATACATTTTTCTTCAATTTGCTTGCGAATAGACCTCGTAAAGAGAACTCCAAGGAGGTATTATGAATATCAAAAATGCCGCTCAAGGAACACTCTTGCTGTAATTATGCAGTGGAATAACGAACACGAGGTGCTTTACGTTGAAGCGTTTTCGAAAAACAGTCATTGTCCCTTCCCACCCCTTGCAGTCCATCAAGATTCCACTGGTGAAGAACTTCAAGGACGATTTCGCAAAACAAGTGAATGAAAAGAGGCAAAAAAGAGAAAGATTGTGAGAAAAAATTGTATTTCTACGCTCGTTTATTTTTAATTTTTTTTTTCTCTTAAGCAAAGACATTCTGCGGGTCGATCTTTGTATCCTTTTTCTTTTCCCTTTTCCTGGATAAATATATAATAGTGTGTAGAGACTGTCACCACTGCGGCGGTACTTGCGACACTGTGACGTCATAGCTAGCCCGGGCAGGCAAGCACAGAAGCCTGCATGGTACGCCTTTCGCTGTTTGATTTCGATTTTGCAGAAAACTCTTGAGCAAAGACGGCACTATCTTAGCTGTTGTATTCGCTTGTATTTATTACTTTGTTAATATCCTAGCTTAACAACGCATCTATATAAGTGTGGTTGGAAAGGGATAATTGTTTGCTAAGTAAAGAATAAGGAACTTTTTTCCTTCTCTAGCACGTATGTACAATGTCCAAAGTAGCTAGAGAAGGTACAGTAATCCACCCAAAACTTCATACCGAAATTTCACCGGAAATACATGTTTAAGATCAGCTGAATCCATAAAAACCATTTTTATAAAAGGGTTCATGTATGTGTTTGCATGAAATTGTGTGTCTGCGGGGGGGCAGCGTAATTCGAAAAGTCTGTCAAAACCAAACTTGCTATTTAAGTTTGTATCTTCCAAGAATGCGACACAAAGATTTTCAAGAAAATTCCCCCCTCCCAATCAACCCTTTACCATAAAAAATATTTGGTACATTCTGATTTTCTCTAACGATTTTGATCAAAATGCGATGTGTAGGTGTCCACCAGTTATATAAAATTTATCTATACAGTAGAACTTCAGCAGAGATTAAACTATTAGAGATATTTCATTTGCAATACAAGTTTTACACATTTGATATTTTAGTCAAAAATCTTCGAAAAATGTTTATGTAAAGAATAGTTTGGGGAGAGGGAGGATAGTATCTTACCTCACCAGCCTCAGTATAAATACCTGGGCGATGAACCCCCTAGTACAGGCTAAAGCGAAAGTCAAATATCTTAACACTGTGTCAGAATTTGTATTCTATTCATCATGCATGCCAGGATGAACAAAATTAAAAAGGAATAACTAATAGTTAGGAGTATCTCGGAAATGGTTAGCTTTAAATAAAACATTTGATGCACTCCATTCCCATGATTATCACTATCTGCTTTGCAAACCAACTATTGTTACAAAATATTATTATTTTATCTATAACATTCTAATGAAGATTAACATTGCCAAAATGATCATACAACTTAGTTCCTTATAAGAAGAAGGGAAACAAGGCAGTGTACTCAGCTAACGAGACAGTCAAATGTTTTAAAACGGTAAGCAAGTAAGGGCTTCCCGTTTGAGGAAAGTTCAGATATTTGAAGATTTAAATATATAATAGGGAATATCTTGGAAAAGATTAGACCTAAAATATATATGACGTAACGTTTTAACGAGTAACGTTTTATCGGTGTCTTTCGATTTGCCAGTTATGCAAAATTCTTTCAGAATGAGGAGAGCTTCAGGGGCTATTTCCAAGAAATTCAGGACATATATTGTATTTTCCATGTGAACACCTTTAATTATGAAATTTTAATCAAAATCATTACAGGCAATTTTATAAAATAGAAAATTTTGAAAAGAATTTCCATGTAAAGAGTAGTTTGCTGTGGAGAAATTTTATCAAAATTTTCCTGTCGCATTCTAATAAGATATCAAGTTTGGTATGTCCCGAACTTTTCGTTTTTGAGTTATGCTGTCCATAAACATACACACAAACACCATACACACTGATCTTTATATAAAAATGAGTTTCTTTCAGGAGTCCCTAAAACAGTATTTCCGGTGAAACCTCGGTATCGAATTTTTGGTGGAAAACAGTACCTGCTCTAATACTACATTGTACTTACGTGCTAGAGAAAGTAAAAAGAACCCCTGCAAAAAAATTAGAAAAATTTTCGTGTGTGTGTATGTGTGTGAGTGACTGTTTGTAGCATAGCTCAAAAACGAAAGGTCCATTAAATATCAAATTCGGTATTTTAGTTCACAGTCTTCCAAGGATGCAACAGAAAGATTTTCCAAAATGTTTGATTTTTTTCAGAAAATAGCTTGTACGATGTTGATTAAAATAAAATGTTTACTTGACAAATAAAATGTATATTATGAATTTTCTGATAATACCCTCTAAAGACATCTTTATGCTCGATGAACTTTGTGAAATTTTACATAAATGGCAAACCTAACAGATAGGAAAAATCTTACTTAACAAAAAAATTTGAGTTCATTAAAACACACAATTTATGTTATACCTACACAGTTTTTTCGGGAAGTAAACCGTTTTTGAGATTTTCCTTGTAATTGGGTTCAGTTTTAAAATATATATATATTTTTTCATAGGGGAATTTGCCAGCTCCTAGCCATACAAAAGAACTTCAATTAATGCGACCAGTTTTTAATACATTTGACTATGGCTTTGGTCTATGGTACTCCCTTATTTCCATTCTATTTATAAGGAAGTACGTAATAAGACTATTTTTGCTAATTTTTTGTCGATTAACATTTGGGTATAGAAGAATAAACCTTTTAACCATAATTTTTTCAGAAATGTTGAGAAAGTCATGTGGATGGAACACATTAGATTTTTCTGCGTAGTAGAATTTTATCCCTCTTACAGTTTACTATAATGCAATAATCATCCAAAATGCAGAGCACTTCAGGATCTATTCTAAGATAAGTCGAATTAGGTATACATTATACGTGTGAGGAAAATATGTTACACCTGGTATTTTAAAAGCGAATATTTTTCCATGTAATCCGAAATTTGTAGTGGTAGGATTTTCTTCGCATGCTTGAAAGATGTGTTAGTTATTCTGTTCACAGAAACTCAATTACGGGGATATTTTTGTATTCAGCAGATCTCAAAACATAGATTTCTGATGAAATCTAGGCATCGAATTTTGGATATAATAGAGCAGAGTCCATAACTAGTATCTATACGTAATTATCACAGAATGTAAAATTATTCTGGGAAAGCTATAATGTTTAATTTTAATTGTCTATATTTAATTTCTGTATACGTAATATGTGCATAGTGTATAGCGAGGATATTGTATTGCATCCAAAAATTCAATACGGAGATTCCATCGGAAATACATATTTTGGGACCACTGAAATTTAAGACAATTATCCAAATTATATTTAAGATATTTACATGGCAACAAAGTTGATATCTTGAATTTTCTCGAAATAGCCTCTGAAAGCTTCTTTGTTATGGATGAATTTTTCCGAATTTTTCATAACTGGTAAACCGCAAAATAAGACAAAAACTTATTGCCGATCTTCCTAAATCACAAAATTTATGTCATATACGGAAAAATTTTAACTCCTGGGCACGCCAAGACACGGATTTCAATCTATAGCAACTACGTTTTAAAACATTTGAATATCGTTTAACCTAGTGTATTCCCTCATTTCCCTTCTTCTTATAAGGAACTAAGTAAAACTATAATTTCTGCTAATATTTATCACAATTAGCACGAAGTCGATAGAAGAATATGCTTATTAGCAATAATTTGTTATGGAGATGTAGAGGAACTTTAATGTTGGAACATATCAGATTATTTTGGCTCATCTTTCAGTTATTGGTGTCCTTAAAGTATTGGTTAACTTTAGTTTATTTTCTGAATTAAATCAATTTGTAACAACGAAGCAATCAACGGACTATATTTGTAAGCTTAGTGTATAAAATATGTAGATAATTAGATATTTGAATACTGTGTGTGAATGAATACAATAAGTAGTAAATACGGTAAACAATATATAATAATAATATTATGCTAGCCAAATAAAGCTATGCCTACTTACATGACAGCATAAAGGAATCGAAAAGAAATCAATACAGCTCAATGGATCATTATTTAATGAACATAAGCGGAGGTTTCCGAGGCATTGTGTCACAGACATCCACGTGCAGTCAAGCTTGGGAATACAAAATGCAGCTGCATTTTATAATGTGATGTTTTATTGAGAGATTTTGGGGCTACTGGATGTTGTGAATTGATTTTGTTACTGCTCTTGTCCTTTCTTTTACATGAGCGTTGAGGCGTTTCACTGTTGCTTGGAGGTTAATTCCAAGATATTTAATTTTTGGTATATTTTGGAAAGGTCAGCGTGTATCTTTTGATGTGAGTTTCCACCTCTTCTAAAAATAATGTAACAAATGTGTTTATTAACTCAAAAATCTGATGTGTTCCATTCACATGAGTTTCTCTAGCTGTTACACAAACAACTTTCCTTACAAAATAATATTCTTTTATTTATGGTATGCTAATCGAGATAAAACATTAGCAGAACTTCTGATTACTTTCTCCCTTGTAAGTAGAAGAGGCATAAGGAAATATTCTAGGCCAAATCCTAGTCAAACCTTTTAAAAGCTGATGCTATTTGCAACAACTGAAGTTCGATTCGCTTTGCATGGCTTGGAGTAAATCAAAGGAGATGAAACGAAACGTCACTTCGCGTTTGAGAAAATTAGTTCAAAATTGAAACCAATAACAAGCAATATCTCAGAAACAGTTACCTCTACATAAAAATGTGTATCACATAAATTATATGTTTTACGAGATTTCCATTTTTTGTATAATAAGCTTTTGTGTATCTGTTACGGTTTACCAGTTATGCAAGATCCAGCAAAACTGATCCAAGAACTGGTCTTCAGAAGCTATTTTTAGCAAGTTTAAGACATATATACTTTGTGATGTAAATAGCTTTAATATACGATATTTTAATCGAAATCGTTAGAGCCATTTTTGAGAAAAATAAAATTTTCAAAATTGTTCCATGCAAAGGCAGTTTGGGGTGGAGAGATTTTCTTCAAACTCTTTGTACCGAATATTTGGAAGATACCAAACTTAAATACCAAGTTTGGTATTTAACGGTCGTTTAGTTTTTGAGCTATGCTATGCATAGACACACACACACATACGGACTACTTCTAAGCTTTTTTTATGTAAAGTGTTATCTTCTGGTGGTGGGATTCTTGTAGAAGATTTCATGTTGCATCTTTGAAAGATAATAAAGATAAATACAAAGTTTCATATTTAACGGTCTTTTCATTTTTGAGCTATACTGTCCACAGACACACACGCGAGGACCTTTTTCTTAAACGTTCTTTTTCGGATTCAGGGACCTCAAAACAGATATTTCCAATGAAATTTCGGTATCGATTTTTTGGGTGCAATACAGTACTTTCTGTATCAATTGTACATATGGGCTGTATTTGATAATCTCTGGTAGCCTTTCCTTTTTAAAAGAATTTAGGGACCTAAAATACCCAACCCCACTACACAAATCTGTTTTAAATTACTGTGAAGGCATTAAAGTTAAGCTTTTTTTTTTTTTTTTTTGGAAAAGATGAACTGATTACCAAAGTATAAGCAAAGAATGTTCCCAGGGCTCTATTTTTGGGCCCATTATTTTACAAACACTGCTGGAAGACATACAACATGACAACAACGTAGCAGACGATGTAGTTTTAATTGACACCAACTCTAGAAGGGAGTTAGAAGCAATCATTTGATGCAAATACTTCCAAATCTAAGATGAAGATAACCCCTGCAAAATACGGGTATATGATGTTAAAAGGAAATTTTAACAATAATCCTACTAAAAAAATGAAAACAATACAATTAGAAGAAATAAGAACATGAAATATTTAGTTATACATTTGGACGAAAAATTAAATTTTAATTGCCATACCAACCAAGTAAGGGTTGAAAAAACTATTATAGACTTTCAAGAATAATCCAATTTGATTTCGAAATTCCGCTTCATACCATAGTATATACTATACAACCATTTTTAGTTCCATAATAATACATCGCCGCTATTTGTGTTTTTGGGATGGAAAATATTGCGACAAGAAACCTACTAAGAAGGACACAAAGAAAAGTTTGTTTTATATTTACCAGAGCTCTGAACACAACACCTATCTTAGCACTTTTGGTAATTTCCAAAATTTGGCCGGTAGATTTAAGTTTAGTTGTCCAGGAATCTTATTATTAGCTCAAAAAGGGAAATCTAAATATAGTTACAGATATTATGGATTATAATTGTAGAAATAAACAAGAAAATTAGAAACAGAATGTTTGAAATGTGCCAAGAGGAGTGGGAGAACGCAGAGAAAGGAAGGCGCACCTTTTCCTTCTTTATGGATATTCAGAAAAGACTTGCACTGAACACTTAAACAATACTAAAGGAACTATACATTTTTTGTTTCTCTATGCGTAATATTTACATATTGCACTCCACCAAAAAATTCGATACCGAGATTTCACCGGAAATATATGTTTTATGGTCCCCTGTATCCAAAAAAAAAAAAAAGCATTTTCAGAAAAAGATACATATGTGTGTGCGTGTGTATGTGAACACGATAACTCAAAAACGAAAGGCAGTAAAATACAAATCTTGGTGTTTAAGTTTAGTTTCTTCCAGGGATGCGACACGAAGATTTTGAGAAGATTCCCCCACCCCAAACTACCCTTTACATGGAACTTTTATCGAAATTTTGATTTTCTCAAAAATGGCTCAAACATTTTTGATTAAAATATCGTTTATTAAAGATATTTACCTGACAAATAAAACGTATATCTTCAATTTTCTTGGAATAGCCTCTGAAGCTTACTTTATTCTGGATGAAATTTACAGAATTTTGCATAACTGCTAAACCATAAGAGATAAATAAAAACTTATTCACAAAAGGCAAATTTTACAGGGACATCAACTATATAGTATAATACGCAATAAGGAACTTTTCCTGCATTTAGAGACTATTGTAAAGAAAATAAGCATACATGCCAGACAGCCTCAATCAGCAATACAAATATCTAGAGAAATAGAAGTTAGAAGATCTTACAGAATACAACCAGGAACATTCAAAGACAACAAGGAAATTTAAATTTGAATACAGGAGAGGAGGAGGAGGAGGAGGGGGAGGGGGGAGGAAGAAGAAGAGGTGTAGGAGGAGGAGAATGGCACCAACACAGAGGAGAGAGAAAACTAGGAACCATCTATGCCCTCGAGAAGAAGAGGATACTGCATATTAACAGGCAGTATGAAGGGCAGTTCAGAGAGATAGGGAGAACAAAATGGCGGCCGATAGCAGGCGATGGAATGGATGGTTGCGTTTTGCGGGACTTTTAACATATCGGAATGAGGACATAAGAAGGAGAAGAACTAGTCAGTGATAGCATGAAGTAATTATTAAAAAAAAATAAAAACTGATTTAGCAAAATTTTCCGTTCTAGTGTATAATCTTTTTATAGTGATTAAAATTATAGTAAAATAACACTTAAAATAAAAACTCCTTTTTCAATTTAGTGTGTGAAATGTTACAAACAAACAAGCGATAAAGGCATTGATAAGAAAAATATAGTTAGGATTACAATTAAATTAATATATCCATAAAGGGTTAAAGAATTTAATAAAGAGATAATGTTGCAAACTTTTAACATTAATGCTAAATAGCAATTATATACAATTTACAAGGGCACATAATTAAATACTGTGTAGTAAATTTTGGAATGTAAATTATTGAATTTTTGTTATGTAGAACATACATTTTATATTACATACTTAAAGTAGAATTAGTTCTGGATACCGGCGGCAAACTAAATGTAGTATTTAGAATTTTAATAACTGGTTACCAATTATTATTTATTGGATACCAGTAAATTGGGATTAGTAATTAATAATAATAGCTATGTGAAATTAAATTGCTTATAAATAAATACTTTAATAATAATAAATGAATAATAATAAATAAAATAAAGCAAAATTGTATAATCCGTAAATAATAAAATGTAAAATAAATTTAAAATTGTATAATTAATAAATTATTTATGAAAATAGATGAAAAAATGGTAACACGTGACAGTAAATGTCTTGAAATGGAAATTACGTTGAGAAATAGAGTAAGGTAGTGTAATTTTGTAGGTCAAGTTTTATGTTGATATTTTTCGTTATCATTTATGCAAAATTTTAAAACAAGCATTTTTAGAAGTTCTGCGAGTGCATAGCTCAAAACGAAAGACCCTTGAATTCCAAACTTAATATTTAATTCTAGCTCTAACATTTAAATATCCTGAACTCGATTTTTTTAAATGGGCTCTATCATTTTGATTAATGTACCGTATGTTAAAATACTTACATGTCAAATAAAATGTTTATTTTAATTTTCTGGGAACAGCCTCAGAAGATCTGTTTGTTCTGGATCACATTTGCATAACTAGTATACAAAAGCAAAAGTAAAAGTAAGAAATAAACAAAACTTGCTGCATAAAGGTGTATTTTTGTTAAAACAGAATTTGCAAAATTTATAGTTTTTTTAAGAGTTAACTATTTCCGAGATATTCCTTGTTACTGATTTCAATTTTTAAATACATAAACTTTTATCAAGCGAAAGTTTGTTATTCTTATTTCATTTGTTTTCACTTAACATAGCAACCGCCCTTTAAAACCTCACTCCCTTTTTTCCTTCTGTTTATAGGGAACTAGGCGTTAACAGCTAATATTTTTCCTGATTAGCTCGAAGTAGATAGGTACAGGAAATATTTTTGTAAGTACAGTTCGTTAAAAAATACCTAGAGCAAAATATGGGAGCAGAACTCATACGATTTTTACTTTCGTAGCACGATATTACGACTAAAAGTATCTGTTTGAGGCCCGATAAAAATGTGTGTGTGCGCTTGTGAGCGCGGATGGCATAGCTCAAAAACGAAAACATCGGAAAAAATACACGAGGCTTTTTAAAAAGTTCCACCTCCAGAAACTACCCTTTACAAGGATTGTGATTTAAAAAAAAAAACTGTTTTATCAAAAAGGGCTATAACGAGTTTGATTAAAATATCGTAGGTATATTAAAGACATTTACACGAAAAATAAAATTTATATTTTAAATTTTCTGAGAACAACAACTGAATGAGACTTATACAAATTTAAATAAGGGTTAGACCTTAAGATATAGAATAAAACTTAAAGCATAAAAAGTGCAGCTCTCCTTAAAACACTATGTTATACACGTTTTTATTGTAGAGCTGACGTTTTTGGATATTCCTTGTTATTAGCTTTAATATAGTGTTAAACACTCGCTTTTACTACTTTTAATACCGCAGGCCATGATACTGATGATCCACAGAATAAAGATGGAGCGGGGAAAACCGGAGATACCGTAGAAAACCCGCTACTGCGCCGCTTTCTCCTCCACAAATCTCACACACGGTCGCTTATTGGTTTCAGTTTTAAACTACCTAACTTTTGTCAAAGGGGACCATGAACCGAACTTCAATTGTTCCACATATTGACCGGCTTTTAAAAGATTTTACAATCGCTATAGCATAATATACTCCCTTATTTCCCTTCTGCTTGCAAGGAAGCAAATAATAAGGCCACTTCTGCTAAGGATTGTCTCGGTAATTAAGATGTAGTTAAAAGAATAAACTTTTGTAAGAATAGTTTGTGTTTGGAACAGCTTGAGAAAGTTATATGAATGGAATACATGAGATTTTTTGTATTCTGAACACATTACAATGTCTTCTGTGTAAATTATGAGTGTTGAACTGTCTACGGCCATAGTTCCAATAGCAACAATATACTCTAGAGCAAACTAAAAGTCAAAGATCTCATAAAAACTAGAGAAAGGCTAAGTTCGCTATATGAAACGAATCCTGAGAATCGGGAACGGCGCCATAAAAACTGACTTACATGTTCACGAATGAAAATGTCTTTATGGAAAACATCAGAATGCAGTTGCTTCTGTCGAACAGGAAAAGGATACGAAAGGATGGTACTGGGCTTGGAACCTTATGTTGGCTATTGTAGGATACACAATCCGGGAGGGAGGGTTGAGGTGTTAAGATGCACCAGGCGACCAGCATCAGGAGCGAGGGCACAGCAAAAATGGGGTCCCTATTTTCAGATTGGTACAAACATCCCGAGAGCCAGCCGTGCCGTGATCGGGAGGTTAGATCACTCGCCTCTCACCAAGGTGGCCCGGGCTCGATCCCAGCTGACCGCATGTGGGATCTGTGATGGACACAACAGCGCAGGTACGGGTTTTCTCCGAACTCTCTGGTTTTTCGCGTCATCGCACTCCAACGGAACTCCATCTCCATTCCATGCATTATCAGTGTTATCGCCTACAGTGCCATAAAAGTGGAAGCTAAACTATCAAAAATAGAAATCCCGATACCCGGAGAGGCAGTCCTCGCCACTCAGAGGACCTGACGCCTTCACCAGGGGGCAGATCTCTTCCCAGCAACTAGGCGTAGTCGGGGAACGGAGATTCACAATGAGCATCCTTTTCCCCCGCCTCGCCACACCAAGCACCATCCCCGACACTTACCTGAAAGAAACCAACAGAAAGAACCTGGAAATGACATCGGGACAGGCAAATCCGGGATGTAAAAACCTACCCAGCAATCGCTTGCCTGACGATCAAGGGAAACTCCGAAAAACCCATGGGTCGGCAGATCGGACACAATGATCACATCCGCGACCTCCGCAATGGGGTCACAGACGAAAATATCTAAGCGATTAAGTTTTGTTACTTCTGCCGAATACCCAGGTCTACGAGAATACTCACAGAAAAACACTAGAAAATATAGGGGGAAAGATCTGATGTGTTCCATTCACATAAACTTCTCCAAATTCCTGCAACTACTGTAAAAAGCTTCTTCTATTTATGCTATGCTATCAAGATAAAATTAAAGGCAATTGTCTTATTACTTTTTTCGTTGTAAGCAGAACAAAAATAAAGGTGTACAATAGGCTAAAGCGATCGTAAAATATTTTAAAAATTGGTTGCTATGTGAGGAGTTGACAATTTCCGTATGAGAAAAGAAGCTGAAACCAATGTAAAGGAATATCTCGGAAACGGTCATCTCTAAAAAGAACAACAACAAAAACACAAAAACCACTGTAGTTTAAATTGTGTGTTTTAACGCATCTATATATTTTGTATAGTAAGTTTTGTCTATCCCTTACGGTTTATCAGTTATGCAAAATTCAGCAAAATGCATCTACAATAAATTTTTTTTCAGAGGCTATTCACAGAAAATTTAAGATATACATTTTGTTTGACATGTATACGATGTTTTAATGACAATCTTTAGAGCTATTATTGAGAAAATCAAAATGTTCGCATATTTTTTCATGTAAAGGATTAATCTAAACGATACTCCTAAATAAGTTGAAATTTTGCAGACACTATAAAATAAAAAATCTGATGCCTTTCTCTATATCTCTGCAACAAATTTTTGTTAAAAAGTTTGTGCTTCTATTTACTTCATGCTGAGTGAGAAAAAATTAGCAGAAATAGCCTTATTACTTGTTTCCCTGTAAACAGAAGCGAAATAAGGGAGTAACATAGATTAAAGTGATAGCAAAAGATGGTTGTTATCTGACTGAAGTTCCTTTGTTTGTATGGACAGGAGTTGACAAATTCCTATATGAGAAAAGTATAAGTTTTTTAAGGCTGAAACAAAAAACAAGGAATATCTAAAAAACGATCAACTCCGCGAAAAAAATGTATATAACGTAAATTGTATGTTTTAATCTGCTCTACATTTTTTGTGTGGTAAGTTTTTGTCTATCTCTTACGATTTACCAGTTACACAACATTCCGTAAAATTCTTCCAGAGTAAAGTGTTCTTCAGAGGCTATTCCCAGAAAATTCAAGATATAAATATTATTTGTCAAGTATATATCTTTAATATATGATATCTTAATCAAAATCGTTAGAGCCATCTTTTAGAAAATCAACATTTTCGAAAGTTTTTCCATGTAAAGTGTAGTTGGAAGTGGGGATTTTCTTGAAAATCTTCGTGTCCCATTCTTGGAAGATACTGAACTTAAATACCAAGTTTGGTATTTAACGGTCTTTTCGTTTTTGAGCTATGCTGCCCACAGGCACACAGACACACTCATACACACAGACAGACAGACACATACACGGACATCTTTCTAAAAATGTTTTTTTTTGGATTCAGGTGGTCTTAAAACATGTATTTCTGGTGAAATCTCGGTATCGAATTTTTGGGTACAATGCAATACCTTCTCTATACTCTTATGCACATAGTACGTATAGGGAAAGTAAAAATTCCGGGTAAAATATCGCCTAACTACGATAACGGAGAACTAAAATTGAGCATTTTTAAAATTTCGCCGAATTTTGTTGTGTTCAGAGAATAAATGTCAGCTCCAGCTGAGAAAGGCGCTGGAAAAGGCCGGTAAGAGGCGAGGTAAACAGCGGTGTGCTAGACTCGCAATTTTCCGAGTTTCCCACTCTTTTACTGGTCTGTCGAATGCATATAATCTTAATCTTTTCACCTACAGTAGCTGCTCAAAATGGTGTTTCTTGCCCATAAATTGCTTACACACATTTTGACATGAATATATTTTGAAATAAGCATCTACATTCTTCTGCTTCTTCACTTCACATTTTTTTTTTAGCCTACCGACATCTCTGCTTCCTTTTGGTCCATATTTAAACGCGGAGGCTGCCAATAGAGAAGGGGGGGGGGAATAAGATCAACTAAACAAAAGTGAATGAATGAATAAGTGTATTTATTAACATAGCAATATCATACATAGAATTTCAACAGTCGCACGTGTCCACAGACCGTACGTGCTTTTGTAATACATTACAAGCAATATTAAAACAACAACCACAACAAAGAATTAAAAGATTAAACACGAAAATAAAAAGACAAAGGAAATACACAGTCAAAAGCAATATTAAACAACAATAAAAATTAAGAGTGAATCCGAAAATAAAGATACAAAGATATTCAAATATAGCAATTTAAATTTACAGCACAGAGTACACCTTCATAACTGCACCCTCTTATAATAGATAATTACACTTAAAAGACATATATACACATAATATATACAACCCTAGCAGAACAGTGACCTAAGTATGACATAATATATATGTATGTAGAACATTGTAGTCACTTTTGTTTAGTTGATCTTATCCCCCCCCCCTTCTCCATTGGCAGCCTCCTCAGATCTCAGCTGTCTTGCCTTAAGTATAAATTTACCTAGCCCTTCCATATTTTCCGTGCCCGCCAGTAGCGTCCAACATGCTTCTATCCTACTACATTCGCAGTGGTAAAAAATCGCGGAAAATATTTTTCCCGCCATTCCTCCGTACCCCTACATCTTGCCAAGATGTGAGTCCACGACTCTTCCTCCTCGCAAATGGGACAGATTCTCGTACCATTCTCGTCAGAAATTTTCGTGCTCCTCCATGCTCCTAGTCTAATCCACGCGAGCCCCTCTCTAATGAGTTTGGTACCTGTTTTGATGTATTGCTCCATACCCCAGACTGTACTTCTAATGACACCTTCTCTGTGCATTGCGCAATCATTTGCTGTCTGTCAATATCATCTTAATTTTTCTCCAAATACTTCGCCTGTTTTCCTGCCCCGCCATCCAAATGTCTCCCATCCCAATGGTTTCCAACTCTTTCTTTAATTTTGATGCCCACGTCAAATTACCTTCCATTCGCAACTGTTCACGGTAGCAGACTGCCCTAATTAGAGATTGGTTTCCGTGAACGATTCTCATCCAATATTTAACTGCTCTGATTTTGCACTCTATCGTTTCACTGTGTGCCCCGAATTCCCTCATTATTCCGCAGTTTGCCGTACTCCTCCCTACACCCAGAATTCCTTTCAAAAATTGGGTCCTCACTTGATCAAGATTTCCTGTTTGTTCCCACCCCCATATTGCTCCTCCGTATGTCATCGTGGATCTAACTGTCACTCCGTATACAGTTTCCATTAAGGTTATGGAGATATTCGGAATTCTGCAGCGTATCCGGAGAGCTTCCGCCGCTTTCACCCTTGCCTTGTGTTTCGCAATGTCAATGTGTTTTGTCCATTTTCCGTTCATTGTAAATGTGAGTCCTAAGTACACAAAAGATTTAACATTGTCCAGTATCTGTCCTGCATATGTCCAAGTCTCCTCCCTGCTATAAACACAACCCTTTTTGAAAGTCATTGCCTTAGTCTTATTCACATTAACTGTAAGTAGCCATTCATCGCAATAGTTCTTAAGTTTGTCACTAAAATGTTCTACATACATATATATTATGTCATACTTAGGTCACTGTTGTGCTAGGGTTGTATATATTATGTGTATATATGTCTTTTAAGTGTAATTATCTATTATAAGAGGGTGCATTTATGAAGGTGTACTCTGTGCTGTAAATCTAAATTGCTACATTTGAATATCTTTGTATCTTTATTTTCGGATTCACTCTAAATTTTTATTGTTGTTTAATATTGCTTTTGACTGTGTATTTCCTTTGTCTTTTTATTTTCGTGTTTACTCTTTTAATTCTTTGTTGTGGTTGTTGTTTTAATATTGCTTGTAATGTATTACAAAAGCACGTACGGTCTGTGGACCCGTGCGACTGTTGAAATTCTATGTATGATATTGCTATGTTAATAAATACACTTATTGATTCATTCATATTTAAACGCAATCCTATGCAGTCTTGAATCTGCCATTCTTTGAACATATTGCATCCAGTGGTTCTGATATTTTTCAATTTTGGAATTTATTGATTGTATATTAAGTTCTGCTCTTACATCTTCATTTCGGATTTGATCTAATTTTATACATCCTTTTGTTTGCCTTAAAAAGTTCATTTCTGCACTTTGAAAACGGCTTTTCATTTTCTTTGTGGTGACCCATGTCACACTTCCATATTATAATAGTGTAGGGACCGCCATTGTTTTGAAAAACTTTAACCTAGTTTCTTTTCTTGTTTTATTTCTCATTGTTCTATGTATAGTTCCACATATCGTTTGGAATCTTGAAATATTTTTATTCATATATCCTTCAGTTCTTGTCACATAGTTGAAGATACATCCTAGGTAGTTAAACTCCTTCACAGTAAAGAGCAACAACATAAAGAGACAAAAAGGTAAGGTCTGGACTACAGAGGGAAATATTTTGGCACTGTGTCCTATGCATATTTATTGTGGTTAACATCCCCCCCAAAGAGGATGGAAGAAGTGAAGGAACTAGAAGTAGCTATAGGCCTTAGGCAGTTAGGCCAATGTAGACTGGCGGAAGTCCTTAATAATTTCTAGCCCAATGACCCGTCCCGGTACCGAGCCGCCAGAGAGACCTGGCAGCCACGCAGGACCACGGGGTTTATTACAATATTTCCTTGTATTGCCATACACCAAGAACTTGAAAGATGCGTGCGTAGTGGAATGAAGGAGCAATTGGTGGGAAAGTAATCACTCAAGACATAAGATTATAACTTATATGTTAAGATTTATTTTTAGTGTATAGTGTTTTAAATTGTATAGTTGATTAATTAATGATAGTCCAGCATTAACAATTAAGAAGAGGATTGCACTTCAGGATTGGCCTCACGGATCAATCACGAAAAAGCCATGTATCTGAGTTGGTTGTCGTCAGGGATGGACCCAGCACCTCCCAAATGTGATTTATGCTCTTTAACAGCGCCACCTCATTCTGTACCGTGCATAAATATTGGCTGTTGTAGAATTAACTTTAAAGCCCGCATTTCAACATCTAAACGATTTAATGCTCGCAAAACACTCGTAATTCACAAGAGTATACACCTTCTTACACTTAAAATTGTACAAAGCAACGACCGTAACATAGAGCCGTGGAAATATGTGTACTGTTGCTAACATTCTAACTTGTATTAAGCATATACCGGAAACATCGATTGCTCGCGATTGATAAGAGTATAGTATTTTAAGATCAGTGCATAGCGTCCAGTTGTTAAATATTTGATTATCGGTATTCTCTTATGTACGTAACAAAATAAGTAATGTAGCTGTTTCTGCCCTTTTGGATATTATATTCTTATACTGATGATAATTAAATTCTTTACGCTACATAAATGCTTTGCTTTCGAACTTAAAGCATCGCAATATTAAAACAATTGGATGTGCTCCATTCATACCAATTTCTCTATCTGTCCTCTAGATAAGATACTGTTACACCATATTGTGATTTTATCACCATCAGGCTAATCAAGACAAATATCACCAAAATTATCCAATTACTTAGCTCCGCCTTAGCAGAAGGGAAATAATGGACTAGGGTGAAGCGACAGACAAATCTTAAAAGCTGTCGCTATGTGATTGAAATTAAGTTCTCTTGAAAGACCAGGAGCAAAAAAAAAAAAAAAAAAGGAACATTGATGACTTATGCTTGATAAAATTATAAGAATTTTAAAATTAAAATAAATAACAAGGAATATCTTGGAATATTGTCACTCCATAAAAAAATAAACTGTTTGTTTTAACCAGATCTACATTTTTTGCGGTACGTTCCTGTATATCTGTTACGATTTACCAGTTATACAAAGGTCATTCAAAATAAACAGAACTTCAGAAGGTATTCCCAAGAATTCAGGATATACATTCTAGTTGCAGTTTAAATATTTTAATATGCTAATATTACTCAAAATTGTTATATCCGTTTCTTTAAAATCAAAAATTCCAAAAATGTTTCACGTAAGGGATAATTTGGAAATCTGCGTATCGAATCCTGAACTTGAATACCGCTAACATTTTGCGTTTGAGTTATTGTGTTCATATACACACAAAGAGAACATTTTATAAAACTGTTTTTATTTGGATACAGGGGATTCTAAAACGTGTATTTCTAGTGAAATATTGATAATTTTTTTTTTGGTGGAACACAATATCTTCTCTACTTGTTATGTAGGTAGATTGTACATACGTGATAGAGAAATTAAAAGTCAGGGAAGATCTGTACATCTGTCGAGGACATATGTCATTTATGTAATGTGATCAAACTGCCCGACCTGATGAATTGCTTTGTAGCATGTATGGGCTGAAGCCACATTTGCATCGCAAATGAAGGCATTGCGCCAGGCAGGTAGGCAACCTGCTGGCAGCTCGGGACTGTGTGACGGATACGCTTCATCAGTGCCACAAGGCAACTCTACTCAAATTTCAAGCCCATTCACTCCCACCAATGTAAACAAAATTAATGGGGCCCGTGGGATAAGTTAAATATGTAGGCCCTTAACCGAGCCCCGCCACACTGCTGCTCCAATGAAACATTTGCCTGCTGCAAAGGTCTGTCTGTTGCTGTGTCGGACCATTTCGTTGGAGCTGTGACGTGACTTTGCAATTTCGGTGTATTTATTCGTTTCATGTTACAAAGCTTCTCTCTGGACGCGTTAGTCTTTCAACGAATCAGAGTGTTAACAACTAAAATTTTCCCCAGGTACAATCTGGGATACATCTGTGACATTTCAAAAGGTCACTCTATACTCACTCGCCTCTCATCTAGATGACCCTGGTTCGATCTCAAGCGACCGCTTGAGGTTTGTGGTGGACAAAGCGAGTTTCCTCTGGTTTTTCCCGGCCTTCACATATAAAATAAGCCTTAAACACTACAAGAAGACTAAAAAAAAAAGATCTATACTTAAAACCTAATATACTGAAGGCCAGTTCGTAGTCGAGTGGATAGACCACTCGCCTCTCACCTAGATGGCCAATGTTCGATCCCATGCAATAGCATGTGAGCTGTGTGGTGGACAAAACGGCACAGGAGCGATTTTTCTCTGTATTCTCCGGTTTCCCCATCCATCACATCCCACCGGTACTCCATCTTCATTCCATGTATCATCAGTGCAGTAGTAAAAACAGGCATTAAACACTATAAAAAATCTATACTTAAAACCTAATGCATTGAGTGATTCAGTGGAGATAAACTCGACTTGGTTAAACAGTCTGATGTGTTCCCTTCACGTGACTTTCTCTATCTGTTCCAAAAACTTTCCTTACAAAAGATTTTTCTTTTATCCACATTATACTAATCGAGATAAACATTAATAGAAATTGTCATATTATTTGCTTTCTTGTAAATAGAAGTATAATCATGGAGCACACTGAGCTAAAACGATGATTAAATATTTTAAAAGCTACCTTACTTGAAGAAAAAAAAAAGAAATTAGGTTCGGTTTTGCATTCCCAGGATTGAGAAAAAACAGATAAAACGCAAGTTGCCTACCCGCTTGAGAAAAGTTTAAATAGTTTGAAATTGGAACTTATGGTAAGGAACATCTCGGAATCGTTTAGCTGTACAAAAAATGTGTATGATATAAATTTTGATTAAAATCCGGTACATTAAAGATATTTATATTCCAAATAAAATGTATATCTTGAATGTTTTGGGAATAGCCTCTGAACGCCTCTTTATTCTGGATGAAGTTTGCGAAAACTTGCTTAGCTGATAAACCACAAGAAATAGACAAAAATTTACAAAACAAAAAATGCAGACACTCCTTAAGACACACAATTCATATCATATATATTTTTCGTGGTGTTGACCGTTTTTGAGAAATTTCTTGTTATTAGTTTCAGCTTTAAAATACTTTTACTTTTCTCATATGGACATTTTTCAACCCTTGTCCATACATACAAAGGAACTTCAGTCACATAACAATCAGTTTTTAAAAGAATTGACTATGAAATTAGCCTATGGTACTCCCTAATTTCCCTTCTACTTACAAGTAAGCTATTAATAAGGCCCTTTCTGCTACTTTTTTCTCGATTAGCAATAAGTAAATAGAAGAGTAAGCTTTTTAACAATAATTTATTGCAGAGATGTAGAGAAATCATGTGAATGGAACACATCAGATATTTAGGATTTAATTTTAGAGAATTTCCATGATTTTAATTTATAAATTACATTATTTTATCATTCTAGTCTCTTTCAGACTGCATCTATGTATAAACACTGAGTATTCAACATACAGAAAAGGAAATGCGGAGGTGTATTAGATAATAATAATAAAACTGTCAGAGAAATACAATGTAGCTGCGAGATAACACAAACTACACATATTTCCAGCAACTGGCTAATACTGTTTGTGTAACCCATTTCTGATTTCCGATCAATTAGTTGGTGATGTAAGTCTTTCCATCCGGCCTCCTTCCTCCAGGTTGCTACCCTTCATCACACACACCAGTGACTCCGTCAGTAATTACATCAGCCCTCCACCCCCATCCCTAACTTTTCCAACGCTACGCTGAGCATCATTTTCTCATTAAAATCCATCGCAAAATATCGTTTCCCCAACATATTTGCTTGTCAGAAAACTGAGGAAAGGATGTAGGAAAGAATACTTAACCCTTACCCAAAATTACAACACCGATATTGGAGCTACGAAAAATTAATTGCATCCACAGCTTTGACAGCTTTACTTACCCACAAGAGTTTTCCACTAATCATGACCAGCCTTGTTCAGCATCCTTTTGCAGCAGCTGCCGGTTAACAAACCACCACAACGTTTTAAGACAGATTATATCTAAAGGTTCTCGTAATAAAACCTGACCACTGTCACTTTTTTTTGCCGTCCTCACTCACCATTCCCGCCTCAAGAGGTTCTATCCTACGTAATCATTAGCCTCTAGTCAACTTCTTTTGCGAAGTTTTATCTTTAGAAAAAACATATGTTAATTTCAATTTAAGTAAGAATCGGTTCATCACATTTATGGAGAATTCTGCTTCTAGAACTTCAATTCACAATCTTACTTTTATAAAACCATTTGTTTCACTCCAAACCAATTATGTCTTGATATATCTCTAACTAAAAAATGCATGTGCTAATTTGCAACAGTAAACAGTTTTCTCATTTAGATGGATAACCCCTAAAATGCCTGCTTAAGAGGTATATTACATATACATACATTTTTTTCGAAAGAATATCAAACGAATATAACAATATTTACTGTCCGAATTTTTATGTTGTAGCTTCGAAAGTCGTTTACATATGCTTTTATGTAACATTATAATTTACTTCATTATTACTTTCTCTACACGTACTATGTACATAGTGTAAGAGAAAGTATTATATTGCAACCCAAAATTCGATACGGAGATAAATATTTTGATGTCCCATGATTAAAAAAACAGCATTTTAAAAAACGGTCCGTGTGTGTCTATGTGAACCTGTGTGAATGTGTTTCTGTGGGCAGCATAGCTTAAAAACGAAACGTCAGTTTAATACCAAACTTGGTATTTAAGTTGAGTATCTTCCAAGGATGTAAAACGAAGATTTTGAAGAAAATACCCACCTCCAACTAACCATTACATGAATTTTGATTTTCTCAATAATGGCTCTACCGATTTTGATCAAAATACCTCATGTTTAAGATATTTTTATGAGAAACGAAATATGTATCTTGAATTTTCTGGGAATAGCTTCTGAAGACCTCTTCATTCTGGATGAATTTTGTATAACTGGCAAGACATACAAAAAGATGTAGATCACAGTAAAGAAAACAATTTGTCATATACATTTTATTTATTACTTTTTTTGTAGAATTAATTGTTTTTGAGATGTTCCGGATTATTGGTTTCGATTTTAAGCCACATACTTTTTTCAAACCGGAAGAAATCTTTCTTCTCGTTTCTCGTCTGTTTACTATTAGTAGCAAAGAGATTAGAGTTTCAATTGTTTCACATAGCGACCGGTTATTAAAGGACGAAGGTATCACTTTGGACTGGCATGTCCTTAATTCCCTTCTACTTACAAGGAAACTAGTAATAAGACCAATTATGCTTTTTAACAATAAATTGTTACAAAGATGTAGAGAAAGTCGTGTGAATGGAACACATGGGATTTTTAAATTAAGCAAAGTTCAAAGCATCTTAGATGATGTTTTTGGGAAGCACATTCATATAAACAAATGGGTTTCTGCTTTGAAAAGATAGAATCAGATTGAAAAACTACTTTATAGGCGGTATTTGAACCAAGAATCTCCTGGTCTCCGTCCAGTTGCTCTAATTATTGAGCAATCATGCCAATGACTCTCATTTCCAAATTCTGTCCTACACAGGATTTTTTACAAGATCTACAATTAACTGACAAATGTTTCTACTTGTTCGTATTAGCTGTATTAGCTTTCAGGTAAAGCAGCAAGGGGCTTTACCCATATAAAGACAACTTTTTGGATAGTTTCAATATTGCTCGAAACATACGTATTTTGCCTTAACCATGAGTATGTTGTTCTTATTATCATACTCATTTTATAATTATCCTAACATTAAGATGTAAGCACTTACTCTAAATTTAAACAAGAACTATCTGTTTAACGTATAAATGTTTTATTTTGTAATATGAACTAAAGATGGAGAAATAAACGTTTTGTTTCGCTGCAAAACGGATTGTTGTTGCTTCATTTTATATCCTATCTTTGGTAGTATTTTGATAGCATCTTTGCTTATGTTGTCTTTTTCACTTTCTTGCTTTAGTTATCTAAAAGTTGTTTTCTCTAAAACATAGAATTAGCGTTGTATGTATACTATCTTATTTTCCAGTAATTTCCTTTCATTCATTGCCTGTTATGATGACGCTGCAAATTCGAAGAATAAACAAATAACTAAAGGAAACGGTGCTTTAGCGGCATTTCGTAAGACAATGGAATTCTTAATGGAGCTAGTCACAATGGAGCACGGCGACTTGTTTAAGAAAACACTACTAAAGCAAGCATTGGTGCTGCCCAAACTACTTTCGTTACCTGTGATAATGTGGGCTGAGCACGTGATTTTGTTTCTGGCTTACTGTCTAATTCACCCGACCATGATGCGCCTTGTCTTTGTGCTCTATTGGCGTTGAAAACTATATTTTCGTATCACATAGGTAATGAGTTATAGTATACCCACCTTTATTCGCTGCCGTTTAGAAGCATCCTATATATATTACATTCTCTAGCACGTCTGTACACTCTACATAGTAGATAAGGAAGGTATTACATTCCAATCAAAAATTTGATACCGATATTTCTCCAAAAATAAATGTTTTGGGACCTCCTGAATATAAAAAGAAAGAAAAACTAAAGAAAGAAATCCGTGTGTGTGTCTATGTGTGTGCGCGTGTGTGGGTGGGGACAGCTCAGCTCAAAAATGAAATTTCGTCTAAATACGAAACGTAGTGCGACACGAAGATTTTTCAAGAATATTCCCAACGCCCAGCTAAACTTTACATGGAGCATTTTTAAAAAAATAGGAATTTTTCAGAAATGGCTCTAACAATTACTATTAAAATGTCATGATTTTAAGCCAACGAAATGTTTACTTTGAAATTTTGGGGAATAAACTCTGAAGACTTCTTCATTCCGCACGACTCGAAACTGTAAAGGATAGAAAAATCTTGGTATACAAAAAATCTAGATCTCATTAAAACACAGACTTTATGTCATATACATTTCTTTGTATGTTTAGTAATTTCTGAAATATTCCCCGCTATTGGTTTCGGTTTTAAACTTCTTAAAAGTTTCTCAAGCGGGAGGTCAAATTTCGTTTCATCTCTTTGTTGTAATTTTTGGAATACAAAAGAGAACCAATTTTAAATGGTTCACACAGTAATAGCTTTTAAAATATATGGCAAACGCTTTAGCCTAGTGCATTTCCTAATTTTACTTCTGCTTGCAAAGAAGCAAACAATAAAACCAATTATGCTAATGTTTATTTCGGTTACAATGACAAGAGTGAAAGTATAATCTTTTGTAAAGAAAGCTTTTTTTTTGTGGACAGCTAGAAAAAAATATGTAATATGAATGGAATACAATTCAATGCTTTTATATGATGTAAGAATAGGTACAGTCATACAGAAAAATTCAATGCGTAGCCGAGATTTGAACTACGGATCCCCCGGTCTCTAGCCGGTGTCTACCACTGAGCTATCATGACAACAAGCCGGCATAGCATTGAATTTCTCAATTGACTCGCATGTTTCCCGGTAAACCATAAGGTGATCTCAAATTATTTTAAGATGACAAACTCAATGGCGAATTACAATGTTGTAAGTACTTTAAGTCCTAGGATGCATAGTATAGTCAACTATTATTGTAAATTTGTATTGATTAATTGTTTTTTCAAACAGTGTGTATGACAGGAGTTGGATAGGTAGAGTCAGACTGAAAAATGCAATGCCATAGCCGGGATTTGAACCACGGATCCGCGGTCTCTAGCTGGTTGCTCTACCATTGAGCTACTATGGCAATATTCCGGCATAGCATTGAATTTCTCAAGTGGACGTACAACACACAAACACACACACACACACACACATATATATATATATATATATAAAAATTGAACAAAATATTTTCAGGGTTGATACTTTATTTGTTGAAATATACAAATAAGCTTAGTTTCAAACAAACTAGTAAAGAGACTAAATGGGAGGTAACAGAAAAAGAGAGAATATGTGGAAGATAGGTATAAAAATAATCCTGGGTGAGGCAGGAAAAACACAAAACACAAATCCGCATATTACTCTCTTTGTAAAGCTTATACGAAACACTTTCTAACCAAGTGTGCGTAAAGGATTAAGTAGAGACCACAGTTCATGTCGACCGTGTTCACCTTTGGCAGGAACATAAATGAGCTCAGAGATCGTCACTTTTTTATTTGCCTAAAACTCATACAACTCTGACAAACCACAAAAAATTGGTGTTTTTGCGGCGGTGATAAATTGCGATGTTGCCTTGCTTACTCATATGCATGTACCGGTCATATATACATGGCCGCAGTTTTCTAGACCTGCAAATCTTCTATACTAACTTTCCTTGCTTCTCTAGCACGTATGTAAAATATACATAGTAGGCAGAGAAGGTATTGTATTCCACGCCAAAATTTTTATACAGAGATTTCATGATAACAGGTTTTAAGACCGCTGAATAAAAAAGGACTTTTAGAAAAAGGTAATTTGGTCTTCAGAGCCTAGTTCAAAAACAAAACTCGATTAAATACCAAATTGTGTGTTTTAACCAGATATTTTGTGTATAGTAACCTTTTGTCCATCTCCTACCAAGTGTACAGGGGCTATTCCCAGAAAATTCAAGATATATCATCTATAATTTTAATCAAAGTTGTTAGAACCATTTTTGGGTAAATTAGAATTCTTTTGAAAATCTTCGTGTTGACTCCTTGGAAGATAATGAACTGAAATATCAAGTTTCATATTCAACTGACTTCATTTTGAGTTATTGTGTTTGTAGACACACGGACACACACATACATATACACACGGTCTTTTTGTAAAAATCTGAATATTTCAATTCATAGCCTTCTCTACCTATTCTGCAAAAGATCATTCTTTTATCTATATCATGCCGATTGAGATAAACATTAATAGAAATTGTTCTTATTACTTGTTTCTTTGAAGTAGAAGAGAACTATCATGAGGCTAAAACGATAGACTAATCTCTTAAAAGCTGATAGGTACGTGAAAATTTTAAATTCGGCTCTTTTTCCATGGCCAAGAGTAAAACAAAATATATATGAAACGAACAATGACTTCCCATATGAGAAAACTTTTAAGTGTATTAAAATTAAAACCAATAACAAGAAATGTCTCGGAGAGGGTTACCTCTACAAAACTTAGATATGACATATATAAGGATATCTTTATTTTTATGAGGAAAGTATAATCTATCTATGTTTTACCAGTTGCAAATCAAGAATGGAGAGATTTTCAAAGACTATTTCCAGATAGTTGAATTTTATTTGTCATGATAATATTTTTAACATACATACGTTGGAGCCATATTTCAGTAGATCGAAGTTTTCGAACGATTTTGCTTGCAAAGGATAGTTTGCGGTGGAGGGATCTTCTTGAAAATCTTAGAGTCAAATCCTTGGAAGATGATTAATATCAAGTTTGGTATTTAACCGACGTTACGTTTTTGAGCTATGCTCCACAATCACACACATTCATATGGACTTTTCCTATTTTTTTTTTAATTCAGTGATGCTCAAAAATGTATTTCTGGTGAAATTTGGTAAAGAGTTTTTGGTGAAATACAATATGTTCTCTATTTACTAAATACTTTGTGTGTATGTAGTCAAGAAGGCCATAGGGACTATATGACTACCAGACAGTTAAATGTCTGCTTGTCTTCTTGAAAATTTCGAATTCTTTTAAGATGCTGAACTTAATATAAATTTCGGTATTTAACCGACGTTACGTTTTTGATTAGACTCCACAATCAGACACACACACATAGGGACTTTTATCTAAACATGTTTTTTTACTTTCTCTATACGTACTATGTACATAGTGTATAATGCAGGTATTGCATTGCACCCAAAAATTAAATACCGAGATTTCACCGGAAATATGTTTTGAGACCCCCTGAATCCAAAAAAAAAGCATTTTTAGAAGAATGTCTGTGTGTGTCTGTGTGTTTGTGTGTGTGTCTGTGGGCAGCATAGCTTAAAAACGAAAATATTCGTAAGTACCAAACTTGATATTTAAGTTTGGTATCTTCCAAGGATGCGACACGAAGATTTTCAAGAAAATCCTCCACCCTAAACTACCCTTTACACGGAAAAACATTTGGAATTTTTTATTTTCTTAAAAATGAATCTTATGATTTTGCATAAAATGTCTTATATTTAAGATATTTACTTACTAAATAAATAATTAGCATGTAGCAAATAAAAGTATAAATTTTTTAACAATAATTTGTTGCAGAGATGTAGAGAAAGTCATGTGAAATTTTGGTGAAACACAGTATCTACAAAATGTTTTATGCAAGCATGCTCGAGAAGACAATAGGGACTATATGACTGCGAGGCCGTCAAAGGCCTGCATTGCGGACGGCCCTTAAAAGCACGGAAGACACTTTCTCCCAGTGACTTCAGATTCGAAAACACACCCAGCCGCCGGCCCGGTCGGGTCTTCAGCCCGGTAACCTCCCGGTTCTCAATTTCTGCAAGCAGGGCCAAGCGCCACGCCCAAAAATCGAACCCAGACCTTGGCGGCGCCCGGTCATGCATCGGCTTATTCAAATTCTAAACAATGAGCATTGTATTTAGCGACTACAGCTTGATTTTCTGCAACAGCAGCAAGTAGTAAATAAATTCTTTAAAATAAATGGTTTTAACTTTGATAGAATATATTTTACAGACAACCATGCCATATTTACTGCTGCAAAGGATAACTTTCAGAAACCTAAACTACGATTGGAGAAAATAGGAAAAAATATTTTATGTTCCATTCACATAACATATTGTGTGACAAATTATTCATTCTGAAGTCATTCTTCTACTCACTTCATGCTAATCGGGATAGATATTAGCAAAAATGGTCTTATCAATTAGTTCGTTATAACTAACAAACAATAAGGGAATCACTAGGCTAAACTGGTAGTAAAATATTTAAGAATATGATTACGTTATTGAAATTCGGTTTTCCTTGCATAGCCAAGAACGAGTCAAAATAAACAGGATTGTCAAGTTCATGTTAGAGAAAAGTATAAAATAAACCAATAACAAGGAATATTTCGGAAATTGCCTTTATACACTTTCATTTATGATTACCTTATTCTAACATATTTACAAATTATGGTATGATTATTTTTCAGGTTCTATATGGTTTATAGCTTTAATTTTGATAACTATAAAGATTGATAATACACAAATTAAAAATATAAAAATTTAATGGATTAGTAGTTCCAAGAAAAAATGTATATGAGATAAATTGTCTGTTTTAATGAAATCTACACATTCTGTGTAGTATTTTTTTGTCCATCTCTTACGGTTAATCTGTTATGCAAAGGTCATCCAGAAAGAAGAGGTCTCACAGGCTATTTCCAAAACACCTAGGTTATTCATTTTATTTACTATGTAAATATCTTTAATATACAGTATTTAGTTAAAATTTTTGATCAATTTTTGAGAAAATCAAGTTTTTTCATTAAAATAGCTGTTGAAGGAATGTCATAAAAAGTTTCGAATTGCATCCTTAGAAGATGCTAAACTCAAATCCAAGTTTGATATTTAACCAATTCTTTGTTTTTGAGTTTTCGTGTTCAAGCACAGGAGCACTCTTTCTCTCTCTATCACACACATACACACACACACGCTTACACACACACACACACACACCTTTCTCTGAAAAGGGCGTATTTTCATTGAATTCTACGCATCGAATACCTATTTGTGTAGAATGCAATACCTTTTCTATCCTTACACTATGTACCATACACAACATTTAAAATGTACAATTTAAACACTTCTCATACAAAAATCAGAACACTTAAATTCCATGGGAAAAGTCACATAAGATGTAAAATAGAATTTCATAACAAAATCACATAACAGGTCATCAGGTTCAACTATCTGGGTTTTAATGTTTCATATGGACATAGTAGACATAGACACAAAATTAAATAGAAGTCAAGCTATGTGTTTAACAATCATAAAATCCCTGAATAATAAAACAAGAACAGTCACAAAATTAAATTTTTACAAAACAATGCTATACGAGGTTTTTGTTACGGAAATGAAAAATGAACCTAAAGCAGTCAATATATATGAAGAACTCAAAGATCGGAAATGAAATTACTCAGTTCACTAACTGGATATAATTTAACAGAGCAGAAAAGAAATTTAGAGGTAAGAGAAGAACTACAAACCTATAACCTAAACGAAAATATGGATGAATCAAAAACGATCAGATATCGAGACAAAATGAGACTTCCAAATTACAGATTCCCAAATTAGTATTACATTATGAGGCCAAGTTTTACAGAGCCAGAGATAGATTGCTTTTAGGATGACAAAAGCAGTTCATCTTTTTTAAGTTCTAAACCGCCCGATGACTTAATTATTGTTGAAGAAGAGGCTAGATTTTCTTTGGAGATAACTTACTGGTTTCTAAGAACAGAGGTTCTGGGTTCTATTGCAAGATATAGTTCAGTTTCATTTAATTATCAGATCATAATTTTAGTGACACATCATTACTCATCTCAATATACACAAATTTGATTATATTGGTTATTCTCATAGGACCTATAGATTAAGAGTTGTACAGAAAGTTAAAGTTCAACATAGAGGCTCCAACCTAGCCCTTACTTTGATATATAAATCAGTAGGAGGTGGTTTAAGGTCTTTTATTGCGACTGATGGTGTACTATTCATTGTTTCTACAGTATTCCTAACGTATCAATGACATTGCAGAATTATAATAAGTTCTAAAAATCATAAAGTTAACTTACAATATTCAGAATCAGTCTATTTTAGTCAGATTCTAGAACATATAGATACACTGTCATCACACTGGATCTGTCACCTTACATTTTAATAAAGAAAATTCATCACCGTCTCCAGAGCTATGGCACATCATGTCGTCAAAGTCTTCAGTGTCTCTTCAGTATAACTCATCACTGAATGGACCAAAGTGTGTGTGCAGATGCCCAAACTGAACTTCAATCTCACCTTCTCAATTCAAAGAATACAATTTGTTCAGAAAAGTTGTCTCCGTTTAATCATCAATGATCAATGTATGTCAGAAATACTGCTATTCACACAGATCTCAAAGTTCCAAAAGTAACAGCATTCCTCAGTGGAGATTGAAGAGGACTCGTAACTCGTTCGACCATTGAAGCAACCAGATTCCTGCAAACTAGCTAGCTCACTCAGAAAACAGAAGAATAAAACGACAATTTAGCTAAACTGTTAAAGCGTCAACGCTATGGCCGAAATTAGTCAATTTCAACCAGTCGATGGTTGTCGAAACATCTTATCGCAGCTGATGTTCATTTCTTTGAAATCTTGTCGCACCTGACGTTCGTTTATTTAAACTCCGGTCTTGGTTATTGGAAAGACTGAGCCAACCTTCACTTTTAATAACTTACTTCCACAATTGCACTTTCAATTTATTCAATTATAATATTTATATAAAGTTTTATCCAGTTATAATGTATTTAATTAAAAAAAGAAGTGAAACTACTCATTATTTGTATGTCTTATGTATGAGATGAGTGCAATAACCACAAATAAACTAAAGTTCGTTTCCATTTAATGTATTAGTTATTAAAAGCTGAAATAAAAGAATTGTTCCCTGCTTCTATTTATGCAACAATATTCGTATATTGTGTGTACACTTGTTCGGCCATATCCCAGGAGGCAGTGAAGAAAAAAGAAAGAAAATACATTCGGTAATTATACATTGTCCAATACGTCATCTACCACTTGAGAATTAATGTAATTATTACAATCATAACCTGATAAAAATATACCTTCCTATATGTTATAAAGTATTAATAATCAATTTCACTGAATTGTCTTATCAAATACAATTTGTTTTTTCTTCCCTTAGGATAAGATGAAAACACTCGTGGTATTACTTATCAAAATGACACTCTAATTTAACTTTTACAGCATTAATCGTATCTTAACTATGTAATAGCGCCTGCCACTGGGCAGAACCCCGAAAACGTGTTTCATGTTATTTGTTTATAATTGCTCATAGCTGTAATATATTGTAAACAACACATTAAGGCACAATGAAAACAATTATATGTGTTTCGTTCACATTATTATTTGCAAAACAAAAAAATGTATTACAAAAGTGTATTCTCCTTTCTACATTATTATAAACCAGATAAAAATAACATAATAGCCGTATTACTTAGTTCCTTAAAAGTAGAGGGCACCTAAGGCTATAACGATAGCCAAATATTTTAAAAGGCGGTCGCTATGCGATTATCATTGAAACTGGCTTCTTTGCATGATCAGGAGTAAAACAAAGGAAGCATGGAGGACTTCCTGTTTAAGAAAAGTATACATATTTTAAAATTGAGACCAACACCAAAGAATATCTCGTAAATTCTTAACAACAAAAAAATGCATGACTTAAATTGTGCGTTCTAACAAGATATACTAATTATTACTTGTAAGTTTTTTCGGCCTGTTGCGGTTTAGAAGTTACAAAAAAATATTTCAGAATGCAGAGCTCTTAGGAGATTATTCCCTGAAAACTCAATATATAAATTTCATTTGTCATGAAAATATCCTAAATACATAGTAATTTAATCAAAATCGTTAGAGACATTTTTGATAAAAAACATTTAAAGTTTGCCATTTAAAGAGTAGTTGGGGTGGGGAATTTTCCTAAACATATTCACGAGGTATCCTTTGAAAATGCTTTAGTTAAAAACCAAGTTTAGTATTAAACAGACTTTTCGTTTTTTAACTATGCTGCCTAAAATAAACACAGGTAAACCAACGGGCACACACGCGGACACTTTTCTAGAAGTTTTTTTTTTTTAATGCAGGGGACTCAGGACATATACTTTCGGTGAATTCTCTGTATCGAATTTTTGGGTGGAACATAATACCTTCTCAATCTACTATGTGCATAGTACAAAAGTGCTAGAGAAAGCAAAAATACATCGCTCACCATAAATTGATGGCGGTATGGGGAGGATACCACGAGGTTTAATATTTACTGGAATTTAAGTAACGTGGCTTCCACTCTATGATGATAAAGGTTAGACGTTTTGAAGAGGTGATGAATGAACTGGAAAATCCTACAATTTGAATATGTCATAACTGTCCTTTAATTTTGCTTATTATTACTAGTAATAAATAATATAGGTAAATGCCTTCCAATTTGAAACGATCAATAGCAGAAAGTGTATGTTGTATTCATCATTTAGTCTCGCGTGTTACAAATTGAAAAGGACGTGTTCAGTAAATGCCATGTATATTAAATTGTCAGATAAAAATAGTTTATTTCAAAAGATAATGTCCTTGTTCTAGAAACCTTATCAAATACGTTGTTTTTGTGCTCAACGTTAATACATCTATTGAGAATCTTCACAAAGAGTTTTAGCTTTAAATATTCTTCTTAATTATTACAACACAATTCAAAGTAATTTTTTTACAGTATATCAAAATACGATGTGCTACCTCAGATTGATTTTTCTGCAGTTCTGCAAACTATTCTGGCAAAAAATTACCTTGCTTATGGTATTTAATTGATTTTTCGTTTTTGAGTTATGCTGTTCAAAGACAAACAGATACTGGGATGATTTCAAAACGCCTTTTTATTCAGGGATCTCAAAACATGTATTTGAGGTAAATAATCGGTAAACTTTTTTGGATGCAATACGATAACTTCTCTAGCTACTAAGTACGTTGTACATAAGTGTTAGAAAAAGTAAAAAGAAACGAACGGATTATTCCCCATAGAGAAGAAAATAAATATAACAGCTTTTACTAATAAATTAAACAAAACATATCTAAAAATATGATGTGCTCCGTTTCATGACTTTCTTTTCCTCTCTGTATCAAATATTGTTAATAAGCCTATTCCTCTATCTACTGCTATTCGAAATAAACATTTGCAGAAACGGTTTTATGTTTAGTTTCTTATAGATAGAAAGGGAAATAAGTGGATACACTAGGCTAAACCGACAGTCAAATGTTTTAAAATGTGATTGCTATGATTAGACAACCGATTCTTTACGTGGCCGGTGTTGACAACTTCTCTTATGAGGAAACTATTAGGTATTTTAAAACTGAAGTCAATAACAAGGAATATCTTAAAAACGGACAGCTCCAGGAAAAAAATGTATGTGTAATAAATTGTGTATTTTAACGAGGTCTACATTTTTTGTCTATCTCTTACGGTTTAACAGTTAAGCAAAATTCGGAAAAATTCACACGGAATAAAGAGGTGTTCAGAAGTTATTCCTTTACAATTCAAGATATACATTTTATTTGGAATGTCAATATCTTTAACACACGGGATTTTAATCAAAATCATTTCAGCCATTTTTTTAGAAAATCATAATTTTCAAAAATGTTTCCATGTAAAGGCTAGTTAGTGGTGGGGGATTTTTTTGAAAATTTTCGTGTCGCATCCTTTGCAAATACTGAATTAAATACCAAGTTTGGTAATCAACGGACTTTTCGTTTTTGAACTATGCTGCCCAAAGACACATACGTACACATATATGGACGGACTTTTTTCTAGAGATGCTCTTTTTTGGATTCAGGAAGTCCCAAAA
This sequence comes from Hymenopus coronatus, assembly GCA_030762935.1. Taxonomy (NCBI): domain Eukaryota; kingdom Metazoa; phylum Arthropoda; class Insecta; order Mantodea; family Hymenopodidae; genus Hymenopus; species Hymenopus coronatus. Next base: position 82,240,215 of record CM060898.1, on the reverse strand, counting down.
CATGTATTTTCGGTGAAATCTCTGTATTACATTTTTGGATAGAATGTAATACCTTCTCTATACACTATGTACATAGTACGTGTAGAGAAAGCAAAAATATGCTGATACTTAAAGTTACTATTAATAATCTTAGCGTGATGCATCTGTGAACTTGGAAAACCCACATTATATGAAGATATCGTATTGTGATTTATACCTCTTTTAATATACACAATAATTTGATATTTTTGTCATGTACTAAGATTTAACAGTATTATTTAAATAGCCATAAAAGCTAGGATTGGCCCTACTTTCATTGCTTTAATAAAAATGAACTACAAGATGCATTTTAAAAAATATCCACATTAAAAAATCCACTTTACAAGTAGATCTCTAGGTATATTCTATTTTCATATTATCCCTTATTATAGCAGGCTATATCCAATTGATATCCAATATTTACCGGATTACAACTTAATCCCATTTGATTTAAAGCCCAATTTTTAAGAAAAATAATTACTTTTCGTACTCAACAAAATAATCGATTTTTGTACCCGTTGCTGTATCCCTCATCTTGGCCCAAAGTTGTCATGAATGGGGTGCAGTGCTGGAGGGTGAGACGTGATCAGCGGCTCGAGCCCTCGCGGTTGTGGTGGTCTTCTCGATCTCGAACCGCTATTTCTCAATCAAGTAGCTCTTCAATTAGCCCCCCAGGGACCTCTTGAGGCTGACTGCACCCCGAGCCAGGTCTCGGGCGTGTAACCCAGGTCTCCCGCTTGGCAAGCAGCCGCGCTACCACCACGCTAAGAAGACGACCAAATTGAGCCTGTTGGGAGCATTTATAGCGCGCTAGTACCAAGTTACCGATTATTATATATAATTATATAGTTAGACTGTTCAAATGCACACGCGCACGAACCACTTTTTAAATCCCTATGAGATTCTGGAGGTCATAAGATATATTTTCTAATAATATCTTGATATCAAATTTTTAAGTGCAGAACAACATTTTTTTTAAACTACAAAAGAAAGTACAAATACCATTAAAAACGTATTTATTGAAGAAAGTGTGTTGCCAAATATCTAATGTTTTCAAGTTTTCTCAATCCCTGTGGCCGCACTCGCTAAAGAGCCTGGCTTTGGTGCTTCGTGGCGCAGAGGATCGTGACTTCGAGTTCTACCTTGGGCATTGGTGTATGTGTTTGTAAATATATATGTGTCATTAAACAGAAAACGGTAAATAGGCTTACAAAGGAAACGTAAGAAACTGGAAAAAAGTAAAAAATAGGAATACAGCGCCGGAATCATGACAAGGATCCCAATCTGTATTTTTACTGCTCTACACGTACTATGTACATAGTACATAGAGAAGTTATTGTATTCCACCCAAAAATTCGATACCGAGATTTCACCGGAAATACGTGTTTTGGGTCCTCCTGAATCAAAAAAAAATAAAATAACAGTTTTGGAAAAAGGTCCATATGTATGTGTGTGTCTGTGGACAGCATAGCTCAAAAATGAAAAGACCTTCAAATACCAAACTTGGTATTTAAGTTAGGTATTTTCCAAGGATGCGACACGAAGATTTTCAAGAAAGTCCCCCCCCCCATTCACAACTACACTTTACATGGAAGTTTTTTCGAAAATGTTTATTTTTCAAAAATGCCTCCAACAATTTTAGCTAAAATATCCATATTAAATATATTTACCTGACAAATAAAATGTATATCTTGAATTTTATGGAAATAGAGTACTTTTATTCTGGGTGAATTTTACGGAATTTTGCATAACTGCTAAACTGTAAGAGATGGACAAAAAATTACCTGACAGAAAAGTTAGAGCACATTAAAACACACAATTTATGATATATACATGTTTTGAGGAGTTGATCGTTTTTAAGATATTTCTTGTATTTAGTTTCAGCTTTGAACAACTTACTTTTCTCAATTGTCAGCTCCTGTCCATACAAACAGAGGAACTTCAGTCACATAGCAACCAGGTTTTGACTATTACTTTAACCTATGGTACTTCTTTATTCTACTTACAAGGAAGTACGTAAAAAGATTATTTCTGGTAATTATCCTTACTTAGCATGAAATAAATAGGAGCATGAGCTTTTAACAATAATTACTTTCAGAGATGTAGAGAAAGTCATGTGAATGGAACACATCAGATTTTTTAATTAACTCAAAAAGTAAGTGTTTAATGTGTGAGTTGCATAGATACCTAGGGCCGACTGGTATGTTGAAAGCCTCTAGCTAAGTGAGATGGCTATTATAGGCTGAATACTGCTAACATAGCCTAAATCCCAGCATTACATTACTGTTGAAACAAAGGACGCGCTCAGTTCTGAGCTTGTTCCTTGCTTGACTGCACCTCAGCATGCCTTTGCCTGCTCGTGAAGCAATTACTCTGAGATAAGCAGTTACCAGAATGCATTAGCAGATTGCTAATGGTTGAGATTAAATCTGCGGCTTTAACAGCCTATGGCACTGAACTAAGGTACCTCTGAAACCGTGTTTGAGTTGTCAGTGTTCCTCTGATTTACTCCTTTAGAGGCTGTTTGCGGTTTATTCTCTCTCTATCTAGGATGTCTCTGCTACCTGCAGCACTTAAACTCAAAAGTAACTCCACTTTAAGTATGTAAATAACCGAGAGCGTAGCTAGTTAATAATACAAACCCTCGTCACCATTTGATTGCAAAACCTAAGTGCTGTACAACTGTTTTGCATGAAGTAACCTTTCACCTAGCAAACAGCTTCCTCGTTGGTGTAAGGCAGGGTTTACTGCCCAGCGGAAAAGTTTGTTCCCTGAGCAACCTTTCTCTAGCTGCTCTACAAACAAACCTCTTGCTTAAGATTATTCTTCTTTCTACACAATGCTAATCAAGATAAACGTTAGCAGAGTGTTCTTTTTACTTAGTTCCTAAACCGACAGTCAATAGTTTTAAAAGCGATTGTAATTGCAAATCGCTTCTTTGCTTGGCCATAAGTAGAAGAAAACAAAAATAGACACTTCCTGTCTGAGAAAAGTATAAGTAATTAGCAATTGAATCCAATAACAAGGAATATTGGAAATGGTTGCCTGCACTGTAAAAACGCAAAGGACAGAAATTGTGTGTTCTGACGGTTTAGGAATTATGCAAAATTCCGTAAAATTCATCCAGAACAAAGTAGTCTTCAGAGGTTATTCCCAGAAAATTCAAGATATACATTTTATTTTTCAGGTAAATATCCCTAATATACGATATTTAAATCAAAATCGTTAGAGCCATTTTTGAGAAAATCAAAATTGCGAAAAAAGTTCACATAAATACCAAGTTTCATATTTAAATATTTTTTTTGAGCTATGCTACCCACAGATACCCACACACACAGACAAGCATACAGACATACACACGAAAATTGTTCTAAAAATGTTTTTTTATTCAACGGATCTCAAAACATGTATTTCCGGTGAAATCTCGGTATCGACTTTTTGGGTGGGATGCAATAACTTTTCTATACAGTACGTACATAGTACTTATAGAGAAAATAAAAAGGATTTGTTATTAAAAGTGGAATCCATTGCTATTTATTTACTCCTCCATCTCGATCTTACTTGAAAATATTTTGTAAGATAAAAGAAATTTCAAAATACTCGCCTATTATATCTGCTATTACACAATTAATTAGGGAAAAACTTTTTTAAATCAAATCACATACAACTTCCGACTAGCAATGAATGTTAGATCCTAACCCAATAATCAAGTTCGCCAACTTTGTAATCAGTTGGCTAGCATTTAAGGGAAATTTTAATTCGCAAAATCAATGTTTTAATGGTAAGGACCTTCGAGCCAGCTAATTACACCAAGGTTTGGCTCACGGCAATGTCACACGACCTTTAAATTCCTGTCACAACTACCGTCCGTCGGGCACAAAATTCCAATCACAAAACCAAAGCATATTTCTTATTAGAACTGCATATGCAAACATACAAAACATGAAGTACAAGAGATTTATAAAACTTTTACATCATATTCAATTTATACTGGTAAGAAACAGTAAAATGGATATGGTTTGAGTGTGTAGTGAATACAATAAGTTATCAAAATCACACAATATTCTAATAAAACACAACTGAATCACCAGTACCAGTTAGATTGGATTAGGTTAGATTAGAAGGCATTCTGTAGGTTTGTTTAGGCCAGGATGCCACTTGTCAAGGATATACATGTATACATATGTTTATATACTACGAAAAAAAAGAAGAAAGAAAACAATGTATAAGGCTCTAGTGCTAAAAGCGCGAGTTACAAAAACAGCAGAATAGACATAATCACACCATTTGCTTTTGAGACCTGTACGCCACTGCACTATACTTAATGTGCTCCATAAAAGCATATGTACTTTATTTTTTGCATGCACATAAAAATAAAGAATATAAAAAATTAGTGTTAAGATGTATAAATAAATATAATTTCATTATATGTTTCGCTGTTGCAATGTCAGATGTTAGTTTCTAATTATCGATATAATAGTTACTACTAGCAATTATATAAAATTAAATATGATTATTGTATTATGTACTCTCCATAAATGTCAACAAATTACAAATATTTTATACAATTTACAATGCAAAAATGTAATATAGTGACTTAAAGTCCAATAAAGTCATCCTCATGTTATATTCCAATATTTCTTTCTCAGGAAAACAATTGTTAGGTCCTCTTCATTCTTATTTAATTTTAGGCCATGTACAGAACGAGAAAATTATGTATAGGCGAAACCAACTGACGCGTATTTCAAGTGTTTTATAGAGCTTAACGCCACCTTTTACTGCACATGGCACCGCAGAATATGACACTGATGATACATGGAATGAAGCTGATGGAATGCAATGGCGTGGGACACCGGAGAACACGGAGAAAATCTTGTGAGAGACAAGTGATCTAACCATTCGCTAAGGTGCGGCCACTTGACGTGTGCAGATATACCTTCGAACATTAAAGGAATTGCAGAACTCAAGGGGGCTTTTTCAAGTTAAAAGCGGCCGTGGAGTATTAGCTGAAGATACCTTCGATTTACTCCACAACGAGCGCGACCCGCCTCATCTTAACCGCGATAAGCAAGGGGGGTTAAACTAGAATCGTTGAGTCAGTTCTCCACCGATTTTAATTGAAATAATCCCGTTGACTACTGCCTGTGCCAAATATGGCCACCTGCTAGCTGATTAAAGTAAGAAATTTAGATTATGTGTTGATTTGAACTTCTACTAATTCAAGTTGTACAGTTTTGAGATGTTATATATATATTTTGTGTTCAATCTATGGAAAGAATAAGTAGTTGATAGCGACTTAGGAAGCATAATGAAAACGAAAGTTACATACAAATGGCTTGCAAAATAATGGGGAAAATTCTAGTCAATTGAATGCATCGTATTATTTTAATGCATCAGAGTTTTTAAAGAAGTACTCCAACTCATAGAGTGTGGATTGACACATTTCGAAAATGAGAGGATACACAGCTTCAACACAAACATAGCCTCTTCCAATATAACAGTATATGAAACACCTTTCGATGACATCCTTAAACAAAGTAAGCAACGTTACTGGTGCTCAAGTATATTCCACCAAAGGGCTGGAAAGAAAATTACCACATTTCTTAAGAGATGCCACAGAAAACCCCTCTTATTAATTAACCATAAATGTCATAATCCTGTACCTTCATTTTTACTATCTCTATACGTACTAAGTACATAGTGTATAGAGAAGGCATATTACAGCACAAAAAAGTTCGAGAAAAAATTTTGGAAGAAGATCCATGTGTGTGTATCTGTGGACAGCATAGCTCAAAAACGAAAAGACCGTTAAATACCAAACTTGGTATTTAAGTTTCGTATCTTCCAAGGATACAACACTAAGATTTTGAAGAAAATCCCCGCACCCTCAACTACCCTTCACATGGAATCTTTTTCAAAACTTTTGTTTTTTCAAAGATGGCTCAAACGATTTTCATTAAAATCTGATATATTTAAGATATTTAAATGTCAAATGAAATGTATATATTTTCTGGAAATAGCCTCTAAACACCTCTTTATTCTGGATTATTTTTATTGAATTTTGCATAACTGATAAACCGTAAGAGATAGACAAAAACTTAATGCAGAAAAAATGTAGATCACGATAAAACACACAATTTATGTCATATACATTCTTTTCGTGTAGTTGATCATTTTTGAGATATTCCTTATTATTGATTTCCGCTTTAAAAACTTTTCTCATACAGAAATTTATCAACACCTATCATACAAACAAAGGAACTTCAGTCCCATAACAACCAGCTTTTGATTATCACTTTAACCTATGGTACCTCTTTATTTCGCTTCTACTGACAAGGAGGCAAGTAATAAGACTATTTCTGCTAATTTTCCTCAACTAGCATAAAGTAAATAGGTGCACAGGTTTTTAACAATAATTTGTTACACAGATGTAGAGAAACCCATGTGAATGGAACACATCAGATTTTTAAATTTATTATTCCCATTACTTTATACTTTCATGCAATTGTAACATTAATTTGTAACGTTATATTATAATTTCTGTATTATTAACTATTCCCGTTTATGTTAGAGGTACGAACATGGTCACCCTCAAATGTTAATGTACTTAATGTTTTGTTATCTATGGCCTGTATAGTTTAATACTGATCTGCCAACAATAAAAAAATAAGGGGCAGGAGAACACTATAGTAATTACCATTTGGTTTAAAGCTACTGAACAAATCATAATATTTTCGGATTTCGTTTCCACAACACCGTTTTAGCTAGTATGCAGGTATTGGTTTAATTACTGTGTGTTGGACAGGAGTTGGATAGGTACAGTCAGTCTAAAAAATTCAATGTCATCGCCGGAATTTGAACCACGGATCTGCCAATCTCTAGCCGATTGCTCTGCCACTGAGTTACCATGACAACATGCCGGCAGGGTTAGAGATCGGAAGATCTATGGTTCAAATCTCGGCTATAGCATTGAATTTTTTAGTCTGACTCTACCTATCCAATTCCTGTCCTACACACGGCTTGTGTGAAAAAACAATTAAACCAATACTAATTGACCACGGGTCTAAAGTACTTACATCATTGGGGTTGTCATTTCAAAATAATAAGAGATCACCTTGCGGTTTTATGGGAAACATGCGAGTCAGTTGAGAAATTCAATGCGATGCCGGCATGTTGCCATGGTAGCTCAGTGGCAGAGCAACCGTTTAGAGAGCGGTAGATCCGTGGTTCAAATCCCGGATATGGCATTGAATTTTTCAGTCTGATTCTACCTATCCAACTATGCAGATCTGTTTTCCAGGCTTGAACAAATTTTATACTTGTTTTCATCCTGTGAGAAATGGTAGGAATGTAAATCGTAATGAAAAGCAAAGCGCGAGATACAAGTGTGGATCTCTTTCTATGCAAAGCTTGAGTTAGTGAGGTAATCAAACGTTACGGCTGGTCCCATGTCGGTATTATCGTGACCCCATACGTTATCACGGTCTACTGGCTAATCCCCTGCGTGGGCGTCAAGATGCAAATGTACACGCTATAGGCAAACAGGGATGCTTCAGAAATAGCATTCGCTTCTGTGCGAGAATTAGACCTACTCTTGTGGAGCAACGCTTCCATAGTCTTTGTATAAGACGAGAAAACATCTGATCTGTTCCATTCATATGACGTTCTCTACATCTCTGCAACACATCATTACTTTATCTACACGTGCTATGCACAGAGTGTATCGAGAAGGTATTGTATTGCACCCAAAAATTTGATACCGAGATTTCACCGAAAATACATGTTTTGGGTCCCCCTGACTAAAAAAACAATAGTTCTGTGTTTGTGTGGACAGCATAGCTCAAAAACGAAATGACTGAAACTTGTTATTTAAGGTTCATATCTTTCAAGGATGCGATAGGAAGATTTTCAATAAAATCCCCCCACCTCCAACTACCCTTTAAATGGAACTTTTTTCGAAAATTTTGATATTTCAAAAATGACACTAATTATTTTTATTAAAATATCGTATATTAAATAATATGTATATCTTGAATTTTCTGGGAATAACCTCTGAAGACTACCTTATTCTGGATTAATTTTACGGAACTTTGTATAACTGGTAAACCGTTATAGGTAGACAAAAACTTATCCCATAAAAATGTAGAGCACATTAAAACACACATATTTATATCATGTAGGTTTTTTCGTGTATTTGATCGTTTTTTAAATATTCCATGTTTTTGGTTTCAGCAATGAAAAACTTATACTTTTCTCATACATGAATTTGTCAACTCCTGTCCATACAAACAACGAAACTTCAATCAATAGCAACCAGACTTTTACTGTCACTTTAACCTATGGTATTCCCTTATTTCGCTTCTGCTTACAAAGAAGCAAGTAATAAGACTGTCTGCTAATTTTTTTCTGAATTAACACGAAGTAAATAGAAGCATTGGCTTTTTAACAATAATTTGTAGCAGAGATGTAGAGGAAGTCATGTGAATGGAACACGTCAATTTTTTTACTGTTTCATTTGTTTTAACTTCAATTGTTATATTGGGGGCTTTGATCTGTGAAACTGTAGGTTCAGAACATTAGGTTAATAAACTTTATACATTTACTCTCACATTCATACTTCCAGACTCTATGGGGACTAGGGAATCATTTTGGTTAAAGAAAAATTCCCCGCTCCAGTCGGGAATCCAACCCAGGACCTCCTTGCTGACCACTCGACCACGTAGGCAGTCAAACAACACATTATTGTTAATAAGCTTATTCTTCCATTTCATGGTATTAAAAATACACATTAGCAGAAGCTGTCCTTATTACTTCGTTTCTTGTAAGTAGAAGAGAAACTATCTGACGTGTTCCATTCACACGACTTTCTTTACATCTCTACAACCACTTATTTTTACAAAAAGTATTATTCAACCTATTTCATGACAATTGAGATAAACAGTAGCAGAAATAGGTCTTAGTTCCTTGTAATTAGGAGGGAAAGAATCTAATGTGTTCCATTCACTGATGTCCTCAAAGGGTACGTTAAAAAAACTTTTATTCCAAACATTAATCTGCTATCTACATCATGCTAAGCGAGATAAACATTAGTAAAATTAGTCTTATTATTAGCTTTCTTTTAAGTAGAAGGGAAATAAAAAATCCCATGTCTTTTACTCACATGATTTTCTCTAGCTCCTCTACAAACTTCTTGCAAAAGATTATTCTTCTTTCTATGCAATGCTAATCGACACAAACATTAGCAGAATATTCTTATTACTTAGTTCCTTATAAGTAGAAGGGTACCAAAAGAATGCCCTATGTTAAAGTGTTTTAAAAGCTATCGTTATGTGGTTGTCATTGCAAATCGCTTCTTTGCTTGGCCGGGGTAGAACAAAAGAAAAACAGACACTTCCTGTATGAGAAAGATATAAGTACTTTATAATTGAAACTAATAACAAGGAATATCTCGGAAACGGTTACCTCCACAACAAAAACGTAAAAGATATAAAGTGTGTGTTTTGACGATATATATTTTAGGTGCAGTAAGCTTTTGTCTATCTCTTTCGGTTTAGTAGTCAAGAAAAATTCAAGCAAAATTCAACCAAAATAAACAGGTCCACTGAGATAATTCCCAGAATATTTAAGATATACAATTTATTATTCATGTAACTATGTTTAACATATGATATTTTAATCAAAATCTTTAGAACTATTTTTGAGAAAACCTAATTTTCGAAAATTTTTCCATGTAAAGCGCAGTTAAGGTTGGAGGGATTTTCTTGAAAATCTTCGTGTCGTATCCTTGGGAGATACTGAACTTAAATATGAAGTTTGGTATTTAACGGACTTTTCGGTGAAATATATATAACCCGCTGGTTACCCTCACCATTGCATTCCACCGATGTTCCATTCTCAGTCCACATCGGTTTCATTGCCTGTGGTGCCATATATATTAAGCGGGAATTAAATACGATAAAAAAATCTGACGAGATAACTCAAAAACGAAAAATTGTTTAAATACCAAACTTCATATTTAAATTTAGTATCATCCAAGGGTGCAACACGAAGATTTTCAAGAAAAATTTCCACCCTAAACTACCTTTTACTCCTTCATGGAAAAGTTTTAGAAAAAGTTTATTTTTACTTACTCTCACATACTATACACATAATAGATATATGAGGTATTGTGTTCCATGCATAAATTATTTGGAGATTTCACCGGAAATATGTTTTGAGATCTCCGGAGTACCTAAAAGCATTTTTAGAGAAAGGTACTAGAATGTGAGGGTATATATTCGTACGTGAGGGGGATAGTATGTGTGTGTGGTTCTTAATTTCTCTACACGTACTATGTACATAGTGTATAGAGGAAATATTGTATTCCAACCAAAAATTCCATACCAAGATTTCGCCGGAAATACATGTTTTAGGATCCCCTGAATCCAAAAAAAAAAAAACAAAAAAAAAAGCATTTTTAGAGAAAGGTCCCTATGTAAGAGTCTGTGTGTGTGTCTGTGGACAACATAGCTCAAAAACGAAAAGACCGTTAAATACCAAATTTGGTATTTAGGTATAGTATCTTCCAAGGATGCAACACGAAGATTTTCAAGAAAATCCTTCCACTACAAAATACCCTTTACATGGAACAGTTTTCGAAAATTTTCATTTTCTTAAAAATAGCTGTAACAATTTTGATTAAAATAACATATATCTTGAATTTTCTGGGAATATCTTCTGAAAACCTCTTTATTCTGGATGAATTTTTCCGAATTTTGCATAACTGCTAAACCGTAAGAGACGGTCAATAACTTACAATACAGAAAATGTAGAGCACATTAAAATTCACAATATACTTTATTTATATTTTTTTCGTGGAGTTGATCGTTTTTAAGATATTCCTTTTTATTAGTTTCCGCTTTGAAACACTTTTCTCAAACAGGAATTTGTCAACTCCTCTCTGTTCAAACAAAGGAACTTCAGTCACATAGTAATCATCTTTTGACTATTACTTTAACCTAGGTTCCTCTCTTATTTAACTTCTACTTACAAGGAAGCAAGTAAATAGAAGCAGTAGCTTTTTAACAATAATTTGATGCATAGATGTAGAGGAAGCCATTTGAATGGATCACATCAGATTTTTTTCTATACTATTACCGCTATTGTATCGTAGTCGATGAAACTGATGATAAATGGAATTAAGATTTAGCACCAGTGGAATGCGATGGCAGGAGAAGTCGGAGAACCTGGAAAAAACTTGCCCCTGAGCCGCATTTTACACGAATATCATATACGGACACCTACGATCGAACACGGGCCGTCCGGCTAAGAGTTGAATGGTCCAATCACGGCGCTGTCGTGTGTGTGTGCCTGTGAAAATTCTAGCTCAGAAACGAAAAGTTGGTTAAGTTTAGAATTTTCCAAGGAAATAATACGAAGGTTTTCAAGAAAATTCCCCCACTCAAGTTACCCTTGAAATGGAAATTGTTTTTGAAATTATTTATATTCTTAAACGTAGCTCTAACGATTTTGATTAAAATACATTCATTAAAAATAATTGTAGGACAAATGAAATGTAGATATTGAATGTTTTGGGAATAGCTTCCGAAGACCTGTTATTCTAGATGTTCTTTTTATAACTGGTAAACTATAAGAGATAGACAAAAACTTAATACAAAAATGTAGATATCGTTAACGCATACAATTCATGCCATATACGTTATTTTTTGGTAAATTTACCTGTTTTCTTGAAACTTTTTGCTATTGGTTTCAATCATGAATACTTAGCTTTTCTCAAACAGAGAATAGTATATAAGTACTGAGAGGTAAATCTTAGAATTACTATAATTGATAAAAAGTAATTTAATTTATTTTATCTTATGGATCACAGTGTATTAAAATAAATTATAGAGTTTTCTTTTCTCGAATTTAAAGCATTTCATTTAGTATTTTAATTATTGTATCACAATTATTCAAATTAGTATATTGAGAGTTTTATCTTTTTCTCTTCATATCTTATTTGTTTTACTGCTGGTCATCCAGAGAGAACCAAATATCATTTGTTGCATACAGCGACCGGCTTTTGAAAGATTTAACTGTCGCTTTATTTTAGTGTGTTCCCTTATTTGCTTTCCACCTGCAAGGAAGAAAGTAATAAGACTACTTCTGCTAATTTTTTTTTATTTCGATTAACATGGTGTTGATAAAATAACTATATTTTGTAAGATTGGACTTTTTGCAGAACAGGTACAGAAATTCACGTGAATGGAGCATATCTGAATTTATATTTACTTGCTCAACATTTTTTCCACTCAAAAATGTGATACCGAAATTTCGCTGGATAGGGATTTGTAGGGTATCCTGCATAAAAATAAAAGAAAAATGAAATAATAATAACAATAATAACAATAATTTTAAGAAATTTCGGTGTGTGTGTATTCGTGTGTCTTGTGTGTCCGTGTTTCTGTGAACAGAAGAAATTAAAAACGAAAATTTGATTAAATCCCATTCCGGTTAATTAGTTTATGCTAGTGAGAGAAAACATTTTTATTAGATATGCTGCCTGTTTGATAGCAGAAGATAAACATTTCCGGCATTACTAACAGGTAAGGATTTTGTCGCGTCTCTGCCAGCACAACTACCGGCGATTCTAGGTTCTCTCGCGGAGTGGAGAGAGGAAGCAGAAAGGGTTACCTCATAATTTAACAACCCTATGTTATTAGATAACTGGTGTTGGTATAGATAGGATGGGATAAAAGTAGGTAGCTATGTACAAATAAAATTGAAAGTCGTTTTCCTAATTGCTCAAACTTATTCAGATAATCATAAATGATTGGGGTTGACAACTGTAGGTGTGTTAGTGTTTTGCACTGCTTTTGTTTTTCCATGTTAGATTGCAACCGATGTACAAGTTGTTTTGTATAGTGATAGAAATGAAAATAAGTTTAACAGCAAATATGCTACTGCTAATTTTATTATATCTGGCTAATTTGGTTTTGACATTGTATAAAATGAGTTATTCAATATTCGTGACCATGGCTGTCAATGAGATATGGGAGAAAAAAGCAAACAAAAAACATTGTGTCAGAGAAGTAAAATCACATTAAACAGAAAGGTAATGCCGAAGACATACTTTCTGAAGAGTAGTATTTATAATTATTAATTTCTTAATCTTTTCATTTAGTTTACTTACAATTAATGTGGCATGTACAAAACACAAAGGAGAGAAAATAAAATGTTTCAGGTGAATAAACAATCACTTTATACAGTAGTAAAATATTAAATTTTGGGTCATCAATAAAAGATGGGTATATAAATTTTAATTAATAAAACAAAATCTTTACGATATACACAAATAAGCTTTTATCATTTTGGGGGTTTTGTATAACAACATTTTTGTATATAAATAATATTTCGTAGCCACAAGGCAAGTTTTCAATTAAAATTACATTCTGAGCAAAACTCTTGTAGAAGTATTTATATCGATTACCTTGAAAAGGTCTCATTACTACAGTTTTGTCATATTTTATATATTCTAAATTGGGTAAGAAGGTTGATTATTTTCTCCTTTTGACTTCCTTGGTTGCTTTAGTGGGATGTGAAATCTCAATGACTGTGAATTTTATTTTAGCTATCTGTTGCCAATAGGATTAAATCCAATCAGTAATAATATATTGGAGTTCCTCGAATAGCTCAAACCTTTATCCTACTGTACTTTGAATTATGTGGTGGTGTTCGCAAAAGAGTTCTCCGTGATGACAGAGGCCTAGGACGTAGACGAGGGTTTCCGGCTCGTCACAATGTCCGTAAAGGGTACCATTTTGACTTCTTCAAAGGACCGCTCTGACAGGAGCAAGGTTGCCTTATAATTTAACAGTATTTCACCGTCCAGCATAAGTAAGTCCGATTTTGAATTCTACCCACGAGTTGATCTGCGGATACTGGTCATATAATATTGGCGCTTTGCTACAAAATTGCAATTGGCACCATTCAGAAAACTGGACCTTAAAATATTGTCCAATTCTTTCAAAGTCTCATATATTTTCATAGTTTTCAAGCCAATGCCCGTGAATACCTCTGTAGGAATAGTACCGGAGAAGGTTCTGAAATTTAAAATGATTGTTGTATTTCACGTAAAATCCCCAATTGACTTTATGAATTCAGGTACCGCTAGTGTTTAGGGCATTGCAATTGAAGTACAAGTTTGTATTCTTTTTGTATGTTTTGCCTTGGCACCAATTGATGACTTTTCTTTGTGATGTTTATAATTTTAAGGTGTTCAAACATGGATATGCAACAGAAGTCCTTTATTTGGATTCCACGGCTCTAGATTACATAACATACATTATGGAAGGTGAATAAGTGCAAACAATTGGATATTTAGTAGAGAACAACGCACATAACACATAAATGTATCTCATTTTGTCCGCTTACTAATAGCATTGTCATAAATGAAGCACATATTTCAGAACTATGTCTCTGCTGTGTTTATATACATCACTCCACCTATGGTTGGGCAAGGAAAAGGACAGAGAAGGGTCAACAGTGCAACTTGTTACGTAAAGAGCCGACGTCTGAGAAAGGTATAATAATTCATTCTAAAAACATAGTGACATTTTCTGTATGAACATAACTTTAGAAAATAACGAAAAAATTGAAAATATTGGATCATCACATCGCCCTAAAACGCTATAAAAATATTTGGATTTAATCACCTCCCATCCTGGTGTTTTAATAAAAACAGGTTTTTGAAGAAATCTATTTTTTTAAATATTTCACGCAAAAGGTAGTATGAAGTGAGGGAATTTATTTAAAAATCTTTATGTCATGATTGGAAGCTATTGATATTAACATATATTAAGATGGTAGTATATAATGGACATTTGGTTTTTCAGTTTGCTATTCACAACACACACACCTTTTTAAAACATACTCAGAAGTCCTCAAAGATGGATTTCGGTGAAATCTCGGATTAGAATTTTCTACCTAATCTGCATATTTAATCTGTATTTCTGTAGAAAAAGGTAATTTAGTACCTACCAGATCTTTGCTTCTATAAACATAAAAACACATTCATTTTGTGAGTTTTCATTTAGTGTGGAAATTATATTCATAATACCTTTTTAGGCAAAGAAATAATAATGATCTCATCAGAATCAATTAGATAAAGTGAGTCCACATTATATCCACAACATATTTCTATTGTCAAGTAAGGAAACTTCGTAAACTTACATAACGCTGAAGAAATACAGAAGCGGATTTTATTGTCACTGAGATTATAGGAATTATAGGAGTTTAAAACACATAGTTAAACATGCGAATACACTTTTACCATCTTTAACTAAGTTGAGGACTTGAAAAAAAAAAGATTTGTTCCATTCACATAACTTTCTACAGCTGTTTCGCATACGAACTATTCTTAAAAAAGATTATTCTTTTATCTACGAGATAATCATTAGAAAAATTGGTCTTATTACTTGCTTCCTTGTAAGTATAAGGAAAATTAGGAAATACGAGAGGCTAAAGCTAGTCAAACATTTTAAAAGCTGGTCGCTATGTGAAACATTTGAGATAAGAATCGTTTTGAATAGTGGTTTTTGAGTAAATTTAAATACTTCAAAACTGAAACCAATAACAAGAAATATCTCAAAACTGGATAATTCTACAAGAAAAAAGGAAATAACATAAATTGTGTGTTTTAACTAGTTCTGCGTTTTTGTGTAGTAAGTTTTTGCCTATCTCTTACGGTTTAAGCTTTATGCAAAATCCTGCAAAACTCATCCAGAATAATGAGTTCTTCAGAGGCTATCCTCAGAAAATCAAAATATACATTTTTTTTAAATATTGTATATATTTAACATATCAATATCGTTAGAACCAGTTTTATAAAACAAATATTTCAAATTTTTTTCGATGTAAAGGGTTTTTTGTGGTGGGAGGACTTAGTTGAAAATCTTCGTGTTACATTCTTGGAAGATACTAAATATAAATATCAAGTTTGTTATTTTGTCTTTTTGTTTTTGAGCTATGCTGTGCACAGGCACACACAAACACGGATATTTTTTTAAAAATGAATCTTTTTGATATCAGGGGACCTCAAAATATATTTACTGTGAAATCTCGGCATCGAATTTTTTAGTGGAATACAATACCTGCTCTGGCTACTTTGTACTTTGTAAAGAGAAAGTGAAAAATATTAGTGAGCTTTTTTCCGCTATGAGATGCGGTTTTTATTTATTTATTTATTTTTTTTTTTTTTTTGGCACTTACTTTATTTGCGGTGGGATGTAACCAGTGCGCACCACGACCTATAGCACACACATGAAAGCAGAAATCGATATGCCGCACTGTGTGTATGTGCTCCGCAGTGCCGGTCGGGTGTGCTTGGGGCTAGGCGGGTTTGTCTATGCGGCAGGGGCAGTAACTACGCTTTACTTACACATCACCTGCCGTTTATCGCATTTTGCTTTCCTTAGAGAATAAAAAAAATACTTGACCATATTTTACGTTTACATAAATACTCGCCCTTTCAGGTGTGAGCAGATAACTCAATTAATTTTCTTTGTAAATATTTTTACATATGTTTAGGTACTAACATGGCAACATTTTTTATTTGGGAGAAACCTTGAGGGATGAGAAGAATTAATTTATTAATATTTTAATAAAACACATTAATGTTACTTTTTTACTTTCTGTTGATAATTGAAGCCTGAATCCTATACCAGGGATGCTGATTAGATAAAATAAAAAAACAAAAAACAAAAACAAAACCTTACGATGAAAAACTTTCACTTAATTTTATCTTACCAACATTTCAACATATTATTATTACTATTACTGTTACTAATAATAATAGTAAATATATACCAAAACAAGGTTACATTATTATGAAACTAGAAGAAAAATTGAATTTTGATTTTCATTATTTCAATAAGACAAACAAAAAACACTGCTGCCTGATCAGAAAAAGAAGCAACGCAGATTTGAATCGACAAGGTTTTTAAATTATTGAATTAAGTTAGATGTGGAAAACAAAAATGTGTTCTGGAATAACATATATATATATATATATATATATATATAGGAGAGGAGAGATCTTTGTCCATTTTAACTTAATTCGCCCGTCAAAAGCCTATTCAATTTACTCCTCACAAACCTAAACATTATTCACTTTTGTCATCTAGCATTAAATACTAGAAAGCATTTAATTTTCAACTAATCATACCATACCAATAAACATTATAATAAAAAAATGCATTTCTACGGGGATCTCTGGAGTATTACGCACCAGTTGATACAACTCAATAGCTGCACCCTGCAGAAAGAACAGAGGTATGTGAAGCGCTGAAGATAAATACTAGATAGAAGTGTTTACAGACGGCAGCAAAGCGAACGGAAAAGTAGGAGCAGCAGCTGTGATGTTTTGGAATAAAATAGCGGTCTAACAACAAAAATATAAATTACATGATGAATGCTCGAATACTTAAGCTGAACAGTTGGCAATCTTGGAAGCTTTAAAATTAATAAATGAAATGTATATACCAAGAAGTAGTATTTTACATAGACGTAAAACCACAGTAGACTTATGAAGAAAAGCGCCAAACATAGAAAACACAGAACGAATTAGACAAACTCTCAAAAACCTCAGTAATCAGCACTGGCAGATTCATTTTCAATGAATTAAAGCGCATAATGGCACTTTTGGTAATAAAGCGGCTGATAAACTTGACGAGCAAGCAACAGAGTAACAGAGTCCTGTAACCTACAGCAGGATACCCAAAAGAACAATGATAGAATATCAGAAGAGGAAAAACACTGAGCAATGGTAGCAGATGTCAAGCAAAACAGAAAGGGTCGGTGACGAAGAAATTCTTCCCAATGGTGAAAGGCAGGATGAAGGTCAACATAGCCTTTACATCAAACATAACAATGATGCTAACTAGACATGGAAAACTAAGTACTTAGTACCCCAGAAATGGGATTTATAATAGTCCTAGATGTTCTTGTGATTATGTTGAATAAACCTTTGACCAGGTTATATGGGAGTGCCCAATATTGGATCGGCATCGCAGAGTCTTCAAGGCGAGAACCAGAAGTGGTAAGAGCTAGTCAATAAACTGCAATGACGTTGTGAGCAAATATTTGGGGTCATTTGCGTATTATGCTGAATTATTGTAATTATTTTACGTAATAATGGAATATGACAATAAATAAGTTAATATAAACCATGTAATACAGCTACTTGCTAGAACATGATGATTAGATAAAAATAAAAAGTAAATAAAACAAACCCTTACGCTGAAAAACTTATATCTTTCATTGAATTTTATCCTATTAACATTATTTTTATTATAATTATCACTATTAATATATGCCAAAACTAAAGTTGCTTTATTATGAAACTAGAAAAAAAAATTTCGATTTTACCTGCTCATATCTTTCACTGTAAAATTTGAAAGCCTGATAATATAATCATTTTGACCTAATATTACATACCAAAAAATACCTGCTGCCTGATCTGTAAAAGAAGCAAGGCAGAGTTACGTCGACAATGTTTTTAAGTTCTTAAATTAAGTTAGATGTGGAAAACATATATATATATATATATATATATATAATGTATTACATTTTCTATATACGTCATCAGGTTTTGTTCAATAGAATCCAAGTTCGATTTTTTTACCAGAGTGTCCGCTAAGGTGATTTATTTGTAAGATTTGATCAAAAATTTTGAAAAATTAAAACAAATATTTGTTTCATAATTACATTATATGCATTCTAAACTTTAGGAACATTTATCGTCTTTTAGACTTGGCAAATGTTAACCACCAACTACGTAAGTTTTAGATGGATAGACGCACAGTTATTAATAGATATTTCCAACTTTAAACCTTACTTCCTTGCGAACATTTTTCAACACACAAAATAGTCTATACAATGCAATGTTTACTGCTTTTATTCGAAAAAACGCTCAAATTTGATATATAGACGATTCAGTTTTGAAAAATTAATAGTCTTGAAGAATACAAAAGGAAATAATTTTTCTTTCCTAATTATAACCAATACGAGGGAGATCCAGAAAATAACAACTGTTTTGGTATAACTATACAAAAACGAAAGATATGAACACAAGTTACAGCACTTACTCGCTATTACTATCCAGGTATTTATTGTCACGTGATACTGGTGTTTCTATGCTTAAGTTATACTCTTCCAGCACTAAATATCTGAGCCAAGACGTTAAGGTTTTCACAGGTTGCAAAATCTTTTCCACCCAAAAAAAAAGGCATGTGAACTACCAGTTTTTTATGAACTTTTTCATTAATGTTTGCTTTCAGTTCCTTCATAAGGCTTGATGAACTTCCACTCTAGTCTTTTTCGGGCACACTGGTACATCCTTGATTACTCGTAAATTATGCGTCATTTCCTCACTCGAGTCGTTCATTGCATTATTACAATATACTTGCGTTAATCGCCTTTAAAATTCGATTTTCCGAACATTTTGTGCATTTATATAAACGAATAACTTCTTTGGTAGAAATGTATAACGTTACCATTAAAAAGTGGTATTATTGACAATAAATGTCTTGACAGAATGAAGATTACGTAGAGAAATAAAGTAAGGTACCGTAACTTTGTAAATGAAAATTTGTCTTGATATGCTTCGTTATTATTTAAATATACCAAATCGTTCGTTACTTTCTGGATGGACTTCGTATAAAATAATATAAGAGACCTATTGTAAATGCATTTACTGTAAAATGGGACTTCAAAAATGCATAGCATGGTTCATTTTTATTAGAACACTGAATTTAGGCAGTAAAAGTTATTCAAATATACATGCAAGAATTTTGATATATATATATATATCACTTCTATTGCGCATAATAGCTAGTAAAAGCGTCAATGAGGTATCTTACATTTTGTGAATTTTCCAAATTTCACAGTTACATAACCCTATCAGTAACTGCGATACAATATCCGATGTGCATTCTCTATTGTTTAGGTACCTTAGAAATAGGAATATTGCATCTGAATCAAGACTTCTATTCAGATGTTGTGGCTCTTGTGTCATCATCAGTAGCGGCAACAATATTTACGCATCTTTGTCTATTTCTTTCACAAAGAATGTTGAACTGATCCATTTCTTCGATCGAGTGAACGCATCCTTTTGCTTGTGACTTTTGTAAACAGAGCATTATGGGTATAGATACTTTGATAAATGACACCGTAATGCTCATCCACTTTGGTGTATTGTTTTTTACTGCAAATAACAGTTTTTTCACAAAGCAATCACATTATTTTCTACCTGATGTGTTTTGCAAGATCTTAACTGCGCCGCAAAACGAACGTCTATCAGTATAGATTATATATTTTGTTTCCACGTTTTCACGCCTCAATACGTGACCTACTCCTCGGTATGTAAGTATATTTGGCCTTGCAGAAAGCAATCTGCAACATGGCGGATGATAAAAAGTGCTGACGAGAATGGTATGAGAACCTACCCCATTTGCGAGGAGGAGCAGTCGTGAACCCATACATACTTGGCAAGATGTAGGGGTACGGAGCAATGGAGGGAAAAATATTTACCGCGATCCTTTACCACCGTGAATGTAGAGCTAAAAGCATGTTGGACGATACTGGCAGGCAAATTTCAACTTAAGGCAACACAATTTAGATCCGAGAAGGCTGACAAAATAGAAGCAGGGGGGGATCAAAAGAATAGTTAAACAAAAGGTATTATAATGTCTTTACATAGATATATTTTATTTCATACTTGTGTCACACTTATGTCATTGTTATGTTGTGGTGTTAGTATTATGTTAATATATTTATCTTAAGTGTATTTGTCTATTATAATAGGGTACATTAACGCATCTGAAAAAGTTGTGCTGTATGTTGTAAATTTAAGTTGTATTTGAATATCTTTGTCCTTTTATTTTCCCGTTTACCGTTTTAATCCATTTTTTTTTTAATATTCCTTACTATTTTGTGTACTGCAAAAGCACGTACGGTCTGTTGACCCGTGTTATTGATGAAGCTCAATGTATGATACTGCTATTTCAATAAATACTCTAATTCATTCATTCAATTCAATGCTGATACTGCATTCGTTTTAGCGAAGTTTACACATTCAAGGTTGCGCCTTCCGACATGCGGTCTTAGAGAAAATAAACACGTATGTCTTGTGTGTGCCACGCCTATTTGGAGGTACTGCGTAACTTGAAAACTACTACTCTTAATAAATATAATTATAAGTCCGCAACTGAAGCAAATATTAATGTAATTTTGTTCTTTAACCTGTTCTTATTCATGAGTACAATTATTTGCACTTCTACCCCTAACAGGCTGGGATAAATAATCTTCCATTCTTGAGATGTTTTCATAATATATGTTTTATATTTGTTTTTTGTCATTAGAACTTAATATGTTAATCTATACCTACTCTCTTTATTTTTTTTAATCAATTCTGTAATAACCTAAACCTTTTGCAACAACCTCTTTTCAGCAGATCCTATTACTTTTTTGAGTCTTTGTCAAAACGATGCATTTATATCTGCTCCAGAGAAACTGAGAGCTAGTATTCTTAATTTATAAATTAGGATTGGTTTATTCATAGATTTGTTCAACAAATTCTTTTGTTTTCTTCACACAAGTGCCCCCTGCATCCAAAACAGTTTATGATATTGCGCGTGCGTCTGTGTTTCAGCGTATTATGTCTTTCTCTATATTTATTTGTGTTGCTCTCAGAAAAAAAAAGTGTAACAACTATAAAAGTTTATCCATTAATCTGACACCATTTTAGGTCGCCAGGTGGATATTTTAAAGAAAATTCATTGACACCAAAAGAAATTCTAACTACAACTACCTCCGAAAATGTATTTTTTTCTTCTTTATAATAACAGATAAGTCAAAGAAATTATATACACAAGGTTTTAGGAAATTCTTTCATGCACCGAGAAAGTTTTATTTTAAGACAAGCATTTTAAAGGTCTCCTGAAGACAAAAAGCTTTTTATATATAATCGACTTACTGAAAGCCTTTTACAAGCTTGGAGAGTTTAGAGAGTGGAATTTACAAAATATCCCTGTAATCTATCATACAATCTTAATTTTAAATAAATAAAAATATGTCAACTATCATAGAAAACCCAAGAAAAATTATCCATTAGACCATTGTTGTTGATTTCCCTGCTCAGTGAAATTATTATGATTAGAATTGAGAGCAGTGAAATATTTGGGTGTGATATACTGAATATGTATGATTAATAAGCAACTCGAGAGTAATATGATTTCTCGGTTTATCTATTTTAATTAATTTTAGAATTTTATGCAAAAATTCAATTATTTGATAAATGGTTACACATAAAAAATACAAAACAAAAGATCCGATGATAAAATATTCATAAATATGTTTTACTAATCATTATCGTGTTCTGTGACATTAATCAAAACTTGCGTAGTAAAATTTCTTAAGGACACTTGGTAGAAACAGAGTAGCAATTTCTATGCTAAACTTCATTGAAATATATTTACTAAGGTTTCTTGAAACCAATACAAGATATCATAATGAAAATTGCATCACTTATAAAAACAATTTCTGAAATATTTTAATTTAGAAACCATAGTCAATTCATCATTTAGGTTAATAATTGATAGCTTTTTTAAATTTCAATAAACAAGAACAATGTTCACATATTTTCTTCTTTAGGTACCTTTTCTAAAAAAAAGTATACAGCTAAAGCTGGGGAGTTTTGTGCATATATAACATGTATATGTATTTCGTCAAACAGCCGAGGAAAGATTAGGTTATTGTAACCAAATATAGTAAGTTTAAAAATAAAGTATACATAATTATATATGTTTTAAACTTACTATATTTGGTTACAATAACCTAATCTTTCACAAATTATGTTAAATAACATGTTTTAAAGTGAGTACACAGACTTAGGAGTCTCAATTTAATTATTTAGAAGAAAAGTGCACGTAAAACATTTCAAAACGTTTGTAATTGTTATTGTTTATGGAAACATCAACAAACTACCAATTATTAACCTAAGTTAACATTTGACAGTGGTTTCTAAATTACAAATCGTTCTTTTATAAGTGGTAAGATTTTCATAATGATAGTTTGCATAATTATTAAGAAACATTAATATATATTTCATGTAGATACAGCATGGAAATTTCTCCTGTCTCTACAAGTTTTCCATAGCCTTGTTCTTCTGCTTCGTGGACTTAAGTCATTAGAGCTTTTTCAGTCAAGATAACTGATCGAGCCATCTGGCTATTGGTATTTCTGTATTTCTGAATCCTTTTGGTTTATAGGTTAATAAAACACAATATAATTTAATAAAACTCTAAAGTACACTATTTTTATAAGTTCATACCGTATAAGTGTAATGTGTTTATCACATTTATATTCTTATTTTGTCCATTAGAGTCACTTCTGTCACGATGCGTAAGAATCTTATTTCTGCCCCCTCAATCATTCATTTCTCTTATCGATTCAATGCCTTATTTTCACAGGAATATGTTAAAATAGGTATAGCCAATATTTTATAAACTTAGTTTGTGCACCCTTTAGAGCTTTATGTTTCAATGTTCGACTTATTTCTCAGCTCATTCTATTAAATTTACCTGCATCTCTAAGTCTATAAGGCACATAATATGTTAAATAGTTAATTTCCTGTAGTTCCTAAGTGAAGAATAGGGTAACGTTACGTTGTTTCTGTGATGGAATTTAACTTTGAAGTTCGTGAGTTCGCCGCCATGTGCCATGGTGACGAGGGATCGACTCGTTGCCCACAGATGACCTTGTAGGATGAATCTACGACTTACGGACGAAAAAAAAATGGCTTAATTTTGCCCAGAAACCTTTTTCCATTATGGTATGGGATTTCTTTACATGAAAATAAACATTACACGGGACCATCGGCTTTACTTGCCTTTGAAGGAAGATATGATAAGAAAGTTTGCGTTCGAAAAACTCCAATACCCACCGTCAGATTTGAACTTGTAATCTTCAGTTTTAGAGGCTAGCGTGGTAACCACTACACCACTGAGGGCGACTAGTACCGTCACTAAATAGAATTATTTACGCTTTATATAATTGTAGTTGTTCTCCCTTATAGTCATTGCCTTATTTTTCGTTTCCGATATTTTCAAATTATACTCCGTAACGTGTAATTTCTAGACAACAACCTATTTGTAAATTATTTTATGAATTGCCTAACATATTTCTATTTATCTTAAATTTGTTTCAATTAGCCTGCCATTCTTAGATGGGTTGATCAATATATAGAATAAATAGTGTAGGAAATATAGGACATCTTTGTTTAGTTCCTTGATTAGTTATAAATTTGTGTTTTCCATAATGTTTTATTTATTTAAAGTTGGTGTAATAACCTTATCGCCGTGTTCCACATAACTTCTGGCTAAACCAATCGCCTGTCCAAGAAATTATTATGCTATGAAAAAGGGTCAGGCGTAGCTGTACGTCAAAAGGAGAAACGTACAGGAAAATTTAACCAAGCCACGTGGCTAAGGCGTTTCATCTGAGACTGGCATTCGGAAGGTAACAGGATCACCTTCCCATTGGTTCTTTCTGGGGTTCCCGAGTCATTGGGCAATATCTGGTGAGGTTTCTTCATTCAAACGAACTTCCTGTCCGTTCATTTCATATCCATTTCATATCACCAGTATCTTGCGGGGTTTTAAATGTTGGTGTGGACTGCGGTGGTGGCACCTTTCCTTGGTGGTGACCGCGCTTTGAAAATACAACTCTCGGTGGTGGGATGAAATCGTCTATAACTCAGGAAGTTCGGGCCACTAATGCTCCAAGCGATTAGATGAAGAACTGCTTGAAATAGGTTACGGTGGCTCCTTTCCCACCGTCCGGTTTCGTCCCCCCATTGTAATTACTCTCATCTCATCAATTCTCCTGGGGTCTGACATACAATAAGCCTATGGGTGCAGTGTGGAAATACCCTCCGAAATCACACACACGCGGAAACATTTAACGTAAGTAGAAGGTATGTTTACCAAGGACAATCCATACCACCCTAATCCAGTCCATTTCGAATTGCTTTGTTGTCACTGAAACATTGAACTATGAATACAGTTCAGTTTTAGGCTTAAGAGGAAAGGTAAAGGGGGAGTAAAGTGGTCATTAAATGGAGTACTAGTGCCAGGTAAGGGGTGCGGCTGGGAGTGGCAGAGACGTTTTAGTATTTCCTTACCAACAAAAATCGTGGCACATAATATCAGCATAATTCCACGTACACAAATTCAATCGTCTGGCTCCTGTTTAGCGTACAAATATTTTACAAACGCACGAACGCAAAATATTCCATATTCATCTGCTCCTAAAAGGCTGAAGAAAATGTAATACCTTGCTTTATTATACCCCATTCCAGCATCTCTCTGCGCTCTGATGAAATGGTGTTGACATTCCGAAAGAGAACACTGCTGTTAAAGCAGTTTGTACTAATGCAATCTTGAATCAGCACAAACAGTCAAGCTCTGATTTTATGCAGATTGTAATGTCTGTGCTCTCTGTTGAGAGTTTGCTCGAGAATGCTCCCTGGCATATGTACCAAGCATAATTAAGTTTCCTTTAAGAGCATAATTTCATTGTATGCGTACCTCCGCATCAAGAAGACTCCTGCACAATCAAACCAGAGGTTAATACTAGTTTCCACATCTATTTGGCCTTTAAGGTTCGCTATAAAAGACAAAGCTTTGGGCCTAAAAAGGTGTTCAGCTATAAATGATCTGGATGTTATCTAGTTAGGGATGGATATATTCCTCTTCTTCCTCTTCTCCTCCTGGTCCTTTGCATGGTAAGATGCTAGTATTACTGATTGTTCTATGCTGAAAGTACAATAGAGCCCCGGTATTTCGAGTACAACAAGCCAATCTTCAGAAAATTAAAGTTTTAAAACAAACCGGAGTAAATTCTAGTTTTTGTACATTGTCCGCACCTCTGAATGTGTTACATTTTGGACTTCTTTCAATTTTCTATGTACAGCACAGGTAGGCGGCGCCGTGGCCTCCCACCTAGGTGGCTCGGGTTCAACCCCAAGCGCCCACATGTAGGATTTGTGATGGACGAAGCGGCGTCTGGGTGGCTAATCTCCGGCTTCTCCGGTTTCCCCCGTCACTTCCACCAATTGATCCATCACCTTTCTTATGACCCATTTCGCTTGCATTTCATGTCATCTACTTCCTCAGGCTCATTCTGGCTACGCGCCGAACACTTGTTTCAGGCTCTCCATTCCGTTGATTCCCCGAAAGGCTTCTGACCCCTAGGCATCCACTTGTTAAGTCCTAGGTAGGATAAGCCGACTACAAAGCAATACAGCTAAACCTGTCCCACTTAGTGTTTTCGTTCATAATGCACAGCAATAAACTTGGCCTCAGACTGCTAATGCATTATTATTACAGATTGACAGGCACCGTTAGATTGAGGAGTGCGCTTGCTTTTTCTTTGTCGATCTTTCATTAATTGAGACCGCATGTCAATCAATTGTGCAATCATGCAATTTTTTCGGAAAAAAAGAATTAGTAACAATGGTCATTAAAATACACATAAGTAAAAGTCCGTAGACATTTTACAGCAGTAACAGAGTAACCAACCGCTGTTGTAGATGGTATATACCTATTCATACTATACTGTAGTGAGCCTACCAAATAATACAGTATGTATTATACGACCCTATTATTTATTGTTAAACCATCATTGTGCTCATAAAACATTTATTCATGATTTACCTATTGGTTTAGTGATATTTCCGTATTTGTCTAGTTTTTTGTAATTTGAGGTAGCCTCAAACCTGATTAGCTCGAATTTCTGGGGCTATACTGTAATAATCTTTCGAGCATTTCTTTGGTCTTAGAGATGACCGCCTTCCATCTTCCGAAGGAGATGTATGGAATCTGCTTATGCTGTTAATGTCTTCTGGTGTGTTTCTTTGTTTAATGTTGACGGAACTTTTCACCATTTTTGTCCCACAGCAGGCTGGATTTGCCAATTTTCTGGTAGTTTAACCAATGACCAATGAACAAAGGTTAGTAGTGCACGGGGAGGGGTAAGGAAGCATTTATTAACCCGATTGCCAACACCACCTCTTGGCAGAATGGATATCGTTATGTGGAAAGGGGGCTCATGGATTAATTACTAGAACATTAGCTTACTTTATATTCCTGATCGTCTTTGTGTTTGTCCCCTTATGTTTTCCTTCTAAACGAAAACATACTGTAGAAATGCTTTTGTATGTCGGTATATTTTGTGTGTATTGAGCTTTAATTTACAGCAACTTATTTTTTAATGAAATGGCATAATCTTAAATACATATGTGTGATGTGGAGTTTAAGTTAATACACATATAAGAAAACATCAATTTCCTCCATCTCTCATACTCTTCCTCAAAAAATACGCAAATGTTAGCATTTCCATTATTTGAAAAGGATTGGCAATCTAGCTTTACCTCCTCTCCTCAATAATCGCTAATAATATAATCACATTTAGGTAAGACGCATTCTGAATTGCATGTTTCTATGCATCTAAACTGTATGGATCTCTGGTTCGCCTCGCCATCGCGAAACAAAGAGCAAGCGCATGTTAACAATCGCGACTTACTAAAGCTTGATTGAGGACGTGGTGCCATTCATCTACCAACCCAAACAGCTGTTCCTCACATCGGCACGTTTCCATCCATTAAGTAGTCTTTTGATATCGCGACCTTCTACCAACTGCCCCGTATTTGAAGTGCGCAGATATCCCTTTGTGCGTTAAAAGAATTGCAGAACTCAACAGAGGTATTAGAGTTAAAACCGACCAATGTGGTACTGGGTGAGCGGACTTCGTTTTACCCCTATTGCTTACCAGCGGAGACTGTGAGCGGGTCGCACTCACTGAAAAAGCCAGTTTCTCATTGAAAGGTTTTAACTTGATATATTCCCGTTTATTCATTTCATGTAAGAGAGAATTTATTAAAAATCTTCTTCTTTTAACGATTCAGTATTATCCTCACATGTTTCGGTGTCTATCGTCAACAAACCTCTTACGAGGTCCACCCAAATCTCTCTTTCTAATGGGAATCATCCTCTTAACATGATCCATTTCTTTCCATTTTCTTCTATCTTACCCTTAACTGAAAGTATTTTTAAAATCTGATCTTATTATTTCATTCCTTATTTTATTCATTTTAGTCCATCTCCTTATATGTCTCATTAGCTTCATCTCTGCTGCTGTATGCGTGATATTCCTTTTGTAATGTCTATAGAACTATACGCAGTAGATAGAGAAGGTATTGTGTTTGCACCCAAAAATTTCGTGTCAATATTTCAATAGAAATATGTGTTTTGAGATCCGCTGAGTACAAAAAGAGCATTCCTAAAAAAAAACATTCCGAGTGATAACTTAAAAAAGAAATGATGGTTAAACACTACAATTGATATTTAAGTTCATCATCTTCCAAGATTGCCATATGAAGGTTTTCAAGAAAATACCCCCACCAAATTACAATTTAAATGGAGATATTTTCAAACAAATTGATTTTCACAAAAATGGCTCTAACGATTTTGATTAAAATAGCATATATTTAATTATATTACAAATAAAATGTGAATATTATAAGGAATTAAGTAATATTACCATAATATTTGTATTAATTAGCATGATGTAGATAAATGAATAATCCTTTGTAAGTGTGGCTTGTTTGCAGGACAGAGAAAGTCATATGACTGGATATAAAATTTGTTATTATCATTCATGATTAGGAACAATATACAGAGCAGACGCAACTATGCTTTATTGTGTTACCTTTCCTGTTTTTGTTTCCAAAGCTCTTCCAATTGTTTCACAGAGAGCTTGAAATCTATTAATTTTCTTCTTATGTATTTGTTATACTTAAAACTAATATCGCATCCTAGATAATTTAAGTTACAAAATTATCAGACCTATTATTGTTTAAATTATTATTATTATTATTATTATTATTATTTATATATTTTATATGATCAGAACTTTATTAATACTTAGTATACTTACTAAAAATAAAGCTGAGTAACATTTGGATGAGATGAGAATGAAAATAGATCCCAAGAACTATAACGAAAAAAGGTTTCCTTATATTTATGATATTGTGAAAGACAGCCAAATACAAGATAGATTTACCATGAGAGTCACATCATATGTTTTAGGTTAATAAGAGCCAAAGTTATTGCATTTTAATAAGAAGTTTTTGCAGACTTCAGTAATATACATGTAGGATTTACATTAAAAAAGTGAATCTGCTTGTGTAGCTATCACTTCAGAAAAAAGAATAAAGAACGTGAAGGGAATGATTATTTGCTTTATGTCCACTTGCTATAAGATATGCCTGCTTCAAGTAGGTATACAATATTACATATTTTTAGCCAACTATTCTAGAGTGCACCATTATTGTCTCAAGATAGGCAGTTAGCGGCATTCGCGCATATACTTGTTTTAGTAATTAAGAAGAGTGTAATGAACTATAATGCATACATTTTAATGCATTTGCGGACTTATTTTACGTGTTGAGAGTATATACTTTCAAATGTGTTAGTGATCCAGGTAGGCGTGACACACACACACACCCTCACGCATACACACCACATATGCATGCACAAGGCATATGATTTGTTTATTTTCCCTGAAACCGTGGGTCGGAAGGCGTAACCTTGAACACTGTAACGAATGTTGTATCCGAACTGAGTTTGAATGCTTACTGCTAGGCCAATAATCTAGGGTGGCAGGTTACGTGTCCAACTTTGACAACGTGGAAACACGGAGATAGTCTACGCTGAGAGATGTTGTTCGTTTCACGAAGTAGTTAAGACCATATAAAATATATTAATAGTAAGCTATGTGTTTGGTTTATGAGAAAAGATTATTCTTTTATCCACATCATGATAATCGAGATAAACATTGGCAGAATTGCTATTATTGCTTGCCTCCTTGTAAGCAGAAGAGAAGTATGGGAATAATTTAGACTAAAGCGAAAGTGAAACTTTTTAAAAGCTGAGCAATGTGTAAAACAAACGTTGGTTTGCTCTGCATGGTTTGAGAAAAATTAGGTACCTTAAAAATGAAACAAACAACAATAAATATATCGAAGTACAAGAAAAGCATATATGACATAAATTATGTGTTTTATAGAGATCTACATTTTTAAAGCACATTCTTTTCTATCTCTTATGGCTCAACCGTTTGCATAATTTTGCAAAACGCATCCAGAATAAAAAGGTTTTCAGATGCTATTCCCAGAAGATTCTAAATATATCTACATTTTATTTGTGATATAATTATCTTTAATATAGTTTATTTTAAACAAAAATGTTAGAGCCAGTTTTGAGAGAGTCAAAATTTTTAAAAAAATTCCATATTAAGGGATATTCTTGAAAATCTGCTTGTCGCATTCTTGGAAAATATAAAACATAAATACCACGTTTGGAATATAACGGCTTTAGTTTCATTGAGCCTTGCTGTCCAGAGACACACACGCACATACACACATGGACCTTTTTCAAAAAGGGCTTCTTCTCGGATTCAGAGGACCTCAAAACATGATTCCGGTGAAATCTCTATATCAAATTTTGTAGTAGAAAAAAATACCTCCTCTTGCTAACATATAATTTGAATGTGCATACGTCTAGAGAAAGTAAAATCCAAAAAATGTATAAACCATTTCTACAACTTTGTTCCATGAAAAAGGTTCTTAAACTCTACAATTTTGTTTTCTGGAAACCTATATATTGCAAGACAAGTTTTACTTTTCTCTACACGTACTATGTATATAGTGTATAGAAAATGTTTTGTATTGCACCCAAAAATTCGATACCGAGATTTTACCGGAAATACATGTTTTGGTCCCCCTGAAACCAAAAAAAAATTTTTGGAAAAAGGTCCGTGTCTGTCTGTGGACATCATAGCTCAAAAATGAAAAGACCGTTAAATACCAAACTTAGTATCAAAGCTTAGTATCGTCCGAGGATGAGACACGAAGATCTTCAAAAAGATCCCCCCACGCCCTACTACCATTTACATGGAACTTTTTTCGAAAATTTTGATTTTCTCAAAAATGGCTCTAACGATTTTGATAAAAATATCGTATGTTAAAGATATTTACCTGACAAATAATATTTATATATTGAATTTTCTGGGAATAGCCTCTGAGGACTAGTCCATTCTGGATGAATTTTACGAAATTTTGCACAACTGCTAAACCATAAGAAATGGACAAAAACTTAACACACAAAAAATGAAGATCATGTTAAAAAACACAATTTACTTTATATAAATGTTTTTCGAGGAGTTGATCGTTTTTGAGTTATTCCTTGTTTTTGGCTTCAGCTTTGAAAAACAGTAATTTGTCAACTCTTGTCCATACAAGCAAAGGAATTTCAGTCACCTAGTAACCAGCTTTTGGCTTCACTTTAACTATGATACTCCCATATTTCGCTTCTACTTGCAAGGAATCAAGTGATAAGACTATTTCTGCTAATTTTTCTCGATTAGCATGAAGTAAATAGTAGAATAAGCTCATTAACAATAATTTGATACACAGAAGTAGAGAAAGTCATATGAATGGAACACCGCAGAGTTTTTCATTAATGACGCTTAAAACCTCGTACATGTAATCAACACTTGAAAGTATGGCTACGAGTGGCTGGTACATAGAAAATATTCCAAGTACTGAAAAGTTCGTTAAATACAGAAAACTGCAAAAATCGAGTTGTAAGCGGATTGTATTTAAATAACATGTTTTTTATTTAATTAACTGAATTTTCCAGCATTTATAAGAATAACATTGTATTTGGTACTGTTAGATGTGTGTACAACATATTGCTCTCGTTATTAAGTTAGAGTATATGCGTAATCCAAGCAAAAAAAAAAATCATTTCAGTAATAATCATATAAAAATCTTATGTGTTCCATTTACATGCCTTTCTGTACATCTCTGCAACAAATTATAGTTAAAAAGCTAATGTTCATTGAGAAGAAAATAGCAGAAATAGTCTTATTACTTGCTTCCTTGTAAGTAGAAGTGAAAAAGGGGAGTACCATAGGTTTAAAGTGATAGTCAAAAGCTGGTTGGTATGTGATTGAAGTTCCTTTGTTTGTATGGACACGAGTTGACAAACACCTGTATGAGAAAAGTATAAGTTTTTCAAAGCTGAAACCAAAAACAAGAAATATCTCAAATACGATCAACTCCACGAAAAAGATATATATAACATAAATTGTGTATTTTAATGTGCTCTACATTTTTGTGTGGTAAACTTTTGTCTATCTCTTACGGTTTAGCAGCTATATAAAATACCATAGAATTCATCTAGGTTGAAGTAATTTTCAGAGGCTATTCCCGGAAAATTCAAGATATACATATTATTTATCAGGTAAATATCTGTGAAATAGGACAATTTAATTAAATCGTTAGAGCATTTTTGAGAAAACCAAAATTTTAGAAAAAAGTTCCAGGTAAAGGGTATTTGGGGTGGGGGGATTGTCTTGAAAGCCTTCGTGTCGCTCCTTGGAAGATACCAATCTTAAATACCAAGTTTGGTGTTTAACGGTCTTTTCGTTTTTGAGCTATGCTGTCCACAGACACACACACACACAGACAGACACATGCAAACACATGGACCTTTTTCCGGAAATGCTTTTTTTTTTGGATTCAGGGGGACCTAAAACATGTATTTCTGGTGAAACCTCTGTATCGAATTTTTGGGGGGCATTACATTACCTTATCTATACACTATGTTCATAGTACGTGTAGAGAAAGTAAAAATTAAGTTTGAGGAAAAAGTCTTGGTTATGCCACTGCATCCGTTGTCAGGAGCTTTACGTCAAGACGTTTGCGCGTTTACTTACATAAATATGAGAGTGCAATCAGTTGAAGGTGCTTTGATTAAGTGGTAGTTGGATGGTCAGTCATCTTGTTGACAAATAACTTAGTACCTCCGGTCTTCAAAACAGTACTTTAGACAATTCTTAGGCTTCGTGTTATCCGGGTTTTATGGGTCCCCTTTAATATTCAAATTTTATGATTATTGTTTTATTTCGCTCTGACTAGCTGATTTTGTGTTAGGTCGTGCAAGTGCCTCTAAGCAAGGGGCGATCAGTGAAGGAATATTTAGCACACTTGAGGTCTATTTAACAATTGGAGTAGAAATTGTAAATGTAACTGAAACCGTATTACAACACTGCTAGCTTCACTCTGTACTCTACGCGTTGTTTAATACATTATGAAGTGAAGCTTAAAATTGGAACTTAAGATTTTGCGTCTGACACGTCTACGTAAACTGTCGCTATGCATTCTCGTAGATTGATCTAAACACTGTCTTGTTTTTGGAATATATATGCACTATCGCTCAAAAGTTTTTGAACACACCTCGTTTTTAGGATTTATTGAAACAATGGAATAAAAAGACATAGTCTAAACAGTATATTTAATGAAAATCCGCAATACATATTAGATTTTGCTTTCTTCTAAATAACCTCCTCTTGCTTTAATTAGGGCTGCGCAAACTCTGGGCATTGTTTCTATTAAGTGCGCCAGTGAAATATCCCTCCATATGTTGTGCACATGACTCCACAATACATTTACATTAGTGGGTTGTTTCTTTCTTACCTCTCTGTCCACATGATCCCAAAGTAGTTCAATAGAATTGCAGTCAGGATTTGAGGGGGCCAAACCATGTTCTTGAAGACTTGTGTCTCTTCCAGTCATTCAACGTATCTTCTACACAGTATAGATGTATGCTTCGGATTCTTGTCCTGCTGCAGAATGAACCCCTTGCCAATTAACCACATCCCAGATGATTTGGAATGACGGAGAATATTGTGATAATGCTCCTTCTTCATCATTCTTTCTATTTTCACAATATCGCCTGTCCTATTGCCACCAAAACAACCCCATACCAGCACCGAACTACCTCCATGCTTGACTATAGGGGATATGCACTAAGGTGCCATGCGTTCTTCTTTTCCACGTCGGACAAACTGGCGACGTTTTGAGCAAAATTGCTCAAACTTAGATTCATTAGTAGATAATACTTTTTTCCACTGATCAACAGTCCAGCTTACATATCACTTGGCCCATTGTAATCTTTTCCGTTTATTGACAGTTCTCAGTAGGGGCTTCTTTGCCACAATGCAACCGTTCAGATGTGTATCCTGAAGTCATCTCTTCATTGTAGAAACACTCACAGACCCATCCCTCAACTGGCTCAGTTCTACTGTCAGCATGGATGCTGTTTTGAAACGATCACGTTTGCTGCTCACTATTAAATGTGTATCCTCAATTTTCGAGGTCACCCTAGGCCTCCCCTTGCGATAACGATCCTTATTGTTATTTGTAGTTACATATCTCTTTACACTGTAATGGACACTTCCCAAGGAATCGTGCTCATGTGTGGCAATTTGACGCATGGTGTGGCCTGCTTTATGTAAGCTGACTATTGCAGCACGTTTTTTTGCTGAAAGCTCCCTTCTTTTACCCATTTCAGACTTTTCAACTGCACAATAACAATGTGTACCATTCACCTGCTTATGAAGCACTGAAGTGCTGTTCACAGCCAGTACCTATGTAGAGAGCTGTCTGTGAATGACATCTAGGAAATCACAGACACATTGTAACATCCAAAACAACATTAGGGTAATTATTCCAAAAACGGCCAACAAATGCTACATTTTCAAAATGTCCATAATTGACAAATAAAAGATGGCATAGTAAATATCATTTATGTTTCCATGGATTTCTACCATTTATAATATGACATTGGCTTTGTTTGGCGTTATACACTTGTTAATTGCAGCAAAACAGGCTGTTCGAAAAATTTTGAGCGGCAGAGTATATGTATATACACGTTACTTTCTGACTATAACAAAGCATGAAAACTCTTCATTTCAACTTTATTTTGATACTTTTGGTAGCGTACTATTTCTTTTATTATTCGCTATGTTTTTAGCAACCAGTTTAGGTTTTTAACTCCAAAATAACTTTCTAATTTTAAAAGTATCACAATGAGGCTGCACGTTTTCTGTCTATTAGCTCAATGTTATTTCATCATCCTTTACATCATCTCATAATCCTCTCATATTGTTTGAAAGACCTTACATGGATTTCATTTTCCCTGAAATTTTTACTCTAGAATCGTTTTTCTGCAGACTCTTACCACTCACATTTCTTGAACAAGTACATCTAATTAATTTGCAACAAGATGAAGCTTTGATTTTAATTATATTTAGCTTGGGTTTATGATTAAGATTTATTTTCTTTAGTTATCGTAGTAGGAGATTTATTATTTATATCTCGGAAATATAGTCACAATATTATCAGATTATTATACATGTAGGAGGCTGTCAAGGTTTTCATCCAGATTTCAATTATTTTAGTTCCGCACAGTTATTTAATATGCTCTAAATAAGCTTTAGTTCAAAAGATATTTGTTATCCATCACATATAACATTCTACAGACAAACTGTTTGGCAAAAATGATTATATAGCTGCGGTCAAGGCCAAAAAAAAAAGGAAAAGAAAAATGTTTAATTGAAAAAGAATAGCACGAAAGTGATGTAAAAAGCATTCAAAAACATTTTAGTAAAAAAGTGAAAATGTTTAGCTTCTTTACCATGTAAATTGCATATTGTAGGTTTAGAATTTTCTATAAAAAAATTGATACTAAGATTTTACCTACATACATGTTTTGAGGCCCCCGGAGTCCAAAAAAATTGGGAAAAAGCTCCGTATGTATGCCTGTCTGTACAACAGAACCAAAACAGAAAATTCGTTAAATAAAATATCGATATTTGATTCCAGCAGCTTCCAGAGATGAGACACGAAGATTTTCTAGAAAATTCCCTCTACACAAACGTATTTTGATTAAAACCCCATCTGTTTAAAATATGTTCATTACAAATGAAATGTGTATTCCGAAATCTCCGGGAATGTCCTTTGGCGTTCTCTTCTTTTGTAACTGGTAAACTGTAATAGATAAGCAAAACCTTATTACACGAAATATGTAATTTATTTAAGATACATATGTATTGGAATTAATAATTTCCGAAATATGCCTGGTTATTAGTATAAATGTTTCTCAAACTGTATTTTTTGTTGTTTTATTTTACTCTCTCTACACTTATTATGTACATAGTATAGAGAAGGTATTGTAATGCACCCAAAATTTTGATACCGAGTTTTCACCGGAAATACATGTTTTGGGTCCTCCTGAATCCACAAAAAGCATTTTTAGAAAAATGTCCGTGTGTGTTTGCGTGTATGTGTGTGTTCCTGTGGGCAGCATAGCTCAAAAACGAAAAGTTTGGAATCTTTCAAGGATGCGACATGAAGATTTTCAAGAAAATCCCCCCACCCCCAGCTACCCTTTACATGGAACTTTTTTCGAAAATTTTGATTTCTCAAAAATTGCTCTAACCATTTTGATTAAAATATCACATATTAAAGATATTTACCTGACATATAAAATGTAGATCTTGAATTCTCTGGGAATAGCATTGAAAGACTACTTTATTCTGGGTGAATTTTACGGAATTTTGTATATCTAGCAAACCTTAAGAGTTACCCAAAAACTTAGTGCACAACAAATGTAGGTCACAATAAAACACACAATTTATGTGATACATTATTTTCGTGCAGTTGATCGTTTTTGGGATATTCTTTGCTATAGGTTTCAGCTTTAAAAAAAAACTTACTTTACACATACAGGAATTTGTCAACACCTGTCCATTCAAAGGAACCAGATTTTGACTACCACTAACTATGGTACTATGGTACTCCCTTATTTCGCTTCTACTTAACAAGGAAGCAAATAATAAGACTATTTCTACTATTTTTTCTCAATTAGACGAAGTAAATAGAAGCATAAGGTTTTTAACAATATTTTTTGCAGAGATGTTGAAAAAGTCATGTGAATGAAACACATCAGATTTTTTTTAGTTTCTTTCTTTTTATTCTAACCCCTTACTCTAATGTTAGCCTTATCCCCTACAAAGGATATGTAAAAATCATTTCTGCTCAATTAGTATGAAGTAGGTAGAAGACTAACGTTGTGCAAGAAGAGCTTGCTGCACAATAAGCAGAAAAAGTAACGTGGATGGAACATTTGTCTTTGCTTGAGTCTAGTTATTTTATATGCTGAAAATATTATCTTGTTTCATAGCTATTTCTTTTTAAATATAACTAATATTCTACAAACGAACTGTTTGGAAATATGATTACGTAATTGGATATCTGGTCAACACAAAAGAAAATCAACCGAAAAAACAGTATGAGAGATACCACCAAATATCATAGTGTACTACTTTCGCGATTTATCCTCTCGTATGGAGGATTTACACCCTCAGAACTTGCAAGCCAGTGTCAGAGAGCCAGATTGACGAGCAGACATATTTTGTATAACATAGAATGAGAGAGAGAGAGAGAGAGAGAGAGAGAGAGAGAGAGAGAGAAGCTAGGGTGGGTGATCGATCACCCCGATGCCTGGTAACAGAGTGAGGAGGATGATATGGATTGGATGATAGGAAAGGTGATAATGGAGCACTTGTTAGAATGAAAGGTGGCGGAACCCGGAGAACCAGGAGAAAACCCGACCAGATCCCTCTTTGTCCATCTCAAATCTTACATGTGATTCTAGGTGAGAGCATTTATGTATTTCCCTTTGTTTTGAAAACCATTCGAAATCGTTTTGAATCGAAATTAAAACACACACCTTATAGCTATTATTGATAAATCCTGTGCTCCCCTACAAGAACAGAAACAACCAAATTGAATGTCGAATATTTAACTTTAGTATATCCAAGGATGAGATACGAAGAATTTGAGGAAAATTTCCCATCTCAAATTACCCATTACATGGTAAAATTTTCGAAAATTTTGATTTATTTTAAAATGGCTTTAAATTTTGATTATAATACCGTATATTAAAAATATTTACATACCAAATAAAATGTATCTATTACAATTTCAGGGAATATCCTATAAAGAGCTCTTAATTGCATAAATGCTAAACCGTAAGAGGTAGACAAAAACTTCTACACAAAAGTGCAGATTTGATTAAAACACAATTTATGTCACATACAATTTTTTTCATTGAGTTAATAATTTCCAAGGTAATTCAGTTTTAAAATACTTCAGCTTTCTTTGTATGGGAAGTCAACCCCTGGCCATGCAAAGAAATCACATAGCGAGCAACATTTGTAAAATTTGACTGTCGCTTTAACCTAGTACATTCCCTTATTTGCCTTCTACTTACAGGAAACAAGTAATAAGACCGTT
Organism: Hymenopus coronatus; assembly: GCA_030762935.1. Lineage (NCBI taxonomy): Eukaryota > Metazoa > Arthropoda > Insecta > Mantodea > Hymenopodidae > Hymenopus > Hymenopus coronatus. Next base: position 82,201,892 of record CM060898.1, on the reverse strand, counting down.
TCTGCTAACTTTTTTCTGGATTAGCATGAAGTGGATAGAAGAATAAACTTTTAACAATAATGATGAAGAGAAAGTTTTCTGAATGAAACACGTCATGTTTGTTAAACTAATAGCGGTGGGTATAATTGATATATGGAAAATAAAATGTAAACGGAAATGTGTTTTATTTATGCACGCTCTTTAAATGCTGAGGTTCTCAGCGTCCTATTCTATACTGGGCGTGAAAGACAGCTTAATTTTGTTCAGGGGCCTCTTCTATCAGGCTTGAGGAAAAGACACCAATTCAGAGACAAGTAAAATACAATCTATTTAAACGAAACTCTTAGAATCATAAAAGACAACACAAGAATTGAACGGATGTGAAATGAACATATATGAGACGAATTAAAAGTAGAATCATTAAATTATAAGAAAAGTAATCAAAGGCAACAATGCATAAACAATTCGGAAAGAATGGAGGAAAGAAGTTACTCTAATACAGCACTTGAATACACACCAGGAGAGAAAAGAAAACCAACAATACTCAGAAAACGATGATGGAATCTATGAAGTTTGAATGGGTTAGTAAGCCTGAACCATGGATTGGAGAAGAAGTGGTTTGGCTTTTACACATAATTTACTTCCCTTAATTTCATTATGGAGCACACGGAAAAGCTGGCAGGGCAATCTGATGGGCAACAGGGCTGAATTTAAATCTTAGTGTTGGTGATCGTTGAAAACATGCAATGAATTTCAGAGAAGAATTATAAAATATTTCCAGTCTCTGTAAACAGAGGGTTTTGCAATCCTTGTCAAGTTTAATTTAAAACATTCACAATGTTCAGCAGACTCTCTGAAGAACTGTTCTTTACACCAAATGCATGTGTGGGAATAGTTTCCACATTGCGATTCCACTAAACAGAATCTGTATAGTAAGAAATTATGCTAGAAGGATTGTTAAGAAAACCAATGTATTGAATTTTGGGCACATATGATCATTTTAGGAAGATGGTCTTTGTTCTTTTTTACTTAATACACTCACATAACGAATGCAAGAGTCACCAGAGAAACGCTGGGGTTTCTGGTCAGTTACTCAGTTCATCATCACAATGTATTTATGTTCCACACCACGCATAACAATACAGCGCAAATGTTGCTTTTCATTAAAATATTCCATGTCAAGGTTTCGCCGAAAATGTCTCCAGACTCGCTGAATCCAAAAAGATATTTTGAAAAAGATCAGTGTATGTATGTGTGTCTTTGAACAGTAGAATTCAATAACATAAAGTCGGATAAATATCAAAAATGTATTTAAGCTGAGTATCTTCCAAAATTGACACATTAAGATTTTCAAGAAAATCATATTACCCCGAACTACCCCTAGTGTATTCTATTTAAAAATAGATTGAATTATTGTTTATTTTATTATAACGGAATTGTTATTTAAACAGGTTCTGTATGATTGTGGAATTTATTTTTCAAGTGCTTGATTTTCCCAAAAAGGGTCTAATGGTTTTTATTGAAATACCATACATTAATGATATTTACATAGACAATAAAATATAACAATGTGGTATATATTTTGAACATTTTGGATTCGTTAATGCAAATTGTTATTAGCAACTAATAAGATATCTTTAAGTGGCACTGTGGTCAAGGGATTAGACTGTGAGATTTGTGTTGGACAAGTGGCGTATAGGTGGGTTTTGTATGCTTTCCCCACCAATAGCTTCATCTTCGCATTTCCTATTTTATATTTCGCCTTCATTTCATCTAATCCTTCAGTCCTATAACTGATTAAGAGCCGATTCCCTCTTCGTGATTCTTCATTCTATAATAGAATATCGTTGACTCCTTGACAAGCTTTGAACCTAGACACATAAGCGCAAGTTCTAGGTAGGAGCTGCAAGTTCCCCAAACAGGTTCCACCTACAGCAGCTTTTTATTGTGCGTCAGACCCCAGGAGAATAGGATGATGTGAGATTAGCCAACGGGTAGCCAAAACCGACCGCGGGGAAAGAGCCACCGACGTGGATCCCTAGCATACTCCAAGAGTTCTTCATCTCAATGCAGGGAGCACTAGGAACCCGCGCGCTGGGTCCGACTGAACACTCTAAGTCATACAGATAACTTCAGCGCCAACTGCGGTATTTCCAAAGGGCATTCACCACCACGGAGGACGCCACCACCGCCAATGCTTATAATCCATAAACAGACTGAAATGGAGATGAAACTCAGGAAGCACCGGGGAAGGATGAAGTCTCCCCATGCTCCATTTGATGGGAATACCCATAAATAAGAAAGGTCAATCGCAGATGTCGAACCAGCACCTCCCAAATGCCAGTATCAGATGAAACACCTCAGCCACCTGAATCGGTATACGGGAGAGTAAGGCGACTAAATTAAGGTTTCTTACACACACAGGCATTTTTATGTATATATTTTTTTACTCAGAATCCCTCAAGCCATATATTTTCGTTGAAATCTCGACATCAAACTGTATATTGTGTGTATATTTAGAAAAACTAAAAATGGGTGGAAACAGAAGGATGCAAACACAGTAAGAGAATGGTGAGTAGAATATTTTCCTTATTAGCTGAAGACGTACTTAAACTATAAAGACCCCAAGTAAATCTGATAATAGGGTTAATGATGTGTCAATAGATAAAAAAAAAAAAAAAAATCAGCATACATAGGAATATTCAAATAAGAACCAGTATGTAGGTTTTGCAACGTAGAGGAAGAAAGAACCTCTTATATAATCTTCCAATATGAAGCTCTGGATAGGAAAACTGCATGAATTACTGGGCTTAATAAATCCCGAATGTGATATTTTTAAAGGAAACACAGTAATTTAGAGATACAGGACTATTTAACTAAACTAAAAATAAAGAAGATATTTGTAGGTTTCTGTGTTAAGGTAAGTAGCTCGAATGATTCTTTATGAAAAAGTCAAGTCAAGTCAGTTCATCTTACCGGTGCCAGGAGCGCCACGCAACCGCCAGCACAACGGTTCCTCGACCCTGCGAGGGCAGCGACCATAGCACCGTTCCAAATCCGAGAACAGTATTCACAAAGAGCGCATGCATCCTCCCGCCACCTGCCAACATTGCCACACACACACACACATATATGGCAAGGAGAAACCCCAAGTTAGAGGACACGGTATCGAACCCGCGACCTCTTAATGCGAGTCACACAATTTACCGTGGCGCCAGCAGGCTCAGAAACACTCCTCATACTCAGATACCAACTATCCTTTGAGCCGTCTCACGTTAAAGTTTAGCAAGCTAAATATTTTATTCAAAAGTTTATGTAAGGTAAACTTCAATTACAGTTACCTTGATTTTTAATTCATTGATAAAAAAGTGCAACTAACGCTCAAATAACTTTCAATGTAACTTAGTTCGTCTCATATTAATTAAAATAGTGTAAATTATTAATGACACTAACTAGCTTTAAAACACTACGATCTCTAATCTTTAAAACATTTTCTAAATGGAATTAAAATTCTCTTTTTAATTTCTCTACTTCGTACATGATACATAGGTAGCGAAAGTTTTGCATCCATAAATTACTGTGTATTAAAGTTTATTCGACTTTTAGCGCCAGTGGGCTTAAATGCAAGAAGTCATGTTAGTTCAGCGTGCCCCTTGACTCAAAAGGGAGGTGCGGAATTGAAATTTGGACTATATACATTACCGAATTCGTAAAAAAAAGGCTGGTGTGCTACGCGATGCAGAACTGTTTTTCAACAGAACATTTTATGCACGCGAGTTGCAAATAACCACCGGTCACACAAATTTGGGTTTTTAATTTATTTTGTGAAGTCAGTTTATATACTGAACAGAGTATGAACAAGCACTTTTTGTAATGGCAATGTTGTGCTATTAATGCCCTTTTAGTTACCATAATTGTCCAATTATTAAAGTTACCTATCAGCATAAATGCTGCGATTGCAGCAAGCGAATATTCCAAATGTAAACATTGGAAAGGTACATACAAGTCTCATTTTACTAAGATGACCTAGGAACTGTTGACATCCACCGTTCGCTAGTCCTCTACAAAAGGAAATGTGTAATAAACTCGCCTCCTAGTACTGACGTCTTCTGCCAACAAATGATTGCCGGCAAAAGCCGAATAATCTAAAGAACCTATGTAAGCGGAGATTTTACTGTAAATACACGTTTTATGGTCACCTAAAGCCAAAAAAAAAACATTTTTAGAAAAGTTATACGTGTGTATATGTGTGTAGCGTGAACGCGAGAACTTCACAACGCAAAAACGAAAAAATAAAAAGTTAAATAACAAACTTGGTATTTAATTTGTGCATCTGTTAAGGAGGCTATAAGAAGATTTTTCAGAAACTCCCCCACCCCAAACTAGGTTTTACATTAGACAGTTTCCGAAAACGTTGATTTTCTCAAAAACTAGGTAAAGATTTTGATTAACATACCGTGTTTTAGCATAATGTATTTCTTTATTTCCCTTCTACTTGTAAGGAATTGAGAAATAAAATAATTTCGCTTATGGTCATCTTGATTGGTATTAAGTAGATAGAATAATTTTTATAAACATAATCTGTTACAGAATAGGTAGAAAAAGTCATATGGATATAACATATCAGATGCTAAAAGTAGGACTATCGGTTAAGAATATGGTCTCCTTCTTTTACTTATAATGAAATCTGTAAATGGGTATTAAATTTTTATTCAATTAACAAGATGTACAAATACGAATCCACTTCAGTGAGAATATTTCTAGATGAACGAGTAGAGAAAGCTATGCGAGTGATCCCGTGTCCGTGTGACTGCGAACATCGTAATTCAAAAAATAAAAATTGGTTAAGTACCAAACTTGATATTGTAGTTCAGCATCTGTAAAGTAAGCGATGTGAAGATTTTCAAGAAAAGTATATGGAACAAATTCGAAATGTTTGATTTTTTTCAAAAATGGCTGCTTCTATTATAGATATTTACGTGAAAAATAAAATCTTAATTTTGAATTTGGGAATAACATCGAAATTTTATCATTCAGGATGACATTTTCATAGATGGTAAACCGAAACAGATAGACAAAAATTTACTATACAGAAATATAGCTCTGTATAAAACACAGTGTATATCGTATCCTTTATTTATTTTTTTTTTTGTAGAGTTAATCGTTTTTGAGATGCTGCATGTTATTAGTTTCAGTTTTAAGCTAGTGAAACTTTTATAAAACGTGATTTCATCTCTATTTTCTATTTTTGTCTCTCTTATGTTTACAATTAGCATGCAAAGAGAATCGCGTTTCAATTGTTTCAGACAACAACCAGTATTTAAGGGAGCCAATCTCTGAGAATTTCAAATTCAATGTTTCTTAAGTAATTAGGTACATTTTATTCCACATATCTCCATTGTTATGTAAAATCAATTCTAACATTTTGAGACAAATCAAGCAGTTTTTGAGAAATGTTTTTTTAACCACTCTACTAAAAAAACCTTCTTAAGCTTCAGTTATCAAAATTTTATAAAAAAACTTCATGCTTACATTCCAAGAATACCTCTTTATAATTATCGATGATAATTTATTATTTTAAAATTAATTAAATATTACTGCAGGATAAAGTAAGAGAATTTATTCGTTCATGATTTTTATTATGTTTATGAATTAATTAATTTTGCTTACATAGAAAATTAATTTGATTGTTTTTATGTGTTATAATATTAAAGTTTTAAGATAGAAAACTGGAACTACAAGGAGTATTTTGAACATTTACATATCTTGGAAAATACACTTAGAGAAACATCCCCTGTAATATAAGAACTGAAGCTTTCCTGGCGACGTGTTAATTCAAAAGCCAAGCCAAGTTTTTACCTGGTTAGAAGCCCGAGAAGATTTTGAATTAATGCCCTGTAATGTTTGGAGTGTCATTACTATTACTATTAAAACTATGTATTACTATTTTTAAAACTTACCCTTACTATTTTAAATTATACTATATAACATTTGCTATTAAAACTTACATTTAAAAAGTCACGTGACAGGTATTTAAATTGAAACTCTTTGAAAATAGCTTCCACATATTAGTCTACAAGAGTCACAGTATATTAATGTGTTATACTAAACAGAATACTTAACTTTTTAGATTTTTGGTCAATTTTCACAGATTGGTCCACTTAAAAGATTTGACCATCACTTATTCCCTTATTTCCCTTCTACTTGTAAGGAAGCAAAAAATAATAGAAGCTAGGCGAGCCTCGAACCCACGCTCCCGTGCAGTGTTCGTAACTATATGTACGAGAGCCATCTAGAAAGTGACAGACGATTTGGCATAACTTAACGATAACGAAAGTTATCAACACAAAACTTAACAAAACTTACAGCTACAGAACCTTACTCTATTATTCAATGCAATAGTTATTATTATCAAGGTGTTTATTGTCACGTGGTACAGGTTTTCGTTGCAGATGTTATACTCTTCCACCGCTAAAGATATGAGACAAGATGTCACTGTCACTCTGCGGTCTTCATAGCTGGGAAATCTTTTCCGTCCAAAACGTTCTGTAAGGTGTCCAAAATGAAACACCGGTTTTTCGGAATTCTTTAATCAACGTTTGCTTTCAACTCCCCCATAATGGTCGATAAACTTCCACTCCGGTCTTTATCGTACACACTGGTTCTTCATTTCTTCATTGAAGACTCTTTCATCGCATTATCACTATACACTTAGGCTCTGTGCTTACAAAATTCGATGGCCCAATATTTTTTTGCTTTCAAAAAAACGTACATGTCTTTTGGCGGTAGAAAATTATAACATAGGCATTGAAAAACTGCTACCACGTGACAATAAATGTCTTGAGAGAATGAAGATTAAGTTGAGAAATAAAGTAAGCTGCTGTTACTTTGTAAATAAAGTTTTGTGTTAATAGTATTTGTTATTATTTAGTTATGTCAAATCGTCTATCACTATAAAATGAAATGTCGTTTTTATTTATGGACGCCCTCTAACTGCTGTGGTTCTCAACGTCCCATTCTATACTGGGTGTGAAAGAGCGTTTAATTTTGCTTAGAGGCCTCTCTTTTACTTCCCTTCCGAAGCAAGCCATGCTAAGGATTTTTACGCCTGAAGAAACCCATCGTCTTCCGCCGGGTTTGAACTCTCGAATTCGGGTGTATGAAGTTAGCATGGTAATCATTACACCTCGGAGGGCGACATCGAGCTGTAGTCATGTGAATGGAATACATAAGATTGTTTTAGAATCAGGGGGTCTCAAAACATATATTTCCGGTGTAATCTCGATATCCAGTGTTTGGCAGGAAAAAATCCTTCTCTGCCTACTATGTGCAATGTAGAGGAAGCAATTGGAAGTTAACCGGGTTGCAACCCCGTCAGTCATTGGATTGAGTTGTCTTTGAATATAGATATTTCACGAGGTATTTGCAACGTTTAAAGTCCATAAATAGCAGCGGAAACACTTGTTACCCGCCTCATTTAAATGATTGACCCAGATGCAGAAGTAGCTCCCTCTATGTAATCAATACTCTCCGCCACAGCCACTGGAATGTTCACCACTTTCTCGCTGTTGCTACATCATACCCCAAGTCTCCACTTCACAACCCCAATATGCCCCAAGTACGCTCTAACAGCGTATACCTTCTGTTTACCGAGTGCCTGATATTTGCCTTATTACTATGTTTACCAAGTACTATGTACGCACATTGTAGGTCGAGAACGTATTGTATTCTACTCAAAAATTCAATACACCGAGATTTCACCATAAATACATGTTTGAGGTCCACCGAATCCAAATATGATGCGTTACATTCACCTGACTTGCTCTTTCTGTTCTACAAACAAACTTCTTACAAAAGATTATTCTTCTCTCTACACCATTCTAATCGTAATAAATATTAACAGAAAACTCTTATTACTTAGTTATTTATAAGTAAAAGGAAACTAAAGGAATGCATTATGCTAAAGCGATAGTTAAATGTTTTACAAGCTGTCGCTGTGCGACGGTCATTGAAATTCGCCTCTCTGCTGGGCCTAAAGTTAGAAAAAAAAAAACGCGGGAGACTTCCTTGTCTAAGAACGGTATACGTATTTTAAAATTGAAACGAATATCTCGGTAACGGTGACCTCCACAACTAATATGTAAAGGACATAAACTGTTTGGTTTGGCGTAGTCTACATTTGCTGTGTTCTAAGCTTTTGCCTGTTTCTTACGGTTTACAATGCATAACTTCAGAGGCTATTTCCAGGAATTTGGAGATATAATTTTATTTTTACTTGAGTATATTTAATATACTATTTTAATCAAAATTGTTAGAGCCAAGCTTTCACGTAAAATGTAGCTTGCGGGGATATTCTAGAAAATCTTCGTGTCTTATCCTGGGCGATTCTGCTTCTGCTTTTTAAATATAGTTTGATATCTACAGACTTTTCGTTTTTTAGTTATGCTGTTTCTTTTGGTAGTGTTTAACGCCCGCTTTAACTACTAATGGCACTGCAGGCGGTGACACTGATGATACATGAATGATGATGGAGCACCGGTGGAATGCGATGGCGGGCGAAACCCGCCCCAGCGCCGGTTTGTCCACCACAAATCTCACATGTGGTCGCTTGGGATCGAACCCCAGCCGTCTAGGTGAGAGTCGAGTAGTCTAACCACTCGGCCACGGCGCGGCCCGAGTTATGCTGTCTCACACACATACACATATACTGACTTTTTTTAAAAAATGCATTCTTTTTTATTCAGAGCTACGCAAACATATTTCCAGTAAAATATTTATATAACATTTTTGGGTGGAATACAATACCTTCTCTATCTACTATGTACGTTGTAAATATGCGCTGCAGAAAGTAAAAACGCATTCTTATAAACGGGCCCGTGTACGTATTTGTGGGCAGAAAAACTAAAAACCATAAGGTCCGTTAAATGTCAAAACTTGATATTTGAGTTTAGTAGCTTCCAATGATGCGAGACAAAGTTTTTCAGGGAAATCCTCCAAACTAAACTTTTTGGAATATTCAATTTATCCAATATTACACTAATGATTTTGATTACAATCTGTGTATTAAGTACTTAAATAACAAATAAAACGTTTAGTGTCTTGAATTAGTTGGGAATGACCTCTGAAGTCCCCTTCATTCGGAATAACCTTTGCCAAAACTGTTAACCCTGAGATATAAAACCTTATTACACAAAAAAAAATCTTATGTGTTCCATTTGCATGACTTTCTCTACATTGGTGTAAAAAATTAAAGTTAAAGGGCATATTCTCCAATCAACTTTATGATAATCTGGATAAGCATTAGCAGAAATTGTCTTAATTACCTGCTTTAGTGTAAGTGGAAGGGAAATAAAGGAATACACTAGGCTGAGGTAGTCTAATCTTTTAAAAGCTGGTTGCCATGTGGGTAACATCTGTTTCTATGCAACTTTCCGTATGAGAAAAGTTTAAATATTTTAAATTTGCAACAAATAACAAGGTATATCTCAGAAATAGTCAGTTCCACGAATAAAAACCGATAGGACATAAATTGTGTATTTTAACGCGATCTACATTTGTAGTGAGCTTTTGTTTATCTCTTACGGTTTAACAGTTACACAAAATTCAGCAAAATTCGTTCAGAACAGAGAGGTCTATAGAGATTATTCCCATAAAATTCAAGACATACATTAGAGCCATTTTTGAGAAAATAAAAAATTTCGAAATTTTTTCCATTTAAAGGGTAGGTTGGGGGAGGAATTTTTCTCAAAATCTTCGTGTCGCAATCTTGGAATATACCAAACATAAATACCAAGTTTGGTAATTAACGGTCTTTTCCTTTTTGAGCTATACTGTCCAAAACCACACACACACAGACACACACACAGAGACATTTTTTTTCAATATACTTTTCTTGGATAAAGGGAAACCCAAAACATATATTCCCGGTGAAATCTCGGTATCGAATTTTTGATGCAATACAATACCTTCTCTATACACTATATACATAGTATGTGCAGAGAAAGTAAAAAATATATATTTTTAAAACGTATATCATTTACACTTTTGTAGAGTAAACTATTTACGAGATACTGCTTTTTAGTGGCTTCAGTTTTAAAACACTTATACTTTTCTTAGACGAAAAGTGGTCATTCGTCGTCATTCCTAGTAATGGAGAGAAAACCGAATTTGAACATCGTCGCATAGCGACAGCTTTTATGAGACTTGACTAACGCTTTAGCCTAATTTCCCCCTTTGCTTCTAACCGACTAAGTAATAAAACAATTTGTGCCAGTTGTTTCAATTAGCAGAAGTCACGTGAAAGGAATACATCAGATATATGTTACTATTTACGAATGCGTACTATGAGAGTGACTTTAGCCACAGCAGAATAGAGAGAATGGCATTGCTGTTACACTGCCAGGAATCTTCAAAATAAGTGACATAAAAATGTTACATACTACTAATGTTTCATGAAGCAAAATATCATTTGCTATGTATTTTATTACACAATTTAAAATACCCAGGTAGTGCTCAATAGAGAGAGAGAGAGAAAGAGAGAGAGAGAGAGAGAAAGAGAGAGAGAGAGAGAGCAGACGAGGTGGCGTTTGAGAGATTGAAAGTTAACAGTGCTACAGGAATTGACGAAGTTAGTGACGGGGCGGGGTCGGTACACTCACTGTCAGTTTACACAATTAGTGAAACGATGCTACGCAACTTAGCTACACTTTCTGTTGTCTGATTTATTTTCAACTGTGTTGTGTACTAAACTATCGTTAGAATATTTTGGCGAAAGGATACTGATAGTTATGTAGTAAAACGTAGATAAAAATTTATATTTAATGGTGAATTTAGTCGTGAAGACAGAAGCTTTTCTCAACATAAATTCTGCTTAACAAATCATCGTTGGAATTTCATCCCAAAATCTTTCAAATTGTATACTGTTGCCCATTCCATTAATGGTTACCTTGATAAAAGAGACTAAAGTACTGCAACATAGTTCTACTACTATATCTTCAAACAAAAGGGCGGCTCCCTAGCTGAGTGGTTACACTGCTCACCTCCCACCTAGGCATTCCGGGTTCAATTCCAAGCGCCCATATATGGGATATGTGGTGTCAGAAGCGACGCGGGTTTTCTCCGGGTCCTTTGGTTTCCCCCGCCACCCAATCCACCAATTGCTCCAGTTTCTTCTTTCCTATCATCTATTTCGCTTTCATTTAATATCATCCACTCCCTCACGCTCATGTGTGGCTACGAGTCGATCATTCGTTCCAGGTTCTCCATTCTGTAGTTTCATTCCGTTGGCTCCCCGACATTTTCTGACCCCTAGGCATCCGCTTGTAAGTTCTAGGGAGGTGTCAGTCCTAAAATTTGGACAGGGTAAACCTACTACGAAAAACGAAAAAAAAAAAAATCTTTAAACAAAAGGTAATGCATATGCATGAAGATCATCAGCAAGTCTAGCATTATCTGAGAAAGACCACGGCTCTACTTTCAACATATCAAGAAAAATTGTTAGGGGTTTAGAAAGTACATACTCTTCTACTAGCAATGCTGAATATACGCCAGGATGCTAATGTTGCGTGATGTGTTTAATGTACTGGGTGATTATAATTAAACGTTCGCTATTTAACAGGGTCCCCAAGAAAAACGGGTGATCGTAGGACAATATAATGTTGTGGAAACATTTGTAAGGAGATGCGGAAGAGAAATAATGAATAAACCATTGAAAGAAACACTTTTAAAGTTTCACATTAAATGGTAACAAATGTTAATTTCATACCACGTTTAGGTTCCAGTTTCCAAACTTTGCTCAATGTGATAACCATCTCTACACAGGACAGCCTGAAACCGACCAGAGACTGCTCTACTGCTGTTCGCAACATCTCAGGTGGGATATTGGATTCCTCCCTCGCTATGCTCATCTTCAACCTCCAATGCACGTTCGTGTTCCATTGATAAACTCTGTCCTTCAGTAACCCCACAACCAGAAATCACACGGATTCAAATCTGGTGATCTTGGTGGCCAAGCATTCTAGAACGATCGGCTAATGATTCGGACCTCTCCAAATGTGTTACGGAGTACCACTAATGCTTCTGTTTCATCTCCTACATCTCCGCATCAGTATCAGCGTTTAACGGCAAGTCATGACACTAACACTAATAACAACGTAAATCTTGCAGCGCACAGTCTGAACATCATTTCTATACAGTTTGGTATTCATAGACAAATAGGTACTTTTCCCTCTACTCTAGCTCAAATAGCGAAAGTTTAATTGTAACCACCCGATATATAGCAAACCTGTTTATGTCATGTGCTTCCACCACTTCCACCATAACGCTTTTTTCCTCAGAGGCATATAGCGCGTTACTTTGTACTGCTGTAATGCCATAGGTAAACATACAAATAGAATTTCTATACTTCTGTGTATATTTTACCATGAAATTAAATGCAAGCATGAAATGTTTAATTTAACAAAGACTCTACTAGCTGTATCTGGCTTTATTTTATCTTTGCTGCTCAAAATCAAGCTCGTAGAGCACGTGGGTACTGCTTGCATCCACATGTAATTGTGTAAAAGCTTCTTTTTCATATATAATAATACAACTTTTATATCTCAACTGGTTTCATTTTTATTTCCAAACGGATATTACTTTCTGGACCGCCCTCGTATAGGTACACCAAATGCACTCTGGTAGTCTTCAAAAAAGTACCTGTGACCAGGATACAAGTCAGTAATCACCTTAAGGCAATGCACCAATCCACTTGAGTGCTTTACTTCTACTTTCTATAGCCTGTACTTACATACAATACCCATAGTAGCTAGAGAAGGTATTGTATTCCACACTAAATTAGATATCGAGATTTTGCCGAAAATAGGAGTCCCTTGAGTCCAGAAAAATCATTTTTAGAAAACATTCATTGGTCTGTTCGTGTTTACATATGTTTGTTTGTTTGTGTGTGTGAGCAGTACAGATCAAAAGCGAAAAGACAATCAAGTACCAAACTTTGTATTTGTATTGAGTATCTTTCAAGGGTGCGACACAAAGACTTTCAAGAGAGTCCTCTCCACTACAAAATGATCTTTACATGGAGCATTTTTTTATATTTTTGTTTTCTAAAAAGTGATTCTAAGATTTTGATTACAATACCGTATATTAAATATATTTTCATCACAAACAAAATGTATATTTTACAAAATTCACATAACGGTTAAACCTAAAGAAATAGACAAAAACTCACCACACAACAAATGTAGATCTCTTAAAACACACATATGACATATAGACTTTTTATTGTAGAGTTGACCGTTTTCAGATATTTCTTATTTTTGGTTTTCATTCAACTACTCAGTTTTTCCCAAACGGACCATGGAAAGTGAACCGAACCTCAATTTTCACATAGCGATGAGCTCTTAAAAGATTTGTCTATCGCTTTATTCTAATGATTTCCCTCATTTCCTTTCTATTTACAAGGAAGTAATAAGTCCAATTCCGTTAATGTTTATCTCAAATAATATGATGTAGTTAAGAGAATAATATTTTCTAAGAAAAGTTTGTATATAGAGTAGCTAGAGAGATTTATTTGAATGGAACACATTAGATGTTTTAACATACACTCAGTTCCTAAAACATGCAGTGCACATAAGATCTTAACGACCTAAATATGTCAAAACGTTCATAAAATATTTGTTTTATTCATAATTAATAACTGATAAATGGCAATCTGGAATGCTCCTTGAACCGTACTGTTTACCAAACTTAGTGGGTATCTAAGTATCTTCCAAGGATGCGAAGATTTTCAAGAAAATCCCGCCACCCTTTTCACGGATTATTTAAAAAAAAACTCTTACGATTTTAATTGAAATGCCATATATTTCAGATATTTTTATGACGAACGAAATGTATATCTTGCATTTTCTTGGAAAACCTCTGAAGACCTGTCATTCTGGATGACTTTTGTATACCTAACTTGTAAACCGTAACATAAAGATCCTGTCTTGTGATAAGATAATTAATCCTGTGAAACGGGATGCAGCCTGCAATTCTGCTCTAGTACTTTGTGCCATGTGTCAAAGGTTATCTGCGCCAAGTTTGGTCGACATCGGTGCAACGGTGTATAATTCTATAACAAACATATATACATATACAGGCTGATTTATAAATAGTTTTACAAGAATACACCGAAACAAGAAAAATGTCTATCTCGTACAAACATATGTCCCGAAACCTTTTCGATTTATTGAAGTTCAAAGCGTCATTAATCAAACCAATTTTAAAGTCACATATGGCTCTGATTTTGACGTTTTCAGCTTATTAGAAGATGTTCAACACAAACGCCACTCATAGCAAATGCTCTTGCGTCTTGACATGCATGCACTCGTCGAAGCGGACTGACAAAACTTCCTGTCGGTGTCGATGATTTCGCAGGCTTTCATTACATGCAAATTGCTTCTTCATCCGGGAGGTCTGCTACCCAAAGTTTCTTCTAGTAAGTCTGGAATTGTTCCTGTAGACATCACATATAAGGCGTGCTGGAAGAATGTATTACTCAATTGATAAATGACAACTGTAAACAAGCACTCATGGTAAACAAGGCCATTCCGCATGGTAAAATTGGGCATAGTGTTCTATGAATAAGTGCTTAGATAAATAAAGTTGTTTGGTTGGATCAGGAAAACCGTTGAGTACTAACTCTCATTAATAAATTGAAAAGTTTTACAACATATTTCCTTGTTTGAATATCAGGAATCCACCCTCAAATGTAAAGTCACCCACCGTGGTGTAATGGTTACCATACATCCAAGGTCGCAGGTTAAACCTAACGAAGAACATAATCACTAAGGCTTTCACGGCCGGCGTCCATATCATAAAATGAAGGTTCCGGGCTTGTAGGCCGTGATCCAGCAGATGAAGATGAAGAATTTTATTGGTAGGATCCTTTTTTAGTTTAACGTAGGTTCCTGTATTTAGTAATTGTTCCATTTTTTGCTTGTATTCCTCTGAGGGTAAGACAACAGTAGCATTACCTTTATCAGCCTGTAAAACCATAATACAAGTGTCTTCATTTAATGATATGATGACTAATACCAATAAAATTCTTAAAACTACGAAGAAGTTCATTAAGAAATGCACCCTGGACCAAGACGTAAAATAGAACGTCACCACCAGTGTGGCGGTTGCGCCACGTCTTTATGGCCTTCCCAAGATTCATAAGGAAGCCGTGCCCTTGAGCCCCATTGTCAGCTCAATTGGTTCGCCAACCTATGGTTTAGCCAAGCATCTTACAAAACTGTTCCAACCTCAAATTGGAAAAACAGAAACTCACATTACAAATTCTGCACATTTGATTGAAACATTGAAGACGATAACACTTGACCCAGGGGATCAGCTGGTTAGTTTTCACGTGGTCTCACTGTTTATGGAGGTTCCAATAGAAGACACCTTGGCTCACCTTTCCAAGATGTTCACGGACGATATTACAGCATTATTCCGCCATTGCCTAACAACGAGCTACTTCGTTTGGAACCATTACGAACCATTACGAACAAAATGACGGAGTTACAATGGGCAGTCGCTTAAGAAAATTTTTAAGAAATGGCTTTACAATCCACAAAACTAAAGCCTAAAGTATGGTGGAGATATGTTGACGACACCTTTGTAATTTGACCACACGGAGAAGACACTATACGGAGATTCTTCGAACACCTTAACAGCATCAATAAAAAGATCCAATTTACAATGGAAAAAGAGAAGGATCATCGCATTTCCTTATTGGACGTGTTGATATACAAAGAGTCAAAAAAGTCAAATATGACGCTGGGACACACTGTTTTCAAAAAGCCAACCCACACGGATCGCTACTTGCAAAAATGTTCAAATCACCATACTAGGCAAAATAGGTCTATAATGAAAACTCTAACTGAGAGGGCTAAGGGAATCTGTGAACCGGAAGCTCTGGGACAAGAAATGAAACACTTACATTTAGCATTCCAGAAAAATGGCTATGGTCCCAAAGAAATCAGTCGGGCATTACGCCCGAAAAATAGGTCAAATAGGGCAGAGACAACGAGACAACAAGGAAAAGCATTTCTATCCTACATTCATAGAGTTACAGACCGCATTGGTAAACTTTTAGAAAAGGCAAACATAAAAGTTATTTTTAAGCCTACTTCCAAAATAAAACAGCAGCTCAGATCGGCTAAACACAAGCGTGATCCCCTCCAAACACAAGGAGTTTACCGTATACCCTGTAGCTGCGGACAGGTATACATTGGAACAACCAAGCGCAGCATCAACACAAGACTAAAAGAACACAAAAGCAATTGTCAGCCAGGACAGCAGTAAAAGCCGCAGAGCATGCCTTACAGTGGGACCACGATATTCAATTCAAGGAGACAGCGGTTCTCAACACTACAGCTCACTACCATGCCAGGCTATATCATGAGACTATTGAGATATTTAAACATAAAAATAATTTCAACAGGAAACAAGAAACAGCCTGTATTCACAAAGGAAAATGCACATATAAAGCCGTACAGAGCGAATGCTCACAATCATAATGGGATTGGTGGCCCATCAACCTATCAGAAGTGAGGGGGTGGACCGCCACGCATAAATAAGCCGCCAGCTCCCAGTTTGACCTCCTTAGAGGAGATGTTAGGATGGATGAAATGCAGTCAACTTCTCCTGAAGATGCCCAGCGAAGTCATGAGCGAAACGTCGGGTGAATCTTCGTCTGCTGGACCACGGGCTACAAGCCCGGAAACTTCATTTTATGATATACTAACGAAGGACATGGATTTTTTTCGAGTGTAAATATCCTAACATGACTTCCTTCGGAAGGGAAATAAAGTCGTTAGTCCTGTATCTGAGATTTACAGCAGGTAAAAGAACCTCAAGACTGATAAAGAGTTGGTATTTTACGCCCAATTTAGAATGGGACACTAAGAATCACAATAAATAAAGAGCGTTCGCAAATAAAACACCATTTCCTTTACCCAAACGTTGTAAAAGTATTTTTAATCATCCTGTATATATATACACTGACTTTTATATATTAAGATTAACAGAGAATACTTCACAGCTACTATATCATTCTCTTTCAATGAATTAGGATATCCTTATTTCCATATAATACAGGATAAATGTATTAAAGCAGATTCCACGTACTTTATTTATCTTCAAATTTGGCTACAGGTAAGGCAAGCTGTTAAGCACTTCCTTACTATAACTTTGAATCGTTTAAAATGCAAGGAAATAATGAAGCTTGAGAAGTGGGGAAGGGTATTGACTTGAGAAAGCATTAACAAATATAAAAGGGAGATGGAACTTGTTGCTGTCTGTACGATAAGCCAAGTCAGTCTCTTCCCCCCTCCGCTTCTTCACCTCTCTCCTCGAGGGCGAACAGTGGAGGACCCTTCAGATACTCTCAAACCTTCCTCACTTCTGTACATTATATTGCTTTAAGAGAGGAGCTTATAGGGTCCCCTTTTTGACAGATGCGCTCACTTAAAACTGAGGCATAAGGTTTTTGTTATCCTTCTGTAGCTTGGCACCGCCACAACTTTTGGAGAATAAAACTGATTTTCTTTTTGTTTTTCAAATCGAATTGTGAAACTGCTTCCATTTTACAAATCTAATTATATAAAAACTAATTAAAGTTTCCGAAGACCAAACTCATAGTTTCAGATTTTTCTATTTTTAACACAAAAACAGTATTTGTCAATATTATAAGATATTTTGAAAACGCAATTTACAAAATCTTCGAAAAATAATAAACCTTTATAGTAGTAGTTTCTAATGGTTCTTTTAGTATATAAACCTTAAAGACATTAAAACACTGTTTTATTTATTGGGTTTAATACTTTCATCAATTAAATAAAGAATTCGGATGCATGGTAGTGTAATAAAAATTAGGGTACATTAGAAATTCGGTTAGCCACTAACATAATTGCATAACACTTCTAGGAAATACTGGTAGAACAATAATAATATATATTTTACCTCTTCTCATAAATAAAAAATAAAACTCCCGTACTTATGGGTTGCCAACAAGGACATCTATAAAGATAATCTATTATCAACAGTTTTTCATTAGTATAGCAATCGAAAGGGAAAATAAAAGGTTAAAAAGATTACTAAACATAATATAAAATTAACATACAATAAATAATTCATAGCAAAAGAATACAGACCGTGAAAATGCTAAACATGGTTATTATACAAATGATTTCGAAGAAGAGAAATTGAACCTCTTATTGCAGATGTAGCAGTTTCTTTTATTTTTCCCTCTTCGTTCCAAACTTTTTTCCAGGTATTGAAAAAATGTAAAGGAATCGTGCTCCAAGCTCCAATCATCAGACCAATTATCTATATCATATTTAGATCGTATTTTACATCGAAGTATGAAATTGTAGGTGTGCAAATATATTTCTCTTTGTCGACATCTTCTGGTCATAATACTAACAATAATGATAGTAAAAATCTGATGTGTTTCATTGACTTTCTCCAGCTATTTTACAAGCAAATGCCCTTTACAAAAAATTATTATTTAATCTATGTCATGATCATCGAGATAAACATTAGCAAAATGATCTTATTACATGCTTTCTTGTAAATGGAAGGAAAGTAAGGAAATATGCTAGGCTAACTGAGTCAAATCTTTTAAAAGCACTCGTTATGTGAAGCAATTGAAATTTGTTCTGTTTTGCACTCCCGGGAGTAAAACATAAGAGATGAAACTTCCCGAGCTTAGGCAGCTGAAAATTGAAACAAGTAATAAGGAATATTTCTCATACTGTTAACTCTACAAAACATGTATATATATATATGACATATGCTTTAGTGGCATGTACATTTTTTGTGTAGATAGTAGGCTTTTGTCTTTTACAGTTTACCAGTTATACAGAAATCATCAAGAATGAAGAGGTCTTCATAGACCATTCTCAGAAAATTTATAATATAAACTTCGCTTAGAGCAATGTATGTGTGTATGTACAAAGAGTGCCAAAGAAAAGCTCACTGCACCTTGCGTGTACGTCAGATTATGTATCATTGTATGCAGCTTTTCTACTTTATCTTTTATTTCAGTTTCCTTTGTTTTACCGTTTGTTTTTGCGTTCACGTACACAGATAGATACACATTTACATCACACTAACGCCCATGCCCAAGGCGGGAATCAAACCCACGATCCCCTGCGTAACGAAGTACCAAAGCTAGACACTCTAGTGACCACGGCCACGGGGATCGGCAATCCTTGCGAAGCCATGTTGGTTGCTTTAGTCTGAGGTGCAGATGTACACTCCTGCTACATAGTCACACCAACCACAACAAGAGTTACAAAACTGGTAGAAACGAAATATATGTTTGTGCTCTAAATTGTATTGGCTGAAAGAGAAAGAATTGGAATGAGTGCATTCAGTTTATCAAGCAGACTTTTCATAAGTGGTAGTCATACCTAATCGGCTAGTGCAGGATAAATCTTAATAGACCCTAGCAAACGATTCGAAGCTTTTCCTGAGTGTACATGTTATTTAAAATAACAATCGGCTCAACGCGTTGTAAAGAACACCATCTTGGCGTTTCTTTGCCTCTTTCTATAACTTCAATTCTCCAACATTTTGGCTAAATTTGAAAGTAATAGCTCATTGCCTCTTTAATGCGGTGGGAGACTGGGTTCGAAACTCTGTACTGGCATAGGGAAGACCTGGTCCAGGGTGCACTCAGCCTCGTGAGTGAGGTCGCTGGAGGTCCAATTGAGGGGCTACTTGATTGAGAAGATCGAATCAACCGGCCGGGAGGGACTCGAGATGCTGATCACGTCTCCAACACTGCACCCCATTCTTGACACCTTTGAGCCGAGTGGTAGGCCTTGGTTCCTTGTGGACTGTCGTGTCATGGAGTTAGCTCAATGCAAAAAAAAAAAAAAAAAAAAAAAACAAGTCAAAGACGTACAGTGATAGAGAAAAAAAAAATAGAAGAAATTGACAAATATCTTGAACTCTAGCTATGCAAGTCAATAACATAAAACTTTAAAGTGGTGTCAATTGGTTGTTTGGTATAATACTTACTTATCCGGGTTCGCCAGTTTCTTCCGCCATTTATTCCACAAATTGCTCGAATCATCCTTCCTGTCGTCCATTACTCCGTCATTTATAACATCCACTTCCTCGCTTTCATACCAGGCTTCAAGCTGATCACTCAACATGGCTTCTATCCGATCCAGAGCCCCTGCTGCTCAACAGGCGTTTGGACCTTCTATGTACAAGGAGAGTAAACAGAGAAAGAAAGAAAAGAAGGGAATGAATGAAAACTAAACTGTGTTTCATTAATGGATGCTCTTTAGCTGCTGAGGTTCTTTCCATTACTGGGCTTGAAATACTGCTTAATTTTGCTCAGATATCTCTTTATCAGGCTTGAGGCTCTTTTATGAGCCGTAAATCTACAACACGCGACCAACGACTTTACTTCCCTTTCGAAGAAAGTCATACTAAGGCTCTTTACGCCCGAAAAACATCCATTGCGCTCCACCGGGTTTGAACCCGCGACCAGACGCCAGCATATCCTTAGACCAGAGGATGACAGGAAGGAAGGAAAAGAAGAAAACTTACGAATACATTTTAAAAATGAAGAATACGCAAATTCATACCGTTTTAAGTAAATAGGAAAATGTTATTATCACAATAACCAAAGAGCGTTTGAAATATGTTTTTAAATGTGTAAATTTATATATGGATAAAGAAAGGAGAAAAGGCGCCAAGGAAATGTATAGTACACAAAGAAATATTGTGATAAAAGACTATAAAAGAATTTGTAACTTAGTTGTAATGAATATTAATTGCTCTGATGTATAAATGTGATTTTGTTTAAGAAGCAGAACATCATGGTTAATCTCAAATTGACGCGTCGGCCTTGATATGTAGGTAATTTACGTTGGGCTACATACAAAATTGTATCTGTTTTGAGAGACCATCTGCTACTCTTTATTGATTTACAGCTAATAAATCACTGACGCTTTAGCAGAAATGTTGTGTTATTATTTAATAAAATGTAGCACAAACGTGCTATATCTGAGACCGCGAGCTAAACAAAAGAAGAGGCAAATCTTCATGCTAATCCTACATGAGAGCCTACACTGTTCTGCACTGCAACTAAGCTGAGGCATAAATATCAAATATTCACACTAAAGTATTAAATTTCTAAACGCGTTTTTTTAAAAAAAAATCTCATGTGTTCCATTCACATGACTAGCTGTTTTGCAAACAAACTTTTCTTACAAAAGATTATTCTTTTGTCCACATCATGCTAATACTAACAAATCCGTATTGCTTGCTTTTCTGTAAATAAAAGGTAAATGAGGGATTCACTAGACTAAAGCAATAGGCAAATCTTTTAAACTTCGGTCGCTATATGAAACAATTGAAATTCGGTGCTTTTTATTTCCCTAGAGAAAATAAAAGAAAGACGAAAAGAAAGAAGATTTTCCTTTTGGAAAAGTTTACGTAGCAGAAAATTGAAATGGAAATGGTTAACTTTACGATTATGATATAAAATGTGTGCTTAAACAAGATGTACATTTTTATTAGTAAGTTGTCTATCTCTCACGGTTCCGGTGAGTCATTCAGCATGAGGAGGTCCTCAATGATTATTCCCAGAGAATTCATGATTTTGTCATGAAAATATTTTTAAACATATGGTATTTTAATCAAAACACGTTAGAGCTATTTTTGAGAAAATCAATATTTCAAAAAACGTTCCATGTAAAGGTTTATTGGTTTGGAGAGATTTTCTAAATAACTTCGTGTGGCATCCTCGGAAGATATTTAACTTATATCCCAAGTTTGGTATTTAACTGACTTTTCGTTTTTGACATATGCTGTCCACAGACGCACACAGAAACACACAGTAATAGTAGAAGTAGTAGTGGTAGTGGTGGTAGTGGTAGTGTCAGTAGTAGTGGCAGCAGTGGTACTAGTGGTAGTGGTGGTAATGCTAGTGGTAGTGTCAGTGGTAGTGGTGGTAGTGGTAGTAGTGGTGGTAGTAGTGGTAGTGGTGGTAGTGGCGGTAGTGGTGTAGTAGTAGTAGTAGTAGTAGTAGTAGTAGTAGTAGTAGTAGTAGTAGTAGTAGTTGTAGTAGCACATTGAAACTGCAATCTTGGGTGTTAGAGGCTAACATGAAAACCACTACACAACGGAGGGCGACTGAAAGTGGGAATGGCGAAACCCCAAAACAACAAAAATTGATACAAAAAGCCCCAAAACAACAGAATGTGTTATAATGGCTACCAGGTGTTACTTGGTGGTTCTTACATTAACACATTACAATGTTGGATTAATTGTTTTTTCACACAAGCCGTGTGTAGGACAGGAGTTGCATAGGTAGAACCAGACTGAAAAATTCAATGCCATAGCCGGCATTTGAATCACGGATCTCCTGAGCTCTAGCCGGTTGCTCTGCCACTGAGCTACCATGGCACCATGCCGGCATAGCATTGAATTTTTCAACTGACTCGTATGTTTCCCGGTAAACGACAAGGTGATCTCAAATTATTTAGATAAGTCAATCCAAATGGCGACTTACAATGTTGTAAGTACTTAAGTCCCAGGATTCATAGTATAGCCAACTATTATGGTCAATTGGTATTGGATTAATTGTTTTTTCACACAAACCGTGTGTAGGACAGTAGTTGGACAGGTACTGAATTTTTCAGTCTGACTCTACCTATCCAACATTACAATGTTGTTATAACTTCTATAAAGGTAGATTCTGTTCGTATTACTGGAATATATTTGTTTTTATTCTATAGTGCTTTAATTTCTATTGAGTAAATAAATAATAATGAAGAAATACTGTTTTCAAAATCAGAGGTTCTTTATTGCATCTTATGTTGATATGCCGTTCTTGCCAAAAACATTTTTTCATTTCCGCACCTTTCAACCTCTCAGTCTAAGCTGGGCTTATCCGTTCTTCCTAAATCTAGCTCAATTTAGTTTCCATTAACAGACTCAAAGAAGTTTTCTGATTGCTTTCAACTTCAATTTCCTCTTTTCACAGTACTATCCTAGATTCCAATTCATCTTTTGGAGTTTGCGGGAATCTTTTTGTAAATTAAAAGCTTTTTAATGACGATGTTAATGAATATTAAATCCACCAAAATGCTTTTTCGGAGAAGCTCATTATACAATAAACTGTAAGTCTGCTTCGTTCTTTGTCTCTTTTGCTCTCCCTTACTGGTGAAAGTTTATGGTAAGAACTTTGAACCTTCTTTATGAATAGCAAACAACGGAGAGTTCCCATATTATTCTTAGTGTAATTCAACAATGGCAAATGTAGCTTCAGTCTCTATCAGAACATCTCCTTGTCGTTTTAGCATAAGTCTAGCTATTGGATTGGTCGGGTACCCTCAAGTAATTTAATTTAATTTATGGACATCCTTAAAGTGATACGTCTCTGAATTTTAGAAAATTCACAGCAACTAAGATTTTTAATGCACTTTATACCAGTAATTATAAAGAATAAGTCAGATCAGGGATACCTCGATAACGAGCATAAAGTCATGGGGCAGAGAAAGTTCCATCCAGCATCCTTTTTCCCTTCCAAGATTCACGGAAATTCCATCGCAAACGCTTTGTTATTTGTTGCAGCTTTGAAACAACAGGTGAAGGATGAATAAACTTATTGATGGGAAAATGCCGAGGGGAAAGAAACTTTTGGGGGGGGGGAGAAAAAATTAACATTCATTTTATGACCTAGGGAACACTCCACTAAAAAGAAGTAAGAATCAGAGTAGCAGGTCGCAGTGATTCGAATCCAAAATCTTTCGAAAGCGAGACGCATAGCTTATTGCGGTGCTACTTGTATCGGTATACTCTCCTTTAGTATCAATGCTTTACGTTTCCGCTCATTACCAGTCATGGTGAATAAGTAATTCTTCATTTGCTGATAAATTGTACAGTGCACAGAAACGTCCTAATATGAGGAACCGCTGTTTAGGCTGAGAGGTGAATAGCACACTTCTCTGCCGCGCCCCCAGTTCAAACCTGTCAGCTATAGCAAGGTGTGATTGGTTACATGCGCTTGCCCTTTGTTTCGCGATGGTGGAGGCGCACCGTAGGTTCAGAAAGCTTTAGATGCATTTGAACATATAGTTCAGAATGCGTCTTATCTTAATTTGATTATATTATCACTGGTGTTAGGAAAAAAGGAACAAAAGCCAGATTGCCAATCCTTTCGATTAATGACAAATGAAAATGCTAATTTTCTAATAAACCACCGGTGTAATGCGATGGAGGGGGAAACCGGAAAACCCACCCCTGCGCCGCTTTGTCCACCATAAATCCCACATGCTGGGAATGGAACTTGGGCCATCTAGGTGAGAAGCAAGTGGTCTAACCACTCGGCCACAGCGCGGCCACTGAACACTATGTATATACATAGGTAGAGAAGGTATTGCACCCAAACGAAAATTTTGATATCGAGTTTGCATCGGTAATGTATGTCTTTAGTATTGAGAAAACTCTACGCGCGCGCGCGTGTGTGTATGTGTCTTGGTGTGTATTTTCCATGTTTGTTTGTCTGTAAATAGGACTTGTGAAAAACGGAAAGTCCGCTGTATACTACACTTTGAATGTAACCTTAATATCTTCCAAGGATTAAACACAAAGAATTTCAAGAAAACCTTCACCCCAACCAACCTAGAAATGTTTTCGAAAATGTACTTTCCTCAAAAATGGCTCCAACGATTTTGATTGAAATACCATGTATTAAATTATCTTAATTTTCTGGGAATACAACCTTAAGTCCTCTTCGTGTTGGATTACTTTTCATAACTGGCAAATCACAAGATGTAGAAAAGAAATCTTAGTATCTAAAAAATGTAGATCTCCTTAAAACAAACAATTTCTCTGATATACATTTTTTTGTGAATTACTCCCTGTTATTGGTTTAAATTTTCAAATTCTAAACATTTCCTCAAATGACAATTTGTCATTTCTTTTTTCTTTTGTTTTACTTAAATCCAGGCAAGGAGAACCGAATTTCAATCACACTGTATCCAAATTTTAAAATATTTGCCCTCTCTAGTGTATTCCCTTATTGCCTTTCTATTAAATACGTAACTAAGTAAAAAGACTATTTATGCTTATGCATATCTTGATTAGCATGAAGTAGATAGAAGAATAATATTGAGTTACAGAACAGGCAGAGAAAGTTATGTAAATGAATAATTTTATTAATTATTAATTAAAGCGTGAGATTCAATCTCGTGTGTTTTTGCACCGAGTGAGTCAGGAGTGATGTATAACTCTGCTATGCACTAAGGCTTTTGTGGAAAAATACATTTTCGTGAACTACATGGCTTCCAAAAAGCAACAGGACTGTATCCTATGAAGACAAAATTGTAGACCTGTACGCAACTGGGCCATACCCCATGAAGACAAAATTGTAGCCTTGTATGCAACTGGGCCATACCCTATGAAGACAAAATTATAGCCTTGTATGCAACTGGGTCATACCCAATGAAGACAAAATTGTAGCCTTGTATCTAACTGGGTCATACCCTATGAAGACAAAATTGTAGCCTTGAATGCAACTGGGCCATATCCCATGAAGACAAAATTGTAGCCTTGTATGAAACTGGGCCATACCCTATGAAGACACAATTGTAGCCTTGTATGCAACTGGGCTATACCCTATGAAGACAAAATTTAGCCTTGTATGCAACTGGGTCATATCCCATGAAGATAAAATTGTAGCCTTGTATCTAACTGGGTCATACCCTATGAAGACAACATTGTAGCCTTGTATGCAACTGGGCTATACCCTATGAAGACAAAATCGTAGCCTTGTATGCAACTGGGCCATACACTATGAAGACAAAATTGTAGCCTTGTATGAAACTGGGCCATACCCTATGAAGACACAATTGTAGCCTTGTATGCAACTGGGCTATACCCTATGAAGACAAAATTGTAGCCTTGTATGCAACTGGGTCATATCCCATGAAGTCAAAATTGTAGCCTTGTATCTAACTGGGTCATACCCTATGAAGACAACATTGTAGCCTTGTATGCAACTGGGCTATACCCTATGAAGACAAAATCGTAGCCTTGTATGCAACTGGGCCATACACTATGAAGACAAAATTGTAGCCTTGTATGCAACTGGGCTATACCCTATGAAGACAAAATTGTAGCCTTGTATGCAACTGGGCCATACACTATGAAGACAAAATTGTAGCCTTGTATGCAACTGGGCTATACCCTATGAAGACAAAATTGTAGCCTTGTATGCAACTGGGTCATATCCCATGAAGACAAAATTGTAGCCTTGTATCTAACTGGGTCATACCCTATGAAGACAACATTGTAGCCTTGTATGCAACTGGGCTATACCCTATGAAGAAAAAGTTGTTCACTTGTACGCAGCTGGGGTAAGGAAAGCACAAAGTGATCACGCAACTTGGTGGGAAATAGTGACAGCAACTAGGTGGCTCCGTTGAAAAAACCAATAACTTATTATGTATGGGAAGGGGTAGTTTTTTGTCTGCGATCTTGAAAATGCGTAGTACCAGAAAGCCAAGCAGACTTGTAGCAATTGCAGCCACATCACTGAACTTTTACTCCTTTTAAACTTCTAAATAACTTTTGCATCTTAGCACCAATACTACATGCCTTCCTCATCCTAAACAACATTAAGCACAAAGAGAGAAGTTTAGAAAACTAACCTACTCAATTAACATTCGTTTATACAGACACCCCACCCCAAAAAGTTTTACCACTAACTTTTGAGAATTTCAGAAAACACTGCACTTAGCATTAGCGTTAGTACAAAGCTCCTCGACAGTACTTTGTCTTTACTTTTCCACGGTTTAAACAGAAGAAGATGGAGCAGCTAAAATTGTCCAAGCATGACCCATGACCTTTCATTCCGCAGCGCTTTAGGGTGAGAAACAATAGGGCGGCGAAAATGCAAAAGTTTCTACTCAAAGAGCCTCGTTTACCAACTTCCTCGTTTCCGGAATTTTTTATTAAATTTCTCCTTCAGGTAAAAAATGTGAATGGGCGCTCTACTTAGTCCTTTGAACGGCAGAAAGATCAGTTAATTAAAGCAAAAATTATCTTTCTTTCCGTGATTACCGCTTGGGGCTGTTCAAACCTGGACTAAATAAACTTCTGAATTGCTATACTCTTGTTTTGGAACACTGTGTGGTCGGGAATTTCTTAGATGCTTTTGACTTCTAAACCTCATCATAAAGAGTAACTTAGTTATATGAATTAAAAGCTGATGACTTTCTCTACCCTTCTTCAGAAAGTCTTCCATCAAAGTTTATGTTTCCTTCTGATTCATATTAGGATAAACATAACCAGAAGTGGAAAAATAGTCAGACTGAAAAATGATTTGTCAGTACCTGAATTTAAACCACGGATCTCCTGTTCTCCTTCCTGATGTTCTAACCATTGGGCTACCATTGCAACATGCCACACAACATTAAACTCCCCATCTGACTCGAGACTTTCCCAGTAAATCGCAAGAATATCTCAATTCAGTTGCGGAACTTAATGTTATACCGGCATGTTGTAATTGTAGCTAAGTGGCTAGATAAACTGGACGGAGCCCAGTAGATCCGAGGCTCAAATCTTGATTATGCTATTGAGTGTTTCGGTCAGACTTTACTTTTTCAAATATTATCTTATACATGACTAAAATAAAAGTAGATAATAATTGACAGCAGAAATGGTTTTATTATTTAATTCCTTCTTAATAACAGAGAAATTGGGAATGCATTAGGCTACAGCAGCAATCAAACCCTTTAAAAGTTGGCTGCCATGGGATGCAATTAAAATTCTGGTCTCTTTGCATTAACAGGAGCAACGATTGAAAAACGACTTTTCATTTAATAAAATGCTAGATATTGTAGATTGTAAAACAATAACAGGGTTTATCTTTCAAGTGGTTAACTCCACATTGTGTTTTATCGAGATCTATATTGCTTGAATAAGTTTTTGTCTACATATTATGATTTATCAGTTAAGTAAAAGTCAGCCAGAATGAAGAGAACTTCAGAAGATATTTCCATAAAATTCAAAATATGAATTTCACACCCGCATGCACACACGCGCGCGCATGCACGCGCGGAACTTTTAAAATGCATTTTTAAATATATTCTAGGGAACTCAGAACATGTATTTTCAGTCAAATTTTGATATGGAAACTTCGGATGGAATAAAATTCCTTTTCTAACTCCTATGTTCAATGTATATGATAGAGAAAAAATGGTTCTAAATTGTCATTTGTGCTCTAAATTTTGCAATACTTCAGAGAGAAGTTCATAACTTCATAATCTTTGCAGTAATTAAATAACTATATGCTCATCTTTTAGGGAAAGGTTGGCTGTAAATATTGGTAGCCATGCTGAATATATCAGTTTCTATTTTACAAGCTATTTGGTTTCTTCAAATGCTGTCAGTTTGTTTTTACGTTTTAATTTTATAAGCAGAACAGAGATAAGTGAATAACTAGGCTAAAGTGACAGTCAAATCTTTTAAACCCTCATTGCTATGTGAAACAATTAAATTCAGTTCTCTTCTGTAAGCCTGGGAAAATAAGTTTACTCACCGTTTCAGAAAACTTTAGTAATTTAAAAGTGAAATTGATAACAAGGAATATCTCAGAAACATTAGCTTTAAAAAGAGTACATAATGTAAATAGTGTGTTTCATTGATATCTACATTTTTTGTGTAGTAAGCTTTTTGTATATCATAGGGGTTACTAATTATATAAATGTCATCTATAAATTTAAAAAATATATATTTTGTTTGTCATGTAAATATCTTTAATATAACCAAAAGCGTTATAACAATTTGAGAAAAAAATACAAAACTTTTTCCATAAGTTTTCATAATGAAGATGACTTCAGGAGCTATTCCTAAGAAATTCAGGATATACATTATATTTATCATAAAATAGCATTAATATACAGCATTTAATCAAAATATTTATACCTAGTTTTTTGAAAATAGAAAATTTCAAAACATCTTCCATGTAAAATGTATTTTGCAGTGGATGGATATTCTCCAAAATCGTTGTGTCCTATCCTTTGAATATACTGAAATTGCATTACCAATAAGGTACTAAACGGATTTTTCGTTTTTGAGTTTTTCACGCACATGCACTTGGACCTTCTTCTAAAAATCTTAAGTGTTCCATTCACATTACTTTCTCAAGATGTTCCACATACAAACTTTCCTTACAAAAGATTATTCTTTTATCTACACTATACTACTCGGGATAAACTTTATCAATTTAAGTCGAAGATACATAAGCAAATTCACTAGGCCAAATATATAGTTAAATATTTTAAAAGCCCATCGCTATGTGAAATAATTGAAATTCGGCTTTCTTCGCATTCCTGGAAGTAAAACAAAAGAGATGAAACGAAAATTGACTTCCAATTTGAGAAAATTTTAAATAGTTTAAAACTGAAATTAACAACAAGAAATATCTTGTAAATGCTTAACTCTAAGAAAAAAATATATATGTTATAAATTGTATTTTAACAAGATATATATTTTTTGTGAAGGATGTTTTGTTCATCTCTTACGGTTCAACAGTTATACATAAGTTATCCAGAAAGAAGAGGTCTTTAGATGTATTTTCAGAAAAATTATTATATATATTTCGCTTGTCTTGAAAATATCCAAGTCCTTAGAGTCATTTTTGAAAAAAACAAATATTTTCTTCAAATATTCTTTATAAACAGTAGCTAGCGTGAGAGGGATATTCTTGAAAATATTCCTGTCGCATCCTTAAAAGACCCTGAACTTAAATACTAAGTTTTGTAAATACCAAACTTTCTTTTCACCCCTTCCATGTGAAAGTACATAAAATTATTCCAAATTCCGAAAATTTACAATATAAACTTCACTAGAGCAATTATTTATCCTAATTTATTAAGAATGGAACATAGAATAGCATAGGCAAATAAAATATGTAACAACATTTAAACAAATTAAAATAACAACTTAATTTTTAATTAAACAAAATCCTTCTCAACCATAACAACAATCGGTATGTGAGGGATATGTTGGATCAGTATAAGAGGGGTGCAAAAGCCTGTCCTCCCAAGATAATCAAATTTGTCTAAAATTTGATTTTTAACAGTATTTCAAAGGATTGGTTTCCTTAATAACACTTCTAATATTACTTCATACTGCAAAGATTCTATTTTTGGCTTTTGGTTTTTTTTTTTGCTATGCTGCCCAAAGACACACACAAACATAACAAGGATAGCTTTCTGAAAACTGCGTTTTCTGTTTTGTATTCTGTATGTATTAATGTATTTCCGGTGAAAATTGTGTTGAATAAAATAGTGTGTATTGTGTGCTAGAGAAAATAAAAGTTGTGTTTTATTCAGGGGTTCTCAAAAAGTGTATTTCAAGTAACATCTCGGGTGGAGTGCAATAATTTCTCTACGTACTATTGTGTTGCACTTACGTTCTGGAGAAAGTAAAATATATGCGTGATATTTTGTAAAAATGTTCTCTGCAAAACTTGTAATTTAGTAGACTTTACCTCAGTATGTAACGAAACTTGCAGATGAGGCATCTCCAAAATGAAAGAAAGCAAAAGAGCGCTTAAGTACCCTTTCGAGCATAGAATTCACCTTTTAAAGTAATGAGAAGGGAAGTTCATCTGGGCGTGGCGGAAGGAGTCGTGGTGTCTGGAGATTAACCATGCGAGGCTCAGGCGGATACGCATGGCGACGTCTTCTTGGAAAACTTGGGGTCCATGACTCCAGAGAAACTGATAGGGGAGGGAGAAGTGCTGCCCAAACAATATCAAGTGCCCTTTAGAGGTGGAGTTTGGAGACTGCTGAGCTTTTACTAGCACTACATTCCTTCTATAATATCTTCCTTTACTTCACTACCAACTTACACAGTATAAATGAAACTAGAATAGACGTAGTCTTCTGTTACACTTTTTACTTTCCCTAGTTAGTACATAAATAGAGTAGGTATTGCATCCAACCCAAAAATTCAAGACAGAAATTTCACACGTTTTAGGCTTCCCTGGTGCGATGTCTTACATCCAAATAGCTTTCTCTGGCTGTTTCATATGCAAACTTTCTTACTAAAGATTATACAAGGACCGTTGTTTTCTCAACTTCCGATAGGCTATAAATAAAAGAGAAGTTCATAGTAAACAATTATTTTATTGCTAAAAGTTTTGTACCTTTCAACAAAATCACCGAAATATTGAGACGTTTACCGTACCTGTGCCCAAGCTTTGCAATACCCGCTTAAGAAAATGTTGCCGCCAGTGACTTCAATTGATCATTGACGTTGTATTGAAGATTTTCGTTCTTTACGACGTCTGCGGAGAGCCATTATAAACAAACGAAAAGGAATGCTGACTTCAGGAATTGTGTTGATCCATGACAACGCTCGTCCACACACTGCTGGTACAATTCATCGGCACCTTGAACAAATTCAATGGGACATTTTCGATTATCCGGCGTACAATTCTTACCTGGCACCCAGCGACTTTCACCTTTTCCCTGAACTGAAGACGTGGCTAGTAGGCAGCACTTTCAAACCAAGTGTATTTTATCTACATCTTGCTAATCGAGACAAACATTAGCAAAGTTGTTATTTTTGCTTGTTTCCTTGTAAGTATAGGTAAGCAAATAAGGCTTTGAAGACCAGGATTAAAAAAAAGAATATTCTCACCTAGGTGGGTAAAATACTATTTGGATTATAAACTACCATGCATTTTCCTGTGTCTAATTCCTTTCACTTAGTTTCCATTCATCTTGTTTTGAATTTGAACATTTCCTTAGTACCTACTACAATGGATCGTTAAATGAATGCTTCTAGGAGAATTGTAAGGAATTATTTTTATTTCAGTATTAAAGAACCTGGTGCAAAGTATTTTATGCATATATTGTAGATAGTTCTTAATTATATTGACCTCGTATAACGAGCTTCCACTGGGGAAGTAAACTTAAAATAACACTTACAAAGCTTTGCAGAGCTGTAAAAGTTTCTTCATAAAACATGGCTTCTTATATGAAAACAATTTTTACTTCAACATGTTTTTCAAAACATAATTCTCCAAAGGTGTAATCACCCGAAATTAAACGTTTATAATTATTCAGCAGGTAACAAGGGTCTTAATTTTGCCAAATTAAGCCGAAAACATGGAGTTCCACCAGAACATTTGAAATCCAAAGCGTGCTTAGCCACCTAAACCAGTATCTATTAGCTGGTTTCCTTTCGTCCAAGGTTCTAGCGATAGCTTTTTCACAGACTTACTCGTTGCATCCTCCGGGCCCAGTGACACGTGCGCACACTTTTTGCGCAACTTCTCCCATCTAGGAGAAGATGCGCCAAGGAGAATAACTCCCGGCTAAAACTGCCGCTTACACATGGAGAAATATAAATACACTACTCCAGCGTTCTCTTTTCCGTAACAATCTTTGGGGTTGCAGGCACTGTTGTATAAGGTAAACGTAGAGATACGGACGAACATAAGGGGCCGCAGCAACTGCAGCGAAGCACTGTACTCAGGCTTCAGGTGCTTTATATGTTCTTCTATTATCACCCTTTGGGATGAAGGAATAAGGGGAGAAACCCGAAAGCGACCACTTCCGGATGATGATGAGCTTAAGTGCTGACTTTTCCAGTTTAAACGCACCATAAACCACCGGGGCCGCACCCACAAGCCTGAAGGCACAAAGGGGAAGGACCGAAAGCCCCCCCCCCAAACTACCCTTTATAAGGAAAAAATTTCGAAAATGCTTATTTTCTCAAAAATAGCTCTAGCAAATTTGATTTAAATAGTGTACATATCGTATATTAAGTTATATACATGTTTATCTTGAATTTTCAGGTTCCAGTCTCTGAAGATCTTTTTATTCTGGATGAATTTTGCTGTTTATTGCATAGATGGAAAAATCTTACCAAAAAAGACCAGATCGGGATGATGATAGCGTAATCACTAACGTGTCCAGTTCAAACACATTGAGGGCCACACCCACAAGCCTCGAGGCACTGTGAGGTCTCCTGAAGGACCGGAGGTGGGTCCTGCCAGGTTTCCTTAACAAAGCCAGAGAAGAAACTTTTACAAAGAAGACACCCATTACCGCACAACGCTGTCGCCTGGTCCTATAGTCCTGTGCAATGATAAGGAAGTTGTGAACAAGAAAGTCGAAGTAGAAAATAAACCACGAAAAATCCTAGGGTCACAGTGGACGCTTGCCGGAACCCGACCTGTGAACGTCCCGAATATGAGTCACCCGCGCCTGCTCGCTCGGTCCCTGGTGCGATAGTCGCAGGGTGTGACGCATAGAAAACTTTAATTAAAGAGAAATTTCCATGAAATCAGAGGGACGTCTATGGATGCTAAAACCCGAAGCAATAGGAACCCTGCTGCGCTGTGCCTGTCGCTATTAGAACTGACCACCCTTCGTCTTCTCTCAGCGTAATCAACCCTCCAGGAGTTTTAACAGGTACAATAGTGAGTTGGTGAAATCTTCCTCCGCTTCTCGGTCCAACACTAAGCTCTAAAAAGCACCGTTCTCGCTCGGAGAAATTTACAGTTATGAAACAATTTTAAACACACCTATATTTTATTTATTCATGACCCACTACACCAATAAAGCAAAATTAATGTTCAAGTGAGATATCAAGGATCACTTTACACGAGATGTGTCTTTCTCATGACCTTCGCTATACCCATATATCAAACAAACTACCCTTACAAAAGATTCTTCATTTATTTACATCATGCTAATCTTGATAAACATTAGTAGAGTCTGTCTTATTATTCGCTTCCTAGTAAATAGCAGAAGAATACTCTAGGCTAATACGATAATCAAATCATTTTAAACTATCGCTATGTGAAATAACTGAAATGAGGTATTGTTCGTTGACTTAAAGAAATCCAAAAGAGCTATGGAACGAAAAATGAATTCCAGTTTGAGAAAAGTTTAAAATTGAAACCAGTACCAAAGAATATCTCTGTAATGGTTAACTCTACATAAAATGTTTATGAAATAAGTTATATGTTTTAACGAGATCTACACTGTTTGTTTAGGAAGTTTTGTTCTATCTTTTACGGTTTACTAATTATGCAAAATTTATCCATAATGAATAGGTTTTCAGGGACTAATACCAGAAAATTCAAGATAGGCATTTTATTTTGTATTGTAAATAACGTTATTTATTGGAAATAACTTTAAAGATATGTACAATATTTTAAACAAAATAGAGCCATTTTTGAGACAACCAATATTTTCGAAATGTTTTCAATTTTTTTTTTTCTTGTAATGTTTAACGCCATCTTTTACTTTTACAGTTCCCCTGCACAGAGGACTCTGAAACGTGTTTTTCCGGGACATCTCGGTATCGAAACTTTTGGTTGAAGTGCAATATTTTCTGTAGCACTGTACTATGTACTAAGCAGAGAAAGTAAACATGAATTTAATTAAAATAAGAACTGAATTAATGAATGAATTTAATTTTTTTTGAGTTGTCCGTTGGCATCATTTATTTTTAAAATAATGAGACAAATCACAATTAGCATAGCTGTATAAAATTCTAACGCGATATGCTTTTCACAAGCATAAACAGAAGCCGCGCCGTGGGCGAGTGGTTGGACCGCTCGCCTCTCTCCTAGACGGCTCGGGTTCGATCCTAAGCGACGACATGTGGGATTTGTGGTGGACAAAGTGGAGCAGGGGTGGGTTTTCTCCTGGTTCTCTGGTTTCCCGCACCATTACATTCCACCTGTGCTTCATCTTCCTTCCACGTATCTTCAGTGTCATGACTGTGCCATAGCAGTAAAAGCGGGTGATAAACACTATAAGAACGCAAACAGAAAGATAAATAGGAACATTTCGCAAGAGAATTTGAACAGAGGAGCTCATTTAGCGGTCTGTGAAGCGATCACGGACAGTAGAGGTTGTGCAGAAGCCTTGTTAACATCATATAGCAAAGCCATTCCGACTCAGTCGCTGTTTCTGAAGTCACTGTTGTCGAGAGAGGCATCAGGCATACCATTTATAGTGTTTATCTTGTAAGCAATGGTAGTTTACCTGCTATAGCAGAGCTGCATTTCGACTCCATTATGTTTCGGAAGTTCAAAGTAAAAGAGGGGAAGGCATCAGCTAGTGTTTGCCCATGACGTTCCTCTTGTAACCAATGGTAGCGTATATCTGATAAACAGCGACAGCTGCATTGGAACTACACGTGGAGTAGATATAGTGATGCCTTTGTGCCGTTGATAGCCGCCCCTTCCGAATCCCACAACTTTTATCATACGAAACTACACGATAATTATGCAATGAACCAATTATACACATGCCGAAAGAGATTATGTACCTGTCTCAAAATAAAAATGTGATATTTTACACAGTTTAAGCACATCAATGTGCTTTTATGCTATTTTTACTTTCTCTTCGTACATAGTACATGATACGTAGGAAGACAGAGCATAGCACTCCACCCAAAAACTGGATACCGAGATTTCACCGGTAATATACCATAATCGATAGTATCCCTGTCAAGGCTACTGAGGAATTGTCCTTATTAAAAAGAGGAGAATCTTATTGAGTACTTTGTACTACTTTCGGGTAGTTAAAATGCATATAAAGTGGTGCTAGATATGTAGAAATTGGTCAATATCCGTAAGAAATATTTCAAATAAATATCATTACATTAGTAATTTCAGGTCTTGAAGAGAAACTGTATATGCAGATACACATACGTGATATTACCATGATCAATAGTCTCCCTATCAACGTTACTGAGAAACGGTCCTTAATGAAGAAAGGAAAATTTTCAAGTACTTTGTGCTACTTTTAGGTAGTTCAAGTGCATATAAAGTGATGGTAGATATGTGGAAATTTTACAATGTCTGTAATAAATATTTCAAATAAGTGTCATTAGATTAGCAAGTTCAAGTGTTGAGGAAAAACTGTAAATGCGGATACTCATACCTGATATTGTCCCGACCAATAGTGCCCCTGTCAAGGTTACTGAGGAATGGTCCTTATTAAAAAGGGAGGATTTTCTTGAGATACTTAGTACTACTTTCAGGTAGGTAGAGTCAGACTGAAAAATGCAATGCCATAACTGGGATTTTAACCACGGATCTTCAGGTCTCGAGCTGGTTGCTCTACCATTGAGCAACCATGGGAACATTGACCGGGAGATTCGTTGTTCAAATCCCGGCTATGACATTGAATTTTTCAGTCTGACTCTGCTATCCAACTCCTATCCTACGCACGGCTTGTGTGAAAAGCAATTAAATCAATACAAATTAACCATAATACTATGCATCCTAGGACTTAAAGTACTTACAATATTGTAAGTCGCCATTGAGGTTTGACATCTCACCTTGTGGTTTACCGGGAAACATGCGAGTTAGTTGAGAAATTCAATGCTATGCCGGCATGTTATCATCGTAGCTCAGTGGTAGAGCAACCAGCTAGAGATCGGGATATCTGTGGTTCAAATCCCGGCTAAGGCATTGAATCTTGCAGTCTGTTTCTATCTGTCCTACACACGGCTTGTGTGACAAAACAATTAAATGAATACTTGAATGTAATTCAAGTACATAGAGAGTGGTGGTAGATATGTAGAAACTGGTCAATATGTGGAAGGAATATTTCAAATAAATGGCATTATATTATTATGTTCAAGTATTGAGGGAAAACAGTAAATGTAGTTATATGATATTACCATGCTAGTGTCCCTGTCAAGGTTATTCAGGAAGTAGTTGTTACTACTATAAGGTAGTTCAAATGCATATAAAGTGAGGTAGAAATGTGATAATGTCTGAAATAAATATTTCAAATAACTGTCATTGGATTAGCAAGTTCAGGTCTCGAGGAGAAACTGTAAATGCGGATACACATATCCGATATTGCCGTGATCAATAGTATCGCTGTTAAGGTTACTGAAGAATTAGCCCTTATTAAAAAGAGGAGAGTTTTCTTAAGGTACTCTGTACTAGTTTTCAGGAAGTACATAGAAAGTGATGGTAGATATGTAGACATTGGTCAATATCTGTAAGAAATATTTCAAATAAATACCATTATGTTAGTAAGTGTAAGTCTTGAAACTCATATCAGATATTACCATACTCCATAGTGTCCCTGTCAAGGTTACTGAGGAATTGGTCAATGAGAAGTGGCCATATTAAAAAGAAGAGAATTTTCTTGAGGTTATTCGTACTAGCATTCAGGTAGTCCAAGTGCATGGAAAGTAGTGGCAGATATGTATAAATTTGACAATGTCTGTAATAAATATTTCAAATAAATGGCATTGGATTAGCAAATTAAGGTATTGAGGGGAAACTGTAAATACAGATATACATACATGATATTACCCTGTTCGATGTGTCCCTCTCAAGGTTACTGAGAAATGGTCCTTATTAAAAAGAGGAGAATTTTCTTCAGGTACTTTATACTACTTTCAGGTAGTTCAAGTGCATATAACGTGCTTATAGATATTAGAAATTTGACAATGTATAAAATAAGTATTTCAAATAGATACCATTAGAATATCAAGTTCAGGTCTTCAGGGGAAACTGTAAATGCAGATACATATACATGATGTTACCATGATCGATAGTGTCCTTGTCAAGGTTACGGAGAAATTTGTTGATGAGAAATGTCCCTTATTAAAAGATGAGCATTTTCTTCAGGTTATTTGTACTATCTATCAGGTAGTTCAAGTCCTTAATAAAGTGGTTGTAGACATGTAGAAATTTGACAATGTCTGTAATAAATATTTCAAATAAATACCATTAGATTAGCAAGTTCAGGTCTTGAGGGGAACTGTAAATGCAGATACACATAACAGATATTACCGTGATCGATAGTATCTCTGTCAAGGTTATTGAGAAACTGGTTGGTGAGGAATGGCCCTTATTAAAAAAGATGAAATTTTCTTGAAAGAAGTGACGGTCATCAACGCATGCCGGCGTTAAACAATACAAATGGAGGTCGGTAGGGCGTCTTCCTTACGGCGCCACTTGCTGTTCACTGCACACGGGATCGATATCACCCAGCTCAGAGATAACATGCGTCCTTTACAATTGGTGATGCTGGTGATACAGCGGCTGCAAGTGGCACATTATTCTGCTTGAGTGTTTCTCACCCTGGAGGGTGTGAAGCTTTTCGGGAAATGCTAAAGACAATCAAGAAGGCAACGCGAGTACATTTATTAGTTTTCTGATGACAGAAATAAGAGCAAACACGGCTAGGAAGCTACTAAAGGAAATACACACTGAGCAATATACTTGTCACTTTCAACACAAACGAGGCAGTTATCCTGAAATTGTATTTCATTGCAGGTTGTAAGCTGTCCATAAAGTTGCGGAAGATTAGAGCTCTTGGAGACCTAAAGTTTTATCTCGCAGACGGGATAATCGGTGACTCACTACTATTGACTTTCATATGTTACAGATATACGCCATTATTTATAACCAAAAAATGTTATTGCGTACTCAAGAGCATAGAATTTTCCGTTATATTGCGCAGTGATCCATATTTTTCCTTTTTCTATCATAATAGAGAATATATTGCATGTCAGTCAAAAACTCAATACTGAAACTTCACCGTAAATGCATGTCTTAAGGGCACTTGTATAAAAAATCTAATGCCTTCTATTCACATGACTTTTTCAACATCGCTGCATCAAATTATAGATAAAAAGCGTATTCTTCTATTTACTTCATTTACTTATATTTATTTATTTAATCAAGAAAAATAGCAGAAATTATGTTATTACTTGCATTCTTGTAGGCAGAGGGAAATAAGAGAGTAACATAGGCGATAGTAATATGTTTTAAAAGTTGGTTGAAGTTCCTTAGTAAGATCGAGAGCTGGTAAATTCCCATAAGAGAAAAGTAAAGTATTTTAAAACTGAAACCAATAACAAGAAATATATATAAAAACGGTCCACTCTACGAAAAAATGTAAATAACATAAATATTGTGTTTCAAGGAGATCTACAATTTTTGGTGCAGTAAGTTTTCGTCTAGCAGTTAAGGAAAATTCGGCAAAATTCGGCAAAATATATCCAGAATAAAGAGGTCTTCAGAGGTCTTGCCAAAAAATTCAAGATATACATTTTATTTGGCATATAAATATCTTTAATATATGGGATTATAATTAAAATGGTTAGAGCCATTTTTGAGAAAACCAAATGTTCGAAATTTTTTCCATGGAAAGGGAGTTTGAGGTAGGGGGATTTTTCTCAGAATCTTCGTGTCGTATCCCTGGAAGATTCTAAACTTAAATACCAAGTTTGGTATTTTACCGACTTTTTGTTTTTGGGTTATCATATTCACAGATACACACGGAGCTTTTTGAAGCATTTTTGGATATTTGGGACCCTAAAACATGTATTTCCGGTGAAAGTTCGGTATCAACATTTTGGATGGAATGCAATACCTTCACTATACATTATGTACATAGTATGAGTAGTGAAAACAAAAATATAGTGTTCCATTCATATGACTTTTTCTACTATTCCTACAACAGAAATAGTTTTGCCTACATGAAGATAATCGAGATAAGCATTAGCAGAATTGATCATACTACTTTGATCCCTTGAAGCAGAAATTCTATAGAAACATATTCATCCTCTTGTTTAAAAATCTAATATCAATATTTTAAAATTGTCTCCATCACCAAACACATTCTCCCTACACTCCCTAACCCAGGTATTTACAACTCAACGCTTCACAGATGTCTCCGAACAACCAGAGCAACCAACCTTGTAAGGGAGCCAATTGGCTGCCCTGATGCTTCAGCGAGCAGATATGATGGAATGACTAAACCACAAGGTCAGGCAGAAGCTTACCTCAAAGTGCAACGATGGTGCATATAATAAACATATATATATATATAAGCATAAACCGAACTACATGCTTATAATACTAAATAAATATTAAATATCTAAAATAGTTTATAACAGATTTTTAATGTATAGTGAAAAAATAGTACTACTCATAACAAATATTTACTGCAAAATCCAAACAAATGTTCGACATTAGATTTTAACACAAACATATAAACTAATTTTTCCAACTAAATATGAATGTAATTACGTTTTATTCCGCTAACTCAAGAACGTTTAGGTATTTTAGAGTTTAAGGGGAGTCAAAATGGGATTTTCATAAACGTTTACCATTTCATATTTTAATTGCATATGGATATTTGGAGTCCCCCAATAATTTTGGTGTAACTTTCCTGGAAATACGCTAAGTGTAAATAGTTTAAAAATATTGTTGAATATAATCCTGCATAGCAGTTTTTTATAAAATGTTGGTGCACTTATTTGGTAAAACATTAATAACTTTGTAAACATTAATGTTAGAGAAGAGATATTTTTAGTATTTTGATCGGAAAGTTCTACTTAAATATTCGCCGCTTGGCATATCGCTCATATTTTCTACATGAGAGTTTCGAAGTAATGCGAAATTGAGTTTGGAAAGTTAGGTTACTTTTTTTTTTAAATATTGTGTTTAAAAGCAATTTCTGAAGAAGTAAAATTCTGTATGCAAATGCTCCATTATCTCAGAAACTAATTGACAATAAGGGCTGAAACATTTACCACATATTTGCACCTAAATATGCTTTATTTTAGCAAAATATGTTTTATGTACATGGATTAGTTATTTTTTTAAATTTAAACATCATCATGTTTTTTTAGTAAAATTTTAAGAGTTTATTAAAAATATCATACCTTTCCTTCTAATGAACAAAAGTATTCTCTTGTTCATCAAT
The DNA here is from genome assembly GCA_030762935.1 of Hymenopus coronatus. Classification (NCBI taxonomy): domain Eukaryota; kingdom Metazoa; phylum Arthropoda; class Insecta; order Mantodea; family Hymenopodidae; genus Hymenopus; species Hymenopus coronatus. The sequence continues at coordinate 82,161,126 of CM060898.1, read as the reverse complement.
CACCAGTAAAGGTGTTGCTGAATATACCTTGAAAAATGTACCTCAATGTGTTAAATATTTGCTGAGATAATGGTTCAAACTTTAACATTAGCAAGATAGGGCATATCGACTCCCCTTAAAGTGATTTGGAAAATTAGCAGTATGTTACTTATATGTATAACAACAATAGTAATAGTTTTGCAATATTTCAAAAATTTAGTTCGCAAGATAAGCTAAAAATAATTTTTCCCCTCTAATTGCATAGTTCCAATAAAAATAAGCTATGTATTGAATTTGAAAAATAATTCAGAAAAAAATACATTTAAAAATAGGTCTGTGATATTTATATTTTTCTTTCTCCTCATAGTACATGGTACATAGATAGAGAAGATATTGCACACCACCCAAAAATTTGACACTAATGCTTCAACGGAAATACACGCTTTAGGGCCCCCCGTCTCCAAAACAGCCGATTTAGAAAAAGGTCCGTGTGTGACTGTGAACACGTTAACTCAAAAACTAAGTTTAGGTAAACTACCAAACTTCTTGTTTAAGTTTAGTACTTTCCAACAATGGATACGAAAATATTGAGGAAAATCTCCCAAATCTTTACACGGAAAAATTTTAAAAAATTTTAATTTTCTCAAAAATGGTCCTAACGATTTTAATTAATGTGTCGTATACTAAAGATATTTACATGACAAATAACTTTTTTTGAATTGTTGGTAAATAATGTGTTTGAACGAGATCTACATTTTCTATTAAGTAAGCTACGGTTGCCAGTTATGCAAAATTCCGCAAAATTTATCAAGAATAAAGATGTCTTCAGAGGCTAATCCGAAAAAATTCAAAATATACATTTTATTTGTCATGTAAATATCTCGATGTTTTAATCATTAATTTATTTATATAGTTTAAACAAAAATATTACATTTTCATTGTAAAATAAAATATTTATTTTTATAAATATATTCAAAGATAATAATTATCTCAATAACAGCTTCAGTGTTATACTCTTTAATATAAGATATTTGAATAAATTATTGTTAGAGCCACCTGTTTATTGTGGATGGATTTTCCTGGATTTTGCATAATTGGTAAACCGTAAGAGATATTCAAAAACTTACCACCCAAATATAGATTTCTATAAAACACACAATTTATAACATCCATTTTTTATGCAGCTGACCAATTCCGAGTTATTCCCTGTTCTGGTTTGAATATTCAAATACATAGTTTTCTCATACGGAAGTTTTAAACTTCTAACAATGCAAAGAAACGGATTTAAGCACATGTGAACCAGCTTTTAAGTGATATGACTCTCGCTTTACCCTGTGTGTTTCCTTATTTCTCTTCTACTTACAAGGAAGCAAGTAATAAGCCAATTTCTGCTAATGATTATCTCGTTTAGCAGGAAGCAGTCTGAAGAATACTATTTTTAACAATAATTTGTATTATAGAGGTAGAGAAAGTTAAGTGAGTGGAACACATTAGACATTTTATATATCTCAATTTATTGTAGAAAACATTCTACTTTTCGTTTACTCTAAAACTCTTGATTTTCAACATTTAATTAATTGGAGCAATATTTTAGAAAACTGTATGCCTATTTACTTTGATCCGCCTGTTGAGAAGCAAATTGGAATAAAATTAGTAAAAATCTGATGTGTACCATTCACATGACTTTCTCTATATCCCTGAAACAAATTATTTTTAAAAAGGTATACTTCTATTTACTTCAGGCTTATCAAAAAAAAAAATAGCAGAAATAGTCTTATTTCTTGCTTCCTTGTAAGTAAAGCCAAATAAGGGCCTACCATAGGTTAAAGTGATAGTCAAAAGCTGGTTGCTATTCACTGAACTTCCTTTTTTTGTATGGACAGGAGTTGACACATTCCTGTACGAAAAAAGTATATGTTTTTCAAAGCAGAAACTAAAAACAAGGAATGTCTCAAAAAGAATGAACTCCGTGAAAAAAATATATAACATAAATTCTGTGTTTTAACGTGCCCTACATTTTTCGTGCAGTAAGTTTTTGTCCATGTCTTACGCTTTAGCAGTTATTAAAAATTCCGTAAAATTCATACAGAATAAAGTACTCTTCAGAGGCTATTCCTAGTAAATTCGAAATATAAATTTTATTTTTCAGGTAAATAGCTTTAATATACGATATGTTAATCAAAATCGTTAGAGCCATTTTTGAAAAAATCAAAATTTTCGAAAAAAGTTCAATGTAAAGGGTAGTTGGAGGTAGGGGGAGTTTTCTCAAAATCTTCGATTCACATCTCTGGTAGATACTAAACTTAAATACCAAGTTTGGTATTTTACCGACTTTTCGTTTTTGAGTTATCGTGTTCACAGTCACACGGACACACACTCACACACGGACCTTTTTCCAAAAATGCTTTTTTTAGTTATAGGGGGCCCTAAAACATATATTTCCGGTAAAACCTCGCTATCAAATTTTTGAGTGGAGTTCAATACCTTCTCTATACACTATGCAAATAGTGCGTGTAGAGAAAGTAAACAGATGCATCACTTGGAGTATGGAAAATGTTAGACTATTTTGCGAGAGAGCAAGGTTTAAAGCTGGGACTGCCTGTCAATAAGCATGCGCCTTGCACAGTTTAAGTTAGTTAATTGGTGTTCAAAGTGCGCTAAGTGAGAAAATCAATATGGTATTATTACTTTCTCTACATGAACTATGTACAGAGCGTATAGAGATGGTATTGCACTCCACCAAAATGTAGATACCGAGATTTCACCAGAAATATATGTTTTAGGGTTCCTTGTATCCAAAAAAGTATTTCCAGAAAAAGGTCCGTGTGTGTGTGTGTCCGTGTGTCTGTGGACACAATAACTCAAAAAAAAAAGTCGGTAAAATACTAAACTTGGTATTTAAGTTTAGTATCTTCCAGAAAAGTGACACGAAGATTTTGAGAAAAATCCCCCCAACACAAACTACCCTTTACATGGAATTTTTTTCGAAAATGTTGATTTTTTCAAAAATGCCTCTAACGGTTTTGATTAAAATATCGTATATTAAAGCTATTTACCTCACAAATAAAATTTATATTTCGAATTTTCTGGGAATAGCCTGTGAAAAGTACTTTATTCTGGATGAATTTTACGGAATTTTGAACAACTGCTAAACCGTAAGAGAAGGACAAAAACTTACTCCACCAAAAATGTAGAGCACGTTAAAACACAAGAGTTATGTGACATACATTTTTTTCGTGGAGTTAATCGTTTTTGAGATATTTCTTGTTTTTGGTTTCTGTTTTGAAGAACTTATACCTTTCTCATACAGGAGTTTTTCAACTCCTGTACATACAAACAGAGGAACTTCAGTCACACAGCAACCAGCTTTTGACTATCACTTTAATCTATGGTGGTCCCTTATTTCCCCTCTACTTAAAAGGAAGCAAATAATAAGACTATCTGTGCTAATTTTTTCTGGTTAGCATGAAGTAAATAGAAGTAAAAGCTTTTTAAGAATAATTTATTGAGGAGAGGTAGAGAAATTCATGTGAATAGTACACATCAGATGTTTACTTTCTCTACACGTACTATGTACATAGTGTATAGAGAAGGTATTGTATTGCACCCAAAAATTTATAAAGATTATAAAGATAATAGGTCAATAAGGTATTTGGGAAGGAAAAGGGAATATGGGAGAGAAAGGATTTGATTCTGTGGTGTCTCTATTTATTGGGATAACATTGGTGTAATGGGGCTCGGTACCGCCTAAGCAAACCGTGTATTCGTGGGTGCTTACTTGGGTTGGTCGGAATTCCGACAGTGGAGGGGTAGGTATTACGCCTTGACCTAAGCCCAGACGTAGACCTATACCAAAAATTAGATACCGAGATTTCACCGGAAATATATGTTTGAGACCGCCTGAATAAAAAAGGGAATTTTAGAAAAACGTCAGTCTGTCTATCTATTTGTCTGTGTAAGTGTGTGTGCGGGTCTCTGGGCAGCTTAGCTCAAAAACGAAAGGTCCGTTAAATACCAAACTTGGCATTTACGTTCAATATCTTCCAAGGATGCGACACGAACATTTTCAAGAAAATCTCACCACATCCAACTACCCTTTATACAGAACATTTTTCGAAAATTTTAATTTTCTCAAAAATGGCTCTAACAATTTTAATTAAAATATATATATTATCGATATTTTCTTGACAAATAAAATGTATATTTTAATTTTCTCAGAATAGCCTCTGAAGACAAGTTTTTTCTTGATAACTTTTGCGGAATTTTGCTTGACTGTTAAATCGTAAGACATAGATAAATATTTACTGAATAGAAAATGCAGATCCCGTTAAAACACACAATTTACGTTATATATATTTTTTTCGTAGAGGTGATAATTTTTTAGATATTCCTTTTTATTGGTTTTGCCTATAAATACTTTTACTTTTCTCATACGGGAATTTGTCCACACCTGTCCATACAAACAAAGAAACTCCAAGTACATAGCAACCAGTTTTTGACTATCGCTTTAGCCTATGGTATTCCTTATTTCTTTTCTACTTAAATGGAAACATTTTCCGATTAGCATGAAGTAAATAGAAGAATAAATTTTTAAACAATAATTTGTAGCAGAGATGCAGTGAAAGTCATATGACTGTCACACATCAGGTTTTTTAGTTTAGTATGTTATTTTATTATTAAAACAAACAGTTTCTATATTTTTGCAATTTTGGTTCAAACTTCACATATATATCAGCTTAACACATTGCTTAACATATTATTTGAAAGTTCAAAAGTGAATACTTTAGTTATGAAATTATTTAAATAAATATATAAACTATTTTTTTATCTCGCAAGTTCAAAATAAAGTACATATTTTAAAAATCCGATGTGTTCCATTCACTTGATTTTCAGTACATCTCTGCAAAAAATTATTGTTAAAAAAATTATGCTTCTATTTACTTCACGCTAATCCAGAAAAAATTAGCAAAAATAGTCTTATTACTTGCTTACATGTTAGTAGAATCGCAATAAGAAAGTACCATAGGTTAAAGTGATACTCAAAAGCTGGTTGCTATATGATTGAAGTTCCTTTGTTTGTATGGACATGAGTTGACATATTCTTGTATGAGAAAAATATAAGTTTTTAAAGGTGAAATCAAAAACAAGAAATAGCTCAAAAACGATCAACTCCACGAAAAAAAAATATATATGACATAAATTGTCCGTTTTAACGTGCTCTACATTTTTTTGTGGTAAGTCTTTGTCCATCTCTTACCGTTTAGCGGTTATGCAAAATTGCGGTAAATTCATCCAGAACAAAGAGGTCTTTAAAGGATATTCCCAGAAAACTCAAGATATGTATATATATATATATATATATATTTATATATATATATTATTTGTAAGTAAATATCTTTTATACGTGATATTTTAATCAAAATCGTTAGAGACATTTTTGAGAAAATCAAAATTTTAGAAACATTTTCCATGTAAAGGGTAGTTTGGTGTGGGGGATTTTTCTCAAAATTTTCGTGTCGCATCTCTGAAAGATACTAAACTTAAATACCAAGTTTGGTATTTTAGAGGCTTTTCACAGACACACGGTCCTACGGACATTTTTCTGAAAATGCTTTTTTTGGTTACTGGGGACCTTGAAACATATATTTCCGGTGAAAGCTCGGTATCGAATTTTTGATGGGAGTGCAATACCTTCTCTATACACTATGTGCGTAGTACCTGTAGAGAAAGTAAAAATAGCACAAACAAGTGTATGTATTAGCTATTTATTAACTAAACCCAAATTTATCGCAATATCTTTATCTATTTGAACTAAAACTTTAGCTCTTGCTGGATTCTACCAGTTTAATTATGTCATGTAAAATTGTCTGTGCTGATTGACTGCGCAATATAGGTCCCAAAGCGAAATTTAAAATGCTGGAACTTCTAATTGACTTATTCGGTTTCATTATTTAAAGTATTTGCCAACAAACACACCTTGAGCCAAACATCGGAATGCGGCTGCAGCGTTTCATATTATATGGCGAAGCGAAACCAGGGAATGAGACGGAGGGAGACATGTGCTATCACAGTGGTGGAGACTGCTTTGACCCGGACCTGAGCCCGGTCTGTCAATTTAACAGGTAATTTTAACAATTAAATTAAATAATTAGTAGACAATTTATCATTGATAAATTTGTTGCTCAGAAAATAGTAACAAAAGAAATAAAAATAGTTACATGTCCATTACTCATATTATGGAATGAAGGATAATATGAAAATTCAAAATATTTCATCCAGTGACATCATACAATTACCACGAAATTCAAACTGTTCAATTAATTCATGTATACGCATTTTAAGCATATTATTGTTGATATAACATATATTGCATCCATTTATGTATATTATTACATGACAAATTATTGTTAATTTGCATGTACTGGCCAGAAGCAGGTAAATATGGACGTAATGAGAGCTTAGTATTTAACTGCTTTTGAGCTATGCTGCGCATACACAAGCAGAGATGCAAACATAAACAGACAATTTTCTAAAAATGTTTTTAATCAAGGCATCTCAAAACATGTGTTTCCGGTGAAATATCGGTATCAAAGTTTTGGATGGAATACACTACCTCCTCTATCTACAATGTAGGCTGTATAAGGTTGTCTCATAAGTTCGTTTTTCTTTACGTTTCAATCACTAATAACGCCTGGGAACACTCAAGGTCGTTTAAAGTGTAAATAAATAAGACAATTAAGTTTTGAAAATAAATTATTTATTTGCTGAAGTATATAACATTATTGTGTACAATGTACCTCCGTTTCTTTGGAAGCTTATAAGTTGCATTTCTCCAAAATATGGTGGTTTTGGATTTGATGAAATCTTCAAGACTCAGTCTGCAATCCTCCAAGGAAGCGAGACGTTTGCCTTGCAGGAAGTTCTGCAGGGAACGGAGTAAATGGAAGTCGAATGGAGTAATGTCTGGAGAAAATGACTGTTGAACTCATTCCACTCAAAACTACTCAACTTTTGAAGGGTCATAATAGTTTGTGACCTGGCGTTGTCCTAGTGAAAGATGACATCATTTCCAAATTTGGTCATTTCTCTTCAAGGTTGCCTTGGGACGATCCAACTGAGAACAATATTTCTTGGAATTGATAGTCTCACTATTCGGAATACAGGATTCCTTTGCAATCTCAGCAAATGCAGAGCATAACCTTTCTTGTTTAGGAACCAATAGTGGTGGCTGTCCTTTTTTGTGTCATGATTTACTCATCACTGTACACAATCCACTTCTCATCTTCAGTTACTTAACAGCCGTTCCAGAAAACAGGAGTATTCTGATTTCGTCTCAATGAGTCACAGATGGAAACGCGCGAAATAAAATTCGCCTCACTCAATTTTCGTGACGAACCCATATATCGCGAATATTTACGTCACCCAATTTTTTCTGGCCACAGTATGATGAGCTAAATGAAGCTCCAATGCCAACATCGGAGTTGTCATTCATGGATTGTTGACTATTATTTCATTATTTCCACGCCTGTAACCATTGGCCATCAAGGTTTGTCTCTTTTACGGAGAAATTCCCAGCTCGAAATTGACTAAACTGCTTTTGACATGCCGAATTCGTTACTGTATCTTCCCCTTAGACAGCATAAGTATTCTGCTGACATGTTAGGCGGTTCTACCTTTACAACAGCAAATCAGCATACGATGTCGGAGATGTTGCTTTTTTCTCTCCATAGTTTGTAAACATAGATTCTCACGCTCATCCATCCAACGTCAGTCATAAACACACACTAACATATCCAATAACGAGTGAGAATGTTGACCTCTAAGTGTAGGGGTGGATAGGCTAGTATGATAGTTTGAGTGTACAGAGGCCTCAAGAATTTCAGGCGCTATAGATGAAGATTGCGAGCAAAACAAAAGGAATTTATTACGCATTAAACATATGTGCTACAGAAAGAAATAAATGCTCCGGATGCACAGTTTTATACAAATCCTTCCATTTTTATTTTATTACAACAAACCAGTAAATCACCTTCTCCCAATCCTTTTCAAATGTTAATGTCTCTGTCGCAGAAATCTACGGAGTAGATAAAGAAGATACTCTAATTATTCCACCCAAAAATTCATTGCTGAGATTTCATGGAAAATGCATGTACGGAGGACGTCTGAACTCAAAAATATAAAATATTTTTAGAATTAAAGTTAAATTCAATATAAACGTTAGAAAACTGGTTTACTGTTTTAGCTACCGTTAACAAATTAGTATAAGATGAAGAGTTTAACAAACGCAGCAGTTTAAAACAGAACTTTAGCGACAAAAATAAAACGGCTAACCAAATATTTTCTCAGAGAAGGGCGCACAGGTAACACTGGCGTCACCATCATCATACCTTTTGGTGCGGTTTCGGGTGACGTGCTCCGGTTTGCAATGTGGGATTTTTAATCCTGGGTTCGGGTTTATAACTAGCTCAGGATAGCATGGATCTTATGTTATTTGAATCTCAGGGATAGTATCCAACGCGACTGATTGATTCCGTTTCTGTTTTAACGCTTTATTTTCCCGTCGCCGTTTTTTGTTAACCAACCTCATCACACACGCACGCTGGTATTACACACCGTGCTTTGTTGCGTTATTTGGCAAAAACCCTTCTTTATGTAATTCGTTGACTGGACTTAGTATTTCACCCCCAGTGTTACTGCATCACCGCTACCTGCCCGAATCTCCAACGAGGAGTGTGTTTTTCAACGCCTCCTGGCTCAAGCATCAACCGTGTTTTGACTATACCACGAATAGTTATATTGTTTCACATTGATGTTTCATAACTTTTTCATTGGATAAATCCACTGCCTATACGCGTAGAAGCATTGAACTTTTGGCCCTTACAATAAGTACGGTAAATTACCTGTCTTCCCCCAGGGTAGCTGATTAGTGCTGACCTCCCCTTTTGTTCAGCTTATGGGCCGGAAATGGTTGGAAAAATCCCTTAACGCTACACCTTCCCTTTGTTCTAAACTTGTCTTTCAGAGCAGTTTTATTTCTGCTCGTGTTTAACATTATTACGACTAACCTGTTAACCTCATTACCAAATTACATATTATGTGAATTTTACTGTTTTATATCACATCTCAATTCCCCCACTCCCCCCCTCCCCGCCAGCTCTAACTCAGGCACTGCAACGCCTTTTGGAAGCTATAACTAATCTCGGTACCTCACTTGAAAACATTCTAGAAAATCTAATGCATTACATTCACATGACTTTCTCTACATCTCTGCAACAAATTATTATTAAAAAGCTTATGCTTAAATTTACTTCATGCTAATTGAGAAAACTGAAGGAAATGGTCTTATTACTTGCTTCCTTGTAGATAGAAGCGAAATAAGTGAGTGCTATATTTTAAAGTGGTAGTCAAAAGGTAGTTGCTATGTGACATAAGTTCCTTTGTTTGACAAATTCCTGTATGAGAAAAGGATGTTTTTCAAAGCTGAAACCAATAACAAGGAATATCTCATAAACGATTAACTCCACGAACAAAATTTTTATGGCATAAATTGTGTGTAGCATCCTGATCTACATATTTTGTGTACTAAGTTTTTGTCTATCTTACGTTTACCAGTTATGCAAAATTCAAATAAATTCATATAGAATAAACACATCTTCAGAAGATATTTAAAAAAATTCAAGCTATACATTTTATTTTTCATTTAAATGTCTTAAATATAAGAGATTTTAATCAAAATCGTTATAGCCTTTTTTGAGAAAATAAAATTTTTGAACTTTTTTTCACGTAAAAGGTAGTTTGGAGTGGGTGAATTGTCTTCAAAATCTTCATGTCGCATTCTTGAAAGATACCAAACTTAAATACCAAGTTTGGTATTCAACAGCCTTTTCGTTTTTGAGTTATGACACACAGACCTTTTTCAAAAATGCTTTTTTTGGATTCAGGGGGGCCCAAACATGTATTTCCGGTGAAATCTCGGTATCGAATTTTTGAGTGGAATGCAATAGCTTCTCTATGTACACGTAGAGAAAGTAAAAAGAATAATATTACAACTTGTGAAGAAAATCTACATCTTCTCTGATAAGTTTCCGTTGCTTAGCGTTTCTAAAGACGATTAAAGAATGGAGGTGAAAAATTGGGAGATCCTGTGTTCTGCAGACTAATAAACAAAGGCCACACAGGCTTTATTACAAGTAGGAGAAGAGAGAGTAAGCCGAGGTGTACAATTGAGTTGATAATTTGTCCCGTCATCGACCGTAGTATATAATGAGCTGTCTTAACGCCGTCAGAAGTTGCGTTGTCTTCGCGAGAAATCTCGTGCATGGAAATGCAAGAGACAGATCGATACCCTCGCTAAGAGCAAGGTAAGGAAGAAAAGGGGACGTGGGAAGCGAACAACGATCATTTTCGTGTATTATTGCTGTTCTCTTTTATTCTTTCCTGCTTTGTCGCCCTGAGCCGGATGGCCTGTCTTTTGTGGATAACAAGAGCATGAGCAGAGAAGGAAACTCGCAGCAGACGGTAGAAAAGTAGCACAACTTCACCTAGAGAAGGAAAAAGCGTGTATCCGGGAGCCTTTCAAACAAGGGTTATTTGCTTGCAAATGAGGAAAGATGCATTTATACGATTCTTTTCCGCAGTAGCGTTTCCCTTCTCTCAGAAACGCCGTTCTTGAAGAAAGCCTGGTAATGGATTTTCTGAAATACGTGATATTACAGCAGTTTACAGTAATTGTATTTACTAAAACGTTGAAATCTTTACTGGAAATAAAACGCGTTGCGGAGGGCTTAGGAATGTAAAATAGCCTCATGATACAGTCAACTGTTTCTAAAGGTTACTAAATGTCAAAGTTCTATGTTAAAATATCTCCACAAAGAACACCTCTAACATTTTATGATGTATTGGAATTTTAATGCAAAGCAATGTATTTGTGAAAGTTGACAACTAAGTGGAGTTTTACCTTCTTCTTCTTCATAATTTAAATACTACGCGGAAAGACTGTTGTATTCCACCCATAAAATCGATACCGAGATTTCGCTGGAAGAGCGTCTTTTGAGGAACCCTGAATCCAAAAAAAAAATATACAGAAAAAGATCAGTGTTTGTATGTTTGCTTATGGACTCAAAAACCAAAAGTTAGTTACATACCAAATATGGTATTTAAATTTAGTGTCTTCCAAGAATGTGTCGCCTTCCGTGGTGTAATGGTTACCATACTAACTTCATACACCCAAGGTCGAGAGCTTAAACCCGGTGGAGGACGATGGATTTTTTTCCTTCGGAAGGGAAGTAAAGCCGTTGGTCCCGTATCATAGATTTACGGCACGTAAAAGAACCTCAAGCCTGATAGAGAGTCCTTGGAGCGCAATTAAGTGGTCTTTCACGCCCAATATAGAAGGGGACATTGAGAACCACAATAGCTATGGAGTGCCATTTCTTTTCCTTTTCCAAGAATGCGACATGAAGAGTTTCAAAAAAGTACTTCACCCCAAACCACATTTTACATGGACATGTTTTAGAAATTTTCGATTTGCTGAAAATTAGCCCTTACGATTTTGATTAAAATGCCGTACATTATAAATAATAAACCGCAAGAGATACACACCAACTTTATTACTAAAACCTTTAATTTTCTCGTCACCTTTTCGTGCTAATTACGACTGATTACACAAACACGCTGGTATTACACAGAATAATTTGTTGCACATTTTAGCAAAGATACTTCACTAAATAATTTTACTGACTCGACCCAACGTTTTCGTTACACCTAGAGCTAGTGACATCATTGTTGCGTGACCGACTCTCACACAGGAGCGTAGTTTCAAGCCCTCCGACTTAAGTAGACTGCGGACTTTTCGACTACAAATGATTTTCAAAATGTCAACTTCTACTGGCTCAAGCGTCTGCCGGATTCTGTTGTATGTTATTCCGTTTCCCATTGGCCGTTTCGTGTCTTTACGTTACGAAAATAAACTGCCTACATTTGAACTATTTTATAAAAAATAACAGCAAATGTCCCATCTCCGTCCCAGGGTGGTTCACGGATGCTATTATCCTCCCTTTTTTCTGCCGGAAGCGATGAAAATGACCCTAACGGTATCCTCTCTTACCTTCTGAATTTGTCTTTTGGAACAGTTTTACTTTGTCATTTGGCTTAACATTATGGCTATCATTATTTTTATTAATGCACTCATTATAAAATTAATTATTATGTAAAACTTCCTGCCTCAGTGATCATTCTATTTCAATTTTATGAACTTAATTTCATAGCGTATTTTATTCCAAAAAGGTACATTTGAATTCTTCTGAGGGCACCGAACCGTATAGTAGTTCAGATGTCTGTTTATAAATACTTGTAGTTTCTTTTCTTGGCTTTCCATGTTTCACACTGCGCAGTAGAATGAAAAGCGCCTGTAAGTATAGACTATCCTTATTGCTTCCTCGTTTTCACACTTCAATACGTGACTTGCAGGCTAGATAGAACCGGTTCATTGGCCTACAGAACTCTTTCAGTTCCTATTCCTCGTTATAGCTAGGCCTGCACGCTCAAAGTTACGCAGTCTCAGTGAAAATAAACAAATATGTATTATTTGTGCCATGCCACTTAGAGGCAGTAAACAACGTGAATAATGCGTAAAATTATTAGTCATCGTAAACGAAGCAAATATTGAGTAATGCTGTTCATTCTATGTAATATTCTTAATTAGCAATGCAAGTATCTGCATTTATACTCTTAACAACCTACATGCTTTCATCAAAATTATCACTTAAGTCTATCTTAGAAATATCTTGTTTTTCATAAGGGCAAACATTAAAGTAATAAAAGTGGAAACTACTGAAATCAAGTAGAGCTGAACCGCTTTTAGCCCTTATTTTGCGTGATAGAATCAATCGTATTGCTTTCCTTGTCCACAGCACCCTTCCTAAAATAGCAATTTCTCTCTTGCAACATTTCAGGGTTATTGGAGAGCATTACATTATCTGCTGCTGCATAGGCTGTAAATGATAAGTACATACAGAGAAAGATTTTATATTGGTATCTTTTAAACGAAGTCTCCAAATACTTTGACTTATTTCCATCAATTTCACCGGGTATTAGGTTATTCTTTCTTTATTAATGTCTACTGTTTATTTATTTATCTTAATTTAATTTAATTACGTTTTTCATTCCTCCTTCACGTTTCTATTTATGTGCCAGACAGTCCAACTGCCCCGTATCTCACATATGGAGAAATCACTTTGTGTGTTACAAGAGTTGCAGAACACAACGCAGCTATTTCAAGTTAAGCCCGGTGGCGAACTGGCGAGCGCGACCTTCGTTTTAGCCCTCTCTCTCAATGAGCACGACCCATTCACCGTCTCTGTTGATAAGCAAGGATTGTCACTTGAAATAGCCTCATTGAGTTCTTCAACTCCTTTAACGCAGGGAGGGATATCTGCAAACGTCAAATACGGGACATTTGTGCCACACTAAACACAGTGACACATATTTTAAATATCTGTAAGAGACTGAATATTTGTTCTTTCGTGATGTTCTTATTCATTTCGATGGTTTCTTCCACTGTTATATGCAGTGTCAAAGACTACATGTATAACTTTAAGAGATGACAGTGGAGGTAAAAATAAACATAATTTTACTTTTGTTGTATGTAGATAACTATATAACAGGTACAGGCAGGTACAGAAGATATTGTGTTCCACATAAAAATAGATTCAGAGATTTCCCTTGAAATACAGTTGTTGTTCTATGCACCCAAAAAGGAATTTTTTGAAAACAAATCCGTGTTAGTGTGTGTGTGTGTGAACAACATAATTAAGGAACGAAAAGACCGTTAAATACTAAACGTGTTTTTAAATTCCATATATTTCAAGACGTGACAGTTTTCAAGAAAATCCCCCACTTCAAGCAATCTAAGAGTTTTCGAAATGTTTTGTTTTTTCTAAAAAAGATTATTGATTAAACACCATAAATTTATTTAGATGATAAATAAAAAAGATATATGTTGAAATTTCTGGGAGTAAAGTATGAAGCTGGATGACATCTTATAGCTGGGTAACCGTAAGCTATAGACGAAAATAAAAAAAAATAGATCTCGTTAAAGCACATAATTTAAGTTCTATACATTTTAAGCAGCTAACTGACAGCAGCTAAGACATTCCTTATTATATGTTTCTATTTTAAAATACTTATGATTTCTACAAATAGGATTCTTTATTCGTTTTTCTTGCTCCTGGTCCACCAGCATATGGCAACCATATTTTAAAAGAATTAAATAACTTTGTTCAGGTGTATTCCCTTATTTCTTTATATTTACAAGGACACATGTGATAAATGCATTTATGCAAACATTTATCTGGATTATCGAAAAGTAGTTTGAAGAATAAGAATTTTAAGATACTTTGTGGGAAAATGGGTAGAGAAGGTCATGTGAATGAAAAATATCAGAATTTTTGAAATAATAGTATGCTGTAGAATAAGAAGAAAAAGTAATTTGAAAGAAAGAAATCTGATTTTTAATAATAGCTTGTTGCAGAATAAGAAAAACCAGTAATGTGAATGGAACATATCAGATTGAAAATTTCTCTAGCGCGTAGTGAAAGAATTGGATTCCATCCAAAAATTCAACACCAAGAGTTAACTGGATATACATATTTTAGATTCTCTGAATCCAAAAAAGGAAAAAATTTAAGAAAAGGTTTGTATGTGCATATCTGTGGACAACATAGGTTCAAAAATGAAAAGTCATTTAAATACCAAGTTTATTATTTTAGTCCAACATGTACGTAGGTAGTGTGGTGGTAGTGTGACTGCCTCACATTCAACAGATATCAAGTTTAAATTCAGCTAGATTTTTCGTGGTTTTATTCTGAGAAGACGAATGTCGAGTAACTTTAAGCTCCATGGACCCCAAGATCATTTGAGCATCATTTTGCTAATAGCTGTAAAATTTCCAACCTTAGGTTTTTCTCAAATGTGAAGTGCCATTTTTCAATTTTTTTGGTTATGCAAAAAGAAAGGACTTACAATTACATCACATAACGACCGTCTTTTAAAACTTTTGACCGTCACTTGAGACTACTGCATTTTCTTATTTGCCTTCTGCTTAGAAGGAATTAGATAATAAAGCAATTTCTGCTAGTGTTTATCTCGATTAGCATCAAACAGAGCGAGAGAGAGAGAATAATTTGGAGGAATATGTAGAAATGTCACATGAATGAAACATAGCTTTTCATACTTAAGGTAATAGACTACCCAGAATAAATTTCTTTCGGTTCGTAAACGTTGTCATGAATTGGCTTTCGGACTTCTCTTACTGGAATATATGTACGATATTATCAAATATTGTTGGGGGACGCTATTCACACTGGCTTTCATTTTAACTGACTGCACAATTCATTGTTGTGTGTTGCTGAGTGTCTGATACGCTCAAAATGTCGGGAACTTGTCAAACACCATATCCAGATTAAAAAAATGCCAGGCATTTGAGAGAGTATCAGGCAGTCAGCAGGACGCAAGAGTCAATAATAACTCTAAACATTTGTTCACATCTCATATACGTTAAAGGCCGTTCACCCAGAACGTTAGCGTTAACGCAACGACATGAATGTACAACATGAATACAATATTCGTTTTGCCATTCACACCGTCAACAAAACGTTAGTATCAAAACAAAATAACTAAAGTGTGAAAGAGATAAAACCGGAAGCTACGATGATTATCGACAGTGCAGTAGTGTGTTTTATAGTGCCGTAAACAGCATTAGCTTCATTTTGTAAACGCTATTAATTACATTATTCCTTGCATGAAAGTAAACAGATAAAGTTACACCTATTATCGAAATGCACCGTTATAACAATTAAAACCTAATTTCGTATATTTTTTCGTTCGTAGCATATTTCTAAAACTTTACATAGTTTTAAAAATTATCTTTGAAGGATTTGTGTTTTTTGTCAAAACACCAAGATCATGTTTAAGTAAAACAATTAACTGTTTCTATGATATTTTTAATTTCTCTAAATGTATGTATATTCATAGTAGAGAAAGAGAAGGCATTGCATTCAACCTATAAATTCGATATTGAGATTTTACTAACTGTATGTGTGTGGGTGTTTGTGCACGATAACCTAAATATAAACAGTCTGTTAAACGTCAAACTTCATATTTAAATTCAGCCTTTTCTGGGGATGCGACACAAAGCTATTCAGGAAAATTCCTTAACCCAAAACTCCCTTTTACATAGAAAGATTTAAAAACATTGATATTCTGAAAAATGGCTCCAACGATTTTTATTAAAATATAATGTATAAATGATATTTACAAGACAAATAAAGTGGACGAGGGCCTTTTTTTCAGCCTCCGGTAGGCTATAAATAGAAAACAAGACAAAAACAAAACAACATCAATGCTCTTTTGAAATCATTGGCGGCAACATTTTTTGAAGCGGGTATTGCAAAGCTTGTGCACAGGTACGATAAATGTCTCAAACTTTTCAGTGATTATATTGAAAAGCAACCATAAATGTACAAAACTTTTAGTAACAAAATAATTGTTTTCTCTAAACTCGTCTTTAATTTATAGCCAATCAAAAGTTGTAAAAAACGGACCTTAAATATCTTGAATTTTCTGGAACTAGCCTCTGAAGACCTCTTCAATTTAGATGTATTTTACATAATTTGTAAATAAAAGACGTAAACAATAGGTACTAAACAAAAATATAAACTTCATTAAAACAGGCAAATTATGTCATATGCATTTTTATGTAGAGTTAACTGTTTTCGAGATATTCCTTGCTAAAACTCCATAAAATTTCCTCAAATGAGAAGTCATATCTCTGTTTATATATCTCGTTTTAATCTTGGACGTGGAAAGAGAACCGAATTTTAATTATTTCACATTCCGATCAACTTTTCAAACATTTCATTTTCGCTTTAGCTAGTGTATTCTCTTCTTTCCTTTCCATTTAAAATGTAGCAGGTAATAAGACAGTTTGTGCTTACTTTATCTCAGAATTATACAAAAAAACATACTTTTTGTAAGAATAGTTTGTGTCCAGAATATGTGGAGAAAGTTCTGTGAATGAAACAGGATATCAGATTTTTCCATACATAAAAAAATGATAAGTTTGTCACATGGTGGAAAAGCAATATCATAACATTTAATACCTGTTTTCATATATCAGTTCATTCGAAATATATTTCCATGTAATTTTAACAAATTAGCTTTGAAGAATTTACACTTGTTGTCAAAAGATAACGATAATGTTGAAGTAAAATAAAGAACTTCTCACCAAGTGTTACTATGAGTGCGCTATTGTTTATTTTATCTCGAATATAGTTAAGGTGATGCATCTGTAAAATATGGAAAATCTAAAGTGTGTGAAATTTATTTCAGTTAATATACATATTAATGGCATAATTTTGGCATGCATAAAAATTCCAGCCTACGCGGTTATTTAAATAATAATTATTATTCTAAATACACTGCTGTTATAAAAATAAGCCACGAAATAAGCTTTTTAAAATAGACATACAAAATCTAGTTTTTCAGTAAAAGAGTTTATAAATGAATGTCATATTATAGGTTGTATATTAAACCTAATTAGAGCAGAAATGTTGCTTACCAAGCGGGAGACCTGGGTTCGATTCCCAGTAACCGGCGTGGGGATTTTTCTCCCGCTGGGAGATCTGGCCCGCGGTGTACTCAGCCTCGTAAGGTCACTGGGGGGCCAATTGAGGAGCTACTTGATGGAGAAGTAGCGGCTCCAGGTCATGAGAACCACATTAACCGGCCGGGGGGCTCGAGGCGCTGACCACGTCCCACCCTCCAATTCTCCACCCCATCCATGACGTTTGTAATGGACCGAGCTGGGGGACGCAGCGGCCGGGTGGTAGGCCAAGGTTTCCCGTGAGCTGTCGCGCCATGGAGTTATTTATAGAGCAGAAATATTAGTTTAGACTCTCCTAAATACTTCTAAATTTAATAGTTTATTTCTCAAAATTCTAACATTATTTTTAAAAGCACATGACCATTTCATTAATTTTATTTTGAGAGTATGACATTTTTGAAGCAAATTAATTAAAAAATTGCCTCGAGTGGAGATTTTTGAGCATGAAGATCTTTAATTCACATCATTTTATAATGAAGCAAAATAGTATTTTAATTTCCTTAATTTTTGGTCTAAATTCACAGAGGCAGGATCTGAAGGCAAACATAAAGTGGGGATGCAAGTTTTTTGCTTTTGAGTATGGTAATATTGTTTACGTACGTATTAACAAAAATAATTTTGAATAATCCTGTTTATTAACCTGCTCACCTGCTTCATGTGAAGAGGCCCTTAGAGTAATGATAGCCTTAAACCAATATATAACAACAAGGAAATGCGACTAACAGTTACCAGTTTCTGTTTAATAAGCTCTCCAGGTTAGTGGCCGGAAAAAAATGAAATGGAGTTTTATTTATGGACGCTCTTTAACTGCTGTGGTTCTCAGCGTACCATTCTATCCTGGGCGTGAAAGTAAGCTTAATTTTGCTCAGAGACCTCTCTATCAGGCTTGAAGTTCTTTTAAGTCGTAAATCTAGACACGGGACCAACGGCTTTACTTCCCTTCCGAAGGAGGCTATGCTCAAAATTTTTAAGCTCGAGAAAATCCATGGTCCCCCTCCGGGTTTGAACCCGCGACCTTGGGTGTAAAAAGTTACCATTAAACTACCATTATACTATGGAGTGCAACTTAATATCCGGAGGACATTAAGGCGTTTCCACCCATATCCAATTTCTCAAGGATTTCGTGAACCACTACTTCGAAGAGTCCAACCCAATCCGAACAGCTCCGGTTAGGGAGGGGCTCAGATGTTTGTTCCAAGGTACTTGTAGTAACGTTATAAGTACCACAGGTGCTCGGCGTCCGCAGCACTCGCACCGGAGCAGCTGAAGAGGTCGTAACCTCGCCCCTAAGGGGAAAAGGAAAAGGGGGAAGAGATATTAATCCTCACTCTTGCCTGTGTAAGCAAATATCTTTTTGCAAATGTTAGAGGTTATATTATATGAGTTCAGATATTAAACCTAGTATGTACATGGTGTACAAAGCAAATATGCTGATGTGCTCCTATATAACAGCAATATCAAAAGATTTTTTCTTTATCGCTGGTTGCGAAGAAGAAATTTCGTAATATAAAAAGCTGCGGCTAAGAATGGAGCAGACAGAGCGTCTGAAAGCTTCCCAAAGCGAATTGCATACTTGGATGCACTTTACCTGGAAGAAATCAGCCAAAAAAAAAACCAAACCCTGGCTCCATGAAATGTGAAAAAACGTACATCTAACTCTTCATTCATCTCGGTTGGATTTCTTGCTTTACCACATCTTTGTTCTTCTTCCCCATTCCTGCATGTGTATCTCTCGCTTTCTCTTTTTCTTTAGGCGCACCATTACACGATTCCTGTCTTTAGCCGTTATTTTTTTTGGCGCAGTGTTTAACACCCGCTTTTACTGCTCTGGCACCACAGGCGATGACACTGATGATACCCCGGTGGAATGTGATGGCTGGGGAAACTGGAGAACCCGGAGAAAACCCGCCCCTACGCCGCTTTTTCCACCACAAATCTCATATGCGGTCGCTTGGGATAGAACCCAAGAGGCGAGTTGAGAGGCGAGTGGTGTGATCCTCTCTCAAATGAAGCGTTACGCAACACCAAAATGAATTTAACAATGGGCACAAACGAGTCTAAAAATATCCGTTATTGATGTTTAATGGTACAACAGCTAATTTTTACTTTCTCTACTCATTTTATGTCATATATATTGTATAGAGAAGGCATTGTATTACACCCAAAATTCGATACTGAGAACTCACTTTAAGTACATGCTTTGAGAATTCCTGAATCAAAAAAAAAAAAAGGATATTTTGAAAAAAGGGCATAGGTCAAAAACGAAAAAACGGTTAAATACCAAATTTTGCATTTAAGTTTAGGATCTTTCAAGGATGCGGCAATATCATTTTCAATAAAATCCTTCACCCCAAACTATCCTTCAAATGGAACATTTTTGGAAATTTTTGTTTTTAAAAAATTGAGTGTAACGATATTGTTTAAAAACCATATATTCAAGTTATATGAATTTACTGGGAATAGCATCTAAGACCTCTTCATTTAGAATGACTTTTGCATAATTGGAAAACCTTAAGAGAAAGACAAAACTTACTACACAAAAATGTAGATGTCATTAAAACACAATTTATCCGATATATTTTTTGTTGAGTTAACAGTTTCCGAGATATGCCTTGTTATGATTTCAGTTTTAAACTACCTACTTAAACTTTTCTCAAACGGGAAATTGTCTCTCGTTACATCTCTGTTTTGTTTTACCCTTGGCGGTACGAAGCAAAATGAGGGTCTGTTTTAATACATTTGATTATTGCTTTAACATACTGTTTTATCTTGTTTCCCTTCTACTTAGACGGCACTAATACTACAATTTTACTAATGTTTATCTTGACAATCACGGTATACATAAAGAAATAGTCTTTTGTAATAATAGATACCACAGAAAGTTATGTGAATGGAAACATTTTATGTGCTTATTTTGTGTTTTAACTATGTGGAACTTTAGATTAAAATGTTATATTTAACTCAATTCTGTTATCCAATTCCGAAAAAATCAAAAAAGAGAAATACTGTTTACATTTATTGCACATGTTTCAGTGAATTTAATAAATTTTATGATTAAGAAAAACCCTGATATGCTCCATTGCCATGACCTGTTCTACAACCTAACTATGCTTACAAAAGTATATTTATATATAGATCATTATAATAGAAATAAATATTATCCAAATTAGTCTTACTACTTGCTTCCTTTTGAATAGAAGGGAAATATTTGAATACAGTAGGCCAAAGAGATAGTCGAAATTTTTATAAAAAATCTGATGTGTTAGACTCACATGACTTTATCTAGCTGTTCTACAAACTTTTTACATAAGATTATTCTTCTTTCTGCAACTTCCTAATCGAGGTACTCATTAGCACAATGTTCTTATTATTTAGTTCCGAATACGTAGGAAGAAAATAAGGGAATACATTAGGCTAAACCAATAGTCAAATGTTTTAAAAGTTGTCGTTATGCGATTGTCATTACAAATCGCTTCTTTTCTTGGCCAGGATTAGAACAAAAGAAAAACGGACACTCCCGTCTGAGAAAAGAATAAATACTTCACAACTGAAACTAATAACAACGAATACCTCAAAAACGGTAAGCTCCACGTGAAAAATGTATGTGACATAACTTGTGTATTTTAACAAGGCCTACATTTTTTGTGTAGTAAGCTTTTGTCTATCTCTTACGTTTACTAGTTATGCCAAATTAAGCGAAATCCATCCAGAATGAACAGGTTTCCGGAAGCTATTCGCAGAAAATTCAAGATATACATTTTATTTGACATCCAAATATCTTTAATATATGATATTTTAATCAAAATCATTACAGCCATTTTTAAGAAAATCAAAGTTTTAGAAAAAAGTTCCATGTGTAGGGTAGCTTGGGGTAGGGGAATTTTTTTTCAAACTCTTAATGTCGCATCCCTGGAAGTTACTAAAATTAAATACCAAGTTTGGTATTTTAACTACTTTTCGTTTTTGAGTTATCGGTTGACAGACACACGGACAGACGGACACAAACACACACGGATCTTTTTCTGAAAATGCTTTTTTTGGATACAGAGGGTCCTAAAACATGTATTTCCAGTGAAATCTCGGTATCGAATTTTTGGATGGAATACAATACTTCTCTATCCCTATGTACATTGTGCATACGGGGCTAGAGATATTAAAAGAGAAGTTAAAAAATAACGACGTTCTGTTTAAGAAAAGTAAAGGCATTTAAAGCTGAAGAATATAATATGGAATATCTCGGAAATGGTTCACTCCATACATAAATCGTGTACACTAACGCGATCTATTACGGTTTACCGGCTATTTAGAATTCGAAAAAATTCTAGATTTTCATTTTATTTTTAATGAGAAAATTTTAACCACATGATATTTTAATTAAAACCGATAGAGATATTTTTGAGAAAATCAAAACTTTGTAAAGCTGTTTATATGCAACGGTTAGTTTGCAGTGAGCGATTTTCTTGAAAATATTTGTATCATATCCTTGAAAGATGCTGCAGTTAAACACGAAGTTTGGTATTTAAGGGACTTTTCGTTTTTGATATATACTGTTTCACACAGATACGCGCCACCATTTTTCTGAACATGCTTTTTGAATTCAAGGGCCTCAAAACGTATTTCTGGTGAAATCCCGACACCGAATTTTTGGGTGGATTACATTAGCTTCTGTATTCACTATGTACAATATATAGTATTTGCAGAGAAAGTAATAAAGTAAATTAACACTAATTTCCATTTTTATTAAAAGTGAGATTTTCTAATTTATAGTAGGAATTCTAACATTCAGTTTTTACATCTATTTGGGTATCGAGATTTATAAAAAATGCATTGATTTGGCGAGGATCCCTGAGTCTATATACACACACCTAATATAAGTGTGTAGTTTTGGGAAAAATGATATATGTACCTATGTGTGCATGTCTCTGATGGTCGAAATATAACTAAAAATGAAAAGTCTGTTAAATGCAAATATTGGTATTTAAGTTCAACATCCTTCAAAAATGAGATCAAAAATTTTCAAGAAAACCTTCCATTCTAAACTACCCTTTATGTTGCAAAGTTTTGTATTTAATTTTTTTCTCAAAACTGACTCTAACAATTTTGACAATAAACTTTTATCTTTAAAATATTATATCCCAAATAAAATATATTCCATAAGGATATTCTATAATTTTATACACCTGGTAAGTTGAGTTTTATACACAAACTTACTATCCACAAATTGATATACCCTTAAATCAAACAACTTATTTCAAACTTACTTTACAACAATTCAATAATTTATAAAACTCGTGTTTCTCACAACGTAAATGGAAATGTATTGCATTTTATAGAAATATCCGGCCGCTTTTAAAAATCTGACTTTACAACAGTTCAATTATTTATAAAAGTCACGTTTCTCACAACGTAAATGTAAATTTGTGGAATTTTAAATCCACAGCGAGTCGCTTTTTTAAACATCTGACTATCACCTCTGACCGGCATTTTCTTGTAACTAGCCTCCTTTAGGATGTAATAAAATGTAATGGTAATTTTCAGAGAAAATTATTTGAATGTACCACATGAGGTTTTTTTTATCTGAATTACTCAAGTGGTGACAAAATTAATCCGTAACAAAACCGTTACTAGTGACACACATAACATACCAACTGCAAAAATTGAGATGTTATTCTTTAAAGCTAGTACTACACAGGTACATTGAAAAACATTACTTCTTTCATACATCTAATGATTATCAGAATATAATATATTGTTAATAATTCAAAGACGTTTGGCAGCAACGCAGATGGATATAATGGAATAAGCTGTCATACATCGCAATGTATTGTTGGAATCAATTAGATACGCAACAAAAGGTATCACCAAAAAATATGCATTCAAACTTTGGATATCCATCTAGGCTATAGAAATATATTTTGAAAACAGTCGTCACTTTAAACTGAAAATGTTTCTGCAAATGAAATGTTTTATTACAAATATATATTTATTTATATATCTGCTTAGGTTAAAAAGCTGCACAAAATTTGTCTAATTTCTCATATCGTATATATGGGTACATATGTGTTTCTTACACTCAAGAGATCTTATGTTTATTTTACATATGTAATTATTTATTATGGCGATGCCGTGGGTGAGTGGTTAGAGCATTCTCCTCCCGTCTAGGCGGCCCGGCCCGCATGTGAGATTCGTGGTCAACAAAGCGGCGTCTGAATGGGTTTCTCCGGTTCCACCGGCTTCCCCTGCCACTCACTCCACCGATTTCTGGATCATTAATTTTCCAATCATCAATTTCGCTTACATTTCATATGATCCACTTCCTCAGGTTTATGTCTGGCTACCAGCTGACCCCTTGCAACAGGTTCTCCATTCTGGTTTCGTGTCTTTGGCTCCCCAACAGGCTTCTGACTCCCAGACCTGGGCTTGTAAGTCTAGGGGGATATCAGTCCTACAAATACGGGGAGGTAAGCCGCTTACGAAACGAAATGAAATTAATTATGATACCATATAATACCCACTTTGTGTGAGCAGATATTCCTTCGTGCGTTTAGAGAATTGTTGAACTCAATAGGCTATTTGAAGTTAAAACCTGTCAATGGAGAACTGGGCGAGAGCGATCTTCGTTTTACTCTCGAAATGTATGCAACATGTTCACAGTTTCAGCTGATAGCAAGAGGTATAAAATGAAGGTATCTTTCGCCAGTACTCCGCTGGCAGGTTTTAACTTGAAAAAGTCCCGTAGGGCTTCACAACTCTTTTAATTCAATAAGGGACATCTGCACACCTGAATTAATCAGGAGCATTTGGACTACCTGGCATGCAGATATAATGCCTTCAAATAAACTGTGACTTACTAGGCTCACTCACAAAATTTTACTCAAACAAATATAACTCTTTTTTTATTTAACGCCCTTTAACCTGGTAGGTCATATCGGAGAAAAGTGATCTCGTGGTCCATGGAATTCAAAAGTACTCGAAATGTGTCTTCTCAAGATAGGCAAAGCCCCGAAAAACCTTTATGCATGTAACTCACCCTAACCAAGATTAGAATTCAGGGCTTCTTGAATGTGACGCATACTCTCTTCTTACTCCCACAGTACAGATACGGGATGGTAGTGTTTTGAATTACTTTCTAACAAATATAACATATGTAACTCCACTGCGGAGTGTTATTATGCGTCCACAATTTATAATGTTATATTGGATTTAGAGAATGTAAACAGTAAATGACTGTATTAAGCTATGTGCCGAATCACGTAATCTCTAATTTGTCTTCCTTATTTTCTTGCGCTCTAAAATAAGCCACCTCTGCACAGATTTGCAAGTTCCACACAACCCCTGAAATATCGGCAACTTCTCCGGCATCGAAGATTGACATTCAAGAAAGTATAACTTACAGGGATTTATCGGCTAGAGCGCACCCATTCGCATTTTAACACGCAGGATGCTTGCTATAGAATTCTTTTCCGGATACTGTTATCCCTTTATTCCTACAAATGAAATGTAAAGATTTAAAATATAGGATTGTATTTTAAAGAATTTCAAGGAATAATTATGAAAGTATTTTTTCATTCAGGGAAAAAAAAAGTTGCTATTAATTAGATTTCATTTACTGCATATGATATCGGGGTTGGCCATCTCAATTTAATTAAATTTAAGTCTAAAATTGTAACATATTTATTTTTACGTGAACTTCAAAGAGCGCTAAAGGAAAAAATGTTTAATAACCTCCATAATCTTATAAAAATACTAAGAAGTTTCAAAAGCTATTAACGTTTATATATGGAAGATAAATTGTGTTTCTTTATTTTAAGAAAATAAGAACGCAATTTAAGTACAGCCCTTAGGTCCATTTCCAATTTATTAAAATATTTTATAAGATAATAATTTGATTGGTTAAGTAAGAATCTGCTTCAAACAAAAGTTGTTTTCTTTTATAAATATAACCAAAACATGTTAAACAATCCCTTGAAATTTCAAAAATATGGGATATCAAATCATGTTTAAAATATTGACTGAATTAACCTAACAAATAACAATTATTTTAGCGTACAAATGAAGAGTTTGCCGTACTATATTTTATTTTGCATGATTTTAGAAGATTTTTCCGCATATAAAATTGTATAGGAATATAGCCGAAGCTATATTATTTCACTGTAAAAATCTCTTAAGGAATGTTTTGCAGGGTATCTCTAATTTTAACCGTTGAATTATATGCTCAATAAATATAAGTAGAATTCTTTAAACGTTTTATTAACTGTACATGACCACGGTTAAGAGTTCATTTGCCATTAGAGGATAAGAACAAAATCCTAGAGAATCGTATCAGACAGCTCTCCGCAAGATAGATTCCATACTGAACCTCAAAATTATTTGACATGGTATCATTATATTACGAACGTGTTTGTAATTTTCCACACTGCAACAATGTAAATAGCTATATAATAGCTAAGTTACTAATATACCTTTACGGTCTATTTTTTTTTCTTATGTGTTTCTATTTTCGTAGTTTACAAAAATGCAGGTTCATGTGCTACAAAATATAAACATACTTACAAAGTATTAAATAATATATGTTTTGGGTATTTTAGCCCTTTTCGACTTCGCAAAATTTGAAAACTGGCCTTCTAACGTTTCCTCTGTATTTATATTTGTAGATCCTAATCAACATAAGGCAAAAATCTTTCTTACACAAATGGACATGCCGCTATTATCAGTCTGGCTAATTCCCTGATATATTATACATGCTCAAACAAAATGTTACAAAATAAAACTTCCATTAGGAATTCAATTGTTTGCAAGATTTCAAAATCATTGGAGATCTAGTACACAATTGAAAATAAATCCCAGGTTGCCATGCTATGAATATTTATCTAATTTGATCTCCCTAAAATGTTCTTGGAATATAAAAGAAATGAAATAAATTAAATTGAGCTCACGTAAGCCAGTCATTTGTTTGTAAATGATTTTAAGCACATTACAAGCTTTGAGCCACATAATCAGATTAATAGCCGAGTGCGCTAATGGCTGCGCTATTGCTATTTTTTGAGATGTAACAGTATCCTGGTGAAAGGGTAGTGCCAATGGTGCACTGGCCTTTGCTGATATGGCATATTTTTCTTCAGAAAAAGCAATAATTTTTAAAATACTAAAATAACTGTTTTTGTGCGTATTAAAGAGAAATTAACTGTCTTAGAATGAAATTGAATAGCTCATCTTATAGTTATTTATTTAATGCAGTTATAGGTGAAAATATTCAAATGTAAAACCAGTAAAGCATGTCGTCACAAACTATAGGAGTCAATATTGAGGTTTTCTAGACAATCTCTTCAATGGCCTTTAGTCAATAGGATTATATAACTATGTATGTATGTATGTATGTATGTATGTGTGTATGTGTGTATGTGTGTATGTGTGTATGTGTGTATGTGTGTATGTGTGTATGTGTGTATGTATGTATGTATGTATGTATGTATGTATGTATGTATGTATGTATGTATGTATGTATGTATGTATGTATGTATGTATGTATGTATGTATGTATGTATGTATGTATGTATGTATGTATGTATGTATGTAGGTATGTAGGTATGTAGGTATGTAGGTAGGTAGGTAGGTAGGTAGGTAGGTAGGTAGGTAGGTAGGTAGGTAGGTAGGTAGGTAGGTAGGTAGGTATGTAGGTATGTATGTATGTATGTATGTATGTATGTATGTATGTATGTATGTATGTATGTATGTATGTATGTATGTATGTATGTATGTATGTATGTATGTATGTATGTATGTATGTATGTATGAATGTATACACACAGGTTAGTACATTTTCAGACATGATTTCTGCTGCGAACATATTAATGATATGAGAGTCCATATTAAGAACGTGACTACTTTGACCTCAGATTAAAATATGTTGCTTTTAAAATGTCATTAAATGCTACTTTATATTTTATATAAACGCATTTGTGTAAGAAACAACATGCTTAGTTAGTTTTCATTAGCGTTTAAACTATAGAACTCGGAGAAAATTATAGATAGAGCTAGAAACTTCAAAACGCCACTACTATCATTTACAACCCGTTATCAAGGCGCGCCGTGGCCGAGTGGTTACACCACTCACCTCTCAACAAGGCGGCCCTGGTTCCATACCAGACGACCGCACGTAGGATTTGCCGTGTACAAAGCGGCACAGGGGCGGGTTTTCTCCGGTTTTCACCGCCATATCATTCCACCGGTGCTCCATCTTCATGCCATGTAGCACCAGTGGCATTACATGCGGTGCCATAGTAGTAAAGCGGCATTAAACACTATAAAAATGTTATGTGTATTAACAGTGTAATGTTAGGAAAGGCAGATATTTATTTTTAAGAGACACTGGGACTGATTTTCTAACTTTTTTATGTAACAGCTATTTACTGAAAATTGGTGTGCAGAGTTCACATGTTTCTCAAATAATACAATGAAAGGTTTTTCCTGGCGAAAAAATACCAAATGTCTATTACTAGCTTCCATATATTTTTCGGATAAATATATCAGTGACATTTATGATACCTGAGAGTACTGAAAATATAAGGATTTTATTTAAGTTTATTATATTAGTTACAGTGAAAGAAATATTGCTTTTATGAGGTATTTGGGGCTAGAGTAGTTCTTGTGTTCAATATAGATTACTTTCTTGTGTGCCATTGAATAAAACTTATAAACTGTGTTTTAATGTTTGTACGGTACATTTGGTATTATGTAAGCAAATTTGCATATAATTTAGAGAAATACTGAACTGTAAGGAATAAATTTACTACTCAAAAATATAAAACTGAGAGAAGGAGAAAAAAGAATGCAGTATTGGACAGGTGGGTGATTTTAGACAACTTATTGGGTATTATGTAAGCAACTTTTCATATAATTTAGAGAAATACTCAACTGTAAAGAATACATTTTCTACTCAAAAATATAAAACTGAGAGAAGGAGAAACAAGTATATAGAAATGGACAGGTGGCTGATTTCAGTTAATTAAAAGGAGCACATGGATTATTTAAACATACACTGTGATATTAAAAATAATTAGGAAGAATTTCGTGTAAAAAGTGTTAGTCCATATGTTTCACTTATGTCTACATATTGTGTAGACATTAGTGATATAGTTAAAACATTTTGTCGTTTTCACCTAAAAACTCGTCCCAGTGTCCTTAAATTGCACAAAGGCCTATCCTAAATATTTATGGTAAAAAGTTGCAGTCAGCTCTATCATATGCATAAAGAAACCTTAGTTATTGACTGATTTGTGTGCTGTATTCAATGCTTCAAGGGAAAAGTAAACGCCCAAAATACGCTGAAAGGTTAACAGGAACATATTCTGAAGATATATCTTCCTCATTTCTTTTCAAAAGCAGGATTTTAATAACTCCAGAATCAATGTCTTGGAAAGAACAACTGCGCACAAGGTAAGTCAATACTAACGTTCACTTCTATATCTATGTTGCGATTGCACTGTGGTTCAATCTCTATTGCGTAAGGGTTTAGCATTTTAATAGCTTTCCTTGCAATTTTTACATAAAAGGTCCCTTAGATGGCGAAAATGTTAAAAAGTTTCTCCTTTCTTTGCATAGAGACTACCTTGCAATTAAACTTTTGTCGGAAGCGATGGGGTGAAGATTTAAAATCTGTTTGATGTTACCAAAGGCTTCCCATTCCGCGGTTTGCTTCAAAGCCTGATGTAGCCGAAGAGGGGAGCTAAAAATCGTCTTCCTTTGAATTACGAGCATTGCAGAACACACTTCCTCATTTAGAAGATTAAGAGATCCATAATTTGTATGTATTTGAAACACAAAAACCCTCTGTGGTGGAATTGATATATACGGATAGAATGCTCATATTTGGTCTTAATCATCATAAAGAGATTCCGTTGATTGCAGCTTCATTTTTATTTCCTTTATTGAAAGAAAAGTATACATCCCTTTAAAATTTATATTTTCTCTTTACACCAGCGTATTATAATTTTATTATACAATATAAATTATCTTTAGTGAGGAAAATTAAAAAAAAAAGATTCAAAATGATTAGTTGATACAAATAAAAAAAATCTGATATGCTCCATTCAGTTGACTTTCACTAGCAGTTCCGCACACAAACTATTCATATAAAATATTATTATTTTATCTAAATCATACCAATCGAGATAAGCATTAGCTTAATTGCTCTTATTACATGTTTTCTTGTAAGTAGAAGCAATATAATAGAAAACACCAGGAAAAATGATAGTAACATCCTTTAAAAGACAATCGTTTTGTGAACAAATTGGCTTTTAATCACTTGACCTGGTCCCGTTTGAGAAAAGTTAGGGTAGTTTAAAACTGAAAACAATAAGAAGGAATATATATTACATATATTACATATATTACATATATTACATATATTACATATATTACATAAAGTATGTAATATAACCAGATCTACATTTTTGTGCAGCAAGTTTTTGTTTATTTCTTACGGTTTAACATCTATGTAAAATCCTAAAAAATCATCCTGAATGAAGAGATCTTCAATATAAAATATACATTTTATCTGTGATGCAAATATCTTTAATATATGGTAGTTTAATCAAAATCGTTAGAACCATTTTTGAGAAAATAAAAATTTCCGAAAAATGTTCCAAGTAAAAGGTAGTTGGGAGTGGGGGACTTTCTTGGAACTCTTCCTATTGCAGTCTTGGAATATGCTAAAGCTATATGAAGTTTGGTGTTTAACCGACTTTCGTTTTTGTGGGCTGCTACTCACAGACACACTTACACACAAACTCACACACATAGACAGACATAAATACTCACACACACTATTTGGATTCATGGGGCCTCAAATCATTTATTTCTGATGAAATGTACATATGAAAATTTTAGTGGAATGCAATACCTTCTCTTTCCAAAGGTACTGTGCATACAGGCTACAGAAAGTAATAAGAGCGAAGCATAAACTTTTATATTCCAAACAATGTTGTATTCACTATGGGAAAATTATTTTTACATTTTGCGGTCACCAAATATATGATTTTTTCTTTTATAACATTCTGCTAAAATCTACAAAATATATGAGTCTTCACATGTGTCTATTTTTAATTTCTTTACATATATAATGTAAGTACATAGTAGGCTCAAAATATGTATTCCACCGAAAAATTCGATGTCGAGATTTCATTGAAAATATATATTTTGGTGTCCCCTGAATTTAAAATTTTAAAGAAAGGTCTCTGTGTTTGTCTGTGGACAGCATACTGAAAATCGACACTATAGTTAAACACCAAATTTGGTTATTAAGTTTAGTATCTTGCAAGGATGCCACACGAGATTTTCTGAAAAATTCCCCAATCGGAACTACCTTTAAATAAAAGTTTTTGGAAATTTTCTATTTATTCAAAAGTGGCTCTAGCGATTTTGAATAAAATCTGGTATATTTAGGATATTTATATGACAAAAAATTTCTTTAGAAATATTTTCTGACGTCCACTAAATTTTGGATGAGTTTTGCATAATTGATAAACCGTAAGGGATAAATAAAATGTAGTACTCAAAAATGTATGTCGCGTACAAATTTACAATTTATGAAGTACACAGTTTTGCTCTGGAGCAACCATTTCCGTTTCTGAGATATTCCTTGTAATTGGTTTCAATCTTAAAATAACTATACTTTTTGGAAAACGAATCCATTCATGTTTCTTTCGTCAAATAATGTTTTTATAGTAAAAGAAGCAACAATAAAACTAAGAGAATTCAACTTAGAAACCCATTTGGTATTTATCATCAGGGAAAAGCGTTTGACAAAGTCAATCGCCAACCAATATTGGATATGCTATTTAAGAAAGGATACCCAGCAAATGTATTTGGTTCAAATTATACAAAGAATTTAAAAAAATACAAAACTGGTAATGGAATTGGATGGGAAGATATGAAAAGAAATAAAAACTATCCGTAGCTTCAAACAGTGATGTAGCCTTTTCTTTAATATATATATAACTTTTAAAGAAATGGAAAAGGATGGTGGATCAGTTTCTGCCCTTTGACTGTCGGTTTAAATGGTAAATTGGTTTCAGAAAAAAATCGCCCAAAATTTAAACTTAATTACATATTACTCTAAATAGACTATAATTCTACTAAAGTCTTTAACTTTAAAGATCATAACTATTAATACTCTTAGTTTTAAACTTTTACAATAAAAATAAATTCTATTAGTCCAGTAGATTTGAGCTCCACAAATAAAGTTTATATTTGTTTTATTCCTTTAATCCCCCGTATCTACAATGAAGTATGTAGTAAAAATATTTTGTCAATGTTTATATCAATATACTTGGAGTAGACAGAAAAATAAGCTTTCGTAAGAATCGTTTATTACAGGATAGACAGAGATATATAAATGTAACACATCTGATTATTATTTTTGTGAGTGTTCAGGCTTATAGAAATGCAGATTTAAAAAGTGAAGACAGGGTGCAGACACGGCCGGCAATAACATGCCATGCTACGCAGACGTAAAACTCCGCGCGGGCGGTCATGTTTTATGCCGAAGACCATTGTACAGTTTTATTGTTTTGTTTTCATTGCCACATTATCTTAGAAGGCATTCAGCATAGATACAATAATAAGCTTTAGTGAGAAAGTATGGTAGCGAAAGTCATGGAAGCAGTGTAGATATTTCAGTAAGTAAAGGTCAGTACTAAATAATATTAAGCATCAAAGAATTTTTTTTTTTTTTTTTTTTTTGTAATTACACTGCGATGTGAAGCCAAGTGATAACGGCGCCCCTAGTAGCAGAAGATTGTAGCAAGCAGTAAGCCGGTATAATCGGCTTTAGGAAGGCAGGGTGTTTTACCATTCAGCTCCCTTCGCTTACTAACGTCCCTTTATTTATAGGGTGGTATAAGAATATCCATGGCATTTATAGCTCCCGTTTCCCCCTTAAGAGTAATAAAACTTGCTTCATGAGGGCTTAGAGCACATCTTGGAGCATATTAAGAAACATCTACGTCCCAAGCTTGTTGTGCAAGACTTAATAAAAGCTGCGCATAATGTTTATTACCTGATACAGATTTTTATTTAAAGCATTTTTTGTTCCTGAAATCAGAAGCCGCGTAGTCAAAGTAGACGATAAAAGAGATTGTAAACACATCGCGAACTTTTAGGACATCGTTTATAATGTGGTACATTACTATAATTAATCTTAACTTTCTCTACACGTACTATACACATAGTGTTTAGAGTAGGTATTATATAGCACCCAAAAAATCGATACCTAGATTCCACCGGAAATACACGTTTTGGGATCAACTGAATCAAAAAAAAAAACATTATTAGAAAAATGTCCGTGTGTGTGTCTGTCTGTGCGTATGTGGGACTGTGGGCAGCATAGCTCAAAAAAAAAGTCCATTAAACATTAAACGTGATATTTTATTTAAGTATCGTCTAAGAATTGCGGCACGAAGATTTTAAAGAATTTCCCCAACCCCCAACAACTCTTTACATGGAGAAAATATCGTTTTCTGAGAAACGGTTATAACGATTTTGATTAAAATCTCTTATGTTTAAAATATTTATAAGACAAATAAAATGTATATCTTTAATTTTCTAAGAATAGCCTCCGAAAATTCTTTAGTCTGGATGAATTTTTGTGAAGTTTGCATAACTGGTAAACCGTGAGAAATAGAAAAGAACTTACTCCATATGAAATGTAGATTTCCTTAAAACACACATTTCATGTCATACATATTTTATTTTAAGTAGAGAAAGTAAACATTTATCTTCTTGAAGCATTAGTAACGGATACAATGGATGCAACGTAAATCTAAAACGTTTGCTTAAAACAAATTTGAGTTTTAAAGAGGTTTGCGTTTTTTGTTGTTTTTGTGATATGTTTTCATCTATTGCATACCAGTTATAATATTTTATACAAAATTCCTCCCAAATAAAGTGGGCTTCAGAGGTTATTCCTAGAAAATTCAAGATAAACATTTCAGTATTATATTAATATATTTAATATACGGCGGTATATCAAAATTGTTAAAATTAATTTTGTTATATCATATAAAGGATAAGTTAGGAGCACGAGCATTTTTTTGAAAATCTTCGTGTTGCATATTTGGAAGTTTTTAGATATAACAC
This sequence comes from Hymenopus coronatus, assembly GCA_030762935.1. Classification (NCBI taxonomy): domain Eukaryota; kingdom Metazoa; phylum Arthropoda; class Insecta; order Mantodea; family Hymenopodidae; genus Hymenopus; species Hymenopus coronatus. The sequence continues at coordinate 82,127,348 of CM060898.1, read as the reverse complement.
CAAGTTTTGTATTTTTCAGAATTTTGGTTTTTAGGTTGTGCTGTTCACAAGGACACACACATACACTCACACACGCACACTTTTCTAAAAGTACTTTTTTGGATTTCAATATTATCACTTGTTGATCAGCTTCTGAACGATTTGAATATCGCTTTAGTATCATGTATTTCCTTATTTGTTTTATCCACAAAGCATATATAACTAAACATTTGTTATAATTTTTTATTTCGATTTGCATAAAAGAAATGCAAGTTCAAGCTTTTGTAAGAATAGCTTGTTGCAAAATAGGTGGAAAAAGTAATGTGAATGTTACACAATATTTTTCTATGCGTGGAAGAAAATGGAATATTTATAACTTATAAAAGTTCATGCAACCTTGAAAGGCATCACACAATAATAATTAAAGCCTAAAGTTAAAGTTAGTTCATCTGCAATGTTTCCAAACATATAATTTCAGAATATTATCTTTGTAAAATTTATCTTTTTGTACCAATTACAACAGAGACTTTCAAATAAATTATTTAGTTCTAGTAAATGATTATAGCTACTCTTTTATCTTCTATATAGTGTGATAGTGTTTCTTTTTTTCTCGAATAACGTTGACGCTAACTTGAAATAAATATAAATTATATCAAAAGGTTGGTACTTAACGAACTTTTCGATTTTTTTTGGTATTCGGGCAGTCTCAGAACATGTATTTCTACTGAAATCTCGGTATCGACTTTTTGTGTGGAATACAATACCTTATATATACACTATATACATAGTACATTACAGAAAGTAAAAATACTTTTTGGGATTCAGAGGATCCTAAAATATATACTGTCACGACTAAAGTGTGGTGACAAGCGCAATGGCTAATTTGGAGTATAGGATTGTAGAGCAATAACAAATGCTTGGCTTAATAATAACAATATAATGAAGGATTTATTCGTACTTCCGATGTACGGTTGTTTAGTTTACAAAAAGTTGGGAATCGTGAGCTAAATACTGACAACATCATTATGCCTGAGTTGGATAATAAGTCGTAGGTCTTACCTTGAGAGATGTGTTAACATTGAGCGAACGAGCGAGCGAGTGGTCGAGTCCGGCGACGCCACGCCGTAGGTGTCGGCTAGAATCACGTGCCAATCAAAGAGAGCCTCCGAGTCGGCCCTCGCGTCCAGTTATTTAGTTTGGCATATTGCGTGCAGATGGAGGCTGTTAGGAAAAACTTATTGCCGGAAGTACTGACAAAGGACGGCATTCTGGGATTTGATTCCTAACAGCGAAAATAGACCAAGCCTGGGCACATACTTAATGGAAGTACGTGCACTAAGAGATAAAATATTTGTGTAAATAAAGATAAACTTATTTGGTGTTTGAGCAATCTATATGTGAATGCGTGGTGTAGTTGTGAGTGCAAGTATGTATGAGTGTATGTGTGTGTACTCCCAATATTGTAAAAATATATAAAATAGATATGTAAGCAATATTTTAAATTCAAGTATATTTAGACAGCATGGGTCACCTGACCCATGCGACTGTGTGACTCAAATATTATATTACTGTAAACTTAATAAAGACCACCACTACTACTACTACTACTACTACTACTACTACTACTACTACTACTACTACTACTACTACTACTACTACTACTACTACTACTACTACTACTAGTTTTAGTCATTTCCGGAAGCGCTTTTCAACAAGGTACCAAATATAGCCTGTCTCGCCCTAATTTCGAATTGAAGCAGCCAATCATTATAGCGCATTTGTATTGTTCCAGAACATCCCGTATGACGTTAGCAGGAGCAAAGCTCCATGTTGCTCTGTGCAGCTCTGCATGTAGACCAGGGGAAGCTGATGTCATTGTAATTTACACGGGATTTGCCATCGGAAAGAAGAGACCGCGCTGTCTTCCTGTTATTTACGCAATCTAACAAAGCTTCTGTACCTTAGAAAACTGTGAAATGAAATTCTAAGTACATCTCGAGCGTCCTAAATAAAATATTCTCAAAATACTATAAGTTTTAGCACTCGCCAACCACGCATGTGACATAATTTGCAGTGATATCTCAGTATCGAATCACAATGCCTTCTCTATCTATACAGTTATTATATATACGTGTCAGAGAAAGTAAAATGTTCAAACAAAAACATATATTTCATCCAACGGTGTACATAGACCTTAATTGATTTAACTCAAGGTAGGCTCCAAAACGTTAATATACAAAATAACCTGAAGGAATTTCAGGTAAAAAAATCTGATGTGTTCCATTCACATGACCTTCTCTACATCTCTGCAATAAATTGTTTTTAAAAATGTTATGCTTCTATTTACTTCATGCTAATCGAAAAAAAATTAGCAGAAGTAGTCTTATTACTTGCTTCCCTGTAAGTAGAAGCGAAATAAGGGAGTACCATAGGGTAAATTGATAGTCAAAAGCTGGTTGCTATGTGACTGAAGTTCCTTTGTTTGTATGGACACGAGTTTAAAAATTCCTGCATGAGAAAAGTTGAAGTTTTTTATAGCTGATACCAAAAACAAGGAATATCGCAAAAACAATCAACTCCACGAAAAAATGAATAAAACATAAGCTGTGTGTTTTAAAGTGCTCTACATTTTTTGTGTGGTAAGTTTTTTTCCACCTCTTACGGTTTAGCAGTTATACAAAATTCCGTAAAATTGACCCAGAATAAAATAGTCTTCAGAGGCTATTCCCAGAAAGTTCAAAATATATATATTTTATTTGTCAGGTAAATATCTTTAATATATGATGTTTTAGTCAAAATCGTTAGAGCCATTTTTTAGGAAATCAAAATTTTCGAAAAATGTTCCATGTAAAGGGTAATTTGGAGTGGGGGGATTTCTCTGAAAATCTTCGTGACGCATCCCTGGAAGATACTAAATTTATATACCAAGTTTGGCATTTTACCGACTTTTTGGTTTTGAGTTATCGTGTTCACAGACACATGGACACACAGACACACAAACACGGACGTTTTTCTGAAAATACTTTTTTTGGATACAGGGGACCCTAAAACATATATGTTCTGTGAATCTCGGTTTCGAATTTTTGGTGGAGTGCAATACCTTCTCTATACACTATGTACATAGTACGTATAGAGAAAGTAAACAAAATTAAATACTTTAATGTAAACAAGTAAATATCCACAACTAAAAACTAAGACAATTGATTGTAGTGATGCGCCTGTCATTTATCAAGCCGCTTAGAAAGCATCGAGGATATAACTGAGTTTTGAGCGTTGTCCACCAGTTTCTTTAACTGCACACATTTATTGTGTATACTGTCCACCCAGTCGTTTAGCTATTGATTTCCTTTTACATATCTGCAAGTCATTATGCTGCTTTTGTTCTGTGAAACCAACGCTCTGTTTCGCATCAGGCTTTTGTGCTTTGTCTTATCCAGCTTAACACAAAGGCGTATTTGTAAAATACACAAATCTCTCGTTCGCTCATCATCAGAAGTGAAGAATGCAGTGGTGTGTTTTATGTTGGTGTAATACATTATTGAAGTCCAAAGCTTTCATGAAGGAAACGCTCTTCTGCTTCGAAGAAACAGCAAGAAAGCAAATAAAGGACCACTTTTTACTTCCTCTGTTCGTACATATTTGTTTATTTGTTTGTTCATCATTAGGTACATTAGTACAATAGACATGGCCAAAATAATATATACAAGTAGGATATAAAGTCGGCCGTATATTAATTTTAGCATTAAAATTCACCCAAATTGTAAAATACATTGTCCATCAACCATATGTTTACTTTGGCCTTAAATTGTACTTCATTCAAATCTCTCATATGGCCAGGGAGCTTTATAAAGGTTAAAATGCTGTTTATCAAATAACTGTGATTCACTTTCTTCAGTCTAGTGTATGAAACATGTAATTTATGAATATTTCTGGTACTTAATGAGTGTACATAACTGTTTAGTTTAAATTGATTTACATTCTTGTGGACATATAATAATAATTGTAATGTATAGCAATTGTACACTGATGCCTAAAAAGTGATCTACATGGAACATTGTAATAAGTATGACATAAAATTATAACGGCTTTCTTTTGCAGAAGTGAATCTCATTTAATTTACAACAGTTCCCATATGCTAGCGGTCCATAAATAAAGACACTTTCAAACAGAGCAAGATATAAGCGCTTTAAATAGCAGCAGGGTATTTTGTTTTAAATGGTTCTTAGTAAATACACAAATTTAGATAACTTTTCACAGACACTTTCAACATATGAATTCCAGGTTAATTCTCTGTATAAAACCACTCCTAAAATCTTTACACTAGTGTATTCAGCATCACTTTAGCTTTGTCTAAGAATAAAACATATTTGTCTATTACTTACGGTTTATAAGTTTTGTAAATTTCAGAAAAATTCATCCAGATTGAACAGATATTCAGAAGCTATTCCTAGAACATTTAAGATATACTAAATATATTATTTGTGATGTATAGACATATATTTAATATACGGTATTTTAATCAAAAACGTTCAAGTCATTTGTTTTTTCAAAAACTTTTCCATGAATAAGTTAGTTTGGGGTGGAAAATTTCCTTAACAACCATCCTGTTGCGTGCTTAGAAAATACTAGACTTAAATAGCAAGTTTGATATTTTCGTTTTTGAGCTTTGCTGTCCACAGAAACACACATAGGACTGTTTTTTAAAAATACCATTTAGCTCTCAGAGGACCACATAATATATATTTACGGCAAAAATGTTACATTGAATTTTTCGGTAGAATACAATATCCTCTTTAGCTACCATGTAAATTGTATGTACATATGTGCTAGAGAAAGTAAAAGGCAATTTTAGAAAAAAGTCCATTTGTGTGTGTTTGTTTATGTATGTATATCTGTGGACACGGTATGTCAAAAAGGAAAAGTCGGTTAATTGCCACAGTTGTTATTACAGTATATTCCGAGGATACGGTAGGAAAATTTCCAATATAATCCCCTACTTCAATCTAACCTTTACATGGAAAAAAGTCCTAAAGTCCTGATTTTGCTAAAATACTTGCAGTTATTTGGATACAGTGCAAATAAAACATATATCTAAATTTTTTGGTAATACTTTTGAAGTCCTTTCACTCAGCATGACCATTGTATAACTGGTAAATAATAAAGAGATGGGTCAATATATAACATCACTTTAATTACAGAATAATTTTCAGGAAAAAAAGTATGCTATTCCACATAAAAACTACTCTTACAAACACAAAGATTATTCTTTAATATGCATCATGCTAATCTAGGTAAACATTAGTAGAAATGTTCCCATTACCTGATTTTCTGTAAGTAGAAGGGAAATAAGGAAATGCAATATATTAAAGTGATAGTCAAATCCTTTAAAAGCTGGTCCCCATGTGAAACAATTTTGGTTTGGTTTGCTTTACATGGTGCCGTTTGATAAAAGTTAGGCAGTTTAAAATTGAAACCAATAACAAGGAATATCTCGAATAGGGTCAACGCTACAACAAAAATGTGAATGATATAAATTTATTGTTTAAAGATCCACATTTTTCTAGTAAGCTTTTATCTTTTACTTGCGGCTTCAGAAAAATTCACCTAGAATTAACAGGTCCTAACAGGACCTCAGAAGCTATTCACAGAAAATTCAAGATATATATTTTATTTTTCCTATAAATATCTTTAGTATACGATATTTTAATCAAAATCTTTAGAGCCATTTTGAGAAAAACAAAAATTTTAAAAAAATTTCCAAGAAAAGGGTAGTGGTGTGGTGGATTTTTTTTAAAAATAGCCCTGTCATATCGCTGGAAGTTATTAAACTTAAATACCAAGATTGGTATTTTGCGGCTATTTAGTTTTTGAGTTACGCTGTCCATAAGCATACGCACACACGTGGATATTTTTTCGTACTTAGGCGAATCAAAACATATATTTTCGGAGAAATCTTGACATCGAATTCTTGGGTGGAACATAATACCTTCCTTAGCTACCACGTAAATTGTATGTACATACGCGCTAGAGGTAGAAAAAAAGCTTTAGATAAAGATCCACGTGTGTGTGTTTGTGTGTATCTGTGAACACGATAACTCAAAAACAAAAAGTAGGTTAAATACCAGGCTTGATATTTAAGTTCAGCATTTTCCGAGAATACAGAAGGAAAACGTTCAATAAAACCTTCTAATTCAATCTAACCTTTACATGGAAAAAATTTCGAAAATCCTGATTTTCTTAACAATGCCTGCAGCTATTTTGATTAAAATACCGTATCTTGGTACCGACATGACAAATAAAATTATATATATATATATATTTTTTTTTTTTTTTTTGGTGAAGCCTTTGAAGTATTTTTCATTCTGAATGAGCTTTGCATAGCTGCTAAACAGTAAAGAGATGGACCAACGTATAACAACAATATAATTGTAGTACAATTTTCAGAAAAATGTATGGTAGAAAAATACCAAAGTTTTTAATTTCTCTTACTGGAGATCTTATTCTCTGAAAGCCTACTTAAAATGTTACTAATTATTAAATTGCACGCATTAAATATAACATTTATTTTACTGTTTTACTCCTGAAATGCGATTCGTTCTCGAGAAGAATTTTACAGATTTCGCTATGTTGTTAAAGATAAACGATAAATCTAACATAGAGAGAATAACTTAATCACTTAAAGTTTAGCTTAGTAAAGTTACTAATTATTAAATTGCGCATATTGTAGATAACAATTGATCTTATTGTTTTATACTTGCATTAACACAATTCATTATCCGAAAGAATTTTACAAACTTCGCTATGTTGTTAAAGATAAATGTTAAATCTAACATAGAGAAAAGTAACCTTAATCTCTTAAGGTTTACCAAAAATGTTACTAATCATTAAAATGCAAACATTATAGATAAAAATTTATCTTGTCATATTCGTGTAATACTAGCAATGAACACAATTCGTTCTCCAGAAGAATTTTCAGATCTGGCTATGTTGTTAAAGATAAATGTTAAATCTAACATAAAGAGAAGTAACCTTAATCGTTTAAAGCTTAGCTTAGTAATGTTACTAATTATTAAAATGCACATATAGATAATAATCTATTTTATTGTTGTATTCGTAAAACACTAGAAATAAACAATTTCGTTCTGCAGAAGAATTTTACAACTTCGTTGTGTTGCTAAGGATAAATGTTAAGTTATACATATAGAGAAGTTTCTGTGACAACGTGTTAGAAAGTTTCCATATCCCAGTGAACACATCGTCGCGTGTTTTTCTTTCATCCCAGAGATATTAAATATAGCTTCTATCTGTCAAAGATACCGCAATGCATTTTTCAGTGTGTTGGTGCAGACATCGCTCTGGCTAGAGTAATGTCTAAAAATACGAAAAACCGAGATTTCCTGACCAAAGGGAGGGAAAGTGGGCGGTATGGATTGGCGACGTCGGTCGCGAGGTCCTTGGGCTGCGGCCAAACATCTGTGGGGGAGACGGTACAGCGTGTCACTGGCTGGGGCGTGCGTGACAGTCCTGCCTGACTGATTCATTGAACAAGAAACTAGTTCACTAGCTCACATATATACTTGATGGCCGCGTGTCCCACTTTCCTTCAGCAATACAATGCCACATAGCGTGTTCCGAAAGCTAGGTACAATAATGGGACTGCATTTACGTAGATGGCCGTATATGCCCGACCTAAAGCAGAACCTCAGAAAGAAGAAGAAGTAGTAGTAATATGAGGCACAGCCTTAATTATGTTTATTGTACCTTTAACTAATCTTTATGTTAATATAACAGTAAAACCTCTAAATTTGGACACCCCTGTATGTTAGTCCGTTTTACTTTCTCTACACGTACGTAAGTACTATGTACATAGAGTATAGAAAAGGTATTGTATGTCACCCAAAAATTAGATACCGAGATTTCACCGGAAATACATGCTTTGGGTCTCCTTGAATCCAAAAAAGCATATTTAGAAAAAGATCCGTGTGTGCATGTGTCTGTATGTGTGTCTGTGGATATTTACCTCACAAATAAAATGTATATCTTGAATTTTCTGAGAATAGACCCTATTCTGGATTAATTTTACGGAATTACTTGAAACAGCTCCGTTGAGTTCTGCAACTCTTTTAACACACTACTGCACACGTCAAGAACGGGGAAGTTTGGACCCTGGTACGCAACTATATGGCTTAAGCAGAATTCAACCTTTTTTGCTTTATAATGATATTTTGCTCACTGTAATGAGAACATTTTCTTTACAATTGCCAAGATCTTTCTAAATTCCTAAAACTAATCATTTTTACCTCCTGTAGCTGTATATACACACACTGTACATAGTAGTTAGAGAATGAATAGTATTTCACACAAAAATTCGATTTAGAGATTTCACGGTAATGTATACTTAAAGAGTTCCGCTGAGTCCGAAAAAATGCATTTTTAGCAAAAGACCCATGTATGTGAACCTGTGTGACTGTCTGCGGACAGCATGGCTCAGAAGTGAAATTATGGTTAAATACCAAGGGTACTACATTAAGAGTTTCAAGAAAATCCTTCTACCACAATCCACCCTTTACATGGGAAAAAAATTAAAACTTTGTTTTTCTCAAAAATGGCTGTAACCATTTTGATTAAAATGCTGTATATTAAAGATATTTACATAAAAATTAAATGTATATTTTGAATTTTCTGGAAGTGGCCTCTGAAAACTTTTTATTCTTGATGAGTTTTGCGGAACTTTACATAACGGTTAAACCGTAAGAGACAAATAACGTACTACAGAAAAGTAGAGCTCGCTAAAACACATAATTATGTCAGAAACTTTTTTCTTGTAGAATTAACCTTTTTTATAGTATTCCTTGTTATTGTTTTCAGTTTTAGCAACTGACTTTTCTCAAACGGGACCAACCAAAGTGAAGCTCGTTTGTTTGACATACCGACCAGCTTTTAAATGATTTAACTATCATTTTCACCTAATGTATTACCCTCTTTCCCTTTTACTTACAAGGAAGCAAGTAATAAGACCATTTATGCTAATGTTTATCTCGATTAACATGCAACAGATAGAATAATAATCTTTTGTAAGAATAGTTTGTATATGGAACAGATAGAGAAAGTTATGTGAATGGAATACATCATCCTTCTGTAGCTGTGCTATGGCTAATTTTGTTTGAAGTATAGACTGACTATTATTGTACACTTGCATCCAATAAAGTGGTCTTGCGAGAGAAATGTGTTTAGTTTCTGAAATTTATACACACATTGTTTATTATGTGGTTAAACTAATTACAAGAATGTAAAAATACCTTCAAATAAAATTGACACGATTTCTGCTCCTGAATATCCACTTACTTATCAACGGGTTTTTTAGTGTAATAAGGAATTGGGGAATTGTGCATTGGCACTTGGTTGGCTACAAATTATTGAACTTCTATTTTGATCTAAGTGAAATACTAATATAATAGTGGACATTATCGACAGTTAAAAATAGCATGCAGTGTCTTTTAACAGAGTTGTTAAAAAGCATAGACAATTGCTAAGTCGTACTCAAATGAATGTGATTTAACATTTGTAAAGTAACACATGACGCTATTTTTACTTTCTCTGTCGAACTATTGTATTGCATCCAAAAATTCGATACCGAGATTTCACCGGAAATATATGTTTTGGGAACCCCTAAATCAAAAACAGCATTTTCTGAAAAATGTCCGTGTGCATCTGTGTGTGTGTATGTGTGTGTGTATCTTTAGGCAGCATAGCTCAAAAACGAAATGTACATCAATTACCGAAATTGATATTTAAGTGTAGTATCTTCCATGGATGCGACACGAATTTTGAAGAAAATTCCTCCACCGCCAACTATCCTTTACATGGCAAAAAGTTTGGTTTTCTCAAAAATAGCTAAAATGACTTTGATTAAAATCGCTTATATTTAATACATTTACATTATAAATAAAATGTATATCTTGCATTTTCAGAAAGCTTCTTTATTCGGAATCCATTGTTCTGAATCTTGCATAAATGGTAAGCCGTAAGAGATACGAAATGACTTCTACACATAATTTATATCTCCTTAAACACACAATTTATGTCATATACATTATTTTCGTCGAGTTAACGTTTCCGATATATTCCTTGTTATTGGTTTCAGTTTTAAAATGCGTTAAAATGTTTCTCATAAGGGAACTTGTTAACTCCCGGCTTTTCAAAGAAATGGTTTTCAATCCTAAACCAACTATATTTTAAAACATTTATCTGCAGTTTAACCTAGTGTATTCGTTTATTTCCATTCTACTTATAAGGAATTAAGTAATAATAAATAATTTTCTAATGTTTATCTGGTTAACATGAAGTAGACAGAAGACGATATATCAATTGCGTCACACATTCACATGAGTCAATAACCGTACTGGAGCAGAAGGTTCAAGAATGATAGGAAAAAGCTACAGAAAAACCTCTTAGACGCTACTTTATCCATCACAAATCCAAATTGATTTCACCTGGGATCAAACTAATGTCTTGATGGGAGGTAATAGATCTAAGAGAAATATGTACAGAAAGTCATCTGAGTGGAACATTTTTTTAAACTTTCTAGAGGAATTCAAGTAAAGCCATAATTCTAAACCAAAATCATAAAATTAAAACCTTATTTAATATCGAAGCTAAGCCAAGCTGAAATTAGTTAAATATCCGTTTCATTCCTAAAGAACACCACTCTTTTTTCCTTAAGAGTCCAAAAGGCTCACTTTCAACTGTGCACTAGTTGTAAAGTCAACGTTTATTTCCCGAGGAATTCTTCCTGAACTCTCGGACTAATTTCATAGTTGTCGCCCAGATTCCAAGAGAGCTCTCAACTTCAAGAGTTGAAGTGCGACGGCTTGACCGGCTGAAAGGTGTGAAGGACTGAACACAAGTAGAGAAGTCCCTCAGGCAACGTCAATAACACCCAATCTTCAAAGTCCGAAGTCCCGCCATTGTAAATGAATTCCAGAGGAGGAAGTCTTTCCAACTATTTGCAGTAGGTCAGGTACGATTTGCAGTGCTAGGCTGTAAATGGAAATAGTTATGCGAGATAAATATTTAGTAAATTACGAGCACATATCTAAAAAATCTGAGCTATTTACTTAACATATTACTAATGAGAAATTCCTTTTTATATAAACACATGGTATGAGGGCAGCATGCCTGAGAATTTTAGTTCTATTGGCGAATAGGTCTAATTGGCCTCAGATGTACAGCTTTTGAAACGCAATTTTTATTTTTTCCCTTGAATAAATTATGAATTCAAGGGCATTGGTATAACTTTTCACACTTATACGCTAAGTGGATTACAATAAGTGGAACTTAAACACAATTATGTACCATACATTTTGTTTGCGATGTAATTTTCGCATTTATAATATAATACTTGATATTTAGAATGACGATAAAGTAATTAAAGAACCAAGAAAGATAACGTGGTGAAGATAACGAGTGCGGCTCATATACGAAAGGTCTGACTCATGAGCTCTAGGTCACCAGGCGAATGCTGGAGTGGTTTCTCATTTAATTCAACTTATTTTCTATAATTTTTCACTTCATTCCATTGTTATTTCATCTCTCAGATTCATGGTATATGTCACCGAGGAAAGAAGGATATCAATGGAAAGATTACTTCCCCATAGGCACTAGATGGTTGCCAAGTTGACGGGTCCCTTATGCGGCGCCTCAGCAGTGGATCGGTCATTGAGCTTGGAAATTAGGTACTTCCGAGCGTTTCTAGTGGCGTATCAACGTGCGGCATGTGGCTTTCTATTGTTTCTTCACCTCATGCCGTTCTCCTGGAGGCTGTTAACCAAAACAGATATACATAGGTCGTGGTCTGTTGGCCCTCTCCGTTGTCTACCGTCTATCCTTTACTCCTCAGTGACCAAAGAGAAGTACTCGATGTATACACTGTGCCTTGCAGGACATAATGTTCTTTTATATTCTATTTTATTTTTGTTTATTATTTTTTAAAAATCCTGTAAAAATATTTTGACATTTTGGTTTAGCGAAGAACTTAATTTATCCTTAAACATTATATCAAATCCTAAGTAGCATTTTTCAATTTACTTATATTGGGTGACTGACAGTTTTACACATTAATATCAAAATGTTCTCAAAGAGCCGTACAAAATGTTAAGCAGAAGGTATATAGTTTTACTTACACTACCAGGTAACTACAATGTACACAGTGAGTAGAGAAGGTAAACATTGCATTCCATCCAAAAATGTCGTACTGATATTTCACAGGAAATGCAAGCTTTGAGGACGCCTGACTATGAAAAGTATAGTTCAAAAAGGAAATATTGGTTAAGTACCAAACTTAATAGGTATTTCAGTTTAGTATCTTCCGGCGATATGACAGGAAACTTTTCAAAATAATCCCCCACCCTAGTCTAATATTTACTAGAACAGTTTTTTCAATTGTGGCAGAAAATTCAAGATATACCATTTAGTTGTCATAAAAATATCTTAAACGTATGGTATTTAAATCAAAATAGATACAGCCTTTTTAAGAGAATAAAAAACGTTTGAAACCTTCCGTGTAAAGATAGTTGAGGTGGGGAGCTTTTCTTAAAAATCTTCGCGAAAATTTTGAGCTTAGTTATCTAATTTTCTATTTAACGGACTTTTCGTTTTTGAGTTATGCTATGCACAGACACATCACGCGCGGAACGTTTCCTTTTTTGGATTCAGGTATCCTCAAATTATGTATTTACGGTGAAACCTAGTTTTTAAATTTTGGATGCAATACAGCACTTTTACTATTTACTATCTCTAGCAGAAAAAGTAAAAGTTTATTCCTTAAAAACTGCAACACAACATACATTGAGCGAATGAATATAAATAGATGTCCGTCTCCATGGCCGCGATCGCTAAAGTGCTCGCTTTGCTGCTTCGTGGTGCAGGGGATCGTGGGTTCGAGTCCCAACTTGGGCATGGGTGTTTGTGTGTGTATTAGAAGCAAAGAGCAAATATTAATCAAACAGAGAAACAAAGTAAATGTTAGGAAAATGAAAAAAAGGGTCAGACAAGACTCCGGAACTGTATTTAAAAAAAATCTGACGTGTTGCACTCACATGCCTTTCACTACATCGCTGTAACAAACAATTGAAAAGCTTATTCTTGTATCTACTTTATGATAAGCAAGATAAACATTAGCAGAAATTATCTTAATTACTTGTAAATAGCAGGGAAATAAGAGAATACATTAGGCTAAAGCGATAATAAAATCATTTAAAAGCTGGCTGCCATGTGGTTGAACTCCGTTTCTATGCAGGACTAGGAGTTTACAACTTTCCGTGTGAGAAAAGTTTAAATATTTTAAATCTGAAATAAATAACAAGGATTATCTCAGAAATGGCAAATTCCACGAATATATATAAATTTGGTGTTTTAACGTGATCTACATTTTTGTGTAGTAATTTGCTACCCATTTCTTCCGTTTACAAGTTACACAAAATTCAGCAAAATTCACTCAGAATAGAGATCTTTAGAGGCTATTCCCAGAAAATCCAAGATAATTTTCGAAATGTTTTCCATGTACAGGATAGTTTGGAATGGGAGGATGTTTGTCAAAATCTTCGTATCACATCCCTGGAAAAAAAGTAAACTTAAATACCAAGTTCGGTATTTTACGGACTTTTCGTTTTTGAGTTATCATGTTCAAAGACACGCGAATACTCGGACCTTTCTCTCAAAATACGTTGTTTTTTTTGGGATACAGGGGACCGTAAAACGTATATTTCCGGTGAAATCTCGGTATCAAATTTTTGAGTGAATGCAATGCCTTCTCTATACGCTATGTAAATAGTACATGTAGAGAAAGTAAAAAATAGATTAACAAAATAAGTATGTCTTTACATTCCACGAGGTAAACAATTAGTAGATAATACTTTGGAAAATAGTCTTTGAGCTGCAACAGACTAAAAGGTATATCCTTGAGCGAAGAAGTATGGATGAATAAGTGTATTTATATACATAACAATATCAAACATAGAATTTCAACAATCGCACGGGTCGACAGACCGTACGTGATTTTTGTAATACACACTAAAAGCAATATTAAAACCACAGCACAGAATTAAAAGAGTAAATCCGAAAATAAAAAGACAAAGGTAATACACAATCAAAAGCAATATTAAAACAACAATAAATAATTAAGAGTAAACCCGAAAATAAAAATACAAAGATATTAAAATATAGCAATTTAAATTAACAGCACAGAGTACACCTTCATAAATGCACCCTCTTATAATACATAATTACACTTAAAAGAAATACATACACATAATGCATAGACAATATATAAACCCATAACACAACAGTGACCTAAGTATGACATAATATATATATGTATGTAAAACATTGTAATCACTTTTGTTTAGTTGAAATTATTCCTCCCCCCCCCTTTCTCTATTGGCAGCCTCCACAGATCTCAGCTATCTTGCCTTAAGTATAAATTTACCTAGCCCGTCCATTTTTTCCGTGCCTACCAGTAGCGTCCAACATGCTTCTAGCCCTACATTCGCGGTGGTAAAAAATCGCATTAAATATTTTTCGCGCAAGTAGTAGAAGAAGGAAGAAAATCCCTTATTCTAAACTTTAGCTGTAGTCTTTATAATATGTTGAACACGATAGATGACTGGAATATAGCTTTGTTTGCATCGCAGTATATGAAAACTCATCACATTGCTGCATGATCTATTTCCCATAATTCAGTGCATGATCGCGTGCTGCTTTTACGTTGCTGGGCAGAGGATTCTATTTTGGGTTGCGTAAACGTGCACGCAGACGCTTGCGATAACGCGAAAATGGGCAACCACTCTTTCTCACCTGAATCGCGACCTTTGATGCCTTATCGGATATTTATGGAGCATAAGTAAGCTGGGTTAACGAGGAAACGTGTTAAAACACGGTATCGTATGAGCTAATCACTCTTTGTCTTTCATTATAACCGAGCTCTGTGCAGAGGAAACATTAACACCTCTTCAGATTCCCACCTCACTGCTCTGCATGATAAAATGTCTACCGCAGTCGTTTTCGAGATAAAGATATGATTTAAGGGCTACAAATGAAGAGTAAAATAAAAAAGAAAAGTCTGATATACCAATCTGCAACCAACTATTCTTACAAAAGCTTATGATTTCTCTATACGTGCTATACCGGGATTTCACCGGAAATACATGTTTTGAGACCTCCTGATGCTAAAAAAGCATTTTTAGAAAAATGTCCGTGTGAGTGTCTGTCTGTATGTGTGTATGTGTGTGTGTGTGTCTATGGGCAGCATAGCTCAAAAACGAAAAGTCCGTTAAAAACAAAACTTGATATTTAGGTTGTATAATTTATGTTGTATAATTTTTTTTCGTGCAGTTGATCGTTTTTTAGATATTCCTTGTTTTTGGTTTCAGTTATGAAAAACTTATATTTTTCTCATACATGAATTTTCCAACTCGTGTCCATACAAACAAACGAACTTCAATCACATAGAAACCAGCTTTTGGCTTTCACTTTAACCTATGGTAATCCCTTATTTTGCTTCTACTTACAATAGAGCAAGAAATAAGACTATTACTGCATATTTTTCTCGATTACTATGAAATAAATAAAAGAATAAACTTATTAACAATAATTTGTTACAGAGATATAGAGAAAGGCATATGAATGGAACACATCAGATTTTTTTCTATCTACTTTCCACTAATCGATATAAACATTAAGATAAATTATGTTTTAATCTTCGTAAGAATATAAGATAACAACAGAATCAATAAAACTATAAAGGAGGCGATTTTTTTTTATATCTAACTTCTAGAGTTTTAGAGCTAGGGCCTAAAATGTTATCATACATATGCTGCATGACTTAAAATAGAATTTTTTATATCTGAATCTGCAGAATAATAATATATTAAGTGTATTCATTACAAATTTGTTGCATTTTTTTCTCTTATGACTAGTACTTTTATTTTTTATTTCATGGACCATGCAATATATAAAAATCAAATATGTATTAATTTTATGAGTCATAGTGTCTTGAATATCTGGTGGAATGTTTAACTTCTTTATATAAACATTGCATGAGGAGATGAAAACATGAAATGAAAGAAAATTAAACTTACAGTTTACAAATACGAAAAAAAATAAAATTGATTTCTGTACAAAAAAACCTGATGTGTTCCATTCACATGACTATCGCTATATCTCTGCAACAAATTATTTTTAAAAAGCTATGCTTCTATTTACTTCATGCTAATCGAGAAAAAATTAGCAGAAATAGTCTTATTTCTTGCTTCCTTGTAAGTAGAAGCGAAATATGAGAGTAAGGTTAAAGTGAAGTCAAAAGCTGGTTGCTATGTGACTGAAGTTCCTTTGTTTGTATGGACACGAGTTCACAAAGTCCTGTATGACAAACATAAGTTTTATAGCTTAAACCAAAAACAAGGAATATCTAAAAAACAATCAACTCCACGACAAAAAGGTATTCAACATAAATTGTGTGTTTTCATGTGCCCTACATTTTTTGTGAGTTAAGTTTTTGTCCATCTCTTACGGTTTAGCAGTTATGTAAAATTTAGTAAAATTCACTCAGAATAAAGTAGTCTTCAGAGGCTATTCCCAGAAAATTCAAAATATAAATTTTGTTTGTCTTTAATATACGATATTTTAATCAAAATCGTTAGAGCCATTTTTTAGAAAATGACAATTTTCGAAAAAAGTTGCATGTAAACGGTTATTTGGGGTTGGGGATGTTTCTCAAAATCTTCGTGTCGCATCCCTGGAAGATACTCAACTTAAATACCAAGTTTGGTATACAGGAGACCCTGAAACATATATTTCCGGTGAAATCTCGGTATCGAATTTTTTGGTGGAGTGCAATACCTTCTCTATACACTATGTACATAGTGCGTATGGAGAAAGTAAAAATGGTTATTTTTGACCAAAAATATGACACTCATTTCCTTCCTTAGCTGGTCACATGTGATGAATAAATGTGGTTCTCTGATGGCCAGGAGCAAACATAAATAAAAAAGAGTAAACAGAAAGATTTTCCCACGTAAAAAAGTATAGGTATTAACAAATATAACCCCATAGCCAAGAATATCTCTGGAAATGGTTACATTATATTATATTCCAATCTGTGGATCCTATTTTGAAATTAAATTTATTGGTTGCTTTGGACCATTATTCATATCTTTTTTGCAAATGTGATGTTGAATTTTTAGAGATGTCAATAATGCATAAATTACAATTATATCACTATTTCAAAAACAAATTGCACAATATGCATTCCTACAATATTCATGTATATTATATTTACAACACTGCATTAATTATTAGTAGAGTTTTTTGATCCCTCTGTATAAAAGCAGCAACTAATGAGGCAACTTTTTAAATCTGACCTAAACTTCTTTCTATGCATATTCATTGCCTTACAGGAGATGGAAGTGAATTATATAAATATATTTATTTATTGAAACAACATCAACTCCCCATATTTATGGGCTGCCAACTAGGACAGAGTCAAGCTGACAAATTATAAATTAACTATCTAAAAAAGGGGGAAAAAAATTTGAAGCTCTTCTATAAAGATAATGAAATATCGACAGTTTTCATTGTATAACAATCGAAAAGGAAACTAAAAGCAGCAAAAGAATGTCTGGAAATATTTTGTTGGTCTATGTTAGTCCTGACTATGTCTAGTCTGTTATGTATATCTGCATCTTTGTAAACTTTTCTAGGTCATTTAAAACAAATAACAATACGGCTAGAATATATTCACATTCTTATGGAAAAATTCCAAACATATTGATAGTGATTCTTAGTGATTTATTTTGCTCGTGTCATTCTTATTACCTTTTCTTGCAAAATACACACTTTTTTGACACCTACCGAGTTTAACCTGAATATTATTCCATAGGTTATCACTGAATGTAAATCAGCATAATAAACTATTTTTAGAATGATCTAATTTATAAGCTGAATTAATGATCTTGAAGCAATTTTTGAGAAAATCAAAATTTTCAAAATATGATTATTCAAATATCCTCAAAACCTACATTACCGGTGAAATGTTGGTATCATATATGGGTGGAATGCAATACATTATTTACAAAGAATGCGTCATGAAGATTTTCAGGAAGATCCCCCGATCCAAATAGCCTTCAAATGGGTTTAAATAAAATGTTTAAGATATTTTCATCACAAATGAAATAAATAAATATTTATATATATCTTGAATTTTCTAGGAACAGAACCTCTATATTCTGGATGAATTTTGTTTAACTGTAAACCGTAAGAAATATACAAAAGTTTAAAACACAAATTGTGTAGATCCTGTTAACAACACAATTTATGTCATTTAATTTTTTTTTCTAGAATAACCATTTCCAAGAACTTCCTTTTGTTGGCCTCAATTTTAAAATACTATTTTTGCTAAAATAAGAAGTCGTCCGTGTTTCTTTTGTTTTACTGCTGACCATGTAAATAACCTTATTTTTATGCAATCACATGACTTATGCTCTTAAAACATATGACTATCGCTTTGGCCTAGTATATTTCTTGATTTCCCTTCTGCTTCAAAGGAACTAAGTGATAAGGTGATTATTTACTAATGTTTATCTCGATTAAAATGATGCAGATTAAAAATACTCTTTGGAAGAATAATTTATTTGCAGAACGGATGGAGAAACTCCTGTAAATGGTACACCTCATATTTTTACTTTCTCTATCACGTATTACATAAATGTAGATAATAGCTAGAGAAGGTAGACATTGTATTCCATCCAAAAATTCGAAGATTCAAGATTTAACCAGAAATATTTTTAAGGTCCCCTGAGTACGAAAAACACACTTTTAGAAAAAGTTCCTTTTATATGGGTGTGTCGGTGGACATCATAGCTCATACGCGAAAACACCGTTAAATACCAAACTTGGTATATCTGTTTAGAATTTTCCAAGAATGTGACACGACAATGTTCAAGAAAATACCCACCATTACAAACTACTCTTTAAATGGAAATATTTTTTTAAATTTTGTTTTATCTCAAAAATAGCTCTAAAATATTGATTAAAATCTTTATTATAGTATTTTAAAGATATTTATATAACACTTAAATGTATATTTAGTATTTACTAGGAATAGTCACTAATAGTCACTTGTTTATTCGGGATGAGTTTTGCGGAATTTGCATGACGGTTAAAACGTAAGATATAGAAAAAACATACTATACAAACATTTAGACCTCGTTAAAATAGATTATTTGTGTAATATACGTTTTTTGTAGAGTTTTCGAGATATTCATTTTTACTGGTTTCAATTTTAAACTAAGTAATTTTTCTCAAACGGGGCTATACAAAGCAAACCGAACTTCAATTACTTTACATAAAGACCAGCTTTTAAAAGATTTGAGTATTGCTTTAGCCTTAATACTCCCTTATTTCCCTTCTACTTACGTAAGAAACTAATAAGACAAATTCTGATAGTATTTATCCCAATTACATAGATAAATATAGATAAAAGAATATTTTTAAGAAAAGTTTGTATATGGAACAGCTAGAGAAAGTTATATGAATGCAATACGTCATATGTTTTTAAATTCACTTAGGCAGGCAAATACGTAGTAACGTTAGTACATATTGAAATAATGTTGGCCAAAATAAATCAGAATTAACAGGAAGTTGTTAGGAAAAGAAAACTTTCTAATACATGGAATAGATTTGAAAGTGAAGATAAATTGATATGATTGTAAAAACATCCAATTTGTATGTACATCAAAATGTTAAACCATGGTCCTAATAAACTTAAGCCCTTTAAAGGAAAACAATAAGCGCTCGGTGCCAAGTCTCCCGAATACAAATGTGAAAAGGAATTCTAAATTCATGAATCCCAGTCACAATTGTCGTGGTGAAATTGAGGAAAAAGATATATTTTTAGGATTCTGATTCCAAGCTTTCTTCCTTACATTCAAGTAAATATTGCTTTTATTTTTACTTCAACATATGCAACATTCCCACAGTAAGGAGTTTATAGTGCAGAAATACCGTCTGACCAAGAACTGAAGTTCATAACTTTAGTAGACATTTTTGCATTTAGCAAGAATCTGGATGTTTATTAAACATTTGCGGCTGTGTTAATCTTTGGATTTCACTTTCTCCAGCACTTTCATAATTATTAATTATTTACTGAATTTCCAATGTGTCATAAAGAGATACGGGACCTATAAAATTCATTTTAGAAATTAATAACATTACATCCGTAATTAGCTAAATTAAAAACTTTCTTTAGCTATAGACATTGAACTAAATGCACCGTTTTTTTTTTTTAAATTATATTCCTAAATATATTTCTAATAAATATTTTGGTTGTAATTTTTCAATAGTAGATAGCTTTTTTTACTTTCTCCAGCACGAATGTACACTCACAGACTAAAAATACGTTTGGCGTTGTGATTTTGCAGAAAATGCGAATATTTAACGGGAACTCGGATTTTACGATGATTTAAATTTCTACCATTCTGGCAAAACACACCGCGCGAGTAAGAAAAGCCAAAACCGATTGGGCACCCCTTCGTCATTCGCGTTCGATGCTCCCTCCAGAATAGATTGCCTTTTATAACCAGGGTATTAATTCTGTCCACCACGGGTACAAATTATATTAGCATTAGAGCTTCTGTATGTAGCGCAGAGAAAAGATAACTTAATTTTGCATCACTCGGTGAGAGAGGTGGCTTATTGTCCAACCAGAGAATTAGGGCATCATCAGTCCGCAACCTAGAACTTCATTTGTCGCGAAACGTTTCATATGCGCCCTTTTGCCCCTTCGGTAACGTGGCATATAAAGCTATATTTCCTGAATGAAAAGGTAACACAAACGACAACCAACGCCCAAAAAAGAGGGAAAAATAGGCCGAGACAACGAAAAAGTATTTTCAAGTGTATTTATAATGCCTTTGAGTATACATAAAAATAGCTAGTGAAGCTATTATATTTCAACTCAAAGTATTATGACATGATTTTACCGAAAATGTATTATGAGATTCCCTGAGAACAAAAAATGTATTTTTAGAAAAAGGTCTGTGTGTTATGTATGTGGACAGCATAGCTAAAAATTACATCCTCTAAGGATGCGACTCGAAGATTTTCAAGCATTTTCCCCCAACTCAAACTACCCTTTACATAGAAAAAATGACTAACGGTTTTGATCAAAATACAGTATATTAAAAATATTTGTATAAAACAAAACGTACATCTTGAATTTTTGGTAATGGCCTTTGAGCATCATTTCAAGTCCTCTGGATGAATTTTGCTAAATTTTGCCTAACTAGTAAACCGCAAGAGACAAAAACGTACTACTTAAACAATGTAGATCTCCTTAGAAAAACCAATTTATGTCATGTAGAATTGAAAGTGTCTGACACTGTTTCTTTTGGGTTTCAATTTTAAACAATGTAACTTTTCTTAATCGGGAAGTCACCTTTCGTTTCATCTCTGTTGATTTACTGCTGGCCGTGCAAAACAAACCGAACTTCAATTTTTCACATAGCGACCAGTTTTTAAAAGATTTGACTATTTGCTTTGCCTATGGTAGTCCCTTATTTCTCTTATACTTGCAAGGAAGCAAGTAATAAGATCAATTTTGCTAATGTTTATCTTGATTAGTATAATACAGATAAAAGAGTAATATTTTGTAATAATAATTTGTGAAACTGTTAGAGAAAGACATGTGATTGGAATACATCAGAATTTTTAAAAATATCACAAATTAGAAAACGTTGCTGCAATGCTCATGATTATACTCATTCATTATTAATACTAATACTAAATCTATAATCCAAACCAGACATTTTATTACACACATTTTTCTTTGCTTTGCGGAACATTTTCAGACCTCTAGCTGTTTTTATGGAACACGATAGATTTTTAAGATGGTAAAATAATTTATTTATTAAATTTTCCAATGTTAGTCTTGCTTTATAATTGTATAGATAGTAGAATAATAAAAGCAAAACATTTGAACCTGAGAAAAAAGGCGCTAAAGAGACCTAGTTTTTCAGCGCAACACTTTAAGGTAAGCAACTAAAATACTTCTTAGGTTCGCCCTAGGAGAATCAAACATTACAAATATGTATTTTCAGGTACAATTCATATTTTGCTTCACAAATAAATAATAAACATTTAGACCCATCGTATAATGAGCAATCAAAAATTAGGTGATTGGTCTGTATTGGATATGAGCCAGCGGTGTATCCGCCCTGTGAGCTATGCGAAAAGACTAAAAATGTATTTGAAACCAAAATTGTTTTCCATTCACATGAATTTTTGTATCCGTCCTGTGAAAAGACAACTCTACAAAAACTTCATTTTACCTACATCATCCTAATCAAGATAAATATTATTAGAAATGTTGAGTGGGGGACTTTCTTGAAAATCTTCCCGTCGCATCCTTAGAAGATACTGAACTTAAATGTCAAGTTTAGTATGTAACTGAATTTTCGTTGCTGAGCAATCTGCTCACAGCGACACACACATTCATAAGGAAGTTTTAGTGGAATACAATACCTTCTCTATAAACTGTTTACATTGTACATACGTGCTAGAGAAAGTAATAGGCTCTCATGAGAATAATTTACATACACATTCATAAACGACAGAGTGTAGAAGAAGTCATATGAATGAAACATATCACAATTATTTTTAACTTATTCACTTCTGTACTTTCTTTTAATGACTTTAATATGAATATGCTTTTAGCATTGGAGAATATAGGTTTGCTATTTTATAATATTGTGAGTTTAATAAGTCTAAAAGCTTCAACAGGAATGAAACTGGCAGTGAGATAAAGGTATTAGCAGTTAATGGGATAATATTTGACATACATATATTCCTGACACTTTTGACGCCTGACGTTTTTATCTGACTGTCGTATTTAAGCCTCCGAGAACATCCAAGTGGATAATACTTGTCCGCTCAAAAGAATCACAAAATCATTCATCTCATTTTGAAACCCCTCAACAAGCATGGCCACGAGTAGCTGGTGTGAAAATTTAAACTACATCCCGGTTAGAATAAGCATCATTTTAGCTTTCCTACATGGACACTCGAGAGCAAAAAACGTGTCGGCATGGCCATGTGTGGCTTGTCTACAAATTCAAATTACATCCCAGTTTGGAATAAGTATATTTTTAGTTTCTCTACGTGTACACTCAAGAGCAAAAAAACGTGTCGATATAAGGAGCCGATGGTTAGGCTGATATGACTTTAGTATAGCAGCTCCTCCCACATTCATGACCTCACCAGAGTCTAGCTACTCAGACGATTGCTGTCATTATAGTGGAACGGCACCAGAGGCCAGGATCATAGATTCATTGTGGAAACATAATCAATTTAGGTGTATTAGTTGTTCTTCCATAAGCTATAAAAATAGTAAAAGAAGAAAGATGTAAGTCAAGAATGGCATATACTATCTCAGGAAAAAATGCGAACACCTTGCGTTTTCCGGGTAAAATTATCATCAATGTAACATTTCCTAGCCTGCCAGCATCGATTTCGTACCTCATATGGGATAAGAATGACCTGGGAAACCGAATAATAGTGATTGGGATCCTGACTAACACGGTGATTTTATTTCCCAAATCTATTTCTCCAAAATGATTTCCGATTTTTCATAAATGTTATATCGCAATTTTGGAAGAAAATTATATAAATAAATCTGCACATTCTTTAGAACAATGCAAAACTGTGACGCCTTTGATATGCTTCTTTCCTTTATTGGCTTCATCGTATAGCTCCGCTGTTGCTCAATATGGGCAAATATGGTCCCTCGTTGCTTCGCTCCTGACCCGGAATCGACCTCTGTTCATTTAGGTTTGATGAAAGCCGTTTCCCAATCCTTTCGCATTCATTTTGTTTAGTTAGATAAGAAACCAGTAGGCTGTAACACAACAGATAAGGGTATTCTGCCAACATTAAATAAAGGAAAACACTATTGAGAACCAAATGCTTCAGCATTATTTTTAAACATAACATACTTTTTTACACTACTTGGTATGGAAGGTTATATCGATTTATAATTGAAATTTGTGTTTTAAGGCTACATAGATAATAAAAAGCATTTTTGTAAAACATTTTGTGTGCTACTTAAATACCTAACTTAAGATTTAAATTTAGTATTATCCAATGATATGAATGAAGATTTTTAGAATGATCCTCTATCCCTAAATAACCCTTAACAGGGACCATATTTCAACACGTTTAGATTATTTGAAAAATGGCATTGGCATTAAATACCATTTGCATTTTTAAAATACTTAACCTATTTTCTTATACGGGTGTTTGTCAATTCTGGTCATTAAAGTCCTATAGAAAGCAGTTTTAAAAGATTTAACAATCGCTCTAGCCTAGTGTACTCCCTTATTTCCCTTCTGCTTAAAAGGAAGCAAGTAATAACATCAATTCTATTTTTGTTTATCTCGATTAGCATAAAGTAAACATAAGAATGAGTTTTTTAAAAATAGTATGTTTCAGAGCTGTAGAGAAAGTCATGTGAATGGAACATATCAAATATTTTATTCAGAGGGGCCCATAAACGTATTATTCCAGAGAAAATTTGGTATGAAATTTTTGAGTGAAATGCAATATATTCTCTGCCTGTGTACCTTACTACGTATGAAGTAGACAAATTAAATTCGCTTTTATATTGCAATACGAAGGCAAATAATTGGACAAATTAACCCATGCTGTGACAGATAACCTCCCCAAACAGTAGTGTTTACGCACGCCCAAGAGAGTTTCAGAGATAGGAGCTGAACTTTGCGTGCACATTTAATAATTCGTAGTATCCGTCCTTCTGGAGCGGTCGGTTTTAAGAATTCAGTAGTCCCTCTGCAGTACTTCCGAGCGACTTCATCTGCTGGAATCCTAACCAGCGAGACATAGTGCAAGGAACTTGTGATTTGATGACGCGACTTCTACATCACAAATTGACTGCAGTGGCAGAAAGTTAATCCGTACTGCGGCGTTCGCCTATCCCAGAGGAGATCGAAGATGTAATATTAAACCAATGTTATGGACTTAGTATGACGATGAAATTAAACAAATCTAACAGAATTATTATTTGAGTAGAAGGGAAACATTATCAACTTTGCAATATCAAAGTTTACACTCATTTTAACACAAAGAATTCATTATTAAAAATTTAATATGTTCATTTCACATGACTTTCTCTACATCTCTGCAAAAAATATTGTCAAAAGGCTTATGCTTCTATTTTCTTCATGCTAATGGAGAAAAAATTAGCAGAAATAGTCTTATTACTTGCTTCCTTGTAAGTAGAAGCAAAATAAGGAAATATCATAAGTTAAAAGGATATTCAAAAGCTGGTTGCTATGTGATCGAAGTTCCTTTGTTGTATGGATAGGAGTTGACAAATTCCTGTAAGAGAAAAGCAAAGTTCTTTTTAAAGCTGAAACCAAAATCAAGGAATATCTAAATAACGAGCAACTCCACGAAACAGATGTATATAGCCTAAATTATGAGTTTTAACGTGCTCTACATTTTTGTTTGGTAACTTTTTCTCCATCTCTTACGGTTTAGCAGTTATGTAAAATTCCGTAAAATTCATTCAGAATAAAGAGGTCTTGAGAGGCTACTCTCAGAAAATTCAAGATATACATTTTATTTGTCGAGTAAATATATTTAATACATCATATTTTATCAAAATCGTTAGAGCCATTTTTGAGAAAATAAGTATTTTCAAAATAAATTCATGTAAAGAGTAGATTTTTCTCAAAATCTTTGTGTCTCATCCCTGGAAGAGCTTAAATAACAAATTTGATATTTTACCGACTTTTCGTTTTTGTGTTATCGCGTTCACAGCCACACGGACACATACGGACCTTTTTCTGAAAATGCATTTTTTTGGATTCAGGTGAAATCTCGGTATCGAATTTTTTTGGGTGGAGTGCAATACCTTCTATATACACTATGCATATAGTACGTATACAGAAAGTAAAAATTGTTTTAGAATCCTTGATACTTAAAGTATATCTTCTTTTTCTATTTATTGGTTTTAACATACGATGCTCTATATACAACGTTGCCAGTTTCAACACCAGGTCCCTCAGGAAGCGGCCTCACTTCATTTTACTGTTCATTCCGTTATGCAAAAGCTTAAATAACACCATGCTATCCACTCCAGCTATTTCCAAAATGACATAAAGAAAGGTCAAAGGCCAGCGTCTGATTTTCCTAGCTGTTGTGTATATACAGGATTATTCAAAAATACTCTTACAACCGAGAGATTCTTGGTTCAATATGGTATGATATTTTTCAGTCTGACTCTACCTATTCAACTCCTGTCCTACACACAGTCCCTGTGACAAAGCAATTAAAAGTGGCCGTATTCTATGAATACTAGGTCTTAGAGTGTTTACAACATTGTAAGTCGCCATTGGGGTTGTCATCTCAAAACACTTTGAGATCACATTCGCATCATTGAGAAAGTCAAAGCTATACCGCCATTTTGCCATGGTAGCTCAGAGTTAGAGCAACCGGCTGGAGATTGACAAATCCGTGGTTTAAATCCCGGCTATGGCATTACATTTTCAGTCTGACTCTACCTATACACCTACTTTTACAACGTTTGGGGATGGATTCCTTATATTTAAATAACAAAATAGTTTCATATAAACATATGTCCTAAAGTCCTTCGTTTTTGCGTCATCAATTTATTGTTTAAAGTTTACGCTCAGCGGCTTTCGGGTCGAACCAATAACTTCATTTGTCTAAGCACTCATTGATGGAAGGTCTCACCCATTGCAACCTACGAAGATAGCCCTGTGATGCCATGTCTACTTGTTTACATGTGTCATTTTTCGGTTGTCTAATACATTCTCCCAGCCTTACAGGTGCTGTCGTTCAGAATATTAGATGCCCTCCTGCAAATAAAAAATATTTGGAGATACACTACCGTGACGGATGGATAGCTAGAGGAGCACCAGTTCCATGGTCTGCGCGTTCCCTCGATCTCAATCCTTTGAGCTTTTATCTTAGGAATACCTTAAAAAATAGTTTATGCAGCAGACATCACGGTTGAAGAAAGTCCTAATCTACGCGTTATGGAAGGCTGCCAAACCATACGACACCGGCAGAGAGTATTTGCCAGTCCATGCTTCGACGAGTGTATGTGTGTCAGACGCAAGAGGAGTGTGTGTTTGTGTCGAACGATGATCAACAAGCTAACAAAGTCAAAAATAGAATAATGTTTCTCTTTAAAATGTTTTGATTAGTAGCATTTTGAACCCCAATAGGTAACAAACGAAGGGTTTAGGGACATGTACTTGTATGGACATTTTTTATTGTATTGGTGTAAGGAACTAGATCCTAATCTTTGTAAAATATTTTTGGATCATACTGTATGCTTTAACTGGTCCGGGGTATCACACCTCTTTTGGTGTTTCTATAGAGGTGAATGATTTCTGGTTATTTGTCGATGTATTTATGATTTTATCACAGTGCGTAGTTAAAAGTAGCATTACACTTTTGCCTTTCTTCAGACAACACAAAAATGGCTCCAACAGTTTTTATGAAAATGCTATGTTTCAGATATTTTTTATGACAAACTAAATGTATATCTTGAATTTTCTGGAAATAGCTTCTGAATAACTTTTCAATCTGGATGTTTTTTGTACAATTTTTGTATAGACTTTGCATAATTGGTAAACCGTAAGATATAGACAAAAACTTAGGTCACAAAAATGTAAATCTCAATAGACACAATCTATGACACAAATGTAGTTCTATCATGTATTTATTTATTTATTTTCTTTTTTTAGAGATAACCGTTTTCGAGATATTCTGAGTTATTGGTTTCATTTTTAAACTACTTAAGCTTCTCTCAAAGGGGAAGGTCGCCCTCCGGGGTGTAATGGTTACCATGCTAACTTCACATACCCAAAGCCGCGGGTTCAAATCCGCTCGAGGAACGATGGATTCTTTTGGGTGTAAAAATCCTTAGCATGGCTTCCTTCCGAAGGGAACTAAAGCCGATTGTCCCGTGTCGCAGATTTATGGCACGTAAAAGAACCTCAGGCCTAATACAGAGGTCTCTGAGCAAAATTAAGCGGTCTTTCACACCCAATTTAGAATGGGTCGCTGAGAACCACAGTAGTTAAAGAGCGTCCATAAATAACACACCATTTACATTTCAGAGGAGAAGTGAATGTTTCTTTTCACCTTTCTTTCGTTTACTCCTAACAAATAACGAGCGTCGAGTTTCAATTGTTTCACTTAGCAAGTGACTTTTTAAGGATTCTATTGCTTTAGCCCAGTATATTCCCTTATTTCCCTATTACTTACAAAGAAGCAATATTTTATAAGAAAATTTGTTTATGGAACAGCGAGAGAAAGACATGTGAGTGAAACACATCAACATTTTTTCACCTTTCCAAATGGAACATTTGGCACGAGAAACTGAAAAAAGATGTGAGTAGAATAGAGAAATCAGTGGCATCTGATTATAGATGGCAAAATGTTTGTTTTTATTAACTGCTTTGGACGTATCACTCCAAAAAAGATAAAATATTCTGATGTGTTACATTCATATAGCTTCTGCTAAAAATTGTTCTTACAAAATCTTATTTCCTATACTTCATGCTAACCAAGATAAACATTAATAGAAACGGTTGTATTATTTTCTTCTAAGTAGAAGGAAAATAATGGAATACACTAGCTAAAGTCATAGTCAACAATTTTAAAATACCGATATTTAAGTGATGGAAATGGAATTTCCTTTTCTTTGCAAGGTCGGAGTCCAAAAAAAAAAAAAAAAGAGATATGAAACGAATGACGACATCTCGTTTGAAAGGTTTAGTATTTTAAAATTGTAAAATCAACATGGAATACCTCGGAAATGGTTACCTCTATAGAAAAAGTATATATCTTTTTTTTTTTGACATAAATTATGTGTTTTAACGAGATGTATATTTTTAGAGTAGGTTTTGTTTATTTCTTACAGCTTACCAGCTATACAAAAGTAAATCAGAATGAAGAGGAATTCAGAGGTTATTTCAAATAAATTCAGGATATATATTTTATCTGTTATGTTAATGACGTTAATGTATCTACGATATTCTAATCCATATGTCAGACCTATTTTTGAGAAAATCGAAAACATGGAAAAAAGTGTAATTTAGACATTTTTAAAAATCATCCTGCCGCATTCTTGTAAAAAATGTTCTAAAATTCAATTATAATAATGGTCTTATCCCAACTTTTTGTTTATGAATTATGCTGTGCACAGTGAAAACTTGGTTTAAATTTTGTTTGTGGAATACAATACCTTCTCCACCTAATATGTACTAATATATAGGTGGTCGAGAAAGTAGAAATACTCAATTTAAATACATTTTCCAAAATAATAATCCAATACTTTTTGGCAGGTCATGATTCTTCATGGTATCCGCATATTGCCAAGAAGCATAAACATGAATAAATAAAAAAAATATTTGCCTTGATACTGCCAAATGAAACCTTCAACTCTCTCCAACATATCCCTGGTTGTATGTAGCAATTTAACACTAGCCTTTCTTCTCTTCTTCTTCGCTGCTTAGTGTGAAGTGCTTGAGTATCAGACTTTTGACATCAATCCAATACAAGACATATTCATCCAAGGGCGTGTATGGCTCGTCGTTGCGAAGCAGGCTTCTACTAGCGCAGGTGAAATTTTCGCTGCTCTCACAAGCTGGCCTTTGTTCATAGACTATAAAGTGTGTATTCCACCCAATAAGATCGCCTCACCCAGGACTGGTGTGGAACATAGATAATAAGCACTTCTGCCAACATTAAATAAAGAAAAGCACTATAGATCACCTGAAATCTCAGCAGTTTACGTGCGCTAGACCGTCTGCGTTTCAGCTGATCAATTTCCGTGCTGCGAGAATTTGCTGTAAAACCCACAGGGTGTCCCGCTTTCAAACGAAAATATTAAGTGTTTTAATTAACCTTTCCAAGCTAAACGAATGAAAGGTTGTATTTCAGAGGCTGTTACAGAGTCTGACCCTTGCCTCAGGATACTTCTGAAAGGTCGTACAAGAGTGAAGTACCTGAATATATAACTAAATTCATGAACTTAGTTCAGCGCCACAATCACAGAATAAAGTACACTTCTATTCTCAGCGAGATTACAGAGCAGAACTCGTTACAATAATGGTAGTAGTCACATGACCTTTTCCAATGTATTAGCATTTAAATAATTATTTCTTAGCGGACTATCCAATTTATTAATCAACATTTATATATGTTTTAATTTCCATTAAAATTCCAATCTGATCTGCAAATCGGAGGATGTTATATATATATATATCTTGAACAGTATTGTTTATCATGCACTTCCCTGTCTTACTATTTTCCTTGTGAGGCTTTGCTTACATATTTTCACGGTTTATAATTCATTTTCACCCGTATATAAATTCCAAATATTTTTCATATCGCTAAATTCAGTTCCTAATTGTTGAAGTATTCAAACTGTATTTCCGTTTTACTATTCTTCTGATTGCTAATATTGCTTCTCAAGTGCCTGGATTTTTTCTGAAACCAATTTAGTCATATAATAGATATACTTAGACGTTCTTTTCTATTACTATGTTATACAGCTTTAGTTAATATTTTAGGTGCACGTGAAAATAGGTTTTAAGTACAATGGTTTTCGCATTTTTAAGTTTAATAATTTTTTTGCTGGTATTGCTGTTACTACACAGTTTTTGAAATCACGATAGAACTCCGCTCTCATATACAGACGTTGGAGTATAAATAAAGATATTTTGATAAATGGTGTCTTAAGATATATTCACCTCAGTGTGTTCATTGGTTTGTTTTATTCTCTTCGTCTAACAGTTTTTTGACATCGCGTAATTTACTACCTGATTTTTTGAAACGTGTTAACTTTACCGCAGAATGAGGAATGCCAGTCAGTATAAACATCGTTTTACTACCAGATTTCAACACTTCAATACTTGATCTCATGGCCTAGGCAGTGACCTAGTGAAATGAAGAAACATTCAAACTCAGTTCAAATACAACACTCGTCACCTTTAGGCATGTACTCTTAAAATTGCCCTTTTGATCCCAGCTCTTCGGGAAAATAAATACCTATAATTTTGTATGCTACGCCTACTTGGAGGTACCAACCAACCTGAAAACATACTACTCCGAATAAGTAAAATTATTAGTCTGCAAACACAGCCAATGTTTATGTATTTTTGCACTACACTGTTCAAAAATATCTGCACTTATATGCCTAAAAGCTTGTATATCAAATAGTTTTATAGTTTAAATACAGTTTAATTTCTTTTAAAACTGAATTACTAAATTTGATTTTTTCTTCATTTTTCGAATTTGTCTATAACTAACTGTACATATACTTAAGTTGACTTTATGTCACTTTAAATGTTAACAATTTCCTTGCCTTGTTTTTCGGTTCAATGAAAGGACCTTTTTGTTTCCATTGGCTAAAATAATGGTTAAAATAACTCACCCATTTCTCACTGCATCATTGACTTCCGAGATTAATCCATGTGTTGCTAATATTTATACTTGCACCAATAAGCGTATTTCGTCAGTCAAAGAAGCCAAAGCAGTTGCTCTACCACGAAGTGAATTATTTTGCTACATAAGACGCTCTTCTTCCAATTCTTGAACCGGATTAATATCCCTATAACAAACATCATTACGTAAGTGGTTTGAGTAGCCATGATTGTTAAAAAGGACTGCCTTATTCAAAGCCAAACGTCGTGAGTTGGAACACAGAAACTGCAGTCAAATGTGCCTGTGGTAAAGGACGGGGAGAGCGCACGTAAGATAACCGGCGTGATGTCACGTGTAGATGATGGCAGGGTTAAATTTGACTGCTGTGGCATGGCCTTTGCTGTTTGTTCTAAAAAGTCTTATATATTCCATACACATGACATTCTTTAGCTGTTCCACAACAAACTTTCTTTTCAAAATGCTATTCTTTTATCTAAGTCATGTTAATCGAAATAAACATTAGCTCAATGGTCTTATTTCTTGCTTCCTTGTATGGGAGTATACCAGAATAAAGCGATAGTCAAATATTTAAAAGAAATATGCGAAACAATTGAAATTCGACTCTATTTTGCAATCATAGGAGTAAAACAAAATAGATGAAGCGATAGTTGATTCCCGCCTGAGAAAATTTAAGTAGTTTAAATTGAAACAAATAATAAGTATATCTCGGAAACGTTTTAAGTCTACAAAAAAGTATAAGATATAAATTTCTTGTTTTAATGTGATCTACATTTTTTTGTGGTGCAAGTTTTTCTCTTACTCTTACGGTTAGCGTGTCATACAAAATTCATCCAGAATGAAGAGGCTATTCCCAGAAAACTGAAGATATACTTTTCGTTTGTCACAAAATATCTTAAGCATTTTTTCCTAGTCGGCTTATCCTCCCCGTATTTTTAGGGCTGCCATCCCCTAGGGCTTAAAGCAAATGCCTAGGGGTCAGAAGCTTGATCTTTAACATATATTATTTTAATCAAAATTGTTAGAGCCATTTTTGAGAAAATAAAGGTTTTAAAAAGATGTTCTATATAGACAGTAGTTTCGGTTTTGGTATTTTCATTAAAATCTTCGACTCGAATACCTGGAAGATACTGAACTGAAATACCAAGTTTGGTATTTAACGGACTTTTCGTTTTTGAGCAATGCTGACATATACTGTCACAAAACAGACATTTTCGGTGAAAACTCCGTATCAAATTGTTGGGTATAATAGCATATATTGTGTACGTTGTACATACGTATTAAAGAAAGTAAAAGAACTACATAAGTGTTGAAATAAATTAATATATTTATAGTATAAAAGTGCTACAAAGGCTTTAATTTTATTATTAAATGCCAGTATAATATGAAACTAACAAAACAAACTTAAAGATATTAAACTTTGACTAATGTTCTATGTTACCAAAACGGCAGAGCTATGAATTGGGGGTTTAGGGTGTCACTTAGGTAGGAATAATTAGCCGCAGAATAACCGCATGTTAACCTTTAGAGCAAAACAACAATAGTATCATGTAATCTATGCAGTGAGTACAGGAAAAGTTGGAAGTCGACTAAAAACAAATGCGTAGGAATCAACATAGACAATGCAGGTCATGTTACAACGTCAAACAAGATTCAACAAAACTTAAAAGTCCGGCACAAAATGCTTCTTACGCCCCATCTACTCCAGTTCCTTGATAGGTTAAGCAAAACAATGCAAAAGGATCTCTTTTGTATTTTTTGCCCCTTTGTCATTACCGGACATGCCCCTGGAGCACTGCGGCTTCTATTAATGTCAACAAATGTTAGCGAGCGCGAGGTTATTGTTGCTATGACGTCAGAACAGGTGACCTCGGGGGAAAGTAAAGAAGTGGAGAGCAAGAAGAAGAACTAGAGAAACAGACACTCATTAAATGTACAAACTGCGTCACTCTGCAGCTGACAGGTGCAAAAAGAAATGTAGATTGCAAAAGTGACGAGCATGCGCATTGTCATTCCACTTCGGAAATGAACCCGGTAAATAATGTCATATTCTGGCATTGGTGCTTTAGGTACAACATTCCAAAGCATTAACTCTGAAATAACTGCTAGTATTTTGAGAGTTCTAAATAGATTATGATATTGCCTCACAATTTTTTTTTATAGAAAACTTTGAGAATTTTTAGAGACTAGGTTTGAAAAGCATTCAAAAGTGATATGTATGATACCCATCTTCCTTGTTTTATTACTTTCTGTAGCCCCGTATGTACAATGTACATAGGGATAGAGAATTGTATCCACCCAAAAATTCGATGTCAAGATTTAACCGGAAATATATGTTTTCGTGTCCTCTGAGTCCGAAAAAAGCATTTTTAGAAAAAGGTCCGTGTGTGTCTGTGTGTGTCTGTTACTTTGGACAACATAGCTCAAAAACGAGAAGACCATTAAATACCAAACTTGGTATTTAAGTTTAGTATTTTCCAAGGATGCGACACGAAGATTTTCAAAAAAATCCCCACCACCACAAACTACCCTTTATATGGAAAAAATTTAGAACATTTTGATTTTCTCAAAAATAGCTCTAATGGTTTTGATTAAAATACCATATATTAAAAATATGTATATCGCAGAGATATTCTTTGTTATTATTTTCAATTATAAAGTACTTAGACAGGAGTGTCCGTTTTTCTTTTGTTCTACTTCTGGCCAAGCAAAAAGCGATTTGCAATGACACTCGCTGAACAATAGATTTTAAAAATGTGACTATAGATTTAGTATAGCTTATTCCTTTAGTTCCTTTCTACTTATCGGAAATAAACTAATAACTACATTCTGTTAATATTTATCTCGATTAGTGTTGTGTAGAAAGAACAATAATCTTTTGTAAGAAGTTCGTATGTAGAGGAACTAGAGAAAGTCATGTGAGTGTAACATATCGGATTTTTACTTTCCTTACACTTACTATGTACATAGTGTATAGAGAACGTGTTGTAATGCACCCAAAAATTCGATATAGAGATTTCATCGGAAATACATGTTTTGGGTCCTCCTGAATTCAAAAAAAGCATTTCCCGAAAAAAGTGCATGTGTGTGTGCGCGCGCGCGTGTGTGTGTGTGTGCGCGCGTGTGTGTGCGTATGTGTGTCTGTGCACAGCATAGCTCAAAAATGAAAAGACCGTTAAATACTAAACTTGTTATTTTAGTTTGGTATTTTCG
Source organism: Hymenopus coronatus (assembly GCA_030762935.1). Classification (NCBI taxonomy): domain Eukaryota; kingdom Metazoa; phylum Arthropoda; class Insecta; order Mantodea; family Hymenopodidae; genus Hymenopus; species Hymenopus coronatus. Next base: position 82,092,602 of record CM060898.1, on the reverse strand, counting down.
TGTCAGCGAAAGTTTTAAAGAAAATGCTCCCATCACAAACTATCCTTTACATGGAAAATTTTTCAACAAGTTAAATTTTGTAAAATTTGCTCTAAAGGTTTTGATTAAAATCCCGTAGGTATTAATTAAAGATATTAACATCCAAAATAAAATGCATATCTTAAATTTTCTGGGAATAGCCTCTGAAGATCTCTTTATTCTGGATGAATTTTCCGAATTTTGCTTTAATTGCTAAACCGTAAGAGATAGCCAAAAACTTACGGCACAAAAAATGTAGATCTCGTCAAAACATACGTTTTTGTTGTGGAGGTAACCATTTCCCCAATATTCCTTGTTATTGTTTTCAATTATAAAGTAGTTAAGACAGGAAATGTCCGTTTTTCTTTTGTTATATCCTTCGCCAAGCAAAGAAGCGTTTTGCAATGACATGCGTTTTGCAATGACATTCGCGTAGCGGCAACTTTTAAAACATTTGACTATCACTTTTATTTATTGCATTCCTTTAGTTCTCTTCTACTTATAAAGAACTAAGTAATAAGTACATTCTGTTAATGTTTATTTGCATTAGTGTTGTGTAGAAAGAAGAATAATCTTTAGGAAGAAGTACGTTTGTAGAGGACCTAGAGAAACTCATGTGAGTGTAACACATCACATTTTTTAAAATGATTTTTGATCATATTTCGAAGATGCATAACCTTAAGGCTTCGCCTGTAACCCTTTTTCTCGTCGCTATTTCCAATATATGAATGCTATAAGCACGACATATCGAGCTCTCTGACGTTACAAAAATACCCAGCAGGTCTTATATATAGGTATGCTACGGAAAGGACCTTGTCGACACACGAAATAGCGACTTAATGAAATTTTCAGAAAGTAAATCGATGCAGCGAATATTGCTCACGCAGTGAGTTGCGCAAAAGTCTAACGGGTTTTCCATAAAGCAAGTTTTACTTGGAATAATAATGAAGAATATTTTGAGTTTCTTATAAAAATGCAAAGTGGGGAGAAGGAAGCCGATGTGGTATTTGTTAATATCGTATAACAGCTCCGCGCTTGGCCACATGAATTTTTCATGACGTCCAGCACATAATGACCCAGAGAGAACCTGGCGTGTGAAACTGACTGCGTACAAAGGCGTTACGTTTTTGTGAAAAATTATTCACCAGCACGATAGACTGCAGTTGGTCACGTGTGTACCGCGAGTAATTACACGATGGGGACAAAAAGAATCTGAATACCTAACTTTCCGTTTGACTGATTGTGCTCTTTCTCGTGTCGGATGCAATTCTCAAGAATGATAAATATGCTGTTTCAAAACCAAGGCATTTTTACTTAATTCACTCCATAACAATAAACCCGCCTTCCTTTTGCTCACATTTATTATAATTTTCTTTTTGTTTTGTTTCCGAAGCTGTGCTATATATGGCAACGAAAATTTTTCTTCCAGAAAGCACTCGCGTGGTATTCATTGTTGCTTGTAACCTCCTAAAGTAAATTTACTTTCCCTAAACCCATGCAAGGTGTACCTGTTTTTGCTTCCTCTACATGTGCTAAGTACATAAAGTGTAGATAAGGTATTGCATTCCACCCAAAAGTTCGATACAGAGATTTCATCGGAGATATACGTTTTAGTGTTTCCTGTATCCAAAAAATGTCTTGTCTCTGTGAACACGTTAACTCAAAAAGGAAAGTCGGTAAAATACCAAATTTGGAATTGAAGTTTAGTATCTTCAGGGATGCGACACGAAGATATTGAGAAAAATTCCCGCAATTCAAACTACTATTTACATGGAAAAGATTTCGAAAATTTTGATTTTCTCAAAAATGGCGCTAATGATTTTGATTAAAATACCATATATTAAAGATATTTATATGACAAATAAAATGTATATCTTCAATTTTGTGGGAATAGCCTCTGAAGACCTGTTTATTCTGAATGAATTTTGCAGAATTTTGCGTAACTGGTAAACCGTTAGATATAGACAAAAACGCACTACAGAAAACATGTAGATCATATTAAAACACACAATAAATTATTTGTATATATATTTATATATTTATATTTTTCTATTGTAAAGCACTTAGACAGGAAGTGTCCATTTTTCTTTTGTTCTACTCCTGGCCAAGCAAAGAAGCGATTTGCAATGACACGCGCATAACGATAGCTTTTAAAACAGTTGACTATCACTTTAGCATAGCGCATACCTTTATTTCCCTCCAACTTGTAAGGAACTAATAAGAACATTCTGCTAATGTTTATCTTGATTAGCATTGTGTAGAAAGAGAAATAATATTTTGTAAGAAGTTTGTTTGTAGAGCAGCTAGAAAAAGTCACGTGAGTGTAAAACATCAGATTATATATATATATACAGGTGTTTCAAAATGACACCAAACAAAGATGAGGACCTTGTCGGTCATAACGTACGTGATACGTGAATATAAGTTTCAGCTCTAAATTCGGCACTTACAAAAACTACCATAAAATCACCAGGCTTAGTCAGTCGTACATAACCAAATGGCACGTGCCTGGCCCACTCCAAAAGAGATGCCGGTTGGTAGCGAAAGTCCCAATCGCGTCGTATAGGCATGGTTTGTAATGGGAAACGTAGCATGTGCGTGTGGCGTATGACAACCGTTGTTCCTTCGCTGCCTAGTCCCAAATGTGTGTGCTTTTTTAACACACATAAAACTTTAAATAGAAGAGTTTGAAAGTTGCGACATCAAGTTTTGACAAGTGAATGTGTAAGTTAATCGACAGCTGTCTTCGTTTCGTGTATTTTTGAAACGCCTGTAGATTGTTTCATTTAAATAACCCATTTTAACTTCTGTGGTCATATCGGGGCTTTTTAACTTCTGGAAATATTTTACATTCGCTGTAGATTATTGCCTATTGGTTAATAATTTTACATACTTTAACACACACACCCACACACACATTCACTCTCACCAGACTTCCAGACTCTGTGGAGACATGGAATAATTCTGATTAAAAAAATAGTCCCTTCCCGGACGGGAATCAAACCTGGGACATTCTGTAGAGAAATTAGCTCACTGAAAACTCGACCACGGAATATATCAGGTATATGTTGCTTCATATATAGCTACTATAATTTCTATAGTCATAACGGTGGCTTTGGTTTTAGAAACAATTTTTGATGTTTTCTCGCTGAACTCTAGAGATTATTAGCATTAGTTTTTTACATTTGCTAGCACGTATGTACAATGTACATAGTAGGAAGGCATTGTATTCCACCAGAAATGTCGCTGTAGATATTTTACCGGATATACAGGAATAAAAAGGGGTTTAAAAAATCTAGGTGTTAACATTCACATGACATCTTTACATTTCTGTAACAAATTATTGTTAAAATGAAAAATAAGCGCTTAAAAGAAGTGGATAGTTATAAAATTTATGATAATTGGGATAAACATTAGAAGAAATTGCCTAAACTACTTGCTTCCTTGTAATAGGAGGGAAATAAGGGAATATACTAGATTAAAACGATAGTGACATTTTGCTGACTACCATATTGTTAAAATCTGTCTCAATGCAGAGCCACACTTTCCGTGTGATAAACGTTTAAGTATTTTAAATCTGAAACAAATACCAAGGAATATCTCCGAAATGATTAATTCCACACAAAAAACGTGTACAACATAAATTGAGCTTTAAGGTAATCTACATTTTCTGTGTAGTAAGTTTTGTCAATCTCTACAGTTCACCAGTTAAGCAAAATTCCGCAAAATTCACCCAGAATAAAAATATCTTCAGAGGCTATTCCCAGAAAATTCAAGATAAATTGCATTTAATTTGTCATGTGAACATCTTATATATCTTATATATGATACAGAAATCAAAATTGTTAATGCTATGCATCATAAAATGAAAACTTTCGAAAAATGTTTCATGTAAATGGTAGATGGACTGGTGGGGATTTTCTTAAACAGCTTCGTGTTGCATCCTTGGAAGATACTAAACTTAAATACCGTTTTTAACTAAGCCACCACACTACACACATTCACACAGTGACATTTCCTAAAAAGTCTTTTTTGTTTTTGGATTCAGGGAGTCTCAAAACATATATTTTCGGTGAAATCTCGATATCGAATTTTTGGGTGCAATACAATACCGTATCTATACACTGTGTACATAGTACGAGTAGGGAAAGTAAAAAAAGTAAATAAAGAATTCTCATTTGAGAATTTAAGTATTGAAAATTATAAAAGTAATGACAAGGAATATCTCAAAAATTGCTTCCTCTACAAAAAATGCATATGACATAGATCAGGTGAATTTTAACTAATCTACATTTTTGGTGCACCTAGTAACATTTTGTCGATCCATTCAAAAGTTTTTTTGTTTTATTTACTTCGTTTGATTACCGTTTTTTCCTGTTTTTCCTGTTTTTTCTCAATAAACACACATATACACATTTTACAAACATATAACAACCAAAGTGGGACTCGGATCTACGGTCCCCTGCGCCACGAAGCACCAAAGTGTGGCATTTTAGTGAGTGCGGTAAAGTTCGTACTTTATTGCAAAATACGCTTCCAAAACTCTGTCTAGAAATCTATAAGAGTTACCTGACGACTCGAAAATGAAGAAAATATTGCTCCAATTTGTGAGGGGAATATTGAATAAAGATACAAAATCTGATATTTTCCATTCACATAACTTTCTCTTCATCTCTATAACAAATTATTGTTAGACATTCTTCTATCTACTTCATGTTAATCTATATAAACACTAGCAGAAATGCTTTCTTGGAAGTAGAAGGGTAATAACGAAATACACTACGCCAAAACGATAGTCAAATATTTTAAAAGCCGGTTTCCATGTGGAGGAAATCCATTTTCTTGTGTTGCCAGAAGTTGACAAATTTCCACGTGTGAAAAGTTTTAAGTATGTTAAAACTGAAACCAATAATGGTAGCTCCACGAAAAATTGTATATGAAAAATTGTGTGTTTCAACGAGATCTACATATTTTGTGCAGTAAGTCTTTGTCTATCTCTTATGGTTAACTACTTATGCAAAATTCAGCAAAATTCATACATAATAAAGAGCTCTTCAGAGACTATTTCCAGAAAATTCAAGATAAATATTTTATTCATCGTGTAAATATTTTTAATATAGGATACCTTAATCAAAATCGTTTGAGCCATTTTTGAGAAAATCAACATTTTCGAAAATGTTTCCATGTAAAGGGTAGTTTTGATTCGGAGGATTTTCATTAAAACCTCTGTGTCGCATTCTTGGAAGATACTAAACTTATATACCTAGTTTGGTATTTTACCGACTTTTCATTTTTGATTTATCGTGTTCACTAACACACGGACACACACACGGACACACACACGGACACACACACGGACCTTTGTTCTAAACATGCTTTTGTTTGGATATCGGGGATCCTAAAAGGCATATTTCCGGTGAAATTTCGGTATTGAATTTTTGAGTGGAATGCAATACCTTCTCTATACTGAGAGATGTGCATGTATATAGTATGTGCGCAGAAAGTAAAAAGACCTATTGTTTCAATAAATAAAAGTTTAGCCAATAACAAAAAGTATTACATTTATATTACTTATTTTAATACTATTTTAGGCGGATTATGTGATATTGAACTGTGTTTGTGTGTTATTGCTCATTTACCTCAGGTAAAAATTTAATAGTTTATAAAATGGTTAGAGAAACTTAAATTAATGCAAAACATATGACTTATAGGCGAGGATGAAACAAAAAGTACACTGGAAAGGATAAACCGGTAACTAGAGGGAGAGAATGGTTTATCCGTGTGATGCATGTCATTCGGTGTCAAATCTAGGAAACAGTCCACTGGTCCATTGATGTTGTTCATATCCCGAAAGTGGCAAACACATGAGAGGTCCTATTTTACACTTGGATGACTTCCATATATACTATACCGAAAGATAAGGGTAAGAATTACATTCATTTGGAAACACACTGCCGTAGCAAACAGTGTCATTTTGAACTGAAAATAAAAATATGGAACAAAATGTTCTTACAAAATCTTATATTTCTATTTACTTCATGTTAATCAAGATAGACATTAGCAGAAAGTTCTTATTATTATGTAGTTATTTGTAAGTAGATGAGACTTAAGGGAATACACCAGACTAAAGCGATATCAAATCTTTTAAAAGCCGATTGCTATGTGATTGCAATTTGGTATTAGTACCCGCCAATAGTTATGTATACACTAATCTGATTTATAATTTGAGACTAAACCCACGATATGGTTAAATCAAAATATTAAGGTGTCTTAACAAAAACCAAAATTGAGAGCACTAGTATTTCATTAAGAATAAAAAAATGGCTGTGCTATTTTTTCATAGAACACAGGTAGAGAAGGTACTGTATTCCAATCAAGAACTCCATATAGAGATTTCATTAGAAATACACGTTTTAGGACTCCCAAATAAAAAAAAATTAAAAAAAGTTGTCTGGGCATGTGTGTGTTTGTGTGTGTTTTTTGTGCTCCCGTGTGTCTGTGAATGACACAAATAAAAAAAATGAAAATTCCTTTAATATTCAACATCTTTCAAGGACACGATAACAAAAGGTTTAAGAAGATCCTTTCCAACTTATTCTATACACACTTTATTTTTCGACAGTTTTTATTTTATTAAAAATATCTCTAAAGATCCTAATTAAAATAATATATTTAAGGTATATGACTAAACTTTTATAAGAATAAAGTTTCAGAATAGGTAGAGAAATTCATATGAATGGAACACATCAGATTTTTACACCTGTTAGTTTGATTTCTCTGTATTGTATATTCAGTGATTTTTTTCAGACTATCTAGAAGTATATGGGTAGCAAACTCCATTTATAATTAATGTAAACATGAATGAGCATGCAAGTAGAAGTGGTTATATACCTCTACAAGTGAGACAGCGGATAAAGATTATCATTAAGAAATGTTTAATCTCTGTTAAATATTTATATCAAAAAGTCATCTTACGAATAATTATAGTATATACCACAAACAGTGAAAATAACAAAACATAGCTTTAGACATTAATTTACTAATTACACAATAACTGTTCTGAACGTTGTAAAATCTATAAATATACATATCAGACATGAGTTACGTGCATCATTTTAATCTTGATCTTATGAGATAAATGTTTACAACCATGTTAATGTACACCTCTCAGTAAGTTGATAATACGGTGGAACAGCATTTATACCACTTAACTCCAACAATTTTCCAATATGAACTCAGCAGAAAGGTAGAACATAAGAAAATTTAGAAAATAAGTGAAGAGAACTAAACAATAAGATGGCTAGAATAAAACTGGTATTGGCACGCTTAGTATAAGAGAGATTTAATAGTTATATTATTATCAATCTGCAACAAGAAAACTATTATTTAAAAAATATTCAGCATGCATGTCCTCACAATTGTCAACAGATGCCAAATCTTAGGGTTCGATGATTGGTGCAAATATTAAAAGATGCAAAGTAATGGTGAATCAATGTTCATAAACTTAGTTTGTCAGAGTCAGTTTTGAACACCATTAAACTCCATTCAAATGTATCGAACATAAAATGTGTATTTAGGTATGCTTCGCAAATTTTAAATGTCATTTTCCTCAGTTGACAATTTTCTCTATAAAAGGAACATTTTCTTTAAAAGTTTTATATATTAATAAAACTTTACACATTTCTTTCTTATTAATTTATGAAGAATTTCCTGCAGAAGGTTTTGTCTTAACAGTTCTAATAGAGATTTTGACTTGGACACCAGAGTTTTTATTATTGTGTTTAACGCCCGCTTTTACTACTTGTGGCATCGCAGATGCCACATGAATAAACATGGAGCACTGGTGAAATGCAATGGCGGAGGAAACCGGAGCATCCAGAGTAAACCCGCCCCACAACAAATCTCACATGCGGTCTCTTGGGATTGAACCCGGGCCGTCTAGGATACAGGAGTGTTGTTTCTTCGCCATTGATGTGCTAAAACGAATAGTTTTAAATAAACAAATATATACTGTAATACAATTTTCTCTGTAGGGATTTGTTACCTATGAGACAAAGAACTGTGCGCAAAATATCAATTTCACATCTTTAATATGCATGAAGAAATCGTTCCATATGTCCTGATCTGTCAGGTTAGGTTATGTTGATCATTATATAATTTTTTTTTAAAGTATGGATGTTTAACGGCCCTAGCAATTGCAAAATACTATACTTAGTAACCCGCCAAATGTCAAATCAATACCTAATTTAGTTAAAATATATTCATTACTGCTGTGCGTTTTGAGCCACGTGTGTTCTTAAAAATAAGGTTATATTTTTAAAATGCATTTGAATATACATAAAATTAAATTAGAGTAAGATGAATAGTTGGTTTTTTATGTTAAAATATTCCTTATTTGTCGTATTAAATACTTTTAGAGTCGTATGCACTAAAATGTATAGCAAGACTATTTAGGAGTTTCATAGGGCTGGTGTCCTCTTTCAAGTTAATTCGATCTGTGAAATTTCACCCAAAATTGTAAAAAAAAACTAAGACTTTAATTCTTTGCGTTGTAGAAAGGTATGAATTGTAAATTAATTGACGCACTTTAACTGCCAATTAACAGGAGTTATAGATGTATAGATGCCTGGACATTAATAGGCACTCCCAAATTTATACTTTATTTTCTCCCAAATGTTTTCAACTCTTTTCTGTCAAAATGTTTTACACGATGCAATATTTCACTAATTTGTTTCAAATGTTTTACAACACCTTTAAAAAACGCGCTAAAGAAAATGTTGTAGAATTTTTCGAAATAATGCTCCATTTTTTCAGAAATAAATTATTAAATTTTGTAAAATTAAGAACTTTGGAGAGTTCAAAAAGTATTAGTAATAAATAGAGCTTCTATAAAAAATATGTATATATGTACCTTAATTATATATTTATGAAAGGTACATTTTTAAACTCACTGGCTGTAAAACTGTTTTTATGTGAGGATTTTTAAAAATACCTACATCATCTAGCTTATTAACTTCCTTAGCTCACTTGTACAACTTACATAGTAAATAAAGAATTCCACCCAAAACTTCGATACCGAGATTTCAATGGAAATGTATGTTTTGAGATACCCTGAACACAAAAAGAAGCATTTTTAGAAAAAAGGTTGCTGTGTGCGACTGTAGTCAACATAACTAAAAAATATAAAGTTCGTTAAATACCTAACTTGATATTTAAGTACTTCCCAAGGATGCCACCCGATGATTTTCAAGAACATTTTTATTTTCTCAAAAAATGGCTCTAAGGATTTTATAAATCACCGTATGTTACGACAAATAAAATGTATATCTCGAACTTTATAGGAGTAGCCTCTGAAGATCTCTACATCCCGGATGACATTCTTATAACTTTTGAATAACCGGCAAACTGAAAGAGGGAGACAAAAACCTACTACACAAAAATTTAGATCTACCTAAAACACCAATTGATGTCATATACATATTTTTTGGAAGAGTTAACCTTTCGGGTAGTCCGTGTTCGGGTTTTAATTTTAAACTATTTCAACTTTTGTCAGATGAAAACAATATTTATGTCTCTGTATTGTTTGACTCTAAGCAAGGAAAGTGAATGATATTTCATTGTTTCACATAGCGATCGGATTTTAAAAGATTTGACTATCGCTTTGGTCTAATGCATTTAAGTTCCTTCTACTTCCAAAAATCAGGTAAAAAGACAAATTCCTCTAATGTTTATTTCGATTAGCATGATATAGATAAAAGCATAATCTTATGTATGAAAATTTTGTTTGCGGAGCAGCTATAGTAAGTCAAGTGAATGGAACGCTTCAGATTTTTTTAATTAGAGCAATTCATTTGGATAAAAAACAATATTATTTAAATATGCATGCAACTTGAATTTTGATACATGCTAAAAATATCACCATTACTGTGTATATAATAAGTGGTATAAATTTCAATAAGGTAACTTGTATACTGTGGATTTTACAAATTTCACAGAAACATCACAATAAGGACTGTGGTATAGTGGATAGTGAACTGACATCTCAACCGGAAGCCCCGGGTTCGATTCCCGGCAGTGGCGGGGAATGTTTCTTTAACCGGAATTATTCCCTATCCTCCACAGAGTCCGGAAGTATGAATGTGAGAGTAAATATGCGTGTGTATAGTAATATAAAGTTTATTAACCTAATGTTCTGAACCTACAGTTTCACAAGTAAAAGCCCTCGACATGACCACTGAAGTTAAAGGGGGCTATACAAATGAAACAATGAAAACACCAATAATCAAAAAAATAAACATTGCATAAAAAAGCAAATCTGAGGGTTACATTTACATGACTTTCTCTACAATTCTGTAACAAATTATTGTTAATTATTGTTATCTGTTTCATTTACTTGGACATAAACTATAGAAGAAACCGTCTTATTACTTAGTTCCTTATTAAGTAGAAGGGAAATAAGGGAGTACAATAGTCTAAACTGATAGTCAAATGTTTTAAAATGTAGTTGCTAGTGGATAGAAATCCGCTTCGTTGCGAGACCAGGAATTGATATGTTCCCATATGAGAAAAGTTTTAAGTATTTTAAAACTGAAACCAATAGAAAAGAATACCTCCAAAACGGTCAAGGCCAGGGATATATATATGGCATAAATTGTTTGTTTTAATGAGATAAAATGTTTTGTATAATATGTTTTTTCTATCTCTTACGGTTTACTAGTTTTGCAAAATTAAAAAAGAATTCATCCAAAATAAAGAGATCTTCAGAGGATCTTCCCAGAACATTCCAGATATACATTTTCTTTGTCTTGTAAATATCTCAAGTATAAGAGATTTTAATCAAAATCGCGGAGCCGTTTTTGAGAAAATAAAAATTTGGGAATTTTGTCCATGTAAAGGGGCTGGAGGATTTTCTTGAAAATCTTCATGTCCATCCTTGGAAGATACTAAATTTAAATATCAAGTTTGGTATTTAACTGACTTTTCGTTGTTGAACTATGCTCCCCACAGATACACACACATACTCAGACACACACCAGAACATTTTTCTAAAAATGTTTTATTTTGATTCTCTGGGTCTCAAAATGTGTATTTCCGGTGAAATATCGGTATCGAACTTTTGGGTGCGATACAATACCTTCTCTATACATTATGTACATAGAAGAAGTATAAGTAACAATATCTAATAGTAAAACTAAGGATTTAAATACTGTCCTAACTTGAATGCATTTTGCTTGTGTTGCAGAACCCCAGGTGGGAGTATGCTCGGGGACGTCAACATATCCGCCATCTTGGATTCCTTCAGCGTGAGTTACGACAAAAGAGTAAGACCGAATTACGGAGGTAAGTAATGGTTCTGTTTTGCACTCAAGTCTGAAGCAAAAAGAAAAACAAAAGAACTATAATAGGATAAAATGGAACAGAGACCAAAATGAACGCTTCAAGTGGATAACAGCTTCTGTTGTTTTTCTCAGCAGATAACTGCCTTTGTTGTTGTTTTGGTTGTTATATAAAGCAGCTATGGACTCAATATTGATTCTTTCTCTGTATCCATCTGTTATTGAGACTATTTTCAATACAACCCAGTTTGTATTTTTAAAAAGAAGTATTCGTAGTATGTCTCTTATTCTGCGTTACCGTCACAGTCCCATAATTATTTAATAGCTGGGTTAGAAACAGGTTTTTAGCTATAATATGTAACTCCTGTTGTTATTGGCTATGTAAACGCAAATTCTATGTATTTACTTGACAATTAGCTCAACTATTAAAGCGCCAAATTAATGGCCAAGATTTGTTAATTTCAACCAAACGCGGTCATCTAGCTGGATTGTCGCACCGGGCGTTCATTTGTTTAATTCAGTAGGTAGAAAGTGAAGGGAAACAGAACAAAAATCGGTAAATAAGCATGGTCGAATGCGTCATCTATCATTTGAGAATAAAAGTGAGTATTACAATCATAACTTGATAAAATCTAACTTCATATATATTGTAAATTATTAATAGTCTATTTCGCTGAATTGCGCTATCAAATACAATCGTCTTTTTATCTCTTAGGACAATTCACTCTCGCTGCTTCGCTCCTGTCATGAAGTATTGACAAGATAAAAACACTCGTGGTATTACTTATGATAATTATAGACATTATGATAAAACCATATTTTTATTCCTCAAATGTTATGCAGTCATTAGTATCAGGGTATAGCTGGTAAGATTTGGTGAAGATGTCATCCTACTCACTAACCCAAAGAAGCAGTTATTTGAAACTCTTTTATAACCAGAAGTACGTAAAGTAAGTGCAATGCGAATTAACTCGTAACAAAGCTTAACCCTTCCTTACGATGGATATAACAATATAGGCTGTCGGCCAAGATGATGCATCTGTGAAATTTAAAAAATCAACAAAATGGAGAGAGAACATCTACAAATCATAACTTTCCTTATATAAGGAAGACCATAAAGTTTCAGCCTAGCTATGAATGACAATTTTAATAATATTAAAATATCAAATTTAATGTCACTACTATTGAAAAACTACCTAATATTGTTAATAATATTAAATCACAAAACATCTTATAGCCGTTATTATACACAACAATAGTAAGAATATCCCATACATATTCCTGAGTCATTTTCTCTAGAAAGTTTAAGCTTGAGCACGATAGGCGATGCATCAGGCGACTTCACTGTTACTGAAAGGAATAATACGTATTCCTGATTCATTGTCTCTAGAAAGTTGAGGCTTGAAAGGAATAATACGTTTTCTGAATCATATTCTATAGAAAGTTGAGGTTTGAACCCGATAGATGATATATCAGATGACTTCACTTTGTTGAAAGGAATAATACGTATTTCTAAATCATTGTCTCTAGAAAGTTTAGGCTTGAACCCATTAGGTGATGCATCAGGTTACATCACTGTTACTGAAAGGAATAATACGTATTCCTGACTCATTGTCTCTAGAAAGTTGAGGCTTGAACCTGACAGATGATGTCACTTTGTTGAAAGGAATAATACGTATTTCTGAATTATGTTCTACAGAAAGTTGAGGCTTGTACCCATTAGGTGGTGCATCATGCTACATCACTGTTGCTGAAAGGAATACACGTAAGCCTGATTCTTGCTCCATTGTCTCTAGAAAGTTGAGGCTTGAACCCATTAGGTGGTGCATCATGCTACATCACTGTTGCTGAAGGGAATACACGTATGCCTGATTCTTGCTCCATTGTCTCTAGAAAGTTGAGGCTTGTACCCGATGTGTGACTGGAAACTTTACCCTTGTGCACCCAGAACTTATTTGTGTCTGCTCCATACAGAATCGGGATATCCTTGCGGTAAATTAGGATTAGAACCTTGACAGATTGTCAATTTGCCATTGCAACGTGTCCGGAGATAATCATAAATGCGTTGTAAAAAGATTCATTATAATGTTTTAAAACAATTTTCTCCAACTTTGAGCAGTGGTAAATTTCAATCACTTAGACATATGTTTCATCTAATGCCACAGTAAATGTCCATCTTTTTCTTCGTCAGGTGTCTGTTATACAGTTTGAGAGACGCTCTGAAACGTGACAAGTCAACAATTTGAGAACTCTGCCTTTATGTCACTTTTCCAAGTTAAAACTCCTGTTGATTACTGTATTAATAGTTTTTAAATATGTTCCTATGTTGCCTTCAATGCCTCGTCGTGTGCCTGGGTTACTACCAGAGGCAAGGGTTTTGATATTCTTCACCATGGAGTACAGGCAGTTTCAGGTCGCGGACTTGCCTATTTCTTTCCTTTTGGAATGAATCCATATGACTTTTCCATTTTTATCAGCTCAGAACGTATTACTTACTTCGAAACAATTATATTTCGTATCTTGCGTATCTCAATAACAACGAAAAAGCTGTAATTTGCATCGGAAATGGCGATAATATACCTTCCCAAAATGGTTCGATTTGCTTCAGCATTGTTGCAGCTGGTACTTTCTAATTCTAGGCAGACAAAGCAGTGAATGATGTATTTTATCATGCAAAACTTGACTTTGGGTTGCAAACAGTAATAACACAAGCCACTTGTACATTCTTTTCCAGAAATCAAAAACTGCCTTCTGTAGTAAAGCCATTAACAGTGCAATATTTAGATTTTCACCTTATAATATGTAATTTCCTAACTATATTACTAAAATTGCTATAAAGGAGAACTATACACTCTAATTATATGAAAATGTGGAACATGTTACCCCAGTGACTAGGCGTGTACCATAATGCCACGATCAAAATAACTTCGCTCCCAAGAGACTGCTCTAATGCGCTTCTCCGTCGCAAGGTCAAAATATGAATAGTGCACGGGTCCTCATGACATTAAAAACACATTAAACGTAGGAGCTGAGCAAAGATTGATTTTCCTATGAACCTTAACGTCTTACCTGCGACTCCTCTGTATATTTCAATGTTTAACCGATAGAAAGATAGGCAATAAACTTCATATCAGTTATGCATTTGCATCCGAAATCGGCGACATCTAAAGCTTTCTTAACCTCCTTTGTTCTCTCAGAATGCCTTGATATGTTCTCAATATTTAAAGGAAGTAAAGCATATTTATATCGATGTTAAAGGAGTTCAGAAGCAAAATCTATGGTGGCAAGTTATAAGTTAATATATAAAACCTCTCCTTTCACATGATTTTTTCTACTTCATACTAATGATAAAAAATCTTATGTGTTCCATTCACATAACTTTCTATATCTATTCCACAAACATATTTTTCACAAAACATTATTCTTTTAGCTACGTCATGCTAATTTAGGTAAACATTACCAGAATTGGTCTTATTACTTTTTCTTGTAAGTAAAGAGAGTAAAGACTAAGCAACAGTCAAATCTTTTAAAAGTTTGTCGCTATGTGAATCAATTGAGGTCCGGTTGGTTTTGAATACTCCCGTTTGAGAAAAGTTAATTAGATAAGAATTGAAACCAATAACAATGAATATCTCAAAAATGGCCAACTCTACAAGAACAAGTATATGACATAAAGTATATGATCTATATTTTTGTGTGGTAAGTTTAGTAATCTCTTACGATTAACCACTATACAGTATACTACACAACTCAATTAGAATAATGAGCTCTTCTGAGGCTATTCCCAGAAAATCCAAAATATACAATTTATTTAGAGCCATTTTTTAGAAATTCAAAATTTTCAAAAAATGTCCCATTAAAGAGTAGTTGGGGTGGGGGATTTTCTTCGTGTCTCATTCTTGGAAGGTACTGAGCATACACATCAAGTTTGATATTTAACCGACGTTTTGTTTTTGAAAATGCTGTCCGCAGACATACACACAGACACTTATACATGGACCTTTTTCTAAAAATGTTTCTTTCAACTCACGTGACCTCATCTGGTGAAATCTTGGTATCGAATTTTTGGGTGGAATACAGTACCTTCTCTATCCACTATATACATTTTACATGTACATTGTACATACGGGTCGGAGAAAGTAAAAACATTAATACAGTTAGTTTTATTACTTACTTCCTTGTAAATATTAGGGAAATGTACCACACTATCTAAAGGGATGGTAATTTTTTTAAAAACTGGTCGTTATATAAAGCAATTGAACTTCGATTCCCTTTGCATGGCCAGAATAAAACAAAATTGAAACCAACAACAAAGAAAATTTGAAAATGTTTGCTCGACAAAATAAATGCCTGTGACATAAAGTGTGTGTTTTAACGAGATCTAACGATTTTTTTGTGAAGTAAGGTTTTGCCTATTTCTACCAGTTGCATAAGTCATCCACAATGAAGGAGTCTTCCCAGAAAATTCAGTTTATAGAATTCGTTTGTCATAAAAGTATCTTAAACATGCAGCATTTTAAACAAAAGCGTTAGAGCCATCTTTGAGCAAATGAAAATGTGCGAAAAATATTCCATGTAAACGCTGGTTAGGGGTGCGCGGATTTTCTTGAAAATCTTCATGTGGCATACTTGACAGTTACTGAACTTAAATATCAGGATTGGTATTTAACGAAATTTTCGTTTTTAAATTACACTGTCCACAAACACACACACAGATGCACAAGAAACTTTTTTCCAAAATTACTTTTTTTGGATTGAGGGGGTCCTAAATTGGGTGAAATTTCGGTATCGAATGTTTTATGGTATACAATATCTTCTCTGCTAACTATGCGCATTGTAAACACGTGCTAGAGAAAGTAAAAGCCTGATGTATTGTGATCACATGATTTCTCTACCTATTCTAAACAAACCCTTCTAATAAAAGGTATACTTCTCTCAATTTCATGTCATAGGAAATAAATACCAGCAGATATATCTGTCAAACGTTGATAAAGGTATGATTTGAAATAGAACCTAAGTTTCTGAACACACCTTGATTCCTGGTATATCTAATTTGTGAACAATGTAGTAATACGCAAAACTTCATTAGTGACACCTAACATATTTTTACGTTCTCTACCACCTATGTACAATACGGTAGGGAATGTGATGCATTCGATTCAAAAATTGATACCGAGATTTCAGCAGAAATACATATTTTGAAAACACTTGAATAAAAAAATAATTTTAGAAAACCCTCTTGTGTTTCTAAACAGCATAACTCAAAAAACCTCGGCTAAGAACCAAACTTGGTATTTAAGTTCAGTATCTTCCTAGGATATGACACAACCCATACATTCAAATCAAACATCAAAAATTGGTTTTTTTTCAAAAACCGATAAAATGGCTTTAAATAAAATACAATATATGTTTAAGACATTTTTATAATATATGAAATGTATATTCTTAATTTTCTTCGATTAGCCTCCTCACTCTGAATGATATTTGCATGACTCGTAAACCACAAGAATAGAGAGTAGTTTATACCTATTTCTCTATTTAAAGCAGATTATTTGTGTCAAAAATATATTTTAACTAATGATTATACTACCTTCTCACTGCCAAAATACTGCGGCGCTTATAATAATTTTCACAAAACATAATTTTTAATTACGCTGCTTATGTAAACTTAAAACCAAATTAATACAAAACCTCTTTTTAAAATAAATATTCACCGCAATAACATCTTATTCTTCTAAAGATATTTTCCAAGACATTCTTTGGTATTGGTTTCAATTTTAAAATACACACTATTCTAAAATGGGAAGTCATTTGTTTTTCTTTCTCCTAGGCAAGCAAAGACAATGACATTTCAAAGCCTATACATAAGCATAAATTCTTAAATGATTTGACTATCACTTAAATCTTGGTATTTCTTTATTCCCATTTTATCTTTAAGGAAATATATAATAAACATATTTAAAAAAAAAATTATCTATTCTAAGCTAAAGGTAACAAAATAATACAATTTTAAGAATAATTTGTTTAAACATGAAAAGAAAAAGACAGACGAATGTAAGGCATAACAATTTTAATTTCTCTACTCGTATTATATACACACAGTAGGTTCAAAAGGTATTGTATTCCTCCCCTTGTCTTGAGTCTCTTGATTCTAAAAAGGCATTTTTGGAAAAATGTCCGTGAGTGTCTATAAACACGATAATTCTAGATCGAAAAGTCGGTTAAATACCAAACTTTACAATTAAATTCGATATCTATAAATAATGCGACACTAAAATAAGACTCCAACGATCTGTTATTAAAATACCATGTGTTTCTGACATTTTCATAATAAATTAAACGCATATCTTTAATTTTATGAGAATAGTTTTGAACTTCTTTTTTCTGAATTTGTGTATAACTAACAAACCGTAAGAAATAGACAAATCTTACTGCACCAAAATATAGATTCCGTTAAGATTCACAACTTATACCATCCACAATTGTTTAATGAATTAACCGTTTCCAAGATATTTTTTGTAATTGGCTTACATTTTAAAGTACTCAAAGTGAAAATCATATTTCGTTTCATATCTATTTTGTCTCGCTCCTGGTCATGAAAGTCGCATAGCGACAGCTTTTAAAAATCTAAAGCTTTAGCTTAAGCTATTATCTTATTTCCGTTTTCTCTACAATAAATTAAGTGCTAAGACCGCTTCTGCTAATGGTTATCTTAATATGCATTATGTAGTAAAAAGATTATATCTTGTAAGTCGGTTTTTTTTTTTTTTTTGGAGAACGGATAGAGAAAATCATGGAAATCGAACACGTATTTTTTATATTCTCTCACAAAATTTGTATTTGCTACACTCAGTGAAATCTCAGTTTCTGTTTATCAGTAACTAAAGACTTTATCTCTCCAATTTGGCACCAAATTGCAAAGCAAATGTCAGAGGTTTATCTTCGCGAGATATACAAATATTTACTGACTTACAAGCAGGTTAATCGTTCGATAGCAGTTGCCAGGCCATGAATATTTGATGCTAAACTGCTCATAGGAGAATGCGTTAGTAACACTCGACTTTTTAAGCCCTGAATGAAGAATTCCTCAGAAAAATATTTCCCTGTAATATCGTTTCTCAAACAAAGACAGAAAGCAGGAAACGTATGCATGCTAACCTCTGTCAGGTCTAAAATTCCATAATACACTTACAAGCATTACTACCTTGTAATGGGTGCTAGAGTTAGGTAATAGCTTTCCTGTAGCTCCTAAGTGGAGCATAGGGCACCGTTACGATGTTTCCATGATCGAATTTGAATTTCTAGTTCGTGAGTTCACCGCTATGCGACATGATGAAGAGGGATCGGTTCGTCGCACTCAGGTGGCACTGTAGGGCGAGATCACGACTTGCGGATGGACGCGAAATGGCGGAATTTCGACCAGAAAACTTCTCCTTTCAAGGGATGAGGTTCTTTTACGTGAAAATAAACATTATCGGAACCACCGGTTTACTTTCCTATAGAACGAAGGCGTTGCTAAAGATTTTTGCGTCCGAAAAACTCCATCACACTCCCCCTGGTTTGAACCTATCATCTTGGGTTTTAGAGGGTGGTGTAACACTTAAAAAACAGGATTCCTGCAGCAATATTATAAATTTAAAATCCGCTCACATCACTTCCTCTATCTGTTCTTCAGGTAAACCTCCTACAAAATATTATTCTTCTATCCACTTCGTGCAAATCAAGATACAAAAAAGTATAGATTGCCTCATTACTTACTTATAAGAATACGGGAGCTAAGGAAATACACTAGGCTAATGCGCTAAAAGCTGTCGCTATACAATTTACATTGCAATTCGATTCTATTTGGACGCCCAGCAATTAAATAAAAAACCAAGGGTGACGACTACCTGATTGAGAAAAGTTTAAGTTGTTTAAAACTGTAACCAACAATAAAAATATCTCGGAAATGGTTACAGGACGTAGGTTGTGTGTTTTAACGAGATCTTCAAATGTTGCATATTAGGTTTTGACTATCTCTTACGGTTTACCATTTATGTAAAAACTATCCAGAATAAAAAGACTTCAAAGATTGTTCCCAGGTAATTCAAAATATTCAGTTTATCTGTCAACTATATAGTATTAATATACGCTATTTTAATCAAAATCATTAGAGGCATGTTTAAGATAGTCGAAAATTGTTGGCTAAATTTTTTGAACATCTTATACTGTTTCTCAAAAGCAAATTAAAGAAAATGGTCGCAATACTTTTGAAATAATCTCCAACTTTGATAAATACGTTTTTAAATTTTGAAAAATAAAGACTGTAAAAGTAATGTTTCTACACTAGCTAGGGCTAGTATAAAACATTTGATAAGTTCCATTCACATGACTTTTTCTAGATGCTTCACAAATAAACGTTTCTTGGAAAAGATTATTATTTTATCTAAATCTTGCTTATCGAGATAAGCACTACCATAATTGGTCTTACTTTTTGAAAAGAGAAGGTAAATAAGAGAACGCACTAAGCTAAAACGATAGCTACACTTTTTAAAAACCAGTCGCTATATGAAATAATAGAAATTCGGTTCCTGCTGCTTGCTAGGAGTAAACAAAGGAATGATGAAAATAAAGATGACTTTCTGTTTCAGAAAAGTAGTTTAAAACTGAAACCTATAACATGGAGTATCTAGGCAACGGGTAACTCTACAGCGTAAATGTGTGTCATAAACAGTGTAATTAATGATATCTACATTTTTGTATAGTAACCTTTAGTCTATGTCTTATAATTTAACAATTATACAAAGTTTATACAAAAGGCATCGAGGATGAAGAAGTCTTCAGATCTATTCCCAGAAAATTCAAGGTATATATTTTTTGTTTAGCATAAAATATATTAAGCATATCGTATTCTAATCAAAATCATTAGAGATATTTTTGAAAAAAACCCTATTTCAAAACATTTTTGAGCTATACTGTCATTTTTGAGCTATACTATCCACAGACACAGTCCCTGTCTCTCTCTTACTATCTCTCTCACATACACACACACGTACCTCTTTTCAGAAATGCTTTTTTCGGACTCGGGGTACCTCAAAGCATACATTTCCGGGAAATCTTGACATAGAATTTTTGGATGGAAGACAATAGCTTTTATAACTGGTTGGTACATTGTTTTCACATACGTGCTAAAGAAATCAAAAATAAATTATGATAGATATATCTGTAAACTCATTTGATGTGAAATTCGACTTTAACATCTGAATATTTTTAAAAAATACATCACGTGGTTCATTTTTCCAAAAAACAATGAATATAGTCAATAGAACTTATTATATAATAGCCATGCAGGTTAGAATTTACAAATTTTACAATGTATCACCTTAAAAATGCTGGCTGATGTTGGGCGAATTTATCCAACACCTTTTTCGGATATTATGAGACTTCAGATATATCTGCAGGCTTTGACGGCCGTATTCCATTGAGGTTATGGTTTCCATAACCTCAAAAGTTTGAAACCTTACAGTTCCAGTAATTAACACTAGACATTTACTTTTATTTCATCAATTATTCTGAATGGTCTGTTACTATAAGATGTGATTCAGCTTTTAGGCTGTGTAAATTTTCAATTCAACTGCACTTGAGAGATCTCTGTCTTCAAATGTCTTTGTGGTGCACATTTTCTTCATCACTAAAAAGCTTTGCAGGTTCCTCGGTTGCCCAATGCCTGGCCTATGCTTTGTAGTTCTCATCCATTGTGTCTCTGTGCTGTTTATGTTAGTGATAATGACCAATGAACCTGCACCACCTTTGAAGTTGAAGAAGATTGGTTCTCTCATAAAGGTGACGTGAAGAAGCTTTAATGTTTCATTACTTTAACTAAGTCCAGAAGCATTTCGCATTCCTCTTTAATCGCTATTAATGATTAATTTCAGGGGCTGTATAATTTTCTTTAAGACACGATGACTCTCAAACCGGGTCGCTCCCCCTTGTGCATATATAGATCAAGATTTTCAAGTTGCAAACACATATTTATATTTTAAAGAACTTTTCCATAGTCAGGGACTTACAAATGGGAAGGAAAACAATTTAAAAGTACCCTGACACAGGTGGGCTCACTGCTGTACATTATGCACAGGTACTATCTACAGCAACAATCAGCCTGCTACTGCTGTAAAATATATACTTTAATCTAAGCGTGTTATTGCTGAATAGGGATTACTGTACCAATACGCTATTTTTATTTTCTTTACACTACTATTGGCATAGCGTATAGAAAAGGTAGATATCGCATTCCATCCAAAGATTCATACCGATATTTCACCGGAAATAGATGCTTTAAGGTCGTGTTTATTTAATTTAACTCCTGGCCATGCAAAGATGAAAATGTGAATGACAAGCGTATGGTGACGGATTTTTTTTATTTTTTGAACAAACTTGTGCTTAGTGTACTCTCTTAGCTTCCTTCTACTTATAAAGAACTAAGAAATAAAACCTTTCTGATAATTCTTATCTCCCTTAGCATGCACTAGAAACAAGAATAATCTTTGTTTGTGAAGTTTGTTTGGAACAGCTAGAAAAAGTGATATGAATGGAACACAAATGTTTTTACTTATAGCTTTTTGCACAATATTTTTCTACGCTCTCTATTCTGCCCTCGTGGCATTGGATTTCAGGTGTGGTTCAAATTTCCAATTCACTCCAGTCTCAATGCAGTTAACCCAGTTTATCTCTCTCTCTCTCACTCAGTGGGAGACAGCACATTCTGTGTTTAAATGTCAGAAAAGCATTTCTCAGCTTAGCATAAAATAAGCATTTCAAAAAATGCCTCTAGTACCGGCTCCATGCCCTAATCTCAACGACCATGAGATACATGACTTTTGCCTTGCAGTATATGCAGCCATTTCTTTCTTGAGGACATCTCCTACCCCAAGCACTGCTGCGGATTAAGTATTAAGTTACATTCACAATGAAGTTGCAACGCTAATATAACGCAGCATAAGCGCAGGCGCGAGGAAAACCCATTTAAAACACAGTCACAAAAGCGTAACGCAAGAAGTTGCCAAGGGTTTATAGATTCATATTACACAAATCTTCCAGGTGCACCGCAAGTTTCAAATTGAATAATATAACCAACAAATCTGGACGGCCCAGGTTCGATCCCAAGCAACCGTATGTGATGCCACAAGTAGTAAAAGCGGGCGTTAAACGCTATAAAATAACAATATCATATAACAAATTTCACTCGATTTTATAAATAAATAGGTTTTAAAAATTACACAAGCATAACTATTGCTCTCTTCGTAAGCAATAATAATTTATTTAAAAACTTTTGATGTTAGCAATTCAAATGTGGTGCAGCATGGCTAAATGGAGGAAACACACACACACGTGTGTATTTATATATATATATTAGCAGAATAGCAGACAGTGCATAGACGACACAATGCAAAATATTCCGCTATGTACGCAACGCAACTATAAAGTTCATAGTTTCTAAATTCTTGCATTTCTTAGTGCGTTGAATGAGGCTACGTGAATGTTTAGATTGAATTACATGGGTGCAAAGTCTTGCACTTACGCAGTGTCTGTGCTTACACCTTATTCTGAATGTTGTTTTAATGCGGTTCCAATTCACAAAGTTTGGGCTCAGCCACCTCTGTGTTTTATGGTTTCTTTTGTTTGCGTATGACTTAATTTGTATCACAACTTAACACTTTTTCAACAATAAATCCACAAAAATGTAGAATTTTTTTTTAACTTAACTACTGAAATCGCACTTCATATCTTACGCATTCATATTTACTACATTTCTTAGAGATCTAATTTATTTCTCAAATGTTTTGAAAAATAATGAGAGAAATAAAATTTTCAAAATATTTTCCATGTAAACTGTAGTTTTGTGCGGCAGATTTTCAGGAAAGAATTCGTGTCGCAATCATGGAAGATACTACACTTAAACACCACATGTTGTATTTCAACTTTCGTTTTTGAGCTACTCTGAACTGGATACACACACATACCTTTATTCTAAATATGCTTTTTTTGGATTCAGGGGATCTCAAAATATAGTGAAATCTCTAGATCGAGTTCTCCACCTTCTGCGTGTATAGTACATGTACAGAAAGTAAAGAACATATTCTTCTAAATAATTATATGTTAATCCAGTTATACTTTGCATAAATGCCTTTATTAATACTTCGTAATAAACAAAGAAATATGGGGGTACATTACGCTACAGCTGTCCTAAAATTTGGTCACTATTATCATATTTATTCTTTTCTCAAACAGAGAAAATAAATTTGAGCAACAACGTCCTATTTGAATAAAGAATAAGTATTTTAAAATTGAAATCAGTAGTAAAGAATATCTCAGAAACATTTAACGCAACAAGTATATAAAGTATAATTTTTGTCTTTTACACAGGATCTATATATTTGTGTAGTAAGCTATTTGTATATCTCTGATGGATTCCAACTTATGCAAAATTCATCCGGAATGAAGATTTAAGATATACATATATTTGTTATCTAAATAGCTTTAATATATGGCATTATAATCAAAATCATAAGCATTTAATCATCAAAAATCGATAGTCACTTTTGAAAGCATCTTCCTTATAAATAGTAATTAGAATTTGTGGGGATTTTTCTGCAATCTTCGTATTGCATCCTTGAAAGCAAATGAAATTAAATACCATGTTTGATATTTCACAGACTTATTCTTTTTGAGTTATGCTGCCCACACATACGGATCTTTTTCTACAAATGTATTTTCGTATTCAGGGGTTCTCAAAATATGCATTTCCTATTACGTACATTGTACATAGGAGCTATACGAAGTAAGCACTGTTTGGAATAAATACATCAACTCGGTGTTAGATGTTACATATTTTTCTTAAATTCAAAATTTCAAAACAATCTCCTGTAAAGAAATCTGATGTATTCCATTCGCATATTATGTTCTGCTTTCTCTATATGTTCTGTAAGCAATCTATTCTTACAAATATTTATTCTTTTATCTATATAATGCCAGTCAAGATAAACATTACCAAAAGTAATTTTATTTCGTAGTTCCCTATAAGTAGAAGCAGACAGTCAAAATGTTAAAACCTGTCGGTATGCGACTGACATTGAAATTCGATTCTCTTTTCACGGTTAGGAGTAAAACAGAAGATATGAAACGGATGAGGCTGCCCGTTTGAGAAAAGTATTTTAAAATTTAACCCAATAATAGCGAATATTTCTGAAATGGTTAGCTCTACGAAAAAAACATTTTTATCACAGAAATTCTGTGCTTTAATGGGATGTACATTTTTTGCAGTAAGTTTTTGTCTCTCTCTCTATCTCTCTCTCTTACGGTTTATCAGCTATTCAAAGATCATTCAGAATGAAGAACACTCCGGGAGATACTTTCAAGAAATTCATAAATTAAATTTTATTTGGCATGTAAACGGAATTTTATTCAAAGTCTTCATAGCCATTTTTTTAGAAAATATAAAATATAAAAAAGTGCTCCATATAAAGTGAGGATTTTCCTAAAATCCTGGTGGCCCACACTTGCTGGATACTAAACTTAAACTACCAAGTTTGTTATTTAACTTTTTTGAGTTACGCTTTCCACAGACACACACACACACACTGAATTTCTTCCTAAAATGTTGTTTTATTTAGGAACGCACAAAATATGTGTTTCTGGTAAAATCTCGGTATCAACACTTTGGTTGTAATACAATACCTTCTCTACCTACAATGTACATTGATATAGGTGCTAGAGAGTGTAAAACTATATGTTAAACTGGTTACGTTACTTACAAATATAAAACAGCATGTCAACTTCTTAGAAGACTAACTTATTTAACAACAGCTTAACTATGGTGACAGAAAATTGGAGCGAAAATGAAACATAAATTAAAAACAATTAGAGCGGACGTTACTATTTACTATTTTCTCTATTTCATGTGCGCAGTATGCGTCTATACCCCTTTGACAATCCATAATTGTATTTTTTATAGTGTTTGACGCCCGCTTTTACTACTTGTGGCACCGCAGGCGATGAAACCGACGATACATGAATTATGGAACACCAGTGGAATGCGATAGCGGGAGAAACCGGAGAACCCGGAGAAAACCCGCCCCTACGCCGCTTAGACCACCACAAATCTCACATGAAGTCGCTTGGGTTTGATCCCGGGCCATCTAGGTGAGAGGCAAGTGGTCTAACCACTCGGCCACGGCGCGGCCATCCATAATTGTACCTCAACTGTGTGCGCAATATAGGGCTTCATATTGTCTCCTGTAAAAAGTAGTGCTAAGAATAGCACCCGCTGTTCTACACGAGGTGTCCAGTTTAAAAAATCGCTTAAAAAGTGAAAACGAGTTAAGAATAGTAAAACAAACTTTCGAGAAATTAATTTGAGGGAAAGTGTTCATGCTACGTCAGCAGCTAGCGTGCTGGCAATTGGTGATTTATTGGAAAACTAATATTAGGAGACTCACTCTTTTTTTACTAATATCCTGATAGTTTGAAAGTTGGCAAGTCATGGTTGATTACACCGAACAGATGGTCGTATTCCTTCATCCCGTTAAACCCACTTTGAAACAAAGTTGTGACAACAAATCTTGTCATAAAGTTGTTACTTATTGAACAATCTAGGTGATATAAGTGTTTTTACCACAATAGTCCTAACAGCGTGTGATATATGAAGTGACACATGTTATCAGCTCACCTGGGTAGTGTGGTGGTAGCGTGTCTGCCTCACATTCAAAAGGTCGTGAGTTCGAATGTCTCTTAAGGTGAGTTACCCGGATAAGCTTTTTTCGGGGTTTTCTCTTATCCTGAGAAGACGAATGTCGAGTAACTTTAAGCTCCATGGACCCCGAGGTGATTTGAGCACCATTTCATCAACTTCATTCATCGTCCAATATGACCAACCAGGTTAAAGGACGTTAAACCACAAAAAGATATATATATATCAACATTTTTGTTTCACCAGTCATTTTATAAATATATAGTTTTAGGAAATATGTACAGAAATGATTGCAAATAAAATCACATAATTAAATTTATTTTTATAACAACCTATAACTGAAATCCCATATACTGCATTAATCATACATACCTTCAGAACTTTATACTTTATTTTAAACCTTTACTAAGCGAAGCTCTTGGTGTCTTAACCCCTGCTTCGCACATAAGTCTTTCGTAGAAAAATAACGATACTTAATATTTCATATTTATTATTGAACACAAGAACACACATTTTAAAACAAATCTCAGGTATTATACTTACATGATATTCTCAAACCTCTTCGGTTATTAAAGATGCACAAACTAATCTTACGAACTTTTCTTCTGTTAACTGACGTAAGTATTTACAGAAACAGCTATATTATATATTTATCTATAGACACATAGAAAATAGCGACAGTCAAATATATATTAACCTATGTGCCTTAAAATTCCATATGGTTTCCATTCAATTGTATATCAAAGAACAACAATATTGACGCATGTTTCATCTATTGTTCAACGTTTACAAATATATAACATTATATGAAAGTCTTCCGAATAAAGAGAAGTTGACTAGCCACCTAGAAAATTCAAGATATTTATTTATGTAACTATCGTACTAGACCAGGTGGCCCATTTGATGTGTGCTGATATCCCTGGTGCGTTACAGAAGTTGCAGAACTCATCGGCACTATTTCAAGTTAAAACATGCCAGTGAAATACTGGCGAGAGTGACCTTCGCTTTGCACGTCTTGTTATCAGCAGAGACTGTAAACTGGCCGTGGTCATTGTGAGGGGAAAAGTGAAGGTCTTTTTTTATAGTGTTTAATGCCTGTTTTTACTACATATTGCACCGCAGACGTGACGCTTCATGGAATGAAGATGGGGCACTGATGGAATCGATGGAAGAAAAACCGGAAAACCCGGAGAAAATTCACTACAAATACCACATACGGTCAACCGGGATCGAGCCCGAGTCGTCTGGGTGAGAGGCAGGAAGCGAAGTTCGCTCACGCCTTGTTCTCAACTGGCGGGTTTTAATTCCAAATAACCGTGTTGAGTTCTGCAACTCTTCTAACGCACAAAGGGATATCTACACTCGCCAAATACATGGCAGTTAGACCATCTGATATGTGTTTTAATCAAAATCATTACAGCCATTTTTGAAAAAGTCATAAACTTTGAAAAAATGTAAACAGTAATTTCGGGGAAGTCATGAACTTTCTTGAAAGAAATTGTGTGGTATCTTTAGAAGTATTACACGCAAATGACAAATTTGTTATTTATCTGATTCTTCGTTTTTGTATTATGTTACTTACCCCATACACAGACAGAGAAAGAACAAATGTTTTTCTCTAAAAATGATTCTTTTTGAATTTAGTGCTTCTTAAAACATGTATTTCCGGTGAAATCTCGGCATAAAAATGTTGGTTCCAATGCAATACCTTCCTTGCCTGTATCTATGCGGAGAAGAAAATAGGTAATTAATAGATTCCAGATATAAAAGTTGACCCTGGATACGACTTTTACTATCTCTACCAAGTACTGTGTACATACATATAGGTAGAGAAGATATTGCATTCCACCCAAAATTGGATACCAAGATTTATGTTCTGAGGACCTCGAAATCCAAAATATTGTGAATGTGTTTTGAGTATGTCTGTTGAATACTTTGGTCTTTAATTTCAGCATCTTTCAAAGATGCGACACGAAAATGTTTAAAGAAATCCTACACTATACGTTTAAGTTTTTTTTTTGAACATTTTGATTTTCTCAAAAATTGCTAAAAATTGTAATTAAAATACTATGTGGTTAAATATATTTTCATCTTAAATAGAATGTTCAGCTTAAATTTCTAGGAATAGCCTCTAAAGCGCTCATCATTCTGAATGATTTTTGATTAACTGGAAACCGTAAGAAATAGACAAAACACTATACAAAAAACCTGATGTGTTCCATTCAAATGACTTTCTCTACTTCTGTGTAACAAATTATTGTTAATAAGCTTATTCTTATATTTACTTCATGCTAATTGAGAAAAAATTAGCATAAGTAGTCTTATTACTTGCTTCCTTGTAAGTAGAAGCGATATATGGGAGTATCATAGATTAAAGTGAAGTCATAAGCTGGTTACTAGGTGACTGAAGTTCCTTTGTTTGTTTGGACACGTGTTGACAAATCCCTGTATGGAAAAGAACAAGTTTTTTTTAAACCTGAAACCAAAAACATGGAATTTCTCAAAAATGGTCAACTCCTAGAAAAAAAAATTATATAGCATAAATTATGAGTTTTAATGTGCTCTACATTTTTTGTGTGGTAAGTTTTTACTGTTTCTTACGGTTTAGCAGTTATACAAACTTTCGTAAAATGCATGCAAAAAAGTAGCCTCCAGAGGCTATTCCCAGAAAATTCAAAATATACATATTATTTGTCAGGTACATATCTTTAATATACGATATTTTAGTAAAAATCGTTAGAGCCATTTTTCAGAAAATCAAAATGTTTGAAAAAAATTCTACGTAAAGGGTAGTTGGGAGTGGGTGGATTTTCTTGAAAATCTTCGTGTCGCATCCTTGGAAGATAACAAACTTAAATACTAAGTTTGGTATTTAACGGTGTTTTCGTTTTTGAGCTATGCTGTCCACAGACACACACACACACACGCAAACACGGACCTTTTTCCAAAAATGCTTTTTTTGTATTCAGGGGGACACAAAACATGTATTTCCGGTAGCATTTCGGTATCGAATTTTTTGGTGCATTACAATACTTCTCTATACACTATGTACATAGTTGGTGTATAGAAATTAAAAATGTAGATTTCGTTAAACACATAATTTATATCATATACACTTTTGTAGATTTAGCCAATTCCGAAATATTCCTTATTGTTGTTTTCTAAGTTTTAACTGTTACATTTCTCAAAAGCCAGGCCGTTATTCATCCTGGTCATACAACGAAAATGGAATTCCAATTCCATCACGTGGAGAGAGCTTTTAAAGATTTGAGTATTGCTTAAGCCTACTCTATTCCTTTATTTTGCTTCTGCTTATAAGAAACTAAGTACTTAAACCATTTGTGTTAAAGTTTGATTAGCATGAAGTAGATAGTAGATTAAGTGTTTGCAGTACAGTTTGTTGCAGAATATGTAAAGTTATGTGAATGGAATGACTCAGATTTTTAACGTACATGACGAAATAATTTCACCTCCCAGGTCTTTACAAACTTATGTGAAATAATCTAGAGGGTTTTATAGCGAATTATTTCATTAACAGCATAATTGCAAGTTCCTAAATTCTCTAATATGCACGCGAAAGCGTGTACAGCAATGGTGGAACATTCAAATTCTTATCTCCTCCCCCTCCAAGTTTTCTCAAGTTCTGGATATGTTACATAGACGTTTAGTGCTGAGAGAAACCTCAGTAAAGAAATTACTTATATAATCATATTAATTTAAATTGTTTAAATCTTAATTAATCTTACTCTCTCTGGTTACATAGTTATTTAATTACAATTACTTACTTTTCATACACTAAACTGCGCCATATTTGACGTGTAAGATATCCTTCCGTGCGTTAAAACATTTGCAGAACTCAACAGGGTTATTTCAAGTTAAAACCAGTAAGTTGGGAATAGGCTAAGCCTGTTATGTGAATTACGCAGTAAATGAACCACACCAATGCTATAAATCATAAACAATTTTAAAGATAATACCAAATATATAAGCATTATTAAAATAATACCAGTTATTTGAATCATATAAAATTTAGTGTTCACTATCACTGTGTTAGCAATACGTTAATAGTTATAAAATGCTGAGAAAGCTTAATTTTAACAGATTTTACAAAAATAAACTATAAGCTATTTTTATACTGTAGTAGTATGGTAATCCATTCAAAAATGATTTTAATACTTCTAGTCTGTTACAGCTGGCATAACCAGTAGTTTTTGCAAAATACTGGCAATATGGTACTTCATAAAGTTTGGAAATTACACTATTGTTGTTTTCTACTACAGTTTTCTTTGCATCGTATCAAGTCCAACGATTTGTTTCAAACAAACAGGTATAGCTCCTTAAATATCGGCATTGCGGCAACTTCTTTTACATCCTGTCATATGTAAGGCCTAACTCAAAGGCGTGTTTCCAGTCATAACGTAGTGAGGTGGAATATGTATCAGGATTAATAATAACAATACAAAGCACATTCATAACAACAGCGTTCTCTATTCTTAGAAGAGATTGATATAATATATAAATAAATCAACGTG
This sequence comes from Hymenopus coronatus, assembly GCA_030762935.1. NCBI lineage: Eukaryota > Metazoa > Arthropoda > Insecta > Mantodea > Hymenopodidae > Hymenopus > Hymenopus coronatus. Next base: position 82,061,988 of record CM060898.1, on the reverse strand, counting down.
TTTCCAGTCATACCGTAGTGAGGTGGAATGTGTATCAGGATTAATAATAACAATACAAAGCACATTCATAACAAAAGCGTTCTCTATTCGTAGAAGAGATTGATATAATATATAAATAAATCAACGTATATTTAAGAGCCTGCAGAAATCTACAAATATAAACTTTAATTAAACTGTTACATTTTTATGATGTATTAAATAAAATCTATCATAGACGAAAAAATACTTTTCTTTGCCTTAGCTGCAATGTACAGTGCATGTTATAAATAGAGAAGCTATTATGGTACACCAAAAAATGTAATACGAAGGTTTCAACGGAAAGACGTGTTTTGAGGACATCCGAATAATTTTATGAAAAAGTTCGTGCGTGTGTGTGTTTGTGAACGGCATAGTTCATAACAAACGCTCGGTTAAATAACAAGCTTGATATTAAATTCCATATATTTTAAAAATACGAGACCAAGATCTGTAAGAACATTTTTTCACTCCAAAATACCCTTTTCAAAGAAGATTTTTTGTTAATTTTGTCAAAAATGTCTAAAAAGTTTGATTAAAATACCATAGGTATACTAAAGATATTTACAACAGAATTAAAACGTACATTTTGATTTTTCTGGAAAAACCCTCTAAAACTCTCTTATTCCAAATAACTGATAAATATAACATATATACAAAATATTGCTGCTAAAAGTGCAGACATGGGTAATATCACAATTTTATGAAATAAATATTTCAGGGAATTAATAGTTTTTAATGTTTTCCTTGGTTTGTTTTAAATTTTGCAATACTTATACATTTGTTCTTTTTGTTGTTTTTATTGTTATGTTGGTTATGTAAATAGAACGGAATTTCGGGACCGCATAAAGTGACTATCACTTTAGCCTAGTGAATTCCCTTATTCTCAATAAAGGTATAATAAAATAAGTAATTATGCCATTTATGCTATTTTGATGAGTATAAAGTAGACAGAAGAAGATTTGTAAGAATAGTTGCTAACACAGACAAGAGATACACAAAATAATCCCATTTGTTAATAGTTATGCAGACACAAATATCATATACGATTACTCTTAGGGTGGGATACTATTGATATAGTATATGAGCTTAAAATAGGGCTCGTATGTTTATAAAATGCCATCTTTTGTTAAGACATCGCAAAAATCCTGGATGGGATATAAATACTTTTCGCATCAACAGAGAGAAAAATAACTTACTTCTATTTTGAATTTTTTACATTTTATCATATTGGCCCTATTTTAGGAAATTTTCGTTCTTCTGTTGCATTTTTTATTCTTTATCCTTCATAATAAACTTTTAAAACATTACTAAAAAAACAATCTTTCAATAAGTCCTTAATTATAAAGCGACGTAATTTAAGTGAGGATTAAGTTACCTCTAGCTCCATCATTATGACTTTGATCCATTTACATTAATTATTCCGATAATTTCGATAGTCAAATCAGCGACCTGATATTTCTAAATAGATAAATTGCTTTAGTAATAGCGGTTTGCCAGGAACTATTGGTAGATTCCGACTGGAAATGTTTATCATGAAGTAGTTTAACAACACCGATAACATAGCTAGAAAAAACCGACGATGTATTCACAGAGGTTTCGAGAAGACACAAAGGCCTGACCGGCATTTCGAATACTGTGCAAGAAAAATTTGTCAAGATAGATCAAGCAGAAAATTAAAAATATTGTGCAAAGGTTTAGTTATCGCGTTGCCGTGAATATTTCGACTTTGATGCGCTTCTAGAAGATCTTTGCTAGGAGAGATTGCCGATTTCACTATGCATCTATATCAATTGAAGAGGAACAAACTGTTCAATTAACCCAATATAATCGACTATCGCCATGAATTTCTATGGTTCTTTACTGCACTGCTGAATAATATATATGAACAGTTTTCAATAAGATTATGAAGACCGCAAGCCTGCTAGAGGATGACAATGAACATTGTCGAAACACCAAAACCAAAATTAGTAGATCAAGTGCAAGTAATGGACGTCCCAGGTTGTAGAATTTTCAATAAGTCATTTTACTTAGATTTTCATAGATTTAACGTCGTTTTAGAGGTAATTTTTAGTACATTTGGGACATCTCCCTCTTCTGTCTTATGGACTTAATCCATTACGCCTGTATTCAATGAAGAGAACTCATGGATCCATTTGGCTATCGGAATGTATTTTTATTCCTTTCTTATAGTAGATCTATCAACACCTTCAAATACTTCATCATGATGAAACTTTGGTTTTCTTTTAGGATATAAAATAATAAATAAAATCAAATAAATTCTAATCTTAATAAAGTTATTAATAAATATTTACAGTTGGAAGAACAGTTCAAACATTTATAATGTGACTAGGAGATACTTTTATAATGTCTAATACTCACTTTTGTTACTTATAACACCGCAGGTAATGACACTTATGTGTCATTATGACACATCAAGAGAAAATTGTCATCATAGATTACTCATACAATAATGTGCCGATGCTTTGATATTACTTCTGATCATTACCAGTTGCCCAATTCGCTCGTGCTTGGCGTGTGCAGATATTCCTTCGTGCAAAAGGTTGCAAAACTCAACGGGGCTGTTTAAAATTAACACCGGCCATTGAATAACTAGAAAGAGATAATTTTGTTCAACCCCTCTGAGTGTGTGTAACCCATCTCCGCAATAAGCAACTGGCAAAATAAAGGTTCCAGAACCAATTCTCTACTTAACAAATATTTTAACGTACGAAGGAATATCTGCACACACCAAATACGGGGCAGTTGGACCACTTGCTATTTTCTGTTATCTAAATTGAGACTTTAGATTATATTTTCATAATTTCATACTCATTATATGTCTTTTTAAAAGATAAACAATTACTTCCGAGCCCTAGAAATAAGAATGTTAAACAGTCGGTAGGTTATTTTATCAACTCTGAATGAATCAACCTCCCTATTAACTGCCCTACGAATTTCAAAGAAGGTCACGAAAAATAAAATCATTCACTCTCTTTAGATAGTATGACCCTGAAAAGTAGAATCTCGAGCAGTTTAAGACTAACTGCAGTTGAAGGTGTTAGATGTACGGTCAAAAAGTTACTTGCACAAAGAACGCACATATCCAGTATACAACGCATATTTAAGCACTTTTAGAAAACTACAAAGAGGAAGTGAGTATAGAATAAATACCTAATTAAATAATTTTAACTTATAACACTATCATTAATTTTTATGAAATTATATTTTTATGAATTATCTAATTAAATTTTGCGTAGACAAGAAAAAAACTAAAGATTTCTTTTACCTTCTCTGTCACGTACAACGCACCTTGTAGGTACAGAAATGCAGTACACTCAAAAATGTAATACAGACATTTCGGCGGAAACATATATTCTGAGGATATCTGAATAAAAATCATATGTTCCATTCTCATGACTTTCTCTATATCTCTGTAACAAATTGTTGTTCAAAAGCATATTCTTCTATCTACTTATGCTAAACGAGATAAAAATTAACAAAAATTGTATTTATTACTTGCTTCTTTGTAATTAGATGGGAAATAAGGAAGAACATTAGGCTAAAGCAATAGTTGGATCTTTTAAACCCTGGTGGCCATGAAGTTGAAACTCGTTTCTTTGTTGAAAAATTCCAGTTTTAAGTATTTTAAAACCGAAACCAAACACAAGGAATATCCAGGAAATGCTCAAGTATGTGCAGAGAAAGTAAAACTGATGTTTCTTTCTCTAGCCCGCATGTACTAATGGATAGAGAAGGTATTGTATTCCACCCAAAAATTCGATCTTGAAATTCCACTAGAAGGATATTTTTTGGTGCCTCCAGTCCGAAAAAAGCATTTTTAGAAAAAGTTGGTGAGTGTGTGTGTGTGGACAGCATAGCACAAAAACGAAAAGACCTTTAAATACCAAACTTGGTATTTAGGTTTTGTGTCTTCCAAGGATGCGTGGAAGGATTCCAAAAAAAAAAAAATCCCCCCACCGCTAACTATCCTTCACATGGAAAACGTTTCAAAAGATTTGAGTTTCTCATAAATGGCTCTAACGAAAATTCTGTATATTAAAGATATCTACATCCCCAAAAAATGTATATCTTGAATTTTCTGGGAGTAACCTCTGTAGACTTTTTATACTGGATGAATTTTTCCGAATTTTGCTAAACTACTAAACCATAAGACGTAAACAAAAATTTACTTATCAAAAAATGTAGATCCCGTCAAAACAACAACTGATGTTTTTCACGTTTTTATTGTGGAGGTAACCGTTTTCCAAGACATGCCTTGTTATTTATTTCAATTGTAAAGTATTTATACTTTTCTCAGACAGGAAGTGTCCGATTTTCTTTTGTTCTACTCCAGGTCAAGTAAAGAAGCGATCTGCAATGGTAATCGCCTAACATTTAAAACATTTGACTATGACTTTAGCTTAGTGTCTTCCCTTAGTTCCATTCTACTTATAAGGAACTACGTAAAAGATAATTCTGCTAATGCTTATCTCGATTATCTCGATTGTGTAGAAAGAAGAATAATGTCGCCCTCCGTGGCGTAATGGTTACCATGCTTATTTCATATACCCAAGGTCGCAGGTTGAAACCCGGCGGAGGACGATGAATTTTTTCGAGTGTAAAAATCCTTAGCATGGCTTCCTTCGGAAGGAAAGTAAAGCCGTTGGTTCCGTGTGTAGATTTACGGCACGTAAAAGATCCTCAAGCCGGATAGACAGGCCTCTGAGCGAAATTAAGCGGTTTTTCACGCCTAATCTAGAATGGGCCGCTGAGAACCACGGTAGTTAAAAAGCATCTATAAATAACACGCCATTTACATTTTTTTAAAGGAGAATAATCTTTTGTAAGAAGTTTGCTTGAAATTCATATGTGTGTAAGACATCAGTTCTTTTTATATAGAGGACCCTAAAACATTATTTACAATGAATTCTCGGTATCGAATTTTGGGTGGAGTGCAATACCGTGTAGAGAAAGTAATAAAGGTCATCTCCTGGGTAAGGTGGCCCTGAAGAGTGTATCTCGAGCAGCCAAAGACTAACTGCTGCTGAAGGTGGTAGGTGTAGGGTCTAAAAGTAACTGGGGGAGTGAACACGTGCGCAAAGAACGCATAAATCCAGTAGAGACGTTATCAAGCCAGTATCATGAAAACATGTTTTGTTGAAGGGTGGAGCTGGCGGCCGTCGCCTCCTACACAGCTCGCTACTGTATCGATCAAGTCACAGAGCCCGGGCTCGCACATGCGCACTGCACACATGCTGTTTCAAAGAGGCCACGAGGGTCATTCACTCTCTCTCACTCTCTTTTCGTTGATATTATACGCCGACGTTCACTAGGGTCAAGTTGGCGGTGCAAGTGAAAAACTTGAATTTCCAGCTCCGAGAGGTCTACAAGTTCATTACAAACTCAGAGAGACGTCGAGCTACTTCCGAATTCATAACTGTTTTAATTTCGACGCAATCGATATCTGAAAAGCCTGAAGTTTTATCCAATAGTTATTCATTCTAAGGCAACTGGCACCAATATACTCTCCTGAAAGCTCAACAAAGCCAAGCTAAAGTATTCTGAATGTGTCCAAAAATGTGACACTTCATAAATATATATTTTAGACAGCTGGCATCAAAAATAACCTTTTAACGCGAACTCTTTTACAAGAAATTGAAAATTATAATACAAAACAGGAAAATCCAACGTACTAGTCTCCTTGAATACGTTTAATTTCTTTTTTCAAATCTAGATGATACATCTGCAAATTTGAACAATGCATAGTAAGTAAAATATTTTATACCAGTTGTTATACACTATAATAGAGATATTTTTGTCATTTAACAAAATTCTATCCTGCGTGGTTATTTTAATATTTATTACTGCTCAAATTCATAGGAAGGTAAAGCATTTTTCAAAGTATTAACATAAAAAACACACAGTTTTACAGTAAGCAAGTTTGCAGACAAAGCCGTATATTTTATTTTCTTATACTAGTCCCAGTTAGTGCAGAAAAATTATTACTTTTCATGCTCTACAAAACTCTTTAGTATAAAATTTTTAATAATTTATTTATGTATTCCATTCACATGTGTTTCTGTACATCTATGTAACAAATTCTTTTTAAAATAGTTATTCTTCTGTTTATTTCATAATCGAGATAAACATTAGCAGACAGGATCATGAGAAAAATGTATATAACATAAATTGTGTGTTTTAGCGAGTTCTACATTTTTTATAGGGTAAGTTTTTGAATATATCTTAACGATTTACCAGTTATACAAAATTCCACAAAATTCATCCAGAATAAATGTGTCTTCAGAGGATTATCCGCCAAAAATTGAAGATATACATTATATTTGTCATGTAAATATCTAAAATATAAGATATTTTAATCAAAACCGTAAGAGCCATATTTGAAAAAATAAAAAAATTCGAAATTATTTCCTTGTAATGGGTAGTTGTGAAAATCTTTGTGTCCCATCCTTGGAAGATACCAGACTTAAATACTAAGTTTGGCTTTTAACGGTATTTTCGTTTTTGAGCTATGCTGTCCACAGACACACACACGCAGACACACATACACACAAGGATCTTTTTGCAAAAATACTGTTTTAATTTCTCTACACGTACTATGTACATATGTACAGATAAGGTATTGTATTCCGCCCAAAAATTTGATACCGAGATTTCACCGGAAATACATGTTTTGGGCCCCCCTGAATCCAAAAAAAGATTATTTTTGGAAAAAGGTCAGTGTGTGTTCGTGTGCGTGTGTGTGTTTTCGTGTTTGTGGACAGCATAGCTCGTCCACCACGGATCGAACCCTGGCCGCCTAGATGGGAGGCGAGCGGTCTAACCACACCCCCATGGCACCGCCATAATGCCTCCAAATTAAAAAGATTTCACAGGCAATTTTAAGAAAATTTAAAGTATGTCTTTTATTTGGCATATAAATAGCTTGAGTATATTGTATCTTAATACAAATTATTAGCCGGTTGTTATAAAATCAAATATTTAAACAACTGGTCAATATAAAGGATAGATTTTGTTTTCGGGGTTTTAAATTCTTTGTATCTTTGTAAGATACTAAACACAAATGCCAAGTTGTTTATTTATATTGTTACATAAATACCTTTTTAATATTCCCTACTTGATTCCGTTTCTCTCTCATCTTCCATTGCGGTATTATAAACACCCTTTATTTCTATATAGATATATTAATAAGCACTTGTGTTTAATTATTTAAATTAAATAAACGTCAGTACAATGATAATGTCAATATAACGGAAATAATGAATTCCCTTTAATGAATATATGATCGATTGGACGAATTTTGAAAACGTTTTACAGACTTATTGAACAATTACAATATCGTTTCTGAGTTAGAAAGTAGTTTCTTCAAATTTGATCATAGGAGGTATGTTCATTCCCGACCCACATGTTTTGCCTCAGCCTAATGCACAAAAGCATAAAAGTTTAATGGAATGTCATATATCGGAAGTAATTTAAAAAGTGTCGTTAAATGGTGAACTTTAGCTTCGTCTGCTTATTGTAGTCTATATGTAGTTTTCGTATAAGATGGAAATTTCAATATGCTCAGAGGAGGTCTGATTTAAACAATGTCAACCAACGATATAGGGAAAGGTACAAGAAAGCAGCCCCCTCCCCCCAAAAAGGTTAAAATCTAGAAGAATTTTATAAAGCTCTGAAGAAATCAGATATAGCGGAGAAATACACATTCAATGCATCTACAATTTTAAAATGCATTAAGAACTGATAGAAAATAGATGAAAGAGCCCATCAAAACCAATGCGAGCTGCTGAATTATGAACAAACCGACCACGCTGTTTACGCGTGGACCATTTCTATACGTGAGTAGCTAAACATGTCTTTCAAAAGTCACTCCAAGTTGTCTAAGTGCATGTTTATATCCTATGTAATGGTATGAAGTTACTTTAATAGCTAATTCCGAAAGGCATTGTTTTCTTCCATATACATTCCTAATGTTTATGCTCATACAATAATACAATAGATACAATATCGTGTTAGATTTTAAAGTTGCATTTTTTCCCTTTTGCAAAAATAAGTTTAAATAATATATTTATTGAAATGCAATATCATGGAATGAATTCCCAGAGATTAGTCATAACGGCATTTGGCCGTATGGCAGTGTTAGCATATGATATGGGACACTTCTTGGCTGCAAGGTCGACGGGCCAGTTGCAGGGCATCTCTGACACCTGGCAGTGGGAGGGGTCACTGGGTTTGGAAACGTTATAAACGTCCATGCGACTCTGGTAGCCTCTGCTTGTGGCCTGTAGTCTCCTGTGCTTCCATCACTTCATCCCATTCTTCTACCGAGCCAGCTGGTTTCGACTGTACTGGCATTCGGGAGGTCCGAGTTCGCTTCCCGTCGACCGCGCACCCTAACCCTGGGTTTTCCGTGATTTCCTGGGGTCGTTTAGGCGAATACGGGGGTACTGTATATCTACCTCGGCTCTAATTCCTTCAATTCTTCATTTCATTTCCCTTGTGCATCATTCAGGTAGGCGGCAAGTGCGGCTCGAGACTTTGCAGGCAGATGACATGGTTATTTGCTCGAGCAAAAGGCTCTTCCCCTGGTTGCAATGGCTAAGGTTAGGTGCCGTTGTAGTGGCATTCTTCCGACGGCGTTCCGACGGCCTTCCGGCGCCTGTTTAGCCCTCGAGACGCGCCAGGACTGGGACAGGGAGCAGTACTGGAAGGTGAGACGTGGTTGGTGCCTCGGGTTCCTCCCGGCTGGTTAATTCGGTCTTCACAATTTGCAGTCATTACTTCTCCATCAAGTAGCTCCTCAATTGGCCACTCAGGGATCTCACGAGGTTAAGTGCACCCCGGACAAGGTCTCCCAGCGGGGGAAAAATCCCTAGGCGCTAGCGGGAATCGAACCTAGATCTTCCTCTTGGCAAGCAGGCGTGCTATCACCGTACTATAGACTTTTACCCTGCTGTACCAGTTTAATCAAATAGCAATATTTTTATGAACAGTATATAACTGCATAGCAAACCATCGAGGTGGCGCCGTGGCTGAGTGTTAAACCGCTCTTCTCCCAACTAGGCAGGTTCGATCACAAGCACCCGCATGTGGGACTTTGGTGGGTTTTCTACGAATCCCTCGGTTTCCCCCGCTATCCATACCACCAATTTCTCCATCATCACCTTTCCTGTCATCAATTCACTTGCATTTCATTTCATTCACTTCCTCACACTCATGCCGGGCTACGGCCGATCACTCGTTCCACGTTCTCCATTCTGTGGTGTCGTGCCGTTGGCTCCGCGACAGGCTTCGGACCCCTAGACATTCACTTGCAAGATCTAGGGGGTGTCTGTTTTAAATATTTGGAGGGTAAGCCGATTCCGAAATAAAAAATTATCGTATATTAAATTAATTGTACTTATCTACCAAAATGTTCAATTTATTCTCATGTTTTCAACAATTCAAAATGAGCTGCATTGTGCTCCTTTTTTAGTACACCAGAGGAGTAATCTGTACTTGTTACACAATGCAAATAGTTTAATAGGAGATTTCGATTGGCAATATTTGTTGAAGAACTAGAACAAAGGTTTATAAAACTACTGACTTTAAGATGCTATGCCAGTGGAAGCTTCTAGATAGTTATTGACCATAATAATATGAGGTGGCCCAATTAACCCGTATTTGTCTTGTGCATTATCCCTCGTGTGTTAAAAGAGTTGCAAAACACAAAGGGGCTATTTGAAGTAAACCCGCCAGTGAGGAACTGGCTTGAGCAAACTTCGAATTACCCCTCTTAAATAATGCAACTCGAACTCAGTCTACGCTGATAAACAATAGAGAAAAATGAAGGTCACATAAAGCAAAACCAAATAAAACTGTTAAGAGTAATGAAAATATCAGCTTACATCCTAAAAGACTACCTGGGGTGATGATTGATTTTGGTAATTTCCTAATTTATTTTTGTTATGATCTTTTATATTTACTCTCGCGCTCTCTCTCTCTCTCTCTCTCTCTCTCTTTCTCTCTCCTTCTCTTCTATCCCTTTTGGATTAAACGTCTGTTTTTCTAACAGAGCTTGTTTTTACGTTAAAAGCAGGCATTTTTGCTTAATATGTGTTGGCATTTGCAGTTAAATTTATATTTTAACTCTATAAAAAATAAAAATAATTCCCAAAAATATGTTGTAATACTGTAATTCAAGGCAATTTAAAAAGTGTTAAAATACAAATTTAATAAGCAATTAATAGTTCGCAACTATTTGGATATAAATTTGCTTTTGTGTTATACTCCATTTTTCCATAGAATACGATGTTTCATCTTTCTCTCTCTTATTTTTAGACAGTTTCTGTTTACTTTTATCTCGATTAGCATTATGTATATAAAAGAATAATGTTTTATAAATGTAGTTTGTTTGCAGAACAGATAGAGAAAGTCATGTGAATGAAACATATTAGGATATCGCCACGTGAATTATGTTTACCACAAAAATAAATTGAAAAAACAATTAAAATTTTAAATTAAATTACACAAGCTGTTACGCTGTGCCTTAAAATGATTCTATTCAAGCACACATTGAAATCAATATTACCTACAATCAGGATTTTTTATATATTTGCATGTTTGTATTAATATTTTCTGAACACATATTATTTAATTAATCATATGTTCGTCCGAAAATACGGAATAGAGCTTCCTAGTTGCTTGTCTAGACAAAAGGGAATAAAACAATGCCTCTAGGAAACCATTTCGATGCTGGCCTTAATACGGTATAGAGATTAGCAAGCAAGATGAAGAGCGCTTTACGCGCAAGTGTTCTCTAAGAAAAGAAAGTGTCTAGCCAGGGAAAGCACCAAATTGGATTAGCGTCGAACCTGAAAGGGCAAGACTGTTTATGTAGACAATAAGGATCAATCACTCGAACAGAGACACGCCGAACTCTTGCAACGCCGGTAGGAAGCCAAACAGGACTTTTTAAACACGATTCTGAAAGTTTACTACTAGATAACAAGAGCTGGTAAGCCTTAGAGCTCTAAAAACTAGGTTTAAGAAATTATACAAGATCAGGAGAATAGTTTAACTAGGTTTAAGAAATTATACAAGATCAGAATAATGGTTTAACTAGTTTAAGAAATTATCCAAGAGCAGAAAAATGCTTAACTAGGTTTAAGAAATTATCCAAGAGCATAAGAATGGCTTATCTAGGGTTAAGAAACTATCCAAGAGCAGAAGAATGGCTTAGGGTTAATAATTTAACCAAGAGCATAAGAATGTCTTAGCTAGGGTTAAGAAATTATCCAAGAGCAGAAGAATGGTTTAGCTAGGGCTAAGAAATTATCCAAGATCAGAAGAATGGTTTAGCTAGGGCTAAGAAATTATCCAAGATCAGAAGAATGGTTTAACTAGGTTTAAGAAATTATCCAAGAGCAGAGGAATGGTTTAACGTTCTTTTTACCTTCCAGGCCGTATGTACAGTGTTCATAGTGGATAGAGAGGGTATTGTACTCCACCCAAAATGGTGATACCCAAATTTCACGGTGAATACATGTTTTGAGCTCCCCTGAATAAAAAAACATTTTTAAAAAGGACCTTGTGTGTATGTGGATGTATGTGGACAACAGCTTACAAACGAAAAGTCAGTTAAATATCAAACTTGGCATCTAATTTTGGTATCTTTCAAGGATGCGACACAAAGATTTTCAAGAAAATCCCCCCACTCCCAACTACCCTTTACATGGAAAATTTTAAAAAATTGTATTTTTCTCAACAATGGCTCTAACGAGCTTGATTAAAATGCGGTGTATTAAGGTTTTCATGTAAAATGTTTATATATTTAATTTACAGGAGATCTTTTTTTTCTGGTTGAGTTTTGCAGAGCTATGCCTAACGGTTAAACCGTAAGAAATAAACAAGAACTTACTGCACAAGAATGCAGATCTCGTTAAAACGAATAATTTGTGTCTTGTACGTTTTTCGTGTACAGTTGAGCGTTTTCGAAATATTTATTGTTATTGGTTTCAATTTTAAAGTATTCTCAAACGGGATCATGCAAAGCAAACCGAAACTCAATCAGGTTTTCAAAGATTTGACTATCGCCATAGCCTAATATATTCCTTTATTTCCCTTCTGCTTACAAGGAAACAAGTAATAACAGCATTTGTGATAATGTATATCTCGATTAGCATGACTAGATGGATGAATAACCTTTTGTAAGGATAGTTTGTATATGGAACAGCTAGAGAAAGTTACATGAATGGAACACATTACAATTTTTCTTATTATTTCACTTATATAGACCCCCTTTATCATCCAAGGTCACATCGGTGACCTATCATAAACAATTAGTTAACTATTAGCTTACGTTGAAGTTTTAATCACTTTTTTTTCTACAAACATATACACACATTCATCCGCATTCACTCTCACATACATATTTCTGTGGGAGCGGGTAGATACGGAATATTCTGGTGACAGAAAACCAGTCGTCATTGTTCGCCCTGATAAGCAAGAAGAGGAAAGCGAAAATCACTCTCGCCAGTCCTCCTCTAGCAGGTTTTAATTTAAAATATTCCCATTAAATTCTGCAACGCTTTTAACGTACCAAAGAATGTTTACACACGTAAAATGCGAGACTGTTAAGCATTTTGATGTTATTCTTGAGCCAGCATTTATTTAATAATCTTGTTTTGAAACTTCTTGAGGAGTATTTAAGAAACTCGCTCAATCTAAATGTTAGTATACCAGGTGAATGCCTATGCAAATAAGGGCATAGTTGTCTTACTTTTTACTTTTTCCTACACGTACTATGTACATATGTATAGAGAAGATATTGTATTGCACCCAAAATTCGATATTGAGGGACCCCTGAGATCAAAAGAAGCATTTTAGAAAAATTCCCGTGTATTTGTCTACCTGTCTGCCTTTAGAAAGCATAGCTTAAAAACGAAAACATCCTTAAGCACCAATGTTAGTATTTAAGCTCAGTATCTTCCAAAGATGCGACATAATATTTTCAAGAAAATCCCACCACACCAACTACCCTTTACATGGAACAAATTTCGAAAATTTTGATTTTCTCAAAAATGATTTTGATTAAAATACCGAATATTAAAAATATGTACACTACAAATAAAGTGTATATCTATAATTTTCTGCGAATAGCCTCTGAAGACCTCTTTATTCTGAATGAATTTTGCATAAGTAATAAACCGAAAGAGATAGACAAGAACTTACTACACATAATTTTATGTCATATACCTTTTTTCGTGAAATTGACTATTTCCGAGATATTCCTTATTATTAGTTTGTTATTTGGAAACTTTTAAACTCTGGGACATGCAAAGAAACGGATATCGATCCCATAGCCACCAGCTTTTAAAGGACCTGACTATCGTAATTGTCCTAGTGTATTACCATATTTACCGTCTATTTAAAAGGAAGTAAGTAATAAGACCATTTGGGCTCATGTTTATCTCAATTAACATGAAATAAATAGAAGAATAAATTATTTAAATATAATTTGTTACAGAGATGTAGAGAAAGCCATGTGAATGAAACACATCGGATTTCTGATTTCATAACTTGGTGTCTGTAGGTGTAATGTGTGCGCTTAAATTGAATGTTCGTTTCCTGTACGTTTAAACGCAGCAAACGCGTTAGGGACGGGTCAAAGTTCATAGAGCAGCTGAAAGGCCAAAGGTGCATAGATAACAGTGTGGCAAGTCTAAAACAGGAAACGTGGCCCTAATGCAGCGCTCCTGTGTTCCATCTTCTCCGGAAAAGAGCTACCTCCCATAAACCTACTAACTTCGGCATTTCACTTGACGACGCCCCCTCATCTCTTTTGTCCAAAAATGAGACCCCCCCCCCCGCCTGCTGCTTATCTACATCGGTTTTCTTTCTCACAGGAAGGTGAACAATTGTAACATATCGACCTTCTGTTGAGTGCAGAAGCTGAAGTTCGCTCAGCAACGAAAACTTGTACCCACGACAAGCGGAAGATTATAATGATGATACTGCCTCATCCTTCATTTCAAAGTTGCTTTGTACTGCCTGGTTTCTAGCATTGGGCCTTTACAAGTGTAGTCGTGTATACAGTCATCCGGTTACGCACCTTGAATAACTTATAACAACACTACCTTGTACTATTGCGCTTAATGCTTCTCTCTTTCTCTCCTCCATCCTCCCTCTCCATATCTCTTTCTTAATGAAGCCTTTTTACTAGGTGCCAGGTTATACAGATCGCACACCAGTTCTTGACGTATGACATTTTTAAATGATAGGTTAGATGCGAGTCACTTACTCACGTTTACTGTGTATTCTCGAAACGTAATCATAAGGAAGCAATTATTTTAACATGTATCAAGGGTAGACTACCTCACTGTATCTTCGCTAATGGTCATTCGTCTAGAAGGAATGAGCAGCCTATGCCTATCATGTCATTATGCAATATAAATATGATGGCCTTATTAATAATACACTCAAATTTCATTACAACGTATTTCTGGGGGCTTTGAAATCAGTTTCGTTTTATTGAATTTCGTTAAATGGGTTGTTACTTCCTCTACAACATATTTTATTCAAAATGTTGACCCTATTTAGGTTTTTACAAAAAACATAAAATACTTAAAGTTAAATAACCACATAAAAAGAGAGATCTATTTAGATAACTTTCCACAAACAAACTTTCTTTACTAAAGACTATTCTTGTCTACTTCATGCTTTTCGAGATAAACAAGAGCTTTCTTCCCTTTTACTTTATCTGCACATATTTTGTACATAGTGTATAGGGAGGGTTTTGTATTGCACCCAAAAATTCGATACCGAGATTTCATCGAAAATATATTTTCATACCCCGTGAATCTAAAAAAAAAACAGGATTTTCAGAAAAATCCGTTAAATAACAAACTTGGTAATCTAGTTCAGTATCTTCCAAAGATGCGGCACGAATATTTTCAAGAGAATCTCCTCATCCCTAACTACACTTACCATGCAAAAATATTAGAACATTTTGGTTTTCTCAAAAATGACTAACGATTTTGATTACGATATCGTATACTAAAGATGACAAATCAAATGTATAGTTTGACTTTTCTGAAGACATCTTTATTTTGGATAAATTTTGCGGAATTTCGCATAACTGGTAAACCATATGAGATAGACAAACGCTTACTACACAAAAATGTAGAACTCTTTAACACACACAATTTAAGTTATACACATTTTCTCGAAGAGTTGGCCGTTTTTGAGATGTTTCTTGTTGTTGATTTATGTTACAAAATACTTATATTTTTCTCATATGGGAATTTGTCAACTCTTGGCCATACAAAGAAACTTCAACAACCTAGCAACCAACTTTTAAAACCTGCTTACTGTCGCTCTAGCTTATGGTACTCCCTTATTGCCCTCTGCCTACAAGGAAGCAAGTAATAAGACCATTTCGCTAATTTTTTCTCGATTAGCATAAAGTAAATATAAATATGAGCTTTTTATTGATAATTTGTTACAGAGAGGTAGAGTAAGTGATGTGAATGGAGCACATATTTTTTTATCGAAAATACAGTTACGGAGTGTTGTCGGGACTCAGCCGCTGTATTTCTTTTTCTATTTCCTCTTTTTGCCATTTTTTTTATTTTCGCAACATTTCCTTTGTTTTTATATTTGGTAGCCATTTTGCTTTTAATACACATTTATACATATTTATAAATACACAAATATCCATGCTCAAAGCGAGAATCCAATCCACGATCCCCTGCTCCACGAAGCTCCAAAGTGATGCACTTTAGCGAGCACGGTAATGGAGGCTGACATTCCTTTAAAGTAAAGAAGAAATAAGGGAATAGTAAAATAATTTAAAAACTATCGCTATATAAAGGAATTGAATTTTGGTTCTGCTTTGCATTCCCAGGAGTAAAACAAAAGAGGTGAGCCGAAAGTTGACTTTTCGCTTGAGGAAAATTTCAAGTATTTTAAAATTGAAACGAATAACAAGGAATATCTCACAAACGAATAACTCTAAAATAACTGTACAGACATAAATAGTGTGTTTTAATGAGATCTACATTTTTTGTGTAATAAGGTTTTGTCTATCTCTTATGTTTACGAGTTAAATGAAAGTCATCCATAATGAAGAGGTATTCAGAGGGTATTCCCAGAAAATTCAAGATATACCTAATTTTCGTTTGTCATAAAACCATCTTAAACATACGGCATTTTAATAAAATCGTTTAGTGCCATTTTCATAAAACCAGTGTCATCCAAAGATGCTCCATGTATTAGAAAGTTGGGGGTAGAGAATTGTTTTGAAAATTCTTGTGTCGCATCCTTGGAAGATATGAAGCTTAAATACCAATATAGTATTTAACCAACGTTTTGTTTTTGAGCTCTGTACCCCCCCAACACACACATACACACAGACATTTTTCAAAAAACTTTTTCTTTTTATTCAGGTGGTATCAAAACATAACATTTCCGGTGTGAAATATTGGTATCAAACTTTTGAGTGGAACACAATACCTTCTCTATCTATTAAGTGCATTATACGTACGTGCTAGAGAAAATAAAATTTGGTATCTGGCTTATTGTTGCAATTATTATTATTATTAATAACATTATTTTATTCAAAGGACTGAATTAAAATACAGATTTTTGATCCAAAGTGTTTATATTATTATTTTTTTTCTCCTTTCTTCTTCTGCTTCCAGTCGAAATCTTCCAAGCCTCTCCCTGGTGGAAAATATGTTCTAAAATCTATATGAGATCATGTTCCTGGTGTTCTACGCTCGTAAGATATAATTCTGTTTGCTTAGCTCACAAAATCTAATAATGTTTTGCGGATTTTCATTTATTGTCTAATGAATTGAACTTTTTTCCGTTTCGAATGTCTAGTGAAGCGCCTAATGCAACCAATTTCTTAAGCTTTAAACTCAGATTTGTGCTTAAATGTTTCCACACAATGTACTATCGCATTTATTTTAAAGAGTATAAATATGCAGGTTTGCTTCTACTATTATTGTGTTATCTCATAAAACATAAAGATATAATAATAATAGTATTATAGAATCTCATTTACATAACCCTGTTTTACAAAAGTATGTTATAGTTATATTTTATACATACGATAATATCAGACAATAAGAAAACATAATATAATATACAGTAAGATAACATACAAAAACTTGATCTATCATATTTGATTCAACAATGAGACATACTGTAAAGAGAACCTAGTGTAAATTTTTAAGTTTAGAGAAAATAACATTAATATACTTTTCAAACTCTTTTAAACAGCACTTAGATTTTAAAATATGTGGTAGTGGTGGCTTATAATCCTTATTATTGTTTAAATGTGCAATTAAATAGGTTCTACTTCTGTGAAAAACAGAAAAATCAAACAAAATGTGTTCCACATATGGAACAGACTCTTGGCATACTGAGAGAGAGAGAGAGAGAGAGAGAGAGAGAGAGAGAGAGACAGAGAGAGCCAGCTGTAACAATTATTTTAAGTCGCGCAAAATAATCTCAGAACTTAATAATAATAATAATAATAATAATAATAATAATAATAATAATAATAAAATAATAGTAATAATAAGGATGAATTGCATCGGTAGGTAACGGATGAATTAAGTAAAAATAAACAAAGGCCCTTCCTCCCTAAAAAATAATTTTGCCCAAAATTCAAACTTTTAAGAAAGAAGTAAAACATTGGTTCTATGGTATATACTTTTAGTTATTTTTATTTTTTAAAAAGTTATTCCCCTTTAATAATAATAACAATAATAGTAATAATAATCATAAATTATTTCAGAAAGACTTAACACTAAATAATAATGTGTTTATTAAAACACAGAAACCGCATATAAAGCCGTATTGATTTATGAAGATGATGGAATGGAAAAAAGAAATTTAAAATAGAAGCACTTAAGGGCAGAGAAGCGGTATCTTTACTCAGTGGAGCACTATGGGGCAGAGATATCATTAATAAGAATATATAATTCATACATTCATATTAAATTCTCTGTAACGTTTACTATAGGCCATATCATACATACCATTCTTACGAAAGCGTATTGTTTTATCTTTATCATTTTCGTAAAGATAAACGTTTATAAAAGTTTAGTTTTAACCTTTAGTAGAATACACATTTTGTTACAGACACAAATGGTAAGGCGACACTAAAATGTTTAAGATCCGGACGCTATGTGCTGCGCTTAGGGCCAACATAAACTTGTATGCTGATTAATAAATGGGGTCATATTCAAGATTATTTTCATTCAAATGAATCTAAACACTAATGCTAACCTTTGCAATCTTAATTTTTTATGTTCGGATTAATGGGATTTGAGAAAAAGAAACGCTATTACACTGATAGAAGCAGAAAATAGAAAAATTTCAAGTGCTACATTTACATAACTTTCTCTGCCTATGCTGCAACAAAAAGTTATTCTTCTATCTACTTCACGATTATTAAGATAAACATTGGCAGAAGCTGTTTTATTAGTATAGTACTTCCATGTAAAATGGAAACAAGGAAACAAAATAATCTAAGTAGATATCGGCACCTGGCCACCACAGAGAAACCACAGCCCGAAACCGAAAGGGGAGGAAATTGCGAAGAAAGAGGTAATCCATGTTAGAATACTGTAGGAGTTACCGCCACACAGCTCATATCTAGAGGATAGTGGGTTCAGAGGTATAGCTGGCGTTCGCGCCTGCGAGAGGGAAGTAGTAATCTTTAGGGTTTAAGGTGCAAAAGGGAGTACATTTGAGGAGAGATGGGGATCTATTAATAAATAAGCAAGGCTGCGAGGAGACAAAGAGCTTTTAGTATTAGAATTCCAAGGGGAATATATAGCTTTATTCAAAAGTGTCAGCTTCGAAAACATCCAAATGAATTGAATGGTATTTGGGTAACCCGTTGGAATTTCTTCTCTTTAGTTCCCTAACCATGCTTTTGTAAAATTCATCTACTTAATAGTAAAGCCGTTATACCCTTTCTCTTGACGTCGGTCTGGAGTGGGTCCAACAGCGTCAGTAGCTCAGATGCAAGGGTTCTCTGTGATATATTTATTGGATCTTTTGTAGTAAAACTTAATGCTTATGCCAATATTGCGTTTTGGGGATACCGCTATACCAGCATTACATCTTTCTACCAATATCGATTGCTGATACTGATACAACATTAACTCTGGTTAAGCAAAATATAATTTATTCAAAATGAGCATATCATTGTTCATTCCCTCGGTGAGTTTATAAGTATTTACCATGCTAGTGATAATAGGCGTATCACAGACCATAATATCTGCTCATCTTATAGAATGGAAATACCTTGAGGTGGCTGTCTTGCTTATCGGTTCAACATTCCAGGCAATAACAAATCAAATAGGGAGAAATGAGAATATCACAGTTATGAACACGTCAAGATATACTCACCTATGTTAATTAATAACTAATCATTATTTCATGATTTATTTGCTACATTTTATAAAGCCTAGATTGTCTAAAACGTTACATTTAACACTTGAGTAATCTTAAAATAAAATTTTCTGCATAAATTACATACACTCGTGTCATAATCATCAAGTTAATGCACTTTTTCTTTAACTAATACTCAAATTATGGAGTAGTACATCACTGAAATGCGAATTAATCCTAGCCCAAAGCTATGCAACTTTTTAAATACAGTCTCACAGCAGATAGATGGCCTTTGCAGCTCCCTTCCATATCGATGAGTTTTTGTAGAGATTCCAGAGTAGTTTTTCATCTCGCGGAAAATTAAAAGTGCATATTTCTTAAATCTCAATATCCAAGTCATAAGGGTATTGCTATTACTCTGTATTACCAAACCAGGGGAACGCGCAGTTTCATTAACACAAAATGAGGATTGGAATTTCCCTATGGTGAAGATGCATTCATACCAATTCCCAGAAAACCGTCTCTTGGAATATCTTAGATTCAAGGAAACGACACAGTTTCTCCTCTTGTATTGAATTTTTCGTACTTCTTTATTTTAAGTTTCATCTGTATTTCAGAAAAAAACAGAGAAAAGTTTTATACGGTATTTCGTTTGAATTAATAAATTTTAACCACAAATTTATATTGTTACAACCAGCTGAAAAATTCAGTGGCACAGTTGGAATTTAGGGATTGCATTCTAATTTTACTACATCAATATAAGACGTGAAAATTATAATTCAATTCAAGTATTAGTTGGTTCACAGGGTTAAAAGCACGAATCAGTTGGAGGATTGAATGTTTTACCGGAAAGTGGTCACAGCAACTCAATGGTTAAAGTAATTTCACGGACAGCGGGAGAACCGTGTTCAAATCCCAGCTTTGGCATTGAATTTCAGATTTTTCTTACAGTAAAACGTATACTCTTAGTGGAAGTTAATATTGCATTACAAATAAATAAAAAAATGCCCAATAATCGGTATAACTTTCTTAATGTTTCCAGAACAATAAATATAGGGTCATGAAATTATAAGGTAACTCCTCTTGCAGCCAATCTCCCCTGAATATAGATACTTGGTGATAAGATCATGCAAGAAATCACAAGGATATGCTGCTAAGCTTATACGAGTGAGCGAGAATATTTTTGCAAATGATGCTGCCCGTATGTGAGCAGAAGGACAACACTCCCGTAATTTATCTTAGGATATGAATTTCAGTGCACTTTTGCCAGCACCACTTTCCCGGCGACTCTCGGATCTCTCGCGCAGTGGAGAGAGGTCGTGAAAGGGGTTACCATATAATTTAACGATCCTTTACTTACCATATAAGCCGTCATTAAAGGTTCTCTGAAATTACGAGACGCACCGGGTGGTTAATCGGGTAAACAGCACAAATCAGTTGTAGCATTAAATGTCATACCGGCATGTTGTCACAATAGCTCAATGGTTAGAGCAATCTTATGGATAGCGGTGGAGAACCGTATTTAAATACCGGCATTGAATATTCCATCTGGTTATAGCAGTAAAACACATCACCAATATAATAATAAAGCATATAATTAGCTATTTTGTTTTATTATTCATAAATTAATGAAACTTAGGTCTCTGTCCTCACAGTACTGCATTATTAATTATGGATTCTTCACCTACCGGGAGGGACTAGGAGCACTAAACACGTCCTACTCATAAGGCCTATAATGGGTCTTGGCCCGACTTCGGGTTGTTGCACAACGGAGTTTAGCTTAACTTAGGTTTGCATTCTTTTCTTTAAGAATTATAATGGTTTACAAAAACAAGATTTGACATACAGATTATCACGTGCAAGCAAAAACAAAACCAACATAAATTAAGCACCGCAAACAAAACCTAGAATTTTTTATGTTTAGTTACCCTATTTTCTTTTTATTACTAATACAATTATTCAAATATGTCCTTAATTTTCGATTTCACAAACACTTAACAAAAAGTTATTCTCCTTTATTAAATTTAGCTTCTATGTATAGAAACAGTGATGAGATCTTCTAGGAATTTTGGGTAGTATTCTATTTTTACTTTCTCTATAAGTATTATGTACGAAATAGTGTATAGAGAAGGTATTGTAGTGCACCCCAAAATTCGATACCGAGATTTCACAGGAAATATATGCTTTGAGACCCCCCGAATCCAAAAAAAAAAAAAAAAAAAAGCGTTTTTAGAAAAATGTCCATGTGTATGTCTGTCTGTCTGTGTGTCTCTATGTGTACGTGTGAGTGTCCGTGGGCAGCATAGTTCAGAAAAGAAAACACCAGTAAATACCAATCTTGGTATTTAAGTTTGGTGTCTTCCAAGGACTTTCAAGAAAAGTCCCCTACCCTCAACTACCGTTTACATGAATTTTTTTTAGAAAATGTTGATTTCCTCAAAAATCATTCTAACGATTTTGATTAAAAGAAGTATATTAAAGATATTTACCTGACAAATAAAATGGATATCTTGAATTTTCTGGGAATAACCTCTAAAGACTACTTTAATCTGGATCAATTTTACGGACTTTACATATCTGCTAAACTGTAAGAGATGGACAAAAACTTGCTACACAAAACATGTAGAGCACGTTAAGACACACAATTTATGTTATATACATTTTCTTCGTGGAGAGGATCGTTTCTGAGATAGGTCTCTCTTGTTATTGGTTTCACCTTTAAAAAACGTATATTTTTTCATACAAGAATTTCACATGAAGGAACTTCAGTCACATAACAACCAGATTTTGAGTATTACTTTAACATATGGTACTCCCTTATTTCGCTTCTACTTACAAGGAAGCAAGTAATAAGACTACTTCTATTAATTTTTTCTTAATTAGCATATAATAAATAGAAGCATAAGCTTTCTAACAATAATTTGTAATTTGTTGCAGAGATATAGAGAAAGTCATGTGTATGGAACACATCAGATTGTATTTTAAATGTCTTTAAATGTAGAAAAATATGTTTCTATTAAACAGCAATTTATTTAAAACTCATGTTACCTTCACAGAAACACTGAAACTGTAGTCATAATGTTTATATCTTAGTGGCTTATTGCATAAGAAGTTCCAAACCGTACACTCCATATTCCTATTTTTATATTGTTTAAACGTTTTAGACCTTGAGAGCGGATTATGTTTAAAATCAGATCGATGTAGATATATTTTAAATAATCGAAAAGTTCGTCTCTATGGTGAATATCACGAAAGTGGAAAACTCATCCAGTTTACTTTTATAAAAAGTTAAATAGTTCACAATTCAACCTTCTGAATTCCCAAAATACAAGCAATGAATAGTTTTAATTACAAGTTTTGGCTCGTTTTGGAAGAGCCGAAAACTAAAACATACTAATTAGGAACTATTAAAAAAAATCTCATATATTACACTCACATATATTACACTCACACTCATAACAAGCTTCTTACTAAAGATAATTCTTCTTTCAACACCACGCTAATCGAGATAAACATTAGCAGAATTTTGTTATTTAGTTCCTTATAAATAGACTGGAACTAAGGGAATGCACTAGGCTAAAGTGATAATCAAATGTTTTAAAAGCTGTCGTTATCGAATTGTCATTGCAACTCGCTTCTTTGCTTGGCCAGGAGTAGAACAAAAGAAAAACGGACACTCCCGTCTGAGAAAAGTATAAGTACTTCACAACTGAAACTAATAACAAGAAATACTTCGAAAACGCTGAGCTACACGCAACAAATGTATATGACATAACTTGTGCATTTTAACGAGATATACATTTTTATATAGTAAGTTTTTGTCTAATTCTTACATTTTAATAGTTACGCTAAATTAAGCAAAATTCATCCAGAAAAACAGGTCTTTAGAAGATATTCCCAGAAAATTCAAGACATACACTTTATTTCAGATACAAATATGTTTAATATCTGGGATTTTAATCAAAATCGTTAAAGCCATTTTTAAGACAGTAAAAAATTTCTAAATTTTTTCCATGAAAAGGTTAGTTTGGGGTGGGGGGATTATTTGAAAATCTTCGTGTCGCATCCTTGGAAGATACCAAACCTAAATACCAAGTTTGGTTTTCAACGGTCTTTTCGTTTTTGAGCTAGGCTACACGCACATGCGGACATGTTTCCCGGATATTTTGGATTCAAGGGGTCTCAAATCTTGTATTTCCGCAAGATCTCAGTATCGAATTTTTGGGTGCATTACAATACCTTCTCTATATGCTCTGTACACAGTACTTGCAGAGAAAGTAAAGATGATAGGTTAAAAATGTAAAGCCGTAAAAAGCTGACGTAATCTATCCACATGAGTTTCTTACGCGTTTCCACGCAAACTATCCTTTTAGAAGATTATTATTCTATCTACTTCATGCTATCGAGATAAGCATTAGCAGAAATTGTCATATTAATTTCTTCCTTGTAAGTAGAAGGGAAACAAGGGAATACGCTGGCTAAAACGACAGTCAAATCTTATTAAAGCTGCCATTATGTAAATGACCAGGAGTAAAACAAAAGAAAAACGGTTGACGACTTCCTTTTAGATCAAACTATAAGTCTAATTTTCACTTTACAACTCCTGCCCTACACACTGCTGGAATGGAAGAAGCACTTAATTCACAAAACTGAAACCAATAATAAGGGATATCTCAGAAATAATTAGTTCCACAACAAAGATGCACATGACATACATAAATTCTGTGTTTAATGACATCTCCAAGTTATGTGTGGTAAGTTTTTGTCTATCTCTTATGGTTTACCGATTATGTAATAGTGGCTATTCCCAGAAAATTGAAGATGTATATTTTATTTGCCAAGTAAATATCTTTACAATATTTGAATCAAAATGGTTAGAGCCAGTTTTGAACAATTACAAATTTCCGAAAATGTTTCCATGTAAAGGGGTAGTTTGGGGTGATACCTTTCTTAAAACTCTTCTTATCGCATCCTTGGAAAATGCTGAACTTAAATATCAAGTTTGATATTCAACCGACTTTCAGGTTTTCATTTTTGAATTACGCTGTTCATAAATACACTGACAAACCAATGCCCACAAGGAATGTTTTCTAAAAATGCACTTTTGGGATTTAGGTTATCCTAAAGTATGTATTTTTGATGAAATATCGATAAGAATTTTTAAAATGGAATGTAATACTTCTCTACTTATATACTAAGTAGAGAAAATAAAAATATCGAAAACATTGGGTCCAAAAATGAATGACTAAGTATTCGGTGAAATTTCGGTATCGAAGTTTTGGGTGCATAAAAATATATTCTTTATACACCTTCTCTATTTGTAGAGAAAATAAAAGTGAACCATTGCATCATTTAAAGTGAAAAAAGTAAACCGAAATAACAGGTGCCACTTGTAGTTTAACCACAATGTCTATGAAATGATATTTATTAAAATTCTGAAGAATTTTTATTTTTAATCGATTTTATTAATGAGTACCGTTAAGCAAATTAATCTAAGAACTGTTTGCTTTCATAAATTTTAATGGTTATTTCCAATTTTTGAAAGCAAATCTGAGTCTTTTCACAGCTATTGTTGAAGCTTTAAATATAGGTTGTTATCAATTGTGTACTATACTTCAAGAGATATTCCTAAGAATAAAACATTGAATAGGGTTCATTGAATCTTCAGTCACAGAATTCTGTAGAGAGCACATTTAGAGTTCGTAAACACTGAAGTCCATTCTACATTTACTTGTAGATGCAAGGATCACGTGCTCTACCTTATTTTTTGAGTAAGCGAAGACAAAATAAAGCCCACCGAACTTCTTGGGGTCTTTGCTGAATGAAAAGTTTCTCGAATGCATTTTATATTACAGTGAACTTCACACAAACGTGGAAATGCTATTTATGATGTTGTTTTTTTTAATTAATGTAAGGTATACCCTTACGAGTGAACGTATATATTAAATGTACAATAATTGAACGCAAAATTGTGATAAGTAGTTAACCTGTGTTGTACCTCTTTGGTTTCTTTCATAATGTTTACACTTAATGAAATGACAACAATATAAGGGTCCTTCAACAGACACTTGAAATTTTAAACCATTATAAATATTACAATATTTGAGGTAGGGAAATAAAAAATACAAAAGAAGTCACATACTGGGCAAGCAAAGGGGTTTAATAAAACATTGGAAAGATGTACTCCGTTCTCTTGTTCGACGTAAACCATTCTCTCTGCGACTCCATGTACAGCATTTTGCAGATGAAGTCTTGAAATATTAGCAATTCCTTGCGAGATAATATCTTTCAGTTGCTGTCAGATTGTTGGATGTGTCGGCAAACTCGCTCTTTGAAGTAAACCCATAACCAAAAGTCGGTCGGATTTAAATCTGAAGATCGCGGGGGCCAACCTGTGGGAGCCTTACGAATGGAACATGAGTCTGCTCTTAAATTGTTAAGAGTTTTAAATTGTTAAGTATTCAGAAATAGTGGACATAATCAAATTTGGGATACGATAACTCAGGTCATGTAAAACAAGTAATAAACTGGCTATGAAGAAGTCTCTGGTTTGGTCTCCAGTGGAAGCAATAGGCGCATAGACATCATCGCCTTCAAATCAACTGAAATACACGGCCTGATTGTCATTCCAACAGCTTTTTTAGAATCCAACAGCGGACATCTGGAAGTGGACTCTGAAAAATCTGATGTGATCTATTCACATGATTTTCTCTACATCTTTGCAACAAATTATTGTTAAAAGCTTACTATTTTATCTACATTATACTAATGGAGATAAAAAAATTAGCAAACGTTGTATTTATTACTGGCTTCCATGTAAGTAGACGGGAAATACGCTGGCTAAAGAAATATCCAAATATTTTAAAAACTGTTGTCGAAATCCATCTCTTTGCATTGCCAGGTGTTTACAAATTCTCGTATGCATTTTAAAAGTTTAAAAGAATGTTAAAACTAAAACCAATAGCAAGGAATATCTCGAAAACGGTCAATTCCAAGATAAACATGTATATGCCATAAATTGTATGTTTTAACGAAATCTACATTTTTTGTTAGGCAAATTTTGTCTATCTCTTACCAGTTATACAAAATTCAGTTCACTGAGAATATAGAGGTCTTCAGAGGGTATTCCCAAAGTTCAGAAAAATTCATTCAGAATAAATTAAGATGCACATTATATTTTCCATGTGAATATCTATAATATAAGGTATTTTAATCTAAATTGTTAGAATCATTTTTTAGAAAATCAAAATGTTCGATTTTTTTTTCGCGTAAAGGGTAGCTTGAGGTGGAGTATTTTCTTTAAAAGCTTCGTATCGCACACTTGGAAGACACTAAACTTAAATAAAAAGTTTGGCATTTTACCGATGTTTCGTTTCTAGTCCTCGTGTTCATAGAAACACGGACATAACAAAAAGCCCTTTTTCAAAAATGCTTTTTTTTTGTTACAGGGTTCCATAAAATATGTATTTTCGTTGAAGTCTCGGTATCGAATTTTTGGATGGAGTGCAATGACTTCTTTACCTACGTACCTACAAAAAGCTTTCTTTCTTTGACAACAAAGACATGCGGAAGGACAGGCGGGCTACTTATCTCTTCTTCCCTCGGCCCTCGCTACCCCGAAAAACTACCACCCAAGAAAAGGTGCGCGCATAGTACAGATTCCACGACATCAAGATAAGTGCCTTAATCAAAGGAACAAGAAGAATAATATCAAAATTTCTTGTTTGGTTTTAAACTTCAAATGATCTTCAGACGCCAGGCTTGCCATTGCTGCCAACCGTAAAAACTATATATACAATGATATTTATGTTTCATATTCATAATTATCACTATTATATACCATTTATTATTTTTAAATACCAAGGTAATATTTTTTGTATCATTGTCACTGCTTATTTATATTTCTTCTTTATTTGTTTGAGAATTATTACTTTCTCTACACATATATGTACATAGTGTATAGAGAAGGTATTGTATTGCACCCAAAAATCCGATGCTCAGATTTTGCCGGACATAGATGTTTTGGGACTCCTATATCCAGAAAAAGCATTTTTAGAAAAACGTCCGTGTGTATGTGTGTAAGTATGTGGGTAACATAAGTCAAAAACAAAAAGGCCGTTATATACCAAACTTGATATTTAACCCTTAGTTGCCTGCACAAATGCTGTTTTTCCTGTTTCAAGTTTAAAACTGGAGTTCTAGTAAAAATATTTGGGAATAAACGTATAAAATTATTATAAAAATAATAGAGAAAATAGTAATGAAAATAAATGTAGATCCTTTATTAATATTTTTCTTCTTAATTAAAATTTTAAATTCTTCTAAACCAATTTTCATAATGTTGCCAAAGGCACTGCCAAAAATAGTTCAAATGGCCATGATTGTTAAATAATAGGTAATGGACTGGCCATCCATTCAAAGACAAATGTTGCAAGTTCAAATTCCAGTAGCTGTGGTAAATGATGGGAAGAGCCCAAGTAAAATAATCGGTGTGATGCTTGGAAGTTAATGGGGTTACATTTGGCTATAGTTATGTCGGTTTTCTCTTTTATTTATTTAAAAAAACACTGCAATTTTAGGGCAAAAATGTATAACAGAGTATTGATTACTTGTCGTTTATGGTTGAAGGTTAGTATAACATGAAATTTATCCTAGAGTACAACCCTATTTGTATAGTTACGCTTAAAACAAGCGGAACATATTGGTTCCGACACACAACAAAGAGTTAAGTTCAGTATCTTCCAAGGATGCGACACTAAGATTTTCAAGGAAATCCCCCACCTCCAACTACCCTTTAAATGGAAAAAAATAGGAAATTTTGGTTTTCCGAAAAATGGCTCTAACGATTTTGACTCTTATATTTAAGATATTTACATGACACATAATATATATTATTTGTCATGTAAATATCTTAAATATAAGAGATTTTAATACGGGAACTTCCCAACTCTTAGCCACACAAAGAAATGAATTTTAAATCCCATAGCAACCACATTTTAAAACATTTGATACTCTTGGTTTAACCTGGTGCATTCCCTTATTTGCCTTCTACTTATAAAAGAACTAACTAATAAGACCACATTTGCTAACATTTATCTCGATTACCTTTAGGCAGAGGAGTAAGGTGATTAACAATAATTTGTTACAGAGATGTAGAGAAAGTCATGTGAATGGAACACATCAGATTATTTTATGTTATACATAAGTATTGTCTGTATCTCTTTGCCCTTATGGAAAACTTCTAATGGGGCCAGTATGTTCAAATTAAATTTCAAACCCAAATCAATTAGCAAGAAATGAAACACGGATACAAATGACATAGCCAATGACAACACCATTGAGTTACTAGTTTTAACATGTAAAAACTTTCCAATCTATGAGATAATTTTCTTGTTACAGTGTTTCTCTTTCAGGTGAAAACAATTATCGCTCTGAAGGCTGCGTGTATCATCAAATCCAGAATTACTTTCACAGATGTTATTATTTATCTTTTACTGCCTTACATAATAAATGTTACCTAAAATTTACCAGGTTAACATGGAGATTAATGTATCATAATATTACATGATTATTTGATTAAAATTTTACTTTAAAAGCTAACTTCTAAGTAATAAGGGTTGTCATTTATATTCAAAACAAATAGAACGTTTCACATGAGAGACAGTAACAATATTCAAGTAATACATAAGTTAATTTTTTCTAAAGACAAGTCCAAACATTTTTGTTGTAAAATTCTTCTTTGGTGAATATAATAAACGTGGACCTTGAATTAACATTTCAATATAAAAAAAACTGTTTGAAAAATTGATTGAACGTGTACTAAGACAGAACATTACCAAAATAAGCATAACTACAAATTGTATAATAAGAAATATATTTAATTCAGGCAACACAAATAAAAGTTCAATATCAACAACAAACTCTATTCACTTAAATTGTTTAAGGGTTATTCCTTCAAGTAAAGTGTAGGTAAATTGCATGCATAATATTTTATTTTTAATATTTCAAATCGGTAATTAAACTTTATAATTCTATGAATACTTTAATAGAAATAACTGATTAATTCTTAAGATTAGCACACGCAGTCTTCAAAAGTTTAAGTGTTAAATGTGTATTTTAGAACACGATGTAAAGTTATAAATATTCCATTATCTTACCGATTTTTTTATTTTCTCTAGCTTCTTGGAATGCATTTCTGTCGTCTAAAGCTTAAGTAGAAATATTTCTGCTATTTAAAATACGAAGAAACTGTTTATTTTGTTAAATGTAAGTGTTAAATGTAAGTATAATATTACATCGTGTTCTGATAGTAAATATATGGGTGTTTAAAATTTGCAAATTTAAAGTATCGAAATTTGTAGTTATTTAAATGAATGAAAAATGTTTTGTCTAATAAACACCCAACAGAATGCAATTTGTACAAAACAACTATCGAGTGCGCCTTCTTTTCTTTGATATTGTTTTGTTTCGAGTGATTTATGCACGTGCTTATTTGCAAAACCTGGTTTAAAATGTAACAACGAACCAGTAGATGAATTAAAATTCAGGAGATAAACATATGTGCTTGTATGTATATCGTTGACAATTTATAATTAATATATTATATAACACTGAGCTATATTAAGGGACACTGCGAATGAAATTTCAAATTTCTATATAGATTTTACATCTGTTTACTACGACCTTCTTGTTTTATTTTAACATTAATATCAAATTTCATTTAAATTGGATAAATGCTTTGGAAGATCAATTTTTTCATAAATTTTCCATGTAAATATGTTACATAATCAAAATGTGCGACGCGCTTCAAGATTTAAGAAATTTGGTTACCATTTTATGAACTGGATATTTAAAAGAGAGGCAAAAGCTTTAAAGGGAAATATTTCAATAGCTTTAATTACTAAAATACCATAATTTTTAAATGTAGTTAGAAATCTTATCTCTAAAATTAGTAACTTTTTCATAAAATATATTTTTTTAAAACTGGTATTAGGATAATTTTGTTCTTTATAATATTAAAATAAATACTTCAGTACTTTCTGGAATATGTTAGTTGTATTTAAGCAAAAGCTGTGATCTGTGGGTGTGAAAAAATAGTTTTGGAAAAAAACCCTGTCACATGAAACATGTTTATTGTACGCTCTTAAAATGGTTATTGAGCCCAAAGACAGAAAACGAAAGCGAAATATTGCTCTACATAGACATTTAAAATTACCAAAAATTATTTTTATTAAAAACAATATATTTTTTACCAATTATAGTCAAAATTTCACTCGCAATGTCCCTTAAGAAGCACAATATACAACAGTGGCATGCAAAGCCTTAAAATATCCTATCAAAAAGCCAGAGTGGCTTTCTCCTTCAAAAGTATATTCGAGGATTATTCTGGTTTGTTCTTATATAGCAGTTCATGCACTCGAAAGGTGTTTTGGTACACGCTGCTCTCTAAGTTGTCTTAGATTTCGACGCGTTATTCTGTAGTGCGAGGTTATATATGCTTATGATAGTGATGATGTGGAGGAGGAAGACCCTGCTTGTTCATTGTGTGGGGCTGGTGTTATGTTTTGCAGGAACTCCGGTAGAGGTCGGCATCACCATGTACGTGCTGAGTATCAGCTCCCTCTCTGAAGTGAAAATGGTACTAGACTCCTTTACTGTTCCGCATCAACCATTTTCAAGTCATTAGAAAAATTCTTGTTATGTAAATTTTAGCTCTTTTATTTTCTCATTCATTAACTTCCATACTATTTAAGAAACGAAATATTTAATTTTATTAAGATTATTCGTGTAATGTTTGTTTCTTCTTCCTTCACCTAAATCTTCCCATGTTTACCACTTATTTTCTTATGTTTCGAAACGACATTTCGCATGTTACTTGTGGGCGTTCAGTTAAGTGAGAAGGAAAAAAATCGGGATAACTGCTGAAATTATCTAATTCATATACTTAATAATTTATGATTTAAAATAATATATAAAATTTAAGGCTCTTAGTATGAGTGCGGAACAAAGTTTGTTACATGTGTTTTCCTAACGATAACGCATGCGCAATGCACAGTTGAAGCAGAATTGATACCGAGCATAACACAACCAAGAGTGCAAGAAAACCAGCTGTTCATTCTTGTTTTGACACAGGAAAATGTCAATTTACGATAAACTAGCTGCAAACTCATGGCTGGCATCTCTTCTGTTTCAATGCGCAACGGGTATACAGGATCTTTAGGCGGAATCCCCGTGATTCCAAGTAGTGAAAAATAACGAACTTAGTTCCTCACCGTATGGAAAGATATGCATGATTCCCGAATTTTTTTCCTATTACAGTGAAACATACCTTTATCACTGTCTCAGCCACATGCATTACAATGGGAGCTATATAGCCAGAGTTCCAAAGACAACTTCCGCTACACTTAGACGCCTAGCGCCCTCTGCCGCATGTTGAAGAAGCCATGTTTATTTTAAGAGGAAAGAAAAGCAGAGCTCAGCTTGGTTGTACCTTTTTTATTTTTAATAATATAGCATTTTTAAAATTAAGCCTTCACCCATAATCCTCCATATATGTTCCTTCGTTTTCTTGTCCGTTACCTGGCATCGAGGGTTTTAGATTACTAAATACTTTACTCTTAGAATTATATTCTTAATGTGACTTTCTGTTTCAGCAAGGATGCAGCAGTTTCGTTAGTATAGTTCCTTTTGTTTAGCAGGAAGGTTGTGGGCTCCAATAAAATGTTGTGATATTAATGTTATTGGAGCCAACAGCCAGAGTGTGTCCTTAAGTTTATCTCGTCATTTCTCACTTGTGATACTTTGCAGGTCCGCCCGTGGAGGTAGGAGTCACAATGTACGTCCTCAGCATCAGTTCCGTCTCTGAAGTGCTGATGGTACTTAAACCCATTTTTAAGTCAAGACCATAATGTGTTTTGAAATTGGATGTTTACATATAACCCACCCCTGTTTCTTCCATCCACAAAAAGGGTTTCGTAAGAGACATTTATGGTTAATCATACAAATGGAGTAAGGAGCTACATCACATTTTATTTGATTTTAATTTCGAAGGTTTCCGAATTCCCACGAGCTTCACTTTTATGCTTAATATTATTGAGTCCTTTCGGTCAAATAATTAGGGTTCTGAGATAAAAGGGGGGATCATATGATATTGAGAAAGTCCCAGATAATTTTCGCGCACTTTTGGCATGTTTGGCATGCTACACACTTTTAAAGTTAAAGCTGAAAAAAACTTGAACATCTCTTCATAGGAGAGAAACAATTCACCATCGAAATCTGACGACCCACTGTGACGAGATTGTCTCTAACGGAAACATAATCATGAAGAGTGAGAAATTAATCAGACAGTGGGTGTTCATGAGATCGTGCCCCCTTCCTGCCCTTGAACCCGGGTTACAAGACCTCGGACATGTTACCTATTTGTTTTTCCTCGAGAGCCACCCTTGACTACAGAATATTTGACGTTCAACAGCAGTAGCATTTCATAAGCCATGAATCGACGAAAGAATTTTCCGGAATATTTAAAAACATTTTTTCTTGTTATATTTTTAACTGCTTCCAAGGAACTTATTTTACTCCTTTTTACTCCGAATATTGGCGACTTAGAAAATCGGTTAAGGGATGAGCACAAATGATATTCCTAGTTAGAAACATGTCTGTTTCAAGCACCAGTGAGAATTGTATGTTCTAATAACTTCTGTGATTAAATAAATGATGGTTCAAACTTTGCATTTTAACCCCAATATTCATTTCGAATCAAGCCAAAAAAAAAGCAAATAATTAATTTAGAAGTCTAACTTTAACGTAAATCAACAACGTTGTAGAATCTTAAATGTTTTTCAGAAATGAAAGCCTCCAGTATTACTTGTTTCGTACATCCGTATTTCAAAATGTGACTTATTCTTACATCAGAAGCAAGATGTGTACTAATCTTTATATTTGATTATATTCGAATAGCAATAGTGCTATAGTGGCACTATATAATTAATTATTAACTGTTTTGGATTTACTCACCTAAGTCGAAATAGTTTAACTCTAATCAGTACAAAAACCATCTCAGGAAGGCCCATTACATTTTAGATACTCTTAATAATCGTTTTATTCCGTGCATACACACCAACACAATTAAAAATAAAATGCTTAAATAATTATCAAATTATTGGGAATTTTTTATGTTAATAATTTCTATTTAGCCATATAAAATGTTCGTAGTTTCATAGAGCTTTTCAGATCTTCTAGACCACTTTTACATTGATTTTAAATAAGACTAAACTGAATATTCTTAACATCTCGTGAAACGACTAGTCGTTTCTTTATATTTCAAGTACCCAAAAATCTGAACAATAAATTAGTGCTGTGTACTTTGTTTAAGCAATATTGGCAACAGAGTGATTCATTGGCTTTTCGATCGCCATCCTTATTGTCAACCTGACTTTAGATGTAATGGACACCGCCCCTTGAGCCTCCAGCAAATAAATGGTTCCAGTCGTCACTTGGTAGAAATAGGTTCCCCAGAAGGCAATTAATCTTTTGAGGAGCGTTAGAAACAATGACATATTTTATACAAAACCACATATTTACACATGACCTCCTCTTCAACGCCTGACGTCAAATGGATAACCAAATGAAGAGGCCAAGCCTCATCACATCGTAGCCACATTCCCTAGCAAGGGGTACACTCCAGTAACTGACTTGCAAGACTCCAAATTATGACTTTTCGGTTTCTAATCCGGGATAGAAGAGATATTTTTCTTTAATGAGGATTATTTACAACCTCTCTAGAGCTTGGAGGTAAGAAAACGAGGCGAACGGGAGACACTGAATGTTTAAAGAACCTGCAATAAATAATTAACTATTATTATAAATAACAACTCTAATTATAGGTGTACAACAAGGTAAAGAGTTATATGCGAATGTGCTCACAAAATAAGAAGAACGCTTAGCCTGTTATGTACTTTCTTCCTCCACTGGGCGCGCGTGCATAAACAATGAGCACGTTTCTCCTACAGTGACAATCCCTAAAAATGAGAAACTGGCTGGCGTTCAGCACGAAAAAAAGAAACATGGGCATGATGAAGGGCAAGAGGGGCAAGAGTGGGAGAAGCAGTCCGTCAAGCGGCAATGGTAACTTCCCCCCCTCAACTTCATTTTCTAAGTTATAAACTTATGGCAGTTCATTTCAAAGTCACGGCATTCGGCATCCCTTTTGCTGTTAAAGAAATGATATAAACATAATTAAAACGTCCGTTACAGCGTGCTCCTGTCTCATTAGGTTCATGATCTTGTGCTGCTTGAAATTTTTATTTTTGACTAATGTTTCAAATTTTATAAATACTCAGTTCAGGCCCAGCTACATTGTTTTACTTGGTTGCAAAGGTTATTCTATACCTTTTTCTCTAATACTTTAGAAGAAACCATGTTTAGCTTTCATTATAAGGATACTAGTTTTGTTGTTATTTTAGAAAATTCTTTGCCGAACTACATATCATGGCATTTATTTATAAATTTTCATGTAATAACGTTTTTTATTCAATTTTTCGTTGTAACATACTAATTGAAAGTGTAGGTTTTACTATCACTTTTTTTCAGAACCTTCACGTTCGGTAAAACAAGATGGTTGAGGTTGGCTCTCAGGGATTGTTGTGTCAGCCATTCTGATTCAAACAAACTAATGAATCTAATTTTTCCCCGACAGCTTGTTGTTTTTTCCAAGGGAACCGTACAGCGTTCCTGAATGATTATTCTTATCAATGACTGCATGGCACTGCAAAGCATCATACTACCGCGTAGTCGTTATCCCAATGCAGTCCATATGTTCAAAGTTGATTAAGTGTTTCCTTTACCTTAATCTGGTAAGAGGCAGGACATTTTTAATTGTTTGAGAATATTTCTCTGTAAAAGTAAGTTAATATTACATAAATTAATACCTATACTCAAATAATATTGTTAACACTTCTGAAAAATTATAAGTTTTAAATTTAATTATTTTTCTAAAATAGACAGTGTGAATTTGGTATATAATTCTTCCATAATGAAAGTAAATCGAATCGCAAAAAGATTGCATTGGGAATTGCGACTACAATAAAAGAAAAATTGTTCGAAATGTGTTTGTAGATGTTTGTACTGTTTTCTGTGTACATTCAGTTCCATTAAGCACAAATGGAACTCCTCTCATTACCCTCCTGGTTTACTCACGTTACAAACAACAAAATTCAAAATCTAAAGCGTTAGTTATGTTGTTTAACGATAAAGTTGAGTACTAGAGCACAGTTATTTTTTTTTTATAAATACTTTTGGCTGGAAGTTTCCATTGGATCAAGAACTGAGTGTACACGTGTACAGTGAACCAGGTGAAGGGCCCTGAGCGGACGATAGCGAGCGCACCTCTACAACTACTACTAACAACTATATTAACTCTAACTGCTCCACTTCACCTTTTCGTCTCCACGACAGGCTACAAAAATTATTAACATTTATGTACAGAAAGTTCAAAATTGGCTATAGAGTCTGTCGGTAAAACCTTAGCCTTTTCCACGTTTTCCAGACCGCTAGATGTCCATCCAGTCCAAAATACCTTCTTCCTAAGATGCTGGAGTTATTAACTAATGGAATGCAGTCCATGGATTGATTTCAACAATATACAATTTGATTTATACTTATAATTGTTGTCGCCATCATTGTTGATGTTGTTTTTGAATCAGCTGTATTGTACTTTTATATAAATTAACATTAAGTCGAATCATTGCAGTTCAATTAACGGGCTGTTCTAGTGAGTAGTATATATATACATATTTTGAGGATGAAGAGCCCACATTTTGAATTGCGATGGTTCATGGTGAAAGTTGTTGGTAACCATGCGCTTTTCATGCTGAAATTAACATACTGTAAAAAAATAAGTATACTTTTAGATGCACTTAAATTAATAATTTTACGTGTTTGGGGTTACCAATGATAACATCAGATGTTTAATTGACAAGGCAAAAGAAAACATTAAGAAACATATATATTTTGCCATGTCAAGGGCCACTCAAAACAGTTTGTAGTTCTCTAGAAAACATTTGATGCTTGCTTTTGCAACACTTTATACATTCATACGTTATTTTGGGAATACCTATTGGATATGTTATAACTGTTTAGAGTAGCCCTTTTTATTGGAAGAAAAGTGTGTTATACACCAATAAGCACTGTATATGAGAACGAGCATGCCAACGCTTCCATGCCTTTAAGCTAGGCTAGAGCTTTACATAATATGTGCTAACAACATCACTCCAAAACATATCCTACTATCCTTCCACCTAGTAAATCCTTCTTCATGGCCTTCCTCAGCTCACGCTCGCTCTGAGGAGGTCATGAACAGTAGATGCCATTACCCCTGTACATAGCCCACCCTGCATGGAACTAGGTCATAAACGGTTGCAGTTCTTACACAAGTTTTGTTCTGACAGCGCACCCAGTTAATGAAAAAGGTAAACAAAATCAATAAAGTGTATTTTTTTCTAATTTATTTACTCAGAACTCAACTAGATAAAATAATTCGAACCCTTTAAAATTATCTGTTATTCCAAAACACTATGCAGGAGCGATATGAAAAAAATACGGATTACATATTCATTCTTGAAATAGAGAAGACTGTCTTTCGGCAGAGGAAGATTCGTACTTTCATTTCAAAGGTATATGTATAAGGACGTTTCCATACGATATCCATGAGATTACAATATTTTATTTTATAGTTATTTCAGGAATTTTGCTACAGCTCTGAGAAAACAATTATTCAATTGAGTTAACCAAATTTTACTAAGCATATTTGTATAGATTAAAACTTTATTAACGTGATGCACCTGTGAAATTTGAACAAAAATATTAAAAATAAAACATATGTATCTTAATTCATAACAAAATACTATAAATTCTAAACTTTATGAAAACATGTCGTGTTTCCTACTTGGCGCACTTTAACACCAATTAATAGAAGCTATAAATGGGCAGGTTCATGCTTAATAATTGGTGCGCCCAATCTTAAACTTAGTTTGCTCACATAACTTTTTCCTCACACTCTAAATGTTCATTTTGCTAATTTATGAAAACGTTTTATGCTTCCTCTCGTAAGTACATTAAATAAAATGTTTTATAAATAATTCTCTAGTTTTGGAAAACAAATATTGAATTTTGAAAAACTAAGAGTTTTAAAGATTACGAAAAGCAACAGTTTTTCTACAATAATTACAGTTAATATAAAACGTAATATGTTTGTAAACTCATTTTCTGTAAAACTTGAACTTTTAATGAAAACCCTTTTAAAATGCATCACGTGCTCATTTTAATAGAATAATGAATTTAGATTATAGAATATTATAATTTAAATAACCAGCAAGCAAGAATGTTGATATATTATTGTAAATAATACTTGTTATAACTTTTATTAAGGTATTTTGAGTATTGTGGGTGTCCCATGTGTTACAGATGCATTTACTTAATAGTGCAATTAATAAAAACCTTATTATCAAGAAAATGCGATTTCTTGCTTATATTTGGCATTCATGGACGTTTTAATACATTTTCCCAAAGTAATTTCAATTAACCAACTAAGATTATTAAGTAAAAACAAAACATGAGTACATAATTTCAAAAACGTGTTACACACACACACATATATATATATATATATATAAATCTTCAAAATTTAACAAAGGAATTGCTTAAACTTTTAAAATACTTTATTATTTTTCTATTTTGAAACTCAATAATTAATTAAAGTTTAAATAATAGTATGACAGTATGCCTTTTCTTAATTAGAATAAGGTATAATATTGGAATAACTATTAACTATTTCTTGGATAATAATGTATGTTGATAGCAATTTTCAACAAAATGTCGTCAATAGTTACATTTATTTTCTTTCCTCTTTTCAGGGTTATTGCCTGAAAGTTCATTATTCCTTCGGTAGCTTTCATATAGTGTTTAAAACTTCAGAAAAACTAACTCTACAATTTTAAAATTTTGGGAACATAAAACACCAGAAAATTTTTATTGAATATACTTATTTACTACAAAAATGTTAGGCTTATTTGGATTTTATAACTAAGGAAAATATACTCGGATATAGTGACGGGAAAATAGACCAAATATCAGTCATCTACTGACTTGAAAATAAATTGCGAAGAAGAGATATTTTGTTATATAATGATAATTTTCAGTAAAGTTGCTTTACGCTTTAACATTTTCTGGAGATAAGACACCAAAGCCTAGACTGCAACAAATGAGGGACCTAGAAATGCAATAGTTCGTGTAGGATTCCTCTCCAAATGCTACAGTACTACAACATAACCTTAAAATTCATTAATGCCATATACCAAGTAAACCCGCCTTTCCATTCACTTAAATTGTAACTCTTTCCATGGCTTATAGACCAACTCAAAGACTAAACACAACCTGTCTCGAGTATTTATTGAAACTCTTCCTGTATCACATTTCTCACCAAGAATTAGAAGATTTCCCTAGTCTTAATGCGTTGCTCTCTCTCTTAGCTACTTGAGTACTAATGTAGCTGACATTCTGTGTAACATATACACTTAAATAACGATCTTATACAATCATTTTCCAGGATCTAACATAAAATCTAAATTATTTCTATAATCACCTAGAATAACTGAATTAAGTAAAACAACTGACACTAAGTAGTGATTTACTTCCCAAGAATTATTTTTAAAATGTTCTGCTCATTATCTTCGTATTCAGCCTCGGTAAGGGATAAACTCAAAATAGAATTTTCCTTGTTATAATGAAGACAGAATTTTAACAGATTCTATATTTGTGAAAGCGAAAAATACTCAATCCTCATTTACTCTAATGAGGAAAGCGAGTTAAGTTTCTACCCCCGCATTGAAATTACCATAGCTCGCTAATTGCTAACAGCGTTAAAGACTGTCAGTGACGGAGTGAAAAGCATAAAATAATGCTGAACAACGCAAATGAAAGAAGGCTCCTAGAAACGAATCATAAAACTATCAGTAAATAAAGTGTGTACCTGTGGAAAGTTTTGTAAAAGAAAAAGAAAGAAAACCACAACAAAGCCGGTTAAGGAAAAATTATAGATAGGCCAAAGAAATGAATACTGATAATGCTTAAAGGAATAAAAGTTGAAAGTGTTTCTTAAAACACTTAAGAAATTTTTAACAGGTGTCAAATAGAGTTTACATATATCTCTACTAATAAACATTGTTCGAGAATGGTTTATCACATACAATCTTTCTTTCTGTGTGTTGCTCATTTCACTATATGTGTCACGTAACGTATTTATTTTATTAAATATACATTCTTTTGTTTATCAAATTTACATTTTGATTTATTACAGAGCAAATAATACTGCCATGTAGTCAACAGAAAGTAAGATCAATACGTCTCGGTTAATTTTATCACGATGGTCATTGCAGCTTGTTAATTGTTTTTCTAGCAATTTAATAGATAAATGGATTTTTCAATTTTTATTTTTGCAAGTGCAATATTATTCCTAACGAAATTAAACTGTTTTGGGAGATTTTTACGTGCATTACTATAAATTCATACGGCAACCTATTTAAAGGAAAAGTCGGCGATAAAATTGTAAATTTTAATTATATAATAGGGTTTTACTCAAGTAATGATTAGTTTAAAAGACACTTTTTATACCTTCTAGTTTGCGATATAATGTGGGCATTACTATGAATTGGTGACATAAAGATCGCAGAGGCTACACATATTCGATTATAATGCATGTTTAATATGGAACTAGTATATACGTATTTATATGTTGGAATCATGTATCTTTACCGGCTTAAGGCTTACATTGGCATACAGTATAATGTATCTAGATTTATTATTACCTTTTACGTCTTGTACTTTGTCTCTGTTATTCATCTTTCTTATTCAAGGGTAGGTATAAGAGTGGATCAGTTTTATTGTATACTAAAATAATATGCAAATAATTATTATCATTCCATACAAAGAACATTATATGAAGTCATTGAAGAAATGGTCATAGGTTTACAAATACAAAGGTTTAAAACGATCATGCCCAATTTGCAGATTATATTGCAATGTTAGTGGAAACCAAAAGAGCCTTAGATTTGTTTATTAATACATTGGAAAACATATAAAGAAATAATTTTCACTGAAGTATAAATAAATCGAAAGAAAACATTAGCTTGTATGAAAAAAATAATAAAGCGCAAATTATATTTAGCAAAAATAAGTAGATGAAGCTTGGACAGCAAAATATCATCTAATGGAAAAAGTAAAAACAAACCATATTTAGAATATATCCAGAAAACTTGGATTAGTAAGAAAGCTTGATTTGTTTACTTCCAATAATGTTAGTTTAGAAATGAGGTAGAATTTGTTATGAGCATATTAATAAGTATAATACATTATGGGTGTGAAACTTGATCAATCCTAAAATTGGCAAGTAGAATAGAAGCATTTGAACATAGTGCTACAGGAAAATAATGAAAATAATGAAAATTGGTTTATGAGAATGCAAAACCAGAAAGAGAAATTTAGGATAAAATGAGAGAAAGAATAATAAAATCCTATTATATTTATTAAGACACCAAAGTACTTAGAAAACTATAATTGAAAACAAAATTGAAGGAAAAGACAACAAAGAAAAGGAAGACCACAGAGAACTAATTAAGAAAGACAAGAAATGTATAAGATGTTAAAACTTAAAAATAAAGGCAGAGAGA
The DNA here is from genome assembly GCA_030762935.1 of Hymenopus coronatus. Taxonomy (NCBI): domain Eukaryota; kingdom Metazoa; phylum Arthropoda; class Insecta; order Mantodea; family Hymenopodidae; genus Hymenopus; species Hymenopus coronatus. The sequence continues at coordinate 82,020,838 of CM060898.1, read as the reverse complement.
AGATGCTAATGTAGAATTGCTGCAAACCAAACCATGGATTAAAGACTAAAGAAAAAAGTTCAAAGCATATATGTAGTAGCATCTAGACCCTATATTGCATTCAACTATCTATTTTAATTATGGTAGTTTAATACTATAATGTTGTCAGAATTACATATTCATCCGTGTCATCAGCTTTAACTGTATCCCTGAAACTGGCTGCTTTTGGTGAACTAATTTTTCTTTTTTGTAGAAGAGCGGTAGCATAACTCCCTCTGGAATTTTCAAAAATAAAAAATGAATGGCTGATCCCTTTACATTCAGAGGCATTATATACGTTTCTACTAACGGCAACTGTAGCTGATAATAAAATCTTCTAGAAAAACAAAAATAATTATACTTTTTATATCCTTTGAATTTTGAGCTTGAATTAGTATTATAACTTTTCCTCTCAGAGTATGAAGACGTTTAAACTCCCAAGAGCACACGGCTTAATGATTTGTAGTTACTTACATTGTCTTTCACTCAACTTCGAGCTTTTTTTACGTTTATGAACTAAAAAGTACCTCATACGAGTAGTTTATAACCAATTTTACATACATTTTCATTAAAAACTTGGAATGAAAAAGTTGCCTTATCATTTCTTGAACACCTTTATACTGCTCAATATACATATTACATAACTATTTCGAAGCTTAGAATTAATAGATATAGGAATTATATTATATAGGGATGTTTTTAAATAACCTGATGAGGTAAAACATTCCTATAGGCAGGATTTTAACAGCTTTATTGTTATATTCCACATATTATATTTGAATAAATAATAAATGTAGTCCAATTAAAAATAAATTGGGGTTGTTTAATTCTCTGCTGGCTTTTAGGGTCGACTGGATTGAAACTCTCTCTCATCCGCCCCCACATTTGCCTCACTTACTGTTGGATCACCGGTTGGCTTCCCCTTACAATGCATTCACTCATTCCCTCAGCGTACCACTTAATGGACCCACTGGGTGATTCAACACTAACGTTTCTTCTAAAATTGCGTTATACAGTAACAATAGACTGGAATATATGAAAAATATAACACACAAAATGCCCTCTTGTTTTCGTTTGGACCCATTTTTCTGATATATCGTCTTCTAACAACGAAATTAATAAATATGGAACAAAAATATTTGAGTTTCTCCTTCTATTGATACCAATATTATATTGTGAGAGACTCTTAACGATAGTTATTCAGGTTTGTAATGGGAAAGATCATTTAAGTAATACTATATAACAAACATTTAATAGTAGAGTTCAGAATATTACTCTATATGGAGCAAAAATTTGGCCAATGACGGAAATAATACGAAATAAAGTAAGAACTATAGATTTGTATTATATTTGAAGACATCAACAGCTAATACGAAAAAACAAGAGTTGGCTATGAAGAGGTATGGAGAAGCATGAATGTCACTTGCTTGAATTATTACAAAAAGCCTTAGAAAACACACCATTACAGTCATATGAGCATGCAAATAAAGTGACAGAAACAAGATGGACTTGGCAATTTTAAGTAGACAGCCAGTAGGAAGGAGCAGGAAAGGATCGCCAAAACTATCAAGGGAGAAATATATTTAAAGCGCTATGGTAAAGATAAATCTACGGAAAGGTGAAGGAACAGCAAAGGAATATGAAGAGAAAAAATTGCGAATTCTAGATAGGGAAAACGCCGCAGGAGAAAAAGAAACACAGGGCATAGTTTCTTTCATAGACTGTGGTATGTAAATTATCCAAAAATTTCAGTGATTGCACAGTATTCAACTTGAAAATGAAATTATCCAATTAAATTCATAATGGAGATAAAGGTTGGACTGTTTAATTCAAAACAGAAAACGATTTGCTTCAGTGATTACTGCAGTTAACACATTAATCATAACCTTAAAATGTCTTTGAAAACGCGAGAGTTTAAAGAGACAAAAGAGTGCGAGAAACCGCTCTCCGACGTTTGTGGTCAATTGTGGTTTATGAAGGGATGTTTTATTGTTGAGGTCAAGTTGGCTACTATGCGTGATACAGAAATAGATATGTGTTTCACATGTTTGTAACTGTGCGGTTTGTTGCGGAGGCGCACTGCGTCGCTGGACCCAAGCCAGACCTCCCCCTTCTACGTTTACGCTTCACCATTATATTATTGATCCTACATACGGTTTACCATGGAGAAAAAGAGGGGTGGTCTTCTACAGGAGAAGACATCGCTGCATAAGCATGTCACACTAGGAGCAGTCTGGCCCTCATCTCCCACGTCATGGAGATTCGGCTCCCTTGCGGATTATTCGGCTTTATGGACCAAGCACAATTAAGTGGGGAGCAATATTTCGCCGGTTCAGCTTTTGCAGCATAGACGTCGGTTGTAAAATCTTTTGCCCTATGAGGGGAAAAAATAAAAGCCAGAACCATACACAAAAATATCTTATATGTTACGTCCACCCATTCTGTAACAAACAAATCTTGCAAAAGCTGATTCTTCTGTCTAATCAATTCCAATAGAAACAAACTTTTGATTTAATCGTCCTGGGGTATTTTATGGACAGTGTTCAGAAATCTGGGATGCCAACCACAGACCTATACCTATCGAATGTCAATACACATAAATCACCCTTACCATTTAGTTACTTATAGATCTTGATCTATTGTAGCAGCAACAAGAGCTATGGTTGTAATAATTCTATTCATTAAATGTTGTAGAAATGGCTTTAATTTTTCTTGTATTTAAAAAGGAATATAATACTAAAATCTTTAAGAGCTGATCGCAAAATAATAACTTTGAAATTCCGTTTTCTTTGAGTATAATCAGGCGAAAAGAAAAAGAAAAGTTCTTCTATTTCAGATAAGTATATTTGTATTTTCATACTCTCCATAAAAAATTGGCAACTCCCATCAAATGATATAAATTATGTGCTCTGCGGTTTATCGTTACGTAAGCCATTGAGAATGGAGAGGACTTCACAGGATACTATCAAAAAACTTAATATATATATATATATATATATATATATATATATATATATATATATATATATATGTATATCTACATTTTATTTATCATACAGATACATTTAAAATATTATTTGAATCAAAATAGTTAAAACTATATTTCAGTAAATCAAGATTTCGAAAAATATTCCATGTAAGGAGTAGTTTATGGTGGAGGATTTTCTTCAAAATTATGTTCCGTAGCTGTGGAAGGTACTGAATTTATATACCAAACATTTTATTTATCCACAATTCGTTTTTGAGTCATCTGTGCACTTAAATATAGACATATACGGGCAGATTCTTTCTATAACAAAAGGTTTTGGTTTCAGGATGCCACAAAACAGCATTTCCGTCAAATCTCTACATAGAATGTTTGGGTGCAATGAATGCCTTCTCTATTACTGTGTACATGGTATAGAATGTAAAAACATCTATTTAGGTGAAAAACTTGAACAGATACATCATTTTTCCGCATGACCTTAAAAAGATAGCTCGCTGGACATGCGTGATTAACAAGAGTTCTTCACAAAGGCATTTGTTTTGAAGAAAAACTTGAACAGATACACCACTTTTCTCCATAACCTCAAAAAACAGCTCGCCGGACATGCGTGGTTAACAAAAGATCTTTACAAAAACATCTGTTTAGGTGAAAACATGAATAGATACACCATTTTCCGTATGGTCGTACAAAGGTAACTGGGCATGCATGGTTAACAAAAGTTCTTTACAACAGGGATGAAAACACACGTTTATTTTACTGCATGCAACAAAAACATCACAAATGACCAGGATTTGAATTCGTAGTGTTGTTACTAATTGCTTTTCGGAATCCTCTTACTTGAATGCTAACTTTACGGGCCGTAAACAAATACTACTAAGGGATGATTTTCAAACTGTCTTCCAATTAATTGAATGTCCAATTGATTCCTGTGTACGCAAGATACGCTCATAAATCATAAATCTGTGTGGCTCTAACTACGTCTGAAAATATCTAACTATCCAGATTTTAAATGTGTGTTATTGTTTCTTCATGGTTTAGGGATTTACCTATTCCGGTCTCATATTTGTTGAAGTTATTTTCTTGAGGAGTCGTCCAACTGATCGTCCTCTACGGAGGCTTTTTGGGTATTATTGTGATATGCAGTAGAGATGTTCATCCCATTTTTCTATATTTTTATATTTCTTGTAATATTGGTTTTACTTAAAGATATTCCCTCATTGCTTTATTTCTGATATGTTCTTCTGTTATGCAGCCCTGGATTTATCGTAAACATCTCATTTCAGCTGCTTATATCTCACTCTCATCTTACGGACAGGTGTCTAATAATTCCAGATTGAACGAATCTGATTTTTCCCCGGTGCTAACCACAAGTCCGAGCTTCCAGAGCTACCGAAAAGGGCCCACCGAAAACCACGAAGGTGGGTTCTGACAGAGTACCGCTCAAACAACCTGCCGAACAGATGTGGTCCTTAAATCCTGAAATACATCACAAAGAATTGATGGGTATACAAAATAACGCACAATGAAGTCGTAGCCGTAGAAGAATCACTCGAGTATTCGCCTACGACCCGGGAAACCACGAAAAACACAAGAGTAGAATGGATGGTGGCGGGGGATCCAACAGGGATATCTCCTGAAATACCTACTCGGTCACAGGCTGTCGAACACAGAATTTATCTTCTCTCTACGGTCGCTTGTTAGCTTTCGAATCTCGACTTCTCTTCAATTGATCGCAGAGCAACAACACTTGCTGAAGGTCTTAACAACTCCAGTGACTGACTGCTGCGAGCACGCTAACCGTAAATTGTCGCTGAAGCTTGAGCGTTCGCGGAAGGTGGAGGAATAATTCAGAAATTGCTTCTTGAGCCGCTTTTGGAATTATCATTGTGGGAGGGAGCTGACGGATACGTCTCGCTTTTGTCACAATAAATTAATCAAGATCTGTAAGCAGCGTTATGGAGATAGAAAACTGAAATAAGAACTTAGAAATAATGTCTCGGTGTTTAACTGAACCTACTTCTGAACAAATGGAAATTTGTTACAGGAAGTGGGTGGGTTTAGGTAGAAATACGCTACGTCGAGGTAGTTTTATAGAACCAAAATCATTCAGGGTTAGCTATAAGTCAAAGAAGTTCATTCCACCAAATGTATTCATTCCACTAACTTGTTAATCGTTCAAATATAGTATATCAAACAGCTTGAAAGGAACGTATTACGCATACATGGCTTCATTTATTCATAGAGCAAAACAGAAATGAATAGGTAGGGTCATACTGGAAATTTCAATGCCGTAGCTGGAATTTGAACCATGGATCTTCCGGTCTTTAACCATTTGCTCTACCACTGAGGTACTATGGCAATATGCTGACTCGCATTTAATTTAATTTAATGCCGTGCCGAATAGTGCCATGGTAATACAGTGGTAGAGCAACCGGCTAGAGATTGGGATATCCCTGGTTCAAATCCTGGCTATAGTACTAAATTACTAAATTTTCAGTCTGACTCTACCTACCCATTTCCTGTCCCACAGACGGCTTGTGTAAAAAAGCAATTACATTAAAATAGAAATGGTTTCCTCAGGTTAAATGGAGGCAACAAAATATCGATCTTTGCACTCCAAGTGATTTGACAAAAATCTAACACTTTGTAAAAGTATACGCTAAAGAATTCTCTCATTCTTTAGGATATACTCTAATCTCACGGATCCCAAGAGTTATATTTTTCATACTAACGTAATTTATCAAAAGCAATTACAGGGAAGCAAGGTAGTCAAACAGAACGAGTTGTGAATGTTAAGAAGCATTAGAGCTGTGAATCTTTTGAACTATTAGTTCAATAAATATGTGTTGTTACTTCATATTCATTAGAAGTGAACTTTGATTTTCAACGATTCGTTTAGGGCAAACGAAAAATAAAAATGATTCTGTGTTGAGGATTAACAAATTCTGAGAGTTTTGTCATGGATTATACAGGGTGTTTCAAAACGACACCATACGAAGATGTGCACTTTGTTGGTCATTCCGTACGTGATACCTGATTATAATTTTCAGCTCTAAATTCGGCACATACAAAAACTGCCATAAAATCATCATGTACTAGGTAGTCGGACATAACCAAATGGCACATGCTGGCCCACTCTAAGAGAGATGCCGGTTGGTAGCAATGGTCCCTTGCGTTGTGTTTGATAGACACGCCGGTGCGGGACAGGTCATCTTAGTAATGGAAAACGTAGCATGTGGGTGTGACAGCCGTTGTTCCTTTGCTGCCTAATCCCAAATGTGCGATTTTTAAACACACATAAAACTTTAAATAGAAGAGTTTGAAAGTTGCGTCATCAAGTTTCGAACAAGTCAAAGTGTAAGCTAAGCGAGTACTATCTTCGTTGGGTGTCGTTTTGAAACGGCCTGTATAATAAAAACAATATTAGATAAATGTTCATGTGGGGGAGTAATTAATAACTAGCTCTACACTTGTTTCTATTTAATCCTGTGAAGAATTTAATTTGGAGAAGAGATATCATTCCCAATCAAAAAGGATCAGGCAATAATAACTTGAATATAAAGTGAGAAGAAAAAAGAATGGGAATTTATTTGTGCTTGTGGCATATGGAAAAACACCGACAAGGAAATAAAAAAAGGCAGAAGCTTTAAAAGAAGCCGAGCAGCGCAATCAAATGGACCAGTGGTTCGGAAGAACGCCCAAACGCTTTTTATTCTACTCGAACTGACTTTCGATATAAAGAAGATATTCCCTGATCAACCTGTCTCAATAAACATGTGTTGAAGCTAGACTGTTTCCAGGTTGATAATAAAAATCCATATCGTTCAATTCATAATTAATCGATCGCTGTTAATATACCAGCATTAAAGTGTTAACGTTTTGATGATGATAATAATAAAACAAATTATTTAAAATCGTGTTTAATTATTTTAATTGCCTTAACAATATAATTGCCTGATTTATTATTAGTATCCTTATTTATTATCAATCAAACAAGAGGAAAATGCATTGTAATAAGAAAAATGTATTTACATAATTCATACAAATTAGTATGTTTACTTCTATGAGGCATATCCTCAAACATAATTTGAGCATTTAAAAGAATTTTAGTTGGATACACTAATAACATTTCTTTGATTATATTATCTTATTAAAATTTCTAAAGATGCGAGAAATTATTCCGATTCTTGGGAGAATTAAAATAGTAATTCATAATGTAAAGAATTTTAAGTTCATCTTAATATTCGGCATTTTGAAGAAAGTAATCAAATATGGCGCATTAATAGAAACTAAAAATACTAACGCGTATAGTCAGTAAAATTCAAAGTAACAAATGGAATAAAAATACTTTATCACAGGAGGTTGATAAATTAATAATACGATTTTAATTAAGAACATCTGTATTCGTCTGAAAGATGTTGCTATTTTTCTACAGAATAGATAAAACGTTTTTTTAAGATCACCTGACATTGCGTACCTATTCTGCAACAAACTATTTTTACAAAAGTCTATCTAAGTTTAATAAAATACGGAATGGACTGTAAAACGTTAAAGATTCTGCGCTCACGAAGTTTATACTTTAGAGGGATAATGATGTGATAATAGTGGTTTTATAGGGTATTAAATAGAGCTTAAATGTTTCACAAGTATTACTGGCAATAAAGGAAGTATTCTTACCAAGTTTCATTCAAATATATCTGTTTATTCTGAATATATTAATTAATTTTATCGATTTAATTAGCTAACATCAAAATCAATTTTCTACATATATTAAATATTTATAACTTTTTTTTAAAAGTAATTGCATTCCTTAATAATTTTTTAATAAATTGTATGGTTGAAGTTTTCATAGAGTGGATAGTTTTTTTTTTTCTCTTTTTTTTTAATGTTTTTTATCACGAGGTACAAAAATTACAAAAAGGCGCATGATTATATAGCCTTATTTTTATAACTAATAATCTGTGACTAATAGCAGCATTTCAGACCGGTATGTTGTCACACGCAATCTGCAATACTTTGGGGGAGCAATTTCAGATTTCTATCTGTATTTTTGTGGATGAAGATAGATTTTGAATGTCGGAAGATAACATAAACATCGCTTTTAAGAAAAACTGGGTATAAAATTTCACTTAGAGAATCACTTCTTAAAACGGACTTGCAAAACATGTGTTACATCTGTATTAGGAGAACCAAATATTGCAAATATGCATTTTAAGGTATGGATTTTTTTGCGCCATAATCGATAATTTTTATCAAAATCACTGCAGGAGCTCTTCTGATTCCCTTTAAAGAATTCAAATCTTCGTACTAGTGTTAGTATGAAGAAACTGCAATTGAAACATCCTCACGGTTTTGATGTAAATAAATACAGATTGTAAATATTGTCAGTTTCTACGTTCTGTAACATTAAAGCATGCAACATGGTTATATGAACTTTTATAGTGTTATATTGGAGCTTAGGCTTCAAGCTTATGGGACTTTCGTTAAAGCTGCAAATACATTTGCATACATAGATCTAAGAAAACTAGATACTAGCTCTATCAAAAATTCCAAAAAAGAAACTGTAAATACAAGTTTTACTGTTAGTTTAGCTAACAGCTAAGTTGTTATGTTTTAATGAAAACAGCATTAAAAATCTATTTGAAAATAGAAAATATATAATGCTGGATAGAGCAACGAATTTCTTACTGACATAACACAATCAGTGTTCACCACCATTTAACACTAGACTCCCCAAAACCTGTTTCTATGTATGTGTCAGACTCACTCGCTATGCTTCAATGTTCAACCACCCCACCCACTGTGACACACTATGTCGTCCAAAATTCACTCTTACCATATTGTCTCTTTTATACGTGTTTATCACCCAGTCTCACACGTGACCAAATATAAAAACCACTATCGCACATTTACACTCTCAATTTCCATTACCTATACTAAAATATCTATATTTTACAATATTTCTATTATAGGATGCAACACATCTTTTTATAGATTGTCTACGCCTCTGGTGGAAGGATATCCAGCGTCAAGGACTCTCTGCTGTTAACTATTTTAATTAAAATGAATTACTTATTTGATAAGTAACTATATTCTTAAATGTTTTTCTGTATATAAAATTATACATTAATATATAGGTTACATTAAATTATGTGTTAATAGAACTATGTATAATGTGGCACGAGTCAAACCTATCCTAAAAAGCACCTATATAACTTTTTAAAAAAATGCTAAGTGTATAATTCTACACACCGCTTTACAACCAATGGATAAAACTCACCAATACATAATGCACCAGCTGACAAAAACGCTTTATTCACGACTGTTAGGTACACAATTACATGTGAACTGCTTTATGTGGTGCGTGTATGTGTTACCACAAAATGGCCGCACCTAACAGTTCAGATGCTGTATGCATGTATGAATGAATCCACGTGGAAGTCTGCGCGTTCACTTTTTATCTTTTGCACGTACACAAACCTATGTCTCGTTTAACATGTTGAACTACATGCTTAATGAATACACGAAGAATGAAAGTTTAACTGATTTAATAGAAAGGAGCTAACGGGACCAAATCAAGCATATCAGTGCCTTCTGGAACATGCTGTTCCAACTCTACTCGGATGAGTAAGAGTACACAACAAAGGTTCACGGAGACCACCTGGAGGAGGAATATAATAGGCAAATCGCCACTTAGCCAAGGTCATAGCAAAAGTGCCTTCGCTTCCTGCCTCTTCATTGCAACACTAGATTCAGCCGTGTCAATAGTTTACCCTCAATTCCCAGCAATATTGCATACTGCAGACTTCAGCTCATTGTGAGGGCTCTTCTGCTCTAAGGCGCGCATCCATATTGGAAGAGCTTTCTTTAGAAGATGTCAGAAAGGAATGCTAAAAGGTATAGTCAATCATTTTATTCTTTAGTGGAGAAAAATAAAAATTATAATGAAAAGAATACTAACAACAACAATCTCGTATATAATAAATGGAGAGAAGGGGTAGCTTGATTTAGATTTGGTGTCTGGCTGGAGGTTATGTCAGGAATGTGCCCCATCTGTGGGGACAAGAAAAATTAAATTCATATGTTACTTCAATGTAAGGTCATATAGGATTGGAGGAAAGCTATAATAACTAATACATGATACTTGGGAACAAAGAAATTACACATAGGAAGATTTTGAAAATCAGAAGCAGATACCTAAATTAGGAGAGCTTTGTGGAAGGTATAGAGTAAATGCAAATGGTCAGGTGATAAACATGGTAACTGGATGAGATCTTAGGTAACACAGGATAACTATGTAATACTATCAAACTTTATATAAATTGAAATGAAGTGAAGCCTGGCCAACTAACTACTATTAAAGTCAGTCCTAACTATGCATATAGTTTATTCTTTAATAAATAAATAAAAATAAATAAAATACATTAATAAAATTAAATACGAAGTATAAAATTACAAAATGTAGCACTTTAAGTTTTTAGTTAAAAATTCGGAATATAAATGGTTCATCGGTTATTTAAAGCACTTAACCATTTAAAATATATAAATGTGCAGCTTGTTGCTTCAAAATTTGGAAGTGAAGTGAAGCCTGGCCAACTAACTAGTATTAAAGTTAGTCCTAACTATGCATATACTTTATTCTTTAATAAATAAATAAAAATAAATAAAATACAGTTATAAAATTAAATACGAAGTATAAAATTACAAAATGTAGCACCTTAAGTTTTTAGTTGAAAATTCGGAATATAAATGGTTCATCGGTTATTTGGAGCACTTAACCATTTAAAATATATAAATGTGTAGCTTGTTGCTTCAAACTTTGGAATTCTACATCACTTTTGCTAAATGTTTTTAATATAGGTTATATGAAAGGCTATTATAATTCTAATAAACAGAAATAAATTAGGGGGCAAAGCAGGATGCAACTAAAAATGATTACTTCCCTGAAATGCACTTCTATGAAGTTAAGTTTCAACTACAATTAACTCAAAGCTGCGTCCTTTCAAAGCAGTTTATTAATTTGTCTTCAGAAAATACAAACGCCCCAAGATTAAATTTTGCACACTGTTATCAGATAATCTAATACACGTCTTAAAACTAGACATACGCATTGAAGTATAATATATTTTTTTTTAATGGTGATTTTAGTTTAATCGCAATGAGGAAAGAATAATATCCAGAATTACTAATGGTCGCTTAATTTACTTGGATTATTGCATCATTGCTGTTACTGATTGAGTTAGGATATTTTATTTAGTTAAAATTGGTCGAAAATAAACCTGTCCGCGCCTTGACTTTCTGTCCCATGGGATCAAGGTTGACAAGAAAAAAAAATTAGAAAATAAATGATTAACTAATCATATTTAACGCCTTGCATATATAGGTGTTGAGCAACATTTTTATCTCTTTAAAAGAAAAAAAAAATGAAAGCATTTTCGACCGATAGCTAACTTAACTCCTGGTTGAATGTTAACTTTAGTGAAATCTTGAGCGCACATACTCATAGCCTCGGTGCGGGCAAAGCTCATTATTAATACTTGGCATACAAATAGCAAGCTGTTCGTTGAGAGGAAGACAGACATGGAGTAAACCATTACAAATTAAAACTATAACTTTTTTCCGGTGAATAGAAAGACTATTAGAGGGATAGGCAAGACACGCGTATTTTTATTTTCGACATACTTTCAATGTAAAAACTACATCTCAATCTTCGATATCAAGATAACAATGGTCTCTTGTTGGTTCATTAGAGTGAGGATAAATCTCAGCTCTCTGCTTCAACTTATTTCTGAGAAAACAAAACTTAAACATGTAAATATTTCCCTTTATTTAGCGAACCTTTATAAATGTTAGCATTTTTCAGGCAATTCGTCTCTCCCTACCAAAAAAAAAAAAAAACTAAAATGTTTAAAATATAAAAACTTAATGTGTTGTGATTTTCTGCCGATACAGCTAGATGTAACTATATTCTTCATTTAATTATATCTTCATATAATTATTACATTTCCCTTTCTTTAAGATTTTATGTATATTTTGATAAATTCACGTTACAGAATTTGAATATATTTCACTATCACAAACTATGAATTTGCCTGTTTGCTTTTGTCTCATTGTTTTATACCCTAATAAATACACTTGTTTTATAATTCCAGTATTTTATATTTATAAAATATATATATTGCTTTCCCGGTATCACTTAGTAATAACCGAACTAAGTCAGTGCAACCTTTTAAAATAATACAATCAATATTTGAGACAAAAGAAAGCATTTTTAACGGTTGGCCTCTTATCTGTGCTTCTAATAAGACTCAGAATAATAAATAATAAATAGCTTGTCTTCACTTTCAATAAAATTCAGTAAGAGAAAATTAAAATTGTATAAAAATAGTACATTAATGAAAATGAATAAATCATACATGTATTTCTTGAAGTGTAGGTATCTCTTATGTGAAACAGTATGTCATCTTAAATGTTTTCCATGTTTTATTATCTCTGCAAAAGAAATTATTTTGGAAATAGCTCCCTGGATACAAAATATAAAGCGCCAATAGCATTTATGGATTTCAGTTGTATCTCGTAAAATATGGTTCGTTAAACTGTCGTACATTTATATATTTCGCCCATAAACATATTATGCTTTTACAGTTTTCGCACATTTTAAAATTTAAAGTTCACATTGCAATTACATGTCTATTAACAAATTTCTATTCTGTGTTTTATTTATTAAGTTCGTCACTGTAAAATTATATATTATAAGAAATTCTATCAAAATGACGTGTAGGCATGAAAGTTAGTTTTTAAAATGAGTGCAATAATTGATATTTTTAAAGAAAACATTTTTAGAAATATGTACATTAAATTTGTGTCATTTCTGAACGCTACAGTTTATAGAATAATTGATTCTATGTCTTGCTTTGAAATATAAATTAATTAAACTAACGAAAATAAATATGTTTTACTTATGAGGATTAAAAATTGTGGGTAAAGGATTTGACACTAAATATTAATATGATATTAATAAATTACGTAACTTTAATTATAAAATTAAATAAAGACCTATGTAGCCAAACTACTATACTGGTTTTGTTTAAATGTACATACATAATGATTCATGCAATTTCAGCTTTAAGACTTTTAAAATATGAATATTTAAATACACTTAGTGAAATTTTACTCGTAACAATAAGGAATTTGTACACTAAAAAATCTAGATTTGAAATTTATAAAATACCTTAACACACACTGTCTCATTCAGAGAAAAATTTCTAATGGACCCATTCGGAATTTTCTTTTTGCTCTTAACGAGTAATTGGAAGTATGCAGGTGTTAAAATCTCTTGCTCACTGTTATCCAGATATTAAGGATGTAGGTTGTAGGGAAATAGCAAATTTATTCAGAAATAAAAATTAATATACCATTTAGACCAGGCTGTTCTAGCTTAGGTGCGCACCAAACCTTCAGCGAGTTACTCATAACTCCTAAGGGTTTGCCTGCAACATGCAATACAATTGGGAATTGAGGGAAAGCTGTCGTCACAACTGAATCAACTATTGGAATGAACTAGAGGAGCTATGGTCTTTGCCCAGTGATGTATTGGCTACCAGGCTCTTCCTCCACGTAGCTTAGAGGTTTGTCAGTTTAGAACATGCTAATCTAGAAGCGAAAAACCAACACTAATTTTTACCCAGTGGTTTGATATATCAAGGATATTCTAAACTTAACAATAAAATAATGCGTTTCAGGTGAAGTTATATGTAAGTCAAATATTAAAGATATAACCCTCCTAAACTTATATAACTCAGATTCGAGGGTATTAACAGAAAAAATACACGTTACTTTACGCCAAAATTTAAGTTTTTAGCTTTGAAATATCCGTGATATTCTCCTTAAGAAAAATGCAATAACTTGTATTAGTTTATTCTCTGTCTCTGTAAAAATACTTTAAAGGAAAAATAGGATTTTTAAAAAGTCAACATTTTGAAGCAGAAATAATACTTATTGCTAGATTAAATTAATTAATACAATATTTATAATTTATGCCCAAACTGAATATTCGCATTTATTGATATATAGCTTGCTTTTTACAAAATTAAACGCTGAGTTATAAGGAATTAGAACTAATGCTCATTCCCAATAAACATCCATAGAAAGCAAGAAAATGTATAGGCACTTAAGGAAATTCATAAGAGAAACGAGAACTTTTGGTACCGTTTCTAATAAAACTGGCAATGAGTTGTGAATAAACTCGTACATTAACTAATGCTCCCATGAATTGAGCTAATGCTAAGTTTCTAGCAGAAAATAGAACACAACACTAGAGCAACGAACACTTCCATTTGGATTCCAATCTTTGACATGCTTAATAGGTCTATTTCACATAATGTCGCTTGACACCATTGTGCTGAGAAATTGCTGAATATCACGCATTCTCGTTTTGTGCTCCACTTGATAGAAAGAAAAAGGTTTGTTAAAATGCAGTGAGCATGTAGGAAGGTTTATAACTGTCAGAAATTGTGATAGGATAGATCGAAAGACATCGTTTACTCAAATACTCTAAAGATGTTAGTTATAATCTCTAAAAGGCAGAAAGGGAAAATACTGCGTCACAATAACCTTAGTTTTGCTTCTTTAAGCAGTTAGGTTCCAATTTATTCTTTCTGTTTGGCTAAGTGTAAGATGGAAGCAAATACATGGAAACACAATCAATAGGTTATACTAGAAAAAGTCATTAGGTTCGTAATTTCAAATTAATATTTACATTTTTGCCATAAGATGCATACACAAATGCTACATAAAAGAGGTTATATTTATTTGTATAGGTGTTAAACTGTGACGCAATATTCCCTTGTTGGACGAAAATAGAAAACAACATTACGAAAATACATCTTTTGTTTTCCACCGATCATTTTTCCTGTTTTTAAGCTTTATGGGGATCATAAAATAGGTAACATAGAACTAAAAGTGAATTTCAAAACATTCTGGAAAAGACCCAAAATAGGGTGCGTAATCAATTCACAGAATTTCGATGATAAAGAAATGTAACGCTATTTGCAAAAAATGTATAACTAAACTTTTAAAAAACTGTATGATGATATTGGCGGCATTTATCTTCGCAAATAGCAATTATCGGTATTGGTGTTAATAACTCGTGTACAGTGGTCACTGGGTTATAGCTCTGTTTATTTTATTCATTAGTTCACACACACACATTCATGCTTCCAGACTCTCAGGAGTATTGAAAAAAATTCCCACCCCAGCCGGAAATCGAATCCGGAACCCCTCCCATAGCAGGCAAATGTTTTACCGTTCAAGTTACGTTGCAAATTGGTTGCGTTATTTTTGGTTTATAATTTAAATCTTTATTTATAACTCTTTGTTACTTAGTGTGCTTTGTTCATCGCAGCCTCCAATACTGTTCGAGGGAATTTTGTACTTCCAGAATTTTAAGAACATTTTGGGGCTTAAATGTATTCAAATCAATTCATATGTATAAAAAATGTGAACCTTTTATATCCTTAAGTTCATATTTTAATCCTTCTAGGATTTTTAATAGTTTCTCATGTGATTTTATATGTATTTATAGGACAAAAACTAATTTCTTAATTTTATTTCCTATATATGTATACTTGATTATTCTTACCCTAATGAAGTTTGGTCAAAAACTGTTCTTAGAGACTATAAAATAAAAAAAGTATATCAAATTATGTAGGTTAATATTCAGAAAGTTTAAAAATAGGGATCTGAGGTTTGTATCTATTAGAATTAAGTGTGAAGTACGCACTAAACTAATTTAATTAGGAAAATTAGTAGCTTTCTATGTGCACTGATAACTAGAAGAGTTATTATAATCATCCGTTTTAAGAGATTTAATTATACTGTTGAGATGTAATTAATCCTTTTCTCTATTTTACACAAGTTAACGTGATTGTTTGTTGCATCTAAAATTACTAAAATATGTCTTATACTCTGTGCTATAAAAAGAAAATGCTAACTTTTACGATTTTCAAGGTAGATTAACTATTAGTTATAATAAGGAACGTACATATATTGTTGCAAAAAATGCTTTAAGAATACTAGCGATCATGATTGAATTTTGGTGGCATATCTGAGAGGAAGAGAAATGTGCAAAAAACTTGCGAAATAAAACATTACAGTTATACCTTCCCATACTACCATTTTCGTATCTTCACTCCTTAAATCATTATCTTAAGCCCTGAAGCTTACATTGTTAATCTGTGGCCTATTCATCGATAATACGAAAACATATCGTTTACTTTCTCTAAAGCGTCATAATACGTACACAATAATGGCAGACACCATTCAATTATTTGAGTTTCTAAACCAGGTCCAATCACATTGCAGGTGCGTTCACAAATGCTGTTTTCTTTTATCTGCATTTATTGGATATTTAATGTCATCCTATATTTTAGCATATGAATTTATTTCAAATTAAATCTACTTAGCTTTAATTAAGACTGTTTATTTTGCAAATTCAAATAATTTCCCAAGATTTAATAGGTACCAGAAAAAGTTATATAATGCTTCATTGTTCAGTTTACCCGTTATGTTGTTGATTGGGTGTTATGTAAATATACTATTTATACAAACGTTGTATTTAATTTTTATTGCAGCTCTAGCACTATTTAAAATTTTAAAAACAGTCGCACACTGCTGGACATATTTTACGTGATTTTAAATGCATAGTGATTGATTTAAAAAAAATAATAATTATTTCATTCGGCTAAGTATGTAAATGATTAAAACTGCATTTAATCATTTAAATTTAATAGCCTTTAGCGTGGTATGTTCATACCCAACCATTACTTATGAAGATATAAAGAGTCTGTGGGCAGCATACCCCAAAAACGAAAAGTCCGTTAAATACCAAACTTGGTATTTAAGTTCAGTATCTTCCAAGGATCCGGCACGAATATTTTCAAGAAAATCTCACCCCCAACTTCCCTTTACGTGGAAAAAATTTCGAAAAGTTTTGGTTTTCTCAAAAATGGCTGTAAGGAATTTTAATTAAAATATCTTATATCTAAAACATTTACATAACAAATAAAATATAAATCTTCAACTTTCTAGAAATAGCCTGTGAAGGCATGTTTATTCTGGGTGAATTTTGCGGAATTTTTCATAACTGATAAACCGTAAGAGATAGGTTAAAGCTTACTTAACAAAAATTTATATCTCGTTAAAACACACAAGCCAGTCCCTATATGAAACAATTGAAAGACAGTTCTCTTTACTTGCTAAGAGTAAACAAAAGAGTCGAAAAGAAAGATTATTCCCGTTTAAATACCTTAAAACAGAAACCAATATCTCGGAATAACTCGAAATTGATTAATTCAACGAAAAACTGCATATGACATAGATTGTGAGATCTGCATTTTGTGTAGTAAGTTTTTGTCTATCTGTTATGGTTTCCCAGTTATACAATAGTTATACAGAAGTCAACCAGTATGAAGAGGTCTTCGGAGTTTATTTCCAGAAATTACAAAGTATACATTTCGTTTGTCATATCTTAAACAAATAAATTTAAAAATCGTTAGAGCCATTTTTGAGAAAATCAGAATTTTTTAAAAGTTTACCAGTAAAGGAAGTTGGGGGTGGGGCGTTTTTCTTGAAAATCTTTCTGCCACATTCTTGTAAGATAATGAACTTAAATATCAAGTTTGATATTTATCCGACTTTTTGTTTTTGAGCTATGCTGCCCTGAAACATACACACGGACAGAAAGACAGACAGACACACACACACGGGATATTTCTAAAATGCTTTTTTTGATTTAGGGAGTCTCAAAACATGTACATGTACTTCCGGTGAAATCTCAGTATCAAATTTTTGGGTGGAATACAATACCTTCTCTATTCACTATGAACATTGTACATACATGCAAAAAGAAAGTATAAAAGTTATTTCCATCTATACCTAAAACAATCTTCTCTTTAAAATGATGCATACATAGCAACTGCACGTCCTTGCAGATTGTGATAATTACAGATAGCATTTTGGGGACCGATAGCGGGACACAAGCGGATACCCGTTGCGTATCTACCGAATAGAGACCTACCTACATTGGTGACTGAACGCGCAGCATCTAAGCAACCTGTAGTATTGCGTTGGGGAAGGTGGCTCGATAATACAATACTGTTTTACAGGTAATCGACGCCTTTAATGATGGTGCATGCTGTTTAATCAAGATTTAAAATCTCTTGTTTTAAATGGAATGCATGAAGATTTGCAATTCATACAGAAGAACTTTGTAGATATATCTACGACAGTAATACATATTTGGAAACATCAAGCATTAATATGCCTCTAGCCCTGAATGCAGTCGATGAACTTGTTCAAGCAATTAATCAGAAACCCGTGACACCTATTTTAGACCGTGTGAAAAGGAAAGTGAAGACAGTGTTAGGAAAAATCTCGGATTTTCAATATTGGTGAGATACGAAATGTGTTGCTACAGAAACAATTGCTGATGGAATATCTTTCCCATAATGTGTCGTTATTTTCGTTTTGCCCCAATCACATCTTGTGAAAGCCTGTTTTCATGCCAATCGGAGACGATTTAAATCTGAGACATTACAAATGTTTGTGTTTGTACGTTTTAATCTATGTATCTTGAGAGAAAATGAACGGATAATGATGATGATGCCTTGTTGCACAACAGCAATTGAATGTATATAAATATTAAATCAATGATATTTACGTTTACAAACCCGAATTTTATCCGCCGAATTTCCTGTCTCTCCAGTCGTTTCCAATATAATTTCAGTCATTCAGCATCCGTTAGTTTCTTTCGGAGTTGGAAGCGTCGGCGTTAGTGCCGGTGTGGCAGAGAAAATGGATGCTCATTGTGACAACTTCGTTCCCCGACTTCACCTGATTTCCGGGATGCGGACCGCCATTGAACAGCGCGTTGGACCGTATATGAATGGGATCCACGGTCTGCATCCGACTGTCGGAGTGCAGCTTTTGGAAGCTATAGGGTCCGTGTGATTGCTGTGTGATCGCTCCTGGTTCCGGCCACCCGGAGCGCCCCATCGTGTGGCGAAGGTACAATAAACCTCCTAAGTTCTATGTCGAGTCCACTCAAACCGCATCATATTCTACTGATAATCTAAGTATCGCTTTTGGAAGAAATAATAACTTGAGTGAACTCACAGACATCAGTTTTGAAGAAAATACATTTCCCACAATCCTTGATTTTGGAAGAAATGAAATGGGTAGTAACTCATGCGAACCCACAAATTCTGGCTTTGGAAGAAAGACGATACTCAAAAGCTGCTTTGATCCCACAAGTATTGATTTTGGAGAACGAAATTAACCAATGTTGGATTGATTTAAAAATGTGAAACGATGATGCTTCAACTAAAATCATCTTGGTTTTAGAAGAAAGATGAGACCCGGTAGTAGGTTTGAACTCCCAATTCTAGGTTTTGGAAGAACGATTATGCGCGAAAGAGGATTTGAACTTGCAATTCCAAGTTCTTGAAGAAAGGTAATGCCCGGTAGAAATTTGCAGTTGAAATAATAATTTTCTGGAACATAGATAACACCCGGTATAGAGTTTGAACTCTCAAAAGTGGTTTGGCAGAAATATAACCCACTTAGACGGCTTGAACTTGCAATGCAAGAAGCTAATCAAACAGTTTCAGCTCACAAATATAGGTTTCGGAGGTAAAGTAACGCCCGGTAGAGAGTAAGAATTCACAAATTTAGATTTTAAATGATAACGCCGTGTAGTCAGTTGAGGTGAGAAATCTTGTTTTAGAGGAAAAGATAATGTTCGATACGCCCTTCGAGGTCACAAATTTAAATTTTAGAAGAAATAACGCTCAGTAAACAGTTTGAACACAAAAATCCAATTTTGAAAGGCAATTAAAGCCCTGTAGATGGTTGATGTTTCGAAATGTAGAAGAAAAGTAACCCACACCTTTAACTTGCAAATCTAGGCTTTGGTAGAGAAACATAATAAACAATACATAAATACATAATATACTTGGTTTTAGAAGAACAATAACACCTGGTAGACAGTTTAAACTGACAATCTGGTATATAGAACAACAATACTGCTGCTAGACAGTTTCAACCCCCATATTTAGCTTGTGCATAAAAGATAACGCCCGCTAAACAGTTTGAACTCACATATTTAATTTTCAAATAGACATCGGTCGGGAAAGCCTTAGTACATACATTCACATACTTAAGTTTTAGAAAAGTAAAGATATCCGGTAGACAGTTTAACTTAGAAATCCAAATTTTAGAAGAAAGATAAAGCCTGGTAAACGGTTTGAAATCAGAAATGTGTGTTTAGAATAAATATAATGTCCATTAAACAGTTCCAACTCGCATCTTTAGGTTTTAAAAGAAATATGAAACCCGATATGTTATTTATTTATTTATTTTTTTTAGTGCTCAACGCCAGCTTTTACTACAAATAGCATCGCAAGCGATGACTGATGATACATGGAATTAAGATGGAGTACCGGTGGAATGTGATAGTGGGGGAAAACGGAAAACCCGGAGAAAACCCGCTTTGTCTTACATTGTCAAATCCCTCATGCCGTTGCTCGGGATCGAACCCGGGCGCAAGTCTCTTGCGATAGAACCCGGACCGCCTAAGAGAGGCGAGTGGTCTATCCACTTGACCATCGCGTGAACTGAAAAGCCCGTAAAGTATTTCAACTCACATATTTAGGTTTCAGAAGAAAGATAACGTCCGTTAGACTATTAATTTAGATTTTAGAAGAAAGATAAGGAGAGGATGGATTGGTTTGTCGGGGAGATAATTAATGAAAATATAACAAAAGTCTATCCTCTCAAAATAATAAAATTTGCCTAAATTCTGTTTAAAGTATATGCAAAACATTTGTTTACTTTACAGTATCACTGTTTACAATAATATATATTCCAACATTATCTCACAAATATAGGATTTAGAAGGAAGATAATGCCCAATAGATGGTTTTAACTCGCAATTCTGCGTTTTGCAAGGAAGACAACCCTCAGAGGCCTGCTTGGGCTTGCAGATCTAGGTTTTGGAGTAGTTATAATTTTACTAAATGTTTGACCACGCAAATATTTTAAAGAAAGCTTTTGGATAAACTTCCTAAATCTAATCAATTCCAGTAATTGATTTTTGTTAAAACAAAATTTACACCTCCAAAACTTAATTCTCAGCAAATATAATTACGAAAAAATAATTTAATAATTTAAACTCAATTAAAAATCTTTGTTGTGAGTAAACACTTTCTCCAAATAAGTTATTTTAGTTCTTAAAACTTTGTTTTGAAGGAATAATAATGCCCCACAACTGCCGGTCTCAATGGCCGCGAAACCCTAAAGTGTCTCGCTTTGGTGCTTCGTGGCGATCTAGGTTCGAGTCCTGCCTTGGGCATGGGTGTTTGTGTGTTTGTAAATCAGTATAATCAAAGATAAAAAAGGAAATGTAAGGAAAAAGAAAAGGAAAACAAACGGAATACAGCGCCGGAGGCCAGACAAGACTCCGGTACTGTACATTTAGTTATTCCAGAAAACATGAAGGAAATGTTAATATGTTCTTTACTTAGTTCATTATTAAAGACAATAGCTATTTTTTCACTTGTTTTCTTGGAGGAAGGGAAGGGAATGTTGTGTCACAATAAGAAAGCATCCTGATTACTATAGCTCTCTAGAGTTATACTTCTAGAAAGTCCTCCAAATGATTTCTGCGTGACAACAAATGTTTTAGAAATGTGAAAAGTAATTGGCTCAAGACTGGGAAACCTGGCCGAACAAGACTTTCAGAAACAAAACACTGCTGATACCACTACTGTTGCTGCCGCCGCCGCTCCGGTAATGGCTTGTCACTTATGTATATAACTGTGTGCTGGCTTGCATGTTGCTCTGTGCTGTTGTTGTGCTGCTTCGCTGTCCTATTTTTTTTTAACTGTAGATGTATTTGTGTTAACACTGTTTTTGTGTTGCCTTAATGGTTTTTCCAGACAAGAGCGAGGGGCGAGGTCTGCAGTGCACCCAGCAAATTAAACAGACGTGCGATTCTTGCTGATCTTTTTCATACAAGCATATTGCTTCCTATTTAGATGCACTGTTCAACAGCCTCAGTAGCATTCGTTGATCGCTACTTGAACGAAATATACTCTCAAATCTTTGCATTTTGCTTGTCTTTTATTTTTTTCTACTAGTTGTAGAGTAAACCCGTTTTTTATCACAAAAACGATACCAATAAAAGAACGGAACAACTCTTCTCAGAGAACAAAGAGTTGGTTTTTTTATATTTGTTGTGTATGCATAAAATCAGAAACGATCCCACGTCTGTAATCTATGCATTCAGAAAACATTGAACTCCATCATTAACCGAACCTGTTTGTTTTTATAATCTTCAAATCCAAGGAGCTGTGAAATCGTGCCTCCTAGAAAGAGCTCACGCGTGAGTATATCACTGCCAAATACGGGAATAGTTAATCACAGTAGTAGCATTTAAAAAAACCGTTTCATGGGAGTGGGTAAACTATGTTTCCTACTACATACTTGCTTTAAAAATCACAAAATGTGTAACTATGAGTAAAACCGAATGAAATAGATAATACCCTTCCATATCGTCCCCATTCCTTCTTAGAATGCAAAAATAATCCTGCTTTTTTTTAAAGTCTAACTAAACTTGCACTTCCCTTAAAAGTGTAAACATGCTCCAGTTGCTATTTTTTATCAGTTTCCTTAAGTTGCAACACAAAACTGAATCTTCACTAACGCATGGTAATGATTCAATATTAGTAGCTGTATCATCGCATTTTAGTGATGGCAGCACTGAAAAAGCCTAAAAAACCGACTGTATTGATTCATTACTTTTCTAAATTCTATTAGCATCTGGAATGCCACTGTCCATCATTCTTTTAAAACAAAATTATTTAATTTAGCTTTCTATATCTTCTATTGTAGAAAGTAGTTTGAATTTTAAGTAAATACTTTTAAAACTACTGTTTCATTCACTTCTTAGAGGCTCTAATGAGTCTCCAATAGAAATCTAATGTAACTATACATTTTTATCCCCAATAATATATTAAGTGAGCAGTATGGGTAAAAAGATTTGTTGAATCTTTGATCCCCAAAACTATAAGCTAATTTCACATTTACGGACTGATATTTTTCAGACGATCTATATTAATGATTTAATGTCTTTATGGATTTTCTTTCGTAGAAGTAGAGGGGTTAGTGATGATAGTATAAAATAGACATAGAAAATGATAAATAATAACTTCTTGTAAATCTGTTCCTAACAGTATGGTGAGAAGGGAAGGAATTTAGAGTTTGAAGCTAAGATTTATGTATGTTAGTAAAGAAGGAAAAACAGGATGTGATGTAGACAATGTTTTCTGCTGGACAACGCCTGCTGACCTGCGCCCCTCCCGGAGCGGGGGAATCCAAACACGACTGACCCCCCGCCCCCGGACCTGTTCTTCTTCTACCCTCAGGACTTCACCCTCGACTTCTACTTCCGGCAATTCTGGACGGATCCGCGACTCGCCTTCCGCAAGAGGCCGGGTGTGGAGACGCTGTCGGTGGGTTCCGAGTTCATCAAGAACATCTGGGTGCCCGATACGTTCTTCGTCAACGAGAAGCAGTCCTACTTCCACATCGCCACCACTAGCAACGAGTTCATCCGTATCCATCACTCCGGCAGCATAACTCGCAGCATACGGTAAGTACAGCCCTAACCTACATAGCGAGGCTCCCAAATGATGGCACCTGATTGCGCGAAAATATCAGTAGTACCAAGAGTTTCTATCGAGGGAAGGGTGATGTGCTCCCAAGAGAGACCAAGGATCCCAAACTCTTACATTTCTAAAATCCACAATTTCAGTTCATTTAAATACGCCAATCAGGATTTAATGAATAACATGTACACTGACGTGCATAAAAGTGGTCCATTCTCATAGAATTCAACAGTGTTTTTCCTCCGTAAGGTTTCTGATTTCAGGTAACCAACGTGACTTCACCTAGCCGGTATAAGTTCACTATATGATTGGCCAGTTAAATATTTTAGGGACATAGGACGAACCAATCAGCAATGTTCACAATGCCCACCTCTATAGTGTGGAAAATGAAATGGCGTGTTATTTATGGACTCTCTTTTAACTACTGTGTTTCTCAGCGTCCCATTCTATACAGAGCGTGAAAGTCCGCTTGGTTTTGCTCAGAGACCTCAAAAGTTTAAAACTATCTTTACGTTAAAATAATAATGTTACTGACTTTATGCTGCTTAGAAAGCATTTAGTGCATATGGTCTACTCTCCTCTGCAGATAAAGTTCAATAATGCTAGCGTGCTAAATAAAAATAGCTTTATAAATTAGCAGGCAAAGTAATAATTTCCTACACTGTGAATCAACATTATTTTATTTACCGTTAAATATTTCATGTAGTTGGCTAAAGTAGTATGAAAAATATAGAGGCTTTACATAGTTTGAGATCTTGAAGCAACCGTGTAACTACCCAATTCCCAAAGCAAAAAAATTGGTACACAACTCATTCTTTACAATGACAGTCCCATTTCTCTGTAAAAACATCTAAATGTAATACGATTTGGTTTCCGTGGCGGTGCCATCATTTTGGAGGTCATATTTTTGAATTGTTTTGGTATACAGACAACCATCGCATGTCAGTGTCTCTCTCGGCAAGGCTTGGGAAATAGGCAGACTGCTCGCTAGAACACGTCGTTTCCTCTAATATGTGTTTTCCAGTGACAGAAACTGGGCTGTTTAAGATTTCTTGGTGCATTACTTTATGTCAGAGAAACATAAATAAGTATTAGAGTTTTAGTAGGTGTGATTTGCTAGGGAAATTATAAGGAAGCATCATAGCAGAAGAACAAAGTAAAAGAAACATTAGATCGGCTATAAAATCCTACTGTGATACTATGGGCTAACGGTACACTATGGGCAAACGCTTTGGTGTTGGAAAGTTGAAGAGATAAAAGAGATAAGTAGACGAAGTATCGCTCTAACCTAGCGTAGTCAAAAGAAGCTCTATCAACTGTTAACCATAATCTTCTGGAGATTTCTCCTCTTCCTACTTCTTCCAGAATGTTCTGTGGAAGTTAGTCAGGCTCACCCAGATAGTTCTTAATCCCAAGGCCGCCCGAAAAAATGTATGGCCCTCCGTTGGATTTGAACCCGGACTACGAAAATTGCGAGAAAAGAAACTAAAGAGGATTTTGGCTCTCCGAGATAACACTTTTGGCATTTATACTGAGAGCGCTGCCTCGTCTACTTATCTCTGTTGTTTGTTCAACTTTCCGGCACCGACCTCCCGATAAGCTTGGGTCGCGGGCGCTACGTCACGATATTGCCACTTGAAATCATCCTTAAACTAGTTTCGTTCATGGGAATTGAGTGATAGAAAACGGTTGTAAAATAAAAATTCATTTAATAAAAATGTCAGAGCTTGTAGTTTGGATTAGTCACTAGTCCATCTTATGGGGATACACTTTCCAAGAAGCAATTCGCTTCAAATACTGCCATAACATTTAAGAGCATATCTCTTATGTTTCTGTGTAGCCACTGTGTTACCCAAGTTTTAAACTTAGTTTAGTAAAAATTATGATGTTCTTAAGCGCTGATTTTATGGTAAAGATATATGGGAATAGACCTATAAAATTATTATATAAAATAATAGAGAAAATAGAAATAAAATGAATGTGGATCCTTTGTTAATTTTTTCCAATGAAAATGTTAAATTCTTCATAATAAACCAAATTAATTAAAATAATCATTTCCATGAGTACAATTATTGGTACTAAAATAGATAAACCTTGATACTTAAGGGTACCGAGACCCCAATATAATTTATAATTTCATCCATTGAAAAGCATTCGAGCTCGTGATGTTTTCATTGAAAAGAAGTCGAATTAAAGACTAGGAATATACTCTATGGTGCCCAATAAGAACTAAGTAATTGCATTGAAGCTCTCGCCTACATTTTTATTTTTGCACTGCCTATTCCTAAGCAAATAGCAAAGACAGTCAAAATTGATACCCAGTAGGTATGCAAACTCATTCAAAGAGAAGATATGATTATATATTTTTTGGATATAGAATTTCAAAGTATTCCACTGCACAGTTAATAACATAACGAATAAAATGTGTTTGAAATTAAAGTAAAGCGAAGTAAAAAATAATAAATGTTTAATTATGAAATTGAGTCACCAGGAATGGTACACATTTTGATATGAAGACTTTTGAAACTATTTCAGCAAGATAAACGTAATACTCCAAGAATTGTATTACTGAAGAACTACAGAATTATATTACTTACATTATGTTATTCTTATTCTTTCATAGCTCATAATAAAAGCAACAGGAAAAATTTAATAGCCAAGCAGTAAGCACAGGAAAACATGCGCTGTGCATATAACTGACTCAAACTGAAAAAACTAAACGACTATAGCCAATGCCGTCGCCGAGAGTTAATTGGCTCACTGGTTCATATCCTTGTGTGCGAATATTCACTGCTAAAATTCAATTATCGCTACAAACTAGCATGCATAGTAATCATAAATGTGTTCTGATATTCTTTTTATAGAGCTAAACGTAGTCCACAAGAAATCCATAACTAATATTGCATAATTATTGTTAAAGCATATATTAACAATTTAAAAGTTGTGGAACTATAGAAGCGGCATTTATTCTGGACATAGTTTTGTTAAATTAACTTTCAGATTACAATATTACTTAATGTCTTATTTAGGGTTATATTTATCTCATGTATTAGACACAAAGTGTTACAGTAATGGAGTAATGAGCCTTTTACCACAGACTTGAGCTAATATTTTGGCATTTAATAATTACTTTGGCCACAATTTGAAAAATAAAATTAAATATACTCTATAGCTTATTTTTATTGTGCCCAATGTGTATATTAGAACTATTGATGAATGTTATAACAGTAAAACTCAAAATTTGGAGAAATCTGTTGATTTCTGAAATTAGGACACTTCAACACCATGAATACCATAATCCCTAATTTCGAGTATCCTATTATAATAGAGTAATAATTCATTGTATATAATATTGGATACAGTATAAGCTAAAAAATATAATTTACAAATATGCCTTTTATCATATTTTGTATTCAACATGAAATATAAGAGCTATTACCCTCATATATTAGGGAGCTAAAAATTGGGGAAATCTCGTACATTTAAGATTATGGTTTTGTGGTAGTGTTTATGGTTTTAAAATATCATAATACTAAAATTACTATATGTATTATCTAAATTTTCAGCTCCTTTGAGTGATATGAGGGTAATAATTCCAAGTTTCACATTAGATACAATATAAACTAAGATATATGTTTACACATTATAAAATAATATTTTTTCAAACGTTGGCTCAAATTAGCCCATACCCATATTGTGGTAAAAGGTCCAAAACTGATTACACTAATACTTCCTAGCTATAACTTATTAGATAAGAATAATCCTGAATAAAAGTTAAATACAATACTGCAATTTGAAAGTGAATGCAATTCAAAAAGTGTCCAGAATTAATGCCACTGCTGTATAAAATTATAAAGTGCCTATTTTTTATTTTGGGTGTAAATACAAGTTACTATTTTGTACCAATTTGTGCGTATGAGAATTCCCATTTCACTTTCAATTTATAATTGTAACTGTAATTTAGATTAGTGAGTGCAGATAGTTTATTAATCGGTTGCCAATGCCTACACTGAAAGATATTATTCAGTTTTATTAGGAATACCAACAATTGTTGAAATGTAGGAATATAAAACAATAATAAATGCTATGAAATGCATTTTAAATGACCAAATAATTTTAAAAAAAAAAAAGGCGCATCGGAGATCTTAAAACACCTGACTAGCATTTCTTAAAATATGAATTAAATGGCGCATTTTATAAGTGGAGCAGTTTTCTTGCTAAAGGTAGAAACAAAATCACTATTATAAACATTGTGAAAAAATAAAGTATTTTATTCATAATAAAAGAATGTGAACAAAATACATCGCTTTTTCCATTTGCAGCGCTCGACTACCTTTTTTTTCTTAATGCCCAAACTCCCTTTTATTATTATTATTATTATTATTATTTGGAAGGCGAAAAGGAGAGAAGATAATCCAGTAGAAAAGACGGGACCAAAGGAGGTTATTTGTATTTTTTTGTGTTTAGGTTTATTGTAGTTCATTTTCATTGGTTAATTTCGCTATTCTTGTCGTTCCTATTTCACGTTTTGGCGAATTTTGTTCTTTTCTTTGGTTGTGTTGGTAATTTTTACTTTGTCTATAAGCACTATGTTCATAGTGTATAGAGAAAGTATTGCACTCCACCCAAAAATTCGATACCGAGATATCACCGGAAATATATGTTTTAGGGTCCCCTGTAGCAAAAAAAGAAAGCATTTTCAGAAAAAGGTCCGTGTGTCCGTGTTCCTGTGAACACCATAATTCAAAAACGAAAAGTCGATAAAATACCAAACTTTGTATTTTAGTTTAGTATCTTCCAGGGATGCGACACGAAGATTTTGAGAAAAATCCCCCCATCCCGAACTACCATTTACATGAATTTTTTTTCCAAAATTTTGATTTCCTTAAAAATGGCTCTAACGATTTTGATTAAAATGCCATATATTAAAAATATTTACCTGACAAATAAAATGTATATCTTCAATTATCTGGGAATAGCTTTGGAAGCTTACTTTAATCTGGATGAAATTTACGGAATTTGGCATAGCTCCTAAACCGTAAGAGATAGATAAAAACCTACTGCACAAAAAATGTAGAGCACGTTAAAAGACACAATTTATGCTATATACATTTTTTTCATGGAGTTGATCGTTTTTTAGATGTTACTTGTTTTTGATTTCAGCTTTAAAAACAAACTTTTCTCATACAGGAATTTGTCAACTCCTGTCCACACAAACAAAGGAACTTCAGTCACATAGCAACCATATTTTGACTATCACTTTAACCTACTTATTATTTTGCTTCTACTTTTAAGGAGCAAGTTATGACTATTTCTGCGAATTTCTTCTCGATTAGCATGAAGTAAATAGAAATATAAGCTTATTAACAATAATTTGTTGCAGTGATATAGAGAAAGTCATGTGAATGGAACACATCAGATTTTTTTAGAATGAGTCGTCCTCACAATAGCGGGAAGCTTAAGCTAACAACACTGTTAGTGCGTCTTAGTGTTAAGGTGATAGATAACAGAGGGGCCAACAAGATTATTTGGTAGCCTCAAACCGGGCGATAAAAGGATGCATTTCGCCGATAATACCTTAATATACGCATGCTTATTAAGAGAAATGTTCAACTTTAAATATTGCTTTTCCAACATTTTTCCGTGCTAAAAATGCCCAATACGATGCAATTTTTTACTTATTTATTTCAAAAGTTTTATACTATATCTCAAAAGTATATTAAAAAAATTGGTACATACTTTTACGAAATAATACTGCCATTTTGAGAAATAAATTTTAACTTTGGAGATTACAAAAAATAATAATTGTTGCACAACAATTAGTGTTAATATAGATCTATTTTTGAACTAATTTACTGTAAAACCTGACTTTTTAATATAAATAATTTTTTTGAAATGCATCTGGTGCCTCATTTTCAACAATGAATTGACAGTAAAGAATTGTCATTCAAGTAACCATGCAAGCTAGAATCTTGTTACATAGCATTTGTAGCATTTGGATTTTCCAAATTTCATAAAAGCATTTCCTTAAGTAGCAAAAGAAACTAACTAAATTGCTTCGTAACTTAAAGATTGCATGCTGTTGTAGAATGAATTTAATAGCTCTAATGCTTTGGTATACAAACTACCTAAAATAATAGCGAGAATTAAATTAAAATATCTAATTTATATGAAGGTATAATAAGACACAGCTCTAAGCAGATAAGCAACAGGGTATAGATTTCCTACGTCTTCTTTTGCGCGCGGACCTTTTTATAATTTTATTTTATTTTTCTAGCGCATGTGTACTACGAACATAGTAGAAAGAGAAGATATTGTATTCCAGCAAAAAATACGACATGGAGATTCCCTGAATCCAAGAAAGAATTTTTGGAGAAACGACCGTGCGCGCGCACCTGCGCGTGTGTACAGAAAAACTAAAAACTAACAATCCGTTAAATACCAAACTTAGTCTAAAAGCTTTTTTTTTCTTTTTTGTATAAAACGGCAGTTTCAGACTGTCAGCACTTCGCCGCTGTATTCCTTTCTTTTTCCCTCTCTTTTTCCCTTTTTCCCCCATTTTCCCAACATTTCCTCGTTTTTCTATCTGACTGCATTTTTGTTTCTAATATACATACATATATACATTCACAAACACACAAACTCCCATGCCCAAGGCGGGCCTCGAACCCACGATCCCCTGCGCCACGAAGCACCAAAGCGAAGCATTTTAGCGAGCGCGGCCGTGGGGACCGGCAAAGCTCGGTATTTCCCAAGGATGGGACACGATGGTTTTCATAAATCTCCTTCAACTCCAAATTGCCTTTTACTTGGAAAAAAATTCAAAAATTTTCATTTCCTCAAAAACCATTTTAATTAAAATAACTCATTTTGAAAATATTTCCATGATAAATGAAATGCATATCTTGAAATTCCTTTGGAGTTCTTTTTCACTACGAATGAAGTTTGCATAATTGGAAAACCATTTTCGCTATGGAGGTAACCGTTTCCGAGATATTCCTTGTTATTGGTTACTCATTAAAAATACTTATACTCATCTCAGACAGGAAGTCCCTGGGTGTATTTGGTTTTACTGGTCAAGGAAATGAGCGAATTTCGATGATAATCGCATAGCAAAAGCTTTTAAAACATGTCATTATCCTTATAGTGTAATGCATACCTTTACTATATAATAAGAACATTCTGCTAAAGCTTATCTCAACTAATATGGTGTAAAAAGAAGAATCTTTCGTAAGAAGTATATTTGCAGAATAGCTAGAAAAAGTCATGTGAGTGTCTCATATGTGTATTTGGTATCGAATTTTTAAGTGGAATAGAAAATACACTTCCTGTACTTTATCTAAGTATCAGAGAAAGTTTAACCGAATCGCATTTTATATGCTTTATAAAGCAAATATATTTTAATCAACACGGCGATATGAATAACAAGAATAATAGGCACATAACTAATAAGTTTGTTTACTCGTAAGATCGGTTATTAAGTATACGAGTATGTAGATCAGGCGTCACCAACTAGTTTACCTTTGAGTAAAGCAAAAAGAGCAAATTTGCTCGATGCTCCTATGAATTACCTGCTGTGCACTCTCGGACCAATTGCGCGGAAAGGCAAGAACACATAATTGCTTTAGTTCTGTGACAATAAATAACATTTTGCGTTTTGAAATACGCAATTCATCTTTCACAGGTTAATACATCTATTGAAAGTTCATGATTGGTAAAACTATTGCTCTATCATGACTTCTGTATTAGTGTTATATACCTGATTTGGACATATACATATATGACTCAACAATTAGTAACAAATAATATGATTTAGGACCCCCTGAGTCCAAAAAAAGCATTTTCAGAAACAGGTCCGTGTGTGTGTGTGTGTTTGTATGTCTGTCTGTCTCTGTGTGTGTGTGTGTGTGTGTGTCTGTCTCTGTGTCTGTGTGTGTCTGTGGACAGCATAGCTCAAAAACGAAAAGACGGTTAAATACCAAACTTGGTATTTAAGTTTGGTGTCTTCCAAGGATGCGACAAGAAGATTTTCAAGAAAATCCCCCCACCCCTAATTACCCTTTACTTGGAAAAATTTTCGAAAATTTTGTTTTCCTTAAAAATGGCTCTAACGATTTTTATAAAATATCACATATTAAAGCCATTTCTATCAGAAATAAAATTTATATCTTGAATTTTCTGGGAATAGCTTCCAAAGACGTGCCTATTGTGGATGAATTTTGCTTAATTTAAATTAACTAGCAAACCGTAAGAGATAGTAAAAAAACTTACCATACAAAAATTTGTATATCTTGTTAAAATACACAAGTTATGTCATATAAATTATTTTCGTATAACTTACCGTTTTAGAGGTATTCCTTGTTATTAGTTTCAGTTGTGAAGTACTTATACTTTTCACAGATGAGAGTGTCCAATTTTCTTTTGTTGTACACCTGGCCAAGCAAAGAGGCGATTTTCAATGACAATCGCATAACGACAGTTTTTAAAACATTTTACTATCATTTTAGCCCAGTGTATTTCCTTAGTTCCAGTCTACTTATAAGGAACTAAGTAACAAAATTCTGCTAATGTTTATCTCGATTAGCGTGGTGTTGAAAGAAGAATTATCTTTTGTAAGACGTTTGTTTGTAGAGTAGTTAGAGAAAGTCATGTGAGTGTAACACATCAGATTTTTATATAATCAGTTATCTACATCTGAATAGGTGGAATTATACAGCAATTTTATTGCTATAAAGAATTAATATCTTTGAATTATAAGCCCTTACAGTAAATGTCCAAAATTATGCTTTGAGTATAATAATTTTCACAATTCTATAAATCCACGTGTACGTTAAAAATGAATCTTCATATTTTTTTTATTCCCATTACACGCATAGTCGTTTCGTTAGCTTTCCGTGTAGGGAACAACATATATAATCACCACTAAAAGGTAAACAGAGAAATGTAAATGAGGTGTTTTAAAGATTAAATAATACAATATTAATTAACAGCACTCAAAGCATGTTACTGAAGCATCTGTTAATGTCAAAATACTTCCCACTTGAATGTTTTATTTTGTGACATCAGCATTATCTGTTTTTATTGCTTTTTAAAAGGTTTCCACACGTTTCAGAATTGTTTTCTGATGTAAGCTATATTGCTATCGAATTTTTTCAATTAACATTCCATAAATAACAGTAAAAAGTTGCAGTCAAGGGGTAGCCGAAAACACCTGCTCCATTAATTAGGAGTGAATATTGAGATGGATTTTTTTTTATTGACACATATTTTCTGCGTGTACTGTTTATTATCTCCAGCAGGTATGTGCAGTGTACATAGTAGATAGGGATAGCATTGTATTCCTCCCAAAATTCGATCCAGAAATGTTACCTAAAATGCAAGTTTTGAGACCCCTGAATACAAAAGAGCATTTTTAGAAGACAGCTTAATTTAAAAACGATAAGTTGATTAAAACCGAGTTTTAAGTTCAATATCTTCGAAGGATGCTATACGAAGAATTTTAGGACAATTTTCCACTCCAACTACCCTTTACATGGAACATTTTTTAGCAAATTTGTATTTTCTCAAAAACAGCTGTAACGGCTTTTGATAAAATACCATATTTTATGACAAACGAAGTTCGTTTATATCTTGAATTTTCTGGGAATGGCCTCTGAAATGTACGTTATTCTGTGTGACTTTTGTATAACGTCTGAGCGCAAGAGATAGACATGAGTTTACTTCACAAAAATATTATGTCATACATTTCTTTTAGAGTTAACCATTTCCGAGATTTCCAATTTTAAACTAATTTAAACGTCTCTCAAATATGATGCCATTTTTTGGTCTATCTCCTTTATTTGCTGTTGGCCAAAGAGAACCGAATTTCAGTTGTTTCACTTAGAGACCATCTTTTAAAAAAATTACTATTTATGTTGAACAAATAGAAAAATCATTTCATTGAAACACATTCGAATTTTAAATATTATTAGGCATATAGAGGACAGATGGATAAATAACTGGTGTCGTATTAGGTATTTCTTTTAATAATATCGGCTTAAAAATTATTAAAGCAATAAGTGAAATGTCAAACAATGAAGGGCTCTTTTGTATATGGATTTCTAAACGATATTTGGTGAAACAAATACTTGAACGTGAGAAGTAAGAAGTACAAGACCTATTCTTATATGTATCACAGAGACAAGGAGTGAAATAAAACTGACTGAACAATTGTCCGTCACATAGTTCTTTTGTTATGAAACAAAGCTTTGCTGTTTAGTTACGAAGAAAGTATATTTTAACGAGGTGGCACCGCGGTAAATTGTGCGCCTTGAATTCGGGAGTTTGAGCGTACTATTCCCGCCGACCGCGCACTATGACCTGGGTTTTCTCGTGGTTCTCCCTTATCACTTAGGCGAATGCAGGTAACAAACGTACCGTTGTGTTTGATGTTCTCGCGGGGTTGGGAACGGTAGTCTTCCCGACACCTCTGTGTCAGTGTCACTCGGTGCGTGGCGCCGAGATAAAGAACTATCTGCCAAACATTTAGGGACTTCCACGTGAATCTATGGTCTGCCTGCACCCATCTGTGGCTTCCTGTAGATCCCTTCACTCTCCCCTTCCTCCTGGTTAGCGCCCAATAGAACTATATAGGTCGTAGTGCGTGAGGTGTCCCCTGTCATTGTCTATTAATTAACAAATGTAATAATTTTGGTAATTTCAGCTTTCTTAAAGATAGACATCCCTGGTAGACCAAGCTTACGAAAGACAGAAATTTTGAACTAAATTGATAGGTCTACGAAGGTGTTGAAATGTTTAGCACCATCAGGAATTGAACTGTGAACGCTTTATAGGACCTCATGCAGGTCAGAAGACCTCCACGCCGTTGAAGCAGTTTCGCTGGGATATCGTCCCAACAAAGCGGATCTCCCTCCAAGCAGCTTTACTCTTTTCCTCGCTTGAAGGAATACCTAGGAGGCCGACAATCGCTTCAGATGAGGAGGTGCAACACTTCAGATAACGTGGCTGAACACGCAAAGACAGGAGTTTTACCAGGAGGATATATTCAAACACATCGCACGAAGCACACGTGTCTCCACCCATATGGAGGATATGTGAAAAAATAACCTAATGTACTATCAGATTGCTGTATAGGTTTTACGAAATAAATATACTCGTTTCACTGCAGGCTTTGAAATATTAGTTTTTGATCATCCCTTGTATCACATCTAATCACGGATTTAGACAGAGAAAGTTAAGTTGTTTTTAAATACTGAAATAAGCGAAGCTTGCAAACAGGCATTAAAATCATTATATTACGAGCTTTAAGGGGTGCTATAAAAGCTGTATAGGACTAAAGTATATGTTTTGTATAGTAAAATAACATAGAAATACATATTTACTAATTCTGGTAATTTTAGCTTCCTTTGCAGATAGACATCTTGGTAGACCGAGCTTACGAAAGACAGAAATTTTGAACTGAATTGATAGGTCTACGAAGGTGTTGAAATGCTTAGCACCATCAGGAATAGAACTGTGAACGCTTAACGAACCTTTAAACTACTCGGCATTAATTTACAGACAAACTACAAAGGAAGATTACATTTCAACTGAGCACGGAAATTCCTTTGCTCCGAAGGCTGTTAGTCGCTTTGAACACGTTCATCGAAATAGTTTCTAGTTGCTCTTAGAAAGTCTAAAGTTTAATTTATCCTTTGCTATCGATATTCGAGCCCTCGCTTTCAAAGGTCACGGGTAACCCAATTTGCAAACATTCTCCCTTCCACTCTGGCTGGCAATTGAATCAAAGGGTTGAAAAGGTTTCGAGGGTATCATGCAATTTTCTCCTAAACAGTTCTTTTCTCTTTAAATCCCAAAATCCCAATGATTTATTTTTGTACATGTTTTCACAATGTATCCCCAACCATGTGTTCTTTACAAGTTGTAACATAAAACTCTTTTGAAGCAATGATTATGCTACATTGAGTCTAGAGTCTGCGCAGTGGGCATTGCCTGGGGGAAACTTTATTGTGTTTTTGTTTATTTTAAAACAGCGTTTGATAGGCTGCAGAGGGATGCTCTATAGTCACAAATTCTCCAGTAAGGACTAATGAAGACCCTTATTAAAGTTTACAATAGTGTAATTACAGTAATAAAATTGACCAAAATATGATAACAAGGTCTAAACCAGTCAGCAGTCTACCACCTCTGTTGTTCAATTGTTTTATACTGCTAATTAGCACTAAAGGCAGAATAAAATGAAAGCTAATATATATATATAATCTTAGGTTTGTGTATGTATGAGTGTGTTCATTAACCTCTTCTAGGTTTTTTTACTTTGCAAACAGGGTGGGTCCATTTCTGTTTTTCCAGTAGTGCATCGTAGTATATGGAATTGGGGGTTTCCCTTTAAATCTAAATTCCTTTAATATTTTCTAGGTTTGTGGGTAAGACACCATTATTTTCATATATGAAAGACGTCCAATAAGTCCTTAGAAAAGGATAGAAAAATAAATTAATTTTTGTGTCTTTTTTTACTTTATTTTTCGACATAATCTCGTTTTAGCTCGATACACTTTTCCCAGCGCTTTTCCAACCGTTTTAAGCCTTCCAAAAAGTAGTATTTTGGAAAGTCTTAAAATAGGCATCTGTTTGGGAGATAGCCTCCTCGTTAAATGTGAATCGTTTTCTACCAAGCCAAATTCAATTCAATGGGGACCAAATCTGGTGAGTACGCTAGATGTACTAATTCTAACCTTAATTCTATAATTTTCACCAACGAAACTGCGCAGATGTGCATTCTGCAGTGCAGTGTGTCATTGTCTTAATGGAACAGAATAATTTTCTTTGACAAATAAGGGCACTTTTTCTTGTTTTCTCCATTCAACCGGTGTAATAACGATGCAAAATACTCTCTATTTATCGTTCTTCCTTTCTGCGAGTAATAAATGTAGATAATTCCGTGTGCATTCCAAAAAACCTGCAGATTTCACCATATTTACCATCTTCGGAACCGGTTAACCTTTAAAATCCCACTGTTTCAACGTATAAATTCGGCAGGATTGCGACTTAAAAGTGCGAAACCAGCTTCCAAACCGATCAAACAATTGCGCTTATTCTCCATGGATAGAAAATGCGGAACTCATCCCGCCCAGATCTTTGACAGACCTAATTGTTTGTGCAAAATTCAGAAACCTATGTCTTGTGATATCCTTGTGGTCTCTACTATTTCACGAACTTAAATTCGTTGATCACTCAAAACCATATCCTGTATTTTGTCAATAATTTTGAAGAAAGTCGCTTCTACTTGACGTCCGGAACGATTTTCATCATTTGTAGATGTGCGACTACGTTTAGTTTCACTTATCCAATCTTAAATTGTTGCAAACGCAGCAGTGGTTGTGCCACGAACTTCATCCAACTTGGCTTTTAATTCTGTTCCTATTTTAAACCTTTTAAATAGAAGTGTTTAGGCACCACACGAAACTAACTTCTTTTCATGTCTCTAAATAAGCACAAGATTGTTGATTCAATACCCTATGAAAATAAAACCATGTGATTGATATAGTGAAAATGTAAGTGCCATGTTGATTGCACTTTTATTGTTCCTAAATTGATGATCTAAACTTTAAAACCTCTGCAATTTGCCCTTTTTTTTTTTAGATAATCCTCAATGCTTGGAGGCATAGGCCTTACTGTAATTTTCAGCTTTTTAACAGATTTATTAAGCGAAGTAATTGTTCTGTTGTATTATCCTGTTAAAATTAAATGCTTCATTTAAGAAACTTTCTAATTATTTTTAATTCAGTCTTATTTTTGTTAGCCCATATGAACATACAATGTACATAGTAGCTAGAAGGTACTGTATTCAACCCAAAAATTCTATGTGAGGTTTCATCAGAAATATCTGTTTTAATGAACCCTGAGCACCGCCCCCAAATTGAAAAAAGTTTGCGTGTGTGAGTGTGGACAGCATAGCGCAAAAACGTAAACACCGTTAAATACCAAACTTGGGATATATGTTCAGTGTCTTCCAAGGATGCGATACAAGATTTTGAAGAAAATCTTCCACCCCAAACTACCCTTTACATTAAACATTTTTTCAAAGTTCTTAACGATTTTGTCTAAACTACCGTATTTTAAAGATGTCTACATACAAATAAAATATATATTTTAAATTTTATGAAAATTGCCTCTTAAGAACATCTTTATTCTGGATGAATTTTGCATAACTGATAAATCGTAAGATATAGACAAAATTTTACGGTACAAAAAATGTTGGTCTGTTGAAAGACGTAGTTTATAATATCATATATGTTTTTTGTAGAGTTTACCGTTTAGAAATATTCCTTATTATTGGTTTCAGTTTTAAAATGTTAAAATTTTCTCAACGGGAATATAAAAACTCCTGGTCAATAAACAAGAAAAGCTAAATCAGCAAATCCTATTGATCAAATTGTTAAACTATTTCATTTGTTTGCCGTTAATTATGAAAATAATACCACATCATTTTTTTCAATTCTTATTCATAATTTAATTATCTTATTTTAGGTTGGATTGCAAAGAAACTGTATTCAATCATACAACAACCAGCTTTTAAAACATTGGACTATCGCTTTAGCTTAGTGTACTCCCTAATTTCCCTTCTACTTTAAAGAAAGCAAGCAATAAAACTATTTCTGCTAACTTTTATCTCGATTAGGATGAAGTAGATAGAAAAACAGGCTTTATGAAAATAATTTTTACGGAGATGTAGAGAAACCGTTGTGATGGGATGTTTCAAGTAAAGGTGAATAAATTCAGCTCTCCGGAATCTATTAATATTCATCTGAACCATTAAAATGTTATGAAAACGTCTTAAACATGCGGAATTGTAATAAAAAGTTGTTAAGAGTCACTTTGAGAAAATCAAAGCTTTCGGAACATTTTCCATGTATGTATAGAGTAGTACAAGATGGTATATTTTCTTGAGAATTTTCGCGTCACACTGGAGTACAATGCTTTTAAATACCTACCTATCATATAGAAACTCCTGTATCATATTTATAGTTTTACTCTTGGTTGATTTAATATACTTTTATTTTATTTAAGGTTAGTTATTTGTAAAAACTTGTTTTTACCTTCTCTAGTCCGCATGTATAATGTGGATAGAGAAGGTATTATATTCCACCCAAAACTTCGATGTCAAAATTTCACCGGAATATATGTTTTGGGGTCCCCCTAGACCGAAAAAAGCATTTTTAAAAGAAGGTCCGTGTGTGTCTGTGTGTCTGTGGACAGCATAGCTCAAAAACTAAAAGACCGTTAGATACCAAATCTGGTATTTGGGTTTGGTATCTTCCAAGTATGTGACATGACGATTTTCAACAAAATCCACTCACCACAAACTACCCTTTAAATGAGAAAACTTTCGAAAATTTTGATTTTCTCAAAAATGTCGCTACCGATTTTGATTAAAATGCCGTATATTAAAGATATTTATATGAAAAATAAAATGTATATCATGAACTTTCTGGGAATAGCCTCTAAAGATCTCTTTATTCCGGACGAATTTTACCGAATTTTGCTTAACTGGTAAACCGTAAGAGATAAAGAGATAAAGAAACACTTGGTGCACAAAAATATAGATCACGTTAAAACACACAGTTTATGTTATGTACGTTTTTTCGGTGAATTGACCATTTCTGAGGTATTCCTTGTTATTTGTTTCAGATTTAAAATAGTTAAAAGATTTTTCACACGGAAGGTTATAAACTCCTGGCCCTGCAAAGAAACAGGTTTCATCCATATGGCATTTCCCTTTTATTTACAAGAAAGCAAGTAATTAAAACAATCTCTGCTAACGTTTATGTCAATTATCATAGAGTAGATAGAAGAATGTGTTTTTAACAATAATCTGTTCCAGCGATGTAGAGAAATTCATGTGAATAAAACACATCAGATATTTTAGTTATTCTGTTTTCAGTTA
The DNA here is from genome assembly GCA_030762935.1 of Hymenopus coronatus. Lineage (NCBI taxonomy): Eukaryota > Metazoa > Arthropoda > Insecta > Mantodea > Hymenopodidae > Hymenopus > Hymenopus coronatus. Next base: position 81,981,162 of record CM060898.1, on the reverse strand, counting down.
CACTAATGAGACATCCTGAAAGACGTAAGCAGTGAGATGCAATTCTATTTTTTTCAGAGAGTGTGCCGTAAAACCTGCATTTCGTTTGAAATCTCAGTACCGAATTTCTAGGTGAAATACAATATTTTCGTATACAGTTCCAAAATAAGTTCTTCAATTTTGAGCAAACGCGTAATTTCTCTGATTTTAGAGAGTGTGTAACGTTTCAATTGTTTGTGTATGTATATGATGCGAGACCTTGGAATCAGGATTGCTCCATTAGAAGCGGACGCCCACTATAATCTTCCGCCAGTCAAGTTTAATTATGCTTTAGACCTTTAACCATACCAGTCGACAAAATGAACAGGCGTAATTGAAAACATGTCAAACAGTAATGATACTTACGTCATTCACACTGCAAAGTAAATAGATGCAATAATTCCAGAATGGCTCAGGCGGTAGCATCTGTGGCCCTAACGCGAGTTCCTGGGTTCAAGATGTGTCACCGTTTTCTCAGTCACCGAGGTAAATACTGGATTGCATATTTAATGGGAGTCGAAATAGAATTTATTGCATATGGACATTTTAAATTCCCCGCTACTTTTGGTATAACTGTCATAGCGATATGCTAATTCAAAATTGTTTAAAAATGTTTTTAAAATAATTCTGCATAGTGGTTTTTAGAATATTTTGGTACACTCGGTTGGGTAAAACATCAATAAATTTGTAAAATTTGTGTTAGAGAAGAAGTATTTTTATATTTTGATGGGAAAGTTTTACTTTAGCCGTTGGCAGCACTGACATCCCGCTCATATTTTCTTGATGTGAGGGTTTCGAAGTACAGCAAATTTGTGTTTGTAAAGTTTGATTACAATTTTTTTTAAATTATATGTTTGAAAGCAATCTCTGAAGAAGTAAAATTTTCTATAAAAGTGCCCCATTATCTCAGTAACTAATTGACACTAAGGGCTGAAATTTTTCCACGTATTTGCACCTAAACAGGCTTTATTTTAACGATAAAACTTTTATGTATACGGATTCACAATTTTGGTGTAATAATTTTTTGTCCACCTGAGATTGTTTCTATCTATTTATATGCATTAATTTTAATAATTCCTTTTACTTTCTCCACTTACTATATAGAACATAGCTAAAGAAGATATAGCATTCCGATGAAAAATTCGATACCGAAATTTCATTGGAAATACCATTTACTTTCGGAGAGTTTTACATTCCCAAAAATGGCTCGAACGATTTTGATTAAAATACCGTACATAAAAGATACCTATATGAGAAATAAAATGTGGATCTTGAATTTTTTTTCGGAATAGCGTCTGAAAGCCTCCTCTAAACTTTTTCGTAATTGGTAAACACGAAAAAGGTAGACAAAAAGTTATTACATAAAAATGCAGATTTCGTTAAAACACATATTTATGTCATGTACAATTTTTTGTAGAGTAAACCATTTCCAAAATATGCCTTGTTACTGGTTTATAGTTTTAAAATATTTTTCTCATACAGGAGTTTGTTAACTCCTGGCCATATAAAGAGAACGAATTACATTCACATACCAACCCCAGCAGTAAAAACATTTCACTATCGCTTTAGCTTAATGTATTCCCTTATTTGCCTTCTAATTATAAGGAACCAACTAATAAGACAATTTCTGCTATTGTTTATCTCGATTAGCATAAAGTGGATAGTAGAATAAGTTTTTTAGAATAATTTGCTACAGAGATGTACAGAAAGTCTTGTAAATGGAACACATAAGGTATATTTTTTCTCTCTCGCTATTTGCGCTCCTAGTATGCAGAATCTAGACCCCTCGAAAGTCCCAAGCCAGCATCTGGGGACAGATGTCTGTTGAGAAGCAGATGGGCTCTGGATCAGAGAGAGCAGCCAGAATGGGTGTTAAGGTTGATGCATCGTATGAGAGTGAGGAAGTAAATTATGTGAAATGACGGCGAAATTAATGAAAGGGTAGGTGGCTATGGAGAACTTTGTGGAATGAATGGCGGGGAAACCGCAGAACCCACAGAAACCTGTTTAGACGCCGCTTTGTCCACCAAAAATCCCAATGCGGTCACCTTAGTAAGAGGCGAGCGGTCTATCCAATTGGCCACAGTTTCATTATTAGCTATGTTAAATGTATATGTTTACATTAGAAAGCAGGTTTTGTAAACTGAATTAAATGTGAACGTTTTTACTTTATCTAGACCTCATGTACAATGTACATACTGGATAAAGAATGTACCTATTATATTCCATCCAAAAAATTGGATGTCGAGATTTCATTGGAAATATATGTTTTGGGGTCCCCTGAGTCCGAAAAAAACATATTTAGAAACAGGTCCGTGTGTGTATGTCTTGACAGCAAAGCTCAAAAATGCAAAGACCATTAAACACCAAACTTAGCATTTAGGTTTGTTATCTTCCAAGCATGCGACACGCAGATTTTCAAGAAGCCCCCCTCCCCATCAGCAACTACCATCAACTTTTCGAAAATATTTAGTTTCTCAAAAATGGCTTTAATCCCGTATATTAAAGATATTTATATCTCAAATAAAATATTTATTTTGAACTTTCTGGGAATAGCCTCTGAAGACCTCTTTATTCTGGATGAATTTTGCCAAATTTTGCTTAACTGCTAAACCGTAAGAGATAGACAAAAACTTACTGCACAAAAAATGCAGATTTCGTCAAAACACACGATTTATTTCAATTAGGTTTTTGTTGTGGAGGCAACTATTTTCAAGGTGCTCATTGTTATTGGTTTCAATTGTACTTCTACTTTTCTCAGGTAGGAAACGCCGTCTTTCTTTTGTTCTACTCCTGGCCAAGCAAAAGATTTGTAATGACAATCGCATAACGACACTTTTAAACTATTCGATTGTCTTTTCAGCATTCCGCATTCCTTTAGTTCTCTTTTACTAATAAGGAACTAAGTAATAAGAACATTCTGCTAATGTTTATCTCGGTTAGTATGGTGTAGAAAGAAGAAGAATCTTTTGTAAGAAGTTTGTTTGTAGAGCGGCTAGAGAAAGTCAAGTAAGCTGTACACATTAGATTTTTTAAATCTATTTTATTTGACATTTTAGCTTCTTGGTTATTTCGCGACGTATCTGTTCCGTAAGACACTTCGCTAACGAAATATGGTGGGCAGTAAGCCTTCCCGGACTATCGCCTTACTATACTACTGTTACCTCGAGTCAAACTAGTGGTGTCGCAGTATTATTGATTTTCCTATTTGGTCAGTATAGAGCATATAGCAAGACGTTATAGCTTTTAGACTAACTAGTTCCACCATCCGTAGTCAGATGAGAGAATTCAGCCTCAAGCGACAAGCAGATTGTGTTACGGTGCCATTTTAGTCTAGCATCTTTAATTTTTCTGTAAATAGATTGCAGAGTAGTCGCTATTACCGTCTATTTTCTTTTTTCTTATGTTTCAGTCAAGATGGAACTTTGGGTGGTGTTATTAAATATTCAATCCGTTATTTACCTTAGCGATTGAAGGAAACAACGAAAAAATTCAGTCTATTTGGTCCTCCGAGGGACTTGCACCGGGCCCTTTCGAATGCACGCCACAGACGTTACCGTCTAAGGCATCCCGCTTGATTTTTAACCTTAGTGATAAATTAAAATACAGCGTTAAAATTTTAAGCGGTTTGCGTCTGCATGTCTACTTTCTCTACATGTATTATGTACACTGTGAATAGAGAAGACATTGCTTTCCACCTAAGAAGTCGATACCAAGATTTCACCGGAAATACATGTTTTGGGTTTCCCTGAACCCAAAAAAAAAAGTTAAAATAAAAAGGGCCGTGTGTGTGTGTGTGTCTGTGTGCGTGTCTGTGACAGCTTAGTTCAAAAACGAAAAGACCGTTGAGTACCAAGCTTGGTATTTAAGTTTTGTATCTTCCAAGGATGCGACACGAACATTTTCAAGAAACTACAAACATGGAAAAAATTTCGAAAGTTTTGATTAAAATACCGTAAATTAAAGATATTTACCTGACAAATAAAATGTATATCTTGCATTTTCTGGAAATAGCCTCCCAAGACTACTTTATTCTGGATGAATTTTGCGGAATTTTACATAATTGCTAAACTGTAAGAGAACGATAAAAAGTGTAGAACACGTTAAAACACACAATTTATGCTATATACATTTTTTTTTCGTGGAGTTGATAGTTTTTGAGATACTCTTTGTTTTTGGTTTCAGCTTTGAAAAACTTATCCTTTTATACAGGAATTTATCAACTCCTGTCCATACAGACAAATGAGCTTCAGGCACATAGTAAACAGCTTTTGTCTATCATTTTAATGTATGGTACTCCCTTATTTCGCTTCTGCTTACAAGGAAACAAGTAATAAGACTATTTCTGCTAATTTTTTCCGGATTAACATGAAGTAACCAGAAGGGTAAGATTTAACAATAATTTGTTGCAGAGATGTAAAGAAAGTCCTGTGAATGGAGGCATAATAGTTTTTTAAGTATGTATGTGTTTGATTTTTTATTGCTTTTGCTCCAGGGTCATTTTATTCTAAGACAAAATGTCGTTAAGGATTAAAGCTGCTATTACTATCGGTACTTTATGCTTGCTTTGTAGTCAAATCAGAGGAATAATAAATACATAGATAACAAGGAGTTGAACTAATAAATGTTATAAAATATAGCTATACGTATTAGCCAGGGATTAACCTTACACATATATAAAAAACATGGAGGGGTAGTGTTTGACACTGCAGTGACCACATAATTTGTGTAACATTAGTTGTAACAGCGCTAACATCTTGACAATAAATCAAATAAGTCATTGATAGTAAGTTATTAAATCTTGGGAAATTAATATTGTTGTTTAATAGCATAATGCTTACGCATCGAGATTTTCTTCTTAACCCTTAACTGCATGATTTATTTTGCTACATATGCTGCTCTTCCTCTAATTCGCAAACCAGTATTTATATCCCTTTCACCGGTACACAACTGAAGCGACTTGAATAGCCGTGATCTTTAGTATAATACGTAATGAGTCGGCCATCCATCCCTGCCTCTGCTGTTAAATGTGGCGATGGTAAAGGATGGGGAGAGCCCAAGCAAAATAGCCGGTGTGATGGCACACTTGTATACTGACGGGGTTAAATTTGCATGAATTTGTGTTACAAAGCACTGATTTATTAAAAAATTTTAATAATTTCACAATATAAAACAGCTATAACTAGCCTATTCTTAATCCTGAAGGTTAGTGTAAAATAAAACTACAAAAAAAAAAAAAAAAAAAAAAAATGTTAAAAGCTTTGATTAATCATCTTTGTTGCATATGTGCAACACCATGCACTAAAGGGTTAAGTATCGGGATCGGGAAACTATGCGTGTTCATTTGCTGTCGCTATTTTTCAAGATTTGCATCGGTTAAGTTTTGTTTCTACAAAATTGACCATTTTTACAAAATTTCTTCATGATGATACACTGGCTGTTTTTAAATTAGTTTCAAGTGTTCAGGTGTGCGTGATAATAACTCCATGGCACTACAGCTCACAAGGAACCTTGGCCTACCGCCCGGCCGCTGCTTCCCCCATCTCGGTCCATGACTCGGTCATGGATGGGGCGCAGTATTGGAGGGTGAGACGTGGTCAGCGCCTCAAATCCCTCCTGGCTGGTTAATGCGGTCCTCATGACCTGGGTCCGCTACTTCTCCATCAAACAGCTCCTCAATTGCCCCCCCCAGGGACATCACGAGGCTGAGTGCACCCCGGTCCAGGTCTCCCAGCGGGGGAAAAATCCCCACGATGGTACTGGGAATCGAACCCAGGTCTCCCGCATGGTAAGCAGCTGCACTACCACCGCGCTAAGGAGACGACCGAATGCGTGATAAGGTGTCTAAAATATCAGAAGCGACTCTGCCCGATAACAGTAGTTAATAGTGCAAAACTGCGCTGTCTTCTGTTTAATGTATGTTAATATTGTAAAGATTCCGGAGAGCATTCACCAGATGATACATCTGTGGTGTATGTGCATGATGCAGAGAAGTGAACGTTTCCCCGAAACCAATTCTTACTGAGCAGGTTTAGAAAACGATTTAGACGGCGATGATGATGAATAAGTGTCCTTGTTTAAATACCAGTATACATACATCGATCTTCATCAATCACACAGGTCCACAGGCCGCATGTACTTTTGTAACACACAAAATAATAAGCAATATTAAAAACCAAAAATAGAAAAAGTGAAGACAAATCTAAAAAGATAAACATATTTAAATATAGCATCTTAAATGTCCAACAAATAATGAACGATAAGCCGCATTCCGTTTAGTGCACCCTAAACGGAATAATAACAAACACATACACATAAGATGTTCACATTTATATCTCACAATATAAACACAACAAAAACAATGACCGAAAAGAATGACATAATATATAAATAAAACATTATATTATTTTTAAATCTTAATGCCCCTCCCCCCCTATTTCCTACTATCAGCCTTCTCAGATCTCAGTTGTATTGCCTTAAGCAGAAATTTACCGCGACTTCCATGCCTGCCAGTAGCGTCCAACATGCTTCCAACTCTCCATTCGCGGTGGTAAAGAATCCCGGCAAATTCTTTTCCCTACATTTACCCTTCCTACTCGCAAGTGGAGCAGATTCTCATATTATTCGCGATAGTAATTCTTATCATCCGCCATGCTCTTAGTCTAATGTATATGAGCCCTGTTAATGAGATTGGTAGGTACCTGTTTATATGTATTGTTCCATACCCCACTCCAATTTTAACCCAGATTGTATTGCACGATAGCAAATAAAAGAAATCACCTTAGCTTCGCTCCGCCAATCAGCGGCCGAGGAGTGTTCCATCTCACTATCTCTCTCTCTCTCTCTCTCTCTCTCTCTCTCTCTCTCTCTCTTTCTTCCCTCCTATATTGACATCAGAAATATTCTTATATGACAGATTATAGTCATTTTATGCAGTAATATTCCTGAAAAGTACATCTATTTTTGCCTCCTCTCTTAGCTCACCCACTCAAGACCTGAACTCTCGGAAGGCTGAAACTTTCACACAAATTTCTTGCGTCGAAGACATTTCCACATACACTGCTGAGTCGGATAGAGGTTTGTTTTTCCCGAGAAACATAAAACTGTCACAAACACTCCAGTGTCGCTCATCATAGTCTACAAAGTTTCAAATTAAATAACCCTCTCTATCAGCTTCGTTCTCAGACCTTTCCCAGAAAGCTTTACCATTGAGGAATGATTACTACTTCTGCATCAAGCCGCATGACGATGATGGAGAAATTGCTCTTGTTTTGAGAAAGTTTTGATGACTTTTCTCGCATCTGCAGAGTTCAAAGTAAACTTTGAAAGCTATAACTTACATTACTTTCCTGTTGCTGCCTCTAATTCAATAAAGTGCAGTGAGAGATTAACGACACAGTATTCAGGGTCAATGAATGACATATTGTAAAGCGCTTGAAATATGGCTTTAAACTTTTGAAAAACTTTCTTAAAACCTAAAAGAAAACTCACTTTTAAATTACAGCATTTAGATATTTAGTAACTAGATGAACTCAAAGCTTCTCTCATGTTATTGCGTTAACTAGAGATTATCTCGCTCTCTCTTTCTCTCTCTCGTATACTACACCCCTCCCCCTTTTCCGCTCAAGCGGTTTCGTCTATGGTCCGCATTCGGGAGGTCACGTATTCGATCTCCGTTGTCGCACTACTTGGTCCATGGTTTTTTCGGGTCATCAGGTGAATGCTACGTAAGTAATATGAGCATGAAATATATCCTTACCGATAACACACTGAAGTTCAGCCTAATGCCGCTGGTATGCTAACAAAAATGGAGAGTAAACTACTACAAGTGACACTCAGGGATAGAATACGAAACGAGAAAATCCGGAGGGGAACGAGTATGGAAGAAGCAATTGCCAGAGCGTCTCAAATGGAAATGGGGAGACCACGTACCAAGGATGTGTAACAACATATGGACTTATACAAAAACCATGTGGGACTCCAGAACGGGAATAAGATGCATAGGCAGAGGACCAGAAAGTAGGACATCTGTGGTCGAGGTGTGCAAGAGACAGAGAAGCTTGGAAAAAACATTTGAAAATTTAATGTAATATGCCAGGATATAGAAGAGAAATGCAGAATGATAAGAAAGAACTTTCAAACGTGTAATGTAAAAATGGACAAGTTTAGCATCTTCCGAGGATGCGACACAAAGATTCTGAGAAAAATCCCCCCGTCCCAAGGTACATGGAAATTGTTCGAAAATGTTGACATTCTAAAAGTGGCTTCTTTTGATTAAAATACTGCATATTAAAGATATTTACATGAAAAAATAAAATGAATATCTTACTTTTCTGGATATATCTTCTGAAAACCTCCGCATCCTGAGAAACTTTTACATGATTGGTAAACCGTAGATAAAACTTACTACACAAAAAATATAGATCTGGCTAATACACACAATTTCTGTCATGTACACGTTTATTTTTAATTTGTAGAGCCAGCTATTTTGGGGATATTCCATGTTATTGTTTCAATTTTAAAAAATCTTACTTTTCTCAAACTGGAAGTAAGCCCTCATTCGCTTCATATCTCTTGTTTTACTTCTGACTATGGAAAGAGAACCGAATTTCGATGACAATCGCCGAACCGACAACTATTAAATGTTTTTGTGGCACTGTAAGCAAGTGTATTCCCTTATTTCTGTTCTACTTGTAAGGAACTAAGTAATAAAACCATTTTGGTAATGTTTATCGTGATTAGAAGTACGTAGATAGAAGGATAATCTTTAAAAGGAATAGTTTATTTGCAGAACAGGTAGAGAATGGAACACTTCAGATTTTTGTTTGTGGCTTTTTATTATTTGCACAAAATTAATTTATTTCTTTTTAACGTTAATCATTTTACTGTATCTCATATGTGTTCCTGGAAATATTTTTATTATGCTGTTTCTAAATCATTAAAGATCATTAAAAATATTTACAAAATTGTGAGACACTCCACTTGACTTCCCCCTTTATTCTTGAATAAAGTATTCTTACAAAAGCATATGATTCTATCTAAACTATATTATCCAGGTATGCATTTTTAAAAATGGCGTTGCACATATTTTCTTGGAGGTACATTCAAGGAGAATAAAAATATGCCTGGAGTTGTGACTCTGCTGAAAATGTGAACGTCTGTTGGGGACTTGAGTCTTTAGACGAGTTTCATTGATGCCATTCGGGTACAACATACCACGCAAATAAAAAAAGAAGGCAAAAGCGATTGGGTAATCTACCCCTACACCCGTAGCCACGCTAGACGCTCGATTAGAACAGTATAATCAGTGGGATAATTTTGTCCACTGTGAGTGAATTACCTTGTATGAAGTAAGAAGCGCAAAGAAAAGATTAAACTAATTTTGTAACGCCCGATGAGAGTGTGGCTTATTGTCCAAAAAGATTAGGAGTCACCAGTTCGCAACTCAGAACTCTTATTTGTTGCAAGTTATGTTTCATGTCCATCCCCTTCCCTGCGGTAACGTGACTTGTCCAATACGCTTTTAAGAGCATAGCAAACAGGTGAAAGACATGGGTGGAGTCAGCGAAAGCACCCGTCTTACAATAAGTATTTACAGTATTTTAATGTCTTTGAGAGTATAATGCCTATAGGGAAATACGTCGTAAGCATAAGCGATAGCCAAGCATTTTAATATATATATATATATATATATATATATATATATATATATATTATGCTGTAAATTTCTACGGTCATAGCAGCGCCATCGGTATTCCGAAATTTCATCCCCCAGGAGTTCTTTTAATGTCTTTAAATCTGCTCACAAATGGCCGTTAAATGTATTACACTTAAAATCCATCGATCTGGACTTGGTTTGAACATGCCATCTTGATTCAGAAGGAGCGCCTAACCGAGTTACCTAGATCGACACTTGAATAAACGAATAACATCTTCCCGTTTGAGGAAAAGTATACTTATGTAAAATTAAAACCAATAATAAGGTATATCTCGCAAATGATTCACTTCACAAAAAAGTATTTCAAATAAATTGTGGTTTACATATTTTATGTAGTAGGATTCTGGTTTAATTTTTATTTCTGAACACTCTTTAACTGCGGCTATTCTCAGCGTACTATTCTATACTGGGCGTGAAAGACAGCTTAATTTTGCTCAGAGGCCTCTGTATTAGACTTGAGGTACTTTTACGTGACGTAAATCTACGATATGGGACCAACGGCCTTAGTTTTCTTCCGAAGGAGAACCAGTGGCTAGTAAGTTACCCGTAGACCGAGTCTGACTGTCACCAGGATAATTATATATTTTCCTCCATTTATAAAGCATAAAGATATTAAAATAACTATGTATAGTGTATCTATGGCTTGTAATAAACCAAATGAATGAAAATATAATCTTGTTTTTAGAAAGTATTACTTGCTTTTCAGTAATCCAATAATTCAGAAAAATTTGAAGTTCGAATAATGGGAATCAATCTTTCCATTTAGCATCCATCCGTGCCATCTGATCACTGCCATACACCATGAACTTGGAAGCATACCTGAAAGATTAGAAGGAAATCGAGTGAAAGGAAATCGTGGTTGATGAGAAGCCACTCCAAAATTGGCTCGGCGACCCAGGGGTAACCATGAAAAGAATGGCTCGCCGGGAATCGAACCCGGAAACTTTGAATTGAGTCGCACACTGTGACATCACCTCGCTCGATATGTAAATGGTAACTTGGGGTGGAAATTTTTCTTGAAAATTACTGTGTGGCTTTCTTGAAAGACGCTAAACTGAAATATCAAGTTTGGTACATAACAGACCTTTTGAGTTTTTTGAGTTTAGGGTAGACAGATTAACATACGCGTGCGAAACGTTGTAAAATGCTTTTTATTTTTTCAGAAGACCTTGAAAAGCGTATTTCCAGCAATAGAATTACGTTAAAAAAGCAAATACTGGTAACTTCTGTTGTTCAAACTCATATGGAAATTGTAGACTAATAAACTTTGAACTATCATATACTTTATCTTCATCTAAAAGTAATAACAGTTATGTAAAACAATGTATTTCAGAGCATCAGAGCATGCCATTAATTAAATGCCTAAGTATGGATTCGCTTTTACTGTTTTTGTGTACTGGACCTGATGGAAAATCCTTAGAATATCAGGAATTCATTATTAGTGGATCTACTCCCACGTATAAATCATACAAATTTGCTTTGAAACTCGATGGCGCCTCTAAAAAGTCCAAGCAAAATAATTATTGAATGTTCACGCAACGAGGAAGAGCATATTGACAGAAAGTCACATCCGGTCTGCGGAAATCGTTAATTTCTGCAGTAGTGAGGAAACGGTGGGTTGAGCAGTGACGTCATGAGGCTGTCGTCATCTGTTATTGGCTCCATTCGTGATGGATTAAGCTTCTACTCACAGCATCAACAACTTCATCATTCCCGACCTCAAAAGAATCTGTTTGCAGAGAGTCAGCGAAAAATTCAATGCCAGATTATCAGACTTCTTTAAATGGTGAAACCAGAATATTGGATGCTATAAACATTGCCATCGTTAAAAATAATAGCACAGAAAAATCTATATGGTTTTGGAGTAGTTTAGTTAAGGCTTTTCTTTTCATTTTTAATTTTCATGTCGGCAATATGTTTATCCGAGAAGCAATTCTCCAAATATTCTGTTAAAAAGAGCAGACTTAGTTCTAAGGAGGCTATTGTTGTCAATCTGTCCAACTTCTGTACCCAAATATAATTTAAATAAATAAGTTAAAATGTAACAAACTCACAAACAGGCATTTTAGAGTAAATAAATATTAGTTCCATAGAGCTACAACTCGATTGGGATCTCAAAGGGTATGTTAACGGCAGAGGACACCTCAGCAACTGCGACCAGGTAGGGAGCTATTGCGGTATACCTTCCCCCGGGGAAGGAATAAGAAGAGGGGAAAGCACAGGCCAGCACACAGGAACAGATGAAGCATGGAAGCCCCGAACAACTCACTAGATAGCAGCCCTGGCGCGTCACAGGCGCCGAAAGACCGAAAGGAGGTCTCTGCAACGGCATCTAGCCGCAACCAGCGCAACCAGTGGGAAGAAAGTTTCACTCGGAGCAAGCAACCGTGCCATCTGCCTGCAAAGCCTCAAGCCGCACTTGAGCCGTACTGAAAAACGGAGGGGAATGAAATAAAAGGTAAAAGAACCTTGGTAGATGTACAGCACCCCAGGATTCGTCTAAGCTGCCCGAGAGCAATACGGAAAATCACAGGTCCAGAGTGTGCGGTCAATGAGCAGTGAACTCGGATCCCTCGAAGCCACTCCCAGACGAAACGCCTGAGCCACCCTGGTCGATTGTGGGCTCAGCCAACAACCCGATAGTCCACGTGTGGACGTTCATCACGTAGATGTTTAGTAGATAAATGATCAATTTAGGAACGGGAGTTGGTGGAGAGAAAAGGTTGAAGCGGATTTAGTCTTGCGGTGTTGTCTCCATTAAACCCTCCACACTCGCCTTCGAAAGCAGATGGGTCAAGATTATTGATTAGGTTTTGGCAGTGTAGAATAACGTTACTTCATTATTTAGTTGAGGTTGAAAAATTTGACCAAAAATGGTGAAACATTAAAACAATATTTTCTTGTGAAATTTGACCAAAATGATGAAAAATTAAAACAATATTTTGTTTCAATGAATTTTTAATTTTAACAGAATATATCAATTTTTTTCAATTTACCGCACTTTAACCACCAACTAACTAAAGCTATAAATGGATAGGTGCATGCTTATTTCGCAATTAAATATTGTTTTATTTCTGTAAACTTTTTCCCAACAATTTTCCACGCTCAAAATGCTCCACTCGATGTAATGCATTACTAATTTGTTTCAAAATGATTATACTATCTCTCAAAAACACGTTAAACAGATTGGTCATATTACTTTTTTTCGAAAAAGTGCTCCAGTTTTAATAAACTATAAAATGTTGAAAAATCACGAGTTTTGTAGAATAGGAAATGTAATAAATGTTTTACACTAATTAGGACATATCCATTTGGAATTCATTTCCTGTAAAAGTGAAGGTTTCTATGTGAATACCTTTAAAAATTCATCTCGTGGTTTATTTTATTAGGGAAATGAATTTAGACAATAAATAATAATTATTTAAATAACCATGCACATTTTGATACATGCAAAAATATCACTATTAAATATTCTGAACAACAACTGTATAAATTACAATAAGATATCTTACTGTGGATTTTCCAAATTTCCAAATGCTTCACTTTATGGTATTGGTGTAAATAGTATTACAATAGTTTTTCTTTTCAATTACGAGTTTGAAAATGTGAGAAATATATTTTTCAAACACTGCAAAATCAGAATTTGACAAATTATTGTTAAAAAGCATTTTCTTCTATTTACTTTATGATAATCGATATAAACATTGGCAAAAGGTGTCTTAATTCTTGCTTCCTTGTAGGTAAAAGGCAAATAAGGGAATATACAGGCTAAAGCGATAATCAAGAACTTTAAATGCCGGTCGCTATGTAAAACAATTGAAATCCCGTTCTCTTTGTTTGCCAGGAGTAAAAACTGAGAAATAAGAGGAAAGAGGTCTTCCAGTTTGAAAAAAATGTAAGTGGCTTAAAATTAGAAGCAATAATCCGGAATATTTCGAAAACGGTTAACCCAAAAAATGTGTATATAACATTGTGTGTTTTAGTGAGATCCACATTTTTAGTGTAATAAATTTTTGTATATCTCTTATGGCTTGTCAGTTATATAAAAGTCATCCAGATTGAAGAGGTCTTCAGAGGCTATTCCCAGAAAATTAAAGATATACATGCCGTTGCCATAAACATATTTTAAACATAAGGTACTTTAATCAAAATCGTTAAAACCCTTTTTGAGAAAATCAAAATGTTCGAAAATTGTTCCATGTAAAGATTGGTTGGGAATGGTGAATTTTCTTGAAAACTTCGTGTCGCATCGTTGGAAGACACTCTATTTAAGTTACAAATTTGGTATTTAACTGAAGTTTCTTTTTTGCACAGAGACATACACAGATAAACAAGGACATACTTCTAAAAATATTTCTTTTGGAATCAGGAGGTCTCAAAACATGTATTCCCGTGAAATTTCGGTATCAATTTTTTGCGTGCAATACAAGACCTTCTCTATACACTGTATACATAGTACGCATAGAGAAAGTAAAAAAGCAAGTAATAAAACCAATTCTGGCAGTGTTTATCTTGATTAGAATGGCATAGATAAAAGAGTAAGCTTTGTAAGGAAAGTTTGTTTGCGGAACAGCTGGAGAAAGTCATGTGAATGTAACATATTAGATTGTTATTTTTGTGGTAGCGTTTAATTAGGGTTTTTATTTGTATCTTCTCAGAGTTTTCATCAACATTTGAAAGTAATTTTATTTATGGGTTTATAGATCAGTGTGTTAGATAGATAGGTAGCTTTCGCACACCCACAGCGTTAATTTTTCAGAGGCAGCTAACCAGTCGTGATCAACTGAGGATGGATGTCCTGACACGAAAGCATTTTCTAAAATGTATGGCATTTACCTCTTACTGCCTGTGTGCTCTGCGAAAATTCACGGCGAGCGTTTTGTTTTAATTCTTCTTAATCTTAAGTAATATAACGAGAACTCCAACTTTTATCGATGAATTAACTAGATAAATGTTATAGCTCGAGTTGTATTCAATAAGACTATTTCGTGTAAATAATAACAATGATTAGAAGAATAATATTCCTAAATTCCCATTTGTCTTGACGTATATTTGCACCGTAATTAGCGCAAATTGATGCCCATATCATAAATTTTAGGTCATTATATTATTATGGCGTAAAATAAACACAGATCTCTTTGTATTTCTGCTACATTCCATTATTTTTCACTGCTCACTGATATGCAGAGAGAAGAAAACTGCGCGAGGATGCGGTAAATTTAGAAAACCAATTGCACGTGGGTGTGATAAAAACGATTAAAATGCAGAGATAATGAGTTCCGATTGGTTGGAATTTTACGCACAAATGTACTGAATTGGCTACTCCTACGATCACGTGTTATAAACAAAATAGTTTGTTAAATTTCCCCATTAATAAATGCCAAGGATTGATGTTAGTGCGGCGGTTTAGCTTTATGTTATCTGTTAGGACTTGGGATAGCAACTTGGGAACCGACAGAGGGAAAGAAACGAAGTTACCGCAGTATGATATATACTTACTTTACAGTGTACTGTGCATAGTGATACTACGAGGGCCATTCACAAAATAACGAACGATTTGGCATAGTTAAATAATAGCAAAAGACAACAAAACCAACGTTTATTTACAAAGTTATGGTATCTTGTTCTATTTCTAGTTGCAGGGATTACTGGATCTCCGAATGTGCAACAGTTGGATCATGAAAATAGCATATCAGAGGTTGTGTATGTTTTAGAATATTTAAAAAATGGGAGGCAGCAGGTATAGAAGGCTTGTCAGCTGAGTTCTCCAAGAGCTCTCTAGAAATTAATAAAATGACGTATTTGTATAGAATCAACTTGAATAAAATAGGTATTTGAAAGGGCAGAGTATCCGGAAACATGGAACATCTTCACTATCCAAACTCTTTATAAGGACAAAGAAAACCAGGAATTACAGGAGCATCTCACTGCTCTCTATATTTACAGTATAATTCCATACGTAAGAATTAAATATTGGGTCATGAGCATGACATGTGATAACATTTCTAAATTTCAAACGGAATTTAGAGAATGCTTTCGGACTACTTACAATGTTTTTCTTCTAAAAACCATAATTGATGATAATTTAAGAAATAATGAGAGTAAGGTATACACCGTGTTTGTAGATTTTAAAATGGTGTTTGAAACTACAGAGCGTAGCACCCTCTGAATTAAATGGGCACGTAAAAGGCATTCCCTAAAAATGATTAGAGCACTAAAGGCAATGTATTAAGAAGTTAAATTTTTGTTATTTTATGTAGACGTTTATTGTCACGTGTTACCAGTGTTTCAGTGTCGATGCTATGCTTTTCTACCGCCAAAGAGCTTATTTTGAATGAAGAAAATTGTTTAGCATGAAATAAACAGATGTATAAGCTTATTAACAATAATTTGTTACAGAGATGCAGAGAAATTCATATGAATGGAACACATCAAAATTTTAATGCTGTTTTGTATGTTTGACTAGGGAATATCACCTCGATATAGACAATGACATTATTTTATGAAGCAATACAACATTTGAAATAATTTAAAACTGATATAGATAATACAATAATAGGCCCCAAATTCTAATTTTTATCCCTTCACTAAACCCTTTTATTCAGTTTAACATCCTTTCAACCCGGAACCCAATACGTCATATCGGACTATGAATAAAATCGTTGAAATAATGAGACCTCTCTATTGCGTTTACAGTTACTATATATGCACCTTCTCAGGATAAGGAAAATCCCCAGAAAAAGTCCAATGCAAGTAACCTACTCTAACAGAGATTCGAACTCAGTACCTCTTATATTTCAGGCAAACACATTACATTACAGTACTTTTATAATTTATCAGTTGCAATAGAGTCAAAATATGTGTTCTATAGCCTTGGATAACAAACAGGAAACAGAACTAATGGAAGATCGTTTATGCAACTATATATCGTCCGTTTCTGTGATATAGTTACACTGAACTAATGATCTTTTAAAGCAAATTGTTGTCTCTCCGTACGTGTATAGCTGTATTTTCATTTCAGTGATAAGTCAAAGGTCACGGGGAACATTTTCCATATTCTGTTGATGTCAAATACATATCTGTACAGGAATATTCTATTTCCAGCTGGTCTGTAAATACCATGCTGATATTTACTAATGTATTGTGGAGGGAGATGTTTTCTATTTATTGGAGATACGGTTACATGCGCCCCGATATTGTCCACGGGGGAACAATGCCCTCCACACATACACACGCGAATCGGCAGGTGGCATTTCAATTACTGCTTATTTTTTGCTCCTCTGCATAGAGACTGGTTAAACATATTCCAGCCACATCCATTTTAATCACTTATTAAAATACAGAGAGCTTCTCCTTCATTGTGGCAGATATAGGTTAGGGCACGAGCTACGAGTGCAGCATGACAATAATGACACCCGCCCTTTATCAATAGCAAGTCAAAATGCAGGTTTTCCGGGTGGTGAATTAAATAAAAATTATTCTACGATAGAACTTATTTTTTTGCAGGTGTTCTAAGGCGACTTTGGAATGATTTTGAGTAGTTATTTTATATGTCTGAGGAATTTTCATATACAGGGTGTTTCAAAACGACACCAAACGAAGATGTGCACCTTGTTGGTCATACCGTACGTGATACATGAATAATTTTCAGCTCCAAATTCGGCACATACAATAACTGTCATAAAATCACCATGAGTTGGGCAGTCGTACAGTGGTACGTTCCTGGACTAATCCAAGAGAGATGCCGGTTGGTAGCGAAGGTCCCAGTCGCGAATGCCGGTCCCCATGGCCGCGCTCGCCAAGGCGTCCCGCTTTGGTGCTTCGTAGCGCTGGGGATCGTAGGTTCGAGTCCCGCCTTGGGCATGGGTGTTATATGTTTGTGCATATGTGTGTGTTGTAAAAAGTAAGAAAACAGTAATAAACAGTAATAATACGGCAAAACAAAGTAAAAAGAAAAAAGGTAAATAAAAGATCTGATCAGACTCCGGCACTGTTTAAAAAAAAAAAAAAAAAAAAAATCGCTTGGTGTAGGCGTGGTTAGATAGGCACGCTGGCGCAGGACAGGTCACCTTAGTAATAGAAAAAAGGTAGTATGTGGGTGTGGCGTATGACAACCGTTGTTCCTTCGCTGCCTAATCTCAAATGTGTGCGATGTTTAATCACACATACAACTTTAAGTAGAAGGGTTTGAAAGTTGCGACATCAAGTTTCAGACAAGTGTAAGCTAATCGACTGTTACCTTCGTTTGGTGTTGTTTTGAAATGGCCTGTATATACTTTTCTCTTATCCACGTCTCCATAGCGCGGTGGTAGCGTAGCTACTTACCAAGCGGGAGACCTAGCCTCGATTCCCGGTACCGGCGTGGGGATTTTTTCCCCGCTGGTAAATCTGGGGTCCACCCAGCCTTGTGAGGTCTCTGAGGGGGGGCAATTGAGGAGCTACTTGATGGAAAAGTAACGGCTCTAGGACATTAGGACCCTCCGGAGCGGGGGGGACGGAATCTGAGGCTCTGAGCAGGCTCACCCTCCAATACTGCATCCCATCAATGACTTCTGAGTTGGGGGACGCAGCGGCCGGGCGGTAGAACCTTGGCTGTGAGCTGACGTGTCATGGAGCTATTATTAGATATTATTATACATTATAGTAATGAAACATGTGTGGTCTCAGTTAACTTCCTCTCCCTATAGTAACCAGTTGCGCCGTGGCAGAGTGGTTAGACAACTGGCCTCTCACCTAGGCGACCCGGGCTCAATCTCAAGTGACCACATGTGAGATTTGTGGAAGATAACGTGGTGCACGGGTGGGTTTTCTCCGGGTTATCCGGTTTCCCCCGCCATCACATTTCATCGGTGCTCCATCTTAATTCCATCTATCATCAATATCATCGCCTGCGGCGCCAAAGTAGTAAAAGTGAGTGTTAAAGACTATCACAAAAAAATGATAGTAGGCAATAAGTGCTGTAGGACATCCAAAATTTTATATTAAAAGTATGGCTGAAATACACATTTTAAAGTCCGCTGAATAAAACAAAGTTATATTTGACAAAAGCTCTTTGCACACGTGTCTTTACGAATCGCCTTCCTTAAGAGGGCGAACAGACCCGAATTTTTCATTTTTGGTGAAAAAATCACTTTTTTGTTTTTAGCAAAAATCAAGTCTATCAACTCTGCTTTTCATAATTCCGAACTTTCATGGCCTTATGACGTTTGGAACTTTAATAAACTACGCCATTTTTAAAAGCCTGCAGCCTTTAAATATTCTCTGCAGGGGCGTGGCTTTCATAAGTTTTGAATCTGCTACAAAATCTGTTCTAATTTGTTATTTTTGCGTGGTTTTTCCCCCATTATGCTTCTGTAATGCAGTTAAACATAGCGGGTATTTTAGATTTCGCAAAACCCAGCAGGTGGCAGCACAAAGCAGGAAAGTTATGGTATTTTGTGTGTGTTTACAAACTCTGTGTCGATTCTCCGTTGTGAAGCTTTGAATTTACGAACGTAAACATTGTGCTAATCTGTTATTTGGTTAATAAGACTCCGTTATATAGGTAGATAAGTAAAATTAGTGATAGCGGAAGTGATAAATATAAATATTAGCATAGGAATAATAGTAATAGGAGCTGGGTAGAAAATTTTTAATTTTAGTTTTATTACACCACATGTGCAGCAGAAAGAGTAACTTTTTATCATTTGTGATAGTATACAATTACCGTTTGACAACCCAACAGGCCTATATGTAAATTCAAAAGAAGGCAATGCGATAATTTGGTGCAAAAAAGGTGGGAAAAGGAGCACACTGTGAATGTAAACATGGAACAAGTGCAGGAAGAAGAGGTGAGGAATAATAATGGCATTGAGATGGAGATAAAGCAGAATGTCAGACAAAAATTACTAGAAAACAATGTGTCTTTTGTACCCAGTGTTGAGAGTGAAAATGCAAATATGTTTTGATTGATGCCTCATTGCTATCTAACTTAGTGCAACATATCATGTGCAGTGAATGTGGACAAAAGTGCCCAGATATAAAACTGGGTGAGGTACATTTTTGTTTCTGTAAGAAACTGGAATTAAAATGCAGTGCATGTAATCAGACTAAGGCAACAGCATATTCTTCCAAGCGCTGTCGGTCAGGTTTTGATGTAAATCAAAGGATTACACAGGCATTTGTTAACATGGGTCAAAGTTATTCTGCATTACAACAATTTGCAATGGTGATAAACATGACTATGAATAGCTCAACATTTCATCACCATTCAGTGCAAATGAAAGAGGCTATGTCATCTGTTATAAACACATTTTTGGAGGGAGCGAATGGGTGTAAATTCTAACTTCTAGAGTTTTTAACCTAGAAACTTAAAAGTTTGTACACGTGTTCTACATAATCTATGTATAAACGTATTGAAGTTTCAGCCCTGCAGCTCTTATAGTTTTTTAGTTATTAGTCTTTTTGAATTAAAAACTATTCATTTTCAAAATTTATCTCCTCCTATAATTTTAATGCAAAGAGGCCAAAAATTGAGTGAATGTTCTAGTAACTAAGGTTGTTAAAGCTAAGTATCGGAGTTTTTATATTTGTTTCCTGTGCAGAGTAAAATCATTTTAATGTACTTATGAAAAAAAAATTGGGTTTTTGCTTTCAATATCAAATGTTTTATTTTTTATTTCAAGAACCAGGCATTATATAAAAAACCGAAACTTAATTTTATTAATCAGGGTGTCCTGAATATACATTAAAATTTTCAGTCTCTTTCTATAACATTTGTAGGAGGAGATAGCTTTTGAATGTACCAAAATGTTAAAAAAGGAAATCAGAGAAAACTTAAGTTTAAATTTTACATGCAGTTAAATTAAATATTTTTAGCAGAGACCTTGTTAAAACTGCCCTGGTTTGTATGTTATACCCTCCTGCTATAGAGTTGTCTCCTGTCCTTGCCAACTTAACAGCTCGGCGATAGTGCTGCAACTTATTAGTGGCGCCAGCTTTTGAATAGAATATTCTCTTCCTGTACCTTTGGGCTACCAGATCAAACGTTTTCTGTCCTGGAGAAAGTCCTGCAGCTTGTGGGATAGCAGCTGTGGTTTTAGTAGTCCCAGAATTAAATTTGCAGATGGCCATTTCAACTGCTAGCTTCATCCGCCTTGCCGATCCAAATGCATTTTTGGGAAACTGGTTCCAGATCACATTGTGCAAACTTTCATTTGCATTCTGTGTCTGGCATTTCAAATACCTCTCAAGCAGTGCATCTGAAGTTAGTCTCTGATATACAGGCATTATTTTTACCAAATAGCACTCTTGCAGAGGAGTACCGACACGCTTTTTTGTGAGGTCCTGGTGCCTTACCTTCTGCTAAGGATCTCTGATAAAAGCACCAACTATATGCTCCTTTTGGACATTTCTCTATTCACTATATTAGTGAAATTTCAAATTTCTGTTCTTAAATTCTCTAACCCATATTCACAATATACATGTATGTTTTGAGGTCCCCTGAGTACAAACCTATTTTTTGAAAAATGTCCATATATGTCTGTCTTCTCTGTGTGTCAGTCTTGTACCTGTAGACAGCAGAGCTCAAAAACGAAAAGTCGGTTAAATACGAAACTTGGTATTTAAGTTTAGTGTATTTCAAGGATGCGACTCGAAGATTTTCAAGAAAATCTACTCACCCCAACTAACTTTTACCTTGAACATTTTTCGAGATTTTTGGTCTTTTCAAAAACGGCTAAAACGATTTTGATTAAAATACCGTATATACTCACATCACAAATAAAATGTATATTTTGAATTTTCTGGGAATAGCTTCTGAAGAACTCTTTATTTTGGTTGAGTTTTGCAGAACTTTTCTTAACGGTAGAACCGTTACTACACATAAAATGTAGATCTCGTTAAAACACATAGTTTGTCATATACTTTTTTTCTTGGGCAGTTCCCCGTTTTAGAAATATTCATTGTTATTGGTTTCAGTTTTAAACTACTTTGGACCTTAGTAATATTACAATAGACACTTTCCAGAATCGGGAATTTTAGTTGTATTTAAACAAAAACTGAGTCGCGTGGATCATTTTGAATGTAGTTTAAGGGTAGTTTGAGGTGGGGAGATTTTTCTCAAAATCTTCATGTCACATTCCAGGAAGATACTAAACTTAAATACTAAGGTTGGTATTTTACCGACTTTTCGTTTTTGAGCTATCGCGTTCACGGACACATGGACCACACATTCACGGACCTTTATCTAAGAACGCTTTTTTTAGATACATGTATTTCTGGTGAAATTTCGGTATCGAATTTTTTAGTGGAATGCAATATCTTTTCTATACACTATGTACATATTACTTGTAGAAAAATTAAAAATGCTCACTCCCCCTATGCGATTAATTACTTTAAATAGGACAGAATAGGATATTTGCGGCGGGTACCAATCCATGGGAAATATTCTACCTATATTGCGGCAGCCCGAAGAGTTGCCGCAATAATAGAATTACGACTTTAAACTCGGGGAGATCCATAGTGATTCCTAAAAACTAGCGCGCTGCCTTAGATGATAGGATAGGTGTGTCTGCCTCTCTGCCAATAGATTCATGCTACGTAAGCAATGATGTCATCCTTGTTGCAAGATGTAACAAACAATTGTAAACATAAGTAATGATAATGACGTGGCAATGACAGTGACTTTGACTTTAGAAGTAACGATGAAGACATTTTAGGAGAAGAGGCTTGTTGCTGTAGCAATGGATGGGAAGAAGTGGCAACAGTGTGACAGAGTGGCCACAAGGTACGGTAACTGTCAGGGATTAATATGGCTGTTTCTGACTCTCAGTATTAGTCAGTTGCTAAACTAGTTACGGTGAATCCCTTTGCAATCGCCGCGAAACCTATGCCTTGTTTCTTATAAGATTGCCCTTTATCTCTTAATTGTCACGTGACTATTCACCTCTCATTGGTTGTGTTATGAAAAAGGCGAGGATCCTTTGTAATAAACGTTTCTCTCGCAAGACGAAAGTACCCATGACGGAGTGTTTATATTACTTTTATCGCCTGACCTTGCTCTGTTAAGGTTTATGTATCACATTGAAAGGTGTACTTAGTCAATCAAGGATTCGTTCACGAGACCTTTAAGCGATACCAGGCAAACTTATAAGAAACAAGGAGAAATACGATCACTGTTGTAAGCGTAACTTGAAGCACGAGAAGCTTTGTATCTTGAAGCGCGGAAGACGCCCGAGTTTGAGTAACTAAATTTTCGAAATTCATGTATTTATTTTAAAATTCTACTATAGCTTTTATATTCCACATTTCATGCTTCATATTAGCATATGAAACACATTTTGTAATTCTCCTCTTTGACTGTTCAATTCCAAGTTATATTCCATTTTGACTTATGTATGCGACTATTATGTTAATGAACACATTCTCTTGAAGTTAAGAGTTCCGTTTTCGAGTTTCTCGGAACTACCTTCACCACTTTAACTTTCTACCTAAATGCATAGCCTTTAATCTTTATAACATCTTTATATTATAATTCCGCTATGAATTCTTTGTTGTGGAGATGCTCAACAATAGACATATTTACATAAATAAAAGAAGGGAGCTACGAGCTACAATCTGTTATTTTAATCAGGCGTCACAAACTGGTTGCTCTTTGAGTAAAATAGAGCAAAAAATCTGATGCGTTCCATTCGCATGACTTTCTCTAATCTCTGCAACAAATTGTAGTTAAAAAGCTTATGCTTCTATTTACTTCATGCTAATTGAGAAAAATTAGCAGAAATAGTATTATTACTTGCTTCCTTGTAAGTAGAAGCGAAATGAATGAGCACCATAAGTTAAAATGATAGTCAAAAGCTGCTTGCTATGTAAATGAAGTTCCTGTGTTTGTATGGTCAGGAGTTAAATTCCTGTATGAGAAAAGTATGATTTTCAAAGCAGAAACGAAAAACCAGGAATATCTTCAAAATGATCAACTCCACGAAAAAAATGTATGTTTCATAAATTGGGTGTTTTATTGAGATCTACATTTCTTGTGAAGTAGTTTTTCCTATTTCTTACGGTTTACCGGTTATGGAAAATTCAATAAAAATAATCCCGAATGAAGAGGCTATTCTGAGAAAATCCAACATATACATTTCGTTTGCCGTAAAAGTATCTTAAACATACGGTATTTTAACCAAACTTTTTAGAGCCATTTTTGAGAAAATCCAACTTTGCAAAAAATGTTCCATGTAAAGCGAAGTTAGCACTGAGGGAATTTCTTGAAGGTCTTCGTGTCGGATCCTTGGAAGACAAAAACTTAAGAATGAAGTTTGATATTTAACGTTTTTTTTTTTTTAGCTAAGATGACCATAGACACACACAGACAGACACACACAGACAGACACACACATATGGACATTTTTTCTAAAAATACTGCTTTTGTATTCAGCGGGTCTCAAAACATGTATTTGCTTAAAATCTCGGTATCACATTTTTGGGTGCAATACAATACCTTCTCTTTACACTACATATATAATATGTAGTATGCAAAAAGTAAAAATCTGATGTGTACTATTCACATGGCTTTCTCTACATCTCTGCAACAAATTAATCTTAAAAACTTATACTTCTATTTACTTCAAGCTAATCAGAAAAAAAAAAAAAAAATAGCAGAAATAGTCTGATTACTTGCTTCCTTATAAGTGGAAGCGAAATAAGGGAGTACCATAGGTTAAAGTGATAGTCAAAAGCTGGCTGCTATGTCACTTAGGTTCCTTTGTCTGTATGGACAGCAGTTGACAAATACCTGTAAGAGAAAACTATAAGTTTTTCAAACAGAAACCAAAAACAAGAAATATCTCAAAAAGGATGAACTCCACGAAAAAAATGTAAATTTATACAACATAAATTGTGTCTACATTTTTCGTGTAGTAAGTCTTTGTACATCTCTTACAGTTTAGCGGCAGTTCAAAATTCCGTAAAATTCATCCAGAATAAAGTACTCTTCAGAGGCTATTCCCAGGAAATTCAAGATATACATATTATTTGTCAGGTCAATAGCTTTAATATACGATATTTTAATCAAAATCGTTAGATTCATTTTTGAGAAAATCAAAATTATCGAAAAATGTTCCATGTAAAGGGTAGTTGGGGGTAAGGGGATATTTCTCAAAATCTTCGTGTCGCATCCCCGGAACATACTAAACTTAAATACCAAGTTTGGTATTTTACCGACTTTTCGTTTTTGAGTTATCGTGTTCATAGACACACGGCTACACACGGACCTTTTTCTAAAAATACTTTTTTTGGATATAGGGGGCCCTAAAACATATATTTCCGGTGGCGTGCAATACCTTCTCTATACACTATGTACATAGTACATGTAGAGAAAGTAAAAATGAAAGATGTAAACTAAATGAATGAGATTAAATAATTGCTTACTTCTTCATATTAAGTATAAATCTATAAGGGTGACATTTTGAAATTTGAAAGTTGTGATAGCGATGGCGGTGGGGTGAAATATAAAATCAATTAGAATGCGTTTTATATAAATTGACATGTTTTTATTTAAATGAAATTTAAATACATTATTATTTATACTGGAAATTTTTAAAATTAGAACTCTATGTAAGAGAAGTAACACGTAAGTAGTATTAATCAATGACTAAGCAGTACTAGCAAGTAGTACTAGGGAAACAGAATAGAATATGACACTTTAGCAGCAGTCACGTGAATAAAATGTAACATCATTGATTAGAAGGGTTTTCAAGGATGAACAATTTGCGTGCTGTTTGTAGCGATACTGTTGTACTTTGTGAAAGCATGCTAAGTTACTAAATGTGCTGCACGAACTGTTTGACCTCTGCAAAGTTGCCTACAAGCAACGGAGGGAAAAAAGCAATTATGTTCATGTTTCTAAACCATGTTGCTGTGTTTTTCAGGTTGACAATAACCGCGTCCTGCCCCATGAATCTGCAGTATTTCCCCATGGATAGGCAACTCTGCCATATAGAGATAGAGAGCTGTAAGTACTGAATCAAACGCCTACTTGTGTCTTTATGTGTAAAACCCACGTTTACCTATTATCACTTCAGAGCTCACTCGAAGCTTTTTTCTGGCTTAGGAGAGCACAAAACCAAATGTGTACTGACAGATAGCAAACGTTTCATTATGTTTAAAAAACAGAGTTAAAATAGACATAAAATATCTTGAATTTCAGTGTTCTTGGTAATTCAAAAATGTCTTAATCCACAAACCATATTTCTTTGCATAAATATTAGCATACAAAATAGTAAGTAATCACAAAATTTATAATTTTATTCGTCGTTAACGTACAAAATCTTTGAATATACAAGGTGGTACACGTAGAATATACGTGAATATTCGACAAGGATAGAAATAACCAGCGCCAAATATTCCACATCTTTAGCAGCAAGGAATCTTCCAGTGATATGTAAAATACTTCTACAAGCGGGAGACCAATATTAGAATTTTAAGTGATATTATGGTTCTTTTTATATTCTGGTTCCACTCAATAAACTAAGCGACTTCTATTAAAACATTCTTTTTTTCTAAAATGACTTATTGAGCTATTATAGGTACTGTCGCTTAAGTGTATAATCGTAGAAAATATTACTAAACAAAGAAATAAGAAATAAGCCAATGATTATTATAAATTACCTTATTAATCTTCAAGGTAGTCTCTCAACATCTAAGCACTAGGAAACTATTTTGGAAAGAGTTATCATTCGATAAATTCTCTTATATTCACCTATGGATTGGATATTTAATACCACAGCTAAAAGTTTTACTTTCAGTCTGAAACAATAGCGCTCCATCTGTCCGCATATAGTGAAAGCAGCTAGTGCAGACGGCAATCCAGTGTCATCTACGGGGCTGGCTGTATATGGTCTGAGTACAAATGGTTAAAAATCAACTGACTGGATGTTATGCTAACACTATATCTACTATATTTCTGAATTTTAAGAGTCACAGTAAAAAAACAAGATGACTGAGTACATATACTGTTGTATTTTGGGAGTTTAATGGCTTGAAAACCACAATAACGATGTCCTTTCATTTGATAGTTTACTTCCTCTCCGCGTTCATGATCTCTAACCTCTAAGTATCATATAGCAGCTCAACAATACATTTTAAAAAAATAGTTTTTTAAGGTTGTATAGTGTACTTAGGGAAACCAGAATAGATAAAAAATTGTCATGGTAATATTTACAAGTCTAAGGCTGGTCCCTCTACGCCGCGTGAAAATATTTTCATATCACAATTGGAAAGCTTCCTTGCTACAAAAGGGAGGAATTTGGAAAGGCTGGTATATATATTCCTATTCTGTGGGTCAACCTGTATATATACGTCATCTCTTGTGAGGATTTGCTATCATCAGAACAAATTTGGATCACAATTGCTCCTCCCTTTTCTATCAAATAGCAATTTCGTCCTACTTTAAATATCTTTAAAAGCAAGTAATATACTTGCAAATATCCCTTCATTTTTTACTTGTGATAAAAGCAAAATAAGCTAAATGTTCTCTCATAACTTTTTCTATGCAAAATCTAATAGCTTCAGTGAAATAGTCTTGTAAATCTAATGTAAATGTCAATAATTGCAACTTGTTATCTGTGCTAATATATACATATATACTTTTGTAATGTAAATAACGTAGCGTAATATCTTTTATTTCTCTTGTTGTTGACACTGTATATTTTTTCCTGCCAATATTGTGTTTTATTATTTTGAATTAATTTCGGTCTCCTTCTCAAAAACAGCACTGAGCGTCGTGCCCGGGGAAGGAAGACAAAATGTTATGTAAAACAATATTATATTAAAACAAAAAAGAAACAAAAAAGTACATTTTTCAAACTGCTGCACCAAAAATTTGTTGGAAGCACTTCGCACTCAGCAAGGATCTACTTCTATCTAGAACAAAGTAAATACAAAGTAAATCCGGGAAAACAAGCCGAAACTTGCCAAGGATCGTACTGACACCAACTACAGGCAGTACTCTTGCATTGTGCATCTAATTCTTAACTCCTGTCCAGTGGCGTCACATCCGGCGGTACTGAAAACAGCTCTTTGCACCTGTAAACTTTTACACATCTATCACAAGTTCAAGCAATTTTGGGTAAGGAACTGTCTGGTTGGGACGCCACTATGCATTTCCTTTTTATTTCCTGATTTTTGTAAGTTCTTTTTTTAATAAAATGCATGCATTTTATTTTTATTTATCAATTAGTTTCATAAGTTCAACTGTTATTTTTTTTTTTCCTTTTTCCAATTTCAGAGCTTTTGTCCAAAAGTTTTCTTCTTCTATAGTGTGTACGTGGCAGCTAATCTCATTCTTTTTTGCTTTTTGCTTTTGTGTGTAGTAAAATAATCATTTCTAATGACTTCCCTAGTAATTTTCCTTTCCTAAATAGTGACTGGATACAAGCGCTCTGCTTGCAGTTTATTCCTAATGCTTGTTCTTGCCCATTGCGCTTGTTCAGTAAGTAATAGTTGTAATTCATAGCTTTCCTATGACTCTCCCAATATCAACTATCTAACCATAAAAGCCTTTGATAGCACCCTCCCTCCTATCCTCCCGCCCCTTCGCGAGCAGTAGCATCCTTCTTGTTATTCTGTGTATCTGTGATAACAACTATATGAGAAATGCTCGTAGTTTTAAGAAGCATGAGTAATCATTTGTTTTTAAAGCAAGGATTTTGGACTTATTTTCCCTAACCATTTTTCCCAAGCATGATAAACGACTTCTTCCCTTTTGATGCCCACCTAACCCTTCTGTAGTTTCTTTCACTGTTCCTGAATGATCCTGCATCCATTTTTTTTATCATTTTTCCAATTCCTTGTCAATGATTGTGAATATTTTTCAGTAGTTTAACGTAGGAACTAAAACAATTTAGGACATAAGCTTTTGAACTTAATAATTTTGTATTACTTATTAGTTTTTTGGTTTTTTCTTTTTTGGAAACTTAAAGTTTGTAGATAAATGTTTATTTCATTAGCATTTATGTTTTACTCTTATTCTTATTTTATTATTGTTTTAAATGTGAAGAACCCTTTATATTAAACTTTCATAGTCCCCTTCTTTTGTTTTTCTCTCTACCTGCAGTTGGATACACAATGCGTGATATTCGGTACAAATGGAACGACGGGAAAAAATCTGTAGGTATCTCCAGCGAGGTACAGCTGCCTCAATTCCGTGTCCTCGGGCACAGACAAAGAGCGACCGAAATTAATCTGTCCACAGGTACAGTCACTGATATCAAACAACTTCTAGCTTCGTTAATTAATTGCTGTTTTTGAAACCGTGTGATGCTCTGTTGTTTAGTTTGGTTATTATCTGTTATCATTATATTTTCCTTCGGTTGTATAATCATAGCAAAGTGTGTGTTACATTTTTGTTTTGCCTTTTATCCTATAAATATACGTGGCTTTTTTTCATTTACTTTAATTTTCTTCTATTATGTTCTCTGCACTGCTGAGGAATTCAGGGAAATCCCCGCAGCAAAAAAAAAAAATGAAGAGCCAGATGTCAAAAAATGTTAATAAAAAGAAGCAAACTTGTGTGAAGAATCTTAAAAAAAAAAAAAAAAAATCGGATAATAATCAGAAGAAAACTTCTGCGCTTGCGCGAAGTCCCTGAATTCCGAGACGGAAGCATAGAGCGCATCAAAATCGAGAGAAATGACAAAAATAATTTCTCTTTCTCTCTCTTTCTCTTTGCCACTATCCGTTGTGCCAAAAGCTGTGCTGCAGCAATATGGCACCAATTTCTGATCGTTCTCCACATCCTTAAACCCTTTCACATGATGGCGAACCAAAGCACAGCTACATAAACGCAGTGACTTCTAAATTATTGACATATAAAAGGCGTTGAAATAATTCTGCATGTAAAATAGATACATTAAGCAGGGCTCGCCATCTATAAACTCAGAACTTGTAGCCTGCGCTTCTTCTTTTCTTCTTCCCAGCGCAAAAAAAAAAGAAAAAAAAACAACAGAAACCAACCCATTGTTGCTCAAATTTCTATCATCCACTCATGACTACCCCAGCCTCACTGTAGAATCATTTAGCTAGTTTTCGCTAAATTCCTATAATTATTAATTCTTAAGGGCTAGAATTTTCACACGGTATGTTATAGCCGCTTTTTATAAACATTCCATTCCATTGACTTAAGTAGACTAGACCTGCCAGCCTTTGTATGCTTCATTAATAGATTTTTATGCTTTTTAGTGTTTTGTTTTAAATGAAGCAGCGGCGGTGAGTGCTTTGTCTACGGGGGTTCCGAGAAGGAGACTGAACTGTTATACCCCACGTTACCCTAAACCAATGTGTAATTGTCCAAAATTGTATGGGGCCACTCTTCCCCAAAACCATTTACCTTTTTTGGAAACCTTCAAGACAGAAGACCCTCACATCCAAAGAAGGATACAATCCTCGAGATAGTCCATAAGTTGTGAATCAGTTTCTTGATTCCTAACAAACCGTGAGCATTTCATTATTAAAATGTCAAAATTGAAGCTAAATAAATGCAAACCTTTTGTTGGGAATAAATGGAAGGGAAGTGATTCACTTTCTTGAGCCTACAGTAATATTTTCCTTAGATAGAAGTTATTTTTGACTTTAAATTAATATTATGAAAACATCCATGCTAAGAATTTAGGTATAGAGCCCCAATTCCTTAGAAAACTGTAGGTAAATCAAATTTGTTATTCTTTTGGAAATGTTGAAATTGTCTACTTTTACAGCAACGCTGATCGGCAGCAGTATTTTTCTTTTGATCCCCATATGTTTCCCTAGACGGGATTTTATTTTCATGAGTGGAAGGCGAGATTCCAGAACTTCAAGAAAATGGGGCTCAACGCACGCAAGCACGCACACCGGCGAGACGGTAATATGACCAAGAACCCGAAGTGAAAGTTCGAGAAGTTCACAAAAGTATTCACACAAGAACGATACACAAACTTATTCTCTGGTCCTCAGCAGTTGCTATACACTACCATTTTCATTACACCTTAGTTTGAAACTGTGTGTGGTCCGAGGGCGACTAAATGCGTGAGTGAGTGCGTGCATGTGTGTCTGTAGCCCTATCCTTGTTTTTGAATGAAAGCTTTAAGTGTGTTACAAGTGCGTGTGTGCCTGTTTCATTTCTGTGTGGCGTGTTTTTTGGTGTTTTGCACCCTTCACCCATTCACGGGAGACCCTGCAACCCCTCCATCTTTATCGCTAATCTTAGATGTCAAGGCCCCTTGTATATATATTTATAAGAAGGGGTTAAGTCCCCCATCGCCAGAAGATGAGCCTACACTCGATCACACCCGTTAAGTTGCACATGGCCTTCCTTGTGTTTCTCTCCTAGTTGGTTATACTATGAGAGACATCCGCTATAAATGGAACGAGGGCCCGAACTCGGTCGGCGTGTCGAACGAGGTGTCGCTACCACAGTTCAAGGTGTTGGGCCATCGACAGCGGGCCATGGAGATTAGCCTCACAACAGGTATATCCTAGGGAGTCCACTATATTTGTTCACTACAGGTATATCCTAGGAAATACACTACCTCCTCTTTACAAAAAAGAAAATTATTTACTTAACGTCAAGTCACTGTACAGGGCTAGCATAACGGTAATAATCTGAGCACGTTTGTCTGATTTGTTCATTATCGAAGTGTTCTTGACCGAGCGACAATGCGCGGCCTGATTCAGCAGAGCTCTGGAAAGCGTTATGTTGCCTATTGCGTGCCAATGCTTCAAGCTACATTCAACAGCACTGCTAGCACCAATTCACAAAGCGGTTCGTGATCTTGTATGTTACGCTTGTAGAAAGTCTTTCCAGGTTTCTAGCGAATCTTATCGCGAACATGTCGATTCGTCGCGAACACTTCCTAAGCGACAAATCTTTTTTTTTCTCTGTATGCTAACCCTTTACCAGAGCACGATCTTTGGAGACGGAGGGAGATGTAGAGTTCCTCAAGCAGGGAAGTCCTCATGGAGAAGGTTTCTGCACATATTTCGAACCTTCCTCCAGAAAGGACTTGTACTAGAGACTCGTCGTCCCTTCACTCTCCTTGTGTATTATGGCTACGTCGTTACTTCATTCACTTCAGCATAATTAGCGCACGACTTCTTTGTTTCTTCCCACTTTCTGTTTTATTTGTTTATGAGCGGTATATGTGTTGTATCTTCATCAAGTCACCATTGGTCAAATGTGGTTATGCAAGAAGGAGCCACTTCTTACTTTGTTGTGAGGTTCAGGTCAATATTTTTAATATTTCACGTTTTGGTGAAGAACCTTACACCAGAGATGCTGTGGTTCCTTGGTGTATAGCGACGATCGAAAACATCTATCGGTGATATGGAATAAAAGCGCCGCAAATCGAGTATTGCTTTGGTGTTGTCAAGTTAAACTTAAAGAAAATAACTATCTCTAACGGTCCTGTAGAGTAAAGTAAATATTCCCCCAAAATCATTTTAAATTTTGTAATATTAATTAAAGCAATAAAACTTTTTGTTTTCTATCGCTGTTGATCAAACGTAATGTCATGTATGTATCAGTAAACTGCACATGCTTTGCTTGCTATATCAGCTAAAGTAGGTAAACAAAACTAGTGTAGTATTTTGTGGCGCAAATAGTCTGAATCGTCGCGCGGTCCACCGAGGTCCAATTTCATGGCCTGCTCTCGTTGTCAGCCTGACCTCACTACACCTTGCGACCACACTGTATTGTTCTCAAATGGGGAGGCCACACAGGACCACTTCAGGAAGGCCATATCAAAACGTAAGTTTTCTGGAACATAAAAACTGTACGAAAAGCAAACTTTCTGTAATTAAAATGAATAATCATAATTTTTCAGCAATTTCATCTGTCCCAAAAGCTTATTTATTAAGACGTATATTTGTTGTAATTGTAGTTAAATAACGAAAATATGTTTTACAGATATACATAATATTAACTCCTTTCACCGAAAACAACGCTTTTGATGCAATGTTATTGATGATTTTTAAGCATAAGCCTTTACTTCATTTATTTTAATTTGCAAATGTATTTGTATAAAAAAAACATCACGTCAATGTTGCAAAACACACTACAATAAGTAACGCGAAAGAAAATAAGAGACATTGTTCGCTGTTCCCATTATCATCAAAGTAAAAGAATGAACGAATAAAAGCAAAACAAAAAACACGAACGATGTCTTCTTTTTTCTTTCTCTCGTTCTTTCTTTTTCTTTACTTTCTTTCCACTTTTGGGTTTTATCACACTTGCTACCATTCACGCGGATTTCGCTGCTGTTTTGTTTAATATTGACGTGCTTCTCATGATGAACACCGCGTAACTGCTTCTCTTTTCCCAGTTTTCTCTCTTTCTTTCTACTCTTCTTCCTCTCTGTTAATAAACACTGCTGAGAACATTGCATGCTTGAGACGCCGATGAAAGAACACATTACACACCGCTGCTTTCTGCTGATGCTAATCACAAAGTTAATAATTAAAAAGTGTTATATGTCCTGTTATTATCCTACTTCAGAATTTAAGTGAGTGAGTGAGTGTGAACGTGGGGAGTGAAAGAATGGCAAGAATGAGTGTTGTTAGAATGGTGTGAGCGCAAGGTATTAGCGGCATCTCAAAACAAAGACTACCTTCTTGAGATCGGGACATCACACAGGTGAAAAGAGATGTGTTGGAGTGAAAAAGGATTTGATATATTCTTAGCCTCTCCGTGTTGGGTTATGGATTAACCTTTTCAGTCACAATTTTAACTAATTTTTTTTATTTAAGTTATTAAAGGAATTTTGCTCAATGAAGCCATTGCATAAAATTTACTAGAATTGAGTTATTTCAAACCAAACACTCCTTGTGTTCATCCACCTTTCCCAGATACTGTTTCTTTGGTTGTGGAAGACATCTGCCTCTCTGCGTTAACAACATAAAGCAGAACCTGATTAAACAGCAGTAACTTCAGCCATAAGCAATACAGTAGCCAAAGCTATAATCCAATCTGGATTCATTAGGACGTTTTCCTTACATCACAATTGAGGAATGAGAGAGAGTGACAGACTTATGACAGGAACAACTGCAACCGGATACATTGAATTTATATTTATAATAGAAAAAATTTCCAAATAAACACATATTATATTGGTAATTAATTCTTTTTTCTACGAAAGCCGTGTATGAATAACGTTTTTAAAGGTGTTCCATTCACACGAATTTCTCTACCTATTCTGCAGCAAACTATTCTTAGATAAGCTTTCAGGCGAAATCAATAAGTATTAGCAGAAATCGTCTTATTATTTATATTTCCTTATAGACCGAAGCGAAATAAGGGCATATAAAAGGTTAAAGAATTGTCAAACCGGATCTTTTTGTATGGTAAGAAATAATAGAAATAAATAATACAAAATAAAAAGGAATGAAAAATTCCCATTTAAGAAAATGTATAAATATTTTAAAATTGGAACCAATAACAAGGAATGTCCACTAAAAATGTATATGACATACATAAATTATGTGTATTAATAATGAGATCTATATTATCGTTGTAGTAAGTTTTGTCTACCACTTACGACTCGTCAGTTATGCAAAAGTCATCCAGAATGAGAGGTCTTCAGAGACTATTCCCAGAAAATTCAAGACATTATTTCATTTCTCATGTAAATATCTTTAATATGTTTTAATCAAAATCATTAGAGTCATTTCTGATAAAAACAAACATTTTGATATAAAGTGTAGTTTGGTGAAGAACCGAATGGAGACCGGGAGATCTGGAGCTCAAATCCCGGCTATGGCATTGAATTTTTCAGTCTGTCTATGTCTCCAAAATTTGTTTCTACACACGGTTTGTATGCAAAATAACCAATAACTATTGGCTGGCGTAATATGGACCTAAAGAAGCCAGGGGCTTAAAAGTAGTTATGGCATTGTAAGACGCCATTGGGGATGTTATCACAGTACAAATTGAGAACTCCAGGTGGCTTTACGAGAAAAATGTGATTCATTTGGGACATATAATATCATATCGACATATTATCACTGTAACTCAGTAGTAAAATGGAGACAGGTAGTTCCGTGGTTCAAATCCCGACTATGATAAGAGAATGTTTCAGCCTGAGTCTATCCTTCAAAATACATATTTTCATTTATCATCTTAAAGCATAAACCTTAATTTTTTTCCATCCTTTGTTTACCCCCTCGTATGTTTGACTAACACTCCCCAAGACTTACAAGCGAGCACCTGGGGTCAGTCGTCTGCTGAGAAGCAGAGTCTCTGATTCAGAAAGAATCCAGGATGGGTGATCAGCCCAATGTCTGGTTAGAAACTGAGGAGGTGGTTGATATGAAAAGACGATAAAATGGATGACAGTGAAGATAATAATGGAGTAATTAGTGTAATAAATGGCGAAAGAAACCAGAGGAAAACCACTCAGGCACCGCTTTTTCCTCCACCACAAATCCCATATGAGGTCTACTGGGTTCGAACACGGGTTGCCTAGGTGAGAGGCAAGTGTCTAACTATTCGCCTCTTGAAAATGCTTTCTAAAGTATAATTTTAGTAACTAAATTTTATACTAGGCTGAAAATGAAGAAATACCACGCGTAAATGTTTCTTTGTTATAAAGCAGCTTAAAAGTTTAAGCCTCTTATAATCCATTCAGATTTCTATTGCTACTACGAATGATTGAAATAATTAATTAATGGAATTAATGCCAGCGACAGTCAATTTTCTTCAGATCTGTCCTCTTCTTTGTAGAGACTATATGTCTCTGCAACTAATGTCACAGCCCTAATTAATTTATTTTATATTTGATTTGTGTTATACTGACTAATACATAGGGTAAATTTTAAATATGATTTATTACTCCATTTTATCGACAGTCTATAAAATCCATAATTTTCGATAATATCCTGCCGGCACAGCTCACTCTCTCGCGGTAATAATACGCTAGAAAAAATTTGCAACCATTTACACTTTGAAAGAACACTGGGAATGAAATTCAGTGAATTTTATTTTTTTAAAACACGGACATTTGAACTAAACGAAAGGCCTAAATTTGTATACCATTCCTAAACCCCATGCTCTAAGAGATATCCAGTTGAGTAGGCATTCAAGTTTTGGCCCATTTTAGCTGCTATGCTCATATCGGAGGCTTTTAACTTGTGAAACAACTCTACATTAACTGTAGGCTATTACATGGGGTTTATCATTAATCATGTTATATCGTTAAACGCATGCTTATTTACTCTCACATTCATACTTTATACTTTGTGGGGGATATGGTTAC
The DNA here is from genome assembly GCA_030762935.1 of Hymenopus coronatus. NCBI lineage: Eukaryota > Metazoa > Arthropoda > Insecta > Mantodea > Hymenopodidae > Hymenopus > Hymenopus coronatus. The sequence continues at coordinate 81,945,168 of CM060898.1, read as the reverse complement.
AGAAAAACTCCATATCCCAGCCGAGAATCGAAACCGGGACCTCGGGATAAGAAGTTAGCTCGATGACCACTTGACCACAGTATCGCGGAAAGGTTATGGCTGAGGCTATCATAAAAAGAAGCAAGGCAGTGAGCAATTAGGCTTGACCTACTCAGTTCCTGTAAAATATACCTATTTCATTCCTGCTAACATGTTCACAAACATGTAATGCTAACTTGCTATCTTTGACATAAGATACCGCTGAAAATACACTGTGAGACTGAAAGGGTTAAGGGGATTGCAGTTTTGTCCCACATCCCTTGAAAAGAAAAAGAAAAAACAAAAACAAACAGAAAACTCATTTTCATGTGTCTGTTGTATGTGTGTGTGAGCGCGCGAGAGCATGTTTGTGTGTCTGTCCTCGTGTTTTATTCCCCGTGTAGATTAAAAATAACGCGGTACGTCCCATTTATTTCATGCTCTCCTCCCCCCACCCTTTCCCAGGGCAGGTTTGAAGTAACAATTTTGCGGGTTGTATAACAAAAGGTCAAATGAACAAAGCCGACCTGAAATGTTCGACCATAGCGCTCTCTTTCTGTTACAGCTGCTCATCTTTTTAATGGTGGCCCTGAGGGGTAGTAGCCAAATACGCGGTATAGGAGACCAGCTAGGTCAAAACATGTTACCCTTATCTTCATTGTATTAGCTAAAAGGCCGTAATATTACACATAAATCTCTGTTCTTCAGTATAACAAAAATATGCGTGATGTTTGATATAAATTAAAAAAAGGTATTAGGGGAAAATTCAAAGCCTACCCGTCATTGTTTAATCTACCAACTTCATTACTACGAAACTAATTAAAACACAGTGAAATTTTTAGATGATGTAGCCGTTTATTTTACTTTTAATAGTTACAATTAGCCTAAGTTCATAGGTCATAGGAAAATGTGCTGCTACTTAGGAAAGATTTGTTTAAAAGGTTGCACTATTAAGTCCCTTTACCATGACATTAAAAGAATAAGCAACCCATTTAACAAAATGTTATTCAACGATATTGATTATTTATATATATATATATATATATATAAAGGCTTTGAAAATATTTTAAATAATTTCAAAATATGCCCGCCTGGGTAGAGCACATCTACCTCACCTTCAACAGATCGTGAGTTCGGTGAGTTACCCGGATAAGGTATACTTCAGGGTTTTTCCCTTATCTTGTTAAGACGAATATCGAGTAACTTTAAGCTCCATGAACCACGAAATAATTTGAGCATCTTTCATCAATTGCATTCATCGTCCAAACAGGTTAAAAAACGTTAAGGTACAAAAAGTAATTCAAAGCATGCAAATGCTTTGCACAATAAAACACAAAATGGCTTACAAGTTGAACAATACAACACAATTTGCGGTTCTATATAGGCTTTTAGATATGACTTCGATCTGAATTTCGCCCCATCCGATAACGTATTACAAAATATACTAAATTAGAACCTTTTCCAGAATATTTACACATGAAAGACAGTTCAACACAAACGTTGAAAATGTTCCCAAGTTAAATGGAAAATTACTAAAGTTTTTAAATGTTAAAACTCCGAAAAGTGCCTTGCTCACCACCGCAACTCCTACTGATTTCTCTAAACAGATCTCATCATTTTTCGACGAACGTACACGATCGCCTCGATGGCATCCTTCCATTGCGCAAGTTCCCATTCCTGCTCCACTCCAACGAAGGCATTTCTTGGAATTAAAACATAGCATATGGTTGCTACCAAATAGCTTATATCGCCATATTAGAATCGGCTGGAGATGTGCAATCTATGGAGGCAATATCCCCTAAAACAATATAGATCCATACTTCCTATGTTTGTATATATTGGACCATGAAAACAAAATGATCAAAGTTTTAATTACAGATCGAACGTTCATCAATATGAAACAATAAATAAAAATTAGATACGTATTTTATTAGAATGAATAAGGCTTCAAAAGTTTTAAGCGTATAGAAATTGAAACTTTTAACAAACTACCATTAAATGTAAAAATTACAGATCGAAATAGATTTGAAAAAATACCTAACCAATGAACAACTAAAGCAGTTTATAGCTAATTTAGTAATTTGAAGAGACAAATCGGATGATTTAGCCATCATTATGATGTCAAATAGTCTGCTAAAGATGAACAAATAACAATAAAAATCAATAAACTTCACAGGTCCACTTTTATGTAATATGCTTATTTATTAAGAAAAATAGGAATATTTTCTTAATTATACAATTTTACTAACCTTTTTCTTCATTTTTATTTTTTAAATCACCAATCAGATTATTCATTCTAAAGTTTATCCAAACAGTTATTAGAGCCCTTCTATTATCCTAGAATTTGAATTGACTATCTTCAATAGTTTCTGAGAATCGGATAATTTTAGATACAGAAAATCTAGCTCACAGAAAAACAAAATCTCACATATTTATAAATAAAGCAACCACGTGGCCATTTAAAAATTGCCGTACGAGTATGTAGAGCAAAACCTCCTCTGAAAGATGGGGTAAAGTTTAATCTATACCAAGTTGTGCAGAATTCACATTAAAAATTACAGATGAAGTATCATGTTTAAAATATATATTTAAAACAGCATTGTACAGAAAATGGCAATAAATAATGATGACTAAAAATATTAAATAGGTATATAACTAAGATGCGTTATTCTATTGTGACTAATAATATTTGATGTCACGTCCTCGCAAGAAGAGTCTCACGTTCCGAAGGATCCTGTTACGTCGCGCCGCTCTTCCGAGTTGTTTTTGCATCCCAACAACGAAACTCACATATCAAGGCGAACATGAGAACCACTGCATAAGACGGCATTACGTCTACTCTAATTACATTAAGTTCTTTAAAAATTAACAAAAAGTATATAATCGATAGTTTTGAAACATATTATTATAGTTAACTAGTTTATGGGGCTGAACAACTATACTCTTAGTTATGTCTTCTCTTCGCCTAACAGTTTTGCCACAAACTGAGACCTGCCCACTCGACGGTACGCCTTTTGACCTTGCCATCTCAGGGGAGAAACAAACACGAATGGTTTGTGTGTGCTACGCCTATTTGGAGGTACTAACTAGTCTGAAAAATACTATTCTTATTGGTAAACATATAAGTCTGCAAAAGAAGAAAATATTCATATTCTGTTCATTACATTGTTCTAAATCACCAATACAAATATGTACACCTATAACCCAAACATTCTGTATAGGCGCTGCTGCCTCCTAATAGAAGAAACAAATTAAAACTAATTTTAAACCTGGAGTATACTTTTAAATGCAACTTTGTTTGCGAACGATCAGGTAGTTATTACTAACTAGAGAATCAGAAGATCAATTAGGTAGGTAATATAATAATAACAATACTACTCTTTCATCCCAAAAGGGCAGCGGACTCTCCGGCAGTGAATAAAATCATGAAGTAGATGGTATATCTCAAGCAAAAAGGTGTGGTTTTCTAAAGTAAGTTCAGTTTACGTAAGGCATCATAGGCTGTGGGCACTGAAGTTATATGAAATGATTATTCGGAATGGATTTTGGCAGGAAAGGTTCCAGACCTAAATTTAGGGTCTAAGAAAAGCCAACAAGATAACTCAAAACAAAAGCGAATGGCATGAACACATTTTAAGGATGAACCCGACAAGAATAGCACATCATGACTACAATATGTCTCAAAAGAACATTATATCACCGTTATATCTATAGATGACAAGATGAACTCTGAAATGTTGAAGGTTGTGACGGTATAATATAAGGGATATTGGGAATGACAGAATTAATTATATGGATAAACATATAGAAGATTAAGTGATACACCAACAGGATGTGCAGAGAAGCCACAATGACTAATAATGTAGTGTCAATGACTTTATTCCACCCATTTAACTGAAAGTTTTATATATAAGAAATATTATGTTTGTAGTAGAAAAGTTCTTGAAGATCCCCTATATTTTGTGCAGATGTTAGATACACAGCTATGAACAGTACAAAATTCACCCTTCTAATATATAACTTTGTATGGTCTGCACGATAGTTTATGATCTTTCTGATGTTGATCGTAATCTGTTAATGGAGAGTTTGTCATTTTTACAACCAGTTCATTCAGTATCAGCAGATCATACCATCTTTATATTAATACATAATAGTTTAATATTTATAGAAATAAATCAAAATATGTTATGATTCATTCACACATATTACTTGGTCCACCTATGTTTAGTGTAGTTTGATGTTTACGAGCGATGTTAAATACAAGCCAATACATATAAAACCATATTATGAGATCGAAATTACTATACAGAAAGTCTGGTCGTCTCTTTAACACGGTGGTAGCGCGGCTGCCCGGGGAAGGGAGTTCGATTTCGATACCGGGCTTGGGGATTTTATCCTGCTGGGAGACTGTTCTGGGATCACCCAGCCTCGTAAGGTCCCTGGGGGGCCTATTGAAGAGCTACTTGAGGAAAAATTAGCGGCTCAAGGTTGCGGAGCCCGCATTAACCGGCCGGTAGGGACTCGAAACGCTAAACACGTCCCACCCTTCAGTACTTCATCCCATCTATAACACCCCTAATGGGCAGAGATGGGGAATACAACGGTTGGGTGGTAAGGCTTGACCAATCTTTGAGGTGTGGTGCCACGTAGTTTTATTAAGAATATATGTTCATTTCCTTATCATAGAGAAGTATATTTAACAGGTGATATGGCTCATTGTGATACTCGCAGAAATTAAGTAAACTTGTGTGTCTTTTCAAACAATTCATGAAGAAAACAACAGAAAGGCGACCACATCCGGGCAATGACATGCTCTAGTAATGAGGAGTCCCCGACAATTTCAGAATTAAATTAGCCTTACGCAGCACGAGTCTGATTAAGCCATCATCAAGAAATGGCACCAGCCACCTAACCAAGCGTCAGGGAGAAATACTTAGAGAGATAAACTCTACCTTCACGCTGCAGCATACCAATCGCCCATCGTGAAGGATAAGCAATACGTAGAGGCGGAACCACCCTCAGCATCACCTACCGCCCTGGGAAAAACAGAAAATACTCAATGTCCCAATGGAAATTGCACTCGGGATCATCTCGCTCAGTAAATTTTGGGACAGTGCTTCTCTCTATTCAAATTATTGAAATATTTTGTTGGAAACAAATCGTTCTTGCCTAATAGATCCAACTATAATTGCCAATTATAAGAACTTTTTTGTTTCCTGTTAATGGTGGCCAAATATAGGACTTCCTACCTACTGTACCGATAAGGTTAAACTTGGTTTTATTTTGTTTCTGATCTCCCATGAACTTTGCAGTCAAATAAGCCCATATTCTCCTATACCGCTAGATATGCATTCAAGGAATTAATTAAGGTTTTAACATTAGTTGCTCAGAAAGTAGCCATTTTACATTATTGTTCAACTGATAATTATGACCATAGATAATTTTGGAAAACGTTCCCATATTCCTTTATCCACGCATAAAAAAGTACGGTGATTTGACCAAATTTTATGTGGGGATAGAGAACATGCCGTAAGTGATAGAATGTCCAATATATAAACTAAATGAAATCAATTAAATTGAATATGCGTTTAATAGTTGGAACCATTAAATTAATAATAATAATAATAATAATAATAATAATAATAATAATAATAATAATAAATAAAGCCTGATTTTAAAAAGTTTAATATAAAGAATCTCTCAACATTATTCTTTGCAGCGAATAGCTGGTTCGGCTATTCAATTGAGGATTTATTTAATATAATTTCTTAGATAATCGGATTACAAAGTCGCCGAAAAAACGAAACTGATCAATTGTTACAAGATATTAGCTAAATGAAAATAAGGAATCCAAAAATACCAAAAGGAGTTGGTTTTTTTTTTTCAATAAATGGAAGTATATATAAATACAGAAAAAAGTAATAAGAGAGAGAGAGGAGTCTATGGTACAAATTTCGCCTTTCATGAAGAGGATGTCTTTGATGGTGTAAGGGGTACCATACTGGCGTCCAATTCCTAAGATTACGGGTTCAAACGCGGCGGGAGGTGATGCAGTCTTTTAAGGTGAAAACCCTTGTAAAACCATTGTCGTGGACTTATCTTAGGTAGAAAAACCTCAAGCCTGATAGAGGTCTTTAAGCAAAATGTCCGTCTTTTACACCCAATATAGAATGCAAAGATAAGAAATATAGTACTTAAAGAACATCCATAAGTAAAACTCCATCTAAATGTAAAGAAGAACCCTGAACTAGGCCGACAACGAGTCGTTCCTAAATTTCCATTTCCAATTTATCAAAAGTGTCCGTTTCCTGTAGTGTCATGCGCAGTAAAAATGGACAAGCCCTACATTACATAGCCAGAGGTAAGCATAGCTAAACCTTGCAAGATGAAACGTCGCCATAGTTTAAGAAGGTCAAAATAAAACAAAATTTCAGAATTGCTAGATGCTTGGTCTTTTAGTTTAGTAGGTGGAGCATGTACTGCGACACAAGGAATTCCTAATTCGATTCCCGACTGTTCTCGAGAAATATTTTTTGAAAAATAAATTCTGGTATACGCAGATTCTGCTGTGTGGATGTGAGTGTGTTTGTATGTTATCGGTTATGTATAAGCCAATGTGTATATAAAACTGATTTTGCAAGATTGCTGCAGAGAAAAATCCTAGAATAGCATCCCAAATCATACAATCATGACAAGCATGTATACGTACTAGAGAGATGTGTAATACCAGCTCTACTCTATGGTAGTCAAACATTGCGGCTAAAATAAAGAGAATGATTCACGTATGTCAATGGAGAAGAAAGTAATACAGATAAGACGTAACGAGGAGATCGGGAACAGAACGGGTGTGAAAGAAGCAATTATCATGATAAAGCGTCTCAAATAGAAATGGGGAGGCCACATGAATAGGCTATGTAGCAACAGATGGACTTATAGAATAGCCAAGAGGGATCCCAGATCAGGAAGAAGATGCGTGGACAGGCACAAGAGGACTAGATTGGCGGACTTCTGTAAGCTGAAAATGGGAACTTTGTGGTCGAAGTGCTCAAGAGTCAGAGAACAGTGAAAATAAGTCTTTAAAACCTTAATGTAAAATGTAGAAGGGATAGAGACAAAGTAATACGGAAAAAGTTTCAAAACTTTAAAATAAAATAGTGTTAACAGTAATGTAAAGTGTTGTACTGTATATGACAAGAGTGAGATGTACTCCTTAAGATCAGTTCTCCTGCCAACCGGTAGAATACCTTAGACCTTAATGTATGAAATAGTCTAATAACTAAATAATACAATCGGCACAGCTCATATATGATACCAATAAGATGCCAGTTAACATACTTAATAAAATCTGTGATTTTACTTTTACATAAATTTCTGTGCTCTCTATCGCTTATTAGTGCATACACAAATTACTCTTATGTATCCTATCTAATTAATTTTAATCCAATTAACCTCTCCGGCAACAGCTAAGCTATATAATTCGTTATAGATACAAAGGGAATAAAATTATTGAAGTATTTAAGAACTGGACGCTCAATGTTGATTTTAATAGCTCACATTCTTTCCAGACATTACGGAAAAACCGAGATTTGGAAATACTTTAAAGTAATCATTAGAATTTGTATAATTCGAACTGTTAATAACGGATAACTTGGAAATATTTATCTCACAAACACAAATTGTATATTTTAAACCAAGATCTTGCCTATTGCTTAACGTTTAAAAGATATACAAGTTTATATAAATTTCCTTTCAACAGAAGAGGAATCCAAGGTTATTTGTTCACTGAAAATTTCACACAAACGTTTTATTTTTATGTAAATATTTTAATATATGGTATTTTAAACATAAAGAGCTTCTTTATTCGAAAACTTTTCCACGTAAAAGGCAGATTGGGTTGGGAGAATCTTGTTGAACATCTTCCTGTTGCATTCTTGGGTGGTACCGATCTTAAACATCGTCCTTGACATTTAACTAACATTTCATATTTGATTTGTACTGATTACTAACACACAGGACATTAAAATGTTTTAGTACTTACTTCTAAAAATATAAGAACAGAAAATGCAAGTTTTAGGAATGTTTTCGCATTTATGTACGTCATGAATTATTCTTTGACGCAAATCAGTATCACACACTGCTAGATTTCGCTGTAGAAGTAAAGAGGAAAATGTTTCCTGCCTCTCTGGCCTTGTTTTCTTTTTGGGAAAAGAGCGTAGTTCATTCGTCGTCGCTCTTTTGTCTGGAAGCGAAAGGGGACAATAATCGTGAGGGAAAGATTCATTAATACAACATGCTCATCAACGTCTATGAGAACGATGTGAACCTAATCAGCAAGGACATGCATGTTACCATGTAGTATGGCTACTCCCCCCACCCCTCCGCCACACCAACCGCACTTACCAACCCTTTTTAAGGGAACAAGTCCAAAACGATGTGTGGGGGAAAAAAAGCTAGTAGGGAGAAACACGGGGACAATGTGAAAATGTTGAAGCGCGAGTGTGTGTGTGATTGTGAGTGTGATTGTTCGTTTGTTTGTTAGATATGAATGCCTGAACATGTGAAAACGGACCTTCGCCGATGGCTTAAATTGGGTGACTATATTCGCCGTGCCCTTCTCTGATTGGATGGTCTGGAAGCAAAATCAACTAAAATTTGTTCCTTTTGTAGTTTTTTTTTTCTTTTTTACATTTTAACGAGCTTTGAAACATTAACCAAGCAATTTAATCTGGTATCAGAATAGAAACAAAATGATACCCTCAGATATACAATTTTCGCCCACATTTTGCAACAAGATTGGCTCCAATAAACAACGGGGTTATAAAATGCATTTTTTATTTTATATTTAATTTGCTTTGCACCAATTTTATCTCTGAAAAAGCAATGAAGAAGAATGTTCGAATTTTGAAGATTTGTGAAACTTGAGAAAATGAGCTTCAAGATGTGGAAAAGTCATTAGAATTCTGTAGGAAGGCAAGTAACCCTGACGTTGAAAACATTTCTATGTTTGAATTTAGTTAAAACATCAATTTATATTTCTTAATTCATTGATCTTATTTGAAATGTTATGTAACATATCTGTTTGTTTATAGCAATAAAAAGTAAAGCAAACCTTTGATAACATCGCAGCGTAAATGTAAAGATCAGTATAGTTCATGTTTGTTTGCAGTTTAGCAATCAATATTCCACTATCTTGTATCAGAAACTGTCTTACTATGTAGACTCGTGTCTCAGTTATATACACTGCAGCTCTCTGATCTAAGCAGTGCTAAAGAAGATCCAAGCTAAAATAAAATGGCGTTCCATATACAGTGAAACCAATAACCTAAACTGGTTAAAAGTTACTTGCCAGTTTCAGGCAGGTTTGGTTTCATTTGTCAGTATAACAAGCCAATATCAACCTGTTTATTGATTAATAACCTGCAATACACCATGAATAAGAGGCCAAACATTTTAGTTGCGAATGACATGGAATTTAATATTGTATTTTCAACTACTTATATTAAAGTATGTTAAATTTGTTAGGATGCATTTTAACTGAACGGCCTGCTATACTGTGTATATTAAAAGCATTCAGATATGGACACATGTTCCAAAACCACGGCTGATCCCTTCTCTGACACCAAGAGTGTGGAAACTTGGCTCACGAAAGCTCTTCCCCTCGAAGTGGTGGGATCATGGTATCGATTACCCAGGCCAATGTCTTAACCAGTTAAATAATTGTTATGCTCATCAAAATAAGAAAACCTTTTGTACAGCCGATTTGCTTAAATAAGAGGTTTCAAATGTGAAATAAAAAAAAAACCTCAAGAAAAGCAGTCCTGTGACGTATTTGGCTATTACAAATCTCTGCTAATATTTTGACACTCGATGTTTGCACTGGCTTGTCGTAATATTACAAAAATATCTGCTCTATTTTGAATCTGATGAAATATTATTTTTCGTTTCCCACATTTAAAGATGCATACGGTATTGAAAAAATATGTTCATTGATAATAAGTCAATACTTCTGGACTACAACTAAGAATGTCCAGAGCATAAACGTGTACTAAACCCATAAAATTTAATGTAATTACATATAAAGTATGTGTATTAACAATTCAACATTTCAAAGATCATACACAGATACCTTTGCTGATATTACTGAAATAAGAAAGTACCAAAGATCTAACTAAATCCCTTTAAAACACAAGGAAACTAAAATAAGTCGTCAAATGCATTTGGATCAAAACAATCCGGCCATTCTTAAAGTACAGCATTTTATGGTCGTTAAGTGTGAGTGCTCAGGTTAGATTAACGTTGTTTATGATTTAATCTGGGTATGTTTTCAACGTAAGAGTGATACAGAATCCTACAGCATTCACGGATTGACTCAGAATTGCATTTCCACTGCACAGTTCACAGGCGTTTTATTATTTTTATGAAATGTATTGTATAAGAGTTTTTCCACAATTTTCTTTACCTCACTACAATTTCTCTTTCAATTTATGATTTCAGGGACGGCACGAGACCCAGTCTCTCTCTCTATCTCTCTCACTTTCTTCACTATTCTCTCTCTGTCTCCCTCTTTATCTTTGTTCTTCTTGTGGGTTATTTTTCTACCCTTGTGAGACAACGTTCCAGACTCAGGCGAACGTGTGTGGGGTAGCGAATGCGCCAGTGTGGAAGAATCTCAAGTCCGGGGTGCCCACATGGGATATTTACCTAGCAACATCACATTAATTGCATTGTTTGTTTTAATTGCTTGTATTGTTGCTATCCTGACAGGCAGTTCATAGTGCCCCAAGAAACATCAGATAAGTATTTGCCTTGCTTTGCCTTTGACTACTAGTGAAGACGAAAGTGGAATAACAGAATCTACGATTATCTGTTAACCCAATTTGTAGTTTATTATTTTTGTTGTTATTAGACTAGCTTACAAAAGCAATAGAATAAAACAATCCAAAACGTGCGTTTTAGTCAATGCCTTAGACTTAACCACAACCAGCATTAGATGGACATTTGCCCCTGCTCAATATTAGTTTCTCACTGCCGTTTCAAAGTGTCATCGTAACTTATCTTTGAAAATTCGAAAGCAAGTCATTTAGCTGTAAAATCATAGCACTCAAGTTGCTAGGAATACCCCGAATATTCTCCAAAAGATGTAGTGGTAACTGGTAGTTCTAAACGCTTGCGACAACACGGCAGTAGTGAAAACCTAACAGTGGATATCTCAAAAATCATAACAGAGCCAAATAAACGTATAGACTTCAAATCGTTTCGAAGTTTAGAATCTAGTTGTACATTATTATACAATAATATTTCAAAATATATCAATTTAAGATACACGAAATCTATCATTTCGTTTTACAACTCTCTCTGTCAAAATTGTGTGGTCTAAATTAGAAATATAGCTGTATTTCAGTAAAGCATTTTATATAAAAATGTTGGTATACTTTTTTCTGAAGTACCCAAGAAAATTGTTATTTATTTTTGTTGCGGTCATACAATCTTCTCAATATGGTGTTTGAGATTATCCATGTAGCCTGTAGTTTATATACTAGCCAATGATTGGGATGCACATTAAATAAATTGCAAAAACCCTTAAGATTCTACTTCAATTGCTATATAACGAAGAAGGTAAGAGAATGCATGAAAAGCATGAAGGGAACCCAAGGCTTCTGGAACAGTGATACCTCTACCACTACACTGGAGGAGAAAGGGCACTCTGGATTCCAGCCCCAGATACCGGGCGACACCGGCCCCGAAAATTACAAATCAAGTAACTATGTGCTGGTGAAATGAATACATGATTGACTGCAAAAGTGTTCACCAAACAAACGTATATACGTGTTTTTCTATACACAATGTGCCTGAGCTGTTCATGGTTGTTTACAGTGTATTGTTTTACGGTATCCTTAAGCACACACAATGCCTTATGTAGGTTAGATATAATATTAAAATTAATTTAAACCATTTTTATAATAGGTTATCAGTTTTTTTATCAATACTTCTTCTTAATGTTTGAAATTTTAATATAAAACTATTTACTTTGCATTATAAAAATAATTTATACCACAAAAGGCATCTTTATCACTAGATTGGTAAGGGTCTATAAACATATTTTTTACAATTGTACTTTTATTACTGTTCCTTCACACCAACATGTAAATCCACTAAGCTACATTTGAAAAAAAATCACTATTACCCAGACTGGAATATTTGTTCTTAATACATTATAATAGGTTTAGTGCAATCATACTATCATAATTACAACACTGATTTTCCAATCTATGTAGCATATTGTTTTGTAAATGTAGCATATTGTTTCAGGAGCTTATAGACATTGTTGTGACTAAATTATTATACCTATGTTTTAGATACTGATAACCTAAAATAATACAAAATTTGGAAAAAAATTTAAAACTTATTATTTGATAGTTCTGTTAAAATAATAACATGATAGATTCAAAGGAAATAGCTAGTAAAATTCTCATAAAATAGAAAAAAAATATACCTAATTATTCTTATGGTTAGGATCAACGATATTGAAAGAAAGGTGATTGGTGTCTCAAGAATCAAATAATAAATAATGATGCTTATTCGAAAGAAAATGTGTTATATTCACACTTATATTCATATGACTTACTCTATCTTTTGTGTAACAAACTGTTCTTATAAAGTTTATTCATCTATTTGCTTCAAGCTAATTAATTTAAACTTAAGCAGAAATGATCTTACAAGTTAGTTCCTTAATAGTAAGGGGAATAGCGGAATATACAAGGCTAAAGTTATAGTCAAAATGTTTAAAAATGTCGCTTAAGTAACTAAAATTCGGTTCGCTTTGCAAAGGTCAGTAGTAAATCAAACAGAGAGATCAAACGAAAGATGACATCAGGTTTGAGAAAAGCTTACGTTGTTTAAAATTGAAACAAATAAAGAATATCTAGGAAACAGTTAGGTCTACAAAAATGAATATGGTATAAATTGTGTGTTTTAAAGAGATCCACATTTTTCGAAGTAAGTTTTCCTCTATTTTACAGTTTATTAATCATACAAAAGTCGACTATGAGCAGGTCTTCAGAGGTTTTCCCTAGAAAATTCTAGATATATGTCATGTCAATATATTTAGTATACGGCATTTTAGTCTAAATCATGAGTCGTGTTTCAGGACCGAAAATCTCCAAAACTCTTCCATGTAAGTATTAGTTTGTGTTGTGGAGGATTTTTCTAAACATCTTCCTCTGAAATCTTGATTTCTAATTTTTGGGTGAAATATAACCCACTCTACCTACCATGTATGTGTACATTGTGCATACGAGCTAGTGAAAGTAAAATTAAGAAACAAAAGACTTTAGTTTTCTCGATTATGCATCCAAACTTTGGTCCAAGTTCCGTTTTGTGTTTGGATAAGAATACACATCATAACCTAATTAAAAACTAGTTCATTTTATTCAAAATCTTCTCGGGCTTCTAGCCAGGTAAAAACTTGGCTTGACACCAACGTTTCGAAGAAGTGCATCTTCCTCGTCTTCAGGGTGAACTGAAGACGAGGAAGATGCACTTCTTCGAAACGTTGGTGTCAAGCCAAGTTTTTACCTGGCTAGAAGCCCGAGAAGATGTTGAATTAACACGTCGCCAGGAAAGCTTCAGTTCTTATTTTAATTCATTTTACTCTAAAAAAATTCCTTCAACCAAAGGCCATTACGTTTAATATACCATGGATATAGATGCTATTAAGTACTAAGCCACATTTTAACGAATATTTTCCTAATTAAGAGAACAGAATACCGTCCATTTGGCAATGTTTTTACAGAATAATCCCATTTTATCAGTGCTGTAATCACAACCACACTCACTTTAATCCTGCCACAGCTAATATAAAACAATGGAATAATTTCCTGAGTGTATAGCACAGATTAAACTCATTACCACGATTCATACTAATATGGCAATTTACAATTCAAATAAATATAATGATGTAATTGCAAAACATCCACAATAAACGCAATTTCTGATTACATTCTGCTTAAAAACAAATCATTGTATCAACTGTTGAATCATTAAAAACACAAGTTCTAAACAGAAGGACAAAAGGTTAATATAAGACATGAATAAAAGTTTTTGGAAAAACAATATCTCACTAAAACTTTCAAATATTGTTTTCTTCTGAAATCTGTGGAATTTGGAAAAACAGACAGAAAGATATCCGATGACTATTATCAATCCATCTGGATGCGATAATGACCCTATCTTAAACTATCTTCACACATATTCTGCTTATATCATGTAACTAGATAATCAAAGTAATTTTGTTTCATTTGATTGCCAAAGTTTTATAAAGTTCCAATAGCTTATCTTGAACAAGTTTAGAGGTAATTTTGCTGATATGAGCAATATTTACCCATAGGTAAAAATTTCGCTATAATTTAAATATAAATACAACGATAGTACAAATACAATAATAATCATAATAACATTAATAATAATGCAAATTATAATCTACTTTACAAGTCAATGAGTTTCTATTCCGCTCCTAAGACATTCAATTATAAGGTAATTAGTGCAGGAGAACTTGAATACTTGGAACACTTGAGGATACAATTACAATTAATAACAACAATATCAAATACAACTAGTAATTGAAAACAATGCAATAATAAAACTGATAATTTTGATTGCACATAAAAGCATGTTCATTATTTTTCACCATGTTTAGACCGCATTCTTAAATTTAATAATAATAATAATAATAATAATAATAATATATTTATGCAGATTTAGATACTTTTCCTCGTTATGTAGTACACAGACCAATATTACTACTATTATCAGAGTATGCATTTGGTTTCCATTATTTAAAAAAAAAAATAAGATGGGTTCGTTTTGTTTAATAAATAGTATCCACCTAGTGTTTCCATTCACACAATTTCCTCTAGAGCTCAGTAACAAAAGAGCGTTAAAAAAAAACTTATTCTTTTATTTACTTCATGCTAATTGAGATAAATATTAGCAGAAATGGTCTTGTTATTTACCCTGTATGAGTAGAACGGAAATTAGGGATAATACTAGTCCAAAGCGATAGTCAAATCTTTTAAAAACATGTTGATAAGTAGTTGAAATCCGTCTTTTTACATTGCCAAAGTTGACGAATTCCAGTGTGTGAAAAGCTTAAGTATTTTAAAACTGAAACCAATAACAAGCAATATCGAAAAATTGGTCAACTCACTTAAAAACGTTTATGATGTAAACTGTGTGTTTTAACGAACTTTACAGTTTATGTGTAGCAAGTTTTTGTCTATCTCTTATGGTTTATCTGTTATGCAAAATTCAGCAAAATTCATTAATAATAGAGAGGTCTTCAGAGGCTATTCCCAGAAAATTCAAGATATAAATGTTAATGTTATTCCTTACTATATTGTATTTTAACCAAAATCTTTAGAAGATTGTTTTATAAAATCAAAATTTTCTAACTTTTTTCCATGTAAAGTGTAGTTTGAGGTGGGGGATTTTCTTGAAAATCTTCGTGTCGCATCCTTCGAAGATACTGAACTTAAATATCAAATCTCATATTTTACCGAACTGTCATCTTTGAATTATCGTGTTCACAGACACACACATACACAGACACACGGATTCACACACACGCATACACACGGTCCTTTGTCTAGAAATGCTATTTTTGGATACAGGAGACTGTATAACCTGCATTGCAGTTGAAATCTCGGTATCGACGAATTTTTGGGTGTAACCTATTCTACCTACGTACCATGTGCTATATGGAGAAAACAACAACACCAATAATAATAATAATAATAATAATAAATAATAATAATTAATATAATAATAATAATAGGAATAAATCTGGACACTTATATAATTGCATTTTTTTTAGAAAAGCAATTTGATGACTTAAATACATCAAATTGAAAGACTTCTCAACCCAGAGGTTCCGGGTTCAATTTTTGGCTGAAAAAATAAGCTCCTGTTCCCTGCTAATTTTTAAAAAAAGTATGAGTATTTTAACCAACGAGAAACGAGTGTTTCTTGTACAAACTGCAGCACACTCAATTCAAATTCTCAAATCAAATATGAAATAATATGTTACAAATGAAAAGATTCAAGTATAAATCAGAGAATTGAATATTCACTGGGTTATTGTACTATATCTTTAATATTGCAGAAGTACTGTTAATGTGAGCTGCCCGTGAACTCAGTGTATTTTGGTAGGAATTGAAATAAAAACCTATATTTCTGAAATGAATGACCAGAAAACAAATACTTTATCAATACCACTAAATTTCGATACATTAATATATATTACATATTAAGTTCAGATATTACTCCGGTAACTTAATGTATGTCCTTTTATGTCTGTTAGTTTTTCCCACAAATCAATCACATAATTAACATCTGAAGTTTTTTGCATGGTTTTAATTGCGAGGCAAAATGAAAATGTCTGTTAGTATAGACTATTAGTTTTTCTTCTACGTTTTCACACCTCACTACTTGACTTACTAGGAGGTACTAAGCAACCTGAAAATTAATAAGCAAACCTTAATAAGTAAAATTATAAGTTCATAAATGTAGCAAATATTGATCTAATGCTGTTCAATACATTTTTCTAAATTAATAATACAAATGTCTGCATTTATACCCCTAAGAGACTGTATACGCCTTCTATTCTGTCCCTTTGAAAACGTCGGTGTATTATTAGGCTGCTAAAAAGATTACAGAAAAAAACTTGAAATTTACCCTGAAAATTTTTGAACAACTAAAAATGAATGTTTTTTCATAAGAACTGGTTATTATAAGCTCTTTCATAAACTTTTAGAAACATAAATGGCTTTGCTTCCAATTCCTCAGTAACACTATTAAACTATTGGTTAGACACGCAGAATATATAAATTATATAATAAACGATAGCACACTATAGAAAACTGAACACATATATACACTTACACATTAAAGCTTCATTGTTTTTATTTATTGGCAGAAAATTTAAATTTGGCAAATTTTCTATTTCATATCCCTTCTTAGCTCCAGTATAAAAGTAGTTTCCAAAAAATTCACATAAACTGATGTGGCAATGTGATGAAGCGGTTTAGGTATTGCATTTTCTTGCATCTTCATGATTTCAAAGCCTTCCTTGTACCTCGAAATTTCATTATGATGTTTTACATTTTAAATTTAAAACATTTTAATTAAAAATTTTATACTTTATAGTATATTAAAAGGGGTATCACTTAACTCTCATCAAAGAAATAAAATTAATTATAGTATACTAAAACCACATTATGTAGGTGTTTTCTTTTAGAGTTTTCAGTAGCAACATGTTTTAGATAATGCGGTTTATTTCACAATGTTTAATGCCCACTTTTACTACTAAGGCACCGCAGGCGAGATAATGCGTTAAAACTGATAATCAAATTTCTTGTATGCAATGCTTCCTATAATCATTATATGGAAACTAAAGTGTTTCATTTGATATTAAAGTATGAGGTAACTTCTGTATTCAGGGGTAAATAACTTGTTTTTCAGTTCGGTATTCAGCAACCTATTCTTACAGCAGCTTACTTATCTATCTACTTTATGCTAATCTCCTCCTTCTGTTCTAAAGCGTACTATATTAAACCTATTATCATTTATAATAAATTAATTATAAATTAATAGTTATATACAGAATTATAATTTAAATAACAAACCTAAGTTCATATAGGCAAAAAGCCGTATGAATATGCTCAGGATCATATGAGTTATTAAAACTGTAAACATCAGAGTTACGAAGAATTTTAATAGAAATTATACTTTTGAATTTCTAATTTTTGCTGAACACTTTTGCTGCGTGAATGAGTGGTATGTTTGAACGCTTTTTGATAAACTTTCCTGCTTTCCCGAGGCTGTCAACTGGAATGAACTAAAACTACCTTTAACGAAATGCAGAACTCTAAAAATCTGTTTTGGCAAAAATCATAATCAGGTGATAGCCTCTAATTCTACAATAATCTTGAACTGATTTTCAACTTCATCTTTGACCTATTCTTTGATGAATCGATATTTCTGGTATGGTAAATTGTAACATGGAGGTATGTGCATTGTTAGCTATGATATAGTTTGCCTAAATAATAATATAATGACAATATCTTATAATACTACACAATATCCCTAGGTACAAGCTGTGTAAACAATAGCAATGTAATTATTGTAGCCTGAACTGTTTGGGCATTTTAATATATCTCATGATAGAAACATATCAAAACTAAGTTTATTTCCTTGCTATTCTTTACACAAGCATAGTCTTTTAGAAATTACTATTTTAAACAAGCTGCAGTCTGAGTCAAGGAGTAATTTTACAGTAACAGTATATTCCAGTTGAGAATTGTTCATTATTCAGGTGTTCATTACCCAATATTTGATCAACCACAAAGACTTCTTGTGATTTTGGGCCTTTAAATAAACATGTAAACAATTTTACAGTAAAAGGTAGATATGTTAATATTTTTGAGCTCCTCATCAACAGCTGAATTTCAAAGATCCACAAGATGTGATTTTTCTCTTTCAGCCTAAAAACTATCAGGATAAAATGTTATAGTACACCTTTGAGGTTACTTTAAGATGCAATGGTAGTAACATTACGATATGCAAAGAAACGCAAGGATAAATAAATCTTAATTAAAGTCATAAACATGTCTTATGCAATAAAGTAACCAGTAGGTTTAAGGTACCTACATTGTCTCAAACAATTTTATCTTCAAATTAAAATAACTTAATTTCATTGACTTAAAAATAAATCA
Organism: Hymenopus coronatus; assembly: GCA_030762935.1. Lineage (NCBI taxonomy): Eukaryota > Metazoa > Arthropoda > Insecta > Mantodea > Hymenopodidae > Hymenopus > Hymenopus coronatus. The sequence goes on along the minus strand of CM060898.1, from coordinate 81,926,380 downwards.
TTAACTAGTTTTAAATAATACGTAAGAAGATTTGTTATTATGTATTCTTAAGATGCAAAATTGTAAAATGTATTTTGAACCTCTGTCAAATACAAAATTTTGTCCATTTTTCCTGAGGTTTTCCTCTTCTTAAATTTTAAAAACAAATGACTCAGAAGTAATGACTAAAATAAATGTGTATTTTATTTGACGTAAGAGACAAGGAACACTAAATAATTATTTTTTCCTGTCGCCGTTGTGAGTTTTAAGTGAATATCGAATAATAATCCATAAAATTAACTGCAAAGTAGTTTTCTTAATAAGATGTTTTCCACTCAAATGACCATAGTTCTTGAACAAACTTTGTTGGATAATTTATTATTAATAATCACACATATACCAAATTTTAACACAGTTTATAGAATATTGACATCGTCATCTATTGATCGGAAGTCATGATAAAAATTATAGGACACTTTAAAGACTTGCAAATAAAGATATAGTGTCTTTAAAGCAAAGGCTTATAGTTTACTATTCAAGCGTTCAGACTTTTTGAATGATTTATTCCTTTGATTGTGTGAGAATATCGTAATGTTAATGTCAATATCTCGCAAAAATAAATTTAAAGGTCAATTTATATAATGACAATATTTATGAAAATTAAAGCTACTGTTGAGCATGTTTCATAGAATTATGATGATGAAATACATGTTTGCATCGAATTCTCACAACCACAACAGCAATTAATGTTTTGTAATGGCTTCACAGCTGATCATCTGAGTAATAATCTTAGAGGCTAGCAAGTAAGCCTCAGGGTGAAGAAGGATTAAGAGTTATCATGGAGAAAGCTTGGTGGTCACCAAAAATATTTCTCTGTTCACCTATAAATCAATCATAATCAATTATTTGCATTTATTTAATAACAGTAAGGGTTCTCCGGCTTCAGTTCACTTGCCTTTCATAAAGGAGTCGGGTTAGTTGCCCTTAATAATGAACCCCATAGGTTTATTCTATTATCTCCTTTCTTTAAGTTTAGGTCAAATAGTCCTGTATTTCAAGTTAGAGACAGTAGGTTATTAACTAAATTTTCTTTACGCAGACCAGTTTTTGGGTTTATTGAGACCAGTAATTCCTATCTTTTGCATTTTAATATTATATGTCAGGCTGTTTTTTTTTCCTCTACATTGCAAAACCTACATACTGGTCCTTCTTTGTTTGTAGATGTTTCCTTACTCTACAATTTCAATCAATAACTCTCTTTGTAGTCTTTTATTAAATTTATTTGAGATCTGTTGAGTTTAAGTACGTTTTCAGTTGATAACAAGGATGTTCTACTCAGCATTCTGTTTGGCATTAAGAACAATATTACTTTTATCTTTAAATTTTTGGTATTTTCATCCAAATAAAAAAAATATGTTTTAAAGATTTAGTTAAGTAAGTAAATAAAGTTATAAAGGACTATGATTTCCAGATATAATCTTTCTTCGATACGAAAATCCAACGTTTAATTACTTGCAACATCCACATGGGTAGATTTATAAAAAACACAAATTTCGAACCCAAGGGAAAAAATAATTCCGTTTTGGAGTCTCGTAAGCTTTCAAAAGTGTAACTAATAGTTTTTAATTTGAATTCTTATCCAAAAGTATCAACTTACCAGTATACTTCCTCTTCTCCGTGTAAAAATCAGAAAAAGCATTTGGGAGGTTTGCAAATATAAACTATCATTAGTATTATCTAGGGTAATATTCCTATTATTTTGTAAAATCTGATATATTTTTGTAAACTGAAACTTTTTAGTGCTTCAGCGATGTTACGCTCATTAACAATTACAAAGTAGATTTTTAACTATACACGATGTTTTGTGTTCTATAAAGTATATATAGCTATTCTATTTGTAATTTCTGAATCGTAAGGTTATGCGCCATCTATACAATAAATAACAATAATACAGCGAAAACTATCTAACCTTAACAAGAAAATTATTTTTATTCCAACCCTACAAATAAGGCATAAACATAAAGCCGATCTATTTATTTATGTCAAATTATAACACGTTTCAAAATCTTTGTATAAAAATAGGGAAATACACGTTTGCAGATGTGAACAATAACGTCGCTAGGAAGTGCGGTAAACAAGAGACTTCGCTTAGTGCCCAAATATAAAATCCTAATAATGTTATTTATATTATAACTGTGCCGCCGCGAAGTGCGAGGGAGAAAGAAGGAAAATGATACCGAGTGATACTGTCTAGATTGAGAGTTTGGATCTGTCTTTCAGCAGATGACTCATGATGAGGAGCACTGTCATCATCACCATGACAATTCTAACAAAATATCATCATGCATTTGAGCTATTTAAGCCTTGTTTTTAATGATTAATTCTGTAACAATTTTAGGTGTTTCACTTACTCACGATTCAAGCTGCAGCTTTTCTGAACCATGTAGTAGCATATACTTTTTTTTAATCTTTCTCAGAAATTGAATTATTTGCTTTGCTTAAAGTTATGTTAGTATTGAAGTGAAGTACAAATTCAAGCATATTGTTTTGTAAAATCCCAAAATTACCGTTTAGGTAAAACAATGTTTATATATTATAACTAATAAAAGCTTCTGGAATATTTTTGAAACCTTCCTGAAAGAAGTAACACATCTCTTTTGAATATCACACTTCACAATTTACCAGCATCTTTGGTGGAGACAGGGTTTGCCAAACATTAAGTTAAAGTATATAAGTGAAAGCCTTCTATAACATTCAAACACAAAAGCATGCAGTATCTTAGTGCTATAATTAATATTAGTGTAGGTTGAGCATATTTATTCAGTATACTCTGTCGCCACATTAGTTTTTATTTTTCTTGCAAATATATATTTGGTAAGAAGAGTGTCTCATGTTCCATATGTACGGTACAGACTTTTAAGGTATAGAGTTTCTTTTCATGGTATAAGAAACGTATAAACTAGGCTACAAAAATATATGCCAGTACTTCAGGAAACGTTCCTATTGTGTAGAGGAATGATACTGTAACACATTAATATAGTCTGCTTGTTGTAGCTCTTTTTATAACTGTGATTACATGTTTATTAATGTATTTTATATAAACACAGCACGTGGATGAAAATCTAGCTTAAATGCTATACATTTTCGCTATGACACAGTTAACATGGTATTATTCAGCTGTCTTATCAGTATGACTTTAAAATAAACCGTTGGAGGGTAACAATTTGCTTCAGTTCTAGTAAATAAGGTAATGTTTCTATATATACAGAGATGTTACGGAATTCACGGATAAAATTGCATGCATTTAAGATATTCGTGACCCTTTAAATTGACGTTTAGTCAACATTTTGTTGTTTTCTGGTTCCTTGTTATTTCTGTTTTACAAACATATAAAGTTTATATATGAAATCTTGTTTTAATGGTCTATTATTTACATTGTCCCAACTAGAAGCAGTGAAGACTTCAATTGGAATCCAAAAGTTTGTCCCTCCTTTTCTCATTTATTGATTTTATGAGTTATTTAGTTTAAAACAATATTAGACGCATTACATGGCACTTTAAATGGCTCTACCTTATAGCTAATTAAGGTAAATTAAATACTGTATGTTCTAATGCAAAAAAAAATTGGAACAAAGAAAATCACAACAATTTTGTGCTATACCATGATAAATCTTCTCTGAGTGGCTGCTACCTGAATATAATTGTGGTTGTGTCATGTTCAAGCATTACATAGGTAAATATGTGGTACTTAAACTCGAGGAATTCAATTTGGGTTCACTGCAAACGGATCCATTCACTTTGCTTAGGGGAAAAAAAGTTCATCTGCTTATATATGGTAATTGAAAAGAGCACCTGAGATACATCGCCCAATATGCTAATGATCGAATTTATACTGGACGTTTTAGTCTCTCGATATTTATGAGTCCCTATGCTAAAATGGAGATATTAGTGGTGCACTGGCCCTTGTTGATGGAGCATTATTTCCAGAGAAAGCAAAGCTCATTAATTTAAAAATACAGTCTATTTCAAAAAGGACTTTACAGCTTCGACAACTTATTCACTAGTTCTTTATTCATTTTACTTCTAGGCATGGTTTTCGTGCTATCTTGACTCACAATACATTAAGTTTTGACTCGCGTGATACGGTAGTATAGAATCACTTCAACGCAAGCGCTAGCGGCAGTTGCAGAAAAGATGGCTGACTTTACCGGTCCCGAGCGTGCTCGCTATGTGTTTTGGTTTGAAGAGTCGAAGTCGTGACAACTGTGCAATGTAATTTTCGTAATAAGTATGGTAAAGATACTCCCAGTAGATGTGCTATTTATGAATGGCTTAAGTGGATAAATTGAAATTGAATTAAAACTGGATGTTCGGTAACCCATAAGAAATCCTCAGGTCGCCCTTGTACGTCTGACGATGTGATAGAGGAAGTGAGGCCACGCTTTGAGCACAGTCTTCGAAAATCGACACGGTGTGCTTCTCGAGAGCTGGGCAATACGTCTTTTTGGCGTGTGTTGAGAAAACTCTTACATCTCTAACCAATGGTGCAGCGACTAAAAGAAACTGATAAGATTGCTCGTAAGGACTTTTGTGTGGACATATTACATCGGTTGCAAGAACATGAACATTTCATTGGATAGATTACGTTTAGCGATGTGTCGAATTTTCATTTAAGTGATAAAGTAAATAGATAAAACTGTAGGAAAATACGCAACAAGTCCTTGAATAAGAACGTGATAGCTCAAAATTGAACATGTTTTGTGTATTGAGCAAGAGCAGAGTTTATGGGCCTTTCTTCTTAAGTGAGAAAACTATCACCGGAATAGTGTACTTAGATATGCTGCAAAACGTTTTAATCCCAGAGATTGAAGTTGATGACAAAGAACACAGAGTACATTTTATGCAAGATAGTGCACCGCAACACTACCTCTCTGACGTCTGGGATTTCCTGAGTGCGCGCTTTCCGGGAAAGTGGCTTGGCCGAGGTGCGCTAATTGCATGGCCCCCACGCTCACCAGACCTGAGGCCCCTTAACTTTTTCTTCTGGGGATTCGTCAACAGTACAATATTTGTTCCGTCCTTAGTGGCTTCTCCACTAAAACTCAAATCTGCATCAGAAGTGAACAATTCACACCTGACATGCTGCGGTAAGTTTGGGAGGAAGTCGACTTCAGATGGGGTGTGTGCCCCAAGACCGATGAAGGTCTCATTCAAACTGTTTATATAAAACGTGATCTGTTGTCAGTCAAGATGATACCAAAACCATGTCTGTAAGTAAAATTAATAGAGAAATGTGATTTATCAAAGTTGTAAAGTGTTTTAGTTCAGTGATATCTACTTTCGTAGCTTTGAAAGGTAAATTAATTATTTGGGACGGGAATGAAGAATTCCTATTAAGTTTTTATTTATTTGCATTTACGAATATTCAAATTAAAAATCATTATGCACCTTCAAAATTTGTCATCATAGAACATAGGCGCCCTATACAATCTCTCTACAATTTCAGAGTTTGCAGGTTGAATTCTGTAGCATTCGATATAGTACACAGCAGTTTATAGTACACATACGAAATATTCAGGTATCGAGCAGTTACAAATACTTCTGTGCTATTTTTATGGTTAGTTTCAGTATAATGAAATTAAAACTTCCCTTGAGATCTTTACAAAACAGTATAATTTTAACAGCTGTATGTATAAATAACTCATTTTATCATACGTTAGTTATTCTGAATACCGTTTATTCCAGCAACCTATTTACTATAGTCTGCAAGGATTATAAAACATTTACATCAACTTGAGTTTTGATGGCAGAATACTATTAAATTAAATTTATAGAATCATCTTTGAATAAACTTTTTAATTTATATATCAGACTGTAGATGCATAAATGTAATGAAAGACACGTATGTGTCAAAAATAAAACTTAATGTAACTTTTTTTTTTTTTTTGGTAGTGTTTAACGCCCGCTTTAACTACTAATGGCACCGCAGGCGGTGACACTGATGATACATGAATGATGATGGAGCACCGGTGGAATGCGATGGCGGGGGAAACCGGAGTACCCGGAGAAAACCCGCCCCAGCGCCGTTTTGTCCACCACAAATCTCACATGCGGTCGCTTGGGATCGAACCCCGGCCGTCTAGGTGAGAGTCGAGTGGTCTAACCACTCGGCCACGGCGCGGCCCGTTAATGTAACTTAGAAACATTACCAACATTACTCGGGTAAACTGTACTTCACATCTCGTTTACGCGCCCTTTCAAAGTATGAGCTGAAAAGAGTTCGCTCTCTTAATTACCAGGAGATGCATCATATGGAGAGAGAGAAAAAAAAAGAGGTATCGGTGTGAAGAAAAACTCTGCCGTTGAACACTAACAGCAATATTTATTTATGTTTAAAACTAAGCACGAGTACTTACATGTGATGCAAGTACTCTGGTATGGGGTGGTTGTTACGCGATAGCTATAAATTAGAACAGCTTACGCATTATACAACGCAAGCAAAGTTGTAGGGAATATAGTCGCATATTCATACACATTTCTTTTATCCTCTGTGCAAGGGCAGTATGCTCCTGAAGTTCTGACATACATTTTTGTTTAATCTTTTGTATCCCGCATGCGTATTTGTTTCCGAGTTCTCTGATCACCAATGGATGATCTTCCTCCCGTACTTGTGAAACACTCTTTGTACTAAAATGGAATGATTTAAATCTGTAGTAATCAATGAAGAAGGTGTATATAAAGCTTGCTTGTTTTACACATTCCTACAGGAAACTACTCGCGACTGGCCTGTGAGATACAGTTCGTGCGATCCATGGGTTACTACCTCATTCAGATCTACATCCCGTCAAGCCTCATCGTCATCATCTCCTGGGTCAGCTTCTGGCTCAATAGGAACGCGACTCCTGCCCGAGTGGCCCTAGGAGTCACCACCGTGCTCACCATGACCACCCTTATGTCGTCCACCAATGCGGCGCTCCCCAAAATCTCTTACGTCAAGTCCATCGACGTCTACCTGGGCACATGCTTCGTGATGGTGTTCGCGTCGCTTCTGGGTAAGTGAGGAAACAATTGAATAGGTTAATCAGCAAGTAGTCGAGCTCGTTATAGAATTTTATTCCATTCTTAATAGTGTCTTGAGCTCGGAGGTGAATTATTCTCTCGTTGGATAGAATGCAATCAAAAGACACTTTCTCCGAAGAAACAAAATTGATAGTTTTCTTAATTTCGCATCAGTGAAATAAACGGGAAGGTAACACTACACATACTATCTATATTGCATTTCAGTGCATGGAACTGTACCGAAATAATGTGCAGTAGTTTATGTTGGTGAGGAAATAATAAACGCCTCTGACACGCCCAGCTAAGTTCTAGCACTCTATTTAATGTTCCCTTGGCTTCTGAACCTGAAATTAACCTGTATTCATATGTTAACTTTTGACATCAAACTAATATGAGAAACGTATAGCGGTCGACTTGGATCTTCGGTGCGAAGAATGTCTTTCAATCATTCAGGTGAAATGTTTCAGACTCCTCCTTTCCTTTGGCCACTCACTTCCTGATCTTAGCTCATAGGCTATATGTGCGTCGGTTAAAACTTAATACCAATAAGCTATTGGGTCACCCAGGAGGCTGTAGAACACAATATAAGAAGCTTCTGCTTACACGGAATGGAAATAAAGATTTGTGGCACATATCCAACTGAGCATTTCCTCTGGAGCAAAGAAAACTATTTTTCTCGTCAGCTTCCCTCAACAGCTGTAGTGAAGGAAAGCGGGAAGATAAAATTAATCATAAAGTTCCAGTACATAATTTGAACTGCGTAGGCACAAGCCACCTCCTGACCACAACTTTCTTCAACTGACAACACATAGTAGTAAGAAAGTAGCAGTAATTGGTATAAAACTTCCACCACTCGCTCTGTGTTGTGCATCAGAACCAATGCCGGCTGAAATTCCCACTTTCCACACTCCGCACTCACGAAAAGTTTCTGTCCTACACTTTAACACTTTATTACTTAGAATATTTAAGAATGCTCTTGGTAGTGGAGCGCTGTTATCAAGTCTACATGCAGCGGTCGGTCAGCAGGAGTGAATTAGACGCCCACATTGTGATACAACTCTACACGGTATTACGCAGCTCACACGTCAGATAGCAACTAGATAATAATTAAATAACTAGACTAGCAAATAGCTGTGCGTTTGTTTTTCTGTGGCCATAAGAGGAAACAAACAAACGCATATGACATAAATTGTGTGTTTTAACGTGATCTATATTTTTTGTAATAAGTTTTTGTCTATCTCTTAGGTTTACTCGTTACGTAAAATTCAGCAAAATTCCTCAGAATAAAGAAGTCTTTAGACACTATTCCCAGAAAATTCAAGATATACATTTTATTTACATATAAATATATTTAATATACGATATTTTAATCACAACTGTTAGAGCCATTTTTTAGAAAATCAAAATTTTCGGAATGTTTTCCATATAAAGGGAGTTTGGAGTGGTGGGGGGAGTTTTCTCAAAAGCTTCGTGTCGCATCCCTGGAAAATACTAAGCTTAAATACTATGTTTGGTACTTTATATACTTTTCGTTTTTGAGGTATCGTGGTCACAGACACATGGACATAGGGACACACATGGAAGTTTTCTGAAAATACCTTTATTTTTTGGATGGAGGAGAACCTAAAAAGTATATTTCCGGTAAAATCCAATATTGAATTTTTGAGTGGAATGTAAATACCTTTTCTATACACTATGTAGAGAAAGAAATAAAAACAAAACTGTCTAGCCCTTACTTTGAAAAGGGCAGTAGCAAGGATAGTTACAGCGGTAGGAAAAACTGATAGAACTGTAAACAAGATAGCTCAAGAATTTGAATCACCACTCCAGAATTAAGTAACTCAAATTCTGCTGTTCCCTTAGCGTAGCCTGAAATGGTGTACTATTTTGTGGCATGTTATTCGCCTCCTTTTCCTCATGCTGACCCACCGCTACACGTAAACATAATATTTACCAGCGCTCTCCCACCAAGCATATAACTCCATGGCACGACAGTTCACGGGGAATCTTGGCCTACCGCCCGGCCGCTGCGTCCCCCATCTCGGTCCACTACAGACGTCATGGATGGCAGTAATGGAGGTTGAGAAGTGGTCAGCGCCTTGAGTCCCCCCGGATGGTTAATGCGGTCCTCATGACCTGGAGCCGCTACTTCTCCATCAAGTAGCTCCTCAATTGGTCCCCCAGGGACTTTACGAGGCTGAGTGCACCCCGGGTCAGGTCTCCCGCGCCGGTACTGGGGATCGAACCCAGGTCTCCCGCTTGGTAAGCACCGCGCTAAGGAAACGACCCCACCAAGCATATAGTATTCCAAAATGATCTGAGTAATAGCCAATAGCATCAGCAGTCTGTTTGCATTTGCGAAAATGATTAGAATTCATCTATTTTTAGGAAAACTATGCATGTATATAAATATATTTAATACGAATCGGCTAATCACCTTGGTGAAGAATTTATCCTGAAGTTTCCTATACAAATGCGTCTTCTTGAGCTTCAATTCACGGTCTTGTGAATAAGATTGAAACTACTGGTTGAGTAACATGCAAATACGTGCATTTAACAAAACAAAAACAAGCTGATATGTTCCATTCACCGACGTTTTCTATCTGTTCTGCAATAAACTATTCTTACAAAAGCTTATACTTTTGTCTACATAATGATACTCAGGAGAAACATTACCGAAATGGTCTTATTAATTAGTTAGTTCCTTAAGTAGAAGGGAGAAACTAGAATGAACGGGAGTCAAATCTTTTAAAATCTGTTGCTATGCTATGCTCAAGGCCAGGAGAAAAACAAAGAAGTGAAACGGACGAGGACTTTTCGTTGTAGTAAACTTTAAGTATTTTAAAATTTAAACCAATAACAAGTAATATTTATGAAATGGCTAGCTCAGCAGAAAAAAGTATATAAACTAAATTATGTGTTTTAACGAGATCTATATTTCTGAGGAATAAGTTTTTGTCTATCTCTTACGGTTTGCCAGTTAAGCAAAAATCATTCAGAATGAAAGCGACTTCAGTGGCTATTCCCGGAAAGGTCAAAATATATATTTTAATGTTGTGTAAGTATCTACTTTACTGTATTTTAATAAAAATCGCTAAATAATTTTTGACAAATTCGATATTTTCAGTAACTTTTCCATATAAAGTAAGGTTTAATGTGAAGGAGGGTTTCATTTAAATCTTCGTGTTGCATCTTGGGAGATACTAAACTTAAATATTAAGTTGGATATTTAATAGATTTTTCTTGTTGAGTTATGCTGTCCACAGACGCACACAGACTTTTTTTTTTTTTTCCTTTTTTTATTAAGGAGGTATCAAAGCTTATATTTCCGGTGAAATCTCGGTATCGACTTTTTAGGTGTAATACATCTATCTGCTATGTACTATGTTCATACCTACTAGAGAAAGTAAAAAATAAATGGAGATAAAGAGATATTTGTATTAAAGTATGGTGTTTTACTGGTCTTTCCCAGGTCGGGTAACACGCCGGAAACCCTCTTTTTGAAATAACTCAACCCCATTCTTGTCAATTTCCAGAAAGCATATATATCTCTCGCCAAATTCTTCGGCCAAAGCGCATCCAGGAAATAACCTGCATAGCAGTAGTTTTCATATTCACTTGAGACTGTATGCTACACATGCAGAAATTTGTATATGGATAACAATTTTCCTTGGACACACATATCCATTTTTGAATTTCATTGGGTACACATATTTACATTTTCAACTAGACAAAACGGCTTCTTTGCTTAGTCAAGGTAAGGGATTTTTCAAATAAAGAAGCCTTCCACACTCACAAGATATGTTATTAAGTATATTCTGACATACTGCAGTGCATATAGAGGCTTATTCATGTGCAATGATCTTGATAATATATAAACTATAATCATTATCATCATCAAATAATTTACGGTTTGGACCAAAAGACGCGCTCCAACTTCACAAAGTTAAAACTGGTATTTTGAACGTTTTCATGGTATTCTGGATTTATATTTGTATGCGTTAGCTGAAATACGGTTAGAATCCATCCCACGAAGATGTTCATGTCATTGTTTCCTGTATCACACTATTTTAGCTAAGGTGTTTGTTATATTTAGTTCTCCCCTTATGGTGTTTCTCTTATGGCTCCAGAAGGGAATTTCCAGGCAAAGGTTTTGATAACTTTATTTTTACTGCGTCAACATCCCTTATTTGTTTTATGTCTAATTCTCAGCACCATATAATATCATTGTTAGCATCTTCGTTTAGTACAAGTTTAAAATAGTCTCTCCTGATTTTATTTAATAACGTGCTTTTAATAATCATATTGTGGACAATAATTTATTAATAAAGAAGTATTATGATCAGAGATAGCATCCTGGGGACAGATAGAAGGACAAAATCAAAGTTACCAGATCATAGTATGGGTTGTGACAATGTAGTGTGTACGTAGTGGTACCAATAGAAAGAAAATGGGGTAGTAGCAGTAATGTTTTCACTAGCACTGGAAAGCGATTGAGGTTGGGTAGGTGATAAACAAAAATACCACTCATTTACGGGAACTAACAATTTTAATACTTACATACATTCAATTGCTGTTGTGCAACAAAGTATCAGCATCATTGATTTAACAATGCACAACATACATTTGCAAAACCTCTCAAATGTGAATCGGCTCCGATTGGCTTGTAAACAGGCTTTATATTGTGAAAAATGTCGCATCACATCTCAAGATGTGATTGGAGCAAAACAGAAATAGGACACATCATCGACTATTGGGTAAGATACTCCATCAGACAATTCTTTCCGTAGCAACACCTAGTAGCACATTTCGTATTTCACGCTTTATTGAAAATCTAACATTTCATCCAAACCCTGTCTTCACTTTCTTTTTCACACGGTTTAAAACAGGTGTCATGGGTCTCAAATTAATTGTTTGCACAAGTTCGGCAGCTCTCAGAGCTCGAGACATTTCAGTGTTTGATGTCCCCCAACATGTGTTATTGTGTCGTAGATATATCTGCAAAGTTCTTCTGTATGAATTTCAAATCTTCATGCAATTCATTTGAAGCAAGAGATTTTCCAATCTTGATTGAAGGGCATGCACTAATTATCAAGGGCATTAATTGCCTATAAAACAGCATTGTAATATACAGATAGTGCGTCGAGCCATGTTCTCCAACCGTTACTTCAGGTTTACATGCAGCGAGTGCAGTCGCCAATGCAGGTCAATCTCTACTCGGTAGGTGCGCAACTGGTATGCGCATGTATCCCTCTATCGGTCCCCAAGATGCTATTTCTAATTATGATATATGGAGTGTAATGTATGACTATGTAAAGTAGCCAGTAATTACTTTATTGTCCGAAGCTACACAAAGTGCAGATTGACTCGTGAACATAATATTAAGAAATAACATTTTACATTAAGCACAAAATATACAACACATAAATCAACGATTAAAATATTCGTGAAGATTATAATAACATTTGTTGATAAGCTAAGATTTAAACATTATAATAATATTTAAAGGAAAGGCATGTACTCTATTAACAATATACTAACTGAACAAATAGGTGACTTCATAAAACTGGATTATCTGAAATTATAATTGTGATTTGCACTTCTTTGCCAAGTAAAATTACTGAATATCGCCATTAGATACAAATAAGCCAGGATTACTTCTAAAATGCATAACAAATTTTAAGCTATATATGTATGCAACAGTTGATAGTTTATTTTGTTTAAAAATATTACGTGGCGTTTATCTTAGTCTTAATTTAAACATAATTCTTAACAATCTTTTCCGTAATAAAAGACTCGAGTGTTACCATGTTTTGCATAAGCAATTCCAAAGTTAATTTATTTGTAAAATTCCCAAACGGATATAATTTTCAACCCCACTATAAGCCTAAGCAAGGAATGTCAAGTGCAAAGAATTTTCTTAAAGCAATTCAACTTTAATCATTTACTAATTCATACTTGTAGAAAAGCTACAATGTTTAAGTAATACTTTGTTTGAAAAGTGAATTGGAATTGATTAGAAAATTTAACTTCAAGTATACTATTTAGCATATATTGATAGTAATGACTATTCCCTTTGTTTTTCATAATATAGGTTTGATAAGGTTTATATGATTCTCCAAAGCTGTTGGTAAAATAACATTATAATACATGTTGAACTCCCAATTTTGCGTTAATCCAAAACTACGAGATTTAGCTTTTCTGACTCACAAAATGGCATATTCTCCCCAAGATGGTTGCTGTCCTCTTGCCATGATAGCTACTCTCTTTGTTGTCGTAGGGCATCTATTCAGGAGAGTCATTCCAGGTACTACCACCAGACAGCAGCTCTATTAGATGATGACGTCACTCCTATTACGCTGTTAAGGGGAATTGAAATGTCCTATCTTGCCAATGTTAAAGTTAGACCCATTATCTCAGAAACTATTTAAGATAATGAGCTAAAATTGTGAAAGTATATTCAGCAATGCCTTAACTGCTGATTGATTAAAATAGAACACTTCTGTTCATTTGAACGATTGGTGTGAGTTTTTTAATAAAGCTCTTAAAATTTTATTGAAAAATTATGCTTTTTTAATTTTAAAAAAATAACTAATCCATATAGATACACACTTTTTCGTTGAAATAAAGCATATTTAAGTGCATGTGTGTAGTAAAAATTTCTGCCCTTAGTGTCAATTAGTTTCTGAGATAATGGGACATTTGTATTGAAAATTTCACTTCTTCAGAAATTGCTTTCAAACACATAACTTAAAAAAAAATGTGACCTAACTTTACAAACACAACTTCGCAGTATTAAGCTGAAGTAAAACTTTCTTTTCAAAATAAAAAGAAAAGATCGCTTCTCTAACACTAATATTTTCAAAGTTATTCATGTTTTACCAGGTGAGTGCACCAAATTATTATAAAAAACTACTACGTAAAATTATTTTCAACAATATTTTTAAAATATTTACAAACAGCGTAACTCCATGAAAATTGTACCAGAATAAGCGGGAGATTCGAAATATTTATGTGTAATTAAAACAAGAAAGTGGAAGAAAATTATGAAAATCCGATTTCGACTCCTCTTAAGCTGGTAATCACTTACCGAGATGATGCGTACTATTGGAAAAGGGGTGAAAAGGTGCAGTGTAAACTCAACACCTACGTTTAGTCTACTTGATGTGTTAGCAGCAGATGCTATCTGTATTAACATTTATACAACTACACATATTCTAGCATACCGTTTTGCGTAATTTATCATCATCAGCTCTTCATGGATTAGGAGAATTCTCCTGTTCTGTGGCCTAGAGGTTTATATTTGTATGACTGGAATGGAATGCGAGAGTTATCCATTCTTTGTAAATGGCTTTTCCATTTTTCTCTATTTATTTGTATCCTTTCTTTTAAAGAAAAAATGTCTAATTCTTTCCTTAGTCTTCATTTCTAATATAATCTTGTCTGGTGCATCCTTTTACTGCTCGGAGATATTTCATGTCTGCCGCTTGTGAGGGGTTCAGTGCCAATCCCCCATCGGTCGCCTCCCCAGGTGGCGGGTCGGGGAATGCCTCCTAGATATAGGTGGTACCGAGGAAATAAAATACTCGGGGTGGATCAAAACTGGCACAGCGGGTAGATGTGACTCGAAAGTCGAGGTGAAGACAACACATCTAGGGTAAATGCCCGAAAAGCATCTGCGAGCTCAGGAGCAGAGAGGTGGCAGCCCCACCACTGAACTAGCTCTGCGCAGCGTTCGTACCGCGGCCAGAGTAAAATTGTACATACTGAACAGACTCAAAATACTAGCGTAATTTATTATATTATAATTTAAATACAGTTCAGTCTTTAAACATATACTACATGTCAGAAATATATTCATCTGCCCATAAGTGAGACTAAGTGGAGAATGGTTATTTTGGTTAACATTTCATACATTCAACAATTAGTGCTATGAAGTGTAATTAACATTTTCAATCACTTTTGTAGCCCTTCTTTACTCCAGTCAGCTGATTTAATACCTATCTTAAGAAAGCAATATCAAATATTACCAATCTAAATATTTCTCCATGTTTAAAATTATATATGTATATTATGCATTATTTTCATTATTTTTCAAATACTGAGCTAGGTGAAAGTATCCTTTTGTGGTGAAAAAGTATGCTATAATTACAGACCAGTTACTATTTACATTTTATTGTAATTTCTTATATTCCCCACGTAATAAATTGGCTGGTATATTCTGTTTATGCAAGAAAAGTTTGTTTTAAAACTGACATATCCAGTCACAAGTATATGGTGGAAGTTCAGCTAAATTTTATGGTTAAAATTATGTGTATCTGCGAATAGTTTTATTTAATGTTCCCTAAAAGTAAAATTCTTATAGAGTGAACAATCAGTACAACTACAATGTCATTGTTGAATACTGTGATTAATTACGTGGAATAAGTAATAAATTGTACATATTATATAAACTAGCGATAGTGAAGGAAGTCATTCTCACGACTGCTATTAAAAAACAAAAGAATCCCTGGTATTATGAGACTACAGTGAGTTATTGGCCCAAATTGACAAGAAGCGGAAGGAAATACGTCCCCACTATTTCACTACAACACACCAGCACATTAATCCGGACTTCTTGCCACAAAACTGCATTAACTGCGTTATGAACTGCTACCGCATCTCCCATATTCACCAGACCTGGCTCTCTGTGATTTCTTCAGGTTCGCAAACAAGAACAAAATTTATATTAAATGATCATCATCGAAACAGAGGCGTATTTTGCATAGGTTGAAAATAACTGTTTTTGAAGGGGTTGAAAACCTGTGAAACATTGAGAGAAGTGACTATGTAGAAAAATAAATAACTTGTGTTGAAAAAATTGTGTCTTCGGACTTAACACGGGTAGTTAGACCATCGTAAACAGGATACATTTTGATGCTGGAGAGTTTATCTGGTAAAGACGATGCTGTCAACTTCCGAGTACACAGCATTAGCAATTAACAGATAATACAGGGATAAATATTCCGTAATTATGATCTGCTGCTTGCATTTTGCTATAGCAGGTTGTAAAGGAAGGTAAATACCATCATCTGTTTGACACGCACGTATGATTCTTTCAAAGAATCTACAGCTAAAGCAGATTGATAATATATCGGTATAATACGAGGACTACCGGTTGCGTATTGAGATGGCAAATAACGAGTACTCATAGAAACGTTTTGTTTATCCCAATTTTTCAAAGTATTCTTCCTCGCAGTGTATGCAGCGTTCTATCCTCTCCATGCTACTCAGTTTCGGGCACTGCGGATAACTCCTCTTCGTTTGCTGTAACAGATTTTTCAGGGCTAGAAATTCGGTGGCCTCGAAGCCGATTTTTCACCGCGGGGTCACAGGTGCCAGATCGGGACTATAGAATGGCTTAAACAATTGTTTTTCCTCAGTTTGTTGCAGAAACTCCACTGTTACATTAATTGTGTGAGCTCATGCATTATCATGATGCAACAAAAGGATCCTTAGTCCTATTTTTGACGTTATTGTTGGTTTTTTAAACACCTTCAGAAGGCAAACATTTGTGTAATATATTTCAGTAATAATTTTCTGATTTTGCCAAGTGAACAGTTGTGGAGAAGAAAGAAGGACCATTTTCTTTCTGGCACTCCTTGCTCTGTTGACTGGGAGCATCTGATGTTTTGTTTCTTGGCCATACTGACTTATTTTGAAACACGGCAAGACTTTCCACAGTGAAATCATTGCAGAATTTTTTGATATAATTTCTCTCTATGACCCTTCAGTGGTTCAGGTAAATTATGATGCCTCCATCCTGAAGAAATTGTTTTTACACGAAGTTGTTCATGAAAGATGGTTGAAGCACTCGGCAAACCAATCCTTGTATGTTAGTCTTAGATCTTTCGCAATCATCGTTTCCACAGTGGTGATGTTTTTCTCAGGCACTACTGTTCTTGATCTACTACTTTTGTCTTGAATTATCCAAACCAGCGAAACACAGCGGCATATGACGGGGAATAGTTCCCAAGTCGTTCAAGTGACTGCATTTCATTTAAGACGCATTTGAAGTAGAACAAGATCATTGCACGAACATGTTGTCTCTGAATCTCCATTGCACTTGCAAGAGCGTTCAGATTTTGTGGAGGTTCGGATCGTTTAGAAGCAGAGGTGTATACATTTGTTCCTAGAAATAAATATCCTGATTTTGGGGAAATTAGTGCTGGTATATTAGCAATTCTTGTCTCAACATACGTATTCGAGTATTTCGTTGAATGAAGCATAAAAATTACAAACAAAACCAGAATAACAGATTTCCATTGCTACTTTTACCACAGTTGTATTTTGGGCTGTTCGTTTTACTAATGCTAGAATCTGATTGTTGATTTATTGTTTATGGAAGCTTTATCCTTTATTATATAAAAAGTCTTATATTTCTTTGGTCTTGAAAATGCCTAGTAACGTTTCTTATGAACAATGTTTATTCATAACTTTGGATAACGCCACTTGACAGTGCAGGGGTCAATTACTGCTCTCCCTCCTTAAAAATACAAAATGTAAAGCGGGAAATATCAAATACTTTCTGGTATTTGAATATGGCTGTTTTAAGGGACACGGGAAGCAAATTTTTTACTACAATTGGACAAAAAAATAGAAACTTGCCTTTTTTAACAAATAGTTACTAGAAGCTTTGAGCATGTATAGAAAATCCACATTAACATCCTTCCCTTACTTCGAGCTGTACAACCATTTAAAATCGTGTAATATATCTGTTTTGTAGCATTATTTCATTAAAGTGTGTTTTTTTTCCGTAGAACTACCTTCTAATACATTAAAAATGTTCCACGCGTCTCAGCTTTTGTTTAAATGCAGTTAAAATTTCCCAGAATGTGCGGAGGTATTATCTATTGTAATATTATAAAGAGCAAAATTATCCTAACAATATAAATTGTTTTTGAAAAAAAAGAATATTAATATGAAATGATTAATATTAGATACTAAAATTCCTATCATCTAAAAAGAATTGCATTAACTCAGTAATAAGTGTTATTGATAACTTTAAACTTTCTGTGTGTGGTTTGAAGCTCCAATTCAGAAAATGTCAACCATTTTTTTAAAATTTTGAGTTGCGTGGAATATTTTAAATATACAACATATTTACATAGTAAAAATGTTTGAAATAATATAAATCTTCCAAAATATTTGTCAATTCTGAATGAAATGTTGTATTTATATTAAAATAATAACAATGGAATCACAGTAAAATGTTATGAAATGTATAAGAATTACAGAAATTTGAAGTTTCATTCCCCGAGTCCTTCACAGTGTTCTAAAAGTGTAATTTCATAATTTGAAGAAACAGTTTCTCTCAAGAAAATAAAGTAATTCCACTCGACAATAGCTTGCCCTTATACTCTGAGACAAAAACAATAAACCACATTAATAAACTAAACATCAAACATATAACTGATTTCAAGAAATGTAATTTTAGCATTTTAAATTTCTCGCGATAATAGAGATAAATGTCAAAGTTTAAGAAGTGACAATAAATGCAAGAATATGCACTACTACCGCCGTTTCCTACTTCACTACAAATATTGGTCAAGAATAGACTACCAGATAAGATTGTTCATGTTTAGATCCATAAAATTAACATTGAAAGTATATATGCATTTGTTTCTTCTTGTTGCAGAGTACGCCACCGTCGGTTACATGGCAAAGAGAATCCAAATGCGCAAGAATCGTTTCATGGCCATCCAGAAGATAGCAGAGTCCAAGAAGCCACTGGACGTTCCCCATCCTCCTCCCCCGGGCCCCCCAGGGGAGGGTGACCATGCGCCCAAGCAAACAGTGAGTGTCGGAAGCCAAAACTGCAGCACCCTCCCGCGAAGTGGGCCTCGCGGTGCACCACCACAGTCGCATGGGGTAACTACATGCACCAGAACCTTAGCCCACTGTGCTCCATCATCCTCTGTTCCCCTGTCCTGCATTATCACCTCTTAATATTAAGGTGTAACTGTCACACGCCAAAGATCTTCTTGTTAGTTCTAATTTTCTATTACTTTCCATTTTCTTTGAGATTTTTCATTTATCAATTTTTTGAAATCATAATATTTCTCAAATATTTACGAGTAGAGTTTCACGGGGTCGTGAGTTCAAGTTTCGCCTTGAATATGGTTGTTTGTGTGTATGTATGTGTATTTGGAAGCAAAAAGTAAACGGTAAATCTAATAGGTCAACTAAGGAAAGTAGGGAAACTGGAAAAAATAAGAAAAAGGAATACAGCACCGGGGTTTTTGCTAAATAAAAAAAGAGAAAAAGAAGGAAAAGAAAAACTATTGAAGGATTCTGAAAAACTAGTAAACTGCTTTGAAGAGGTAGAGATATAACTAAAGCTATCTTATACTAGATCTTGTCTAATCACTGGAACATAAGCCGATACGACATACCGGGTTAAGCGACGTTAATTTAAAAATTCTGACGTGCTCTATTCTCATGACCTTCTCTAGCTGTCGCATATACAAACTTTTCTTACAAAAGACTATTCTTTTATCTGCAAAATACTAACCGAGATAAACATTAGCAGAATTGTTTCATCACTTGCTTCATTCTAAGCAGAAGGGAAATAAGGGAATACAATAGGCTAAACTGATAGTCAAAACATTTAATAGATGGTCGCTATGTGAAACAAATTGAGGTTTAATTCGCTCCATGAATAAAGTTAACATGTTTAAAATTGAAACCAATCACAAGGAATATCTACAAGAAAAATGTCTACGACATAAATTGTGTGTTTTAACGATATCTTCATTTTTGTGTGGTAAGTGTTTGTCTATCTCTTACGGTTTAACCGTTATGGAAAATTCCGCAAAACTCATCCGCATAAAGAGGTCTTCGGAGGCCATTTCCAGAAATTTTAAGATATAAATGCCATCTGCATGTAAATTGCTTTAATATACGATATTGTAATCAAAATCGTTAGAGCCAATTTTTGAGAAAATCAAAATTTCTGAAAATTGTTTCATGTAAGGACTAATTGAGATGGGAGGACTTTCTTGAAAATATTTGTATCGCATCATTGGGAGACACTAAACATAAATAACCATTTGGTGTTTAACGGACTTTTCGTTTTTGAGCTATACTAAATTTGCGTTCTAAGAAATACAATGCAATAGATGTAACAGGTAAACGACTACGTTTCTGAAATCTTGGACGACAAAGTAGATCATCTAGAGCATTATATGGTCTACACGGGGAAACTGAAAAATAAATAAAAATAATGATAATAATTTTGATCATAATAATTATAAATAATAAAATTAATAAGGCATAATAGTTAAGCAAAACTAAATAAGCAAGCAATGTACTATAATAAAGTTTATATATATATATATATATATATATATATATATATATATATATATATATATATATCAATATCAGCTTGGGAAATGTTATGAGAAAATAAGAGAAAGGCATTAGAAGGAACTTCTTTCATGGTTTTAATATCAACTCTTGTCCACATTTTCATATACCTCCGCGCGTGAAAAAGACGAAAGGTGCAAGCAGTTTTGCAACAATAAGTTGAGTGGGTTTTAAAATGCAATAGATTGGTGATGTCCAACTCTCCAATAAACATAGACTACCTTCTTCATTCACAGGAGTTCTTCCGATATAATATCAGGAAATATCTTTTGGGAATTTTCTTCAAAGAATACATACACCAGGTTTACGAAACATTACACTCCTTCCTTCTATGAGTGAACAATCAACCAACTTTCTAGAAGTTAAACCTTATCTAGTTCCGGAAAATATAGGGTGCAATATCTTCCGGTGCTCATAGAGGCAATAAAAACTAAAACTTATAATACTCGTAACATTTTGTTCTGTGATCACCGTTTTCAAAAACTAAAAGCTTTTTTTCCTTGTTTTTGTATTTGTTTTTGTTTTTGTTTTTTTTTTTGTTTTTCAAATTAGATAGTTTATTGAACGATAATCCATGAAGATAATAGTTTATTTGTAATATGGGTCGTTTTGGACAGCAATGTTGTTGCAGACATAGAAAACGTTGCTAGGCCAAGGCAGGGCTGTGAGAACCGGATATAAACAAAGATGATACCAGAACTGGGAGGGAGGGGGATGCTAGCGGTTTTGTTATCCACAGGGCTATTAATCCAAACAAGCAAGACGAGTGAAAGTAAAACGGTTTACGCGTTGACCTACTTCTGGTTTTAAAAGGGACTGCTGTCCCCACTCCTAGCTAGTAATCGTTTGCCACTGCAACATTGCCAACATTTGTGATATATGGTTTTTTTTAAATACAAATATCTCCACAAAAAGCATCATACTATTACTGTCATCAGTTGCAGAATGCATACTAATTAGCATGAATATGTACAAGAGAAAGAAATACAAATGAGTAGGGATATTATATAATTTCTCTTTATGAATATATAATGAATCATAATGTATTATTAGGATGGTACAAGCAGAAGATGAAAATACTTAATCGAGGATAATTTCGGAACGTGATTTTGCAGAACTAAATGAAAGATTCCTAAGAACTGAAGTGATATGCACATTATTATTACTAGGAAATAAACATTATGTAGTATCCGGGTGGTTGCTGTGGTGTTGGTCGTGTTCTCATGTGGCTTATGTTTTTGCCAACGTTTCGCTCAACTTATATTGAGCATCTTCTCTGGTTGCTCAAGTTTTATTCAGTTATTCAGTCTGACGAATATTTCACAAAGGTTCATCTTACAAACCTATATTGATATTCAAATGGAGAGATACATTTTGCTCATTGCAACATCAGGATGGATAAATTATGGCACCTCGGGAGGCAGGGGTGAGGTGAAAGATCTGGAGAAGGCTCAAGGCAGACAGACCCTCAGAGATGCGCATAAATTCCTAAAATTTCCAAATTGAACTTCTGAATATATTAGAGGTAACCACAAGAGAGCAACGCAGAGACCCTAGGAGCTAAGATAGATCACTCTGGCTTCTGCGGGGGAAAATGTTTCCAAGCGCAAGCAGCTGCACCATCTGCCCGTCTCCTCCGACACTACCTGAAAGCACATCAGAGACGTGAATAGAAAATGAAGTGAGAGGAAATGAGGGAAATGACAATCGTGGTGGAATACACAACCCTTGTCTTAGCGGCTAGAAGATAACCAAGCAAAATGCCATAGTAGGCGTGGACGGTTGCCGGAATCGACCATGGGACATTTGAATGCAAGTCACACAAATTACCGTAAAATAATCTCGTTCGGTTTGAAAGGTGGTATTCAGATAATCTTAGTTAGAGGATTTTAAAATGTACAAATTCACAGAGACTCTCAGAATAGCTAAAATAGCTAAAGTGTAAATAGTGGAAGAAGTCATATTCTTAAAATAAATACAAGGTATACAATAGAGAGAATTAGTATTGTTAGATATAGTAATCAATTCCTCTTTTCGAATATGTCAAACTTAATAATGCATTATGAAAATCCTTAAATCGGCGACAGTTTCGAAATGACCATAAGGACCTATAATAAAGACTCCTAATAATGAATATATATAATTCACATTTATTAGGTGAACATTTAGTGAAATATTCATCAGCGTTAAACCACAGGTTGGATTCCTATTATGGGCATTATATTTTTGAGTGAAATTCTATATATTACTAATAGTATGAAAAAAATATCTATAGAATGTCACTCAAAAATATAATGCGTAAAATAGAACTCCAACCTGTGGTTTAACGCTCATGAATATTTCACTAAAAGTTCACCTAATAAATGTGAATTTTGATTCATAGTTGTATCCGTGTGGATTTTGAAGAATACAATTTGTAGTTTTTAAAGATAAAACAGAAGACTAATGGCAAATAAACTTTTATTAAATAAGAAGAACTATCGTTCTTTTAAGAAAGAACTAAGGAAGAGATCAAAGAAAAATTTTGTGGCATTGTAATATAACGGTAAATTTACTGTTGAGAGAAAATAACAAAAAATTAATGGAAGCTTTGAAATATGGATATGCAGAAGAATGTAGTAGCAAGTTAAATAATTCCGATTTTATATTTATTATTTCATTTTTGTATTTAAAATGTTTATTTATTTACGAAAATCTGATTTTCCTTTTTTGCTAACAATGGATAGTATGCCAAAAAAGCTTAGCAAGTTTATCGCTTAATGATTCCCTATTAAATAATCTATATCAAACCATTAAGTTTTCTGGCATAGAAAACTGTACATTATAACTGTTTTTTTCGTTGTAAACATCTTTCAATTATACCTGCCAAAACATGTTGAAATTGTCAAATTGTTCTTATTTATATATGTTGTTATTCCGTTTATAGACTCCCAAGTAATAACAATTTTAAACTTCATCTGTAGAAGTACCATTAATCATTAGTTTGCTCTCACTATTTTTTTAAATGTTACAACGGTATTACTTAATTTTTTTCTTCTTCAGTTAACATCTTTTTACATATACCGTATGTAATTAATGGACGGTAGACTGTGATCAGTAGAATCTGAAATTGAGATTTATAATACTTCTTCTTTCTTGGATTATCCGCCTCTTTATAAAACTGGCAGCTCAGAACTTGGTACAGAAGCTTGGTACATAGGATCAACCAAGCTATGAATCATGGCATATCCATAATTAGCCCAATACTCATATGATGATAAAGAGAAAAATCTGATGTGTTATACTCATATGACTTTCTCTAGCTAATCTACAAACTTCTTACAAAAGATTCTTCTTCTTTCTACATAATGCCAATCGAGATAAACATTTTCAGAATGTTCTTATAAAAGGATGGGAACCAAGAGAATACGCTAGGTTAAAATGATAGTCAAATGTTTTAAAATGTGGTTGCTATGGGACTGAAATCCGTTTCTTTACATGGCCAGGCGTTGACTAGTTCCCGTATGAGAAAATATGTATTTTAAAACTAAAATCAATAACATGGATTATCTTGAACACAGTCAACATCATAGAATGCATGACATAAGTTCTGTTATTGTCATTGCAAATTGCCTCTTTGCTTGGCCAGGAGTAGAACAAAAGAAAAAGGGACACTTCCTATTTGAGAAATGTGTATGTACTTTACAATTGCAACCAATAACAAGGGATATCTTGGAAACGGTTACCTTCACAACAAAAACGTAAAGCCGTTGTGTTTTGGCGGGATCTACATTTTTTCTGGCGTAAGTTTTTGTATATCTCTTACAGTTTTGAGACAGTACATGCTTAGTCACGAAGCTAAGAGTTATTCAGAAGCTAATAATATAAACTATACCAAGAAGGGAAATATAAATGTACATTGAAAATGGGAAGGAATGAATGATTTCAAACACGTCTAAGTAGCCGAGTTGTTACGAGCTGGTAGCAGAGTACCGTTAGGAGTAGAGCATTGAACCGAAGGGGTGAGATTACCCTCCCCGAGGGTGAACAAAATAGGACACCTGGCATGAAACATCCGCAGATATTTGAGGTGCGTGGTGGAGCCGAACAGGCTACCTTTAGTTGTGTGGGAAATAGTTATATTAATGCAGACCAGAGAACGGAATAAATCACTGCATCAAAAGTAATAAGTAATAATAGTCGCAGTCGCGTAAAGCATAGTTTAACAGTAGAATATTTAGGAGGAATGCGTGTATGTTCGACAGCGGAAAAAGGCCAAACTAAATTAATAAATCACGTTTGTTGTACCACACCTGAAAGGAGATTCCATACTAGCAAAATCCTGATATAGGGCACCCACATCACCACACCATTCCTTAATAGCCAAAACCTGCACCCCGGATACAAACCCGTAAACCCCCGTTACCGCCATATATGGCACCCATCACGGTGGGGCTCGAATGGTGGCACAATTGTGAATTAATAAGAGTAGCAGCTGAACGTGAAAGCAGAACTTCGAGAAACGACGGCAGGCGCAGAAGCCGAGGACCAGACCACAGCAGAGCAAACAGCACTTGGCATAGAACATCGGCAGAGCAAAGATGTGATATTTGGGGTCCATGGTGGAGTCAAACAAGCTACTTTTAGTTGTGAGGGAAATAGTTATATTAATACTGACCAGAGTACGGACTAAATCACTGCATCAAAAGTAATAAGTAATAATAGTCGCGATCGCGTAAAGCATAGTGTAACAGTAGAAGATTTAAGAGGAATGCGAGTGTGTTCGCCGGCGGAAAAAGGCCGAACTAAATGAATAAATCACTTGTGTCTTACCACACCTGAAAAGAGATTCCATACTAGCAAAATCCTGATTTAGGACACCCACATCTTCACACCATTCCTTAATAGCCAAAACCTACACCCGGGATACGAACCCGTAAACCTCGTTACCGCCCCATAGTTAAACAAAACTCGCCAAATTCATTCAGAATAAAGAGGTCTTCAGAGGCTATTTCCATAAAATTCAAGATATACATTTTATTTCGTGTGTAAATATGTTTAATAAACGGGATTTTAAGTAAAATCGCCAGAGCCATTTTTGAGAAAATCAAAATTTTCATCCTTGAAAAATACTGAACTTAAATAGCAGCACACTGACACACACGGACCTTTTTCTAAAAATGATTTTTTTTAATTCAGGAGGTCCCGGAACATATATTTCCAGTGAAATCTCGACATCGAATTTTTGGGTGGAATTCAATACCTTCTCTATCCATTAAGTAAGTTGTACATGCGGCCCAGAGAAATTAAAATTAAATATAGTGATAAAGGGAAGATAGGAAACTCATGGAAAGTTATCCAACTCAGCATTCGTCTATTGACTGAGAATAGCCGAGAAAAACCTCTCATCAGATTGGTTGCCCCCGGGGTTTTGAACCCCGGACCTCCCGAATTCGAGACTCAGAAGTTGATGCTTGAGTCATCCCGTTTCGTGATTTATAATAGTTTTATTTCTTTATTTATTTATCTCCTCAAATGTAGGGCGTACACAGATGCTTGTTGAGGACCAGAAGGACTCTAGGTCTGAGAGAGTTATTGGGTGAACAGTCCCTTAGCTGATGTGAAAATAAGGAAGTGGAATGATATGAAATCAAGGTTAATGCGAAAGTAAGGGTGTATAACGAGAAATCGGTGGAATAAACGGTAGGGGAAACCGGAGAAGATAGAAAAAAATCTAATGTTTTACATTCACGTAACTTTTCCTACATCTCTGTTACAAATTATTTTTAATAATTCTTTTATCAATTTCATTTAATCGAGGTAAACATTAGCAGAAACGATCTTACTACTTAGTTCCTTAGTAAGTAGAAGAGAAATAAGGGAATACAGTAGGGTAAACCGACATTCAAATGTTTTAAAATGTGACTGCTATGGAACTGAAATCCATTTCTTTGCGTGGGTAGAAGTTGAAAAGTTCCCGCATGTGAAATATATGTTTTTTAAAACTAAAGCTAATAACAAGGAATATCTCTAAAACTGCCAACTACAAAGAAAAAATGTATAAATTGTGTATTTTAACGAGATCTGCATTTTTTATGTAGCAAGTTTTGTCTATCTCTTACGGTTTACCAGTTAAGCAAAATTCTGCAAATATCATCCAGAATAAATAGGTCTTCAGAAGCTATTCCCAAAAAGATATACACCTTATTTTTGGTGTAAATAGCTTTAATATGCAGTATTTTAAACAAAATCTTTGGAGTCATTTTTGAGAAAATCAAAATTTTCGAAAAATCTTCCATGAAGGCTGTGGTGCGGGGGTTTTCTTGAAAACCTTGTGGCGCATCCTTGGAAGATATTAAACCTAAATACCTATCAAGTTTGGTATTTAACTGTCTTTTTGTTTTTGAGCTATGCTGTCCGCAAAAAAATACACACAGGATTTTTTCTAAAAAGTTTATTCGGACTCAGGGGACCTCAAAACATAAATTTCTGGTGAAATATAGGTATTCAATTTTTGTGTGGAATACAATACACTCCTTCTATACACCATGTACATAGAACGTGTAGAGAAAGTAAAAACACAAAGACGCCACTACATCCACCCAAAATCCTGCATACGCTTCCTGGGATCGAACCTGTGTAAGAGATCAGCAGCCTTAATTACTCAGCCACGGCACTCTCGTAATGCACAATACTAAGATTCACAATTCATATGCGGAAACGAAGGGGAAAGCAAAATATAGAGGAGGATAGATAAGGCATGTTTTTGGATAGAAAATAACAAAGAATGAATTTATAATATTTAAAGATTTTGAACCGCTTGTGGTCCAAAGAAATCCAACTTTTGTCTTAATGTCTTCAGGATAAAGCCCCCCCTCCCGAAAAAAGATCTTTGAATTTAGCTATTTCACATTAAGGTACTCATGTAAAATATCTTATTAAATTTAAAGCAGTTATTGTACATAATAATAATTGCTAGGTATCCAAATTCTAGCTTTCGTGATTATTTTAATAATAATATTATTGCTCTAATAAAATTGAGCCTAGATGCATTTTAAAAACTATTCACATAAAAATTCAAGTTTGGCCGTAAATGAGTTCCCAAATAGATGGCGATTATGTTGTCAAGCCTGCTGCTATTAATTCAAGAAACTCGCTTGGCAATGGAGGGATTAACCGGGGAAAATGTATTTTTCACTACGGCTGGGCGCGCTCTGTTCTATCAGAGACCGCAAGGAAGTGGGTTATACATTATTATAATTGAAGGTGAATGGGGCTAACTAGTCTATTAACACAAGAACACAAACACTTCTTACAAGCAATAGTATTACCTTACCATATACACGAATCCACATAACACACGCCACCATCCTGCGGTGGAATCAGCGCTCCTTGCTACAACTACCCCATACAAAATATACAATACAATCTAAAAAAAATCTGATGTGTTACACTCACATGACTTTCTCTAGCTGTTCTACAAACTTCATACATAAGATTCTTCTTCTTTCTGCACCTTGCTAGTCGAGGTACTCATTAGCACAATGTTATTATTACTTAGTTCCTTATAAGTAGGAAGAAAATAAGGGAATACACTAGGTTAAACCAACAGTCAAATGTTTTAAAAGCTGTCGTTATGCGATTATCACAAATCGCTTCTTTTCCTGGCCAGGATTAGAACAAAAGAAAAACGGACACTCCCGTCTGAGAAAAGTATAAGTACTTCACAACTGAAACTAATAACAATGAATACCTTGAAAACGGTAAGCTCCACGAGAAAAATGTACATAACTTGTGTATTTTAACAGGACCTAAATTTCTTGTATAGTAAGTTTTTGTCTATCTCTTACAGTTCACTAAGTATGCCAAATTAAGCAAAATTCATCCAGAATAAACATGTCTTCAGAAGCTATTTCCAGAAAATTCAAGATATACATTTTATTTGTTAGGTAAATATCTTTAATATATGATATTTTAATCAAAATCGTTGGAGCCATTTTTAAGAAAATCAAAATTTTCGAAAAAAGTTCCATGTAAAGGGTAGTTTGGAGTTGGGGGATGTTTCTCAAAATCTTCGTGTCGCATCCCAGGAAGATACTAAACTTAAATACCAAGTTTGGTATTTTAGCTACTTTTCGTTTTTGAGTTATCGTGTTCACAGACACACGGACACAGGGACACACGGACACACACACGGACCCTTTTCTGGAAATGCTTTTTTTTGGATACAGGGGGTCCTAAAACACGTATTTCCGGTGAAATCTCGGTATCGAATTTTTGGGTGGAATACAATACTTCTCTATTCCTATGTACATTGTACATATGGGGCTAGAGAAAGTAAAAATGTAAATGAAGTGTTATTTACGGATGCTGTTTAACTGCTGTGGTTCTCAGCGTCCCATACTAAATTGGGCGTGAAAGACCGCTTAATTTTGCTCAGAGGCCTCTCTGTCAGGCTTGAGGTTCTTTTGCTTGCCGTAAATCTACGACACGGGACCAACGTCTTTACTTCCCTTCCAGAGGAAGCCATGCTAATGATTTTTACGCCCCAAAAAATCCATCGTCCTCTGCCGGGTTTGAATCCGCGACCTCGGGTATATGAAGTTAGAATGGTAACCATTACACCACGGAGAGCGACACAATACAATCGAGGAAGAGGCTACTCTACAGTCTGTTTTCATGAACCGTTAAGTTGGCAATGTCGCCAACATATGAAAATTACTTATATATTGTATTACCATATCTTATGCCAAACCGTTAGACTAGATGATAACAAAATCAGCAAAAGACCATTAAAAGAGAAAACATTTCTGCAACAATTACACCATTTTCTACCAAATATCCAGCACCTTCACCAAATATTGCCCGCCTGGTTGTAGTGAAAAGTACATTGTCCCAGGTTAATTTGTGTGTTGCCAAGGGAGTTTCTTGAATTAATAACAGCAGGCGTGAAAATGTAATAATTTAATTCTTAAAATAGGACTTTATTCGGAAAATTATAAGACCATTGACATGATACTTCAAAGATGACCTTCGGTGTTCCAAGTGCTGCGGTTTATTTCGGTTTATAAATAACCTCTGTTAGGATTATTTGCGCAACTCTTCAAGCCAATAGGTCAAGTCAAATATCCGTTGGTTGTATCCCATCCGAAGCAGTGAGTTTTTTTAAATTTAATTGTATGTACTTATCAGCTTACTGGATATACGCCTAGTGTGAAAGAACATTTACCAAATAATTTGGGGTATCATACGTAGAATTTGGTCGATTGATAGATTTTCGGAATCGCCAACAATATTCATTACTAGCAGAACGCGGCTCTGACACAATAAGTAGCCTTTTTTATGAGTCCACGGTTGGCGTTTCAGAGGTCTGGATGGAGAGCTGTAGCTGTGTCTTAGGCAACTTATTTTTCTTTTTTTTTTTTTTTTCTTTCTCGCAGCTTCCTTTATTGTAAGGTTGCCTCGTGGACAAAGTTTAACAAATACAAACTTTAGCTAACAGTAAGAAATATCGTTGAATATAGCAATAAGAAATACCGTAATAAACAATATACAGTATCAAAATTCAAGGTATAAATGTACAAGTGAAATATGGGATACTCATTGAATAAGAATGTCATTAATGAAGTCTATAAACATGATTCCTTAAAAAATCTATTGAGCCCTTCAAAGCAGGTGTACTAATTGATCTAATATTTGTGGTATGTAAGCCTAGGATCTTGCAGTTGTCGGCGAAGAACTTTGGAATTGTTCCACGGGCACCAGTTAGTAGCTCGATTACAGTAACATAGTAGAGGGTATATTTTTCATTTTAATATGAAACTGTTAGTTTATAGATGCTCTTTTTCTCGTCGTTGACCTCCTTGACTTGAGCAGGGCTCGTTTCAAATCGTGATGCGGGATCTAATATGTAATCAGTATGTGAACCAGATTTAAAGGCAGGCGTGTGCTCCCTTGTGTGCTGATTCCGAAGATCTCTTCGAAGGTCACATGCCAAACTTTCTGTAGTTGCTCCCGTGTAAGAAAATTTTACGACAGAAAAAAACCGAGATTCGGGCTGTGATGCAGTACTTTGTAAGAACGGTAAATGAAATTCATGCGGACTTCTTCATATTCAACTGCTCTTAAGTGGATCAACGGATTTAAATTTGGACGGGAGAGCATAGAAGACGTTTCGCGTAGTGGTTTCTCAAGATGTCTTTTCATCTCCAAGAAATGTTCTTGGAGCATCACTGACTGAAAGTGCAAGAGATTACTGAAGCTGTAGCAATATCGTGTGAAACGGCATATTACATTTTCGACTGAGGTGTTAGCTATGAAAAAATTATCATCCAGACGGCTGCCCCGACTAATAACACAAGTTCAAAAATCTAATGCGTTCCATTCACATAACTTTCTCTAGTTATCCCATACACAAACTATTCTTATAAAAGATTAATCTTTCATCTGCATTATGCTAGTCGAGATAAACAATAACATAATTGGTCTTATTATTACTTGCTTCCTTGTAAGTAGAAGGGACATATGGGAACACATTAGGCTACAGCGATAGTCAAATCCTTTAAATGCCGACCCCTATGTGAAGTAATTGAGGTTTGGTTCGCTTTGCATGGTGCCGTTTGAGAAAAGTTAGGTATTTAGAACTGAGACCAATAACAAGGAATACTGCATAAGAAAAACATATATAACATAAATTATGTGTTTTACCGAGATCGACATTTTTGTGCAGTAAGCCTTTATCTATCTCTTACGGTTTAAATTTTATACAAAATTCTGCAAAACTCACCCAGAATGAAGAGTTCTTCAGAGGCTACTCCCAGAAAATTAAAAATATAAATTTTATTTGTTATGTAAATATCTTTATATACATATTTTAATCAAAACCTAGAGCCGTTTTCGGGAAAACACATTTTCAAAAATGTTTTCCTGTAAAGGGTAATTTGTGTTTTCAACATGTTGTACATGCACTGACCGCTTGCTTAGAGTCAATGGTTATTAGTGCTTGGGGAGGAGGAGGTTTGAGAGAAACCTTATGTACAGATAACTATATTCCCACCAGAGTGCAACCAAATTGCAGCCATGACCGAGGCATGCTCATGGATGATTGATCTGTTGATTGGCATCTGGAAGACAAAACAAGATTGACGCAATTTGCCCGCGCCGAAACCAAAAGCTTATTCTGAGGTATATTTCTTAGTTGTGTTAGTTCAGCCAATCTGTGCCCTTAAAAAGCTTCAGAAGTCCCTGACATGATGCTTATGGGATACAATTACTTCGGGGTCTAAGCTCTCAAAAAGGTCTATCGTATGTTTTCCAACGCACCGCAGTAGAAAATCAAGTACAGGAAGGTTCATCTTCCCTATTATTCAACTGTACTTAGGGGACTTTCTTTCAATCCCTATTTTGTGCTGATGTTTCTTAAAAGTCCCATGGTCAGTCTCAACTGCTTCCTGTTGAGCTTCCGGATGGCAGTGCCTCGAATTGGACATTATCTAGGCAACATAAGTTTACCATGTCGTTGTCATGGGGCTAAAGCCCAGGTGGCAACATCTGTGAACCCTGCGCAGTAACATGCCTTTTGGATATTCCAAAAAAAGTTTTCAGGTCCTACAAACGAAGTCGAAGCCCTGCCTTGGCTAGTGGTCTACGTTTCCATTTCCATTGCTCGGTTTTTGGTTTCCAAAGAGCACACAGTTATGAACACACAAAGCAGTCAGCGTTATAAAGAGAAGTAATGGCGAGCGGTTTGTAGCATAAACATGCACAATTTGAAATACCACCTGTTCCAAAAGTAGCTCATTACATGTACGGAAATACGCATCGTTTTAATTCATAAGGTAACACAATAGGCCGATTATTTTATAATATGATTAGTAAATAAATAACCTGATGTGTTACATTCACACCTTTCTCTACATCTCTGCAACAAATTATTGTTAAAAAGCTAATGCTTCTATTTACTCCATGCTAATCGAGAAAAAATTAGCAGAAACAGTCTTACTACTTGCTTTCTTGTAAGGTGAAGCGAAATAATGGAGTACCACAGGTTAATGTGATAGTCAAAAGATGGTTACTTGTGACTGAAGTTCCTTTGTTTGTATAGATATAAGTTGACAAATTCCTGTATGAGAAAAGTATAAGTTCTTTAAAGCTGAAACTAAAAACAAGGAATGTCTCAAAACCAGGAAAAAAATGTACGAGATAAATTGTGTGTTTTAATGTGTTCTACATTTTCTGTGTGGTAAGTTTTTGTGCATCTCATACGGTTTAGCAGTTATGCACAATTCCGAAAAATGCATCAAGAATAAAGTAGTCTTCAGAGGCTATTACCAGAAAATTCAAGATATACATATTATTTGTCAGGTAAAACTATATCTTTAATATACGATATTTTAATCAAAATCGTTAAGAGCCATTTTTGAGAAAGTCAAAATTTTTGAAAAAAGTTCCATGTAAAGGTAGCTGGAGGGGGATTTTCATGAAAAGCTTCGTGTCGCATCCTTGGAAGAAACCAAAGTTAAATACCAAGTTTGGTACTCAACGGTCTTTTCGTTTTTGAGCTATGCTGTCTACAGACACACAGACACACGCACTCTGACCTTTTTGTAAAAATGTTTTATTTTGGATTCAGAGGGACCCAAAATATGTATTTTTGGTTAAATCTCGATATCTAATTTTTGGGTGGAATGCAATGCTTTCTGTATACACTATGTACATTTTACGTGTAGAGAAAGTAAAATGCCTTGTACTTTTACAAATACAATATAAAGTTTGATTCAACAAATTTAGGATAATAATGTGCAGCGCTTTGAAAAGATAATGAATAAAAATCAACCAAACTCACTCAGAATTCTTTGCAGTGAATTACAAGATACATCTCCACTTTTTCGAAATAGCAGATTCTGCTTAAGTTACTCAAAATATGTTTAAATCATCCAGAGGTTTGTTCAGTATCAAAAGCCTATCCTTTAGTATTTTCGATATTTTTCAACCTGCGCTCTTTTTCGGTGTTCACCGGTTTATTTACTAGTTGCCAATCCCCATTACCGCGCGCGCTAAAGTGATGCTTTGTGGCGCAAGGGATCACGGGTTTGAGTCCGGCCTAGGGCATAGGTATTTATAAATGTGTATATGTTTATGCATCTGTATGTAAAAAAGCAAACAAATAGGTAACAACAAATGTAAAAAAGAACTAAAGAATGTTAAAATATCTTATGGTTCCATTCACTTGACTTTCTCCTCATCTCTGCGACAAAGTATTGTTAAAAAACCTTATACTTCTATTTACTTCATGCCAATCGAGGAAAAATCATCAGAAACAGAGTTATTACTTGCTTCTTTGTAAGTAGAAGCGAAATAAGGGAGTACTATAGGTTAAAGTGGTAGTAAAAAGCTGGTTTCTATATGATTGAAGTTCCTTTGTTTGTATGTATGAACATGAGCTGATAATTTTCCATATGGGAAAACTATAAGTATTTTAAAGCTGAAACCAATAACAAGGAATATCTAAAAAAACCGACCAACTCCATGAAAAAATGTATATAACATAAATTGTGTGTTTTAACGAGTTCTACATTTTCTGTTAAGTTAGCTTTCGTCTAGCTCTTACTGTTTACCTGTTATGCAAAATTCTGTAAAATTCATCCAGAATAAAGTAGACTTCAGAGGCTTTTCCCAAAAAATTATATATAGTATGTATCATATATTATTTATCAGGTAAATATCTTTAATATACAGCATTTTAATCCAAATCGTTAGACATTTTTGAGGATACAAATTTTTTGTAAAAAGCTCCATATAAAGGGTAGTTTGGAGTGGGGGAATTTTCTTCAAAATCTTCGTGTCGCATCTTGGATTTAGGGGGACCAAAAACACGTATTTCAAAATGTTGGGTGCATTACAATATACAGTATGTGTAGAGAAAGTAAAAAAAAAAAAACTAGCAGGAATTTTGTGAGGCCAGGCGAAGTGCAAAACGTTTCCAAACGGGATGTAGACACTTCGGCTACTCCATCACGTCATACACACACAACCTCAATCCAATACTTTCGTTACCACGATACGAACTCTAGTTCTGACCACTAACCTTGTTATAAGTGATGCTGAAAGTGGTGTCCATGTGTATTGACACATTCCTTCATTCCTTGTCGTCACGAGGTCGTAAGTTATGAACAAATTCTATAGAATATTAATTTTCAAAGCTTAACAGAGTGTCGTGCACACATTATACTATTCTTTGGAGAGCGTTTGAATCATGCAACGAGTTCTCAGATTCTATGCGATCCGGTTCCCCTAAGCCTATCAATCAGACATCTAACAATTTCACTACCGGTGACTGAAAATACCACGCAATTTCTTTTGAAATTGTTTACATATCTATCTATAGACTGTTTAACGTATGTATGGTAAATAAACATTCTTTGTTCAAAAATAATTTTTCAATATATATTTAAGATGACTAATAAAAACATTTGATGTGTTACACTCACACAACTTTTTCTAGCTTCTCTACAGACAAACTTCTTACAAAAGGTTAATCTTCTTTCAACACCATGCTATCGAGATAAACATTAGCAGAATGTTTTAATTACTTACTTCCTATCTATTTCTTATGGTTCAGCAATTAATCACAATTCAGCAAAACTCATCCAGAATAAAGAGGTATTCAGAGGGTGTTCCCAGAAAATTCAAGGTATACATGTTATTTGGGTTGTAAATATCTTTAAATACAGGATTTTAATAAAAATCGTTAGAGCCATTTTTTAGAAATGAAAAATTTTGAAAATTGTTCCATGTGGTGGGAGGATTTTCTTGAAAATCTCCGTGTTGCATACCAAACTTAAATACAAAATTTTGTATTTAACCGTCTTTTTGTTTTTGAACAATGCTGTCCACAGACAGACACACATGACCTTGTTCTAAAAATGCCTTTTTCGAACTCAGGAGACCGCAAAACATATATATTCTATCCACTATGAACATTGCCGGCTAGAGAAAGTAATAATGTAAAGTAATTCATATGCAATATAGATATCTTGAATAACCTTTCACTGCACAAAGCAAACTCTAGTCTTTACAGCTGGAACTAAAGGCAGGAACCAATAAATTGACAAACCTCGCCTTTGGTGACTCATTCATCGCTAGAACTCTGCAGAAAAATACAGAAACAACTGCAGTGAAAGCGGACTACACATAAACATGATCTTTGGCCCGTTATAAATGGAACGCAAAGTACAATGGCTGTTTATTTTATGTTCTGGAGTGATTTTATCTACTTCATCAGTAAATGGAGACATAAGGAAATAATCAGACTACCTAAACAAAATGTCAATATCAGGTGGCTGCTTCAAAACCAAAGTGATGATTTGATATAAAGTGTATCTATAGATATTATTCAACATGGAATGTCTTAATTAAGATTGCCTTTTGCGTATGAAGTTTACATAGAAAACAGTTTTCTTCTTTTTTTCTTTTTTTTTCACATTCTATGTACAACACAACATAGCAATCATTTTGACTTCAACAAATGCATCTTCCAGTTATGTCAGCTATATCCCGTAACAGTGAGAGAACAGGTTTCGCCAAAAATGTATATAACATGTTCCAGTGATTACTGTTCGATTTTAAAATAAGTATGAATAGGTAAGTTTGACTCTCAAAACATTTAATTAAATTATATTCACTACTTTAACATACATCTGCAGAAATATTATATTATGTATACAAACATTTCGAAGATCTATATCTGAGAATTAAATGCTTCAGATGAGAAAATGAATATTCAAAAGATGGCAATTTAGTGTGCACTTATAGCTCAAATTTAAAATATAATTAACTATAAGAGTATGGAACAGTAAACTAAACTTTCTAAAGCATCCACTATAAATATTTTAATTTTTCAAATGTGTTTCAAAACCAAGTACTATGTTACTAATGTGCATTGACAAGAAGATCCTTGAAGCACTTACTTATAAGTATTTTTCTTTCAGCATGCAAACAAAGCACTAATACCTTCTTATTTTCAGAGTATATTTTTATTTGTAGTGAAACTTTACTTTTCATTATTCTAGTATTACAACACCATAATCCTAAAGCACAAGCAACATTAGTAAATACAGATCACATACGAGTATTTACAAATGTTAATTATGAAAATGTGATTTTTGAAGCCATATTATAAATGGTTTCCGCTTTGCTCTGCCTTAGTACATGTTGTTGGCTTTCTGTGCGCTCATTGTTTATGCATGTGATTAAATCCCAGGCGAATTGGCAGTCAAAAGTAAGAGAAAATGCAAAATTTTATCCAGTAAGAAGTCCTGAATAACTTTTATTCGAAATTAGCCTTTTAGCAAACATTTCTATTGTTTTAAGCCTATGTGTCCCATTCTGTGAATCACTAAATTAATGACTACAAGGGTTTCCAAAAAGTAATTTTCTGGAAATTCCAGAACGTAGTACTCTACACAATAAAAATATAAATATTATCTGATATATGCATTAATAATATGGCATATAAAATAGTAACTTAATGGTAACACCTTTACACAGTTCCTGATATTTATTTATTAGCCTATTTCATTCTTTAAGGGCCAGGCCTACTACGTGCTTGCAGAGAAGCTAAAAGTACTCCTTAAGAGAGCTAATTCTAAGGAATATAGTTCACCCTTATTCAAAGTTACACAATTTGCTTTTACTTCCTCATTATGCTGTCTTTGTCCCTTATACTCATGCATATTTTGAGTTAAAATTTAAGGAGTCCTTTTCACACTTCTCTGACTCTTGCGCTCTTCAACTACAGATCCCCTTTCTGCTTAAAGAAGTACCCCCAACTGGTCCTCTGCCTGCCCATGCATCTCCTTCCTGTTCTGGGGTCCTACATGCTTGTTCTATAAGTCCATCTGTTGTTATGTCCTTGCAAAGTGGCCTCCCCATTTCCATTAGACGCTTTTCCATGATGTATCCCCACCATAGGCTCAATTTCAATTGTCGTCAGTTAGAATATATTTCATACTCCAAAATGTTTGCCATGCCTTTACATTTCTATCAATTTATAAATCATTTACAGTTTTATTATAATCACATTAATTTGAATTGCTATCAAACCACACAGTTATTTTTCAACATTAATTCTTCTGAATGTCTCTTAATTGCCTTCCTACTCAGATGTTATATTTGTTTGTAATTTAATCGGTCGTTTCCTTAGCGCGGTGGTAGTGCGACTGCCTACCAAGCGGGAGACCTGAGTTCGATTCCCGGTACCTACGTCGGAATTTTTTCCCCGCTGGGAAAGCTGTTCCGGGGTACACTCAGCCTCGTGGGGCGGTAATTGAGGAGCTACTCGATGGAGAACTAGCGGCTCCAGGTCATGAATACAGCATTAATCGGTTGGGGGGCGGGGTTCAAGGCGCTGGGCACGTCTCATCTTCCAATACTGCACCCCATCTATGACGTCTGTCATGAACCGAGATGGGGGACGCAGCGGCAGAGCTGTCGTCCCACGGAATTATATTGTAATTTAATCAACAGATTGTCCCCTATAACACATTAGTTTATTTTATTAGTTTATTAGTATTATAAACTTCTAAACATTTGTGAGCTTTTATCCATAAAGTGACCATAAAATCAGTTATACTTTTGCTTGTCCCATTGCTAGTTGAGAAGTAAAAAATCAATAAATACAAAAACCAGCATTATCAAAAGCAAAATTCTTTCTTTCTTCGTTCTTTCTTTTTTCCTTCTTTCTTTCTTTCTTTCTTTTTTTTTGATTGTTTTTTTTTAAATGTTGAATATTCTTTGAAATATTTTGGTTCATTAAGGCTATGACTATTAACAATGTTTTCTTTCTTTAACTATATTTAATTATTCCCTACTATAAATTATTACTATTGTATTTCATTGTCTGTATCAATCTATTTCTTTATTAATAATTCCATTAAAATAGAGTTGCTTTTTTTTCATTTAAGCATCTTACTTATTTTTCTAGTTATTTATTTACTTTAATATTTCTTCAAATGTGTATCATTCCGGGTTTTAATAACTTATTAAGATATGTTCTTTTTCTTGTTATAATTCACATTTGTTGTCATTTATTCAACCTGATTATTATCTTACATTTTTAAATTATTTTAATAAAATTATTTATGCTTCGCTTAATATATCGATTAACAATGTGAGTAGTTACTTCACTTTTACTTTATTTTTGATACTTTTATTGTTTTATGAATACAATTTTTTCTGGATCCTAAATTATATTTATTCTCCTTTCCGATTCAACCAATCTCTACTTCGATGATATTTTCTTTTTCGCTTTTCGCTATAGCATCCTTCGGGTCGATTTTTAATATTTGATCGTTTCACAACTACTTAAAGCTTTTTTCAATCTCAGTGGGGAAAAACATTCATCTTTCCCACTAATGTGCTATTTTATTCTGAGAATCATTGTACCTATAGCTATGAACAATGCCAGGCTTAGGTGAGTAGCAAAGGACAGGGCACACCCTCATTAGCCTATGAAAAATGGCCAATCCTAGGTGAGCAGCGAAAGTAGAGATATATCTGCATAAGCCTAAAAACAATGTCGGTCTATTGGTAAAATATAACATATCCGGATTTGTAGGCCGTGGGCGAATATTAAAATTACTAAAATAATTAAAATTTGACGTTTCGTCCCGTACTGTGGAGGACATCTTCAGAATGAGGGTAGGCAGGAATGGATAGCGACTACAGATTCAAGGAGCAGTGGACGGCAATATATACGGTTGGAGTAGTGGGAGGGGTGTAATTGGACTGCTGTGTTCTGATTGGCTGTTGTGCTGGCCTGTGCGAAGACGCTGTAAGGCAGGAATCCAGGTCTGGTTTAGCTTAAATCCGTCTTCTCTATTGAAATTATTAGGATGTTTGTATATTTCTATGGATTCTCTGACCATTCTGGGGTAGTAATGCTTGGTGGTTGCGAGAACTTCTGTTTTATCAAATAATATGTCATGTTTGTCTAGGACGAGGGCATGATCTGCAACGGCAGATTTGTCTGTATGACCGAGGCGACAGCATCTTTTGTGTTCGGCTATGCGGGTTTTTATGCTACGTTTCGTTGTGTCTATGTAAGATAGGCCGCATGTACAAGGTATTTTGTAAACCCCGGTGGTAGAGAGAGGGTCCAGTGGGTCTTTGGCAAATTTTTGAATTTGTTTTAATTTTCGTGTTGGAAGATATATTTTTTTAATTTTCTGTTTATTTAATAGTTTGCCTATTCTGTCAGTCTATTTTAATATTCGACCACAGCCTACAAGTCCGGATATGTTATATTTTACCAATAATAACACCCGGCCGTGAAAGCCTACGAGCATATTTAATGTCGGTCTAGGTGAGCAGCGAAAGGAGAGAATTCATCCGCATTCGTCTATGAACAATGTCAGTCCTGGGCGAGCGATGAAAGGAGAGAGCACACGCCATTACCTATGAAAAATGGCCATGTATATGTGAGCGGCGAAAGGAGAAAACACACCCGGATTACTTAGGAGCAATAACTAGGCCTCCGTGAGCGGCGAAAGGTGCGGACACACACGGATTAGCCTATGGATAATGCCAGGTCTAGGTGAGAGACGAAAGGAAGGCACACAGGAATTAGACTATGAAGAATGGTCAGGCGTGGGTGAGCAGCGAAAGGAAACAACTCACCCATATTCGTCTATAAACAATGATAGTAAGCCCTAGGTGAGCGGCGAAAACTGAGTGCACATGCGGATTAGCCTGTGAACAATGTCAGGCGTAGATGGGGCTGAAAGGACAGAAAACATGTGGATGAGGCGATGAACATTGACCAGGACTAGGTGAGCGGCGAAGGTTGGGAACACATACGGATTAGTTATGAATTATGTCAGGCCTAGGTGAGCGGCTAAAGGAGAGGGCACACACATTAGCCTATAAAAATAGCCTGGCGCAAGTGAGCGAAAGCAGAAAACACACCCAGATCATCCAATGAAGAATAGCCAGGCTAGGCGAACTGCGAAATAGAGAACACACCCGCGTTAGCCTATTATCAATGATTGCCAGCTGTGCAGCGAAAGGAAATAGCGAGTGGCGAAAGATGAGAACATATGGATTATTCCTTTAATAATATCAGGCGTAGGCGAGGGCAAAAGGGGATAAAACACACGGAATCCATGAATATTGGACAGGCCTTGGTGATCTGCGAAAATTGAGAACATAACCTCATTTGTCTATGAACAATGGCAAGGCCTAGGTGAGCCGTGAAGGAGAGAAAACATAAGGATTGGCCTATTAACAATGGTCAGGCCTAGGTGAGCGGCGAAAGGGGAGAACTCACACGGATAGGTTATGAATAGTGTCAGGCCGAAATGAGCGGCAAAAGGAAAGGGGGACACGCGCATTAGCATATAAAAATAGCTAGTCGTAGGTGAGCGGCAAAAGCAGATCGCACACCCGGATTTGTCAATGGACACTATCCGTCTACATAATTAAAACCTACCAATCAGAGAGCCATTTTCATCACGAATTTCTACCTCCATCTCATATCAGATTTTCCATCATCATATGTGTACACCCTAACTGCCTTTCTGTGTAGGATAACCAGTCAATAATTACTACTATTAAAAAATGCAGAAATATCAATTTTGATAGTAAATGGAGATTTAAAAGTAGCGGCTTCAGGTGGCGTCTGCACCCCCTGCACCCCGCTTATGATGTCTGTAATGAGAGAGGTGGGCGATGCAGTGGTCGGGCGGTAGGGCTTGACCAGATTTCGGGCTGTTACGCCATAGGTTTTAGTTTTAGTGTTTAGATGTGCATTTTCGTAACTTGCAGGTAGCTAATACTTCTTGATTTTGATACATACACATAATTTATTTTGTTGTGCATACTATCGGTAGTCGCAACGCTATCTTGCGAGTGGCGTATGCTTTTGTTTGCAACTGTATTGTGAGCGACATCTCGCTTAAGTTTTAAGTTGGTATTCTAATATTAAAGACCCATCGGTTTCAATGTATGCCTTTTTTAGAATTTCCTTTTACTATTATGATATTACATATTCAAAATCATATTTTTTTCCTCTTCAAATACGTTTGGACATAAAAATTACTTAGATACTGCAATTTAGCTGGTGAAATCAACATTGAAATCTACTGTATATGTTTAATTCGGTGATTCTTTTTATGTGCTGTTAATATGGCATTTTCAGCTTAAGACTGTTTTCAACTGCTCAACTAAAACGAGCAAGTGAATAAAATTCTGCATGACAAAAAAGCACAGTGTTCAGATAAGCATGAAGAATAAACATTTTGAGCTTTCAGATGGAGTGCATCAAATGGTTCACGTAACAGAAACGCATTAATCAGACAAGCAAGGCATGAATGCACTAATGCAAGCTATTTTTATACGTGAAACTTTCCAGGCTTAAATTGATGTATTTGCAGCATATAAGTGGAGGGTCTTTCAAAAGTTAGTAATATATTTTCATAATTAAACAAGGCATTCCATTTAATTATTTCCCTTAGTAAAAGTTTTTTTAATGTTCTGTTATTTTCATTAATCCTATACCTTAAGTGTCATTTGTGTGATTTGTCTATACTTGTCTTATTACGTGAGTGGCAGTGAATTTAGATCTTAAGTTCGGGCTAAAACAAAACTCATAGCTTTAGTTAATATTAAGAGATTATCAATATTAATTTGAAATTGAATCACTTTAATAACATCGTTTTGCAGATGTAATGTGATTGAAGATATGGTAACATTGCTAGGTCAAGGTATA
Source organism: Hymenopus coronatus (assembly GCA_030762935.1). NCBI lineage: Eukaryota > Metazoa > Arthropoda > Insecta > Mantodea > Hymenopodidae > Hymenopus > Hymenopus coronatus. Next base: position 81,884,187 of record CM060898.1, on the reverse strand, counting down.
GAAACTGTTGTGTAAGAAGCCCCATAAAATACTAAATGTTTAGTGCTATAACAGTTGTACACGCCATATTGATACATTGAAAGATTTGGTGATAACAAATATAATTTATCAAATATTCAGTATTCAGTATTATAGTTTGTTAACAACTTGCTTTTTAATAAGAAAAATACTCTTAAACTATGCTTCTACACATGAAATATACAGAGCATTTTAAGGACAGTACCTACCATTTTGCATCACTCTCTGTTTTCTAAACCGTGAAACGTCTTGTCTTTAACTTCCTGTTTTAGGAAAGCAAATCATATTAAATACTGAACACTGATCAATTTGATTTTTAGTTGAGGTGTATAAATGCTAATCAAGAATCAATGTTCGTTCAATTGATTGACGAAATGGATTTAGCAACAGATGATAGCAGCGCCACTTAGCACCTGCTGGTGTAAGTTTTAGGAACCACAGGCAACAAATTATGCGCTTGTCTTTGTTTAAAGCGTCATTAGTGGGAGAGTGGTTCTTTGCGAGTACCAAATAGTTAAAATGAGTAATCCAAAAAGTGGTTCAAATTTCTCTTTTTGACATTGGAGGATTATTTAGATAATATCGATATCTCTCATTAAAATGAAAAATAAAAAAGAACTTAGTGATGGTCGTGTCTATGCTAGATTTTCCTGTATTTTATGTTAATTTGTTTGTGTTTCTACTAAAAATATAAAATAAAGCTAATTATGAAGGGTATCATATTACCTTACAATAAACTATGTCCTTTTTTTACATTTTCTCACACGAAAATATTTTATGAGTAAAAGCATAAAAATATGTTTTACAATCGCAATATCTATATATGTATAGCTGAGGAGACAATAATATGTAAAAGAATCATGATAGATATTATTTGAACAATAATTTCACGTGACATACATTAGAAAAACAACGCATATATAGGTTAGGTTTTGAGCATTTTGGTTCCTGAATATCTCTTGATTAGCAATCAAGCCAGTTAACCAGAAAAAATCCGATGAACAAACCCGATCAGAGAATAATCTCCGATTAAACAGTAACTGGTCTTTCTGTAACCGAAATTTTACTGACAGAGAAAAGAGCAGTATAAGCATATGATACAATGGGAGGTGCTTGCATACCTAAAGAGGTTTATGAATATAAACCCGAAGGGAAAACAAAAATCCTAGAAAGAAATGGAAGGATCAGTTGTATATGGTTTGGTTTCGGAAAAGACAAGACTGGCTAATCCGAATTGAGTACGATGATACTATATACATTTTTAAAATATACTCAAATTTTGATAAATCAATTAATAAATTTTGAAAATTTAAACATTTAAAGAGTGCAAAAAGTAATAATTTTTCTACAATTGTCTATAAACTAGTTTCTATGGGAATAATTTTTTATTTAAATCACTGTGAATTATAAAACTTGGAAACACAACAAAAATATCACTGTTATGATGTTTAATAACTGGTCTAAATTTCAACAATATATTTCTACGTATTGCGGATTTTTCCAAAATTTACGGATGTATTACCTTAAAAGAAGCAAACCCTAATATTAAAAGGTCCTATACAATATTGTAAGTGTGGATATCTAATTCGAGGCAGCAGATATTGCTACATTACAATGAATACCTTCATAAGCTTCCAACGTTAAGTATATATGCAGAGTTAGTAGATATGACAAAATCCTCACTGCCCTCTGACAAATTGTGTTGTTATTTTTACACATTTTTGAAAAGAGGAGACCCTTTGAAAGCTCAAAGGAGATCTTAGGAGCGGTAGCCTGATGTAAAGCAATACTACTAATGGCCCGTTAAACAGTGAAGGAAAAGACTCTATGTATGGGAAATGGGCAGATAATCATGGCATCTCCTTCATAATAATTGAGAAAATTCTGATCCTCATTTGTGCTTAGAGGTGGTTCAAATAGCATGTTGGAAATATATGACGTGCAGTATGCCACATGAATCAATGTATAAAGAAAATTTCCATTCGGTTTACATAAAATACTATGGGAATATAATTATAAAATGGTTTATAGATCTATAACTTTTATAATTACTACTTTTATTTTTAATAATCATTTAAATTAAAGTTAAGCAGTTCTACTTATCTCAAAGTTCTATATGTTAAATTCTCTGCCACTCGCACAATATGCATGTCTTTCTCAGATGTATGTCATAAGAGAATTTACATTTATAAATCTTTCTCTTTTCATTTATATTTCTAAGTATTTTACAAGGACTGATCACATTGTATTTATAAGATATATGCTGTTCTATTGAGTATTAAGGAACATTTTATAAGATTCCTAAATATAAAAAAATCTGTGATGACCTATTATGTAAAATAGACTATTATAATCATTTACTTGGACAAAACATATAAACGCTCACCAGTGAATTGACAACCAGTGCATTAGCTAGATAAACTCACGGAAGCGTAAACTCATATGAACGACAATGAACGCATTGGATGCAGCTGTGCAGATATCCTGAGCAACTTGAATATTTCGTATTCCACATAACAATGCGCACATTGTCGTTAACATTTGTGCTTGAAAGATTTCTACACCAAGACCCACAAACATGCTAAATAATAGGATTGTTATATCTGTGTTTCCTGTCCTATTCTATATTACGCCACTAAGTATAAGGCTCACCAACATAATTGGTGCAGTAAGTGTTGATTACACCTCACGTTTCCATCGTAATTAATTCTATTACAATATCGATGAGACGTTCCGCGTATTATCTTATAAGTTTCGGATCGCTAGGAAGTTCAAAAATTGAAATTCAGTGCTGTTTATGAACGCTCTTTAACTACTATGGATCTTAGCGGTCCATTATATGCTGGGCATGAAAGACTGGGAATTTTATTCAGAGGCCTCTATCTGGTTTGAAGTTCTTTTCGTTTGGCTTCGTTTCGTGATCGGCTTAGCCTCCCCGAATTTGTAGGACTTACAAGTCAATGCCTAGGAGTCAGAAGCCTGTCAGAGTGTGGAAAACCAGTTACGAGGGGTCGGCCCAAGAAAGGCATGAACATGAAGTGTACGATAGGAAATCTAAGAGAAATTGATGACTGGAAAGGTGATGATGGAGCAATTGGTGGAATGACTGGCGGGGGAAACCGAAGGACTTGGAGAAAACCCGTCTAGACGCCGCTTCGCACCACAAATTCTCATATACGGGCACTTGGGATCGATCCCGGGGGGCCTAGATGGGAGGCAAGCGGTCTAACCATTCAACCACGGCGCTTACCTGGAAGTTCTTTTACGTGTCATAAATCTACCTTACAAATACAGCCATACTAAGGACTTTTACGCCCGAAAATAAATCTGATGTGTTCCATTCATACGACTTTGTTTGCCTATTCTGTAACAAAATATCCTTACAAAAGCGCATTTTCATATCACCAAAATTATCATTATTTTGAAATAAGAGAACTATCACACAATATAGTCAGCTTAATGGAGAAACGTCTTAATATTAAAACTAAATCTGGTCCCTTCCTTACTAGGCATTATATAAAATACAATATAGAAACGAAAAGTTAGGAGCATAAACCAAAAGATGAAACTGTTAAAAACAGATTCTACTGTAAAAAACTTAAAATATGAATTAAACTTTAAATAATTTTACGAAATATGTCCACTCAGCAATCATCTGAAGCTAAAGCCACATAAATATTCGGTGAAATCTCAACATCAATTTTTTTCTGAAATGCACTACCTGCCTTAATATGTGAATAGTTCGTGTAGAGAAAGTAAAAAGGCATCGCTTTCCTACGGTCAGCACTGTACTACACCACGAAGGAAACGAGGTCTAAAAGCACACCTGGCTCCCTCGATACCGGGTGCAAGAACTAAATTTACACGGTAATCTCGCGAGTGATAACTAATATAAATTATTTCATAAACTTATATTAAAATTCAGAAAATAGATTAACCTTAAATCTTCTACCCAATAATTTTTATTAAAATATATGTATAATCAACCCAATTTTAGTATCAATAATTCGTACTCATGGAAATGATATTTTAATTCGTTTGGCTAATTGCAATGTTAATATATGTATTATATATCTCTTCCATTGCTCATTAAGTGATCCTAAGTAATGCTTACCTAGAGATTAAACTTCTTGTCTGAATACACCTTAATGTTGCCATGGGCATTTTTCATTCGGGTAAGCATAGACTTCGGATTTATTACAAGAAAATTTCGGCGCTGGGCCAGAGTATATGTGTCTACAAAACTTCCAGGAAGGGGTGAGATTCCAAAGCCTGATCAAGGATGAATGGTATAGATAACGGAATCTCTAGGGTTTTCAATTTTGGCACCCCCGGAAGCTCCTTTGATGCCTCTTCCGCATTCGCATGCACAGACTCGGGCAAAAGCTTCCATGCTAAGGAAAATAATCGATGAGTTCCATTCACATAACTTCCTCTAGCTGTTCCATGTATAAACGATTGTTACAAAAGATTATTCTCTTATTTACATATGCTAATTGAAATAAACATTAGCAGAATGTTCTTATTACATGTTTCCTTGTAAGTATAAGGAAAATAAGGGAATATATTAGGCTAAAACCATTAGTCAAACCTTTTAAAAGTTGGTCGTTTATGTGAAACGATTGAGGTTCGGTTCGCCTTGCATGATCTCGTTTAAGTAAAGTCAGGTATCTCAAAATTGAAACCAATGACAAGGACTGTCTTCAAAACGGTCAACTCTACAAGCAAAATGTGTATGACATGAATTGTCTGTTTTAACGGGATCTACATTTTTGAGTAGTAAGTTTTGGTTCATACTTTTAGGTTTAACCTTTATGCAAAATGCTGCAAAACTCTTCCAGAATAAAGAAGTCTTCAGAGGCTATTTCCAGAAAATTCTAAGTGCAAATGTTATTTTTTATGTAAATATCTTTAATATACGTTATTTTAAACAAAATCGTTTGCGTAATCTTTAAGAAAAACAAAATTTTCAAAACATTTTCTATGTAAAGAGTAATTTGTAGTGGAGGATTTTATTGAAAATATTCATGTTGCATCTGTGGAAGATACTAAGCACAGATACCAAGTTTTTTTATTTAACGGTCTTCTCGTTTTTGAGCCATGCTGTCACACACACCCACACACGACCTTTTTTCTAAAAACAAATTTGGACACAGGGGACTTCAAAACATATATTTCCGGTGAAATTTTGGAATCCAATTTTGGGGTTGAATAAAATAGATATCTTCTCTATCCATTATGCACATTGCACATACGGGCTAGAGAAAGTAAAAACAGTACCCTCACTGCACACGCCCGCAAATGACCACAGCAGTGGTGCGTCTAAGACTCCATTACTTCTGATATGCCACAAACCTATTAGATCCTGAAAACCTGAAACATGAAAGGCATTGAACCGGCAAGGAAATGAGGTATAGGAAAGTTTCTCACAATACATTAATCATCCCCAGATCTATTAGCCTACTGACATGGGATGCCGGGTGAGAATAGTTACTCTGGAGTTTATCTGCACTTTGTTGAATTACTTCACGTTGACATTCAAAGCACTGGGCAGTCATATTCCATTGTAAATATTTACTTTCCTCTAAAAATATAGAAAATATAGGTACGGATATTTTGATAATTGGTACCATAATATGCAGCAACTTCAGTATTTTAGTCGCTTCTTCTCTCCATCTAATATATTTCCACAAATTTATAATTTACTACTACATGTTATCTTCATGGTGCAACTCCTCCTCGAAATAAACATCCCCTTTAAGTATAGATTACCCGTTTTGCTTTCACGTATTCACACCTCAATACTTGATGAGAGCCCAAGCAGGCTTCATTAGCTTTGCAGAAAGCATTCGAACTCATTTACACATTAAAATAAGAGTGAATGTGTCGGATAAAAAACATAAGCATTACCTCCTCAATTAAATCTATTTAAACTCCCCTTCTCATTTCTTTTTAAATGAAAATGAGAGCTTTAGATAGACATTAAATGATGCATTCATTTGTAGTTAGTTTTGTGAGTGACTTCGACATTTGTAATCGCTAGAATTGGGACTTTATATGCAAAATATTGGACAAAAAGTGCAAAAAGGATGTTCCTAATTGAATTAAAAAAGATGCATATTTTAGATATGGGAAATATAATTACTAAAGCACCAAGGACAACTGCACGACAAATTGTGTCACATTATTCATTCACATATGAAAAGGTCTACTTAAAAAGTCCTGAAACTTTCCTACCCAAAATATTTCATTTCTTTTCTTGTATCACCAGTGTTCACCACCTGTGTGACATATGTAGTAGGAACAGGCATTAAACAGTAGTAAACGTTGTTACAATATCCTTAACATCTCGGTTTTTGGTTGAAGTCTTCTCCAGATTTCTTTTCATTCACAAAGTAGATGTGCTTATTTATTTTATACTTGCATTCTTAATTGTTGTAGGAAAATATGGAAAAAAAGAGGATAAACAAAGGCTAAATGTGAACAAATGTACAAATAAATGCTGGCACTAGAAAACAGGTGCAAAAAAGTGCAACCAAAATACAATTAGGAATGCTTTATGTTTTCTTTGCTAGGTGCCATTGTTTGGCATTTTATTAGCGTATTTCGAATAAAGATCCAGCACCTACAATTTATACATCTAGTTATCGCGAGGTCTACCCACTCTGTTTTACATCTTACAACACTCCCTCCTAGCGCTCTCGGAGAAAATAATATCTATAGTGAGTGACACGTCTACTATCTGAAAATATACTACTAATAACTAAAATTATTAGTCTTCAAACGTTTATATAAACATAAGTATGCACTTTGCCATTAACAGCCTGTATTTTTCAGAAAATACAGGTTGTATAGAAAAAGATGATTAAACTTTTAATTACATATTCTGAAATACCTAGAGCACAAAAAAAAACATGATCAGTCCTTGTACTTTTTGACTTAACTTGTTACACTCTAATTGTTGTGTACCTTGTAAGTGGTCTGGGGGTTTTGTTTGGGCCATGCCCTTTTCTTCCCAGGAGGTGCGGTTCAAAGTCCATGATCCTAAGGCTCATTCTAAGGGAGGCACGCTGGAGAACACCATCAACGGGCGAGCCGATGAGGAAGCTGCAGCTCCACCAGCCCCTCAGCATCTCATTCACCCAGGCAAGGACATCAACAAACTGTACGGCATCACCCCCAGCGACATCGACAAATACTCCCGCATCGTGTTCCCCGTTTGCTTTATCTGCTTCAACCTCATGTACTGGATAATCTACTTGCACATCAGCGACGTGGTCGCCGACGATCTCGTGCTCCTCGACGAAGATAAGTAAGCATCCACCGAGGTGCGGGACCACCTAACAACGGTTTTGTTCCCGTCTCTTCTTCCAAAGAAGACCAACGAGCAAGAAACTGCGCTGTTTAAGTCATCTGCAGCGTGTGAAAACGACCATCCACAACATCTACATGTCCTTCCCTATTCCCAAATACCTGCACGGTTCAATCTGCATGCGTGCTCCCTCTACGCAGGCGCACACGCGAGTAGGCAACATCCAGAATGGCAATGGGTACGATTGCGCATGCAGTCAAACATGGTGCGAAATTACACGAAGTAAATAACAAGAAACGCTACACAGGAGAAGGACAGGAAATGTTATAGTGAATAAAATAGTTCTATGGACTGTATCAGTCATACATTAGGAAACTTCGGAATCTCAGTGAAAGTGATAGCAATTTAAAAAGATTCGAAAAGAGCAAAAAAATAATTACAACCCGCACAATTTGCTACATTCCACAAAAGAACCTGCTGTGTGCAGAGAATCACATATGTTAACTCCGATAGGTGCTGTTGGAGAGAAAATTAGTTGGTTAAGAAAAGTGCTGCAATTCTAAAGAAATATTAACTAATACATAGTAATTTCCTATTACCCCTCCCTCTACTGTAACCCTGTTGGCATCTGAAACAAATGACGGTGCTTCATGTCCGTTATTGTGATTGGTAGTTCACAGCGCATGCTCACAGTGAGAATGCGGTTAACACGTAGATGGTGGACTCGGCGGGAATGGCAGAAAACTATTCTAATAGTTTGTGTATTCTTCTATTCGATTTAGGATACAAAATGTAGATGGACATTTAATTCCAAAACAAACAAAAAAGTAGTGTGAAAACAATGTGGGCTTGCATAGTCTAGCAACCATCCTTCAAACAACCTGTGTAAGAGACGCTATTTTGAGGTAACAGGTATTATAAGTAATGTTAACTCTAGAACCAATTACGGAAGTTTGAGAAAGCTCATTAAATGCCATGGTGATTACGTTAACCGCACGAGATATATATTATATAATGATTATTTATTTTGTAATGAGCCAACATCAAGATTTACTGTAAAGTAGATAAAAATACTAGATTGTTCGCCTTTCTACCCAAGAAATTCCTTTTAATTCACACATGGAGTAGTAATATTCACACCCACAGCCCCCATAAAATACATCTTCGGTAATTAATTAATCACACAAACAATTACTCTTTTTGCACGAATCCAAAAACTAATGTACTTATTATAGCGAGGGACTGCATGAAGTGAACATGAGGCTTTAATAATTTGCCTATAGCAACTGAAAGGTACTAGGCGAAACTGTGAGGAAATTACTAATGGCTTCTTGATACGTAAGTTTGTAGATTTGTATTTATTCGCTCAAAATTATTTTAAAAACAAATTAAGATATCTAAAAAGTTAAATTTATTAATATAAGAGTATATATTACGCAAAATATTTTATGATTATATACAGTTAAGTTTTAAAAAGTAATTAACTGTTGCATTATAAACATAAATTATTCGTTTATAGAATTATAATTGTTTTAAAATTATAGAAATCTATAAATGTTATGTTTGGAATGGAGGTATGAAAAGTTATTGAATTGTGTGGTAGGGCTATGTAATAGTATAAGTGGTCCTTTTATACATCAGAGAATGTTATGGACGTCCTTATTATAGAATTTCCTGGTAATAAATACTCCATGTGATGTAGCATCCCACAATTCCCTCCCCAAACACTATGTACAGATATTTTATACAGAAAAACTAAAGAATCTATTTAAAAAACTAACAGATTCATATAAAGAGAATGACATATATATCTAATATATTAACACAATAGCCTATAAGAATCAAACACTATTACTAACCACTAGTTCTAAAACTCTTGCCTGACTCATGTATTAATAAAACCATGGAACAGGAGGTTTTTTTTTTCATTGAAGTGTGACTGAGTGCGCGAATGTTATGTCGTGTGTTACGCGGAGTTAAAAATATAAATTACATAAAAGTTTGTTTAAGTAAAACACGAAAAGTTCGGGCATACGTGGTGGTTTTCATGCATTATTTTAACTAACTAGCATTTACACAAAGTACACAATGTTTTTCTCAAGTTATTTCACAATTTATTGCAATTCCCAAACATGTTAAACAATAACCGTCTTAATGTTTTAAATTGTTTCGAATTAACTTATATATACAGTTGTTAAATTAAATTAAACGTCTTCATATTCCATAAATAACCTGAAACATTTAGCTTCAGTCGCAACGAGCTGCTAACAGCTTCAAAGTGTAAACATACATTTCCTGGTCACTAATACACTAACAGAAATATGCAGGACTCCAGTATACATTCTCAGAATGTACAAATAAAGGTTCATAAGCTATAAACAAAATCTTCCATTTATATTAATGCTTCTTTAAGAAAATATGCTTTAATGAAATCACTACAGCAGATCTCACGCAGTTGGTTGTATTTTATTTAAAACGTACAAAATATCTCAAAGAACGATTTAGTAAACATTTTGGATTAAGTTTGTAGATTAAAACCACCCTAAATGTTACCGAACAGACATTTATGTTTTACTGAGGCCGGTTTCACAGTTCAAGTTTAAGCCGAGCTTTTGTAAGGTACGGACGACTTTAAGCTAGGCTTGAAGTTTGGTTTAAGCTTTACAAGTTTTACAGTAGCGCAACAAGTTTCGCCTTTATTGAGTTGAACGACGCCAGGGAACGCTGAAGTTGGTAACGTTTGCAAATGCGCATTAGGTGCATTTGTATCGTTTACTTATAAAATATTACAAAATAATCTTTCACTTCGGGGAGAAAATTTGATAAAATGAAGTAATTAACAGTTTGGAAGAGAAGAAGCTGTTGAAATTAATGCATTTAGCTCTAAAAAATAACAAAATGAAAATTCCCAAAAGAAGAAGAAATTATCAATAATCAGTAAAATCATATTCAAGGAAAAATGTAGAAAAAAATTGTCTTTCATAAAAATATAAGATTAACTACATCGGAAAGAATACTAAAGGTACAAGATCCAGGAATATATATTTATTTAATACCAAGAATTACACAAAATTTAATGTGAATATTCAAAATTTATCGACGTTTAAAATGAATTATTTATCAAGATAATATAATATATGCGTATGAAATAATTAAATTTATTAACTGAAATGAAACAAATGCCTGCAATAACAAAAGGAAAATGGCGTCTCTTTATACGCAGAATAAAATCTAATAAATAAATAAATAAAGTCGGTTTAAAGAAGAAGAAAATAATGTTGTTTTAATACTACTAAAGGCAATGCACGTGGCTATAAAACTAGAAAATAAATAATTGATTGTAGTGAATAATTAATACGTTAAACTTAGAACGTTAAAGAAATCCTATTTATCTCAGGGCGTCTTTAAATAAATTTAAAAATAAAATAAGTTTTGTAGGTTAACCAGTAACATACATACTATTAAAACTATCGAAAAATCAGACCAAAAATACTGTGAATTTTACTTCTCAGGAGCCGAGTATCCTCCCACAAATTGTGAAGTCAAAAGCATGAACTAAAGTGAAAATGATCGAAAAAATTACTATGGGGAAAGAAAAACCAAAAATAAGACGGAGAACTGCGATGTGAAAAGTAGATTAGAATGATATAAAACAGTTTGGACAGCTCTGTAAGCTGTAGATTTTAAGATGCCGGAAAAATGTCCAACTGCAATAAGTATGCTTTAAAGTGAGTATTGCTTCTGACGAAATACTTTGTTGTTGATGAATAATAAAGCAATAATAGGTGAGTGCGATAAATTACTTATACGATAACGGTATGAAGTATAAAATGTAAGCTCTGTTTACCAGTCGATTTTATGATTATTTGATTATACTTTATTTGTATCATGATGAATTTCCGGTACCAATTTTTTCCATTGTTTATTTAATCGAAATCTCTCGTAAAATCTCCCGTTTATAATGAGATGTAAGCGCAAGATTCTGCACCCGTGCTATTCAGTTTAAGCATTCACATAACGCAAAGAATTCTGCATTGCCTGCTGTTCAACAAGACGGTCGTAATGCGGCATTTTACAGGGCCTACTGTGCATGCACACTCTTCTATTTGTCTGTGCCGCGCTAACTTTCCTTTTTCTCAAGTCCCCTTGTGAACCATTCTTTTATTTAATGGATGTACCTACCATCCGCGTCTAAATTTCTCGGCTCTCACAAACTGTAAGGTGCAAAGAGATAATTCACAGTTCACTTAATTGCAGCTTTATCAACATCTATGATTGCATCATTTTCAATATTTTTGGATAAACAATTATTGTGATATAACTGCCACGAGTATAAGTTATTAGTATGTAATTGTTATAGCCTATTTATCTGTAAAACATTGAGTGAAATTTCTTATGTGGTATTTTTGGTTAGGTTATTCAATTTGAAACTTGCAGAGCGCTTAGAAGATTTGGCATATGCGCAATTTGCAGATCTAGAAACCCGTGCCAACTTCTTGCGTTACGTTTACGACTGCGTTGTGAATGATATTCCCTTGCGCTTGCGTCACGTTTTCGTTTACATCTCATTGTGAATGTGGCTTAATTTTCGGTTAATTGATGCGTGAGAATATTTCGAATTTTAGACAGACTTTTATTATGGGTTAAAATAATGCATTTATTCTTCACTAATATCTTATTTATATAATAACATGGCAATTTCTTAGATTAACCGCAGTTCAGAACGGTTTAAGTCAAGCCATGGATAAGCTCGGCTTATCGCTTGAAGCACCAACTGTAAAACTCTACTGCGCATAAGCCTGACTCGAAGCTTAAACTGTGAAACCGAGCCTTACATTTACATTTCAATCTAATAGTGATTTTAGTTTAAGTGTTAAGTTTGTTACATATAATTAAAGAAGTATTTTCCATCAGTATCAGCAAAATTAAATTCGAAACATTAAAAATCAGCAATGAACATTTCAAAATATTTTAAATTCATATAAAATCACACGTAGCTTGTGCATGAACAGCAAAAGATTTGAAGGCGTGCGTATGGTAAAGGAAAAAAACAAAACAAAAAACTAATTCGCTCTGTCCCCTACAATAGGCAGGAGACCAACACGGCCCTTTCAGATCTTTTGTAAAATCACTCCACGAACACACATGTTACACAAAGAAAGCCTCATCTCTGAATGTAAATACACATTATTGATAAGTCACCATTTACGTACTGTACCCAAATGAAAAAAAAAATAAAAAATATATTATATATAAGAGAGAGACTTTTGAAACAACTCTTTTTTTTTCTTTATTCAAATTAGTGTATCACAGATTTGTAGCATCAATGCTAAATACTCTATTGTTTAGGGGATGTAAAGTGTAATAGAAGCCACCATTGTGAGTAACGGCGAGAATGACTTTAACCTTGTAGTTCTATAATGTATTGTATTTAGAAAATTACTCAATAAATTTTTCAACTAAGGTACTTGATAATTGCAAAATAGTTAAAGAAACAAAGAAAAAAGGCAAGATTAAGGTCTTTCTCCCTCATGTACGTTATATGTGACAAAGTAATGGTGTTACATTTGTACATAGATCGGAACAAATATGCAGTCTTCTCTTTTGACTGTTTAACATCCTTTGTATGTCCTGTTTCCAATGGACGCAGATTGAAGTAGTGATGATCACGAAAGATGTGGTGATATTTAATCCTTAAGAATGAGGACGTCCATTCGTCACAGAGTCATACATCACAACGAGACTGTTTGTTAAATAAAAAAAAGAAGATATTTTCCTCGGTGAAAAGTCACAGTCATATTGCTCAATCATTCCACTACAAACAAACCAAAAAAAGTTGTATAAGTATATATTAAAAATACACCCAAAGTACATAGCAGGTTTGATTAAAACATTCCTGTTCGTAGGTATATGAGTGGTTGTTTGTGGCTCTAAGCAATATCTGGGCTGTCTGGTCCAAACTTACCCGCCACTACCCTACTCCGACTTCCCCTAAAAGCCTCACAATCCGCACCGCAACACACATAGCAGAATTATGTAGCTCACTCGCAAAACAGAAACATAAGCTAGAGTTCTGCAAGATCAAGTATAGCCCTGCTAGATAGGTTGCAAGCATGGTTCAGTGGCCGAGTACAAATTTCATAACCGAGTTCCAGGTATCTTAAACTGTATCGCTTCTTACGTGAAAATTAACACTTATGTATACTCTCATATTATTGATAAGCGGAATACTTTTTCAGGTTCAAATATATTTATGATAATTAAAATTTCGCATTCTTAAAAATGTAATCTAAAGTTTCGAAATATCTGGACTTTAATCCAAAGTACATAATTCACACCTCTTACCAATTTTAAAGTTTCTATAACAAAAAAATATTCAATTAATTCAATGATAATTACGTATACATATTAAAATAAGTAAATAAATGTCAATAAAAACAAAAATATAACCCACATGTATTTTAATAATTCCGTTTCTGTATGTTTTCTCACCCTCCGTGGTGAAGTGATTACCATGCTATTACCCCCTTACGGTTCAAACCCGGCGGAGGATGATAGATTTTGTTTTCGACGTATAATGTGTATTTGCGTATAAATGAACCCCATACCTCTCTGGACTATATTCTATATGTTTCACGTCCGCAACTCGTGATTTCGTCATATGGGCGATGAGTTGATCCCTCGTCACCATAGTGATCATGATCAATAAAACAATGTAAAATTGTGTGACAGAACTTGAAATTTAAATGAACTTCTTCCTTGAAAAACAATATCACCTTCATTACAAAGCCTTCTTGTATTGTAATCGTAGATGAAATGCTCAAAACATGATTGTAAAATGTAAAAAAGAGCTTGCATATTTCACTATTTTCATTACATTTTCCACAATGTCTCTTTGGCCACAAATTGTATTAACACGGAATAGACTTCTGAAAATTTTAAAAGCAAGAAAATAGGTCTTAACAAATACAAAAGCTGGTTTTATTAAAAATGTCAATCTTATTTAAGAATATTAATGACAAAAAATAATATATTTTGAATTAAATACCATCTTAAATTAATAAGGCGCATTTATTTTATTGAAACATGTAACGAAAACATCTAAAAAAATTGTTAAATCTTTAAACAGCAGTAGGGGACAACAGGCATTTTATAGCAAAGATCTAAAACGTTAAGAGCAAATCTCAGAAAATAATATTTTTCATTAATTTTTTTCTGCAATGACCTCTCGCAAGGAAACTGCTGTGTAATCTTGTTAAAATTCTATATTAATTTTAACACTGAGTGATTCATGTACTAGAAAGCTTATATTTAACTAAACTTTAAAAATAATTCCTCACTGAGCCGATCGGCACAATAAATTTTCGTTTGCTTAGCAAACAGTCATAAAAACCTTCATGAAAGCGTAAATTTTGGACACTGTGGAACGAGTTTCTACGTGGAGCCGAAACTTCCACTGTACCATGAAAGTATAAACCACTATGGATCTTTCCATTAGAGCAATAATACCAGGCTATTAAAAATCCCCCCCCGGCAAGCAAGTACACCAGTTCGGAAATGGATACGTCACTTACTGGCGTCAACCCCTAAGGGAACAACTTCGGTGGGGGTGACACACAACCCTACCCAAGCAATCACTGACCAGACATACCCAATCTCCCATGAATATCGGGACCACTGCCTCGTCGAGACCAACCCAATCCGAACAACTCCCTTTCAGGAGCACTCAGATGTTCGGCCCGAAAGCTTCTAGTAACGTCAGAAGTACCATGGATGCTCGGGGTCCGCAGCGCTCGCAGCGGAGTAGCTGAATAGTTCGAAAGCTGCCTCCTACGGATTTTGGACAGCGAGATATACACAATTAGAAGCGGTTAGCCTAGATACAGAACCGGTTAAGACTGCTTACTCTAGTCTTAAGTAGCACATTAGAGGCGATCGGAGTCACTCACTCTGCTTGGTTCCTATTTTCAGCAGGGAAAAAATGACTGGTTTTAGGTAGGTTTTGCAGTACTCTAACACAAACACACGCCCGAATACACACTATCACAAACACGTTCACACACACTATATGCTCCTGCTTTATTCCCACCTGCCAGCCCCAGAAAGATATTAAAATGATAATGTCAATATTTGCAGAAGTATAGACTACATATAATTCTAAAGGACTAAGAAAAATAAACAAGCTCTCAGATTTACGATATGAGAGAGATATTGTTATACATTGAAAAAAAAGCTTTTAGATCTAATTTCTTGTAGATATCAGTGCTTCTATGTGGAGATAAAAAAAACAAAGTGTTGTGTTTATAAAAAATAAATAAAAATGTAAAGTAAGAAAACTTTTGAAAAAAAAACTGCATCGTATTTTGTGGGGGACGAGCATATAGACTGCTCACTTACCGAATATTCTAAAGAAATAAACAGGATTAAAGGTGACGATAGTAGAGAACAAAACTTCATATAAATATTTGTTTGTCGTTTTTATTTCAATAAAAGCTAATAAGAGTAAAATTGTTTGCTTATCATATGTTGTTCCTAAACCTTCCCCTGTTCCTTCCTGTTTCTTTCGCTTAATAATTCTCTACTACCTAATTATATCACCCTCTGTGGTGTAGTGGTTACCATCCTAGACTATAAAACCCTAGATTTCAGATTCAAACTTGGCGGTGGGTGTTGCATTTTTTTTCGGAAAGGAAATAAAGTCGCAAGTAATGCTTATTTGCACTAAAAAATCCCCATGCCTTAAACAATCAAGTTTCTCGACAAAAGTCCGCCCTTTTGCTTCCGCAAGTCGTGATTGAGTACTACAGTGCCATCTGTGGGCGTCAAGCTGATCCCTCGTTATCATGGCGCAGAGCGGCGAACTCACGAACTAGAAATTCAAATCCGATCATGGAAAGATGGTATCCATGTCCTATGCGCCACTTACAGAAAATAGGTAACTACCTATCTATAGCAGATAGGATTAGAATACGAATGAAGAAATCCTGCACCAAACCTTTTTTTTTTTTTTTTTTTTTTTTTTTTTTTTTTTTTTTTTTTTCGCTTTAACAGTCTTTAACCTGGTTGGTCATATCGAACGATGAATGACATTGGTAAAATGATGCTCAAATGATCTCGGGGTTCATTGAGCTTTAAGTTACTTGACATTCGTCTTTTCAGGATAAGGGAAAACCCCGAAAAAAAACATTATCCGGGTAACTAACCCTAAGCGCGATTTGAACCCGCGGCCCGTTCAATATGAGGCAGACACGGTACCTCCACACTACCCAGGAAGGCCTTAAGGTTGTTGTATTTGTTACCTACGAGGGGTCTACTCCTGGAGGTAGGGATATAGTGGGAGGAGACACCAGGTGGTCGAAACCAGGACCTACGGCACAAAAATGGCAGTGTATCTAAAATTTCCAGATTGAAGCACCCGACCCTGCCCCAGAGGATCCCCACCCCCGCCAGAGACGGTTCTCATCCCAGCAACCAGTAGAGGTGAGAGTTACAATGATCTTTTTTCCTGCACGCCGCACCGAGCACCATCGCCGACACTTCCAAACCTGAAAGAAACCAATGGAACGAAGAATGGATGAAATGACAATGAAAGCGACATGGAGGGACAGGAAAATTGCAGGGCGGAGGAAACCCACCCAGCATTTGCCAGGCGACACGAGGAATTCCCGAACAAACACATGAAAGGATCAAATCCGCAACTTTTCAAATGCGGGCTACAGACGAAACCGCCTGAGCCATTCTGCACGATATAGTAGGTAGAGGAAGCAGTGTATTGCACTTAAAAATTCTTTTTCGATATTTCGTTACAAATACCGTTTTGAAGTCTATATATTCCAATAATTATTTTTGAGCGTGTGTGTGAGAAAGAGAAAGACAAAAAAGCAACATTTCAAAGCAAGGATAGTACAGAAATGTGTATGGAACTATGCATTATATATCGATTGTATTCATTGGGACTTCAACTAATAGAGTAAAACTTGTCTTAGATAACAAAATAGTGAAAAATGTTAATACCGTTAAATATTTAGACTGTTAAGTAATATAAAGGAAAAATAGTGCAAAAATTTAGGAAAAGATAAATGTAATTATTTCTCTGGGATAATGCGTAGAACACTGGGAAGAAGATGTATAAAGAAAGCATTGTTTAAATATTATAATGTGAAGACAGTTCCTACTTTGTTATATGGCTGAAAATCTCAGGTCTTAATAAAAAAGTGGAGAAATAGAAGCATGTGAAATGAAATTCCAAACATATGTTGCTGCATATAGATTCTAAGATGAAACACAGCACTAAAAATAGACAGCAATATACAGTGCATAAAGGGTTACCAGAAACGTCCTTTTTTAATTGTTTCATTTGTAGAGTCTCTTTAACTTCAATTGTCATACCTGGGGCTTATACTTGTGAAACAACTCGTATTACGGTAGGTTTAGAATGTTAGGTTAATTTATTTTATATTATTAAACACACACACACATTCACTCCCACATTCATATTTCCAGACTCTGTGGGGGATAAGGAATAATTGTAGTTAAAGAAAAATTCCCCTCCCCAGCCGGGAATCGAACCCGGAACCTCCGGATGTGAAATCAGCTCACTGACCACTCGACCACGGAGGCTGTCCCAGAAAAATTTGAGTGACCATATAAGTAGAAAAACAGTTACTAGCCCAACAAGGGTTTGTTATGGATAATACAATCCAATAAAAAAAAAAGGCAATGGTAAGATAAGTAAAACGATAGAACAGACTGAAGGATTAAGACTTAAAGAACAAAGTGAAGAAGGAGAAGAAGAAAATTTGTGTGCATACTAGGTAAATGATTTTCAATAAATTATTCTTCCTACATCACCTACTACCTAGAAAAAGCATTACTCGTGTAAAATTTTCTTTCTCAAAAAGGGTTCTAACGGTTCTGATTAAAAGAACAAGACCAATAACATGTACATCTTACCCCCAGTCTCCATAGTTTTGGTGCTTCGTGGCGCAGGGGATCGCGGGTTCGAGTCCCGTCTCGAACATGGATATCTGTGTACTTGTAAATGTGTTAATGTGTGTCTGTAAAACAATAACAACGTAGAGAAAAATGAAAAGGGAATAGATAACATGAAAAAAGGGAGCACCGAAGTGCTAAAAGTGGTTTTCCAAAGTACTAAAGCTGCAACTTTAATTTTTGTACAAATATTCCGATAACAAAGGAAGTGTTCACCCAATTCATTCCAAAATGTCTTACTCTGAATATATAAATTAATCCGTTCAATTTATTTAGCAAAAATCAAAACCTACCTTCTTCTACAGGTGTTGAAATAAATGCGCACATTTTTGAAGCTACATTCCTTAATATCATTTTAAAAATTGTCTCAAATTTTTCAAAGATCAATAGTATTTTAAGAAGTAGTTTACATCATAAAGTGGGAAAAACTTAAAACAACTCAGTGTACAATTATATCTACTAATTATTTTTATAAGTTAATCTATTACCAACATCAAAACCAAACAGACATATCGCATTCTGTATGCTTTGGAAAGCATTTTCATAGCTCTAGCTGTATTTTTGTGGGAGAAGAGAGACTTTGAATACGGGAAAATGAGAGTTTGAACCTGAGATAAATGATTTTAAAGTTAGAATGGAGCTATTTAAACAGCGAAACTCTTTAAAATGGCTTTAAAAATATGTGCTACATCCGACCTAGAAGATTAAAAAAAAAATCTAATATATACTTTTAAGTAGATATAGTGCATTTTTTCAGCAAAAATCCAAATATCGAAATTGTCTTTACCAAAATCGCTTAAAAAGCACTTTTTAACATGTCCGTTTAACATTTGAATCATTGTTAGAAAAGGTAATGAGCCAGCTTTTTTACGAAAATGAGTTTTATACTGGTCTGATACATATTTTATTGGTAAATGAAATAATTCTATACATACGTGGTATACATAAAATCGCTGTTAAAATTATTGTTTTTATTGAATGTTAGCCTAAGTAAGTATTAAGTAAAGTATAACCTAAAATAGTAACTTACACTTCATATAAAAAATCCGCATATCCATTTAGTTAAGTGCCTATCAATTATTCAAGAAAAAGCAGGACTTCATTAAAGGAAAAGGTGAGTTGTTCCAGAATAAGTCAAGTTTATGTAAAAAAATGTCATAATGACCATCACCAATAGTGAATATGATGGAGGTTATATTTAGTTTTAAATAAAAAATTGTTATATATAAGTCTCTATTTATTGTAAACATATAATAATATAAAATAATAAACAAACACAAAACAATAAATTAAAATCTTAAGGGGTTAGATATAAAATTTAATAATTGGATTAGATTCAACTAAATGCATTGCTATAGGTTAAAGAGACTTTTTGGTACTTACGTTCGCACAGTCAATATATTACGACCCTTCAAACATTTTCAGTGGGCAGGTTTTATGTTACAGATTTTATCTTCATTCAGTTTTATTTAAAGATACCGAAACTTTTTAACAAAAATATGTAATTAAATGCATAGGTTCTGAAGCCAGAAAAGAACAAACCACTAAGTTGCGCAGTGGTAAATCTTTACCTGAAGGGCTGATGGTGGGAGAGGTTGCGCCAACATATATGCGCAGAAGTAAAATCGTTTCTGTCCACGAAGGAGTGAAGCACGCTAGCGCTAATTTTAGTGCGGCATTCTTTAGTGTTTTTGCAAATAAACAGACTATTGTTAACTTAGAAGAGGACAGTAATGTCGACATTATCAATAGCGATATTAAAGATGACGGTGCAATGAGCAGTATATATGTATAGAAATTAGCTTTATTAAGAACAAAATGATTTCGATATGACTATGGAAATGTGCCAACAATTATTTTTATGTGAGCTGCAATAATTGTTTAACCTGTTGTTCACAACAAGTTGGCATTGTTTACTTTCTCTACATTACTATGCACATAGCGTATAGAGGACGTTTTGTATTGCACCCAAAAATTCGATACCGAGATTTTGCCGGAAATACATGTTTTAGGGCCCCCAGAATCCAAAAAAACATTTTCAGAAACAGATCCTGCTTGTGTGTGTGTGTGTGTGTGTGTGTGTGTGTGTGTGTGTGTGTGTGGACAGCATAGCTCAAAACGAAAAGACTATAAAGTACTAAACTTGGTACTTAAGTTTGGTGTCTTCCAAGGATGTGACAAAAAGATTTTCAAGAAAATCCCTCCACCCCAAACTACCTTTTACGTGGAAAAATTTTAGAAAATTTTGTTTTTCTCAAAAAAGGTCTAACAATTTTTATTAAAATACCACATATTAAAGTCATTTCCAACACAAATAAAATGTATATCTTGAATTTTCTGGGAATCGCTTCTGAGGACCTGTTTATTCTAGATGAATTTTGGTAAGCTTTGCATAGCTAGTAAACCGTAAAAGATAGACGAAAACTTACTACACAAAAAATGTAGGTCTCGTTAAAATGTACAAATTATGTCATATGCGTTTTTTTTTTTGTCTTTTTTTTTTTGTCTTTTTTTCGTGAAGTTGATCGTGTTCGAGATATTCCTTGTTATTAGTTTCAGTTTTAAAATATTTATACATTTCACATGCGGGAACTTTTAAACTTCTGACCACGTAAAGAAACGGATTTCAATTCCATATCAACCACATTTTAAAACATTTTACTGTTGGTTTAGCCTACTGTATTCTCTTATTTCCCTTCTACTTACAAAGAGCTAAGCAATGCGAACGTTTCTGTTAATTCTCATCTCGATTAGTATGAAGTAGATAGAAGAATAGCAATATTAGGTAACTATAATGTGTTACAAAGATGTAGAGAAACTCACATCCCCCTCGCCAACCTCGTTTCCATCCGTCATTCTGCAAACCTCACATTCCCGTTAGGATGTGGTTAAATTCTAACACACCTTAGGGCTGCCCTCGCCCCGTCGACTGCTCATCGACTATTCCCACTCTAAACCATTTCAGAGAGGGAGGGAAGGAAATCAACTTCCCCTATGCGCAAGATTTACTCATGTCCCGCCTCACGACGATATAATGCAAACCTTTTATGGAACAGTTTAGGATTTTAAATGTCACATGTAGGCTATAAAGTAACTATTTTCCAAAAATAAATAAAAATACTGCATATCTGAATATACTAGTAATAGTACATTATTTCCAAAAAAGGCACCAATCAATAGGCAAACTATTAAAAATGAAAGATTTTATTTGCTTTCCAATCCTCGTAGTCATACAATGATAATTAATAAAGAAAAAAATATCTGATGTGTTCTGTTCACATGACCTTCTCTACATCTCTGCAACAAATTATTGTTAAAAAGCTTGTGCTTCTATTTACTTCATGCTAATCGAGAAAAAATTAGCAGAAATAATCTTATTACTTGCTTCCTTTTAAGTAGAAGTGAAATAAGGGAGTCCTCCATCTGTTTGCCTGCCCCGCCATCTAAATGTAACCCATCCCAATAGTTTCCAGCCCTTTCTTTAATGTTGATGCCCACGTCGAATTACCTTCCATTCGCAACTGTTCACGGTAGCAGACTGCCCTAATTATAGATTGGTTTCCGTGAACGACTCTCATCCTTCATCCTTCACTATGCGCTCCGAATTCCCTCATTATTCCGCAGTTTGCCGTACAACTCCCTACTGCCTTGGGTCCTCACTTGGCCCAGATACCTGTTTTTTCCCACCCCCATATTTCTCATCCATATGTCATCGTAGATCCAACTGTCGCTCCGTATACAGTTTCCGTTAAGGTTATGGACATATTCGGAATTCTGCAGGGTAATCGGAGAGTTTCCGCAGCTTTCACCCTTGCCTTGTGTTTCTTAATGTCAGTGTGTTTTGTCCATTTAACATAAAGGGAGCCCTTCGTATAGAGGACACTAGAGGCTAACGTGGTAGAGGTGTTCAGACAGATCCATTTTAGTAATTGTTTATAGTACCAACATCAAAAAAATAGAGCAATGAAAGAGAAACATTTAAAATGCATCTTTTAAAATATGAAAATTGAAATGTCTATATAGCATGGATTAGGCAACTCATCACAAGATATGCCTCTCAACAACACTAACTTTAAATGGAATATCCTTAAGAATATTATTCATAATGCAACTGAGGAGGCCCTTGGGAAGATGAAAAAGAAGTACAAGAAAAGAACGCTGAGTATATGGAAGCAAGAAATTTCTCGATTAGCAAATGAGAAAGAAAACCCCAACTTGCAGATTTACAAAATAAAATGAAAATCGTATAAAGTATAAGAGATTGTGTGCAGTTGTTAAACGAAAAGTGAGGAAACTGCATCGCTAAGTTGGCTCAACTTCAGTTGAGCTCAAAATATGCTTCTAAAGTGTCAAAAACTATTAAATTACCATATAAAGGATAAATTACAAATACACTCACAAATAGAAATGAATGGCTGATATTTTTTGGTAATCTGGACTTAAAACCAAGAACAAAAAGAATTCTTACATTAGAAGAAAATAAGACAAATCTCATAAATAGGAATAACTTAAGGAATTTTATTTTTAAAAACATCTCATGTGTTACATTCACATTACTTTCTCTAGCAGCTATACAAACAAATTTCTTACAAAAGAGTTTTCTTCTTTCAACACAATGCTAATCGAGATAAACATTAGCAGAATGCACTTATTACTTAGTTCCTTATAAGTAGATGGGAACTAAAGAATGCGCAATGCTAAAAGGATAGTCAAATGTTTTAAAAACTGGCCTTATGCGATTGTCATTGCAGATAGCTCCTCTGTATGGCCAGGAGTAGAAGAAAAGAGAAACGGACACTTCCTGTCTAAGAAAAATGTAAGTACTTTACAATTGAAACTAATAACAAGGAATATCTCGAAAACACTAAATTCCACGAAAAAATGTATATGACATAAATTGTGTATCTACATTTTTTGTGTATAATTTGTGTCTATATCTTACGGTGTAATATTTATGCAAAATTCATCCAAAATAAACAGTCTTCAGAACTTATTCCCAGAAAATTCAAGAAATACACATTATTTGTCAGGTAAATGTCTTTAGTGTACGATATTTTAATCAAAATCATTAGAGCCTTTTTTGAAAACAACAAAATTTTCGAAAATGTTTCCATGTAAAGGTTAGTTAGGGGTGGGGAATTTTCTTGGAAATGTTCGTGTCACATCCTTGGAAGATACCAAACTTAAATGCCAATTTTGATATTTAAACATCTTTTTGTTTTTGAGCTGTTCTGTCCACGGACACACAGACAGACACACTCTCTCACACACGGACCTTTTTCTGAAAATACTTTTTTGGATTCAGAGAGTCCTAAAACATGTATTTCCGGTGTAATCTCAGTATCGAATTTTTGGATGGAATACAATAACTTCTCTGCATTGTACATGTGGGGCTAAAGAAAGTAATAAAATAACTGTGTTACATTCAGATGACTTTCTCTACCTATTCAGCAACAATTTGTATTAGTATATTTGCACGCTTTCTATTTTATTATATTAATTATTATTTTACACAGGTTTAATACAGGAAATATATCTGCTTCAGTAGCCAAGACTGAGCAGATCGCAGAACACAAAATATTAGGGTGAGAAGTTCTATTTTGTACACCAAGGCTACTTCTTTTGTTAATCCTGCAACACAAATGCTTATGTAAGAGCAGACAATCAGAAATTGGATGTCTATTACTATTTGTGCTCTGTGTACTCCTGTATGATAATTTTTTGAGGATTATAAGCGAAAAGCAGCGTCAGTCAGTACCTTCAGCCATTGCGAAAACATGATTGAAACCTTTATTATGAAATCATACGGTTTCCTTATGCTTTATAATTTAAACAAGTTGGAATCGCTCGTCACATTTCGAGGGTCTCCAAAGATGCCAAAAATAAATTATTTTAATTACTTTCTCTACGCGTACTATGTACATAATGTATACAGAAGACATCGTATTGCATCCAAAAATTCAATACCGAGATTTCACCGAAAAAACTTGTTTTGGGTCTCCCTGAATAAAAAAAATTAGAAAAAAGGTCCCTGTGTGCATCTGTTTGTGTATGTGTGTGGGTGTGGGTGTGTGTGTCTGTGGACAGCATAGCTCAAAAACGAATAGACCGTTAAATATCCAACTTTGTATTTAAGTTTGACTTTTTCCAAGGATTCGACACGAAGGTTTTCAAGAAAATCCCCCACCTCAAACTACACTTTACATAGAAAAAATTTCGAAAATGTTGATTTTCTCAAAAATGGCTCTAACGATTTTAGGTTAAAATCTCTTATTTAAGATATTACATGCCAAATAAAATGTATATCTTGAAATTTCTGGAAATAGTCTCTAAAGACCTCTTTATCCTGGATGATTTTTATTGAATTTTGCATACCTGTAAATCGTAAGAGATAGACTAAAACTTACTAGACAAGAAATGTAGATCACGATAAAACACACAATTTATATGCTATACATTTTTTTCGTGTAGTTGGCCGTTTTAGAGGTATTCCTTGTAATTTATTTCAGTTTTAAAATATTTAAAATTTTCCCATGTGGGAAATTGTCAACGCTTGGCCACGCAAAGAAAGGGATTTCAACCCCATAGCAACCACATTTTAAAACATTTGACTATCGTTTTACCGTAGTGTTTTCCCTCATTTCCCTTCTAATTATAAAGGAACTAAGTGATAAGACAGCTTCTGCTAATGTTTCAGCATTACATAGATAGGACAATAAGCTTATTAACATAATTTGTTACAGAGATGTTGAGAAACTCGTGTGAATGGAGCACATAATTTTTTTTAAAACTTTATTTAATATATGTATTAAAATGTTAAGTTATAATTTTAATAATAGTAACAAATTTTTAATCACAAGAAAATTGAAGACCGTTTATTGTATTAAAAACAATATAATTTACTTTATTGAATGGGAAGTAGTTAGATTAACATTTTCATCTATTGTTATAACTTTATTTCCCAGATCGAATCATCTAAATTAAGAGTGATACCATGTCGCCAACAAGTCCGAATACAATTTATTTTTACAGAAATACCTGAATAATGGATAAATACCAAATATTATAATTATAAAAACATAATTTTAACCGCCCATTCCTCTGCCGCAACCTATATTATATGAAACAAATAAAAATGCGAATGAATGCATGCAAAGCAGTAGCATTACTAAGATAACTCAAGTGCATTTAACTTTCTCTACACGTATTGTGTAGGTATTGCATTCCACCCCAAAAATTCGATACTGAGATTTCACCGGAAATGTATGTTTTAGGGTCCCCTGTATCCAAAAAAAGCAATTTCAGAAAAACGTCCGTGTGTGTGTCCGTGTGACTAAGAGCAAGATAACTCAAAAAGAAAAGTCACTAAAATACCAAACTTGGTATTTAAGTTTAGTATCTTCCAGGGATGCGACACGAAGATTTTGAGAAAAATCTCCCGTTCCCAAACTACCCTGGAACTTTTGATTTTCTCCAAAATGGCTCTAACGATTTTGATTAAAATATCGTATATTAAAGATATTTACCTAACAAATAAAATGTATATCTCTAATTTTTCGGGAATAGCCTCTGAAGATTACTTTATTCTGGATGAATTTCACGGAATTTTGCATAACTGCTAAACCGTAAGAGATGGACAAAATCTTACCACACAAAAATGCATAGCACGTTAAAATACATGATTAATGTAATATACATTTTTTTCGCGGAATTGATTGTTTTTAAGATATTTCTTGCTATTGGTTTCAGCTTTAAAAAAAACTTTGACTTTTCTCATACAGGAAATTGCCAACTCCTGTCCATACAAACAAAAGAACTTCAGTCACATAGCAACCAGCTTTTGACTATCACTTTTACCTATGGTACTCCCTTATTTACCTTATACTTGATATGAGGCAAGTAATAAGACTATTTCTGCTATTTTATTTTTCTAAATTAGCTAGATTAATAAATGGAAGAATAAGCTTTTTAACTTAATTTGCTGCAGAGACGTAGACAAAGTCATATAAATGGAACACCTCAGATTTTTTATTCATCAAAGGATAGTTTGTAAGCTATTCATATGTATTCCTAGGTAGTTTTAAATTATACCGACGTTTAGGTACTTGTAGACTCCCTTAATTTTGCAACATTTGCAATATTATTTTCATAGAAAAACTATTACAGAATGATTCATCCAACATAAAACCATCCAACATTATGTCTCCCTTAGCATAATGTACTAAATATTTTATGTAATGTTTAATGTCTTGAACATTACACAAAATAAATAGGCAATAACAGATTGGCAAATTTACCAACATCTGTACAAGAGAATCAAATAATAATCTATCTCTATGATCAATATCTGATCCTTCAACACCTTTACAGAGAGATTGTATTTGAAATAAGCAAAAGAGTATCATATTGGTCTCACACTAATTTCCCTTATGCTATTTTACATAAACGCACCAAGTTTCAAATTCTTATTATATATTATGTTCTTATTTTTATTTACTGATTTTAGAAACATGTCGTATGTGTCTCTCTGTGCTAGTATGAATCTGTGTGTGTCTCTCAAAAACTAAACACCAAACGTGGAATTTTAAGTTCAATAACTTCCAAGAATGCGAGATGAAGATTTTCAAGAAATCGCCCCGACCCTAACGCTCTACATGGAACATTTTTCGAAAATGTTTACTTTCTGGAAATAGCTCTAAAGATTTTGATTCGAATGTATATGTTTAAGATACTTTATGACACACAAAATGTGTATCTTGAATTTTCTGGGAATAGCATCTGAAGACCTCTTCATTCTGAATGACTTCTATAATTTTTTGTATAATTGGTAAACCGTAAGAAACAAACAATAACTTACTACAAAAATGTTAATACACACAATTTATATACTATGCATTTTTTCGTTTTAGAGATAACTCGAGTAGCTGATTTCAGTTTTAAGGTACTTAAACTTTTCTCAAACGAACAATATCATTGTTTTCGTCTCTCGTTTATTAATTACTCCTTGCTGCCTATAAGAACTGAATTTCAATTGTTTCATATAGCGATCGGTTTTTAAAGGGTTACACTATCGCTTTAATCAGGGCATTCCCTTGTTTGCTCTCTATTTACAAAGAAATAAGCTATAAGACACTTCCGCTAATGCTTATCATGATGTTGTGGCGGGAATTTTATGGTTTATTACTTTAGGATTTGGAAGGATAAGAAGGGCTTAAAAGTAGGATCTCTTTTAGGGATTTTCTCAGGGCGTGTGTGAAGAAAAAATAACACTGTATTTTTTCGGATTACCCCAGTTTATCCATTTCACACACAATAAATTATTTGTCCCCTCTGACTTCCGTTTTCTCATTTACAATGTTATTCCCCCACACTGAATAAGTTCCTTACAATTAAACTTTTACAAATTTATCCAGATTACTTTCCCAACTATTCCCTGCTCTAATTCCCATGTGAACTCGGAGGAATGACTCCTTGTCCACCACTCACTTTCCTAAAATAAAGACACATACTTTATATTGCAGCACTGAAGTTAATATATGCAACACGTCTGCTCAGCACCATTGATAGTTTATAAGTAACTTCTTCCAGTCTCCCATTCGTGACGTAACCTCTCTTCGGGCCTAGACAAATTTCTTATGGCCCCTCTTATTTTCTATGATCGGACACGAATTGATCCGAAGTTAAACATTTCTTAATTTCTATTGGTCAGTATTTTCAGTCAATGGTTTTTCCAAATCGGTCTCCTCTCACCAAATAAGTTTGGCACCACAGCAAAAACATTAGACTACAGTTTGCTCCCTTCAGGTCCAAAGTACCCTTGGTCATTAATGTTTAATGTTTCTTCTTTGTAACACTCGGAACACAAAATTTCCACAATTCTATTGTATATACGTTCTGCTAATGACTTTCTGACCCACATTACCAAATAAACCTTGCAGCTAATATTCCTAAATCTCTGGTTTTTTCCTTTCAGCAGTAACTTCCTTTCGTATACAGAATAAATACTCTTTACAATTTTTGTTAACATTTATTGCTTGTTCTAATGTATTACCTTTCAATATCTTTAATCAGTTATTTATTTGTTACTGCAATCTCTTTCCCCCCGCTCTTTTATATTCATTTGCTTATCAGTTTTATTTTCTTTATTATATTGAAATGAGAATTATGCCTAAGAAATCAGTATATTACATTAAATGCCCTTCAAGCGAGGTGTTAATTTCAACTGTGCTGAAATTCACTCATCGCTTGAAAACCCACTACAGAGTTATGCGTAGTATCCTGTTGCTTCACATAGTGTTTAAAGTATGTATACCCTTTTTGGAAGTCGTCAGAGGGGAACCCTTATTTACATAAATTCCTTATATTCTAACTTAATCTATTTAGCAAATTTTGACTTTTCTTCCTGAAGTGTGAAGTTATATAAACTTTCTATAAGAAATTGTATTCTCTTTGTCACTGGTATCTTCTGGTTGGTTTAAATGTAACCTGTAAGAGAGAATTTCCTTTCACTGTTGCACACAATTTTTTTGTTTACAAATTGTGTGGGCATTTTTTTTTTATTTTAATCAGTTTTCCTGACCCCTGTGACTCAAGGTTGAGAATTAATTTAATTCTAAATTCTTAGCCTAGTCACATACATAAATACAAATATACATACAAAGATACCCTTATAAAGTTCATGTTAATATGCTTTTGTATTTAATCTAAATTCAAATTACATTGTAAACCCTCTAATTTGCAAGGTTTTAAATTAAAATAAAATCAAAGTACCTACTCTGCACATCATCCACTTTGAAATACTCTTGTTTAAGGCTGTTTCTTCTATTATTTCTGACTCATTTAATTTCAGAATCTCATTAACAAGAATTTTGTGTATTTAAATTTGATAACATTGTTGCCCTTTATAAATACTTACATGTGCTTGGTGAACCCTTCATTTTATTTAACATATTCCTCCTATTTCCTAGCCGCCTACACCTCAGTACACTTGTTTACATTTTTAAATTATGTTACATATATAAATTATTTAAGTTGTAAATTGTCACCGATTGTTTCCCTTTCTTAATTTGAATGAATGAATGAATGAATAAGTGTATTTATTAATATATAGCAATATCATACATAGAATTTCAACAGTCGCACGGGTCCACAGACCGTACGTGCTTTTGTAATACACATTACAAGCAATATTAAAACAACAACCACAACAAAGAATTAAAAGAGTAAACACGAAAATAAAAAGACAAAGGAAATACACAGTCAAAAGCAATATTAAACAACAATAAAAATTAAGAGTGAATCCGAAAATAAAGATACAAAGATATTCAAATATACCAATTTAAATTTACAGCACAGAGTACACCTCCATAAATGCACCCTCTTATCATAGATAATTACACTTAAAAGACATATATACACATAATATATACAACCCTAGCACAACAGTGACCTAAGTCTGATATAATATACATGTATGTAGAACATTGTAGTCACTTTTGTTTAGTTGATCTTATCCCCCCCCCCTTCTCTATTGGCAGCCTCCTCAGATCTCAGCTGTCTTGCCTTAAGTATAAATTTACCTAGCCCGTCCATGTTTTCCGTGCCTGCCAGTAGCGTCCAACATGCTTCTATCCCTACATTCGCAGTGGTAAAAAATCGCGGCAAATATTTTTCCCGCCATTCCTCCGTACCCCTACATCTTGCCAAGATGTGAGTCCACGACTCTTCCTCCTCGCAAATGGGACAGATTCTTATACCATTCACGTCAGAAATTTTCGTGCTCCTCCATGCTCCTAGTCTAATCCACGCGAGCCCCTCTCTAATGAGTTTGGTACCTGTTTTGATGTATTGCTCCATACCCCACTCCGATTTCAGCCCAGACTGTACTTCTAATGACACCTTCTCTGTGCATTGCGCAATTATTTGCTGTCTGTCAATATCACAGAGACGTTTCTTAATTTTTCTCCAAATACTTCGCCTGTTTTCCTGCCCCGCCATCCAAATGTCTCCCATCCCAATGGTTTCCAACCCTTTCTTTAATTTTGATGCCCACGTCAAATTACCTTCCATTCGCAACTGTTCACGGTAGCATACTGCCCTAATTAGAGATTGGTTTCCGTGAACGATTCTCATCCAATATTTAACTGCTCTGATTTTGCACTCTATCGTTTCACTATGTACCCCGAATTCCCTCATTATTCCGCAGTTTGCCGTACCCCTCCCTACATCCAGAATTCCTTTCAAAAATTGGGTCCTCACTTGATCCAGATTCCCTGTTTGTTCCCACCCCCATATTTCTCCTCCGTATGTCATCGTGGATCTAACTGTCGCTCCGTATACAGTTTCCATTAAGGTTATGGAGATATTCGGAATTCTGCAGCGTATCCGGAGAGCTTCCGCCGCTTTCACCCTTGCCTTGTGTTTCGTAATGTCAATGTGTTTTGTCCATTTTCCGTTCATTGTAAATGTGAGTCCTAAGTACACAAAGGATTTAACATTGTCCAGTATCTGTCCTGCATATGTCCAAGTCTCCTCCCTGCTATAAACACAACCCTTTTTGAAAGTCATTGCCTTAGTCTTATTCACATTAACTGTAAGTAGCCATTCATCGCAATAGTTCTTAAGTTTGTCCAGTCCTCGTTGCAATCCGTTTACTGTCGTAGAGCACAATACTAAATCGTCTGCGTATAAAAGTGTTGGGATCTGCAAATCCGCTACTACTGGTGCTTGAATATTCTCTGCTATCATTGTATCAGTAATATCATCCACAAAGAGATTAAATAGCAAGGGAGATAAAATACAGCCCTGCCTCACTCCCCTATAGCTTCGGCAGCTCTCGGACACTCTGTTTCTGTCGTACTTCACACAGAATTGGACATTTTGATATATTGCCTGCAATGCTCTAACCATTTTACTTGATAACCCCTTTCTGCCTAGTTTGTACCATAATGCATTTCGATTGATAGAGTCAAATGCCTTCTTAAAGTCCACAAAAGCACAATGAAGCTTTCCCCGCTTAACTAACAGTTGCTGCGTCCTTAAAGTGTCTAATATAAAAGCGGCATCTATGGTACTGTGTCCTTCTCTGAAACCCATTTGAAATTTTGAAAGTTTGCCAAATTTAGATTCCCAGTCCTTTATCCGGTTACATAACACTCTACAATAAATTTTTTCCATAATTGGCAACAGAGTGACCCCCCTATAGTTATCCGGATTTCCAATAGTTCCCTTCCC
Organism: Hymenopus coronatus; assembly: GCA_030762935.1. NCBI lineage: Eukaryota > Metazoa > Arthropoda > Insecta > Mantodea > Hymenopodidae > Hymenopus > Hymenopus coronatus. The sequence goes on along the minus strand of CM060898.1, from coordinate 81,852,632 downwards.
TTTATAAATGGGATGAATAATGCCCTTTCCCCAGCAGGTAGGGTAATTCCCCTCAATAAACAATTTGTTACATATCTGGAGCATACTCCTACCAAACTCATTAACATTGGCTGCGGCTTTAAAAACTTCCGGGGGCAGCCCATCCAACCCTGGAGCTTTGCCTACCTTCAGACTCCTTAGCGCCTGTGCTATTTCTCGTGCTGATATTTCCTCGTCCAGTATTGGGATCTCAAGATTTCCCAAAATTTGCACTTCCTTTATAAAAATTCCTTCCCTTTCACCTTTCCCGAATATTCCCATAAAATGCATTGCCCATTTTCTGGGAGAAATTTCGTTGGGCACCTGACGGTTGCCTCTTAAATGTTTTACTACTTGCCACATCTCAGCGTTATCCCCCCGCGTTAAAATATTACTAATTTTCTGAGTAATTTTGTCTTGCCATGTAGTTCTCTTTTCCCGTAAGAGCTGTTTATACTCCCTTCGCTTTTTTGTAAATATTTTCCTAATGTCATCTCCCCCCTCCCTCCTGAATTTTGACAGAGCCTCCTCTGCTTGTTTCTTTACAGTTCTGCATTGCTGGTCATACCAACCATTGCATCGTTTTACCTTACCATGCATTTGGACTTTCATTGTCCCCGCAGCCGTTGCTATTATATGCGTTAGTTCCTCCGCTGTGTCTGCGTTCCTTTCCCCTAATCTTCTTTCTAATTTATCAACAAATACTTCTTTTTCTATCGGTTTCCATATAAATTTACTAATGAATCTCCCTTCGTCCCCCTGCCCCTCTTCAGGTGCATGCGCCACCATGGCCGTCTCTATATTCAGTTCCAGGACAACCGGACAGTGATGTGACTCGATACGATCCCCCACCCAAAAATTTCTAATTCTGCCAATTAAACCCTGACTTACTAAAATAAAATCTATTACACTACCCCCATTTTCATTTATGAAAGTGAGTTCTCCCTCTCGATCCTCACCGTACTTGCCATTCATTATTTCTAAAGAGAAGGCATCACAGAAAGCAAGTAATTGTCTGCCCTCCCCATTAATAAAACTATCCTTGCTCTTTCGTTGACCTTCGCGGAATTCCTCCCCCCATTGATGACCCCCCGTTAGAGAAATATTCTCCCCTCCTAACCTCGCATTAAAATCTCCTAAGAGAATTAATTCAGTTCCTGGAAACTTTTCCTGTAACTGCACTAACGTTTCCGTTAAGTCACTGAAGAAATTCCTGTTTGCATACTTGGACGTTGCTGGCTGGTTGTATAATCCTATAACTATTATTTGTACTCCCCCCTGTGCCAAAGATACAGCAATCACCCCTTCCAAACTGATTTCTAATTTAGTTATCTCAGCCTTCAGCTCAGACCTGAATGAAACTGATACCCCTCCTGGCCACCTTCCCCTCCTTCCCCGTGTCTCCCTTCCCCTACTAAAACTATGGAAATTAGCAAGTGTTACATTTTCTCCGTTTTTCAACCAAGTTTCTGTTAAACATACAACGTCAAAATCACTAAGGAAATACAAGAAATTCTCGCTACCCAACCTTTTTTTGAAGCCTTCGATGTTCCATGTGACAATCCTCAGAGAAGGGGTTGGGTCCTATTGTTTCCTTGCTGTTGGTCTTCCTACAACTTGGCTGACCCTTTGTCGAGCTGTTGTCAGCCTAAGGGCACGGAGGGGCGTTGTTGTTGAATTTTCCGGCGAAGACTGTCTCACCCTCCTCTCCTCTTTGCCCCTCCCTGTCGACATAACTTGAGGCACCTGCTGTTTTGCTGAGGGACCTGCTACCTGCTGGGCTGATGCACTGGCTACCTGCTGGGCTGATGCACTGGCTACCTGCTCTAGCTGCCCTGTCCTGGGTTCGGTTTCCGCACTACTTCTAGGCTGTTCCATGCGCTCCAGCTCCTGTCGGTTCCAGACTCGTCCGTTAATGAAGAGCTTGTCATAGCGCAATACGGCATGACAGCCCTGCCTCCTGGCCTCGAACATGTGTCCCTTTAAGAATTCTCTCTCTTCTCTTACACGCTGGCTAATTTACTTTTGTTGACCTTGCCCTTGCATATTTTAGTAATTTACGTCCGTCTTTTCCCAACATAAACAATACGTCTTTACATACTTTTCGCGAATTTGAGGCACTTTAATATATCTACGGCCGCACTGAAAGTACACCCCTATTTTGCTCCATTGTGAGATCAGCTGACCAGATCTGGCCGTACAAAAACCTGTTTTTCTCCCTTACATAAATTACCTGTTCTCCCATACATTTTAACATTTTAATCTTCATCGTTAACTTAAGCATTATGAACCCTCTTTTGTGGCCTCATTTTAAGTGCATATTACATAACACATTTCGCATAAAAATACAATTGTCAGGCTTGTACAAGTTCACTGATCTTTGCTCTCTCAACCATTTGAGTTTTCTAGTTGTGTCCTAAAGTTTGGCTTTAGTAAAAAAATGTTATATACCTAATAAGCCGTAAATCTTGACTGAGTTGTAAGAAAATATAAAAATAAATTTTGAACTAATTAAGACAAATCGCTACCCTCATTACGAAAATTTTCATCATGGATTTTCTCCGACATTTGGACGTACTATAAGAGATATATTGTACCTCCCAATTATTTTCCCCGTCCTAGGGTGCGTTAACTCAAAACATCGATCACTAAGTACTTTAGTAATCTTAGCAGGGCCATGCCAAAGGAGATGCATTTTACTCGTCAACTTCTTCAACTTCGAAGATAGATGATATGCTTTATATAGCACCAACGTCCCCAGCTCCGGATTCCAAGTTTTAGCGTATCGCTTTCTGTGTTTGTTGCGTTGCTCAATACGGCGCATCATCCGCTCATATGCCTGTTTTAAGGTCCTCTCCTCGTCGTCGCCTTCTTCTTGGTAGGTCAAAGTTGGTGGCATTCCCATGACAATTTCTTCCGGCTTTTGTCCCAAGTGCAGCAGTATCGGGGACATTCCTGAATTTGCGTTTGGCACATTATTGAAAATCTTTTCAATTGTTGCTAAGTGCTTCGTCCACGCTGTTGCTTTTTGTGACACATAATTCTCAAGAAACAGCCTTGATCGCGTATCTGCTCACTGGTCTTGGGCTTGCTGGCGGGAATGTTAAGCATGCCCCGTTTAGTTTAATGGAGGCTGCTGGTAGCCGGATGCGCTACCTCCGCCGCTGTCACTTTGATAGTTCGTGTTGTTGCCGAACCACGTGGTCTTCCTTATGGTTCCGTTGTTGTTTGTTGTCGTTTCCTTTCTTGGCTCGTGGTTCATCGTTCCGCCGTTCCTCGGCCATTCTGTGGTTGCGTTGTTCCAAGTTTCATGGTTCTGTTGCCTTTGGTCCTTTCTTGGTGACGTTCTATTCCCATGTGCTGGCATGGTTTGGCTGTGTCGAGGCGGGCTGTTCTGCGGCGATCTGCTTTGTTGGCGAAAATCAGGGCTGCGCCGGTTGTCATCCCAACGTTGTCTGCGGTCGTACTGTTGCCCGACATTTACATGGTTTATTCTGTGCGTTCTTTGTTCTCGCTGGTGCATCGGCCTTTGTGGTTCTCTATAATTTCCCTGTGCATGCTGGTATGGTGGGCGTGGTCGCTCTGACGTTTGGTATGGTTGGTTACGTCCACTGTTGCCTGTGTAAGGATGTGCCCTTAACCCACAAGAATGAGGCTCCCTGAGTCTGTCAGCTGTTTGCTCTTGCTCTTGCAGTGCTGTCAACAAATCCAATGTCTCTGGAATTGTTGTCGCCCTTGCCACAATTAAATTGTTGCAAATGCTGGGTGGAAAATGCCAAGCTATCAGTCTGACAAATTCTTCCTCTCCCATCGGTGGTTCGAGTAATGTACTCTGTTGTGCTAAGGTTAAGAAATAATCTATAAGTGGTTGTCCTCTTCCTGGGATGTATCGACCATTATTTATTTTACTTCTAACTGTGTGTTGAGTTGTACTGTTCCAGTACTTTAGTAAAAACAAGTTTCTAAATTCTGTGTAACTTGCATGCTCTCCTACTGCTAGCCTAAACCACGATAGTGATCTACCTTGTAAACCCTTCTTAACAATTAATAGTTTTAAGTGTTCTGATACCTGTTTCAAATCAAAATAAGATTCAAGATCCATGATGAATCTTTTCGCATTGTCACGCGTATCGACAAATTGAGGCACGGCTATCTCAGTTAAATTGTAATGTAGAGGCAAAGTGTGGTGAACTGGTAAGTTATTTAACCTAGATGAGGAACCCTGAGTCACATTATAAGTTGTTGAAGGAGATACAAGAGTGGCATTCTCCACTGGTTGTATTTCCTCAGGCATGTGTGCGCCAGAGATTGCAATGGGCGTGTTCGAGTGATTTGACACATGACTCTCCTGAAAATGCGCCAGTGATTATTTCAGATTAGCAATCTCTTGTGAACACATATTTAACTGATCATTTGTTGCTTGTTGAGATGCAAGTGTTTGCGCGGCAGTGAGATCAAATGTTTGTCTTATAGAATTGAATTCCGCTGAATTTTGGGATTTTATTTCCTCGCAAGCTGCTTGCATTTCACTTCGCAACTGAGCCCTTTGGTTATTGCATTCATTTGTAAAGCTAGTCATTTCTTCTCGCAATGTTGTGTTCTGCTGTTGCGAGTTATACAGTTGTGTACGTATATTTTGTACTTCAGCCTGCACTGTTAAATTTTCTAGACGCACACTGTCTAGTACTTGTGTTTGTTGGCTGATGCAAAGCCTTTTGGTGTTCTTGGAATTTTATTTCAAAATGTGGAGCTAAGGATTTCTCCAAATTTGAACTAAGTTCTTGAATTTTATGGTCGAGGATTTCGCCCTGTTAAGATCCTTGTTCCTCTAGTTGGGTTTTTAATTGTGAAGCTACTGTGTTCAGATTGTCATTCAAAGTTGCACTTACATTGTTTAAAGATTTACTTTGTTGCGACTGTAATTGAGTCACTGCATTGTTTAAATTTTCACTTTGTTGTAATTTCAATTGAGTTACTGCATTGTTTAAATTCTCACTTTGTTGTGATTGCAATTGAGTTACTGCATTATTTAAACTTTCACTTTGTTGGGATTGTAATTCTAATTGGGATTGTAACTGTGCAAATTGCAAAAGTATTTGTTGCACCATAAGATTTACTGAAGGGTCATTGCAATTTACTGGAACTGTGTCTTGTGAGTTTGAAGCATTTAAGTTATTCTCAGAAGCATGATTTTCGGTCATCTTGACTAGTTTGTTACTTCGTAAAATCATACGGTGTCGTTGCACTGCACTGGTGTTGAAAACAATTTGTACTTACAGGTGTTCCCTGCTGGTGTCCTTCGGTGTGGCTGCGAGCTGCATTAATCCTTGATCCATGTATGTGTGGTCTTGTAGCTTGCTCTGTGAGTGTCGAGTTCAGAAATGTTGGGTGTCTGGATTGTGGGTTTCAAGAAAAGTTGGGCGCCATTTGTGGCGGGAATTTTATGGTTTATTACTTTAGGAAGGGCTTAAAAGTAGGATCTCTTTTAGGGATTTGCTAAGGGCGTGTGTGAAGAAAAAAATAACACTGTATTTTTGCGGATTACCCCAGTTTATCCATTTCACACACAATAAATTATTTGTCCCCTCTGACTTCCGTTTTCTCATTTACAATGTTATTCCCCCACACTGAATAAGTTCCTTACAATTAAACTTTTACAAATGTATCCAGATTATTTTCCAACTATTCCCTGCTCTAATTCCCATGTGAACTCGGAGGAATGACTCCTTGTCCACCACTCACTTTCCTAAAATAAAGACACATACTTTATATTGCAGCACTGAAGTTAATATATGCAACACCTCTGTTCAGCACCATTGATAGTTTATAAGTAACTTCTTCCAGTCTCCCATTCGTGACCGTAACCTCTCTTCGGGCCTAGACAAATTTCTTATGGCCCCTCCTATTTTCTATGATCGGACACGAATTGTTCCGAAGTTAAAGATTTCTTAATTTCTATTGGTCAGTATTTTCAGTCAATGGTTTTTCCAAATCGGTCTCCTCTCACCAAATAAGTTTGGCACCACAGCAAAAACATTAGACTACAGTTTGCTCCCTTCAGGTCCAAAGTACCCTTGGTCATTAATGTTTAATGTTTCTTCTTTGTAACACTCGGAACACAAAATTTCCACAATTCTATTGTATATACGTTCTGCTAATGACTTTCTGATCCACATTACCAAATAAACCTTGCAGCTAATATCCCTAAATCTCAGGTTTTTCCTTTCAGCAGTAACTTCCTTTCGTATACAGAATAAATACACTTTACAATTGTTTTTTTAACATTTATTGCTTATTCTAATGTATTACCTTTTAATATCTTTAATCATTTATTTATTTGTTACTGCAATCTCTTTCCCCCCGTTCTTTTATATTCATTTGCTTATTAGTTTTATTTTCTTTATTATATTGAAATGAGAATTATGCCTAAGAAATAAGTATTCTACATTAATGTAGATAAAAGAATAATATTTTGTAAGAAAAGTTTGTATTCGTAACAACTAGAGAAAGTCAAGTGAATGGAACGCATCAGATTTTTTACAGTAGCTACCAATAATACAACTTTGAAATTTACTACATATAATCTTGGTAATATTTTCTTAACATGTGTTTCAATGCGAAGTTGAATTAATTCAATAGCCTCGCTTCTACAACAATTATGATACAATATAAATATGCTTTTTAGTCTTAAATTCTGTTCTACTAGCTGTTCTCTGTTATTCACATGCCCTAATCTGTCTGTTTTATTACTCCTATTATAAATCTTAAAAATGTCATCTTTGACGCTGGCATTGATTTATGTGTTGTCATGTTTTAATGAATTAAAATATCTTATCAACACAAGGTATTTTAATAAGCATTGTTATAACCATTTATGAGAAAATAAAACATTTTTAAACATGTTGTCATGTTCAGGGTAGTTGTAGTGGATTGATTTTTTTTTTAAAGTTTTCATGTTGCATCCTTGGTAGGTACTGGACATAAGAACCAAGTGTTTAATAAACTTTTTGTTTTTAAGTTACGCTGTCCACAGATACACACAATGCGCGGAGAACTTTTTCTAAAAATGCTATTTCTAGATTTTGGAAGCCTCAAAACATTTAAATCTTGGTATCGAATTTTTTGGGAAACACAATACCTTCTGCACCTACTATGTACTAAAGAAGGTAAACTGGACAACGCTATTTTGCACTAAACATCGCTTTTGCAATGAGTCATTTGCGTTATATAAACACCGTTTTTTGCAAGTATTCCTAGGCATCTTTTATTTGCGATAACCTCTATTCAGGCATGCTGCCATCTGTTGACCGAGTTTAACAGATGTATGCTTAATGTATACTATCGGCAGCTTGCCTGAAAGAGCCAGCGTTATCAGCTACTTTTAGTTTACGGTATCCCCGTAAGTAGCAGCACAAGTCATCTATTTGTTTAGAGTGACATCTCGCGAAGAAATCTGGTTTACCTGTTCTCCAACTTGACGAGAAATGCCATTACGAAATTCACAAGATTTACTAGTGTAAAGACAGAGTAAAAAAAAAAAAGAAACTCCAATTACATTCTATTTAGGTTTATTATAATCTTTCTATAATAACGTAAGTACTTCATTTATGTATCTTTTTACTTTCTCTACTTCTTATAGTATTAAAAGTATTGTATTGCACACCAAATTTTAATGTTCGAAATTTCAACGCATATATACGCTATGTACTCCCCGAACCCAAAAAGTATTTTTAGAAAAATCTGATGCGTTTTATTCGTATTATTTTCTCTACTTATTCTACAAACAAATTATTGTTACACATTACTCCTTTATCTATATCACGCTGAAATAAATATTAACAAAAATTGTCTCATTACTTGCTTCGTTTTAAGCAAAGCTAACGCAATAGTCCAAACTTTTAAAATGTGTTCTCTACGTAGACAACTGAAATTTGGCACGCTTTGCACGCCAGTAAAACAAAAGAGAAATTGAACGAAAGGTGTGTTTGAAAAAAAGTACTATAAAATTGAAACCATTATCTTGGAAATGGTAAACCCTACAACAAAAATGTACATGGCATTAACTGTGTATTTTAACGAGATCTTAGTTTTTGTGCAGTAAGTTTGTGCCCATTTCTTGCGGTTTACCGGTTAATTAAAATGTATTCAGAATGAATAGGTCTTCAAAATTTATTCCCAGAATATTCAAGATACACATTTTATTTGCGATGTAAATATGTTTAGTACAATATATTTTAATCAGCATAGTCAGCTATTATTGAGAAAAACAAAATTTTCAAAAATGTTCCATATAAAGGGTAGTTTGGAGTGGGGTAACTTTCTGGCAATCTTCATGTTGCATCTTTGCAAAATATAAATTTAAATAACATTTTTTCTGCTTATTTTTACGTTTCTGAACTATGCTATTCACAGACATACATAGACGGGCCTTTTTCTGAAACTTCCTTTTTTCTTTTGGGAGGGGACTCAGGGAACCCCCAAACATATATTTCTGGCGAAATCTCGACAATAAAGTTTTGGATGGAATACAATATCTTCTCTATACGCTATGTACATAGTACGTGAGGAGAAAGTAAAAAAGTTTTGTGTATATAAGACACAGCTCAAAAACAAAAAGTTGGTTAAATATCTGAAAACGCAAGGTAAGTATTAAAGTAAAAATGGTTTACAAAAACAATAGCATAAATAAAACGTAAGTACTATGTGGAATGTAAGATTAATTCTATAAAAATAAGCGCTAGTAGTTTTCATTACTTCTATTATTGTTTAAAAGATTAAGAGCTTTAAAAGACGAAACCTGTCAATAATAACGAAAAAGTGCTGATTAATCCTAAACATTTTTATTAAAAAAATACTGTAGTACACTTATTCAAGAAGTAATAAGAAATGAGCTGTGTCTGTAAGACATACAACTAATCATTCATATATTTTAAAAAAATCTGAAGTGTGCCATTCGCTTGAATTTCTCCACATCTCTGAAACATTATTGTTACAAATCTTATTCCTTTATATACATCATCGAGATAAAGATAAGCAGAAATGCTTTCTTGTCAGTAGAAAGGAAATCATAGAATACACTAGGTTAAATGGATAGCCAATCTTTTAAAAGCTGCTTGTCATGTGGATGAAACCCGTTTCTTTGCATTGCCAGGAGTTGGCAAGTTCCCGTTTGTGGAAGTTTTAAGGATTTTAAAACTGAATCCAATAACAAGGAATATCTAAAAAATGGTCAACGCCACGAAAACATGTATATGACATATACTGTGTGTTTTAACGAGATCTGCATATTTTGTGCAGTAAATTTTACTCTATTACGGTTTACTAGTTATGCAAAATCCAAAAAAATTCATCACGAATAAAGACGCCTTCAGAAGCTATTCCAAAAAAATTCAAGATGTACATTTAATTTCACTGTAAATATATTTTAAATGCAGCCATTTTGGAGAAAATTAAATTTTTCAAAAATTTTTCATGTAAAGAGTAGTTTGGGGTGGCGGAATTTTCCTCAAAACCTTCATGTCACATCAATGAATATAGTAAACTTATATACCAATTTTGGTATTTTACCGACTTTTTATTTTGAAGATCGTGTTCTGAGATACACGGGCACACTGACACGGACACACGGAAACGTGGATACACATAAACACACACGGATCTTTTTCTAAAAATGCTTTTTTTCTGGATACTGGGGACCCTAAAACGTCTATTTCCAGTGAAATCTCAGTATCTAAATTTTGGGTGCAATACAATAACTTCCCTATTCACTATGTATATTGTACCTATTGGCTACAGAAAGTAAAAATTGTGATTAAAATTAGCTGCAGATTATAATTTTGAAACTTCTTTTTTTTTGTGTATTTTAAACTAAATGCTTATTTTATATTTCATATATATATATATATATATATATATATATATATATATAGAGAGAGAGAGAGAGAGAGAGAGATAAAATTAATGTCATTCAGATTTGGGTATAATATTTATTACTAATAATTTCAAGCTATTAGCGTATAAAAATAACGATAGTAAGAATTAAGTTTTATTAACTCTTGTAGCTACTGCTTCTACCTTATTTGGGTGTAGAAAGTTTCATAAGCAAAACGAAACCGAAGTTTAAACTATTTCTAAAGAATTTTACTTTCTCTATATGTACTATGTACGTAGTGTCTAGAGAAGGTATTGTATTCCACCCAAAAATTCGATACTAAGATTTCACCGGAAATACTCGTTTTAGGCTCCCTGTTTAAAAAAAATAATTTTAGAAATAGGTCCATGTGTGTATGTCCGTATGTCTGTGAACACGATAACTCAAAAACTTGGTATATAAATTTATCTTACAAGGATGCGACACGAAGATTTTCAGGAAAAACCCCCAACCCCAAACTACTCTTTACTTTGGAAATGTTTTCTAAAATGTATATTTTCTTAACAATGACCAGCGATTTTGATCGAAATGACGTATAAGAAAAATATTTACATGAAAAATAAAATATATATCTTGCATTTTCTGGGAATAGCCTCTGAAGACCTCTTTATTCTGGTTGAATTTTGCATAACTGGTACACCGTAAGAGGCAGGCAAAAACTTCCTGGACAAAAAATGTGGATCTCATCGAAACATACAATGTCGGAAGGAAGTAAAGTCGTTGGCCCCTAGATGTAGATTTACCACACGTAAAAGAACCTCAAGCTTGATAGAGAGGCTTCTGAGCAAATTAAGCGGTCTTTCACGCCCAATTTAGAATGGGATGCTGAGAACCACAGTAGTTAAAAGAGCGTCCATAAATAATACGCCATTTTCAAAACATACAATTTATGTTATTTACGTGATTGTTGTAGAGCTAACCTACGATTGGTTTCCATTTTGAGATACTTATGTTTTCCTCAAGCAGGAAGTCGTCTATGTTTCTTTTGTTTTATTCTGGGTTATTTAAAGAAGCATAATAATCGCATAGCGACAGCTTTTAAAATACTTGACGATCGCTTTATAATAGTGCACTCCCTTAGTTCCCTTCTACTTGTAGGAATAAGGCAATTCTTAAAGTTTATCTCAATTAGGATGGAGTAGAAAGAAGTGTAATATTTTGTAAGAAGTTTTTTTGTAGAATAGGTAGAAAAGTGATTGAATAGAACACATCAGATGTTTATGAGTCATTGTCTTCATGTATTTGGGTCATTTAATGAAATGATCATAATTTTGGCATAATCATATGTTTGAATCAACAATGCAACTCACAGCGTTGGTTACAGCCTCGACAACAAGCAATAGAAATCCCTGGCAGACAGCTTGACGCGCCCAAGTTTCTCGGAGAGGTTCACACTACACGTTGAAAATAAAAAGTCAAAGCCAAGCAGCGTCATTAGCGAAGTAAATGTGCCTAAAATAATGTTAGATCTAAGAAGGATAATACAAACGAGGCACAGATGTGTTAATCCTCAAGGATTTGGATAGCATAAAAACACTCTCACGATGTTACATGAACGTGGAAGTTGACGTGTGAAGGCCGTGAATACGTGAGTTCCAGCACGGTTTATTTCAACTTGTTTTCTCATATATCACTCATGTTCACTGTGTGTGTGGGCTTGATTGAAAGCATATGTTATTGCGTACCACATGTCATCATCGTGCTGTAGTGGTTAGCATGCTAGCCTCTAATACCCAAGGTTGAGGGTTCAATCCCGGCAGATGGTGATGGAAGTTTTCGGACGCAAAAATTCTTAGCATAGTTTCCTTGGAAGGGAAGTAAAGCCTTTGGATCCTTGTAATGTTTATTTGCATTTAAAAGAACCTTATACCTTAAAAAAAGAAGATCTCTGGGACAAATTCTGTCAATTTCACGTCCGCAGGTAAAATTTCGTCCTATAGTGGCATCTATGGGTGATGAGTTGGTAATGGTACAGAGTGGCGAATTCGCAAATACATCTATTGTGCACATTGTATACGTGGTCCCCTTGGCCACGTTCACCATGGCTTTGGTGCTTCGTGGCACAAGGGATCCTGGGCTCAACGCCCGCCATGGGCATCGGTGTTTGTGTGTGCAAATGTGTATACGTATGTGTATTTGTAAGTAGAAACAAAACGGTAAACAAATAGGAATATAAACAAAATGTGGGGGAAATGGAAAAACTGAAGGAGAAAAAGAAACATTAGAGCATCGGAGCTCCATTTAGACTCCGGAGCTATATTTAAAAAAAACAACATATATTTGTGCCTTTTGAATGGTAATACTGTAGACAGATTTGTTATATTGCATAATATTGTAACTATCCGGAATTTAGCGACAGTAACAACGATTCAATTTACCAAGTAACTAATTTACAAACATTAAACATACTATTCTTACAAAAGTGCTCCTCTATCTACTTCATGCTAATCGAGATAAGAGTAAATATTTTATGAATATTAATACCTTATTAAGAAAAGAAGATGCTTTTAACTTAGGACTTCTTTTATTACGTAGAAATGGTATTATTACCGATTTCTTTGTAAGTAGAGGGGAAATAAGGGAATGTACTAGGTTAAACGATAGTCACATCCTATACAAGCTGTGGCTATACACAGCCATCAGCAAAACAACAGAAAGTGGAATGGAAAATTCCCGTGATAAAAATTATAGATTTTAAAATCGAAAGCAATAACAAGGAATATCTCGGAAATTGTTAATTCCACAAAAAAAAAAATATGTGACATAAATTGTGCTTTAAACAGATCCATGTCTTTGTGATTTTGTATTTTTCTTTTGGTTTACCGTATATGCAAAAGTCCTCAGAATGAAGAGAGCTTGAGACTGTATTTCTACAAAATTCAAGACACATTTTATTTGCCATATGAATAACTCACACCCATTTAAAACCAAATTGTTAAGAACCAAGTTTGGGAAGATCGAAAAAGTTTTCATGTAAAGACTATTTTTGAATGGGAGAATTTACATGAAAATGCTCTCGTCGCATCCTTAGAAGATACTACATTTAAATACCAAATTTGGTACTTAACCCACTTTTTGTTTTTGAGTTACGTCATTCATAGACAGACACCCATTCACACACGCGGACCTTATTCTAAAAATGTACATTTTTAATTCAGGTGACTCCATACATTTATCCCGATGTCAGCTTTTTAGTGAAATACAATACCTTCTCTTCTTACTATGTACATTGTACGTACGTGGTGGGGAACGACATAAAAATAAAAAACAAAGAAAAGAATCAAATGTTTCATTCAGATAATTTTCTCTATCTGTTCTGTAAACAAATAATTCTTACAAAAGATTACTATTTATCTATAAAGTAATCTTGATAAATATTATCAGAAACGGTCTTGTTACTTAGTTCTCTATAAGTAGAAGGGAAATAAGGAAATACGCTAGGCTAAACCGACAGTCAAATCTTTTAAAAACTGTAGGTATGCTTTTGTCATTGAAATTGATGTCTTTGCAAGAGGAGTAAAACAAAAGAGATATAAAACGAAATATACTTCCGTTTGAGAAGATTTTAGGTATTTTAAATTGAAACTAATAACAAAAAGGATCTAGAAACGGTTAAATCTGCAAAAAAAAAAAAAAAAAAAAAGTTTGTGACACACATTGTGTTTTAACGAGATGTACATCTTCGTGTAGTAAGCTTTTGTCTATCTCTTACGGTTTACCAAAAAGTATTCCAGAATGTAAAGAATTTCAGAGGCTACTTCCAGAAAATTTAATATATATTTGTAATAAAAAATCTTAAATAAATATTTTATTCAAAAACGTTAGGAACCATTTTGGAAAGGATCCAAATTTTCAATAAGTATTTGATGTAAAGGGACGTTGAGGGTGGGGGATTTTTCTTAAAATTTTCGTGTGGCATCTTTGGCAGATACCGAACTTAAATACATGATTTGTTATTTAAACGAATTTCAGGTTTGTTGTTCACAGACACATACACATGCACACACAAACTATTTTATAGAATATACCTTTTTACTTTCTCTACACGTACTATGTACATAGTGTATAGAGAAGGTATTGTAATGCACCAAAAAATTCCATACCGAGAAATCACCAGAAGTAAATATTTTGGGTCTCCCTGAATCCAAAAAAAAAAGCATTTTTGGAATGTACGTGTGCATGTGTACCTTTGTGTGTGTCTGTGTGTCTGTGGACAGCATAGCTCAAATACGAAAAGGCCGTTAAATACCAAACTTCGGAATTTTTTTTCCCAAAAATTTTATTTTCTCAAAAATGGCTCTAATGATTTTGATTAAAATATCCCATATTAAAGATATTTACTTGACAAATAATATGTACATCTTGAATTTTCTGGGAATAGCCTCTGAAGATTGCATTATTCTGGATGGATTTTACAAAATCTTGCATTGTTGTTAAACCGTAAGAGATGGACAAAACCTTATCACACAAAAAATGTAGAGCACGTTAAAACACACAATTTATATTATATACATTTTCTTCGTGAAGTTGATCGTTTTTAGGTATTCCTTGTGATTGGTTTCAGCTTTAAAAACACACCTTTCTCATATGGGAATGTTTTAACTCCTGTCTATACAACCTAGACGGCCCGGGTTCGATCCCAAGCGACCGCATGTGAGATTTGTGGTGGACAAAGTGGCACTGGGGCGGGTTTTCTCCGGGTTCTCTGGTTTCCCTCGCCATTGCATTCCACCGGTGCTCCATCTTCATTCATGTATCATCAGTGTCACCGTCTGCGGTGCCATAAGTAGTTAAAGCGGGCGTTAAACACTACCAAAAAAAAACTATCCATACAAACAAAGGAATTTCAGTCACATAGCAACCAGCTTTTGACTATCATTTTAATCTATAGTACTCCCTTATTTAGCTTCTGCTTACAAGAAAATCCCCCACCCCAAACTACCCTTTACATGGAGAAAATTTAAAAAATGTTGATTTTCTCAAAAATGGATCAAACAATTTTCATTAAAATCTCTTATATTTAAGATATTTACATGGCAAATAAAATGTATATCTTGGGTTTTCTAGGAATAGCATCTAAAGACCTCTTTATTCTGGATGCTTTTTATTGAATTTTGTATAACTGGAAATCACAAGAAATAGACAAAAAATAATGTACCCCCAGTCACATAGCAACCAGCTTTTGATTATCACTTTAACCTATGGTACTCCCTTATTTTGCTTCTACTTACAAGGAAGCATATATTTCTACTAATTTGTTCTCTATTAAGTGTGAACAAAATAGAAGTATAAGCTTTTTAACAATAAATTGTTGCAGAGATGTAGAAAAAGTCATGTGAATGAAACATATCGGATATTTTAAAAGTTTCATGGCGGGTTTAATCCTCGGATTTATATGAATATTTTAGGAGTTTAAACTATTTCTATGTTAAGTTTGGCAACTCTTAATTAATAGATGCTACCCAAATGTCCAGTCTATTGGCTTCCATATACGTAAATGTATCAGTTATTAAAGACCCAAATGTTTTCAGGAAGACATAGCTGGTCGAGATGATAAATTGTCCCATACTAATCTGCTAACAACTGCTCAAAAACGATTAGCAACAAAGAACTTGTTGGCCTTCTCGTTCCGAAGGAAGTATTTCATTAGATGATCTAGCTTCAAGTTTTGCTGTAATTATTCAAATGGACACTAGTACTATGCGACGGGTCCGAAGCACATTTTCAAGGGCATCCTCATGGAAGTTTTCTTTGTCGTGCCTATTCTACAGCTGATTTCATACTTCACCTAATGCATTGACTACGGGATTTACTTTTCATCTGTTTGTTGTTTTTATTAATTTCTCTACACGTACTATGCACATAGACTATAGAGAAGGTATTGTAATGCACCCAAAGATTTGATACCGAAATTTCATCGGAAATACATGTTTTGGTCCCCCTGAATCTAAAAAAAAGTTGTTTTTTTTTTGTCTGTCTGTGTCTCTAAGGACAGCATAGCTCAAAAACGAAAAGACTGTTGAATACCAAACTTGGTATTTAAGTTTGATATCTTCCAAGGATGGGACACGAAGATTTTGAAGAAAATCTCCCCACCCCCAACTACCCTTTACATGGATTTTCTCAAAAATGGCTCTAACAATTTTGATTAAAATATCGTACATTAAGATGTTTACCTCACAAGTAAAATGTATATCTTGAATTTTCTGAGAATAGCCTCTGAAGACTACTTTATTCTGGATGAATTTTACGGAAGTTTGCATAACTGCTAAATCGTAAGAAATGGACAAAAACTAAACCACACAAAAATGTAGAGCTCGTTAAAGCACACAATTTATGTCATATACATTTTTTTTCGTGGAGTTGATCGTTTGTGAGATATACCTAGTAATTATTTTCAGCTTTAACAAACTTATACTTTTGTTATACAGGAATTTGTCAACTTCTGTCCACACAAAGGAAATTCAGTTATATAGCAACCAGCTTCTGACTATCACTTTAACTTATGGTACTACCTTATTTCCCTTTTACTTAAAAGGAACTAAGCAATAAGAGTTTCTGCTACTGCTTATCTCGATTAGCATTATATAGATAGAAGAATAAGCTTATATAAATAATTTGTTGCAGAGATGTAGAGAAAGTCATGTGAATCGAAAACATAGATATTCTAAGCCTCTTCAAGCTATATCATTGAAAATCATAAAAAAAAACTTGAATTTATGCAAATATTTTAATACATTAATGACAGTTAATAGAGACAGAGTAGCAATTTCCATTGCGAACCGCAAAGAAACATCCAATAGGGTTACTTGAAAACTATACAAGCTATCGTAATGAAAATGTTACCACTACTAAGTATAAAACTATAGTAAAATCATAAATTAGAATAGTGATAGCTAACTTGTTAATATTTTAATAAAGAAGAACATTTGAAAAAAATGTTCACACTTTAAGTACACTTTTCTAAAAAAAATAAAATAAGATAATAGATATAGCTGTTATCTTTTCTGTATATGCCTTCTTCTACATCATTTTACATTATTGGACTGCCTCCGTGGTCAAGTCAGCAAACTAACTTATCACCCAAAGGTCCCGGGTTTGATTTCCGGCCGGGGCGGCCAATTTCTTTTTAACAAGAATTATTCTTTATCCACCACAGTCTGTAAGTATGTTTTTGAGCATGAATGTATGTGTGTGAGTGTGTGTGTTTGAGGAAAGTAACACGATTTAAACACGGCTAATTGTTCCTAATACAAAGCCACCAATATGACCTTAGATGTTAAATGTAAAAAACAAACCTGGGGTGTTCGATTCACATGCCTTTCTCTACATCTCAGCAACAAATATTATTAAAAAGCTTATGCTTCTATTTACTTCATGCTAATCCAGAAAACTTAGCAGAAATAGTCTTATTACTTGCTTCCTTGTAAGTAGAAGTGATATAAGAGAGTATCATAGGTTAAGTTGCTATGTGACTGGTTGCTATGTGACTGAAGTTCCTTTGTTTGTATGACAGGAGTTCACAAACTTCAGTATGAGAAAAGTATGTTTTTCAAAGTTGAAACCAATAACAAGGGATATCTCAAAAGCGATCAACTCCACGAAAAAACTGTATATCACATAAATTGGGTGCTTTAACGTGCTCTACATTTTTGTGTGGTAAGTTTTTGTCCATCTCTTACAGTTTAGCAGTTATGCAAAATTCCGTAAAATTCATCCACAATAAAGTAGTCTTTAGGGGCTTTTCCCAGAAAATTCAAGATATAAATTTCATTTGTCATGAAAATATCTTTAATTTACGATATTTTAATTAAAATCGTTAGAGCCATTTTTTCGAAAATCAAAATTTTCGAAAACATTTTCCATGTAAAGGGTAGTTGGGGGTGGGGGAATTTTCTTGAAAAGCTTCGTGTCTTATCCTTGGAATATACCAAATCTCAATACCAAGTTTGGTATTTAACGGACTTGTCGTTTTTGAGCTATGCTGTCCAGACACACACACGGACTTTTTTTTTGTAAAAATGCTTTTATTTGGATTCAGGGGGACCCAAAACATGTTTTTCCGGTGAAATCTCGGTATCGAATTTTTGGGTGGAATGCAATACCTTCTCTATACACTAGTACGTGTAGAGAAAGTAAAAAATAAAAATTTTCGAAAAATATTCCATTCAAAGGGTAGTTGGGTGTGGGGGAATTTTCTTTGAAATCTTCGTGTCGCATCCTTGGAAGATACCAAACTTATATACCAAGTTTGGTATTTAACGGTCTTTTCGTTTTTGAGCTATGCTGTCACAGACACACACACACACGGACCTGTTTCTAAAAATGCTTTTTTAGGATTCAGTGGGACACAAAACATATATTTCCGGTGAAATCTCGGTACCGAATTTTTGGTTGCAGTACAATACCTTCTCTATACACTATGTACATAGTACGTGTAGAGAAAGTAAAAGTGATTTTCTTTTTATTCATGGGGACCCAAAGCATCTATTTCCGGTATATCGGTATTGAATTTTTGGGTGGAATGCAGGTACACTATGTACATAGTACGTGTACAGAAAGTAAAACATATATATGCCCATCCCCGTGGCCGCGCTCGCTAAAGAGCCTAGCTCTGGTGCTTCATGGCGCAGGGGATCGTGGGTTCGAGTTCCGCCTTGATCATGGATGTCTGTGTGTTTGTAAATATGTATTTGTCAGTAAACAGAAAAGTAACCAAAATAAATTTACGGAAAATGAAAAAAAGAGGAATTATAAAAACGAATACAGAAAAAGAGGAGGTCAGAAGCAGCAAAATCTTATAACACCACCACTACAAAAAACAAGATGGTCCGCATATGGATAGATCTACATAAATTACTACGCAATCCCAAGGCCATGTTTGACGATCTACGCAGTGATGAAAAATAGACCTTTCAAAATACGTTTAGGTCAATGAGCGTTTATGCATTTTAAATAAATTAAAGCAGTGGCCTTGTGTCACTAGTTATACTGAATAATAATTTTTTATGATGTTTAATATATT
Organism: Hymenopus coronatus; assembly: GCA_030762935.1. Lineage (NCBI taxonomy): Eukaryota > Metazoa > Arthropoda > Insecta > Mantodea > Hymenopodidae > Hymenopus > Hymenopus coronatus. The sequence goes on along the minus strand of CM060898.1, from coordinate 81,833,658 downwards.
CACATATAATACTTTCTATATTATCACCATGTGAGTACATAGTGTAGAGAAGGTATTCTATTCAACCCAAAACTTCGATACAGATTTTTCACCACAAATATATATTTTGAGGATCCCCCAATCTAAAAAAGGTTAGAAAAGTAGCGAATTATTTTTGTAAAAGATTACATCATGTTAATTGGGATAAAACCTTCTCATAAATAGTTTTATTACTTAGTTCGTTATAAGTAGAAGGAAAACAAGAGACTACACCAGGCTAAAGCGATAGTCAAATCTTTCGAATGCTAATTGTTATTTGGAACAACTGTAGTACGATCGCACTAAATGGTCAGCTATAAAATAAGAAAGCTGAAACAAAAGGTAACTTACCGTTTGAAAAATGCTACGTAATTTAAAACTGAAATCAATAACGGTCAGCTCTACAAAAATTTGATAATTTCCATTTACATGACTTTCTCTACATCTCTGCCACAAATTATTGTTAAAAAGCTTATGCTTCTATTTACTTCATGCTAATCAAGAAACAAAATTGCAGAAATAGTCTTTTTACTTGCTTTCTTGTAAGTAGAAGCGAAATAAGGGAGTACCACAGCTAAAAGTCATAGTCAAAAGCTGGTTGCTTTGTAACTGAAGCTACTTTTTTGTATGTACAGAAGTTGACAAATTCGTGTAAAGTTTCTTAAAGCTGAAACCAAAAATCAAGGAATGTCTCAAAAAGGATCAACTCAACACAAAAAGAAATATATGTAGATATAACATAAATTTTGTGTTTTAATGTGCTCTACATTTTTTGTGTGGTAAGATTTTGTCTATCCCTTACAGTTTAGCAGTTATGCAAATTCCGTAAAATTCATCCAGTATAATGTAGTCTTTAGAGGCTATTCGTAGAAAATTCAAGATATACATATTATTTGTCAGGTAAATTTCTTTAATATACGCCATTTTAATCAAATTCGTTAGAGCCATTTTTGAGAAAATTAAAATCTTCGAAAAAAGTTCCATGTAAAGGGTAGTTGGCGATGGGGGATTTTCTTGAAAATCTTCGTGTCGCATCCAAGATACCAAACTTAAATACCAAGTTTGGTATTTAACGGTCTTTTCGTTTTTGAGCTATGCTGTTCACAGGCACACACGTATGAACCTCTTCGAAAAATGTTTTTTTTTTTTTTTTGGATTCAGGGGAACCCAAAACATTTATTTCCGGCGAAATCTCGGTATTGAATTTTTGAGTGCATTTCAATACCTTCTCTATACACTATGTACATAGTACGCGTAGGGAAGGTAAAGATGTAGATGACATAATTAGTGTGCTTCAATGAGCTCTACAGCTTTTGTGTAGTAGGTTTTTATCTACCTTTTACGGTTTACTAGTTATGCAAAATTCTGAAAAATTCATCCATAATAGAATTCTTCAGGTACTATTTCCGTATAATTCAAATACGCAGTTTATTTGTAATGTAATACCTTTACTATACGGTATTTTAATAAACATAATTAGAACTACTTTTGAGAAAATCAAATTTTTTCCATGTAAGTTTGGGGTGGGAAAATGTTCTTGGAAATCTTCGTGTTGAATCCTTGAAAGATACTAACCTAACACCAAGTTTCGTATTTAACTTATTTTTGTATTTTGAGTTGTGTTGTCCACAGACACATATACACACTGACGTTTTTCTAAAACTGCTTTTTATGGATTCACAGAGGGTCTCAAAACATATTTGTGGTGAAAACTGGGTATCGAATTTTTGGATAGAAAACAATAAAGTTTCTACTTACTAAGTACATCATATGTTCTAAAGAAGGTAAAAAGAAAAGTCTGTTAAATATCAAACTTCATTATTAAGCTTACTATCTTATAAGAATGTGAAACGAAGATTTTTAGGACTTCCGCAGACTTCCCTTTACATGAACAATTTTTGGAAATGTTCTATTTTCTCAAAATGGTTCTAACGAATTTTAATGAAAATACCGTTAAACATATTTAAATGACAAATAAAATATATATTCTGAATTTCCTGGATTAAGCCTCTGAACTCCCTCTTCATTCTGGATCATTTTTGGACAATTGGTAAACCAAAAGAAATAGAGAAAAGCATACCATTCAATATATGTAGATCTCTTTATAACACACAACATATATCAATTTTTTGTGATGCTAACCATTTCCAATACCCCTTTTTAAGTTTCCAATACCTACTCATTTCTCAATTGGGAAGTTGTTATTCACTTTTACCATTATGGCCATGCAAAGAGAACGGAACTTTAATTGAATCACAGAACAACCAGAGTTTAAAAGATTTGATTATTTCTTTTGCCTAGTGTATTCTTTCTACTTAGAAGGAAAATCAGAGAATACACTTCTTAGAAGGTACTAAGTAATTAAGACCATTTATCTCGACTACCATAAATTAGAAAGAAGAACAAACTGTTACACGATTGTCTCTTCGGAAAAGGTAGAAGAAGTCATATGAATGGAACACACAAGATTTTTTGGGTTAACCATTTCCGAAAATTTGCTTGTTTTATTTTGCTTTAAAATTTCCAATCCTTACACTTTCTCAAATGGGAAGAGTTATTCACTGTTTCTCGTCCTAGTCATGCAAAGAGAACGGAATTTCAATTGCATCACAAGGCGATCAGCTCTTAAAAGTTTTGCGCTTTAGCCTAGCGCATTCAATTATTTCCCTTGACCTAAAACCACTTCTTGATTAGAATGAAGGAGAGAGAAGAATAAGCTTTCGTAAGAATAGTTAGCTCACAACAGATTGAGGAAGTAATGCGAATGTTACACATCAGAATTTTTTTACTTTCTCTACACGTACTATGTACATAGTGTATAGATAAGGAATTGTATTGCACCCAAAAATTCGATACCGAGATTTTACCGGAAATACATATTTTTGGTCCCCCTGAATCCAAAAAAGGCATTTTTGGAAAAAAGTCCGAGTGCGTGTGTTTGTGCGTCTGTATGTGGACATCATAGCTCCAAAACGAAAAGACCGTTAAATACCACACTTGGTATTTATGTTTGGTGTCTTCCAAGGTTGCAACACAAAGATTTTCAATAAAATCCCCCACCCCAAATTACACTTGACATGGAAAACATTCCGAAAGTTTTTATTTTCTCAAAATTGGCTTTAGCGATTTTGATTAAAGTCTCTTATATTTAAATTATTTACATGCCAAACAAAATGTATATATTAAATTTTCTGGGATGTAGCCTCTAAAGACCTCTTTATTCTGGATGATTTTTTTTTTAATTTTGCATAACTGGTAAACCGTAAGAGATAGACAAAAACTTACTACACAAAACATGAACATCACGATAAAACACACAATTTATGTCATAAACATTTTTTTCATGGAGTTGACCGTTTTCTGAGATTTTACTTGTTACTGATTTCAGTTTTAAAAGACAAACTTTTCTCATACGGGAACATGTCAACGCTTGGCCCATCAAAGAAATGGATTTCACACCCATAGTAACCACATTTTAAAACATTTGATGTCGATTTAGCCTAGTATATTGCCTTATTTCCCTTCTACTTATAAAGGAACCAAATAATAACACGCCTTCAGCTAATGTTTTAACATTAAATAGATTGAAGAATTAGCTTATTAACAACAACTTGTTACAGAAACGAGAGAAGGTCATTTGAATGGAACACATTAGATTTTTTTCTTGTGAAAAGGAAGAGTGAGGCTGAAAATAATGACAGCTTTGCCCACCCATCCTGTGTTTTGGTCTACCTCAGGCCTCATAACTGGAATATATCTGACATTTATCCTAAATGTATTCCTTTAGTGTTCACGTCCCAAATTTCGTTTCAAAAATATAATATACTTTATGTAGTATTAGTGTCTACCATCGCTTGTGCTGCAGAGTACAGCACGAACGGTCTATAAACGCTTTAAAAACAGTTTAGTAAGGGACACTTTAGGATATACATTTTTACCTTCTCTGCACGTACTATGTAATAAGTACATAGACAAGGTATTTTATTTCACCCAAAAATTCGATACCCATTTGTTTTGAGACCATCAGAAAAAATCTAATGTGCTTCATTCACATGACTTTCTCTACATCTCTGTAACAAATGATTGCTAATAAGCTTACTCTTCTATTTAATGCTAATCAAGATAAACATCAGCAGTAACGGATTTATCACTTAGTTTCTTATAGGTAGAAGGGAAATAAGGGGATACGCTGGGCTAAACCAACAATCAAATGCTTTAAAATGTGGTTGCTGTGGTATAGAAATGCGATTCTTTGCGTGGTCAGGTGTCGGCAATTTCCCGTGTGAGAAAAGAATTTTAAAACTGAAATCAATAATAAAGAATATCTTAAAAACGGTCAATTCCAGAAAAAATGCATATAAATAAAATGTGTGTTTTAACCAGCTCCACATTTTTTGTGTAGTAAGTTTTTGTCTATCTCTTAGGCAAACGCCGCAAAATTCATGCAACATAAAGATATTTTCAGAATATTCAAGATATACATTTTATTTGTCATGTAAATATATTTAATATACGATATTTTAATCGAAATCGTTAGAGCTATTTCTGAGAGAATCAGAATTTTTGAAATTCTTTCCATGTAAAGGGTACATGTAAAATGGATGGGGTAATTTTGTTGAAAATGTTCGTGTTGCATTCTTCGAAGATACTAAACTTAAATACCAAGTTTGATATTTAACGGACTTTTCGTTTTTGAGCTATGTTGTTCATAGATGCACACTCACACACACACACTCACGGACCTTTTCCAGAAATGCTTATTTTGGATTCAGGAGGTCCCAAAATATGTATTTCCGGTGAATCGAATCGAATTTTTGGGTGCAATACAATACCTTTTCAATACACTATGTACATTGTACGTGTAGACAAAGTAAAAATTAGTAAAAGTCCGCGTGTGTGTGTGTGTTTGTGTGTGTGTGTGTGTGTGTGTGTGTGAATGGTTTGGGGTATGGGCAGCCTAGCTCAAAACGAAAAACTTGGTATTTAAGTTCACTGTCTTCCGAAGATGCGACACGAAGATTTTCAGGAAAGTCCCCCAACCCCAGCTACGCTTTAAACGGAACATTTTTCAAAAATTTTGATTTTCTCAAAAATAGCTATAATGCTTGTGATTAAAATGCCATATATGTTAATATATCAGCATTACAAACGAAATGTATATCTTTCATTTTCTGCGAACAATCTCTGAAGACTTCACTATTCTGAAGACTTTTGTGTAACTGGAAAACCCTAAGAGATTGACATAAACTTACTACACAAAAACAAATTTCTTTAAATCGCACTGTTTATATCATATAAATCAGTTATAACTGTTAACTTTTTTCATCATATTATTTTTTATTAATTTTAAACTACTTATACTTTCTGAAACGGGAAGACATAATTGGCTTGAAATCTGTTTTGTTTTACTTCTGACCAAAAGAGAACCTTTTAGAAAAGTTGACTATAGTTTTAGGCAAGGGTATTTCCCTTATTTCTCTTCTACTTTTATGAAAACACTTAAACTATTACTATTAATGTTTATTTCAATTAGCATGAAGCAGATGGAAGTCAAAGTTTTTATAAGCATAATTTGTTGCCCAATAGGTAGAGAATGGAATACACAGTTTTTCCTACAATTATCATAAACAAATTGTACTGTAGATATAATCGTAACATCCACTTTTGAAAAAAGTTACACAGGAAAAGGTAGGAGACAGGCTAGGTGGGATCTGGATGAAAATCTTCGTTTCCCAACTTTGAAAGATATGAACTTTAAATACCGATTTTATTTCCCTCAAAAATGGATATAACAATTTTGATTAAAATACCTGCATATTAAATATATTTACATCACAAATAAAATGTATATTTTGCATTTTCTGGGAATAGTCTCTGAGTATTTGTTTTTACTTTCTCTAGGACGCATGTACTTACAATGTACATATTATTTAGAAAAGTAAGCATGCCACACAGCAAATATGTGTTTTGAGGTCCCCTGAGTCCGAAAAAGGAAGATAAAGGTCCTTAGTGTGTTTGTGGGCAGCATAGCTCAAAAATGAAAAGACCGCGAAAAACTAAACTTCGTATTTAGATTTAGTATATTTTAAGGATACGACACGAAGATTTTCAAAACCGAATCCCCTCATCTCAAACTATCATTTACTTAGAAGCATTTTTGAAAATGTTCTCAAAAATGGATCTAATGATTTTGATTAAAATGCCCGTAAATTAAATGTATTTACATCACAAATAAAAGGTATATTTTGAATTTTCTGGGAACAGTATCTGAAGCCCTCTTTTTGCTGGATGAGTTTTGCAGAATTTTGCATAACGGCTAAACCATAAGAGACAGACAAAAGCTTAAAACACAGAAACATAGATCTCGTTAAAATACATAATTTATGTAAAATGTGTTTTTCTTGTAGATTTGGCTGCTTTTTTAGATGTTCCTTGTTATTGATTTTAGTTTTAAACCATCTAGCTTATCTGAAAGGGGCCCATTCAAAGCGAACCGAATCTGTTTGCAATAGCGACCACCATTTAAAATATTTGACTATCGCTTTAGCCTGATATATCCCCTTATTTTCTTTCTACTTACTGAAGCAAGTAATAAGATCGATTCTGTTAATGTTTTTTCTCAATTAGCATGACGTAGATAAAGGAATTATCTATTATAAGAATAGTTTGTATATGGAACAGCTAGAGAAAGTTATATGAATGAAACACGTCAATTTTTTTAAGCTCTACCATTTTAGGGTACACAAAAATTAATGCAGGCAATAAAAGATAAAGGTTAAGGCTAAGCAAGGGCGGGGGCTATCTTACGTTCCGAGTCCTATTTAAACATATTGTGTATTCAGGGGAATCGAGATGGGATTTTCATAATTTTTTTCCATTTTCACGTTTTAATTGCATATGAAAATGTCGCATCTCCCGCTCATTTTGGTATAACTTACACAGAGAATCGCTCGTTTTAAATAATTTAAAAATATTGTTGAAAATGTTCCTAAGTAGTAATTTTTTAGAACATTTTGGTACACTCACTTGGTAAACCATCAATAACTTTATAAATATTAGAATAACAGAAGAAAGATTTTTCTTTTTACTTTGATCGGAAAGTTTTACTTTCGGTATTTGCAGCACTGGCATCCCGCTCATATACTACAAAGTTGTGTTTGGAAAGTTAGATTATATATTTTTTTTAATTTTATGTTTGAAAGCAGTTTCTGAAGAAGTAAATACGATTGCTCCATTATTTCAGAAACTAATTGACACTAGGGGATGCAATGTGTACCACACATTTGCACCTAAATGGGTTTTATTTTAAGGGAAATGATTTTAAGAGCTTTATTAAACAATCTGATGTGTTCCATTCACATTACTTTCTCTACCTCTCTACAACAAATTATTGTTAAAAAGCTTATGCCTCTTTTTACTTCATGATAATCGAGAAAAAATTAGCAGAAATATTCTTATTACTTGCCTCCGTGCAAGTAGAAGGCAAATAAAGGAGTAGCATAGTCTAAAGTATTAGTCAAAATCTGGTTGCTATGTGATTAAAGTTCTAGTATGAACAAGAGTTGACAAATTCCCGTATGAGAAAAGCAAAGTTTTAAAGCTGAAACCAATAACAAGGAATATCTCAAAAACGCTCCACTCCACGAAAAAGAATTTATATAACATTAAGTGTGTGTTTTAACGAGCGCTAGATTTTCTATTAAATGTTTGTCTATCTCTTACGGTTATTCTACGGTTTGTCTATCTCTGCCAGTTATTGCAAAATTCCGTAAAATCCATCCATAAAATTAAATATTTACATTTTGTTTATCAGGTAAATATGTTTAATATGCGATATTTTACTCAAAATATTTATTTTTTTTTTGTCGAGAAAATCAAAATTTTCGAAAATTATTTCATGTAAAGGGTATTTGGGGTGGGGGAATTTTCTTCAAAATCTTCGTGTCGCATCCTTGGAAGATACTGAACTTAAATACCAAGTTTAGTATTTAACGGACTTTACTTTTTTGAGCTATGTTGTCCACAGACACACACAAAGTTTTTTGTATTCAGGGAGACACATGTATTTCCGGTGGAATCTCCGTATCGAATTTTGAGTGCATTACAATACCTTCTCTACACTATATGTATATACATAGTACGTGTAGAGAAAGTAAAACTGCATACATTTTCTTCTAATGAACATGAGTGTTCTATTTTTCGTCAATCAACAGTAAAGATATTCCTGAATATACCTTAAAATTTTTAGCTCATTACCTTAAATAGTTGATAAGATAATGCGTCACACCTTGACGTTGCAAGATATGGCATTTCGACTCCTCTTAACACCCCGAAGGGAAATTTAAGGAAATGAGGGAATTACAGGCGCGGTGAAAACAGGGCCCAGAGTCCCGCAGATAGCTCATCTCGTCGCCAGGAGTGCCACGCAGTCGCCAACAACAATATTCTGGGTGTCAGCAATCTGTTTCGCCCTCGCGAGGACGGTGTCTAACGTCGTCTCAATGCCAAGAACAAAGTTCATGTTGCACGCCTAGGTAGTGTGGTGGTAGCGTGTCTGCCCCATATTCAACAGGTCATGAGTTCGAATCTCGCTTAGGGTGAGTTACTCGGATAAGGTTTATTTTGGGGGTTTTCTCTTATCCTGAGAAGACGGATGTCGAGTAACTTTAAGCTCCATGGACCCCAAGATCATTTGAGCATCACTTCACCAATTTCATTCATCGTCCGATATGGCCAACCAGGTTAAAGGACGTTTAACTGAAAAATAAAAAAAGTTCATGCTTCCGGGCGCCGCTGCCCAGCTCACCACGAACCCAGAGGCACCCTCACACACCCGAAAGATAAGGAATTTACATGGAAAGGAATGAGGTAAAGGAATTCATGGAGAATGAAGAACCTAGCATTCCCTTAAGTGACAAGGTGGAAGTACGGAAAACTCCAAGTCAGAATGCGCGATCGACAGGGATTGAACCTTCCAAACTCGAATCGCACAATATAAGCAATAAGACAGACAATGAAAGAATAATAAAATAATATTTGAAATACGCATCTCCTGAGTAGGATCCGTAAATCAGGACCTATTTTGAAAATGTCCATATTTATTAAATCCCTTCAAAAACCAAGAATGTACAGTCATGAACACAAAAAATGAGTCATCCCCAGATGTGTCGATCGAAGAGCTTCGTGTATCTTCGTAAAAGCAGTATTCACGATGCACATGAAAGACCTGTGCAATGGCCTGAGACGGACTGCGCAATGGCTAACTTATGAGTACTGAAAGCAGATCAAGAAGAATGTTAAGAGTGGCCGAGAAGTTAAGAGGGCATTGCTTACCTCATACAACATAAGTTACTATGTCCAAATCTCCCGCTGCTTGTCATTTTTTATGTTTGCTAATTTTATGACTGGATATGTAGAACATAAAGGTGCATTAATATAACTTTGGCATTTGAAAATATGGGCCTATCTATGCACACAAAAATATAACTCTGCTAACACTCGTGTTACATAATTAAAAAATAGGGTACATAAGCTATTATCTTTTACAACTAAAACGCAAAACATAAACATAATTAATATCAGGTGTATGAACTCTCAGCCCATATAACAGGGAGCATACAAAATAAAATGCCTGCGGTATTGTGGACGAGAAGCTACAAGACGCCAGGCTTTTTGAATTTATGCCCAGAAGCCATCTTTTGCCCTTCGCCTTTCTACTGGCAAATTGGGGCGCACCTCCCTGTTTACCTCTGCCCACACACACACGCACGTACGCACACATTCACAATAGGGTTCAAATCTGGTGAACAGGGAGGCCAGTCTATCACTCTGATATCCTGTCTGTTGAAAACCAATTTGAAACCTTTCAGGATATGTGGACAGTATGTGAAGCCACGTATTTTGCATCGTAACGGGACCCCTTTGCACCATACACAATCACTTTCCCTTTACGTGTGGAGGAAAATACCACCTCGTCTGATTTCACATTATTCCAGTTATGGTTGGCATTTATTCTGGATGAACCTTACTGAATTTTGCACACCTAACTGATAAAGCGTAAAAGGTGGACAACAAATTACTAACAAAATATATAGATCTTGTTAAAACACATGATTTATGACATATAGATTTTGTCTTTGAATTGACCATTTCCGAGATAGTCCTTGTTTTAGTTTCTGTTTTAAAACCTTTCTCATACGCAAATCTGTAAACTCCTAGCCATGCAAAGAAACAGGTTTCAAGCATATGGCAACCAGTTTTTAAAAGATTTTATTATCGCTTAATAATTATCAATGTAGATATATGTAGATAATAAAAACAGAGGGAATTATTAGCTTATTTGAGAAAAGGGGCATCTTTTAAAAAGAATGAGACACAGGGGAGCAGGACAGAACTGTTTACTATTTAACTGAATGTTAAAATGTAAGAAATTGTAGGAAGGAAATTTGGCAACAAAAATTAAATAGTACGCTGGGAGAGATGTAAGCAATGACAATGTTGAATGTCAAGAAAAACAGAAGAATTAAAAACAACTGATGTGTTCCATTCACATGATCTTATGTACATCTCTGCAATGAATTATTGTTAAAAAGCTTATTATTCTATTTGTTTCATAATAATCGAGAAAAAATTAGCAGTTATAGTTTTATTACTTGCTTCCCTGTAAGTAGAAAGGAAATAAGGGAGTACCACTGGCTAAAGCGAGTGTTTAAAGTTGGTTTGCTATTAACAGAAATTTCTTTGTTTGGCCAGGAGTTGATAAATTCTCGTATGAGAATAAATATTTTAAAACTGAAAACAATAAAAAGGAATATCTCAAAAACAGGCAACTGCTTAAGGAAACCGTATATAACATAAATTGCGTGTTTTACCGAGCTCTACATATTTGTTAAGTAAGTTTTGTCTATCTCTTTACCGAGCTCTACATATTTGTTAAGTAAGTTTTATCTATCTCTTACGGTTTAACAGTTATGCAAAATTCCGAAAAATACATCCAAAATGTCTTCAGAGGCTATTCCCAGAAAATAGAAGATATATATTTTATTATGTGAAGTTTAAATCAAAATCGTTAGAGCCATTTTTGAGAAATTCAAAATTTTCGAAATGTTTTTTATGCGAAGGTTAGTTGGGAATGGTGGGGGGGGGGAGGTTCTTGAAAATCATCGTGGTGCATCTTTGGAAGGTACTGAACTTAAATACTAAGTTTGGTATTTAACGATATTTTCGTTTGTGAGCTATGCTACCCACGGGCGCACACGCACACACTCAAGGACATTTTCTAAAAATACTTTTTTTCAGGGGCTCTGAAAACATATTTTCGGTTAAATCTCGGTATTCAGTTTATGAGGGCAATACAATACCTTCTCTATACATTAGGTACGTAGGTCGAATACAGAAACTAAAAATTGTTCAATATTTGGGAACGGTAAAAATGTGGATAAGAAAATAGATAGAGAACAGCAGAGAAAATACAGAGAATGAGGTGGAATAAGTACGATTTCAAATAAAATGGGTCAAAATACACTAACAGTCAGGGAACTAAAAGATGTAGTCCCTGAGGAATTAGGATAAGTAAATTAGGATAAGTGATGTGGTTTAAGGTGACACATCTGAGAATTTTGGAAAATCCTCATTATGGAAAATATTTTATTGAAATTTATACCAGAAATTGCACACAATACCAGTGATATTTTTACCATGTATCTAATTGCACCTTGTATAGCTATTTAAGTAATAATTTAATGTTGTAATAAAGTGATCCACATGACGCGTTTGTAAAAATATTCACATAAAAATTCAATTTTACAGTAATGAAATTACACAAAGATCTGTCATATTATAATGTTTATTGTAGAACAATTATAACTCTTATGCTCTCCGAAACGCTTGTGTTTTCAAAATTTCAAAATTTAATGATAAACAATGCTCTAATATGAAAAAGGTAATATGGCCATTTTCTTTAAGGTACATTTGAGGGCAGTATATGATTTTTGAAAAATAGGTGGAATATTTTGAAAATAAGGCTTCAATTGCGATACCTATTAATAACCATGTGCCTATACATCTATATCTTGAGTTCATTAGTAGTTAAAGCTCATAAAATGGGAAAAATAATATATTTTCTTAAAGCAGGCGTATAGACATCATCTGGATCAACAGAAAGAAGAACGAGGCAGGAATTATAGACCCAACAATGTTTTTTTTTTGTAGCGTTTAACGCCCGCTTTTCTGCTCTGGCACCGCAGGCGATGACACTGATGATACATGAAGATGGAGCCCCGGTGTAATGTAATGGCGGGAGAAACCGGAGAAAACCCACCCCTGCGCCGCTTTGTCTACCAAAATCTCACATGCGGTTGCTTGGGATCGAACCCGGACCGTCTGGTCTGACCACTCGGCCACGGCGCGGCCAAGCCCAACAACCAAGGTTTAACCGACAACCACAGCCAGAAAACTTGATGTACAAAAAAGAGTATATATGAGCCAAAAATCCCATATTTTCTAGGAAAATACTAAATTCAAAAAGACATTTTGAGTAGTCTCCTCTTTGACGCACGGGGAACTATTACAAGATATTGTTTCATGGCGAGGAAAATATAAATTAGAAAAAAAAAATAGAATATCATATTGTAACAAAAATAATAAAATATTATGCAGCCGTTTTGAGAAATCGCCTTTATGGGAAACACATTGTTTAGTTATATAGTACCTTAAACTAAAGTTGAATTTATGCCCTTTGTGATATTATGGTTAGCAGAATTTGTATTATTATTATTATTATTGGTTTGTCAAGTTTTCTGTGTCTTTTCGCAAACCCTATATATGCTCAGATGGTTAAATTAAAATAATTTAGAATTCATATCATTTTATTATGAAACTTTTCTTTTCATTTTTCACAATTTTTCGTCAAATTCACACATATATATCACCTTAAATAACAGGACGTGATTCTTTAAATAATTTAAAATGTAACGTAAGTACACGTTGTTACTATATTTATTAAATTATATCATATTGTATTATTTTATATGTCATTTTTGGAGATATAAAATTCCAGTCGTAGTTCAAACATGCGTAAGACATTGTCTCTAGGCAAATGCACGTGTTCAGATCAGCTATAGATTCCGTAAGCCGCCCACTTTTTGTACTTGCTACACATAATGTCAAGGCCACCTGGACGATACCCTTAGTCGTTTTATTGTTTTTCCAGCTGAAGAATGGGTGTAGCCTTAGCCTTGATCTAGATCCCTGCAAGAATGTCGACATCTTAAGTCTAGATTATCCTAATCCTGCGTGTCTATTAGATTGATTTATATAACTGAACTAGCAGAATCTTGTCTGATCTATATGCAAGCATTTCCAATTATTTCTCTAACACTAATAAAATAAATGTCGTACCTCCAACTTTAATTGTTTAGGCAATAAATTCTGGACCATTATAATCATGTGAGTAAATATGCATTTATATATGTTATACCGGGTGTCAAAAGGTATTAGGAATATAGCGACAATCCAAATATGTAATATTATGTCCATGTTAGCATTCACGTGATTTTCTCTAACGAATTTCATTATCCATTCAACTTTCATTTTACATCTTCTTTCTATTAACCCTTAGTTGCCTACACTAGTATACTATATATACCGTTTTTCCTTTAATTCAAGTTTAAAACTGGAGTTCTAGTGGAAATATTTGGGAATAAACCTATAAAACGATTATATAAAACAAGAGAGAAAATAGAAATGAAAATAAATTTAGATCTTTCATTAATATTTTTCTTCCCAATTAAAAGTTTAAATTCTTCTAAACAAGTTTTCATAATGCTGCCTAAGGCACTACCAAAAAAGTAGCTCAAATGGCCACGAGTGTTAGATGATAGGCAATAGACTGGACATCCATTCAAAGCCAAATGTTATAAGTTCAAATCCCAGTGACTGTGGAAAATGACGGGGAGAGGCCAAGTAAAATAATAGGTGTGATGCTTGGAAGTTAATGGGGTTACATTTAGTTGTAGTTATGTCGGTTTTCCCTTTTATTTATTTAAAAAAAACTCACAGCAATTTTAGCGCAAAAATTATATATATTTTTTACAATATAAAACAGTCTTGATTACTTGTCTTTATGGTTGAAGGTTGGTATAATATGAAATTAATCCTAGAGTACAAACCTATTTTTATAGTTACGCTTAAAACAAGCGGGACTTATAGGTATCGACAGGCAACAAAAGGTTAAACATGATTAAATACGAAACAAAAATGATTACAGTTAACCGAAGGTATGATTATGATGTTAATATCATTGCATGAGCTGGTGAAAATTTAAGAACGAATATATAGCATATAAATGTCCTTATGTCTACTTCATGTTAATGATATAAACATTAGCAGAAAGTGTCTTATTACTCGTTTCCTTGTAAGTAGAAGGGAAGTAAAGGATTACAACTTTAAAAGTTGGTTGATATGTAATTGAAAGTCATTTATTTGCATGGCCAGAAGTTGACAAATTCCCGCATGAGAAAACTTAAGTGTTAGAAAACTGGAACGAACTGCAAGGAATATTTCTAAAATAATCTACCTTACGAAAAAGAAACTGAATAACATACTTATTTTAACAGAATCCACATTTTGTTACGAAGTTTTGGTCTATCCCTTACGGCTCAGCAGTTGTGCGAAATTCACCCACAATCTTTAGAGGTTATTCCTAGGAAACTCAAAATATACATTTTATTTTAGTGTAAATATATTTCTTTGAAATACGGCATTTTAATCAAATTCATTTGAGTTATGTTTGCAAAAATAATATATTTCAAAATTTTCGTACTAAATTTTCGAAAAATGTTTTCTTATTTCTAATGCAAGACGTGCTGAAACTTGTATTTTCAGTGAAATATCGGTATTGAATTTTTGGGTGTTTAGTGTTTAACCCCCTCTTTCATTACTATGGCACCATAGGGGATGACACTGATGCTACATGGAACGAAAATGTAGTGCGATGGCGGGGGAAAACGGAGAACTCGGAGATAACATTTACCCTTTGTCCATCTCTTACGGTATACCAGTTATGCAAAATTCTGCAGAACTCATCCAGAATAAAGAGTCTTCAGAGACTATTCCCAGAAAATTCAAGATGTACATTTTATTTGTCATGCAAATATACGATATTTTAATCAAAATCGTTAGGGCCATTTTTTGAGAAAATAAAAACAGTTCGAACATTTTTACATACAAAGAGTAGTTGGCGATGGGACGATTTTCTTATAAATCATTGTATCGCATCCTTGGAAGATCCTGAACTTAAATATTAAATACCAAGTTTGTATTTAATGGATTTTTCGTTTTTGAGCTATGCTGCCCCCCCCCCACACACACACACTGACAGACACACATACCGACATGTTTCTATAATGCCTTTTTTGGATTTAGGGGGTCGCAAAATATATATATTTCCGGTGAAATCTTGGGGAAAAAAATTGAGTACAATACAATATCTTCTATATTTACTAAGTACATAGTAGTTGTAGAGAAAGTACTAAGAACCTATGGTCGCTACTCTGCTCTGGTGTCCTGGGCCACTAACGTACCTAATCCTAATCCTGAAATAGAAACAGTGTTGCACACTCATAAATGTAATTTGCACTACAAATGATTATTTAAAGATGCGCAACTGTCAGTCAAGCAGTCAGCAGTTTCGGCAAACCAGCCACCGGCCATTTTAACTATCTATATATAAACCGGATTTTCTAATGTATTCCCATAAGGATAAAGTCTTTTACTTCAAAACCGGTTATGCAAAAATGATTTCCCTTATTTGCGTTTGTTGTTTAAGAGTAAAATTAAAATTTAGAATACCATGTACACAGGGCTTTTGGTCCCGTTCATTTTTCTTTTCTGTACGTACCCTGTACAACCACAATTTGCATTTTTGTTTCGCATTTCTATTTTTTTAAGCGGAAAATGTTACTTACAGAGATCAATATCAAAAGAGAGGCAGTCAGATGGTACATAGCCGAGTGGTTAGACCACTCACTTCTCACCTAGACGGCCCGGGTTCAATGTGAGATTAGTGGTGGACAAAGCGACACCGGGGCGGGTTTTCTCCGGTTTCATAAAAAACAGATTTTGGAAAGAGGGAAGGAAACGTCACTGTTGTATTGAAATTAGATGATTTTCTTGGCCCGTTAGTATTTCACGAATATCTCTTAACACCAAGCAGTGCATATATCCTTCATTCTTTTAACTAGAAATGGATCTAAATGAGTACTTTGGAAAAGTTTATGAGGGTTTTGATTTATATGTAAGCTCGTAGGCTTTCACGGCCGGTGTTATTATTGGTAAAATATAACATGTCCCGGGCTAGCGACTGTGGACAGCCTTATTTCTGAGGATGTTCTCCACAGCTGAGGACGAAACGTCAGGTTTTAATAATTTTAATATTCGACCACGGACTACAAGCCCGGACACGTTATACTTTACCGATTTTTATATATGTTTCATAGATTTATGGAGGTGAAAAAAATAACAGCGCATTGCTGAGACGTTCGGCAATAGAGCACTTTACCTTGCGGGAGGCCGCGCCGTGACCAAGTGGTTAGTCTCGCCTCTCACCCAGACTGCCCAGGTTCGATCCCAAGGGATCACATGTGGCATTTGTGGAGGATAAAGCGGCGCAGGGGCGGATTTTCTCCGGTTTCCCCCGCCATCACATTCTATTCCATGTATCATCAGTGTCATCGCCTGCGGTGCCCTTTGTAGTAAAAACGTTAAACATCAAAATCACAATGTAAGCTACAAATCGTTTTTAGATGACTAAAAAGTTGTGTTAGGATCGACCAAATATAATTCTGTTCAGAAAAATATTATCTGATCCATTCACATGAATTTCTCTACATTTCTGTAACAAATTATTGTTAATAAGCTTATTCTTCTAAGATAAACATTAGCAGAAACGGTTTTATTACTTAGTTCCTTATAGGTAGAAGGAAAATAAGGGGATACTCTAGGCTAAACGAACAGTCAAATGTTTTAAAATGTGTTTGCTATGGTATAGAAACCGATTTTTTTTTTTTTTGCGCATATGAGAAAAGTACTGAGGTATTTTAAAGAATAATAAGGAGTGTCTCAAAAAAGGATCAACTTCACGAAAAATGTATACAACATAAATTGTGTGCTTTAATGAGCTATACGTGTTCTGTCAAGTTCTGTCCCTGTGGGTGAGTGGGAAAATTGCACCAGTTAGGTAATGTCAGGTAAGGCACAAAGTAGTAGATGCGCTCATTTTACTTTCTCTGCTCAGTACTGGTGCATCGGTAGAAAAGGTATTGCACTCCACCCAAAAACTCGATACCGAAATTCAACCGGCAGTACACGTTTTAGGATTCCCTGCATCCAGGAAAAAAAGAAAGAAAAAAAAAGGAATTTTAGAAAAACGTGAATGTGTCAGAACACAATAACTCAAAAACGAAAATTTGATAAAATACCTAACTGGTATGGAATATTTTCAAGAAAATCCATCCACCCCAAACTACACTTTACATGGAGAAACATTTGAAAATTTTCATATTCTCAAAAATGTCTATAAAGATATTTTGTAATTAAAACTATGTTATAACAAACCTTAGTAAAATCTTTATAGTAAAATCTTTAAATTTTTAGGAATAGCCTCTAAAATTCTCTTCATTCTGGATTATTTTTGCATAATTGGTAAACCGTGAGGGAGAGATAAAATCTTACTACACAAAAAATGTGGTTCTTCCGATAGCAGGCAATTTATATCAGATACATTTTTGTAACTATTTCAGGGATATTTCTTCTGTTTGGTTTAAATGTTCTAATAATTGTATTTTTCTTAAATGGGAAGTCCTTATTATTATTTTTTTTCATCCTGGTCAAGCAAAGAGAATTGAATTTCTACACCATCACATAAGCATCAGCTTTTATGAGATTTGACTGTTACCTCAGCTTATTATATTTCCTTATTATCTTGTACAAGGAAATAATATCACAAAAAAACCAGTTCTGTTACTTCTTGTCATTGTTTAAATGCTCTATACTTAATAGTTTTATCAAATGGAAAATCGTTATATGAAATCGTTTTTTGTTTCTGTTCTTTTGTTTTATTTATTTCTTTTCTTTATTTATTTCTTTTAGTTTCTTTATTTCATTCATTATTTCTTTACTTTTTCTTTTCGTTTTTTACCCTTCCTTTGTATTCTTTCTTTTCTTTTCCTTCTATTCCTTCTTCTCTTCTCTTTCTTGTGTTTGTATTTCTTGCTTTTTCTTTCATATTCTTTCTCTTGGTTTCTTTATTCATCCCGGTTATGCACGGAGAATGGAATTTCAAAACATCACATAGAAATCGCCTTTTAAAACATTTTAATATCGCTCTAGCTAGCATATTTCCTTGTTCTTCTTATGCGTACAGTATTTAAATTGATTAGCATGAAGTACATAAGCGAATAAGTTTTTTTAAAGATAAGTTTTTTCCAGAAGAGGAAGTCATATGAATGTACCACATCATACTTTTTTTCTACATCATTTACAATCGGACAAATCTGACAATGAAATGTATTTTCATAGTTATAGTTTATATTATTTAAAAGATCGATTAAGAACCCTTAAGCTTTCAGGAATCATACAGCTTTAATCCATTCCTTCGAAGAATTAGAACACGCACTGCATTTCTCAATCTCATTTTATCGAGAAATTCTATTTGTTGTATTTGATGAGCCAAGAGCGTATTTCTCTTGTGTTAACCTTGTAAAAAACCCGAAGAAGTAGAAGTGATATTGCAAAACACAGACCTTGTTTTCTCCATGGAATGAAAACAAAAATGAGTACTTAAAAGAACATTTATTACGTGCCTTAGAGCATTACACACGGATACTAATTAATACCTTTGTTATTTTTTGATAATATTACAAAGGGCAATATTACAATTACTACAAAGGGCACCGCAGGCCATAACACTGATGATGATGGAATGAAGATAGAGCACTGGTGGAATGCGATGACTGGGAAAACCGAGAACCCGGAGAAACCCCGACCCTGCGTCGATTTGTCCACCAAAAATTTCACATGCGGTCACTTGGGATTGAACCCAGTTCGTCTAGATGAGAAGCGGTCTATTAAAGGAGAATAGATGCCCTATTCTGACCTATTACATCTGCTAAATTAGGATACATTACTTAAGAAACTATTTACGAAAATAGCTGTGATGGAAAAGCTTACTCCTAGCAAACTGATATCAATTTATACTACTTTCTCTATCACGCACATGGGAGTTAGAGAAAATATTGCATTGCAACCAAAATTATGATATTGACATTTCATTTGAAACGCATCTTTCGGCGTCCCCTGAAAAACAGCATATTTTGAAAAATATCTTTGGACGTGGTACCGTAACCGTTTGTGTGCCTCAAACGGACCGTCCCTCCTGTCTTCATTAGCCAACCATTAGCAAACAAATGGTGACCTCTAGTAAGTATGTAAAGTAAAATCTCTCTTTCCTGTAGACTCTGTAGCACTTCATCTCGTGTTTCGTGTTAGTACGTGTCCAAACCAGTGAGTTATTGCACATGTTAAGAGGCCAGTAACTGCGAGGGTTTGGTTTTTAGCATCACACCTCGTAATCCCAAACTTAAAGTCACATCATCTTTGGCAGAGGAGTGGGGCAAGTATATCAAGTTCTAAAAATACTGTATATGTAAATAAAACAATTCAAACATGAAGACTTGGACAAATACCAGGATTCAACACAATTTTTCGCGTAAATTTCCCCTTTAAATTACAATCCCAACAGTCTCTGCAGTTCTCTTCATTCTGGGTGACTTTTGATAATGGATAGAACAGAAATTAAAATAAATGTAAATGCTTTATTAATATTTTCAATTTGAATTTTAATTTTTAAAGAATTTAAGTTAAAATAAACTAATATTCTTCGTTATAAATAAAGAATTCCTCTTTAAAATAGGTGGTAAACCGCAAAATATAGACAAAACATTACTACCCAATAATGTAGATTTCGTTAAGGGATGTAATTTATGTCGGTTATATACGTTAGTAGCGTTAACATTTCCGAAATATTCATTGGTATTGGTTTAATTTTCAAATTTTAATAATTTTCTCAAATGGAATGTCGATGTTCTTTTTTGCTACTGGTCAAGCAAAGAGAACGACATTTCAACGGTATCATATAGTAACCATCTCTAAAAAGGATTGACTATCGCTTAAGCCTAGTGTATTTCCAAATTCATCTATTCTACAAGACAATAAAGGCATTTATGCAAACGCTCATCTGAATCAACATGAGGTGGATAGAAGAATAGGCTTTTTAAAAACGGTTTGTTTAAGAAATGTAGAGAGAGTCATGCGAATGTAACACATCAGATTTTTACTTCTACTACGTATAAGACTAGCAAGTATTGATTCTACCCGAAAATTTGGAAATATATGTTTTGGCACTCCATGACTATAAAAAAAAAATTGGAAAAAGATCCTTTTGTGTGCGTGTGTTTATGAAGAGCATAACTCAAAAAGGAAAAATCGGTTCAATGCAAATCTTAGATATTATCTTCAGTGTCTTCCTAAGATGCGACACGATCCCTTAACCCACAACGTCCTTTACATGGATGATTTTTCGTCATTTCCGATCATCTCAAAACGTCTGGTACAATTTAATTACAATTCTAGGATGTTAATGAACTACACCGAATTAATTTAAGAAATTATAAAAGCGTATGATATAAATAATTTCAGTTAGGACATACATGGTCCACAGTTAAACATAACGCAGTTATAAGGTGTGAAAATAATTTGGTTTCAAATGCGGATAAGTCTATGTTAAATCAAAATCCGATGAAAACCTGGCTTGAAGTGTCTTTAAAACTAATACCCGAGTTTAGAAATATCGATTTTCAACAATTCTTTATTCGCGTTCTCAAGATATACTGCTCCAAGTTCTCTCAAATTACGAATCTCTTGACAGTGCGACACTATCCAGGGATTAACTTCCATCTTGCATTATGTAGTTACTTTAGAGGCATTTATCGAATTGTTCTTGGGGAGTAATGAGAAACGCAAAAAACTGATGAACTAATAGGCTTGTTTCCTGTCATGAATTTAAATTTTACTTTCTCTAGCACGTATGAACATAAAATGTATATAGTAGCTAGATAAGATATATATTCCACCCAAAAATATATGTTTGGAAATCCGCTCTGTCCGTAAAAAGCACCTTTAAAAAGGTTCGTATCTGTGTATGTGTGGATGTGGACAGCATAGTTTAAAAACCAAAACACCATTAAAAACAAACTTGGTATTTCTGTTTACTACTTCCAAGGATGAGACACGAAGATTATCAAAAAATTCTCCTAATCACAAACTAACCTTTACATTGATTTTTTAAATTTTTTTTTCTGAAAAATAGCTATGAATTTTGGGGAGTATCCTCTTTATTCTGGAGAAATGTTGCATAAGAGTTAAACCCTAAGAGATAGTCAAAAACTTAGTACACCAAAAGTGTAGACCTCGTTAAAACACATAATACCTTTCTTGTAGAGTTGAGTAGAGTCTTGTAGAGTTGACCGTTTTTGAGATATTCTTTGTTATTGGTTTCAGTTTTAAACTACTTTAATTTTTCTCAAACAGGACCATGCTAAGCGAGCCGAACCTCAATTGTTTCACATAGCGACCAGCTCACCAACAGAGTTTGAATGGCACTTCACAATGGTATTTTATTTGACTATCATTTTAGCCTAGTGTAAGTCCTTAAATCCCTTCTACTTACAAGGAAGCAAGTAATAAGACCAATTCTGCAAATGTTTATATTGATTAGCATGATGTATAAAAGAAAACCTTTTGTAACAATAGTTAAGTGTTTGAAACAACTAGAGAAATTTATAGGAATGGAAGGCATCACACTTTTTTACTTTCCCTAGCCCCATATGTTCAATGTATATAGGGATAGAGAAGGTATTGTATTTCATCCAAAAATTCGATGGCGAGATTTCACTGGAAATATATGTTTTGGGTCCCCTTTTTAGGAAAAGGTCGTGTGTGTAGGTGTGTCTGTGGACAGCATAGCTTAAAAACCAAAAGACCGTTAAATACAAAACTTCGTATTTAGATTTAGTACCTTCTAAGGCTGCGACACGAAGATTTTCAAGAAAATTCCTCCACCACAAACTACTCTTTACATAAAATAGTTTTCGAAATGTTTTACTATCTCAAAAATGGCTTTAACGATTTTGATTAAAATCCCGTATATTTAAGATACTTACAAC
This sequence comes from Hymenopus coronatus, assembly GCA_030762935.1. NCBI lineage: Eukaryota > Metazoa > Arthropoda > Insecta > Mantodea > Hymenopodidae > Hymenopus > Hymenopus coronatus. The sequence continues at coordinate 81,811,360 of CM060898.1, read as the reverse complement.
CCAAATAAATGTATATCTTTTCTCAGACAGGAAGTGTCCATTTTTCTTTTGTTCTACTCCTGGCCAAACAAAGAAGCGATTTGCAGTGACAATCGCATAACGATAGCTTTTAAAACATTTGACTATCACTTTAGCATAGCGCATCGCTTTAGTTCGCGTCTACTTATAAGAGACTAAGTAATAAGTTATTGCTAATGTTAATTTCGATTAGTATATGTAGAAAGGAGAATAATCTTTTGTATGAAGTTTGCAGAGCAGTTAGAGAAAGTTATGTGAGTGTAACACATTAGAATTTTTTTCGGTTTTCTTTTTAAGTCCACAAGAAGCGCTACTTGGTAAAGAAATACTTCGACCCGAAAAGAAATGCTGCCTATTGTACGAAGATAATGCCACAACTTACACCAGAAAAATACACTCTCCTACGGCCCTTTATGTTGCGTTCTCGAATGGTATCATCAGTCTGTGGCGGACTGGTACTTAAAAACTTATATCCCTAACTTCGAAATTAAACAAATGGACCAAAGGTCTCCATTCTCAAATTACTTGTTTAAGACGCCTTCTTATTCTCTGAAACTATATCAGTGTAGTTCATTAACACCCTCTATAGTTAATGTTCTGGGAATAGCATGTGAAGTCCTCTTCATTTGGAAAGAACTTAGAATAATCTTATATAACTGGTAAACATTAAGCATTAGACGAAAAGGTAAAACTTATAAAAAAATCCATTCACATCTACATCTCTGTTTAAAAGTTTATTCTTTTATCTACTCCATGCTAATTGAGATAAACATTGGCAGAATTGGTCTCATTACTTGCTTCCTTGCAAGCAGAAGGGAATTAGGCTAAAGGGATAGTCAAATCTTTCAAAAGATGGTTGCTATATGATTTAAATACATTTCATTGCATGACCAGGAGGTGACAAATTCCCGTATGATAAACGTTTTAAGCATTTTAAAACTGAAACCAATAACAAGAAATATATCGGAAATAGTCAATTCCACGAAAAAAATGTATATGACAAACTGTGTATTTAACGAGATGTAGGGTTTTTTTGGTGTTTTTTTTTTTTACTTCTTTATTTGTTAATGTTTCTCTTTATCTCCTATAGTTTACCAATTATGCAAAATTCAGCAAAATTCGTCCAGAATGCAGAACTCCTCAGAGACTATTCTCAGAAAATTCAAAATATGCATTTCTTTTGTAATATAAATATCTTTAATGTGCGATATTTTAATAAAAATGGTTCCAACACTTTTAATTAAAATACCATATGTGCAAAATATGTTCTTGACAAACAAAATATATATCTTAACTTTTATGGGAATAGCCTATGAAAATATCTTCATTCTGTGTGACTTTTATATAATTCATAAGCGGTAGGAGATAGGTTTAAAGCTTAATATACAATATATAATTTATGGTGTATACCTTTTTTGAGTTAATATTTGATATTTCTTGCTATGGTTTCAATTTCAAGTTAATTAAACTTTCTTCAAACGGGAAGTCAAATTTATTTTCATATCTCTGTTTTACTCGTAGGAATGAAGTGAGAACCGAATTTTGTTTCACATAGTGACGAGCTTTTAAAAGATTTGACTATCGTTTTAGCCTAGTGTATTCCCTTATTCCTCTTATTCATAAGAAACTAACTAGTAAGGTTATTTATCACAATGTTTATCTCGATTAGTATTATGTAGATAAAAGAATAGTTTTATGTAAGAATAGTTTGGAGAACACTTAAAGAAAATCATGTGAATGGGATACATTAAATGTTTTGTTATACAATACAGTAACGGTTCGTCAGTTTATTACCTATACATGCTGTTAATAAACTATACGGAAATATTTTCACAGAATATGTAGACTACTTAAATAGGTAATTTGAGATAGGAGACTTATGGCCTGTATATTGAAATGTAGAAGTAACGGCTATAAGTTTCTGAAGCGCCAGTACGCCACTGGCTAATTCATCAACCATTCAGAGCACAGCACGAAAAACGAAGGGACATATTACAGCGTACCTATCAAGCAAAAGATACGTTTCCGAGTTCGGGTCTCGTTCACGTAACGCGGCGCTTCGTCTGGAATGAAAAAAAGTAATAATAAAAAACATTTACTCCATGACAGGAATCGAATTCATGACCTTTGGGATAGCAGCTTCCCGCGTTACGCAATAAGCCACCAGAGCAGTTGAAAAAACGCCTCCAGAGTAGGCTACATAAGAAAACGTAGTTAATGAATGCTCAGTGTCGTACTGTCAAGTGAATAGTTCGAGATTTTACAGATTTTTACGACATTAAATCTTGAGAACCCTAGTAACGAGCTGCTAAAAAACGATATTTCTATACTCGGGCAGCAGTTTTAAAGACATTCTAAGTCATGTTTTCAACCTGCTTTGCTTTAACACCGACTTAGCAGCACCTGATACCCACACGTTTAACGCTATGTAGCTGCGTTATGTTTATCCGGGGACCATGCATCGCCTATCTCAAATTACTTATATCAGTCATGTACACAGTCTCGCAAATTATTTCGGTGTAGTTCATTAACACCCTGTATATCGCGATGTAAGTTATCTTATAATAGGAATCACACCCCAAAAGAGACGAATAACAAAACGAAATATACAACAAAATGGAGAAGAAATGACTATTGAAACTCCTGTTTGGCTTATAGTTGTAGGGTTCCGTTCCTCATACAATCACTTTTGGGGAAATAGCTTCAGGGTCACAACAACCTAGATAAACTCAAGTGTAGGTCAGCAATCTTAATCAGTTCTAGTAGAGACGAAATTTGAAGGGACAGTAAGGTTGTGGAGAGAAAGGATAAACTAGTTTGTTCACGGCAAACCACGATAACGATAGTTTATTACAATCTCGATTAGAAACTGCATGATTAACACAATTACTTTTGGGCCAAGTTAATACATTTCTATCTACAGGCAGACAATGTCGCTCTCCTGTTCTATTTTTAAGGTTTGTGTGTTATTCGCACTTAATTGAAAAACTTCAATGACGTATCCAATCAAGGATGATAATGAGAAGTAATAAAAGACAAATCAAGAGAGTGGAAATTTAATTATTACAGAATAATTAAATACTACACAAAATAACATCAATTTGTATGTGTTACTTTCTTATAGCGTCTTTATCCTGTAACGCTTATTAAAATGAAGAGAAATTATTCTTTGGAAGACTTATTTAATCCAAATAAACTTTTACAGAAATAACAACATTACACATTTCGTTAGGATACAAGACAATAGTCATAAGAACTGAGCTCTATACTTCACAAATTCCTAATTCTTTCCATACAATTGTGAAAAACAACTGAACTTAGTAAAGAATTGAAAATAATTACAAACCGTTGAGCAAATCGAACCATTAGTAACGCATATTTCGGCAATTACTTTTACGAAAAAGTTACTGTAAATAAACTGCTTAAAAGAGATCTACGTTTTTATTCTTATATGTTTTATTTGCCATGTAAATATATTTTATACTCGGTGATGCCTAAATGTAATAATTATACGTCTGGTAGCTGCACTTTTATGGACTTCATTAAAGTGTACTTCTTCATTATAGGGCAGGTTTCCATCAATCAGAAGATACAAAATTAGCAATAAATACTTTCGCGTCTCAGCACATCCCGTGATCAACACATGAAAAAGCAACTATCGATTGTTGTAAGTTGCAGCAAAGAACAAGTAGAGTGAGTAAAGAAAAAATAAAAATGACGGACTCGAGTTACTATTATAATTGTAAGTTTACTGAAGTATCATAGAACTATTTATGCTCAACCATGTGTCTAAGTTATGCGACAATTCCTTGAAGTACATTCAAAATAGATTTTCTGCAAATTAGATTATACATTTTCGTTTTCCTCAATTCTTGAATTGTGCAAAGAACCTTCCGTATTTGTTTCTTAATTTTTGTCTCAATAAGTTATCGTGTGCGTTTGCAGAAACTTTTGCAATGCTTCAACAAGACCGTTGCATCTATAACGCGACCAGGCGAGTGTCGTTCTGCATCGGGGAGTGCCACTTGTACGCCAACCCTCCCCTCTGTACAGTCCAATTAGGAAAACGCGAACAATGCTGGATACATTACACCAGCTCGAACGGTTATCTACTTGTGTGCCGGTATCTACTTGGTGTATCTGTGTGTATTCTATGTGTGTGTATGTATACATAACATTTAAAATACAATAATACATTTCAAAACCTCTCTCAGTCTCTCTCTGTCTCTGTGTCTCTCTCTCTCTCTCTCTCTCTCTCTCTCTCTCTCTCTCTCTTGCTCTCTCTAGTAGTCAAATGTGCTGCACTTGGAATCATAAATGAGGCAAAAATCTAGAATAAAAACCATCTCTCAAACAGCGTGAACAGTAAAAAAGCTGTTCAGCACCCTTGTTTGCCCTATATCTTACTATAGAATATTAACATTCCGCCTCTTGGAAATTTTGTAGTCGTTGTGAATCCATGTTGCATTATGTATATCACTGTTTTATTTTCACCGGTTAATTTTTTCTAAGAGTTCTAAGAAATTATGTTCTTTCAGCCAAAACGTCAAAATATTCGCTCGGTAAACTCATTTTATTTTTGCACCTTAAATATAATATATTTCACTATTTTCTAATTCTGTGTGAAACAAATCGTCCTTACAAAATGTAATAATTTTCGCAATATAAGGATTTATTTTTATTTTAATTGCAACTTAATTACTACCATTACATTCTCATTGGATAACATACAATAAGAACGTTTGTTGGCGCAGCTGAAAATAGCTCAGCCAAAAGTATAGAGATACTAACGATATAATTCCAAATGTAAAAGAATCTATTTATCAGCTATGGTACCACATTGGGCATTTCGACCTTTCCCCCCCCTCCCCGAACGGTTTCTTAATCAATGGAATTTTTAGTTTGCAACTTCGTCACTATGCCCGCATGGTAACAAGGAATCAACTCATCTCAGATGGATGGCACCACGGCTTGTAGACATGAAACTGGCAGAATTTAGCCCAGGGACCTTTTCTTTCAAGGCATGGGGTTCTGTTACTGCAAATAAACATCATACGGGAGCAACGCTTTACTCCCTTCCAAAGGGGGGTTTTTAGGTCCAAAAAAGCCATCACCTTCCTTCAAGTTTAAATCCGCAACCTTTGAGTATTAGAGGCTGTCAGGGTAATAAAAAAAAATGTGCAGAATGGACGCAACTATTGCCGATTATGTCATTCTCCTTTCTCCTGCATGCCCATATGACACGCATGCGCATGACATTTTTGTCAGTATTGGAAGAGAGGTCATTGCAAGCGAAAGTGGGTGATTACAAAAATCAGAGTATACAATTTATTGTAAGAGTATATAAACTGAGAACTATTAAACGTAAAGTCGGGACTTTGAACACCTAAGTTGTTCTCTGGTAAGTACCGTATAGGACTGGCTAGGGAGATTGTTTACAATGTTGCCACTTACTTGGGAAAACAAGTACTTGTTCCCCTCCTACATTCAATCATGCACACACGTATTGTAACACTGATACAGGAGTAATGGCCAACTCTCCCTCCAACTCTCCCTTTCTTAACATCTCCGATCACGGCCGGCTAAAGTGGGAAGAGGGGAAGCAGTTGAAGGTTTGAGCTGCGAGAACCGAAACACGATAGCATTTTTAATTAGCTTGCCAAACTATATCATTACACGGAGGGCGACAATGTAAAAGAATGCAATAAAAATAAAATGTTTGTATTATTTTACTGCTATGTAGCTATCAGTGCCCGATATATGCTGATAGTGAGAATATACACATATAACATATTAATATACATATCTATATATGATGTGTGACGCAAATATATATGACGACAAATGGGGAAAAACTTCCTTTCTAAAATACACTTTTCCATAATGTATTATTGGCCAATGTTGACATTATTTATTAGTCATTATTTCCCTTTATAGGTTAGTTTATGGTATACACAGGAAAATAATTTATTATTTCTGTATTTTAAATTAAATCTCTGCTACAATATATATGCTCAAGATGTTCAAGATGTTTCTCACTGTATCCTGACATTCTTGTCACTGTTATAGGTGTTGCATGCAGAATATTCTGAATATTCTTTGTTATGATCCTTTTTTAACTCATCTAAGATCGTGCGCATTGCCTGAAAAACCTTCTGCTTTACATTCGCCCTCAGAAAAAAATCAAGAGATGTGAAGTCTGGTGACAGTGGAGGCCACGCCACGTCCACCTCTTCCAATCCATTGCACATCGAATATCTCATTTACTTTCTGATGAATATTTACTTCTATGACATCAGAGAATGTGCTGTGGCCCCATCTTGTTGAAACAACATTCTTAACAGCTGATTTATTGGGATACCATCCAGGACTTCCTATAGAGGTGTGTCCAGCAATTCCCCATATGTATACTGGTTTACAGTCCCATCAAAGAAATGCGATCCAGCAACCATATCACCAATTATTCCACAATGGATCATAACACAAGCTAAACAAAACAAAAAGGATTTGCTGTGTATTGTTGTTTACCATGATCTATTGCAACTTCTGGGCCGCGCCGTGGCCGAGTGGTTAGACCGCTCGCCTCTCACCTAGACGGCCCGGGTTCGACCGCATATGATATTTATGGTGGACAAAGCGACGCAGGGGAGGGTTTTCTCCGGGTTTTCGATTTCCCCCCGTCATCGCATTCCACCGGTGCTCTATCTTTATTCCACGTATCTCCAGTGTCAGCGCCTACGGGCGTTAAACACTAACAAAAAAACTCCAACTTCTAATCCCACTAATTTAGAAAAACGTGGATAATAAGCGTTGGAAAATTCTAAGGTATTAAAAGGGAATAAGTAAATGATACAAAAGATAATTAATGATAAATAAGTTAACAATATCAAAATGTAGAATAAAAACATTACCCAGTTCACAAAAGTGTGCATCTCCAATATATTTAGATAGAGATATTCTTTTTCTCATATGTCAACTGATGTTTGTGTCACACGGTATACATATATTGCGTATGAGTGCGAGTGAGTATATGTGTGTGGAAAAAAGCTCATCCTTCAGAAAGTGATTCAAAATTAGAAGGAAAAATGTCTTAAATAGATTGTTCAGCAAAGATATAACATGTTAGGTAAGTCTTACACAAGGTGTAAAGGAAGTTTAATTGGGTATTGAAAAGAGAGAATACAAAAATAACGCTACATCGTATTTCAAAACTCACTTTAAACCACTACAAATACTATAATATTTGAAATAGAGTAAAAACAAAAGCTATGGGTAAGCTATGGGATTCAGTTTTCTTTTCTTTGTCTTTCTTGCAATCCACCGTTGCAATGGGTAAAGTTGTTTTTTTAAATAAAGCATTGTTAATTTTATTTATACAGTTATAAGAATAATTTGTACGTCAAAAATCATGTCTCTATCACTAAATGATATAATACAGCTTATTCAACACTACTATGAACGCAAGAGGAATTTTTCTAAAGGTCTGACAAAATTTAAAATTCTAAATTTCCAATAAAGTGGCCTCCGCGATCTCCAGATCTCAATCTGACCGACTTTTGATTCTGGGGTTACCTTACAGAAAGCGTTTTCCTGACATATCCAACGTCCGACAGCAACTGAGAGATGCTAATATTCCAAAGCATCATCAGCAAATTCTGTACAAGGAGTCGAAGAATGGTGTACATTAAACAAAAGAACGGAGGATCTCTTTATAATGTTTTTTAAAACCCCATTGTTTGTCCAGTTGCGACTTCTGGTTTTTTTTTTCCTATCTCAAATACTAACATTTTTAACGGTTTAAAGTTTGAAGTGGTCTTTGAAATACCCTATACTGCACTACAGAGTAGATCTTAATAATCAGAAAATGTATAAGTCATATATTAAACAGGATACTTGTAAAAGATCTGGGATAAATGCTATAGCATATTCTTACGTAACTTGCTTAGGAAGATATAAATAATAAATTATACACACAAGAAATCAATGCTGTTAAAGAATCAACAACCGCTATTTGGTACGGTGATGGGTGACAGGCTGGTTCGACAATGTCGGATTTTTAAGGATGGGCTCGGGTACGGATCTTATTCTATATAGAACTTGGGACTGGCATCCTATGGGACTGGTTGATTTATTTTTCTGTTTTTAACCCGTAATTTGTTGCGTCATATAGCAATAATATTTCCCTATGTAATTATATTCACTCGACGTTTTATTTCACTTTCGCGTGACTGACATCACTGCTATGTGTCTGATTCTCCAATGAGCAGTGCAATGGCGGACCACCCAACTGAAGTGAACTGGAGAACTTTCCGCAAGCGTTTTTCCAGAATTTCAACCCCTACTGGCTTCAAGCATCTCCCGTGCTCTGGCGTTACCACGTGACAGTTATAGTTTCCCAATTGCTCGTTTCGTATCTTTTTCGTTAAGAAATTCACTGCTTCTACGCGTAGGAGCATTGAACCATAATAAATAACAGTAAATTACCCGTCTGTTTCTTACAATAAGTACCAGTAAATTACCTTTCTCCATTCAGGATAACTGACCAGTGCTAATGTCCTACCTTTTGTCAGGAATATGCGCCAGAAATTGTAGAAAAAACGCCTTAACGGTACAACTTCTGTTACTTTTACGTGACTTTCTCCAACTATTCTACAAATCACTTACATAAGATTATTCTTCTTTCTACACCATGCTAAGCATTAGCAATGTCCTTATTACTTAGTTCTTTATAAGTAGAAGGGAACTAAAGGAATGCACTATGCTAAAGTGATAAGTCAAATGTTTTAAAACTTCGATATGTGATTGTTATTGCAGTTCGCTTCTTTGCTTGCCCAGAAATAGAACAAAAGAAAAACGAACACTTCCTGTCTAAGAAAAGCGCAAGTAGTTTACAATTGAAGCCAATAAAAAGAATATATCGGAAACGGTTACCTCTACAACCAAAACGTAGAGGACATAAATGATATGTTTTGACGAGATCTACATTTTTTGTGTAGTAAGTTTTTGTCTATCTACTACGGTTTAGCAGTTAAGCAAAACTCGGCAAAAGTAATCCAGAATGAAGAGGTCTTAAGATGCTATTCCCAGAAAATTCAACATATACATTTTATTTGTGATTTAAATAGCTTTAATATACGGTATTTTAATCAAAATCGTTAGAGTCATTTTTGAGAAATTCAAAACTTTCAAAATTCTTTCCACGTAAAGGGTAGTTTGGGCTGGGGTATTTTGTTGAAAAGATGCATGTTGCATCCTTGAAAGATGCCAAATGTAAATATTAAGTTTGGTATTCAACGGTCTTTTCGGTTTTGAACTGTGCTGTCCACTCTCTCTCTCTCTCTCCCTCTCTCTATCTCTCTCTCTCCCTCTCTCTATCTCTCTCTCTCTCTCTCTTACACACACACAGATATTTTTCTAAAAATGCTTTATTTGTACTCAGGGGACCTCAAAGCATTCCGTTGAAATCTCGGCATCGAAATTTTGCGTGCACTATAATACCTTCTCTATGCACTATGTACATAATAGTGTAGAGAAAGTAAATATAACATGTGTTCTGCGAAAAAAACTATTCTTATAAAACATTACTGTTCTATCCACATAAGGCTAATCCAGAAAACATTGTTATTTATTTACTTAGTTATTTATTAGTAGAAAGGAAATAAGAGAATACATGTTCTAAAGTAATAGTCAAAGCTTTTAAAAGCTGTCGCTATACGATTTTTATCGCCAGGTGAAAAACTAAAGAAATGTGAAACGGATGAAGACTTCCTGTTTGAGATAATATTTTAAAATTGAAACCATTAACAGGGAATATTTTTAAATGGATATCCCTACAAAATAAAACTCTATATGACATAAATTAAGTGTTATAACATTTCTTGTAAACTAAGTTTTTCCCTAACTCTTACGATTTGTCAGTTATACAAAAGTTCATCCAGAATGAAGAGATCTTCAGAGGATATTCCCACAAAATTCAAGATATATATTTCGTTTGTTATGAAAATATGTTACACATATGACATTTCAATAAAAATTGTTATTGCCATTTTTGAGAAAATCAGAACTTTTTTTAAAAATGTTCCATGCAAAGGATAGTTGGGGAGCATTTTCTTGAAAATCTTTGTGTCATATTCTTAAAAGATAATGACCTAAAACACCAAGTTTGGTATTTAACCAACACACACATACAGACTGACAAACACACGGACATATTTCTAAAAATGCTTGTTTTGGATTCAGGGGATCTAAAATATGCATTTCCGGTGAAATCTCGATGTCGAAATTTTGAGTGGAATACAATACCTATCTTCTCTATTCACTATGAACACTGTACAAATGAACTAGAGAATGTAAAAACCTAACGTGTTCCATTCACATGACTTTCTCTATGAGTTCTGCAAAGAAACTAACCTTACAAAACGTTATTCTTCCATCTACATAATGCCAGAATTGTATTTTTCTTTAGTTCCATATCATTAGAAGGGAAATAACAGAATACACTACTCTAAAGTGACAGTCAAATGTTTTAATCGATTTTCATGGTCAGCACAAAAACAAAAGGGATGTGCAACGGACGAGGACTTCCTGTTTGATTAAAAGCTCTATATACGACATTAAATTATGTACTTTTTTGTGTACTAACTTCTTGTCTCTCTGTTATGGTTTACTGGTTATCAAAATCATTTAGAATGAAGAGGTCTTCAGATGAATAAAGTTCAAAATATACACTTCATTTGTCATGAAAATATCTTAAACGTGTACTTTAATAAAAATCATTAGAGCCATTTTCGAAAAAATGCTCCATGTAAAGAGTTGTTTTGGGTGGGAGCTTTTTCCAGAAAATCTTTGTAGAGTAATCTTGAAATATGACGTACTTAAATATCAGATTTGATAGCATTATGAGTTATGCTATCAACATACACAGATACACACAGGGACCTTTTCCTAAAAATCTTATTTTTTTTTCTTTTAATTCCGGTTTGTCAAAGCTGTGTTTCCGTGCAATCTCGGTATCGAGGTTTTTTGATGGAATACAATACAAAGAAGCAAATATTCCCAACAGTTTAGCTACAACGCACCTTAATTGAGTGTATTTGGTAACTGATAACTGTTTAAATAATTGTATTTTCCGGGACACAAAGTCTCAAAAATGTATTATTTTTCACAGAAATTAATTGTAGCTAAAAATCTTACATAATCCTTGCCATATTCCACATGCTAGGTTTTACACAGGATAAAATCGTTTACTCATTGGAGTCCTAATAACGGAATATATAGGATCTTTCAGTAATCACTTAAAACTTTAAGCTGCTACAAATATTTTAATGTTTGAAATAGGATAAAAACAAAAGAGGTAACGACTGCCTACGTGGTCGAGTGGTGAGCGAATTGACTTCCTACCCGGAGATCTCGGGTTCGATTTCTCGCTGGGGAGGGCAATTTTCTATAACTAAAATTATTACTTTCCCCCAACGGAGTCTGGAAGTATGTATGTGAGAGTGAAAAAGTCACATATGTACTGGGTAAGCAATTGGGTTTGGTTTTCTTTTATTCTTTTTTCAGCTCATACAAGAGTATAGTTTTGTTGAATAAACTTCAGTAATTTTACTCATAATGCTATAAAGATTTGTAAGTTATCATGGCTTTATCACTAAATGATAGAATACAGCTAATTCAATGCTATAAAAGTAAGAGTTTTTCTCAGCGTCTGAGAAAAACTGCTGGGTCATCCAGAAAGCAACACACGATTTGGCATAACTAAATGATAACGAAAGATATCAACACAAAACTTTATTTACAAAGTTATAGAACCTTGCTCTATTTCTCAACGCAATCGCCATTGCTAATAAGCTCACGCAGGACCGGTTTTTCAATGCAGATGTTATACTCTTCTACCGCCAAAGATCTGAGCCAAGATGTATTGCCACTGTGAGGTTGGGGTCGCCCGCCGTGGTGTAATGCTTACCATGCTAACATCATATACCCAAGGTCGCGGGTGCAAACCAGGCGGAGGACGATGGATTTTTTCGGGTGTAAAAATCCTTAGCATTACTTTCTTCGGAAGGGAAGTAAAGCCGTTGGTCCCGTGTCGTAGAATTACGGCGTGTAAAAGAACCTCAAGCCTGATAGAGGGGCCTCTGAGCAAAATTAAGCAGTCTTTCACGCCCAATTTAGAATGGGATGCTGAGAACCACAGGAGCGTCAAAGAGCGTCCATAAATAACATGCCATTATTATTATTATTATTATTATTATTATTATTATTATTTTTTTTTTTTTTTTTTTTTTGAGGTTGGGCTATTTTTTTCAACCAAAAAGTCATGTAGAGTGTTCAAAATGAAACATCGGCTTTTCTGAACTATTTTATCACATTTACTTTCAACTCCTCCATAACGATTGATGAGCTTCCACTTCGGGCTTTGTCGTGCATATGGTTCTTCCTTGATTATTCTAAATTATGCGTCATTTCCTAACATTTCGTTATTACCATAAACTTGCGCTATCTGCATATAGCATTCGATTGACCGAACATTTTGTGCATTAAAAGAACAAAAAAAAAAAAAAAACGAATAAGTCCTTTGGTGGTAGAAAAATATAAAGTGGGCATTGAAAAACTGGTACCGCATGACAATAAATGTCTTGAGAGAATGGAGATTACGTTGAGAAATACAGTAAGGCACTATAACTTTGCAAATACATTTTTGTGTTGCTATCTTTTGTTGTTGTTGTTATTATTATTATTATTATTATTATTATTATTATTATTATTATTATTATTATTATTATTATTATTATTATTATTATTATTATTATTATTAGTGAGAGTGCGCACACGTGCAAAGAATGAAATTGATTAGTATTATTCTAGGGCTAGCATTGTTATTGTCATTTGTCTTTTCTTACAGTTTTGTGTGTGGTATTTTTCACACGGTTTGTTGCACCCTTCGCACACGCAGTCTTCGTTTGGCTGGTGGAATTTATTGTTATGGCAGAACTTATGATGGAATCCATGTGCTGCGTATCGTGTAACTACGTGCCGAAGGTCGTAGTTCGCCTGCTTCCATTCTTCCGTCATCATAGCGTCTGTAGAGTACAAATCATGCCAGATGGCGTTGTTTTTTCTTACGAGTATTTGTTTTGTTCTCTCGTAGGCTTCGGTGTTTGGCAGGAGTTTCTGCATCTGACGTCTTCTATGAAGAAGGTTTCTCTCGTCAAGACGAATATCAGCCTTGATAGCACTGTCTTCCCGATTCCCAGGATTCGTTTCATTTATCGGGTTTTGATTTTCTCTAATGTTATTAAGTCGTTGATGTTCAGTTTGTCCCATCCCATAGGTTGCTATTGGTGCTATGGTAGCTTTAAATAGAGTCATTGCTGTTTTTATTGATATTTTCTGGGGGCTATAAATTGCTTTGTTCGCCGCTGTTGCTCTTTCTTGGACATGGTGCTGAAGGAAGTCAGTCCTTTCGTTATTATTCAGTTATGCCAAATCGTTTGCTACTTTTTGGATGGCCCTCGTATAGAATTTTTAACAATTTAAGAGCAGATCCATGTTCCATTCGTAGTTCTGGGGATTTAATTTGGAAGTTTGAGAAACTAGCTCTGTTCTGATAAGAAATCTGGAAGACCGAAAGTTATCAATGATGTTGCTGTTGCTTAAGTTCTTCATACCTACAACCTACAAAACAATTGCCCAGATCTTTGGTGGTCGTGTCGACAGTAGACACTTTCCAACAAAGTAGCCGCCGCTCTCTTCATATCTTAACACGACCAACTATTGCTTTTGGGCTTACCTTAAAGAAAGATTTTTCCTAATTCATTCAATCTGACAGCAATTGAAAGATGCTCTTTTGTATGAAACTACTAATATTCCAAGACACCAACTGCAAGATGATTTTAATTCAGTCGCAGAAAGAATAATGTACGTTGAACAAGAGAACGGAAGGTATCTTCCCAATATTATATAAAACTCTACTGTTTGCCCAGTATGGGATTTCTCTAGTTTTTACTTTTTCTATACGTACTATGTACATAGTGTATAGAGAAGTATTGCGAAGCACCTAAAAATTTGATACCGAGATTTCACCGGAAATACATGTTTTGAGATCACCTTAATCCAATAAAAGCATTTTAGAAAAATGTCCGCGTGTGTGTGTGTGTGTGTGTCTGTGGGCAGCATAGCTCAAAAACGAAAAGACCGTTAAATACTAAACTTGGTATTTAATTTCAGTATCTTCCAAGGATGCGACACAAAGATTTTCAAGAAAATCCCCCCTCCGGGAACTACCCTTCACATTGAAAAATTTTCGAAAATTTTGATTTTTTAAAAATGGATCTAAAGTTTTTGATTAAAATATCGTATGTTAAAGATATGTACCAGACAAATAACATGTATATCTTGAATTTTATGGGAATAGCCTCTGAAGGCTATTTTATTCTGGATAAATTTTATGGATTTTTTGTAACTGGTAAACCGTAAGAGATAGACAGAAACTTAACAAACAAAAATGTAGAGCACATTAAAACAAACAATTTATGTAATATAAATTTTTCATGGGGTTGATCGTTTTTTAGATATTCATTCCTTGTTTTTGGTTTTAACTTTGAAAAACAAAGGAACTTCAGTCAGATAGCAAACAGCTTTTGACTATCACTTTAACATATGGTACTCCCTTTTTTCGCTTTTACTTACAAGGAAGCAAGTAATAAGTCTATTTCTGCTAATTTTTTCTCACTTAGCATGTAGTAAATAGATGTATAAGCTTTTTAACAAAAACTTGTTGCAGAGATGTAGAGAAAGTCATATGAATGGAACACATCAGATTTTTTTTCCTATCTTAAATATTATAATATTTATAAAGGTTTAAATTTGAAAGTCACTTTGAAAGATCTTAAGTCTTTTTTTTTTCTTTTTGTTGTTGTTTCATTTGTATAGCCCCCTTTAACATCAATGGTCATATCGGGGGCTTTCACTTGTGAAACTGTAGGTTCAGAACATTAGGTTAAACACACGCACAATCACCCTCACACTCACACTTCCAGACTCTATGGGGGATAGGGAATAATTCCGGTTAAAGGAAAATGCCCCGCCCCAGCCGGGAATCGAACCCGGGACCTCGCTGACCACTCGACCACGGAGGCAGTTGGATTACCGTCTTGTTACTGTCCCTTCAACTGTTTAATTACACGGCAAAGAGTTTTAATTACATCGTAAATGTTCACACTTCATAACAACAGAAGGAAAACTAAGTTACTCAAAGAGCAGTCAAGATAATTCTTTCAGAAACAGGTCTTCTGGGTTTATCGGCGTGGCAATCAAGGATTCAGGTGTGAATAACTGAAACTTATTTCCTGTCATTCTACTGCCTTAACACGCAATAATGCCTTTATAGCCCTTCAATGTTAGTTTTTTTTTTTAGGAACTATAGAACGAAGGTAAAGTTTGTCATTAAGGTTTCCTGAGAAAAAAAAATAAGTAGCTACCGGTAATGAAAAGTTGGAAGAAAGTGAAATCACGGAAACAATTGCCAGTAGAGAGGAACGGAGGCTGTATTAAAGCGGCCAAGGTTGGTATCATTGTCAAGGACTAACATTACTCACTCACTGTCTTTAGCTATCGACTTGCAGTTCATCTTTGAAAATATACAACTAAAACTTCCTTTTTAAAACTAACAAGCCGCGCCGTGGCCAAATGGTTAGACCGCTTGACTCTCATCTAGACGGCCCAGGTTCGACCTCATGTGAATTCTAATGGAAAAAGCGGGGCAGGGGCAGATTTTCTCCGGGATCTCCGGTTTCTCCGATTTCTTCCGCCATCGCATTTCACCGGTGCTCCATTTTCATTCCATGTATCATGGTGCCATGGTAGTAAACGTGGGTGTTAAACACTATAAACAAATAAATAAATACTAACAGGTCGTGAAATATCTTCCATGTCGTGTATACATTTGCTCACACTCTAATATCGTACGTAGGGAAACTATTGTATTCCATATTAAAATAAATAATGATGTGTTACTTTCACGTGACTTTCTCTAGCTGTTCCATTTTCACACTGTTCTTACAAAAGATTATTCTTTTATCTACATCATGCTAATCGAGTTAAACATTAGCAGAATGGTCTTATTACTTTCTTTATTTAAATAGACGGGAAATAACGGAATACACTAAAGGACAGTAAAACTTTATAAAGCTGTTCACTAAGTGAAACAATTGAAATTCAGTTCTCTTTGCTTGCTAGAAGTTAACCAATACGGATACCTCCCGTTTGGGAAAAATTTAGGTACCTTAAAATTGAAGCTAATAACTCGGAATAACTTGAAAGCCGTTAACTCTGCAACAAAAATGAATGACATAATTGTGTGTTTTGATGACAGGCTACATGTTTTGTGGTAAGTTTTTGTCTTATCTCTTACGCTTTACTAGTTGTACAAAAGTTAAGTAATCCAGAATGCGAGATATTCAGAGGCTATTATTAGGAATTTCAAGATATACATTTCATTTGTCATGAAAAATTGTAATTATAAGTACTTTCATAACAATTGTTAGATTAGTTTTTGAAAAAATAAACATTTTCGAAAAAAAACTTACATGTAAGGGGTTGTTAGGTGTGGGGGGATTTTCTTTAAGATTTGAGTGTCGCATTCTTGGAAGATACTGAACTTAAATACCATGTTTGGTGTGTAACCGACTTTTCCTTTGTGAATTATGCTGCCCACAGACACACACACGGACATGTTTCTAAAAATGATTTTTGATTCAGGGGATCTCAAAGCATGTATTTTGGTGAAATCTCGGTATTGAATTCTCCATCTACTGTACGCATTGTACATATGTGCTACAGAAAGTAAAAATCTCTTGTTTTCCAACACATGAATTTTTCTACAAACTACTGTTACAAAAGTTTATTCCTTTATCTACATCGGCGTAATCGAGATAAACATTAGCAGAAATGGTTGCACAAGTTCCTCTTCTTTCAAAGTAGAAGGAAATAAAGTAATAAACCAGGCTAAAGTGATGTTCAAATATTTACTGTGGCCGGTCACTTTGAGAAACAGTTGAAACTCGGTTCGTTTTGCACGGCCAGGAGTAAAGCAAAATAAGGATGAAACAAAAGATGGCTTGCCATTTGAGAAAAGTTTAAGTTGCTTACAATTGAAGCGAAAAACAAGGAATATCTCGCTAAAGGTTATTCCTGCAAAAAATGTGTAAGACATAAATTGTGTGTTTTAATGAGATCTTGTTTTTACTTTCTCTTCACGTACTATGTACATAGTATATAGAGAAGGTATTGTAATGCACCTAAAAATCCGATACAGAGATTTTACCGGAAAAGGCATTTTTGGAAAAAGGTCCGTGTGTGTGCGTGCGTGTCTGTAGACAACATAGCTCAAAAACGAAAAGACCGTTAAATACCAAACTTGGTATTTAAGTTTGGTATCTCCTAAGGATGCGACTCGAAGATTTTCAAGAAAATCCCCCCACCCTCAACTACCCTTTACACACATTTTTTTTCTCGAAAATCTTTATTTTTTCAAAAATGGCTCAAACGATTTTGTTTAAAATATAGTATATTAAATATATTTAAATACATTTTGTCTAGATGTTTCCTTTTACTTACAAGGAAGCAAGTAAATAGCCAAATTCTAATGTTTATCTCGATTAGCATGGTGTATATAAAAGAATATTCTTTTGCAGGCAGAGTTTGTTTGGAACACGTAGAGAATGTATTGCAAATGGACATATCATTTCTTTTTTTATTTTATGACAGTACATGTATAGTATTTAAGACATTTCTTACAGAAGTGAAATTAAGTTATGATTTTGTATCATCCAATTCCTTGAAGAACATTACTGATATTTGATTTCACAATTTCTCAGAACTAAAACTCCCAACATTTTTAACAATTTTAAATTACAGAGAAGTACGATTAAAATGCGCTACACACCTCATCCATATGCAATTTTGAGGCTTATTAAGCAGGAAATGATGTGAACCAATATCCATGGTCTTAAGAAGATCAACCTAAGTTAGGAATAGTCTGCGAGTATTTTAAATCAAATGTATTTATTTCTCTCTTTTTTTCTTTCCTTCTTTCCTTTTTTCTCTGTGTTTTTCTTTTCTTCCTTCCTTCCTCCTTTTCTTCTTTCTTTCTCTCATTATCCTCCTCATATGTAGGATTTACAGTGACTGGGGTCAGGCGTCTGTTGAGCAGAGGATATCAGAGAGAAGCCAGGATGATTGATCAGCCCGGTGCCTGGTATGAAAGTGAGGAAGAGGGTGATATGAGACGATGGTGGAATGGATGGCAGGTAAGATGATTATGGAGTAACTTGTGGAATGAATGGCGAGGTAAACGGAGAACCTGGAGAAAAGCCATCCAGACGCCGCAACGACCTCCACAAATCCCACATGGGGTTTTCTGGCATTGAACCTTGCTGAGAGGCGAATGGCCTAACTACTCGGCCATGATGCCACCTAATCAAAATCCAATTGTTAAAACTACTTATTTTAATTAACTAATTTAAAGCTTTATAAACAACTAGAGTACTTCAAATATTTTAGGTTTACACATTTAGAAAATCAATTTGGTGTATTGAAGACTCTAATGTCAATATTTTTATAGATAATGCATTGTTTTAAAAAATATGTAAACGTTTCATTTTCGATGTTTTTTCGTTTATCTATAACAGTACTTTTACTAATTTTGGTGCTGTAAAATCTATTATTTTATTATTTCAAAAAATAAAAAAGTTGTAATATTGGACTAAATATATGTTTCATACCAATGAGTATATGTACCTTAAAAATAATCGTTTCAGATTTCGCGTTTAGAAATATGGAGAAAGAAAGAAAACATAAAGGAGGAAGGGGTGAGGAAGCGAGAGAGGGGGGAGTAAGGGAGGGGGGGACAAAGAAGGAAAGAAACAGAGAGAGAAAAAGAAAGAAAGAAATAAAGGCGTGAGGGTGGGAGAAAGGGATGGATGAAGCAGAGAGGAAGGGAGAGCAGAAGAGTGGAAGGGAGGGCTAGAGGGAGAAGAGAGGAAGGATGGGAGGGAAGGAGGAAGAGGGTGGGATGGAGTGTGGGAGGGAAGAACGGTGGGAAAAGAAAGAGATAGAGAGATAAAGAAAGAAAGAATAGAGGAAAGAAAGAAGGAGAGAAAGAAAGTAAGAAGGACCTCTGCATTAAATGTGGTAATAGATGGAAGTGTATACTCCAAAGATTGCTGCCATTGTGTGGTAGTGGAATGAGGTTTTCTATAGTTGCAACGAATAGGAACGTTACCATGTGTCACACATAGCACCTAAACACCTTCAGATTAATACATTATGTCTCTTTACGACAGCTAAATCCAGGAAAGAGGAAAAAGCAAACTGGTTATGATTTTCAATGAAATCCTTAAATTCTTGTAGCTTAATCAAGTGGCCGCAGGGAATTATAAACGATCGTTGTGACGCGGTAGCCGAGGTTTTCCCAAGTCATTAACTATGTTTTGTCTCTCGCCTTTATTTAAACAGGGTAAAGAACAGAACGGTAGTCTTTGTGGTTCACATGGCACGTCAAAACCCACCTGGCCATCCACTTCACAGGAGCCGACAGGGAAACTGGGTAATTCCCCGTCTGAGCTACATTCAAGGCCATTATCAACTTGAAGGGTGAAACCTTGCGGTTTGTATCTTTGTACAAATCTGATGTGCTCCATTTCACGACTTTCTCTACCTCTTATTACAAATTATTGTTAAAAAGCTTACTCTTCGCTTTACTCCATACTAATCGAGATAAGCATTTGCAGAAATGTCTTATTACTTTCTTCTTTGTAAGAGAAGGGGAATTAAGGGAATGCACTACGTTAAACCGACAGTTAAATACTTTAAAATGTGGTTACTATGGAATTGAAATCCGGTTCTTTTTGTGGTCAGGAGTTGACAAGTTCCTATATGGGATAAATATTTTAAAACTGAAGCCAAGGAATATCTCGAAAACGTTCAACTGCACGAAAAAAATGTGTATTACATAAATTGTGTGTATTAAAAAGATCTACATTTTTTGTATGGTAATGTTTTGTTCATCTATTACGGTTTAACTGTTATGCAAAATTCAGAAAAATTCATCCAGAATAAAGATATTTTCAGAGGCCGCTCAACATATGCATTTTATTTGCCATCTAAATATCTATAAAATACGAGATTTTAACAAAAACCGTTAGAGCCATGTTTGAGAAAACCAAAATTTTCGAATTTTTTTCCATGTAAAGGGTAGTTGAAAATCTTTGTATCACATCCTTTGGAGATACTGTACTTAAATATCAATTTTGGAATTTAACGGGTTTTTCGTTGTTGAGCTATCCTCCCGCAGACAGACAGAGAGACACACACACATACACACGGACATGTTTATAAAAATGATTTTTTTCTGGTTCAGGGGGCTCCAAAACATGTATTACGG
The DNA here is from genome assembly GCA_030762935.1 of Hymenopus coronatus. NCBI lineage: Eukaryota > Metazoa > Arthropoda > Insecta > Mantodea > Hymenopodidae > Hymenopus > Hymenopus coronatus. The sequence goes on along the minus strand of CM060898.1, from coordinate 81,790,896 downwards.
TAAAATCTTGGTATCCAGTTTTTGGGTGGAATACAATGCCTTCTCTAAATACTATGTACATTGTACGTGTAGAGAACGTAATAAATGTTTACAGTAGAACTTGAATTACTCTAGGATTCTGATAATTCACTTCGGAGGCTAAGGGAGGGGTGGTTTCTATGGCAACATCGGTGACCGCGCCTCCGCATATAATTGCACCAATTAGAAGATAAGACGTAAAGAGGAATGGCTTGCCATTGGTTGGAGTTGTGTGGTGAGGCACGGTCACTACCGCTGCCAAAGGAATCACCGCTTTCTTAACTTTCGAAATACATATGAGAATCCTAAAGTAATTTAAATTTCACTTTTGGCGATGGAAATTTAAGTGCTACTAGCATCCCATAAATTTTAGCTGTAAGTTGAATGAATCAAATGATTTTCAAAATGAATTTACCGTATAAAACCATCAAAATATTTTTAAAATCCACCATAATTCTCACTAGACACGTGCTGCAAAATGTTCGCATCACATAGGTACTGAAAACCACCAGGTTAGTGGGAAATCACTAACTTGGCAACACTGCAAATAAGCATCCGTGATTGCATCATTGAACAGTTTCATGCACTCCAGTTTGGAGTTCCCATGACAAGTACTACTGAACTTCCGGTCAACAAGGTCGCTATCTGAAACATGACCACCATAATTAACACAGTCGGTGAACAACCGTTGTACCCGGAGACTGTTGCCATATGTAGACAGAGGTTGCTAACAAACTAATAAATACAGTGGGCTGAAACTCAAGGTCTTTGTTCAGGTTCCGTTTTCCATTGTTAGCATTTCGCGATGGACGTAGCCTGTTTATACTGTGCGTCCCATGGCAATAAAATATCAGCTGTAGTTTTGCACCACATTAGATTTTTTACTTTCTCTACACGTACTATGTACATAGTGTTTAGAGAAGGTATAGCATTCCACCCAAAAATTTAATACCGATATTTCACAGGAAATACATGTTTTGGGTCCCCCTGAATTAAAAAAAAAAAAACATTTTTGGAAAAAGGCCCGTGTGTGCGTGTATCTGTGGAGAGCATAGCTCAAAAACCAAAAGTCCTTTAAATACCAAACTTGGTATTAAGTTCAGTATCTTCCTAGAATGTGACACGAAAATTTTCAAGAAAATCCACCCACTCAAATACCCTTTACATGGAAAAATTCGAAAATGTAGATTTTCTCAAAAATGGCTCTAACGGTTTTGATTAAAATATCCTGTATTAAAGATATTTAACTGACAAATAAAATATATATCTTGAATATTATGGAAATAGTCTCTCAAAACTACATTATTCTGGATTAATTTTACGGAATTTTGTAAACTGGCAAACCGTAAAAAATAGAGACAAACTTACTTAGCAGAAAATGTAGAGCTCATTAAAACACATATATGTATACATTTTTTTCATGGAGTGATTCGTTTTTGAGATATTCCTTGTTATTGGTTTAAGCTTTAAAATACTTTTCTCATACGGAATTTGTCAACTCCTGTCCAAAGGAATTTCAGTCGCATAACAATCAGCTTTTAACTAATTCTTTAGCCTATGCTACTCCGTTATATCCCTTCTACTTGCATGAAAGCAAGTAATAAGACTATTTCTGCTAATTTTTTCTCGATTAGCATGAAGTAAAAGGAAACATAAGTTTTTTAACAATAATTTGTTCCAGAGAAGTAGAGAATGTCATGTGAATTTAACACATCAGATTTTTTATTTTCTTTAGCACATATGTACATAAATATACAATAAAATTTAAAAAATCTGATGTGTTTCATTCGCATAGCTTTCTCTACATCTCTGAAACAAAATATTGTTTAAAAACTTCTTCTATATATTTCTTGATAATTGAGATAAGCATTAGCAAAAATTGTCCTTATTACTTGGTTCCTTGTAAGTAGAAGAGAAAAATATATAATGTGTTCCCTTCACATGATGTCCTCTAACTGTTCGCTAAACAAACCTTTTAATCTACATCATGATCATCAAGGTAAATATAAGCAGAATTTGTCTTATTACTAGCTTCCTTATAAGTAAAAGGAAATAAGAAAATGCACGGGCTAAAGTGATAGTCAAGTCCTATATAAGCCGGTCACTATGTGAAACAATTGAATTCTAATTTCTTTGCTTGTCAGGAATGAACAAACGAGAAACGAGAAGAAAAATGTCTTCTCGTTTGAGAAAAACTTAGGTGCCTAAAGTTGAAGCCAACAATCCGAAATATCTCGAAAATGGTTAATGTCTAATATTACATAAATTGTGTGTTTTAATGAGATCTACGTTTTTTGTGTAGTAAGTTTTTGTATATCTTTTACGGTTTGCCAGTTATATAAAAATCATTCAGAATGAATAGGTCTTCAGAGGCTATTCCCAGAAAATTCAAGATATACATTTCGTTTGTCATAAAAAATATCTTAAACATAACGTATTTTAATTAAAATCGTAAAGCCATTTTTTGAGAAAATCAATTTTTTTTTAAATGTTCCATGTGAAGAGTAGTTTAGGATGTGGGGATTTTCTTGAAAATCTTCGTGTTGCATCTTTGAAAGATTCGTTTCGTAATCGGCTTACCCTCACCGTATTTGTAGGACTTATAAGCCAATACCTAGGTTTCAGAGGTCTGTCGGGAAGCCAATGGCACGAAACCACAGTTTGAAGAACCTATTACGAGAGGTCAGCATGAGGAAGTGGATGATATGCAATGTAAGCGAAATTAACGATTGGAAAGTTGATGATGGGGCAATTAGTGGTGGGGGAAACCGGAGGACCCGGAGGAAACCCATCTAGACACCCCTTTGTGCACCACGAATCCCACATGCGGGCGCTTAGGATCGAACCCGCACCACCTAGATGGGAGGCCAGCGGTCTAGCCGCTCAACAATGGCGCTATCTATCCGTGAAAGATACCAGATTTAAATACTAAGTTTGGTATCTCTTCGTTTTTGAGCTATGCTCCACAGATACACATGGACCTTTTTCTAAAAATGCTACAGGGGGACCCAAAACATGTATTTCCGGTGAAATCTCGGTATAGAATTTTTGGGTGTATTAGGATACCTTTTTTATACATTATGTACATAGTACGTGTAGAAAAAGTGAATTGCACTTGATGAAATTAGGTGACAGATATGATATTGTACATGTTCTAAATTTTTAACCTTTAACTAAACATTTTAATTAAAAATTAAAATAAAACAAGAATTAAATTTTAACATCCTTAAAATAATAACAAATTCTAATTTAAAACGTGTTTTACATTCATTTTTTACAGATAAATGTATATAGAACTACTACTATGAACTACTACCTACTCATTAAAACATTTTTAGAAGAACCAAATTAACATTGATTAAACTTTAATTCATATATATATATATATATATATATTAAATCAAAATATATTAACTTAATATCATTTCATATACAATTTTATATACACATATTTTATTATACTAATCAGTAACTAAATTATTAAATATTATTCTTTATTTACTATAATTAACGTAATTTTAAGCATTAAAATCTTAAATACAATACTCAATAACAAATTATCAATTACAATGTTTACAATTTATTTTCAAAAACAGATATACATATATATTATAATTATTTTTATTAATTATTAATTAAATCTTTAATTTCAACCCATTTCTCCTTCTTTTTAAATTACTAATTTATTTCTGTAATTAATTTTCTATATAGCATGTATATACAATATGCATAGTAGCTAGAGAAAGTATTGTATTCCACCCAAAAATTCGATAACAAGACTGCACCTAAAATGCATGTTTCAGGATCCCCTCAATCCAAAAAAACATGCCACACGAATATGTTCGGGAAAATGCCCCCACCCTCACTACCCTTTGCATGGAATATTTTCGAAAATATTGATTTACTCTAAAACGGCTTTAACGATTTTGATTAAAACACCAAATAGTTAAGCTAATTTTAAGACAAAGGAAATGTGTATCTTGAATTTTCTGGGAATAACCTCTAAAATCCTCTGGTATAGGTAAGAGATTATCAAAACTTAATACCCAAAAACTGTAGTATAATACACAATTTATGCCATGTATATCTTATAACCGTTTGCGAGATATTCTCCGTTATGGATTTAAATTTTAAATTTCTTCAACTTTTCTCATCTTTCCTTTCATATCTGTTTTTTTTTTCTTTGTTTCTTTTTTCTTTTTTTTTTAATTCTGGTCTTGTTAAAAGATTGGAATTTTAATTGTTTCACAGGGCGACTTTGTCCAAGTGTATTTCCTTATTTTGCTCCTACTTACAAGAAAAAAGTGATACATCAGATTTTTGTAACTTTGAATAAAACTGTTATTTCAACAGCATTTTCTTCCACTTTAGAGATTGAGTATATAATATGTATCCACAAAATTCAAGTCAGAGCTAAGACATTGTACATTGCATCACGATTGTAGTAATAAGATCCTCTTTTTCCCGGATACGTCTTCCGAAATGGCTATATTAATTCCTTCTAAGTAGAAGCAAAATAAGGTAATACACTAAGCTACAGAAATAGTCATATATTTTAAAAAGTCGGTCGCTATGTGAAACGGTTGCATACGGATTTCCCTTTACCAGGAGTAATCCAAAAAGATGAAACGTTTGAGAAAAGTTTAAGTAGTTTATAAGTGACACCAATAATAAGGAATATTTCCGATATGGTTAAATCTACAAAGAAAATGTATATGACAAGTTGTGTGTTTAACGAGATCTACATTTTTTCTGCATAAGTTTATGTTTGTCTCCTAGGGTTTACCAGTTATACAAAATTCATCCAGAATGAAATGGTCTTCAGAGGGCTATTCTCAGAAAGTTCAAGATTTTTATTTGTCAAATAAATATTTTTTTAATAAACGGTACTTTAATCAAAATCGTTACAACCATTTTTGAGAAAAACAAAATCTTCAAAAAATGTTCGATATAAAGAGTAGCTTGAAAATCTTTGTGTTGCATCCCTGGATGATACTAATCTAAATGCCAAATATGGTGTTTAACGTCTCTTAACCTATACTCTCCTCACACACTACGCAATCACTAATTTTTTTCAAAAAAAAATATATATATAAATTTTGTTTTGTTTTGTTTTGTTTTGTTTTTTTTTATTTCAGGATCCTCTGAACATGTATTCCCGATGAAATTTGAGTATCGAATTTTCGGGTGGAATACAAAACTGCTCTATACACTATATACATAATAGGTGTAAAGAGAGTAAAAAAGCAATCTGGATGGATATAGAAAACTGTCCTCTTTTTTACTTTCTCTACCACGTACAGTATGTAGAGAGGGTATTACATTCCACCCAAAATTCGGTACGAATATTTCACCAGAAATCATGTTTTGAGGAGCCCTGAATCTAAAAAAGACGCATTTAGAAAAAACGTCATGTGTTTGTCTGGTTGACTGTGTATGGGTGTGTGTGCTCGCGCGCGCAAATATCACATTTCAAATCAGTATTTTATAAGGCCGCGTTACAAAGATTTTCCAAAAAATCCTCCTAACCCAAAACTGCTCTTTAAACGGAAATTTTCAAATTTTTGGATTTTTCAAGATTGGTTCTAACGTTTTAATTAAAACACTGTTATTAAATATGACAAAATGTGTATCTTGAATTTCCTGAAAATAGCCTCTGAAGTCCTCTTCATTCTTAATGATTTTGAGCATAACTCCTAAAACCGTAAGAGATAAATAAAAGTTACTACACTACTAAGAAAGAAGATTCCTTGTTCACCGCAGACACCCTTCATATACAGACCTGTGAAACAAATATTAAGCTAAAACAATTGGAAAGATCTGCAGTATCAGCCATTTTTTGGTATTCAAACGATGAAATGGGACAGGAAATCACATTATTAAAAGCCATCACTACACCATCAGAGTTAGATATTTGGGGAAAGATCTGCATCCATAGCAATGCTCTCAATGTTTAATTACCGCCAGCTGATGCCACTTTGCAATTAATACAAGCTTAAAGTCCAACTAAAGACTTTAATCTAAACAGGTCTGAGATTTCCAACCATAGGTTGCTGAATCTCGTCGGAGGAAGGCAGATGTCCAACCATAGGTTGCTGAATCCCGTCGGAGGAAGGCAGATGTCCAACCATAGGTTGCTGAATCTCGTCGGAGGAAGGCAGATGTCCAACCATAGGTTGCTGAATCCCGTCGGAGGAAGGCAGATGTCCAACCATAGGTTGCTGAATCTCGTCGGAGGAAGGCAGATGTCCAACCATAGGTTGCTGAATCTCGTCGGAGGAAGGCAGATGTCCAACCATAGGTTGCTGAATCCCGTCGGAGGAAGGCAGATGTCCAACCATAGGTTGCTGAATCTCGTCGGAGGAAGGCAGATGTCCAACCATTTCTCACAGGTGTCGTCACATTCACGGTGTCACCTCTGCTAGGTGTCGAGGAAGACATCCGCAGACCTGCTAGAGGATGACAATGAATTACTTGTCGAAACGCATCCAGCCAGCTTCCAACATTCCAGTAAAGAAAGTATAGCTAATGGGCATCCGAAAGGTATAAGACTTGTGATTGTTCTTCCAATAGTGGTAATGATTGCCAGCAAGTTTGTTTGAGGAAAATGGAAATGACGTGTTATTTATTGACGCTCTTTAACTACTGTGGTTCTCAACGTCCCATTCTATATTGCTTGTGAATTTTGCTTAGAGGCCTCTATCAGGGTTGAGGTTCTTTTACGTGCCGTAAATCTACGATACGGGACCAACGGCTAGGAAGGAAGCCATGGTAAGGATTTTTACACCCGAAAAAATCCATCGTCCTCCGCCGGGTTTGAACCCGTGAACTTGGGTACATGAAGTTAGCATGGTAACCATTACACCATGGAGGGCGATTTGTTTGAGGACATGAGACACACTACATAAATGTGTAACCAACTTATGAAATAATTCTTTCTTCCACATAAGTCGTGTGCAGGATAGGAGATGGATGTTTAGAGTCAGACTTAAAATTTCAATACCAGAACTATGTATGAATGAATACGTGTATTTATTTACATAGCAATATCATACATAGAATTTCAACAATCGCACAGGTCCACAGACCGTACATGCTTTTGTAATACACACTAAAAACAATTTTAAGATAGCAACAGCAACAACAACAACAACAACAAAGAACTGAAAGAGTAAACAAGAAAATAAAAAAGACAAAGGCCGTCTCCTTAGCGCGGTGGTAGCGTTGCTGCTTGCCAAGCGGGAGACCTGGGTTCGATCCCCAGTACCTGGCCCGGGGTGCACTCAGCCTCGTAAGGTCCCTGGGGGGCCAATTGAGGAGCTACTTGATGGAGAAGTAGCGGCTCCAGGTCGTGAGGACCGCATTAACCGGCCGGGGGGACTCGAGGTGCTGACCACGTCTCACCCTCCAATACTGCACCCCATCCATGACGTCTGTAGTGGACCGAGATGGGGTCGCAGCGGCCGGGCGGTAGGCCAAGGTTCCCCGTGAGCTGTCGTGCCATGGAGTTAAGTTAAGTTAATACACAATCAAAAGCAATATTAAAACAACAATAAAGAATTAAGAGTAAACCCGAAAGTAAAAATACAAAGATATTCAAATAATAGCAATTTAAATTTACAGCACAAAGTACACCTTCATAATGCACCCTCTTATAATAGATAATTACACTTAAAAGAAATATATACACAATATATAAAACCATAACACAACAGTGACCTAAGTATGACATAATATATATGTATGTAAAACATTGTAGTCGCTTTCGTTTAGTTGATCTTATTCCTGTATTGGCAGCCTCCTCAGATCTCAGATGTCTTGCCTTAAGTACAAATTTACCTAGCCCGTCCACGTTTTCCGTGCCTGCCAGTAGCGTCCAACATGCTTCTAGCCCTACATTTGCGGTGGTAAAGAATGAAACAGTTTCTGCCTAAGTTTCTTGATCAGCATGAACCAGAGCATGTGTCATTTTTTGCAGAATAGGTATATGCATGGAACACATCAGTCTATATTTCTTACCTTCTTTCTCTAGAACGTATGTGCATACAGTGCACATAGTAGCTAGAGAAGATACTGTTTTCCCCCACAAATTTGATGTCGAGATTTCACGGAAAGTATATGTTTTGAGGTCTCCTGAGTCCGAAAAAAGAGCATTTTTAGAAAAAAGCCTGTGTGGCTGTGAGCGACATAGCTCAAAAACAAAAAGACCTTTAAATACCAAACTTGGTATCTGTGTGTAGTATCTTCCAATGATGCGAACCAAAGATTTTGAAGAAAATCCACCCACCACAAAGTACCCTTTACATGGAATAATGTTTGAACATTTTGTTTTTCTCAAATATGGCTAATGATTTTTATTAAAATACCGCACATAAAAGATATTTGCATCAAGAATAAAATGTATGTTTTGAATTTTCTGGGAATAATCTCTATAGACCTCTTTAATCTGGATGAATTTTGCTGAATTTTGCCTAACTGGTAAACTGTAAGAGATAGACAAAAACGTACTACACAAAAAGTGTAGATCTTGTTAGATCACATAATTTATGTCTTATACATTTTTATCAGGGAGCTATAATTTGTGAGATATTCTTTATTTGTTTCATTTTAAAATAGTTATTTTCTCATGCGAGAACTTATAAACTCCTGACCACGCAAAGACATGGATTTTAATCACATGGCAACCAGTTTTTAAAGAAAATTTACTATTGCTTTGACCTAGTATATTCCTTATCTCCTTCTACTTAGAAGAAAGCATGTGCTAAGACTTTTTCTGTTAATGTTTATCTCGATTAGTATGAAGTAGATAGAAGAATAAGCTTTTTAACAATAACTTGTTACAGAGATACAGAAAATGGAACACATCAGACCTTTTTACTTCAGAACATATTAAAGATACACGTATGAAATGTAAAACACGGTTATAATGTAATACATTTTTGAAAACATTGATTATAAACAGTAAGATAACAGATTTACTTGTATAAATCATTAAAAAGCTATTCAAAGCTGAAAACGAGTTTTTCTGCGAGTTGTCTAATCATCGTCACGCTGACCCTATGATTCCGATATATAGTGGCTTTATTTTACAATGTATTTAGTTCTTGACAGAGATGCGACGTGAACACAACACCTCTGAAGATGCCCCTCACAGAAAGAGACGAAACGTCAGGTAGAAATAGTTTAAGTAACGAAAATATTTTAACCTACAGACCACGGCAAATCAGCCCAGAAATTATAAATCCAAGTTAACTTGTTATTCAGAGGTAACCTCAATCGCTTTTAGTACATTTACCAATGTAATTACAGATTCAATTAAAGACTAAATAATAATGATAGATAGTGTCTGTCAAATTAATTTCCAGCCTCCCGCTGTTTAACTCCTATTTAACTACCGGATTGACATAGACAGCTGGCAGGAAGCTGCGTCTACCGTGTGATCTGGGGCAGAACAGCCAGCAATCTATAGACCGACTTCACAACATACACGCGATGGCTGTCAACACATCCAGGTAGCCAGCGACCGGTAGGACAACAGCCAAGGTTTCCAGCAGGGTGATCTGGTGTAGATGTACCGCTCTACTCGCACCATGGGACGCTGCTCCAAGCTTCAACAGCAAGATAAGAACCATACATTGTATGGTGAAGAGAATTAATGATGTCCAGAGGCTGCACCAAGCGAAGAGACATGTAATACAGGGACGACCAGTGGAGGGAGCGGTACGACTTGCCGATTGTACGCACCCATACCTTGCCGGCACGTATTCGCCGCACGTGTTTGAGTGGCTTGTTTTCAAACGTCATAGCTGATTGTGCTTTCATTAGCTAATAGATTGTCACACCTGTGTGCAATGTTGAGACACTTGCGTATGATTTATATGCGCAATAACAGGGACGTTGCTCTTCGTAGCATATATCAATTATTTACAGGAAGGAATAACATCTCAAATTCGCCTATTTCCGGGTGATTGTATAATGTATATTGTTATTAAAAGTGAATGTAACATTATTACTTTACAAGAATATTTCGTGGTTAGACCACTCGCCTTTCACCGAAGCGGCCCGGGTTCGATCCCAGGTGACCGAATACGGGATTTGTGGTAGACAAAAGCGGCGTAGGGGCGGGTTTTATCGGGTTCTCCGGTTTTCCCTTGGCATTCCACCTGTGTTACATGTTCAACCTATGTATCAATAGTGTCATCGCCTGCGGTGGCAAAATAGTAAAAGCGGGCGTTAAATACTATAAACACTATAAAAAAGAGAGATTTAAAACAAATTCCACACTGAGCGCAATATAATAAAATGGAGATAAATCCAAACAAATGTAAATCTATTATATTTAAATGGCAAGAATAGGAGAAAGCACAGTGCATATACTAGATAATAGAAAAATACTTAGGGTAAGTAACACCAGATATCTAGGGTAATAAGTGAGAGACTGGAGTGGGAAGAAGTATGTGAACTCTGTCATTGGGAAGGCGAGGAAAGCGTTGTACTTTGTAATAAAGATACTAAAACGCAACAACGGAAAATCGCGAAGTTTAGTGTAAACATATTTAGGTTGACCAATATTAGAATATATGCTAGATGCAGGGAGCTATATCGGGCAGGGCAAAAATTGGCACTCAAGAGAGTTAAAAAAAAAAGAAAAAAGAGCAGCTAAATTCGTAAATAGAGAAAACTATTAGAATCATGCTAGCGAAGACACATTACAAAAAACTTAGAAAACGGCAAGGATATGACAAATTTTTAGAGCTTATAAAAGGGGATTCAGCATGAAAAAATGTAACAAAGTTGTTATTAACTCAATTATATCGGGGGCGAAATGATCACCCCAAAAAATAAGAAATATGTAACAGAAAGCAGACATAGGTGAATTTTTTTTTTTTTTTTTTTTTTGCGAGTAGAACAATTGACGGCTGGAAAACATACCTGCAGAGTTTCTGGAGACTTTGCCTCAAAGTGTAAATAACTTTAAAAAGAGACTAAGAAAGAATTATTTAAAGTTAGGATACTTAATGTATAGTGTATAATCACTGGGAAACCTAATGCTATAAAGGTTTTAAATATTGTGTTTGGTCCTTTCTCTAGCACGTATGTACGTACATATATACAATTTATAGTAGCTAGAGAAGGTATTGTTATTCCACCAAAAAATTCGATGTCGAGATTTCAGCAGAAATATGTTTTGAGGTCTTCTGAGTCCGAAACAAGCATTATTAGAAAAATGTGTGTGTGTCTGTGGACAGCATAGCTCAAAAACAAAAAAGACAGTTAAAAACCAAACTAGGTATTTGTTTTTTAGTGTCTTCCAAGAATGTGACACGAAGATTTTCAAAAAAATTATCTCATCACAAACTACCCTTTACCTTGTCAAAAATGGCTGTAAAATTGATTATATTCCCTATGTTAGAGATATTTACACCACAGAATGCATATTTTGAATTTTATGGGAACAATCTCCGAAAGCCTCTTTAATCTGGATGAGTTTTGCGAAATTTTGCATAGCAGTTAAACCATAAGAGATAGACGCAAACTTAATACACAAAAAACGTAGATGTCGTTAAAACACATAATTTATGCGATATACGTTTTTCATGTTGGGTTTGCCGTTTTTCAGATGTTCCTTATTATTGGTGTTTCAGTTTTAAACTATTTAACTTTTCTCAAACGACACCATACAATGCGAACACAATCTCAATTGATTTAATTGCTTTTTCACACAAGCCGTATGTAGGACAGGAATTGGACAGATAGAGTCAGACTGAGAAATTCAATGCCAGAGCCGGGATTTGAACTACACAACTCCCGGTCTCTGGCCGGTTGCACTATCACTACGCTACCATAGCAACAGTCTAACTCTACCTGTCCAACTCTTATCCTACACACGGCTTGTGAAGAAAAAGCGAGTACAATAATACCAATTGAGCATAATAGTTCACTGTATTATGAATCCTGGAATTTAAAGTCCTTACAACGTTGTAACAATGGGGTTGTCGTCTCAAAATAATTTGAGATCACCTTGTGGAAACATGCGAGTCAGTTGAGAAATTCAAAGTTATGCCGGCATGTTGCCATAGTAGCTCAGTGGTAGAGTAACCGGCTGGAGACCGGGATATACGTGGTTCATACCCTGGCTATGGCATTGAATTTTTCAATCTGACTCTACCTGTCCAACTTCAATTGTTTCACATGGCGATCAGCTTTTAAAAGGTTTGACTACCGCTTTAGCATAACGTATTCCCTTATTTTTCTCCTACTTACAATAAAGCAAGTAATAAGATCAATTCTGCAAATGTTTATATTGATTAGCGTAGATAAAAGAATAATGTTTTGGAATAATAATTTTTATTTGGAACAGCTAGAGAAAGTTAGGTAAATGCAACAGATATTTTTTAAGATTGTGCTAGTATATCAACAGTCTGCATGAATATACGATAATATCCTTAGTCTGACAGGGTAAAATTATTGTTATATGAGTTTGTGTTAATTTTAAATGTTTAATTGTGCCATTACAATACGACGCTGCCATCAGGACATGCCTTAAGTAGTGAAATAAAACATATATGTGTCTACCTAATGATTTTTACTTCTTAATGTTTATTGCCACTTCATTGACAGCTATAAAAGGGGCAACTTGGCCCAGACAGCTCAATTTTCAAGTAGAGTTCTGAGTAACCAGTTTTGTGTGTGTATGTGTGAGAGAGAGAGAGAGAGAGAGAGAGAGAGAGAGAGAGAGAGAGAGCACTCAACTTTGAGGTGATGAGATAAAAATGCTATTGTACAATTGTTGTAAAAGTTTTGGAGTAGAGGCGTATGTATGTAACTAGTTACTTTCTCTACACGTACTATGTACATACTGTATAGAGAAGGTGTTGCATTCCACCCAAAAATTTGATACCGAGATTTCACTGAAAATACATGTCTTAGGGTCCCCTGTATCCAAAAAGAAATTTTAAGAAAAAGGTTCGTGTCTGTATATCCGTCTGTCCCTGTATCTGTGAACACGATAACTCAAAAACGAAAATTTGGTAAAGTACCAAAAATGATATTTAAGAATAGCATCTTCCAGGGATGCAACCCAAAGATTTTGAGAAAAATCCCCACACCCCAAACTAGCCTTTGCATGCAAAAATGTTTGAAAATGTTGATTTCCTCAAAAATGGCTCTAACGATTTTGATTAAAATATTGTATATTAAAAGGTATTTATTATGGAAAATAAAACTTATATCTTGAATTCTCTGGGAATAGCCTTTGAAGACCTCTTCATTCTGAATGAACTTTACTGAATTTTACGTAATTGGTAAATCGTAAGAGATAGACGAAAACTTATTATACATAAACTGTATATCGTTAAAACACACAATTTATGTCGTATACGTTTTTCGTGGAATTTACCATTTTTGAGTTATTCTTTGTTATTTGTTACAGATTCAAAATGCTTAAACTTTTCTCATACAGAAACGGATTTCAACCACATGGCAGCCAGCTTTTAAAGAGTTTGACTATCATTTAGCTTAATGTATTTCCTTATTTCCCTTCTACTTACAAGAAAGCATGTAATTAAGACATTTTCTGCTAATGTTTATCTGGATTATCATAAAGTAGACAGAAGAACATGCTTTTTGACAATAATTTGTTACAGCGATGAGCATGGAACACATCAGATTTTTTTTTTTTTTTGTAGCAAATAAGGAGAATTTCCATAAATGAAAACGACAAATGAGTAGTGATAACTGAAGGACAGAACGTCTATCACGAGTGTGGGATGAGGATTGAGGAAACTAGCCCAAATTAGCTCTAGCGAGCAGCCAGGACTTATACCGAAGAACCCGTATCTCTATAATAGATACGTTACATTTTGTTTACGGCCTCTAGTTCTCTAAAGCAGGTTTCTACTAAACATACATACAAACCTGTTGGCAGGCAACATGTACAGGAAGATGCATGTTCTTGATCGCGAAGCATGAAATAGTTAATAACCACCTGACCGTTGTTTGTTTATAGTAAGAAAGCAACAGGTGACTGCAAGAGGTGTTCCAGGGCTATCAGGAGCGCTAACCACTCAAGGCTTCTGGAGAACATGACATGTGAGGGACAACCCAACTTATCAGCTGCGTTGAGAAGTCTTCGTGTTTCAAAATTTGGAGATAATTAGCAACTAGTGGAGTTGGAAGGACTGCAACTCCCTCTTTCCGTACAAGAGCACGAGATACAGATGTCTTCACTTCTGTATCATCTTGTTCAGTTCAATCTAAGTCCTGAGGTGGACGCAAGACTACTGAATTCCTGCTTACTTTTACTTTCTCTAGCATGTATGTGCAATATACACAGTAGATACAAAAAGGTATTGTATTCTACCCGAAAATTCTATGTCGAGATTTTACCGGAAATATATGTTTTGAAGTTCGTTACGTGCGTGTTTCTGTAAACAGTATACGTCAAAACTGATACCATTAAATAATAATAATAAGAAGAAAATTTCACAATAGTCAAAGTTTTGCACAAGTCTTTAAGAGAAAGTTCTCTCTCTCTCTCTCTCTCTCTCTCTCTCTCTCTCTCTCTCTCTCTCTCTCTCTCTCTCTCTTTTTTTTTTTGTTATCTTAATAGTAATTTAATTTAGTAATCTAAAATAGTAAGGCAAATCTAAGCTTACTTCTCTACATTTTGGTGTAAGGTGCACAAAATATTTTTGATATTTTAAAATTACAGTATAATTCTATTAAATGTAGTAAGCATAGATTACAGTCGGTAATTTAATAAAAGTAATAAAATTATATTATTTATGCTATCACGATAACCCTTATAAATCAGGCATGTTAGATAAAATATCCATCATAATTTAACTCGCATAGTTTACACATGTACAGCCGCGCCGTGGCCGAGTGGTTAGACCACTCGCCTCTCACCTAGACGGCCCGGGTTCGATCACAAGCGACCGCATGTGAGATTTGTGGTGGACAAAGTGGCACAGGGGCGGGTTTTCTCCGGTTTCCCCCGCCATCGCATTCTACGGGTGCTCCTTCTTCATCCCATGTATTACCAGTATCATTGCCTGCAATTCCATAAGTAGTAAAATCAAAAAATTACACAGTCTTCCGGCTCATGGTACTTGTCTGTCTGGTGAATCCGGTGATGGAAACCATAAACAGCGGATCTCGTTATGGTATGTAGTAGGTCATATCTGGCTCATGTCCAATCTCTGCAGATCATCGCGTCTGTAGAGTAGAAATCCGATGTTGTTTCTTTTTGTTAGTTCTTGGTAGGCTTTCGTAGAAGATAGAAGTAGGTTTTGAAAGAATTCTTCTATAAAGAATTGTTTTTTCGCTTTTTGTTTGTAGTGTTTAACGCCCGCTTTTATTACTTGTGACACCACAGACGATGACACTAGTGATACATGAAATGAAGATGGAGCACCGGTGGAACGCAATGGCGGGGGAAACCGGAGAAAACCCGCTCCTGCGCCGTTTTGTCCACCACAAATCTCAAATGCGGTCGCTTGGGATGAAACCCAAGGTGAGAGGCAAGTTCTTTTGCTAGAACATGTTAGGCGTGATGGTGTATACTTGGAGAGGCCTAGTGTTCTTTTGAGGAAGTTGGCTTTGTCGTTTTCTATATCTCCTAGATTTCTCTTGTTTGGGTTTTCCCAAATAATCTCTAATCCGTAGGTTAATACCATTAAATAGCAAACTTTGTATTTTAGTTTAGTATCTTCCAAGAGGCCGTCTCCTTAGCGCAGTGGTAGCGCGGCTACTTGCCAAACGGGAGTTCTGGGTTCGATTCCTGGTACCGGGGTGGGGAATCTTCCCCCGCTGGGAGACCTGGCTTGCACTTAGGTTTGAGGTCCCCGGGGGACCAGTTGAGGAACTACGTAATTGAGAAGTGGTAGCTCCAGATCGAGAAGACCGCCGGGAGGGACTCGAGGCGCTGATCAAGCCTCACCCTCCAGCTCTTCATCCCATTCATGACCCCATCGGGTCGAGATGGGGGATGCAGCTTGCCTTGCGTGTCATGGAGTTACGTTTTTATCTTCCAAAAATGCGAGACTATGATTTTCAAGAAAAGCCCCCACCACAAAACTACCCTTCGTTTTTTTTCAAAAATGAAAAATATTTTGATTAAAGCAGCACATATTAAAGATATTTACATCGCAAATAAAAAGCATATACTGAATTTTCTGGGAATACCTTCTGAAGATCTCTTCATTTTCGATGAATATTTTTGAATTTCGCATAAGTGGTTAACTATAAGAAATAGACAAACACTTACTACACAAAAAAATACAGATCTCGTTAAAACATATAAGTGATGTCTTATACATTTCGTTGTAGAGTTGACCGCTTTCAAGATATTCCTTGTTATTTGTTTCAATTTTAAACTACCTAACTTTTCTTGAACGGGACCATGCAAAGCGAACTGAACCTCAATTGTTTCACACAGCGACCAGTTTTTAAAGATTTGGCTATCGCTTTATAATAGCGTACTCCCCTGTTTCCCTTCCATTTATAAGCAAGTGATAAGAGCATTTCTGCTAATGTTTATCTCCATTACCATGAGACAGACAGACAGAGGGACAGACAGACACACAGATAGACGGACAGACAGACAGATAGATCTCTTTATTTGCCAGGACAATAAAACTGTATAGCAACGTCGAAACAATACACTAAAATTACAATACGTTACGTAAAACATTAAAATATTCTGATGTAAAATTCTTTAAGGCTTTAAAAAGAATTAGACAACAATATTGATTTTATAGCTCTCTTAAAAACCGAAAACGAAAGATGTTGTATATTATTTGGTAAAAGTTAAATAAGTTTATGAACCGAATTTCAAAACTATTCTTGATCTTAGAAAATTTGTTTTATACACATAAATCTTAGAGGTTTCTAGTGCTGTAATTATGAACATTTGTGCATAATGAGTAATTGTTAATATTTCTCTTCACATAGAGTAAACAGTCCAGGATAAACATTGATGTCAAGGTTAAAATATTCATTTTATAAATTATGGCTTACATTTAACAGACCGTTAAATACCAAACTTGGTGATTAAGTTAGATATCTTCCAAGGATGCGACACGAAGATTTTCAACAAAATTTCCCCACCCCCAACTATCCTTTACATGGAAAAAATTTCAAAACTTTTGATTTTCTCAAAAATTACTAACAATTCATATTAAAATCTCTTATAATTAAGATATTTACATGACAAATAAAAGATATACGTTACATTTTCTGGGAATAGGCTCTGAAGATATGTTTATTCTGTATGAATTTTGCGGAGTTTTGCATAACCGGTAAACCGTAAGAAATAGACAAAAACTTACCACACAAAATATGCAGAGAGCTCGTTAAAATATATACAAAATGGAGTTCACCGTTTTTTAGATATTTCTTGTTAATGGTTTCAGCTTTAAAATACTTATATTGTGTCATCTCCTGTCCATTCAAAAACGGGTATTTCAATCTCATAGCAACCAGCTTTTAAAGTATCAAATTATCAGTTTAGCCAAGTGTACTCCCTTACCTCCCTTTAATTACAAGGAAGCAAGTGAAAAGACCAATTTGTGCTCTGTTTTTCTTGATAAGCTTGAAACAAATGGAAGAATAAGCTTTAAAACAATAATTTTTGTAGAGATGTAGAGAAAGTTACATGAATAGAACACATAATATATGTTTTATCTTATACAGCATTAATATGGTTTAATAAACCGAACTACCGCAAACACATAGGAAACAAAAGAAAGACTGGTTCAACAACCGACATCCGATGTTGATTGAATCTTAAATATTTAATCCTTGCCTTCAGAAAGGCTTTTAAGGATTGTGAAATGCATTACAGGCAGTTTGCCAGAACTATTGTATCCAAGACTGTTGCTCATGCCAAGAAAATGCTTCACAGTTTTCTAAACCACAGAGGTTCACGCCCATTTTCTCTCAACAAAAATCATTCCTGCCTATTTTATCGTGGTATCTAACTCAAAGCCAAATGCCACGCTGCTGCCGAATTTAGTAAGAAGAAAGAAATCTTTATGATTCACTGACCATTAAAAGATTTAAGGACTCTGGATAGTTATAAGTCAAGTTTTCGACTGCTGTTTAAGAGCAGATTTTGATTTTTAGTTTCTTATCAACTATTCTACATATTAAAATGAAACATTGACACTGAATACAGCAACCTATGTCAATTATCCATGTAAAATGATCATATCTAATATATTTTACTTTCTCTAGAACGTATGTACACTCAAAGACATTGAAAATACACCTGGCGCTGTGAAAATATGAACGTTTGACGGAGACTCGTCTCTTTCCAGGACTTTTATTCATGCCATTCTGGTAGGACATGCTAAGAGTAAGAAAAGGCAAAACCGATTAGACAATCCACTTTTTCACCCTCTCGTCCAAATTCACTCCCTCAGAACAACTTGACCTGTATAAGCAGTGTGATAATTTAGTCGACCACGTGCGCGAATTATCTTGGCATCAATATGTAGCGCAGAGAAAGATTAACCTAATTTTGTAGAGTAATTTTGTAATTATTTTTCAATCAGAAAGTTTAGGGATCACCATTTCCCAATTCAGAACTTAATTTGTCGCAAGTTTAATTTCATGTGCATCTCCTTTCCTTCGGTAACGTATTCTTTCAAATTCGCACATATCAAACAGGTGAAAGACATAGGCGGGGTCATGAAAAAACTTCCGCCTTACGATAAGTATTTTCAGGCGTAGTTTTAATGTCTTTGGGTGTACAATGTGATAGGTCAGGTACCGAGATTTCATCGGAAATACATGCTTTGAGACTCCTTAAATTCAAAAAATAGTTTTTAGAAAAATGTCAGTGAGTAAAATTCGGTCAAATACAAATCTTTGTATTTCTGTTCTGTATCTTCCAAGAACCCGACAGGAAGATTTTCAAGAAAATTTCCCCACCCCTGTACAAGGAATATTTTACGAAATTTTTGATTTTCTCAAAAATGGCTCCAAAGATTTTATTAAAACACTTTATGTTTAAGATATTTCCATGACAAACGAAATGTGTATTTTGAATTTTCTACGAATAGTGCGTGGAGACTCCTTCATTCTGGATTACCTTTGTGTACCTGGTAAAGCATAACAGATAGACAAAAACGTACAACAAAAAATATAGATCTCGTTATAACACACAATCTATATTCATACATACATATTTTTTGTAGAGTTAACCGTTTTCTATATTCTTTTCAATTATGTATGCATAATATAACAAATTTTTGGGCAGGTTGCCATCGTATACAAGAAACAACTTAGCTGAAAATGGCATGCATTACAATATATAAAGATTCACTGAAAAGAATACATAAATGTGACTCCATGGCACAACAGTCCATAAGGGAGATTGGTCTACCGCCCGGCCGCTCCATCCCACATCTCGGCCCAAAGGTGTCATTAATGGGGTGCAGTTCTGGAGGATGAGACGTGATCAGCGCCTAGAGTCCCGATGCGGTCTTTTGGATCTGGAGCAGCTACTTCTCAATCAAGTGACTCCTCAATTGGTCCCCAGGGACCTCACGAGGCTGAGTGCATCCCGGACCAGGTCTCCCAGCGGGAGAAAATTACCCACGCTGGTACCGAGAATCGAACCCGGTCTCTTGCTTGACAAGCAGCCGCGCTACCACCACGCTAAGGAAACGACTGAAAACAATATATAGCTTTACAAAAAAAATTGCAGCTGAATATACCATTCCAATGGTAATTTAAAAACACATATTATTTATTATACGTGTAATATTAACTTTCAGTACGTACATATCATAATTTCAGGAATCATGCTTGAAAAATATTGCTGTATTAAGTATCAAAATTTCATTTAAAGATGTAAAATAGCTTTTGAAAAACTTAAAATCAAAGTTGACAATCAACAGCAGTCAAAATATTGACTTACAATTTCCAAGAAATTTGTTCCACTTAAATAAATCTTAGAATGAAACGCAACAACTAAATAAACCCAGCATTAACATAAATTACTATTGGCGGACGTGGAAAACTTAAATCGTACCTGTACAGTAACAGTATGACCTTACATGTTCGAGTCTACCATAAGAACATATGGTACAACACGTCATCTACAGATAAACAAAACAAAATCAGATGTATTCCCTTCATACGAATAATAAACGTTCCTCACAAAACACCATTCATTAATCCACATCATACTAATCGAGATAAATATTAGCAGAATTGAACTTATTACTTGTTTCGTTGAAAATGGAAGGGAAATATGTGAATACACTAGGCTAAAACGATAGTCAAGACCTTTAAAAGCTCTATGAAACAATTGAAATTCCTTCTCTTTTGTTGCCAGAAGTAAACAAAAGAGGGACGAAAAGAAAGACGTCATCTCGTTTCACAAATGATTAAGTACCTTAAAACTGAAATAAATAACAGAGAATATCTCGGATAAGGCTAACTCTATAACAAAAATATAAAAGACATAAAGTGTGTGTTTTAAACATGAGCACATGTTTTATGTAGTAAGTTTTAGTATATCTCTTACTTTCATCACTTTTATAAGAGTGTCATTCCCACAAAATTCAAGATATGCATTTTGTTTGTCATAAAATTAATAATTACCAAGTTTGACGTCTAACCGACATTTCGTTTTTGACGCACACGAACCTTTTTCTAAAACTCTTATATGCTCCATTCACATAACTTTCTCTAAGTGTAGCGAACAATATTTTCTTACAAGGAATTATTATTTTATCTACAATATGTTAAACATAAGCAGAACTAACCTAGTCGCTCTCCGTGGTGTAGTGGCTACCATGCAACTTCGTACTCCAAGGTCGCGGAGGACGATGGATGTTTTCGGGCGTAAAAATCCTTAGCATTGCTTCCTTCAGCAGGGAAGTAAAGCCGTTGGTCCCGTGTTGTAGATTTACAGTACGTAAAAGAACCTCAAGCCTGATAAAAGAGGCCGCTGAGCATAAATAAGCGGCATTTCAAACCCAATATAGAATGGGACGCTGAGAACCACAGCCGTTAAAGAGCGTCCATAAATAAAACACCATTTTTGAATTGTGCTATTGTCTGCATCTTTGCAAGTAGAAGTGAAAAAAGAGAATGCGATAATGAAATCTTTTAAAAAGTGGTCACTACATGAAAAAAGTGAAATTTAGTTCTCTTAGCTTGCTAGTAGTAAACAAAAGAGAGACGAAAGGAAAAATACTTCTCGTTTGAGAAAAGTTCAACTGCCTTAAAACTGAAACCAATAACTCGAAATATCTTGAAAACGATTAACTCTACGAAGAAAAGATATATGGCACCAATTGAGTGTTTTAATGAGATCAACTTTATTTATTTATTTTTTTTTTTGCCGTAAACTTGTGTCTATCTCTTACGGTTTACCAGTTATACAAAGGTTATACAGATGTCATCAGAATGAAGAGGTCTTCAGAGCTATTCCTAGAACATTCAAAATATGCATTTCGTTTATAATGAAACTATTTTAAAAATATGGCATTTTAATCAAAATCGTACGAGCCGTTTATGAGGAATTCAAAATTTAAAAAAAAAGGTTCATGCAAAGGATAACTGGGGATGGGGCAATTTTCTTGACAATCTTCGTGTCGCATTTTTGGAAGATATACAACTTAATTACCAAGTTTGGTATTAACCGTTTTTTCGTTTTTGGGCTATAGTGCCAACGAACAAACACACACACACATACCTTTTTTATGTGTTCCATTCACATGACTATCTTTATATCTCTGTAAGAAATTATTTTTATGAAGCTTATTCTTCTGCCTACTTCCAGCTAATTGAGATTAACATGAGCAGAAATTGTATTATTACTTGCTTCCTTGTAAGCAGGAGGGAAGTAAGGGAATATACCAAGTTTAAATGATAGTCAAATCTTTTAAAAGTCGGTTACCATATTTTTGAAATCCATTTCTTTGCATGGTCATGAGTTGAAAAATTTCCGTGTGAGAAAAATTGTGTTGTAAATCTGAACTAATAATAAGGAATATCTCAAAAATGGCCAGTTTTACGAAAAAACTGTATTTGTCAAATAATTAATTGTGTGTTTTAATGAGATGTACAGTTTTGTTTATTAAGTGTTTGTCCATCTTTTACGCTTTACAAGTCATACAAATGCTATACTAAAGTCATCAAGAATGAAGAGGTCCTCTGAGGATATTTCCAGAAAATTCTACATATACATTTCGTTTGTCATGAAAGTATCTTATACATATGCCATTTTAATAAAAACCGTACCATGCAAAGGTGGTAGATGAGAGTGCCAGACTGTGCAACAGATTAGGACAAATAATGTATTCCATAATGTTCAGTTATCTACGTTACTTTTCAAGATAGATGATATTGTTACTATTCGTCATATTTGGATCTCCCAGCACGTGAAATCTGCGCACTCACACCTCTAACATCCTGTATGCAGTATTAGATAAACAAAACTCGCAAATCAGACAAGTTTTGAGTATCTCGAGGAGGGCGAGAAGAGGAGGGCCGAGACGAAAATGGAATGAGATATTTTAAAAATTCACTTGACAATTGAGACGGAGGGGGCCGAATTCTTGATCAGGATGATTATATTATCATTGTCAACAAGTAGTAAAAAAAAAATAAAAGCCTTTGGTTGATCATGTTCTAAAATTGGTAAGAAAATAAGAGTATAAGACAGGAAGAGGTGGTGTCACATATCAGCTTTTTACTTACTCTAGCAGATGCATAGTTCTCAGAGAAAGTATTGTATTCTACCCAAAAATGTTTGCAGAGATGTTATTGAAAATAAAGTCTTTGGATCTCCTGAAGAAAAAAAAAGCATTTTTAGAAAAATATTCGTTTGTGTATGTGTGTGCGTGTGGACAGCATAAATAAAAAACGAAAAGCCCATTAAATACAAAACTTAGTATTTAAGTTCATCTTTCAAAGATGCAACGGTAACATTATCCAGAAAATTCCCCACATCATAAATTACACTTTAAAAAAAATAGAAACTTTTGAAAATAATAGGGAAAATATAATACATATCTTAAACGCTATGGTAATAGCCTCTATAACAGCCTATTGTGGATATAATCAGACCGTGAGAGAGAGAGAGAGAAATTACACACAAAAAAGTACATTTCATTAAAACAATAATTTATATCATATACATATTTGTTGTGGAGTAAACCATTTCCTAGATATGAAGAAGATATCTTTTGTTTTAGTCCTAGCCATGCTAAGAGAACGAAATAGCAACCAGACTTATTTCCCTTCTACTAATAAGGAAGTAAGTAATAATGTCACTTCTGTTAAAGTTTATCTTGAATAGCGTGCACCAGGTAGAAGAATATGCTTTTGTAAGAATAATATGTTGCCTAATAGGTAGAAAAAGACATCTGAATGTAACACATCACATTTTTTACTTTCTCTCGCTGTTATGTACATACAATGCTAGTTATTATATTCCCCTAAAAATTCGATGTAGAAATTTACCAGAGGTCCTCTGAGTCCAAAAAAAATCATTTTTAGAAAAAGATGCGTGAACGTGTTTGAGGGCAGAATGACCCATAAACGAAAAGACTGTTGAATACCAAACTTAGTTTTTATGTTTAGTAGCATCTAAGGATGAAATATTTTTCTCAAAATTGGCTCTAACTATTTTGATTAAAACACTATATCTTAAGGATATTTACATCATAAATAAAAATGTATATTTTGTTGAATTTTCTGGAAATACCCTTTGAACACCTCTTTATTGTTATGAATTTTGCTTCATTTTGCTTAATTGGTAAACCGTAAGAGATAGACAGACATAACCGTTAGAACACATAACCACATAATTTGTCGTACTTTTTTCTTATAGTTAACCGTTGCCGAGACACCATTTGTAATTGGTTTCAACTTGAAACTACTTCAATTTTTCTCAAGGGGGAAGTCAACATTTCTTTTGTATTACTTCTGGGGTTGCAAAACAAAACCGATGGCTTTTAAAAGGTCTGACTATCACTTTAGCCTAATATACTCTCTTATTTCCTTTCTGCTTACAAGGACACAAGTAATAAGACCAATTTCTGATAGTTTTTCTTCTCGATTAGCTTAATGCAGATAAAATAATAATCTTTTGTAAGGAAACTTTGCTTGTGGAACATCTAGAAAAAGTATATGAATGGTGCACATCAAATTTTTTGTAGTGTATTAATCCAAGAGAGATGAAACTAAAAACATAACATACTGGTTTGTCATATTTAAACCCAACAAAACTGACTAAAATAACAAAATATATTTGAAATATTCTCTGAGAATGACATAGCAAATAGTAGTGTTTCTGGAAAATCCTACTAAGGTGCAAGCTTGCATTTGACCTTGAACGTGGAACGGTTTTGTGGTTAATGTGTGTCGGAAGCTGATAGCTCCGACGTCTTTTGTTGTTTTTTTTTAAGCAGTACTGCTTGAGTCACTACTCATTATTTCCGCAATTTACACCCGACTATTAACAGTTTTCAAGTTCATGCTATTTTAATTCAGTCATATCTTGTTTTCGTTAATAGCTTGTTTAACCACAACAAAGTGAACATGTTATGAGATTAACGACGTGAAAAGAGATTATTATTAAATTACACGACTGGTAATATATCAGCCTTATAAATCACTGCAATGCAGTTCTGAGCTGCCTTGAAATGGTTTCTTCTTTTGTTTCTAATTTTAACCCGTATTAGCTGTAATACCGGGTCTTCAGATTTATTCGGCCTTTAGCGCTAATAGGTTTATATGCATGACGTCATCATTAGTTGAGCGAGCCCCTTGTCTCAAAGGGGAGGGGCGGAATTGAACCTTGGACTGCATGCATTGCTGACTTCATAAACTGGTTGACGAACTGGTCGGTGCAAACTGGTCGGTGCAAACTGTTTTTCACCAGGATATTTTTTGCGTTCTTTGCACGCGAGATAGAAGTGACCACAGAGCTGTTTTCGAACTGGAAGAATACGTTAACTGTCAGCATACATGTTGCGATTGAGAGTTTATGGGAATGTTCCAAATGTAAATATTGGAAAGGAAAGATAAAAATCCCATTTCAATAAGATGATCTCGAAACTGTTGACATCCACCTCTTCTACAATCATTCGCTAGTCCTCTGCAAGAGATGAGTGATAAAATTGCTTAGTATTGACGTCATGCCCGGACAAACGACTGGCGGCAAAGGCCGAATAAATCTCAAATGCCTATATTGCAGTTGCAGAAAAAGTTCTGATATGTTATATTCAATGATTTTCGTTAATCTGCAAATTCTTAAAAAATATTACTCATCTATCAACTTCATGAAAATCTAAAAATGAACAAGAGCAAAATAATTTTATTACATATTTTCTTGTGGATACATTTTATATTCAGCTAAATGTCTTTAATACGAGTATATGCTATTTTTATTAGAATCTACAGCCAATTTGTTTTTATTTAAAATTTTCGAAACATGTTCTATCTCAAGACATAAACATTTTATTTATCATGTAACTGCCTTTAATGTATACTATTGTTTTTAATATTGAAAGAAATTTTTGAAACATATTGGTTGCGTAAATATATCTAATATATGCCTTTGGTGCTAAAATCGCTGGAGTTTTTTTTTATAAAATCAAAAATTTAGAAAAATATTCCATCTCAGGGGCAGTTTGCGGTAGAGAAATTTTCCTGAAAATAAGTATTTAACATATTTAGAACATTCAGAACCTAAATATCAAATTTGGCATTTAATCCACTTATCGATTTCAAGTTATAATATTCACACACACACACACAAACACACACACACACACACACACACACAAACACACACACTGGCCGAGTGCTGTCCTACAAAATTATTTAAGGCATAGTAGGATTTAACAATCTCAATAGGAACTTTTATATTTACGTTGATAACATTTATTTGGTAAAGTCTAAAAAATAATTCTATGTGACATACTTGACTGTTGATCGGATGCACCCACCATTTCACACATTGTTCTTTTTGTTTAATAATTTAAGGGGAGTGGGTAATGTAAAATGACAAAAAATTATATCTTCTGTTTTTAACGAAAACAAAATGTGAATCCTTCCCTTGCTTTATATATTACTCCAAATTAATGTAACCAGTCTGTGAGAGTTAACAGATACATTTGACTTAAAAATTACTGCAAGAGAATATGAAATTCTACAACCTCTCATACCTCCGTTCGAGTTAACTGCGATTATCTCAAAAATATATTTTTTTAAACATATGTTCCTTTTTGTTAAAAACTACAAAAAGTTGCACAGCTCAAATTTTGCACATCTGTGTGAGATAATCTATCACATATACTGAAATAGAGTTATAAATTTAAGCGTAATACATTTTTTAAAAATTGAGAATATTGCTTCAAAAATTTAGGTATAAGTTCAATGGTATAAGCAGAATGTCTTTATATGTAGTAAAATATAAGATGAAGCTTTCTGCTACTATTGGTTTCTCAGAAAAGAGAACATAAAAATGTCCAATTGTTGCTATTTATTTAGCAAACGATTTTTTGAAGCTAAAATTTTTTCAGACAAACTACAAAATATACGATTATAAAAATTAAAGAGACACATGTACATATATCCAGATAATACAGTATCTTTCTAAAATTGATCTATCATGTAAATATATATATAAATAATGCTCACACAATCCAGTCCCCGTAAGTGCGAGATAGCCGAATAGTGCAGTTTCAGTGTTCATCTTCCATCTTCTTTTTAAAACTGAGTAATAAAATAAGGCAATCGTGTGAAAGGGAAGAAACAGCGTGCGTTATTTCAACGCATGAAGTGACTCGCATTCCAAGTACATTATTTCAGCGCTCGTGCGTATGTTGCCTTAGGCTACAGCATGTCATAATTTAAGGTTAGGTGTCTGAATGAGAAGCCTACATTTATAGCTCCATGTTAGGAATTAGTAAGCAATGGCTGCTATTATGAAACACTTTACATAAAGGAAAGCAATTATATGACAGTACCCTTATCTTCCCAGGATTTTTTTTTTTTTTTTTTTAATTTTTTACTAACCGAATGCCACACAATTATTGATTTATAGGCTATTGATAAGTTACATAATAGAAAAATCACATGTGTTCCATTCATATGACTTTCTCTACATCTCAGTAACAAATCGTTGTAAAAACAAATATTCTTATATCTACTTCATTCTAATCGAGATAGACGGCGCCGGAATGAGTGGTTAAACCTTTCGCCACCCATCTAGGAGGCCCAGGTTCGATCCTAAGCGCCCGCATGTGGGATTCGTGGTGGACTAAGCGGCGTCTGGCCGGGATTTCTCCGGGTCCTCCGGTTTCCCCCACCACTCATTCCACTAATTGATCCATCATCACCTTTCCAATCATCAATTTCACTTCCAATTCATATCATCCACTTCTTCATGATCATGGCTACGGAAGATAGGTTCTCCATTCTGAGGTTTCGTGCCGTTGGCTCCCCAACAGGCTTCTGACCCTTAGGCATTGGCTTGTAAGTCCTAAAATACGTGGAGGATAAGCCCATTACGAAACTAATCGGGTAAGCATTAGCAGAGATGGTCTTATTACTAGCTTCCTTGTTAGTAGGAGCGAAATAAGGGGAAACCATAGGTTAAAGTGATAGTCAAAAGCTGATTGCTACGTGTCTGAAGTTCCTTTGTTTGTATGGACACGAGTTCACAAAGTCCTGTATGAGAAAAGTATAAGTTTCTTTTTATAGTTGAAACAAAAAACAAGGATTATCTCAAAAACAATCAATTCGACGAAAAAGTATATATGACAAACTGTGTGTTTTAAAGTGCTCTACATTTGTTGTATGGTAAGTTTTTGTCCATCTCTTACGGCTTAGCAGTTATTCAAAATTTAGTAAAATTGACCCAGAATAAAGTAATCATCAGAGACTATTCCCAGAAAATTCAAAATATACATTTTATTTGTCATATACATTTGATATACCATATTTTAATCAAAATCGTTAGAGCCATTTTTAGAAAATCAAAATTTTCGAAAAAAGTTCCATGTAAAGGGTAGTTTGGGGTGGGGGATTTTTCTCAAAATCTTCGTGTTGCATCCCTGGAAGATACTAAACTTAAATACCAAGTTTGGTATTTTACACACTTTTCGTTTTTGAGTTATCCTGTTCATAGGCACACGGACACATTTTTTTGAAAATACTTTTTTGATACAGGGGACCCTAAAACATATATTTCCGGTGAAATCGCGGTATCGAATTTTTGGTGGAGTGCAATACCTTCTCTATACACTATGTACATAGTATCTATAGAGAAAGTAATACACTATGTACATAGTACGTATAAAGAAAGTAAAAATGCTCCACTCCAAGAAAAATGACAAAAATTGTATGCTTTAACGAGATCTACATTTTCTGTGTAATATTTATCTATCATGTATTTATCATGTAAATTCCTTTAATATACGGAATTTTAATCAAAACGTTAAAGCCGTTTTTGAGAGAATCAACAATTTCGAAAAGCTTTCTATATAAAGTCTTCTATGTTATCGACTTTTCGTTTTTGAGTTATCGTGTTCACAGACATACGGACCTTGTTTTATTTTTTTACAGGAGATCATAAGTGTGTATTTTCGGTGACATCTCGTTATCGAATTTTAGTGGAGGCAATACCTTCTCTATTTACGTACCATGTACTATGTAGAGAAAGTAAAAAAGTTGTTGGAAAAATGTCAATATGGTTGAGAAAAACATACGATAATCATCTCTGTATAATATGCAAATCAGAGCAAGAATATTTACCTCAGATTTATTTTAAATTTCGTTTCCATTGGACTACGTAAACTGATATAATGAAAGCTAAGAAGTGAACGATATGTATGTGGGTGTCATTAAAATTCTTACCATTCACAGCAGACTTAGAATAGGTTGTATAGCAGGCAATTCCAAAAGTAACGTTTGTGAGGTGCTGGTGTCACAAAGTCTTTCCGCTACTCTAGTCAAGGAGGGGAGGTGTTGTGAGTCAGACTTAACTTCAAACATACGTGCAGACTGTATGTGCATGTTTGTGTCTGTGAACAGCTTAACTCAAACAAGAAAAATCCCTTTAAATACAAACTTAATATTTAAGTTCACCATCTCCAAAGATGTGACACGAAGATTTTCAAATGCCATACGTTAAAGATATTGTAAGAAATGTCTTTATTGACTCAAAAATATTGTCAAACAAAGTCTTATATTCACTGCAAAAATAATTCACTCGACGTTTCGATGCGTAGACAGTTTACGGCTGCAAGCTGTCCTTGGCTCGCGCAACACTGCGCGGTAACACACCAGTCATTCACGGCTTAGTTCAATTCACAGAACTACACTGCACTGCAATCCTTCCTCCTTTTATATCTAGAAAATATCATTGAAACTTTCTGGAATCGTGTCGAAGATACTGGAAGCCGAAACTTTGAGAAGAATCAAGAGTCACGTTCCCGAAGGCTCCTGTCACATCGCTCCGCTCTTCCGTGTTGTTAAACATCCCAACTGCGATGACTCACATACCAAGGCGAACATAAGACTGTTGCATAAGACGGCACTTTTACAATATTTTCATCTCAATGTATATCTGGAATTTTCTGGGAATAGTCTCTGAAGACTTCTTCATTCTGCACGGCTTTTGTTTACCCGCTTAACGTAAGAGAATAGACAGAATGTTACTACACAAAATGGAGATCTCGTTAAAATTCACCGTTTATGTTCAGTACAGTTTTGTTTCTTCCACCCCCCTTTTTTTGTTGAGTTAACCATTTTAAGAAATGTCTTGTAATTTAAATTTTGTAACACTTATATTTTTCATAAATAGGACGTTTTCATTGGTTTTACTTCTTTCTAAATAACACTTGATGCAAATGCGGATGGTCTTGTGCTTACAAATATTCTATTACATCGCATAGTGGAATGGGAAAATGCATCACATCGAGTGGAATGAATTATTGCGCCTTAATATCTGCTCATTAATTTGGACAAGCCTGTTGTATGCTTTTCCTTTCACGCTATAACAATAAGTTGTTGACGGAGGGGACACTTACCACGTCGACTCCAATAGATTTTTTATGCCTACACAGCCGGGAGGAACGGGCAAGGTGAAGGAACCACAGGAGGCAGAAAGGCTGCAGGCCGGCGTAGACAATAGAGACGTGCTCATTTTCCTAACCGTCCCACCTTGACCAAGAGAGGATCGCTCCAGAGCGTCCTCTAATGAGACTGCAGAAAACAACCCATTAGGGTAAGCTCTGGAAGGGCCGATGTGAACTTTCAATTCGCAAGCTTCTGCAGTATCTGACCCCCACCGACCGAACCGCAGCCCCAGAGTTAAACCGAGACACAAAAGAGGGAAATGAAATGACAGAAAATATGGGAAAGAGGAAATCGTGGTATGGTTTGTGCAAGATATTCGTTAAGCCATGTAATTCATTTCTCATTTCAGAAATCGTTACTGTCCTGAGAGGAAAGATGAGGAGCTGACATTAGCAACCCCGTTTAACGTTTGTCCAAAGGCGTTCCTCTTGTAAACGATGGGAGCGTATGTTATGAGAGACAGCTACACTTCTACTCTACGTAGAGCTGTACTCAATTTCCGATTCAGATGTCATTCCTGTCGTTCGGAAAATGGGAAATAACTTCAGTGATACATCTGGTGTTTGTCCTATGACGTTCCCCTTGTAACCAATGATACCGTACACATAATAAAAATCATTACCCGATGTAATTTGAAATATAGGAAGAGTATTACCAATATAACCATATACCTATTATGAGAGTCAGGTGTATTTCTACTCTATGTGGAGTTTTTCT
Organism: Hymenopus coronatus; assembly: GCA_030762935.1. Lineage (NCBI taxonomy): Eukaryota > Metazoa > Arthropoda > Insecta > Mantodea > Hymenopodidae > Hymenopus > Hymenopus coronatus. The sequence goes on along the minus strand of CM060898.1, from coordinate 81,760,041 downwards.
CAGCTCGCATATCAGACGCAGGTATCTACTGTCATGCGGAAAGTAGGGGATGACATCGATGATCCCATTTATATTTTTCCAATATGTTCCTCTTGTAACCAATGGTAGTGTATACCTGATATGCAGATACAGCTGCGTTTTGAAGTGCACGTGGAGGAGATGAAGTGAATGGTTTGTACAGTTGCTACCTGCTGCTTATGTACGAGATAACGGTCATCAAACGAAACCGCAAGTTGAAGTAGGTGAGGGGTAACGAAAATAGATATAACGTTGTGAAAAAAGTATGAATGAATGAATGAATGAATAAGTGTATTTATTGACATAACGATATCATACATAGAACTTCAACAATCGCACGGGTCCACAGACCGTACGTGCTTTTGTAATACACATTACAAGCAATATTAAAACAACAACAAAGAATTAAAAGAGTAAACCCGAAAATAAAAAGACAAAGGTAATACACAGTCAAACGCAATATTAAACAACATTAAAGAATTAAGAGTGAACCCGAAAATAAAAATACAAATATATTCAAATATAGCAATTTAAATTTACAGCACAGAGTATACCTTCATAATGCACCCTCTTATAATAGATGATTACACTTAAAAGATATATATACATAATATATATACACAATATATAAAAACATAGCACAACAGTGACCTAAGTATGACATAATATATATGTATGTAGAGCATTGTAGTCACTTTTGTTTAGTCGAACTTATTCCTCCCCTCCCTTCTCTATTGGCAGCCTCCTCAGATCTCAGCTGTCTTGCCTTAAGTATAATTTTACCTAGCCCGTCCATGTTTTCCATGCCTGCCAGTAGCGTCCAACATGCTTCTAGCCCTACATTCGCAGCGGTAAAAAATCATGGTAAATATTTTTCCCGCCAATCCTCCGTACCCCGACATCTTGCCATTTTGTGAGTCCACGACTCTTCCACCTCACAAATGGGACAGATTCTCGTACCATTCTCGTCAGAAATTTTCGTGCTCCTCCATATTCCTAGTCTAATCCACGCGAGCCCCTCTCTAATGAGTTTGGTACCTGTTTTGATGTATTGCTCAATACCTCACTCCGATTTTAGCCCAAACTGTACTTCTAATGACACCTTCTCTGTGCATTGCGCAATTATTTGCTGTCTGTCAATATCACAGAGGCGGATCTTAATTTTTCTCCAAACACTCCGCCTGTTTTCCTGCCCCGCCATCCAAATGTATCCCATCCCAATAGTTTCCAACCCTTTCTTTAATTTTGAAGCCCCGGTAGCAGGTTGCCCTAAAAAGAGATTGGTTTCCGTGAACGATTCTCATCCAATATTTAACTGCTCTGATTTTGCACTCTATCGTTTCACTATGTGCCCCGAATATGTCATTCACAGGCAGGTAATAGAATCTGAATGCAGAAAAACTCGTCATTGGCGCTACAAATAAAATAAAATTTTGTGGGGTAAAGAAACACATGTTTTAGAATTGGGTATGAAACAGAGGATGGGAATAGCGTGGCTTAGGGTTTTTTTTTTTTTTTTTTTTTTTTTTAACAGTAACGGAGTCTGATCAAACATATAACATCCATGCCCAAGGCGGGACTCGAACCCACGATCCTAAGGTTGAGAGGATGTAAAGCTCGTAAGATAGTTGCTATTGCTAGTAGGAGGATTTTCCCATTATGCAGGGATCAGGATATTTTGGCAGATGGCGTACAGATGGATGATTAGTAGCATGCTGGAACCTGATTCTGAATACTCAAAAATGGTTCAAATTTGGGCATATACTTAGGTAATAGAAGTGCCTGCTATTATAGAATAAGATGTTAATGTAATTAAATATATTTGAGCATCTTGTATATCTTTGAAATCGAGGGTGTAATTGTAAGTGCGAGTGTATATAAGTATTATTTCTTTTGTTGTAGTGTGTGTGTATGTGTTTGTGTATGTGCATTTCCAGTGTTGGGAAGATATGTGAAATAGGGGTATGTAATATTTTATATTCAAGTACTTTTAGAGAGCGTATACGCTCACCCTATCCATGGCGCTATGTGACGCAATTGCTGCAATATCATGCACACAATTATCACCGCCACCGCCACCACAGGTGCACCAACTATAGAATTTACCACTCCGATATTCAACTTGGCAAACACTGGGAATCATGAGTGCGAGCCTAACACGTTACCCCGGAAGCATTTTGCTAGGTTATTTTGAAACGGAAGTAGCGGAAGGAATTGTCATATCAAAGCAACTAAAATGATTTCTTCCTTCAATCATTTGAGCTGTTTTCCAGCAGATTGCAGCACTATTAATGCACAATAGCACCTATTTGCATCTAGCAATGGAGACTAACAAGAGATAGCATCAGCAAATAATAACAGTTATAACGACCAATAATTATTTTGATAAACAATGACTCAGGTCCGCTAAGTCACGAGCATTCAGCTGGCCTTGAATCTTTCATGGAACGTCCTTTTCAGGAAATAAAATTATAAAATCATAAATAAATAATAGAGGCTTGCAACTGTTGCTTATATTGAGTGTTTCTTCCTGTTATTCTTAACGCGATATCCTTGGCCGCAAATGGAATCTATGAATTCTTTTGAAAATGTAGTAGTTCTGAATTTGTTTAAATTGTTTTTCTGTCATTACATGTCTCTTTTTGTTGCTAAAAGAAAATTTTTAGTGAGTTTCAAAACCTCTCTATTTGTTAAGTTGTATTTGTTTCGTACATCTCAAATGGATTTGGCTACCAAACATTTAACTATATTTCTATCACTTACCAATATTAAGTTGGGGAATTAATGTTGTATTCTACCAAACATTCTAAACCGAGATTTTACCGCAAATATATGTTTTGGGATTCCTAAGTAGAGAGAAAGAAACATTTGTAGAAAAATCTGTTGTGTTCCATTCATATGACTTCTCTTTTATGACAAATTATTGCTAAAAAGTTTATTCTTCTATTTACCTCATACTAATTGAGAAAAAAACGAGCAGAAATCGTCTTATTACTTGCTTCCGTGTAAGAAGAGCGAAATAAGGGAGTACTATAGGCAGTCAAAAGCTGAATACCATGTGATTGAAGTTCCATTGTTTGTTTGGAAAGGAGTTGATAAATTCCCGTATGAGAAAAATATAGGTATTTTATAGCTGAAACCAATAATTAAAAAACGATGAACTCCACGAAAAAAATGTAAATAACATAATTTGTGTGTTTTAACTAACACACACACACCCTCTCTCTCTCTCTCTTACGGTTTACCAGTTATACAAAATTACGCAAAATTCATCCAGAATAAAGAAATCTTCAGAGGCTGTTCCCAGAAAATCCAAGATATACATTTTTTCATGTAAATATCTTAAATTTAAGACATTTTAATCAAAATCGTTACAGTCATTTTGAAAGAATAAAATTTTTCGAAAACTTTTCGATGTAAAGACTATTTGCAGTGAGGGATTTTCCTGAAAAGCTTCCGTCTCGCATCCTTGGAAGATGCTAAACTTAAATATCAAGTTTGGTATTTCACGGGCTCTTCGTATTTGAGCTATGCTGTCCACATACACACGCACACACGCGCACATACTGACAGGCAGACACACAGGAACATTTTTCTAAAATGTTTTTTTTTGGGGGGGTTCAGGAGGTTTCCGGTGAAATCTCCGTATCTAATTTTTCGGTGCACAGCTAGCAAGACTCACATTCATCGGTTTCAAGTCATCCAGAACAAATTCCTTAAGACGCTCCTTGGTTCGTTATAAATAGTCAACTTCATTAGCAACTTGGAATTTTATCTCTGCAGGAATACATCAAATTCCTCTCAAAATCCTTCTTCAACAAACTACATGCAGTACCTTAGCTCGCACTTGCAACTTTGGAACCAGAAGCCATCAAATAAACAGAATGAAAAGAAAATGTCCTCAAGATCTGCTCAGCTTGATTTCACACGACCTTTGACATCTTATCAACAACACTGACTCAGTATATCAAGTATTGTGTAGCACAAATATACATTCCTTTTTCTAATAAGGCTTTTGGATTCTTGGACCTCAAGACATAATATATTATATTACCGGTGATAGTTGACATCGAATTTTTGGATGGAATACAATGCCTTTTCTATTAGCTATGTGCATGGTACGTGGTAGAGAAACTAAGAAACCTATATATCCATAGTATACAATCCTTCAAAAGTCACTTCAAACTGATATAAATATTATAAGATTAAGAGTTAGGATAAGGACAAATGAAGCCAATGCTGGGCAAACAATTTTTTTCTCACTTCACTGTTATCATGGATAAAGTTTTGCTGAATAAAATATTAGTATTTTTTTTCATACTGTAATAAAAATTTGTAAGTTACAAAGCAAGGCTATAGCACTAAATAATAGCTGATTCAATGCTATTTTGAAAGCAAGGCTGATTCAATTCTATTTTGAAAGCAAGAAGAGTTTTTCTCAAGGTCTGAGAAAATTTAGAACTCTGAATAATTTAAGTACAGGCCCGTATTATATTCGTGAAGTTCCAACAAATTAGCCGCTGCTATTTCTAGATGTCAATCCGATGGGCTTTAGGTTGTGGGGTTATCTTAGAAAACGTTTTTCTGGTACGTCTTCAATAATCCGACATTTTAAGGATGTTATTTCGCTAGAAATGGCAATATTCCAAGACATCATCTGCAAAATGCTGTGCGTGGAGTCGCAAAAAGAATGGTGTCTGTTTAACAAGAGAACGGAGGACATTTTTCCAATTATTCATAAAACCCCATTGTCTGCCCAATTTGTGTCTTGTCAATATTATAGCGATTTAAAATTTGAAGTGACTTTTTAAAGACTCTAAACAGTGAAGTAGAAAATTAATATCCCCGTGTTTGGTGTCAGATGGAGCAAAAACAGGCGTTTGCCTCATGTAGTTAAGTCGTTGCAAGCTAAGACCTTTTTCTCAGGGCGCTAGATTCAGCTATCAATATGAGTAGACAATTTCTTGAATAGCTCATAATTCGAAATTTCCCTTTGCAGAACTGTCATTTATTTCGATCAGACTTTACAATCCACTCACGAAATCGCAATCACTGGTGCAATTTAGTGCTTCTCATTGATGCAATTCTTTTAATTTTGTCGTTTCCGACGGAAAATATATTTATTTCTTAGGGTCAAATGTTTAATTACTTATAGATTCAATCAACGGAAGTCAATTTGTAGTCCGCTGCAAATATATTTGCATTTCTCAAACAACGCGGAAACTTAACTGCACGTGCCGCAACATAGGATCCTCTGCCTAGGAAATATATCCCGTGCGAAGTCACAGTCGACTTCACTCGACTTTACACCCAAGAAAATCAAAACGTAAATACGATACTTGTTTACAACGAACAAAATCTAGCTAGAAAATCAAAACACACATATCTAACGAAAGCACACGGAATAATTATTTTGCTCCCAGTGATTGCGACCTCGGTATGCAACAGGAATACATCTGAATAGCAAACACACAAAATGGAGCACAATTTACAAAATGTCGGCAGCATAGGGTAAGGATATGAATATTGGTTCAACTATTTCATCGAGTTTGGTACAAATTTTCAAAAATGGTCATGAAAGTTTTAGCACAACGAAGCAGCCTGTAAGTAATTTATTACGATATTCCTACTTATTGTTCGATTTAATATCATTTTATTATCAAAAAAAATGTCTAATTTTTCAGAATTTTTGCTCACCTTAAACTTCCTCACAGTGTATAGGTACTACTTAAAGTTTTAACCTCGGATATTAATATTTTTTATTTTTCTACAAATTGCTAGCGTGAACATAGTAGGTGGGGAAGGTATTGTATTCCACCAAACATTTTTATTGAAATTACACTGGAAATACATATTTTGAGGACCCCAACACCCCAAACTACCTTTTATATGAGGATTTTTTGAAACATTCGATTTCTCAAACATGCCCGTAACGATTTTTATTAAAATATAACATGTTCAACATATTTTTAAGAAAATTAAAAGGTATTTCTAAAAGTTTCTGGGAACAATCTCTGAAACTCTCTGGAGGACTTTTGCACAACCACCAAATCGTAAGAGATAGACAAAATCTTACTACACAAAACATTTAAATCACGATAAAACACACAATTTATGTCCTTTTCTTTGCTTATGGTCAGCTTATTTTATAATTATTGGCTTTACAACCAAGAAAATCAAACGGTTACCACGAAACTTATTTCCAAGTTACAGAGAAAAAATAAAAATAATTATGTCTAACAAAAGCACCCAAAGACTGTGACCTCGGTATGCAACAAGAGAACATCTGTATAACAAACTTCCAAAATGGAGCACAATTTACAAAATGTCGGCAACATATAAATATTGGTTCAACCATTTTATTAAGTTTATCACAAATTTTCAAAAATGGTCATGTGGGTATTTTAGCACAACGAAACAGCCTGCAAGTAATTTATTATGATATTCCCACTTAGTTTTAATATCATTTTATAATGAAAAAAATAATCGTCAAAATGTACGGTCACGTTAATCTACCTCACATTGTATAGGTACTACTTCAGGTTTTAACCTCAAATATTCATATTTTTACTTTTTCTATAAATTACTAAAATATTTAAATTACCTACTCCATACTAATCGGGATAAACATTAGCTGAAATGCTTTCTTTTAAGTAGAAGGTAAACAATGGAATACAATAGGCGAAAACGATAGTAAAATATTTTAAAAGCTGATTGCTATGTGGATGAAATCTATTTCTTTGCATTGCCAGGAGTTGACAAATGCCCGTATGAGAAAGTTTAAGTACTTTAAAACTGAAACCAATAACAAGGAATGTTTCAAAAAGGGTTAAAATCACGAAAAAAGTGTATATAACATAAAATGTGTGTCAGCTAGATCTACATATTTTGTGTAGTAAGTCTTTATCGATCTCTTACGCGTATAGAAAATAAAAAACAAAATTGCAGAGAGAAAATCAAAAGATTTATATCTAACGAAGTCACGTGGAATAATTATTTTGCGTCAAGTGATTTTGACCTCGGTATGCAACAAGAAAGCATCTGAATAACAAATACACAAAATGGAGCACAATTTACAAAATGTCGGCAACATTTATATAAATATTGGTTCAACTATTTTATTAAGTTTTTCAAAAATTTTCAAAAATGGTCATGAGTATTTTAGCACAACGAAGCAGCCCATAAGTAATTTATTATGATACTCCTAAGAGAAGATATGCTCTCCTTTTCGAGTTTGAAGTTTAGCAACCTCTTCGTTGAACTCCAGTAGTGTTACATAAGTTACAACATAACCGTGACTGGTAGATATTGTTACATGTATGCTACACGTATGTGTAACATTTTCGCGCCAATAGCATGAAACTTGCTCCCGTTTTATTTGGAAGCGATAGGCACAGCTCATAAATTAAAACCTGCTCTGTTCGGCTAGCCAGCTTTTGAAGGCCACAATGATCGGAATGGCATTAGTTTTATTCGGTGTCTGAAATCAACGGAGCATAGAAAATGTCTGCCTGCTTAAAATTTGACTGGCATACATGTGTTAAAAGCTTGGGCAAAAAAAGAAAGGAAAACAAAAAATAGGCTCTCAAGGACTTCACCGACGGGTGCCCTTGCTTTTATTTTCAGTTTTATTATTCTGAAATTCCTTAAGTGTAACGCTTAGAAGCGTCAAAACTCTCAACTGTATATATTGTGAACTATTTCCCTCAGGCTTCCAAACACAGCAATTAACTTCATCGCTGAGATCCTGTGTGTAACCTTCAGTCATAATTAAAACTTAAACTGTTTAAAATTTCTTATCTGATTATATCAAGACCAACAAGTGTTATCTAAGTTCAATATAAGCCTTGAATTTATTATTTATAATTTCACCTTCAATTTTCACCTAAATTTCGGCTGCTTAAGGTTGCAAAATTCCAATATATTAGTTATCTTATTTAAATATGTACCTATGTGCTTAGTAATGGTAATAATTATCACGTATGAAAATTCTCTTTTACATGGTTAATGAAATAATAATTGTTTATTATATAAATGCATTGTTCTAATAAATAATTTAGGGATGTCTTTTGAAAACTATCACATAAAATATTAGGTTTTAGAGAAAGTGAGTTTCAAATAGGTATCTCATATTACCTTACTTTCTCTACACGTATATGTACGTAGTGTATAGAGAAGGTATTGCACCCAAAAATTTGATACCGAAATGTCAACGGAAATACATGCTTTGTGTCTCCCTGAATCCAAAAAAAAAAAGAGTTATAGAAGAAGGTCGGCGTGTATGCGTGTGAATGTGTGTGACGTGGATAGCATAGCTCAAAAACGAAAAGGCCATTAAATACCAAACTTAGTATTCAAGTTTGGTATCTTCAAAGGATGCGACAAGACCGAGCCGTGGCCGAGTGGTCAGACCACTCGCCTCTCACCTAGACGGCCCGGGTTCGATTCCAAGCGATCATATGTGAGATTTGTGGTGGACAAAGCGGCGCAGGGGCGGGTTTTCTCCGGGTTCTCCGGTTTTCCCCGCCATCTCATTCTATCTTCATGTAATATCAATGTCATCAGAAATACAAAAGAGAGAAGAAGTAAAGAGTGACACCGTTTGAGAAGATACGTTGTTTACTATTGAAACCAATAAAAAGGAATGTCTCGGAAACGGGCAACTCTACGACAAAAATGTGTATGACATAAGGACATCTGCATTTTTGTGGAGTCAATTGCGGTTTATCAGTTATGCAAAATTCACCAAATTTAATTCAGATTAAGAGGTGTTCAGAGCTATTTCCAGAAAATTTATAATATAAATTTTATCTGTAATGTAAATATGTATAATATAAGTATTTTAATTAAAATCGTTAGAGCCATAATTGAAAAAGAAACACACTTTTTCCATATAAAGGATAGTTTGGAGAGTAGGATTTTCTTGAAAGTCCTCGTGTTGCGTCATTGAATGATAATAAACTTAAATACCAAATTAGTGTAGTGTTTTAATTTTTGAGCTATGATGTCCACAGACACACACGGGACCTTTTTCTAGAAATCTGATGGATTCCATTCAGAAAACTTTCTCCAGCTGTTTCACAAACTTTTTTTTTTTTACAAAAGATTGTTCTTTTATCTATATAATGCTAATAGAGTTAAATATTAACAGAAATTGTCTTACTACTTTCTTCCTTGCAAGTAGAAGGGAGTGTGTTATGCTAAAGCGACAGCCAAATCTTTTAAAAGCTGGCCGCTATGAGAAACAGTTGAAGTTCGGTTCGTTTTGCATGGTTCTGTTTGAGAAAAGTTAAATCTCTTTAAAATTGACACCAATAACAATAAATATCTCCAAAACGATCTATCTACAAGAAAAACGTATAGACAAAATCATGTGCTTTATCGAGATCTACATGTTTTGTGAAGAAAGCTTTTGTTTAACTCTTACATTTAGCCGCTATACAAAATTCTGCAAAGCTAAACCAAAATAATGAGCTTTTCCGAACCAATTCTCAAAAATTAAAAACATATATTTTATTTGTGATGTGAATATCTTTAATATATCGTATTTTAATTAAAATTTTAAAAGCCACTTTTGAGAAAATAACATTTTTCGAAAAATGTTCCATATAAAGGGTAGTTGGCTGTGGGAGGATATTGTTAAAAATCTTTGTGTCGTATCCTTAAAAGATACTAAACTGAAATACCAAGTTTAGTATTTAAGCGACTTTTCGTTTTTAGCAATGCTGTCCACAGGCACACAGACACAGACACATGGTCTTTTTTTTAAAAATGTTATTTTAGGACTCATGGACCTCAAAACGTATACTATGGCATCAAAATTTGGGTGGAAACAATACTACCTTTATACACTATGAACATAGTACATGTAGAGAAAGTAAACATTCTTTTTTCTGGCTCAGAGACCTCAAAAAGATATGTTTCCGGTGAAATCTCGACATGAATTTATTGTATGTGCATACGTGCAAGAAAAAGAAAAATTGAAGAACATATGCGAGGTACCCTCAATAAAAGAACTCAAAGCAGAAGAAGTAAAAAAGGTAAATTTGTGCACAAGTACGCGTAACAAATACCTCTGGGGATAAATATCCAGTATTTGCGTCACTGAGACACGTCATTGTGACAACTAAAATACGTGGCTAATTGTCGCCAGTATTGCCAACTTAAGGGTTATGGGACAATGGTGAGTCAGCTGGCCTAAGAGGGAGTTTGGTGGGATAAACGCTCAAGGAGGTAATGTAGGGGACGACATTTTAGGAGATTCTTAGATGCATACTGCACATTAATGTTAAAATAATGTGATGTCTTTCATTCACATGACTTTTTCTATCTGTTCTGCCACAAATTATTTTTGTAAATACTTATTCTTCCCTGTACTTCAAGTTAATCGAATAAGGAATTAGCAGAAACGTAGTATTACTTAGTTCCTTCTATAGTAGGGCAATAAGCTAAAGCGATAGTCAACGCTTTTAAAAGTCGGTCGTTGTTTGACGCAATTGACAATCCAAAAGTTAAGTATTGGAAATTTAAAACTAATAACAAAGAATATCTCGGACATGGTTAGCTCTACAGTAAAAATGTATATGACAATTTGTGTGTGATAACGAGATTAATATTTTTGCATTCTGTTTTTGTTTGTTTGTTCCAAAGGTTGTCTTTATCTCTTACGATTTATCAGATATGCAAAAGTCACTACCACAAAGAGAACTTCAAAGGCTATTCCTAACAAATTCAAGATATGCATTTTAATTTCCATTTATTTCTTTAATTTATTATTTTAATCAAAATCGTTTAAGCCATTTTAAGAAAATAAAAAAAATAAAAAATCTTCCACGCAAAGGATAGTTATCTGGGAGATTTTCTGAAAATCTTGTCGTATTCTTAGAAGATGCTGAATTGAAATATGAAGTGAGTTTTGTTTTTGAGTTATACTATTTAGGGTCAGTTGAACGAACTCAAAATAAACCTCTGTTATACGTTATTCCAGGTTATGTGCTAATTGTGCTGTATGAATACGGAATAGAGACTATCAAGGGAATAAACATGGAATAACTTATTTCATGATTCCTTGCGGGGATAAACCGATATTCCGAGAGTAGAGTTTAAAAAGGTAAATGGCCGCTTTGGTACTGGACACAATTTTGACCCATATTTGAGCGATATAAACGACTAATTTCTTTATAATATTTTTAGGGACATAGTATACCTAAATACAATATGTTGTAGAGATAGTCAGACCAATGAACATGGCTATAATGAGATTAAAGTTGAGAAAGTATATCACAGAGACATCTTTGTGGTTATGACATATGACAAGACGACAAAATAAATTAATAAAACAGTAAAATCTATCTACAATATTATCATCAAAATACCTATATTTTTATGGAAACAATTAAATTTAATCCAATCCAAGATAAATATAAGTGCAGAAAATCAAGAGCACAATGCATAGCGTTTTAAAGGATGAGGTTATGTTTTATTGACGATATACAAAGGATATATTACCTCTAAGGCAATATGTTTCAATTCGTAACATGGCCACAAGTGTTAATGTTAGGAACATTCTGTACTATATTCAGATTTTGAAGGTTCTGTGCTAGTTTAACAACTATAACACTACAAGCTTTGTGATGTAGGGAGGAGATGCCCAGATTAGAAGACGCATAACTCACAAATATAAATATTGTATTCTTTTACAGTAAATTCATACTTTTTGTATTATATGCTGTAGGTTTAATACATTAGAAACAATTTTGATTGAATATAGAACACCTTCCGTAAAATATAATGTTCCCGGTTTTATTGGTTTGGTTTACAATTTCTAGCTGTTTTATTAAATATTGCCATCAGCAAAGTGCGAGCTATAATGGGAGCGGTTTAATTTACTATTCCAAATAACTACCAATATTTCTGTTGGTTAATAATACCTGTATAGCAAATTGTTTTTGTACTTTAGCTTGGTGCAACGATTCAATTATGCATATCTTAAGTTGATACTGACGTCGGTAACACTAAAATTGAATTTTCAAAACTCGATTACTAAGTATTTTAATGAATAAAACACAGAAACCAGGCTAAGTACTTAAGCTGTTTTGAGCACAGAAACGGAAAGATGTCATATATCAGCACAAGATACAACTTTGCACATACTATAAGGTTTCATTCCTATACTCCTAACCTATCGCAGGAAGTCACAGTATATGCGTTTGTTTTGTAAAGTGTATAGCAATTCTGCGCCCGAAAACGCTTGTGAACATTCATAATTATGTCATAGTACCGTAAGTAGTTAAAATAAGAAATAATACAAAGTTTAGGAACAGCTGATTGTGAAAATAATGCAAATTTTCAGCAAAATAAAGCAGTAATTACGTAACAAGTTGGCCATGTATGGCTCGCAACATGCCAACATTAGTTTTAAATCTGCAAACAGTCGAATAGATATCTAAGGAATAAAATTGCGTCGTACAGCTCGTCACCATATTTATAACATGAATAGTGTCTTCCAAGAATAACTATTCCAAATTTATTCCGAGTTAATACAATCGGTCCTCACAGTCACACACAATCGGGCAGACACTCACTAACCTTTTTTTTATCAATGCCGTTTTTATTCAGGGACCCAAAAACCAGTATTTCCAACGAAAGCTCAAAATTAAATTTTTCATGGAATGCAATACCTTCTCTACCTATATACTATGCACGAAGTTGAAAAACTAATAAATTAATGATAAAAGTAAAATAACTTTTTCATCATGTTTTATTAGCAAGTCTTCTATGTGACCGCAACATCGCTGTTCTTGAATTGGGGATCATTTCGATTACAATTAATCTGGAATTGATCGGTGTCTTATACCTAATCCCTGACAAGTTGAGGATGACTCTTGTGGACGATGTGCGACAATTTTTGCACTGCAGGGGCAATTTTTAATTGTGACACAACGACCTAGGTCAGCAGTTGCTCATGGAAGGTTGAAGAAATAAATATGACGTGCTCTATTTACATGTATTTCCTAACATAGTGTAACAAATTATTATTAATAAGCTTATTCTTCTACCTACTTTGTACTAATCCAGATAAACATTAGCAGAACTGATCTTATTACTCGCTTTCTTATAAGTAGAAGGAAAATAGTTGAATACACTTGGCTAAACTGACAGTCAAATGTTTTCAAAGCTGGTAGTGATATAATTACAATCCGTCTCTTTGAATTGCCAGAAGTATTTTAAAACTGAAAGCAATAACAAGGAATACCTAAAAAATGATCATCTATACACATGAGTTAAAATTCACATAAATTGTGTATTTTAACAAGTCCTATATTTTATATGTTTTAAGTTTTTATCTAGCTCTTACGGTTTATCAGTTATGCAAATTTCATTAAGAATAAACAAGTCTAAACAGAAAATGCAATATATACATTTTATTTGTCATGTAAATATCGGTAATATACGGTATTTTAATCAAAATCGTTGATGGTCATTTTTGAGAAAATCATAAATTCTAAATTTTTTCCTTGTAAAGAGTACTTTGGAGTGGGGGGGCTTTTCCTCAAAATCGTCGTGGCACGTCCTTGGAAGATACTAGTGTTCTCGCTGCAACGAGACAAAATAACAGGTCGTGTAAATAAAATCAAGTATTGACTCATACCTCTCAAATTCTATGTAGTACTAGGTTTCGTATAAATGAAAGGTTTACTTTCTCTGAACGTACTATCACATAGTGTATAGAGAGGATATTGTGTTACACCCTAAAATTCCATACCAGATTTCACCAGAAATTGACGTTTCAGAGTCCCATGTAACCAAAAAAGCATTTTTAGAAAAAGGTCCCTGCGTGTGTCCATGTGCCTGTGAACACGATAACTCAAAAACAAAAGTTGGAAAAATACCACATTTGGTACTTAATTTTAGTCTATTCTCAAAAGATCGGCAGTAGTATTTTCAAAAGATTTTAAGGAAAATCCCCCCATCCCAAACTGCACTTTAAGCGGAAAAAATGTCTAACATTTTGATTTTCTCAAAAAAAGCTCCAATGGTTTTTTTATTAAAATACGTAAAAACATTTGCATGACAAAAAATGAATATCTTAAATTTTCTGGGAATAGCCTCTGAAGACTTCATCATTCTGGATGGCTTTTGCATAACTGGTAAACCGTAAGAGATAGATTAAAAAAACTTAACAAATAGCCTGTACATTTTCTTATTTTCATTCTACTTACTAGGAAGCTAGTAATAAACCTGATTCTGCATATTTTTATCTTGATTAGCATGTTGTATATAACATATTAATGTTTTGAATAAAATGTTTGTTTGGCGAACAGTTAGAGTTCATCATATGAATGAAACATTAGATTTTTCCCCTCTACCATCAAATGATCAAGTATTATGAACAATGTTTGCTAATGCTTATCTCGATTATATAAAGTAGATAGAAGAATAAGCTTTTTAATAATAATTTATTACAGAGATGTAGACAAAGTCATGTAAATGGAACACATCAGAGTTTTCATTAGTGTCTTACCTTTATTGCATAGAGTACAATACAGCTATGAGCAATTAAAAATAAAGATGAACATGAAAGATGTTCTGATGCAGTCTCGATTACAAAGTTAATATATGTTTGATTCTGTGTAAGCCTTAAGTCGGAGTGTATTTTTGGCTTTAATCTTCTGTTATCTGGATTTAGTGGGTAGTTTGCAGGAATTTGTTGAATTAGCAGGTTGCTGCGATGGACAAACGAGTTACGAATTCTTCTGTAAGCTTTGCTGATGATCGTTGTAACTTCTGAAACTGGAGATCTGAGTGAACCGGTGGGTTTATTATATACATGGAGCATTGGTGATTAAACTTAGGCATCTACTCTTAATGGTTTGTCTTTAATGTAACACAAGCAGTAGAAGACTCTCAAAAGCAGCTACTAGAGTGAATTTTAGCGAATGTAGGCTCTATTTAATTAGGATTTCAGTACTGCTGCATGACGCCTTTGATATAAATGCAATTAAAAATAATGCCGATAAAATGTTAGAAGTTATTATAATAGCTCCGTACTAACACCACTCAAAAAACACACACACACATATATACATACACACACATTTTAGAAATGTATATTTTATTTGAAGTGTTTTTTTAAAGGATTTAAATATTCTGAAAAACATATTTTGTTATACAAGTATTTTTTTTTACATGTTCATGCTAATGGAGATAAAAACTAACAGATATTTCTTTGTAGGTAAAAGGGGGGTAAAGGAATGCACTAGGTTAAAATGATATGCAAATTTCTTAAGAGCGGGTCACTATGATGTTCCGGCATTGGAATCCCGTTCTCCTGTTGATCAGAGTGAAAATAAATAACGATTTCCTATTTGAGAGATATATAAAGATTAAAATAAAATGTTAACATCCTTAACTTAATTACAAATTCTAAATTTATAAGATCCTTTTATTTAAACATTATTATAATTATCTTTTAAAAAATCTAATCCTTTTAATATCAACCAGAATTATATATTTATTTGGTTGTGCTATTTTCGCTTTATTCCTGAAAAACTTACATTGCAGGAATATTTAAACCAACACCAAGAAATATCTCGTAAACGATTAACTCAAAAATAAATAACAATTTACATACCAGTTGTTGAAATCAACCAAGAGGGCTACAGAGGTTATCCGATTAAATTCAAAATATGGAGTTCATTTGTCATGAAAAGATCTCGAACTTTAGAGACATGTTTGAGAAAATCAACATTTTAAAACATGCTTAATGTAAAGGGTATTAGGGAGGAGAGATTTTCCTGAAAACTTCGTGCAGCGTCATTAGAGCATACTGAATATAAATACTAAGTTTGATATTTAATCGACGTTTTGTCTACACACACACATGTAGAGCTTTTTCTAATTCTTGTTTCATAACATGTATTTCTGGTGAAATGTTGGTGTCAAATTTTGGGTTGAATACAATTTTCCCCTACTTAATATGTGTATTAGAGAAAGTAAGATGTATTTAGAGGATTTTGACGGGTTTAGAGGATCTCAAGTGTACTTCAGCGGGACATTCTGCTTCAGAGTTGGCAACACTGATTGCCGCAGGCGCGCAAATGGAGCAAACAGAGGTCGGTAAACTGTGCCTCCGATATTGTGTTAACTGCATCACGGGCATGTTATATAAAGAACACTTATATCATGCTATCGCTTTCTTTCCTACGTTCCCATTGCTTAGGTTTGGGTCAGACTTAACTAGGTGTGGCCAAAAGTGTTATATCAAGTAACCTAGTTACATTAACTCCACCTTCGTTGCCAATTTTCATATTATGAATGTTTAAAACAATTAAAAATGAAAAATAATATAATTGTACTCTGAAATGTAAGGAAATATTGTGATAAAATTATAAAATTAAAATGTTTCATAATGTAGTGCATCATTATTTTTAGACAGGCCAACTTTATAAAACCTTGTTTATACGTACTTTTCTTCTCTTTTTTCCCCCCTTTCGTTTTTAGTATATTTCGCAATACTCAAACTGTTCCACACGATACCATTTTTTTTTATAAATTGGTTATAACATGTTGTGCTGGCCCTCAAAAATATATTAAAAGAAATTGTAATATTCACATTGAGAAATGCATGTTTAACTTTTGACAAATTCAGAGTTTTGGAGAATACAAAAATATTAATTTAAAAAATATATTGTGCTAAGCACAACATATTTTTCTCTACATCTGTAACAAATTATTGTTAAAAGTTTATTCGTCTATCTACTTCATGGTAATCGAGATAAACATTAGCAGAAATTGCCTTTATTGTGTACTTCGTTATAAGAAGAAGGGAAATAAGGGAATACATTAGCTAAAGCGATAGTCAGATCTTTTAAAAGTGGTTTCCATATGTCTGAAATCCGTTTTTTGTTGTTGTAAAATTGGAAATGTAGTTCTATTTATGGACGCTCTTTAACTGCTGTGGTTCCCAGGTTTCCATTCTATACCAGGTATAAAAGACCACTTAATTTTGTTCAGAGACTCCTTTATCAGGCTTGAGGTTCTTTCATGTGCCGTAAATCTATGACAGAGGATCCATGGCTTTACTTCCCTTCCGAAGGAAGCCACACGAAGGGTTTTTACGCCCGAAAAAATCCATTGGTCTCAGCCGGGTCTGAACCCGCGACCTTGGGTATATGAAGTTAAGCGTTTCTTTGCATGTTTAGGAGTTTTCCAATTTCGTATGAAAAACACCTTTAATTACTTTAAAACTGAACCCGGTAACAAGGATTATCTCAGAAATTGTCAACTCCCTGAAAAATAAAAAAAAAAAAAAAAAAAAAAAATGAATATGACATAAATGTTGTATTTTAACTAGCTCTACATTTCTTGTGCACTAAGTTTTTGTGTACACCTTACAGTTTACCTGTTATGCAAAATACAGAAAAATTCAGCAAAATAGAATAAAGAGAAGCTATTCCCAGAATAATAAGTATATACATTTTATTTATTGTGTAAATACATTTAATACATCATATTTTAATTAAAATCATTAGCCATTTTTGAGATTGTTAACAATTTTCAGTTCCTTTTCCATGTTAAGTTTAGTTTGTGGTGGGGGGATTTTTCTTAAAATGTTCGTGTCGCATCCCTGGAGTATAGTAAACTTAAATTCCAAGATTGATATTTTACCAACTTTTCGTTTTTGAGTTAACGTGTTTCACAGACACACGGACCTTTTTCTAAAAATGTTTTTTTTATACAGGGGATCCTAAAACGTATATCTCCGGTGAAATCTAGGTACCGAATTTTTGGCTGGAGAGCAATAACTTCTCTACACACTAGTACATATTACGTGTAGAGAAATTAAAAATTATTAAGTTTTAAACAATTGTTTTGTTTAACCATTCATTGCAAAATATAAATTTATTACCTGCAGGAATATTTTTGAAAATCCATCATTAGAGTGCTCATATTACAAATTGAAATAGCAAATTTATATTTAAATAACCACGCAAAATTTGAAATATACTAATAAAGTTTTACAAGATTCCTTATGCTCTGGATTTAAAAAAAAAAAATCAAGGATGCTTTATCTAAAGAAATTCGCAGTATTCAAGAATATCAGAATTGTTATTTAATTTTAAGGCTCCTCTTGCATAATCTAAATACTGCTCAATTTTATGCAGATATGTACGCTAGCTACAGAAAGTGTGGAGTAAAGTAAATCATTAGGTCATAAATCGGGAAAATAACATTTACCTGACCTAGATACATTTTCATACTTGCTCTCTATTCCAGCGGTTTATAAGAATGAAATAGTTGCGATGAAGTTTGGGATACAAATGGGTTTTGCTTCTTCTTTATCATCATGTACATTTAGGGCACCCTGAATTAAAATAAAAAAAATATTTTGAGAAACACATATATATATATATATATATATATATGTGTGTGTGTGTGTGTGTATGTATGTATGTGTGTGTGTGTATGAGTGTGAAGCATAGCTCAAAAACGAATAGTCCGTTAATATCAAGTTTAATATTAAAGTTTAGTAGCTTTCAAAGATGCGATATGAAGATTTTCAAGAAAATCTCCCCACCCCCAACTACCCTTCAGCCGAAAATTTTGATTTCTTCAAAAATGACTAAAAATTTTCATTAAAATAACGTATATAAAAGATATTTAATAACAAATAAAATGTATATCTTCAATTTTCTGGGAATAACCTCTGAAGATATGCTTATTCTGGATGAATTTTGCGGAATTTTGCATAACTGGTAAACCGTAAGAGATAGAAAAAGATTTACTTCACAAAAAATGTAGAGATCGTTAAAACACCCAATTTAGGTTATATACCTACATTTTTTCGTGGAGTTGACCGTTTTTGAGATATTCTTTGTTATTTGTTTCAGCTTTATTTGTTATTTGTTTGAGCTATGCTGTCCACAGACACACACATACACAGACACGCACGGACCTTTTTCTGAAAATGTTTTTTTTTTTTTTTATTGGATTCAGGGAATCCTAAACATGTATATACGGTGAAATCTCGATATGAAGTTTTGGGTGGAATATAATACCTACTTCCTCTATACACTATGTGCGTAGTACGTGTAGAGAAACTAAAAAATCGTTTTACAAACATGTAAATGTGTGTGCGTCTATGTTCAGCATAGTTCAGAAACGTCAAGTCATTAAATACCAAACTTGGTTAAAAGGTTTAGTATCTTCCAGGGATGCGACACGAACATTTATAAGAAAATACCCCCACCTCCAACTACCCTTTTTATGGAACAAAATTTTGGTTGTCTAAAAATAGCTCTAACGGTTCTAATTAAAATACTGCATATTAAAGACATTAACATGACAAAGAAAATGTATATCTTGAATTTCTTAAAAATAGCTTTTAAGAACTACTTCATTAATGATGACTTTTGTGTAACTGCTAAATCGTAAGAGACTTAGTACACAAAAATGTATATCTCCTTAAAACACCCTAATGTCAAATACATTTTGTTCATAGAGTTAACTGTTTCTGGGATATTGTTTGCTGGTTTCAATTAAACTACTTAAACTTTTCTCAAGCGCAAATCAACATTCGTTCTATCTCTTCCGTATATATCCATATCCTTAATGGAAATTGTATATGGAGCGACAGTTAGATCCACGATGACATATGGAGGAGAAATATGGGGGTGAGAACAAACAGTGAATCTGGACCAAGTGAAGACCCAATTTTTGAAAGGAATTCTGGGTGTAGGGAAGGGTACGGCAAACTGCGGAATAATGAAGGAATTCGGGTCGCATAGTGAAATGATAGAGTGCAAAATCAGAGCAGTTAAATATTGGATGAGAATTGTTCACGGAAATCAACTTCTAATTAGGGCAGTCTGCTACCGTAAACAGTTGCGAATGGAAGGTAATTCGATGTGAGCGTCGAAATTAAAGAAAGGGTTGGAAATCATTGGGATGGGATACATTTGGATGGCGGGGCAGGCAAACCGCCGGAGTATATGGAGAAAAATTAAGAACTGCCTCTGTGAAATTGATAGACAGCAAATAATTGCGCAATGCACGGAGAAGGTTTAATTAGAAGTACAGTCTGGGCTAAAATCGGACTGGGGTATGGAGCAATACATCAAAACAGGTACCATACTCATTAGACAGGGGCTCGTGTGACTAAGAGTATAAAGGAGCACAAAAATTGCTGATGAGAATGGTATGAGAATCTGTCCCATTTGCGAGGAGGAAGAGTCGTGGACCCATATCTTGGCAAGATGTAGGGGTACGGAGCAATGGAGGGGAAAATGTTTACCGCGATTCTTTACCATCGTGAATGTAGGGCTAAAAGTATGTTGGATGCTGCTGGCAGGCACGGAAGACGTGAACGGGCTAGGTAAATTTATACTTACGGCAACACAGCTGAGATCTGAGAAGGCTGCCAATAGAGAAGAGGGGGGGATAAGAACAGCTAAACAAAATTGACTACAATGTTTCACATACATATATTTTATGCCATACTTATGTCATTATTGTGGTATGGTTATATATTTCTTTTAACTGTATTAATCTATTATGCTTCTGAATAATGCGTACTCTGTGCTGTAAATTTAAATTGCTGTATTTGAATGTCTTTGTCTTTTTATTATCGTGTTTACCCTTTTAATTCTTTGTTGTTGTTGTTTTTGTTGTTTTAATATTGCTTTTTTACTTTCTCTATACGCACTATGTACATAGTGTATAGAGAAGATATTGCACTCCACCCAAAAATTTCGATACCGAGATTTCAACGGAAATATATGTTTTAGGGTCCCCTGTATCCAGAAAAAGCATTTTCACAAAAAGATCCGCGTGTGTGTGTGTCCATGTGCCAGTATGTCCGTGTGTCCGTATGTCTGTGAACACAATAAATCAAAAATGAAAAGTCAGTAAAGTACCAAACTTGGTATTTAAGTTTAGTATGTTCCAGGGATGCGACACGAAGATTTTGAGAAAAATCCCCCACCCCAAACTACCCTTTACATGGAACTTTTTTCGAAAATTTTTATTTTCTCAAAAATGGCTCTAACGATTTTGATTAAAATTTCGTATAGGTTAAGATATTTACCTGACAAGTAAAATGTATATCTTGCATTTTCTGGGAATAGCCTCTGAAGTAGTTTATTCTGGATGAATTTTACTGAATTTTGAATAACTGCTAAACCGTAAAAGATGGGCAAAAACCTTACTGCACAAAAAATGTAGAGTAGGTTAAAACACACAATTTATGTTATATCCATTTTATCGTGAGTTCGTCGTTTTTGAGACATTGGTTATTTTTGGTTTGTGCTATGAAAAACTTATACTTTTCTCATACAGGAACTTGTCAACTCCGATCCATATAAACAAAAGAACTTTATTGACATAGCAGCCAGCTTTTGAATATCATTTTAACCTATGGTAGGTAGTCCCTTATTTCGCTTCTACTTACAAGGAAGCGAGTAATAAGACTATTTCTGCTAATGTTTTCTGATTAGCATAAAGTAAATAGAAGTATAAGCTTTTTAAGAATAATTTGTTGCAGGGATATAGAGAAAGTCGTGTGAATGGTACACATCAGATTTCTATTTTGTGTATTACAAAACCACATACGAGATGTGGACCAGTGTGATTGTTGAAGTTCAATACATGATATTGTTATGTCAATAAGTACACTTATTCATCCATTCATTCGTTCATTCATTCATACATTACTCTCGGAAATGCAAAAGAGACCGAATTTTAATAAGCTCACATAGCGACGAGGTGTTTCTAAAGATTTGACCAGCCTACTCCTTTATTTCCCTTTTGCTACATGGCAACAGGCAGCAAGACCAATCATACAAACGTTTACCGCGATTCACATATTGAGGTAAAATATTAATCCTTTGTACGGAAACTTTGTTTGTGGGACATTAGAGAAAGTCATGTGAATGGAAAACATGAGATTTTTTACTTTCTCTACACGTATATGTACATAGTAGAGACACAGTATTGTAATGTACCCAAAAATTTGATACCGAGATTTCCACGGAAATACATGTTTTGAGACCCCCTGAATAAAAATTTTAAGAAAAATGTCCATGTGTATGTGTGTGCCTATGGGCAGCAGAGCTCAACAAGAAAAAGACCGTTAAATACCAAACTTGGTATTTAAGTACGATATATCTTCCAAGGATGTGACACAAATATTTTCAAGGAAATCCTCCACTCCAACTACCCTTTACTTGGAAAAATTTCCAAAATTTTTATTTTCTAAGAAATGTCTTTAATGATTTTGATTAAAATCTCTTACATTCAAGATATATACATGACAAATAAGATGTATATCTTCAATTTTCTGGATATAACCTCTGAAAACGTTTTATTCTAGATGAATTTTGCGGAATTTTGCATAACTGGTAAACCGTGAGAGATAGACAAAAACTTACTTTACAAACAATGTAGATCTCGTTAAGACACACAATTGATGTTATATACATTTTTTTCGTGGAGGGAACGGTTTTTGAGATATTCCTTGTAATTGGTTTCAACTATAGAATACTTACACTTTTCTCATACGGGAATTTGTCAACTCCTATCCATACAATCAAAGGAACTTTAACCACATAGCAACCAGAGTTTAAAAGATTTACCTATCGCTTTAGCCTATGGTACTCCCTTATTTCCCGTCTACTTACAAGGAAGCAAGTAATAAGACCCCTTCTCCTAATTTTTTCTCGATTAGCATTAAGTAAATAGAAGAATAATCTCTTTAAAAATATTTATTGCAGAGATGTAGTGAAAGGCATGTGAATTGAACACATTAGATGTTTTACTCTGTAATATCAGATCGAAGGTACGTTGAAGACCCAGACACTAAGCGTTCCTCTTAAGGCTGAGTAGTGTCATTATACCATAATATAAACACAACTGAATCTAATTTACACATATTACTATTCCGGTAGTATTCTTTCTGTTGAATTCCTATGTTTATTTTTTCCGCATTTCTCTGAGCCTTTTTCAGTATTGCCATTTGGTGTTTAAGTACCTTTGAGAAAAGTTTATAGAGAGATTCAAGGATTTGAATACCATTATTAATAGTAATGGAGCAGAGAACAGGATCTATTAAATAGATACAAAAATGCAAGATAAGCATGCTATTAAATATACCTATAACACAGTAGCCGGGGAAAAAGAAATTAGCATAAACACAAACATCTGAAATGTTCCTATTCATGTGACTTTATCTACATCCCTGCAACAAATTATTGTTAAAAAGCTTGCTCTTCTATTTACTTCATGCTAATTCAGATAAACATTAGCAGAAATTCTTCCTTGCAAATAGAGGGACATTAGGAAGTACACTAGGCTAAAGCGATAGTCAAATCTTTTAAAAGCTGGTCGCTGTGTGATTGAAATCCATTTCTTTGCATGGCCAGGAGTTCACAAATTCCTGTATGAGAATGTTCAAGTATTTTAAAACTATAACCAATAAAAAGAAAAGACTGCTTCCGTTTTCGAATGGTCAGCGAGCTGAATTTTCGTCCCAGGATCCCGAGTTTGATTTCCGGCTGGGGCGGGAAATGTTCTTTAACCAGAATTATTCTATATCCCACAAAGTCTGGAAGTATGAATGTGAGAGTGAATATGCGTGTGTTTAATTACGTAAAATGATTAACTTAATGTTCTAAACTTAGAGCAACATTGTTGTTTCACAGGTCAAAGTCCCCGATATGACCATCGAAGGTTAATGGGTCTATACAAATGAAATAATTAAAAATACTAGGAATATCTTAGAACTAGTAAACTGCAGGATATATTTACATATACATATACGTTATAGCCATTTTCGAGAAAATCAAACATTTTGAAAATTGTTACATGTCAGGGTAGCTGGGGTTTGGGGAAATATTGAAAATCTTTGTGTCGCATCCGTGGAAGATACTGAACTTTAATACTAAATGTTATATTTAACAGACCTTTAGTTTTTAAACTATGCTGCCCACAAGTATGCACACATTTCTAAAACATAGTGTTTTTTAATTCAGGGGGTACCAAAAGATGAATTTCCGTTGAAATCTCGGTATCGAATTTTTAGGTGGAATATAGCACCTTTACTATCTACTATGTTCATTATACATATTTTTTTTTTTGGTAGTGCTTAGCGCCCGCTTTTTACTACTTGTGGCCCCGCACGTGATGACACTGGTGATACATGGAATGAGGATGGAGCACCGGTGGAATGCGATGGCGGAGAAACCGGAGAAAGCCCGTCCCTGCGCCGCTTTGTCCACCACAAACCTCACATGCTGTCGCTTGGGATCAAACCCGGCCATCTAAGTGAGAGGCTAGTGGTCTAACCACTCGGCCACGGCGCGGCCCCATTGTACATACGTGTTCGTGGCTAACGAAATATACTACAGAGCGAATCAGCATTACGTAGAAATGGTTGTCTTAAGTATGGCTAATATTGAATAACTTAATAATTTAACAAGCAATATATTGCTCAATGTAGAATATAGACGTATTAAATGACTTGTCTTATTTCATCGGGCCATGACTGGACTAGAAGAATCACGTGATTTTAGTTCCCCCCATAGCCTGACTATCTCATTAGTAACCACACGTGCTAGAGAGAGTAAAAATGCAAATATATAATCAAATATTAAAACCAATATTACAACATGGAATAGAATGTCTAGCACTATTAGACCAACATATAAGGTAAGTATCAGCAGTAGAGATGAAACACTTAGGAAGAATTATAGAAAAAACTAGAAGGGATAAGATTATATGTTGATGAATAAGAGAAGAGGTAAAATTAATTACAGAAGATCAAATAAAGTGGTTTATGTCTGTCTACGGAAACATGACGGCAGGGAAAGTTAAAAAGACAATAAATATGAGAGTGGAAGGTAAAATAGGAAGAGGAAGGCCAAAAACCAAATGGGAAAATACAATAGAGCACGTAGTACAAAAATAGGAAAAACGAGAGAATAAAAAGAACGTGTGTAGGTATATGGAATAAATGGACGGAGAGTAGCGAACAGAATACTCAGCAAGGTTTGCAAAGAAAAAGTAGAGAACATTTTACATTTTACTTTCTTTAGTAAGTATATCAAATGCAAATAGTAGACAGAGAAGGTATTGTATTCCACCCAGAATTTAACTAGCAAGATTTCATAAAAAATTCATGTTTCGAGACCCCTTAAATAAAATAATGTTTAGAATAATTTCGTTGTGTAAGTGTGGGCAGCATAACTCAAAAATAAAAAGTCCGTTAAATACCAAACTTGGTGCTTAACTTCAGTGTCTTCTAAGCATGCTACACAAAGAAAATTCCCCAATACGCAACTAATCTTTACATGGAACACTTTTCCAAAGTTTTCATTTTATCAAAAATGGTTCTAAAGGTTTTGATAAACATTCCGTGTCTTTAAGATATTTTCATGACAAACGAAATGTATTTCTTGAATTTTCTTGAAATAGTCTCCGAAGAACTCTTCATTCTGAATTACTTTTGTATAACTAGTAAACCGTAAGAGACAAGACAAAAACTTACTGCACAAAAATTTAGGTCTCTTAAAACACACTATTTATGTCATAAATATGTTTCGTTTTTAGATTTAACCGTTTTTTGAGATATTTCGAGTTATTGGTTTCAGTTTTAAGCTATTTAAACTTTTCTCAACTGGGAGCTCACCTTCTTTTCGTTTGTCTTTTCTTTAACCCCTAGCAACCAAAAGGAACCTAATTGCAATGTTTCACATAGCAACCAGCTTTTAAAACATTTGACTATCGTTTGGTCCGTGCACACTCATGTGCCTCTTTTACTTACAAAGAAGCAAGTAATAAGATCATTTTTGATAATTTTTATCTTGATTAGCATGATGTAGGTAAAAGAATAATATTTTGAAAGAAAAGTTTGTTTGTGGAACAGTTAGAGAAAGTCATGTGAGTGGAACATATTAGATATTTTTATTAGATTATTATGTTGATGCAATGTGGATAGTAAATTTAGTTTACTCATCATCGTGCTCAGCATTTCTCTTTTTTTTTTTTGGTAGTATTTAACGCCCGCTTTAATTACTTATGGCGCCGCAGGTGGTGACACTGATGATACATGAATGAAGATGGAGCACCGGTGGCATGCGATGGCGGGGGAAACCGGAGAAAACCCGCCCCAGTGCCAGCGTTTCTGTGATCCGACTGCACTCTGCAATGATTCTTTCAAAGATGGCCTCTCCAACTCGTATTGGTCTGGGTGGTTCCATTGGCTAGGTACTCTCCTTCTGATCTAAATTAGTGGGTTCAGGTCTGGTCCCCATTGATGATTTTATGTCGGTTTAAAAGCGGCAGTCCCATGTCTATAGATTTACCAGATCTTCTACAAGAAACATGTAAAAGAACTCCTGAGGGAGGAAATTCCAGCCCACTGACCACGCTGAGAATTGACAGCGTTTTAATAAAAGTATTTTAAGACATTACACCGGCCCTATCAGCTCCTTCTAATATAGTCCTCACAACAAAGGCGTAATGTGATCAAAAGAGGCCTGTCTCTCAAACTGCTGTCAAGGAAGGTCTCACAGATATGGCAACGCTCACACAAAGATTCATGGGCCTCATGTCTAATGATGTCAAGAAAGAACCGGGAATTGATCGTTTAAAAATCCTGTTTAAAAGGGGATTCGAAAGTATTGTTGTCACTAAGTTGGTACAACTTCCCTCTATACCCACGTGGAGTTTGACGTCATCTGTCATCTAGGTTGGTTACAGTACGCCATTTTGTTAGTTCATCTCAAAGGTGATTTGCGATTTTACGATGGACAAATATTGAACAAAGAATCTGCCTCAAATTTTGCATTGCAAATGGTATTTCGTGTGCCGTATCGCTGAAAATGTTACAGACGGCTTACGGTGTATCGACTTTATCAAAAACCACATGCATATTAGTGGTACAGTGCATTCAAAAGTGGTCGAGATGTGGTGGAAGATTTGCCTCGCTCAGGTCGGTCATCAACGGTTTCAACTGAACTGAACATCGCTAAAGTGAAGAAAATGGTGTCTGAAAATCGTCATTTAGGTCTGAGAGAGATTGCCGCTGAACTTTCTGTGCCTCACGAATCGATTCGTGTCATTTTAAACGATTGTTTGGGCATGACACGCGTTGCAGTTCGGTTAGTTCCGAAAGACTTGAATTTTCAACAAAAACTCAATTGCGTGAGGATTGCTGAAGGCATACTAGAACGAGCCAGTACCGACCCCACATTCATGAAACGCATTGTAACTGGTGATGAGACGTGGGTTTACGAGTTGGACACTCAAACCAGTGAACAAGCTTCCGAATGGTGCCTTCCAACTGAACCGAAACCTAAAAGAGCACGTCAAACTCGATCAAAACTGAAGGTCATGTTGACAATTTTTTTATTATCGCGGTGTCGTGCACTCAGAGTTCTTGCCAGAAGGTCAGATGGTAAATGAAGATTATTATCTGAGCATTACGCGGCGTTTGAGAGAACAAATACGGCGAAAAAGGCCAGATTTGTGGAACGGCAACACATAACGATAACGCACCAGCTCACAAAGCTATTATTGTGAACGAATTTCTGGCGAAAAACTCAACAAATTTCATCGAATAACCACCGTTTCACCTGATCTGGCTCCTGCTGATTTCTTTTTCTTTCCAAAACTCAAGTTACCACTTCGAGGCACTCGTTTTCAGTCGATAGAAGACATAAAGAAAAATTCGCGGCGACAATTGACATCGATTCCTAAAAGTGCCTACAAAAAATGTGTTGATGATTGGATTATTCTTGGCATAAATGTATAATTTCAGAAGGAGCCTATTTTGAAGGCGATAAAATAAAATTGGATGTATAATTCAGTTTTTGTGTTTTATTGGCAAATTCCCGGAACTTTCTTGACTCAGTAGTATAAAGGGGCGGGGCCAGCATACTTTCTTCCGATGCTGCTTTCACATGTGTTTACTTTTCCAACAATCCTGGCGGTAATTAAAGCATCATTCTGATTTCAACCACATGACAACCGGCTTCTAAAAGAGTTGAATATCGGTTTAGCCTAATATATTCCCTTATTTTCTTTCTGCTTACAGTAAGCACTTCAGCTAATGTTTATCTTGAACACGTGTTCCACACTTGAAGCAATCCAGTTGGATACAGTGGTATTTAAATTACTTTAAGTTCGTGACAGTTCAATTTGAAGGCTAAGAAAATGGTGATATCTGTGTCAACCCCGCCTCGCCGTACTACTCCAGAAAATCGACTTCAGTTTAGAAACGTCGTAATAAATGAATCAGAAACACCAACAAATGTTTACTTTCTCTATACCACTATGTACATAGAGTATAGAGAAGGTATTGCATTCCACCCAAAAATTCGATAGCAAGATTTCACCGGAAATAGACGTTTTAGTGTCCCCTGTATCCAAAATGTATCCAAAATGTATCCAAAATGTATCTTCAGAAAAATTTCCCTGTGTGTCCGTCTGTCCGCGTGTCTGTGAACATGATAACCCAAAAACGAAAACTTAGTAAAATACCAAACTTGGTTAATAACTCCATGGCACGACAGCTCACGGGGAACCTTGGCCTACCGCCCGGCCGCTGCGTCCCCCATCTCGGTCCACTACAGACGTCATGGATGGGGTGCAGTATTGGAGGGTGAGACGTGGTCAGCGCCTCGAGTCCCCCCCGGCCGGTTAATGCGGTCCTCGCGACCTGGAGCCGCTACTTCTCCATCAAGTAGCTCCTCAATTGGCCCCCCAGGGACCTTACGAGGCTGAGTGCACCCCGACCCAGGTCTCCCGCTTGGTAAGCAGCAACGCTACCACCGCGCTAAGGAGACGACCACCAAACTTGGTATTTAAGTTTAATATCTTCCAGGGATTCGACACGAAGATTTTGAGAAAAATCTCCCCATCCGAAACTACTCTTTACATGGAAAATAAATTCGAACATTTTTATTTTCTCAAAAATGGCTCTAACGATTTTCGTTAAAATACCGTGTATTAAAGATACACGGCAAATAAAACGTATATCTTAATTTTCTGGGAAAAGCCTCTAAAGACCTCTTTATTCTAAATAACTTTTGCTAAATTTTGCGTAACTGGTAAACCTTAAGAGATAGAAACTTACTGCATAAAAAATGTAGATCACTTTAAAACTCACAATCCATGTCATATACGTTTTTTTTTTCTTTCGTAGAATTGACAATTTCTGATATATTCCTTGTTATTTGTTTCAGATTTAAAGTACTTAAAATTTTCTCTCACGGTAAGTTGTAAACTCCTGGCCCTGCATAGAAACGGATTTCAACCACATGACAACCGGCTTTTAAAAGAGTTGACTTTCGGTTTAGTTTAATATATTCTCTTATTTTCTTTCTGCTTATAAAGTAAGCACTTCAGCTAATGTTTATCTCAAATTGCATAAGGCAGACAGAAGCATAAGTTTTTCAACAATAATTGTTATATAGGTGCAGAGAAAATCATTTGAATAGAATACACAAGATTTTTAGTCATTATTATGAGAACCCACTTGAGCATTTCCTTAAAGTAAAATGCTCCTACACGTCTAATTTACCAATTATAAGGCATTAAAGTAATTAATAACCTGCAGATGTAATGGAATTTGACCTTTGAGAACTCTACACCTTTTTCTGTCTTGAAACCAGATCCTGGTACACTGCAATTAACACGCTGAACATACATCTTAGACCTTCAATCTAACTTAAAAACGTTTCCTACAACTTAATTTGAAATGTTTGCACGTTATTAACTAATAGCTTTATGAACCTCTTTCATTAATATGATGTGATCCAATTTCATAACTTCATTAGCACAAAAAACCTGATGTGTTCAATTCACATGACTTTCTCTAGCAATTCTGTACACAAGCTTTTCTTGCAAAAGATTATTCTTTAATCTACATTATGCTAATAGATATAACCATGAGCAGAAATGGTCTTAATACTTGAAATAAGGGAATAGAGTAGGCTAAAGCGATAGTTAAATTTTTTATAATGTGGTTGCCATGTGGTTGAAAAGTTTCTTTGCAAGGCCAAGAGTTTACAAATTCCACATAAAAAGTAAGTATTTTAAAACTGAAACCAATAAACAAGGAGTATCTTGGAAACAAACTTTAACATAAAAATGTATAGAACATAAATTGTGTGTTTTCACGGGATCTATATTTTTCTGTACAAAGTTTTTATCAATCTCGTATGGTTTACCACTTATTCAAAACTCATCCGGAATGAGGATGTCATCAGAGGCTTTTCCCATAAAATTCAAGATATGCATTTTATTTATCTTGTAAGTATCTTTAATATAGGTTTATTAATCAAATTCGTTAAGAGCTATTTTGTAATAAAGAAAAATGTTCATAAAACTTTTCTTATAAAGTGTAGTTTGGGATGGGGGATTTTCTTTAAAATCTTCATGTCCACTCCTTGGAAGACTTAAGTGTAAGTACCAAGTTTGGTATTTAACATTCTTTTCGTTAGCTGTGTTGTAAATAGACACACACACACATAAACATCGATATTTATGTGATGTTTTTTTTATTTTCGATTGATGGATCCTCAACACATGTATTTCCGATGAAATCTCTGCATCGTATTTTTGGGTGGAATATAATACATTTTTATATACTGTGTACTTACGACGTGTAGAGAAAGTAAAACATCTTATGTGTTCCATTGACATGACTTTCTCTACATCTCCTAAAACATTATTTTTGCAAAATATTATTGTATATCCAAGTCATGCTAATCGAGATAGACATGAGCGGAAATGGTGTTAGGGCAATGCACTAGGCTAAAGCAATGGTCAAATGTTTTAAAAGCTGGGTTCAATGTGATTGAAATCCTTATCGTTGCATAGCCAGGGGTTATGAGAAAAGTTTTAATATTTTCTAAGATGTGAAGCAAGATGCGGACTAATAGCCATGTTGATTTCATATTTTATTTATACTTTTGATAGCCTTCTTTGTAAGAATACATCATTTTGTGTTTTGATGTTATTACTCCTTGGTTGCTTTTTGCGGTTTTGTTTTCATCAGTTGATTTTTATATGGTGACGAGCTGTTTAATTTTGTGATAATAACCTGTTTTAGCAACGGAAAATTTTTCAGTAACCAAGGAAAAATTATAAAAGCTTTGGACACTTTTCCTTCTGACTTCGTTGGGAAAGTAGGCCCTGGAGAGACTAAGCCTGAGGGATAACATTCCTCGTCTGGCAAGAATATTAATGTTATAAAATAAGTTATGTTTCGAAGTAATATTACGTCGAGAATAGATCAGTTATAATTTTCGATGAGATAGTTGATTTTTCCGAGGAATTGAGGAAGTCATTGTTCGAAAACTATTAGTTCAAGTTAGAAAGAAAGCACATTGCATGCAAGGGAAAATATACATAGTAAAGTGAATATTTTCCATGGGAATAGAGACATTTTATCGGAAATAGGAATCGTCAAATTACAGATGATTTTCAGTTTTAAAAGAAAAGAAGACTATCTTTCAAATTTGAAACTGTATTGAAAAGTGTACGCGTAGTGAGTACAAGAGTTCTCAAGAAGTGCTCTGCCGACTGATCTGTACACAACTGCTGCAAGTAAGCCGCGCTGTTTTAAATACCTGCTGCAGATGGTAGCACTTGATTACTTCCTGTATGTCAACGAGGATTAAATAAAAATAAATTGAACCTATTAGCCTTCTGATCCGATTCCCCCAACCTTTACATGACAAATGAAATGTATATTTTGAATTTTCGGTGAGTAGCCTATGAAGAGCTCTTTATTCTGGATGAATGTTTCCGAATTTTGCATAACTTGTAAACCGTAAGAGATAGTCAAAAACTTACTATACAAAAATGCAGATGTCGTTAGAATTCACAATTTATTATAAACAGTTTGTTTTCGTGGAGTTGGCCATTTCCGAGATATACCTTAGTATAAGCTTCAATTTTAATATATTTTAAGATTACAAGAGAAAAGAAAACTGTTCCCTCTGCAACAAAATACTAGGCAGGTCAGTAATAAGCGAATGCCTAAACAGTCTACGTCATCATCAGAATCATCAGGAACCTATTACAGCGATACATCTTGTAAACCCTGCAAGATAAAATACAGTGATCCCATATTCGTCAAACTTGCTGACTGAATTCCTATCAAGGATAAAGAAAAGAATGAGATCATGAGAGGTATGTTGGTGCAGTGAATAAAAATAAATTTGTTTGCGGGAAATGTATTGTTCTCGTAAGATATTTTAATATTTCTACTGACCTTACTCGCCTATCTCTTCGATCCGATTATCCAACTTGAAGGCGAATAGGGTCATATAGTACTATTAGTAAACTCATTACACATAATTCTGAACAATACTTATGCATTACTTATGCATTCTTAAATGGTGAGGTGTTTTCATAGAAACTACTGTTCTCAAGCATATAAAATAATTAGAGTTTATTTTAAAAACTTGTCAGTTTTGAAGACTTTTCAAAACTTTGACTCGATTCCTTCGACCTTAGCCTACGGTATTTTAATCAAAATCTTTAGAAATTTTTGAGAAAAAAAGTTCGAAATTTTTCTATATAAAGGGTAGTTTGTGGTGGGAGAGTTACGCTCATAATCTTCGTGTCGTATGCCTGGAAAATACTAAACTTAAATTCCAGACACACGGACACACACGGAACTTTTTCAAAAAATGTTGTTTTGGACGCAGGGGACCATAAAACGTGTATTTCCTCTGAATTGTTTGGTGAAGTGCAGTACCTTCCCTACCTATGCACAATGTACTAAGTGAGAAAGTAAATATTTAAGGACGGTCTCAAGGTAAAAGGAAATAAGTCATTTTCATCCATTTTACAGGAAAGCCAAAAATCTAAACTATATATTCTAAAAGATTACAAAGAAATACACGAGTCATCTGAAACAGTAAATTTTCAAAATATAGCATACTATTTTCAGTTATTCCTTTTTTCTCAGAGATGCACATTCCAAAATACTTTAATTTATTGAAACGGAGAAAATTGATAAAAATTACCTATTCCCTTTTACCTGAGTTAACTCAAAGTTACTGTGATCACATAAACAGTATTAAAAAAAAGCTGGTACGCTCCATTCACATGAATTTCTCTACATCTCTATAACAAATTATCGTTAAAAAGCTTATTCCTCCATTTACTTAATGCTAATCGAGAAAATAATAACAGAAATGGTCTTATCACTTGCTTCCTTGCAAGTAGAAGGGAAATACGGGGAGGGCACCATCGGCTAAATCAATAGTTAAATCTTTTAAAAGCTGGTTGCTATGTGATTGAAGCTCATGTTTGTATGGACAGGAATTGACAAATTCCCAAATGAGAATAGTTTATAAGTATTTTAAAGCTGAAACTTATAAGGAATTTCTAAAAAAAAAAAAAAAAAAAAAACGGTTTAACTCCACGAAAAAAAGAAAAAAATGTACATAACATAAATTGTGTGTTTTAACGAGATTCATCCAGAATAATTATATGTATCTAACATAAATTGTGCGTTTTATTGTGCTTTACATTTTTTGTGTGTTAAGTTTTTGTCTATCCCTTATGGTCTAGCAGTTATGCAAAATTCCGTAAAATTCATTCAGAATAAAGTAAGCTTCAGAGGCTATTCCCAGAAAATTAAAAATATACATTTTATTTGTCAGGTAAATATCATTAATATACGAAATTTTAATCAAAATCGTTGGAGCCATTTTTGAGAAAATAAAAAATTTCGAATTTTTTTTCCATGTAAAGGGTAATTTGGGGTGGGGGATTTTTCTCAAAATACTCGTGTCTCATCCATGTAAGTTACTAAACTTAAATACCAAGTTTGGTATTTTACCGATTTTTCGTTTTTGAGTTATCATGTTCTCAGATACATAGACACACGGACACATTGACACAAACAAGGACCGTTTTCTGATAATACTTTTTTTGGATAAAGTTGACCCTAAAGCGTATATTTCCGGTGAAACCTCGGTATCGAATTTTTGGGTGGAATGCAGTACCTTCTCTATATACTATGTACATAGTACGGTTAGAGAAAGTAAAAAGCATTTTTAGAAAAAGGGACGTGTGTGTCCGTATGTCTGTGAACCGATAACTCAAAAACAAAAAGAAGGTAAAATACCAAACTTGGTATTTAAATTAACTATCTTCCAGGGATGCGACACGAAGATTTTGAAAAAAATCCCCCCACTCAAAATCAACCTTTAGATTTTTTTCGAAAATTTCGATTTTCTAAAAAATGGTGTAACGATTTTGATTAAAATATCGTATTTTAAAGATATTTATCTGACAAATAAAATGTATATCTTCAATTTTTTGGGAATAGCCTCTGAAGACTACTTTATTTTGGATGAAATTTACGGAATTTTGAATAACTGCTAAACCGTAAAGACTTAGATACAAACTTGCTACCCAGAAAATGAAGAGCACGTTAAAACAAAACATTTATACTATATACATTTTTTTCGTGGAATTGATCGTTTTTTTAGATATTCCTTGTTTAGGTTTTCAGCTATGAAAATCCTACTTTTCTCATACAGGAATTTGTCATCTCCTGTCCTAACAAGTAAAGGAACTCCAGTCATATGCAACCAGCTTTTGACTATCACTTTAACCTATGGTGTTCCCTTATTTCCCTTTTACTTACAAGTAAGCGAGTAATAAGACTATTTCTGCTAGTTTTTTTTCCCCGATTAGCATGAACTAAATAGAGGCATACGTATTTTAACAATCATTTGTTGCAGAGATATAGAGAAAGTCATGTGAATGTAACACATCAGGTTTTTATCAATCAAAAATAAAGGTATTGCTGAATATACCTTGAAAAAATTTAGCTCATTAACTTTCATAGCTGCTGAGATAATGTGTCAAGATTTAACATTGGCAAGATAGGGCATTCCGACTGCCCTTAAGACACATGTATCTAAGGTGAATGGCAGCACATTAATTAACTGCTTATATTACAAAGTGTAACGGCGGTCAAGGACGGGAAAGTTGAATATTTGTTGCGTATTTTGCATCACTTTACATTATTCCTCATATGTCATTAGTGAGTGGCATTAAACTACGGAATGAGAGGTGAGGGGTGAAAGTATACAACTCTTAAAAATTAAAACAGAAAAAAACGTTTAAGGAATGTCATTATATCCCTCCTAACACTTAGAATAACTGCCACTGATCTTTTTGGGGTTTTATCGTCATCAATACATCACTGTCATCTACAAGGATACATCGAAGCCGTTACCAGCCCAGAGGTTGTTTCGCCATCAAAATCGAGTGAGTCAACATTAATGTCTTTAATTCTGAAACTTTTTTGGTTAAATTAAGTTTCAGCTTACAATATTGCATTAGACTCTTATTTAGGATTATTCTAATCTGATAAATTATATCCAAGAAGTTTTAACATAATACATTATTGAACCTTTTAACACAAACTTGAACTAATTTGGCCCTTAATGCTCTAATTTGGCTCAACATTTAGTCAAATATAGTAATTTTAGGATTTTGACACTTCAATACTATGAATACCGAAGACCATAATCTTAAATATGCGAGATTTCCCCATTTTGAGTCTCCTACTATGACAGAATAACTCTTTATATTTCATGATTGATTAGATAGTTAATGCATGGAAATTAAAACAATTAATGACTTCATAATTGTCTGTAGTTAACAATTATATCTAATTGTGCAAAGGTATAAACTTGAATAACCGACGTTAGTAGACACTTAGAAACATGATAGCGGTATCAATACAAAGAGAAACTCAAATATTTTTGTTATCTTGGTGCACCTGTTACATATTTATTAATTTCGTTGCTAGGAGACAATATAACAGAAAAATATTGCAAACGAAGAAAGGAGGGAATTTTTTGTGCTTGATTTTCACATATCCTAGTCTGTTGTTACGCAGGTTTAGAGGAAAATTTGGTGTTGATCCACCAAGTGGGTCCAGAATCCATAAGCTGACTTTAAAACGAGGTTGATGTATTTGTAAGCGGAAGTCAACCGGTCGTCCATCAGTAAGTGAGGCAAATGTGGAGCGTGTGAGAAAGAGAGTTTCACACGAAGTCAACAGAAATCCAGCGTAAAAACTAGTAGAGAATTAAACATGCCCCAACAAACTGTGTGGAAGATTTTACGAAACATGTCGCGTACATGTTGAACATGAATGTTAGGATTTTCCAAGGTCCATATCCTGACATTGTGTTTGTGCACTTTTCCTGAAAGATGGAAAGTGTCTTCATCACTAAACATGAATAATTGGATGAAACCTTCAGTTCCAGCTCAGAGTTGCATCTTCTCACAGAAAGAATGTCGCTTGGCTTTGTCGTCAACAATTGCAGACGATATGGATGGAACCTCAAACGTTTCTGTAAAATCTTCCACTCAGTTTATTGGGGGACTTTAACTCTCTGCTAGCTTTTGAGGTAGATTTCAGCGAACTCCGTATGAAACACTCTCTCTCTCTCTCTCTCTCTCTCTCTCTCTCTCTCTCTCTCTCTCTCTCTCTCTCTCTCTCTCTCTCTCTCTCTCTCACACACACACACACACACACACACACAGAAACACTGTCGCTTAGCTTTGTCGTCTGGTTTGAGAGCCTGCAACAATAGCAGATGATATGGATGGAACTTCAAACGTTTCTGTAAAATTTTTCACTCATTTTATTGGGGATCTTTAATTCCCTACTAGCTTTTGAGGTGGATTTTAGCGAACTCCGTATGAAACTCACTTTCTCTCTCTCTCTCTCTCTCTCTCTCTCTCTCTCTCTCTCTCTCTCTCTCTCTCTCTCTCTCTCTCTCTCTCTCTCTCTCTCTCTCTCTCTCTCACGCATGCTCCACATTTGCCTCGCTTACTAATGGACGAACAGTTGACTTCCGTTTACAGATACATCCCCTCGTTTTAAGTCAGCATACCACTTATGGATATTGGGCCCACTGGGTGAATCAACACTAAATTTTTTTCTAAAATTGCGTTGTACAGTGCAACAGATTGTATCATGTGAAAAGCTAGCTCCCAAATGTCCTCCTATCTCCGTTTGCAGCCATTTTTCTGTTATATCGTCTCTTAGCAACGAAATTAATAAATATGCAACAGGTTCACCAATATAACAAAAATACTTGAGTTTTACTTTACTTTGATACCACTATCATGTTTCTAACTGTCTCCTAACGATAATTATTCAAGTTTGTAATCGGAAATATTTATAGCAACATTGTATATTGGATGTAAAATATAATAACAAGTGTATCTGGAAGCTATTCTTTTTATTTTATACCACATCTAATATCAATTATTACTCTCTTAAAATGGGGTCTCGAAATTAGAGAAATCTTGTGCGTTTTAGATTTATGATATTACAGTATCATAGTTCCAAAGATGCAATACAAAATAAAAGGGCCAAATTAGCTCCGTGTGTGGGAAAAGATTCATTAGTTCATTATGGTAACACTTCCTGGCTACAATTTATCAGATATGAATGAAGTTTAATGCAATATTATTTGAAATTTAATTTAACCAAACGTCCAGAATTAATATCACTAATGCCTTATCCCGAAACCCTTTTGAGGTGTGTCGCACTACCTAGAGTATTATTCTTGTTGGGTTCATTCTCAAAATATAGTTATCCCATTGTATTATATTACATGCTATCCTTTGGTTTAATTTAGAAATATTTAATTCTTGTCCAATGGTTTCGTTTCTTACTTTCGTTCTGTCCAGCCGATGTCACAGTTTTCTGATCCGTACTCAGTGTGGGTATTGAACGAAAGGAGAATTTGCTCATTGTGGTACCATGATTCTGGCTCCACAGCCTGGGAGACAGGGATGAACTAAAGGAGTCGAAGGAGATCCCGACCTCAGGCAGATAGGTAAACAAAACCCGCAGATGTTCTATCATTTTCAAGTTGAACACTGCACACTGTTAGAGAGCAACCCCAAGAGGGCGAAAACAACGACAATCTGGCCTCCACACGGGAAGAAACATTTCATAGCACAAGCAACTGGGGCATTATCAGGTACTTCAAGGCATGAAAGCACATGTAAAACATAAAAGGGAAATGAAATAATGGAAAACAGATCCGTTTTAAAATACAACACTGTCATTCGTCTTGCCAACCAACTCCAGGGTTGCCGAAAATCGAACCCGAGTCCATCTGAATCCGAGTCTCATTTGTTATCCCGGAGTCATCTGGCTTGGCTATTAATGTGGGTTCTACCGGAACTTTATAAAATTATATCAGCATACTTTTTAGATTTATTTTAACTTTCTTTACCATGTACATTAGAGAAGGTATTATTGTATTCCACCCAAAAAAGTGATACCGGGACTTCATTGGAAACACATGTTTTGAGGTCCCCTGAATAAAAGTAGATGTTTAGAAAATGTATCCCTGAGTGAGAGAAAGACAGATAGAGCAGCTTAACTCAAATTAGAAAAATCACCTGAACACTAAACTTAAACATAAAGTTCAGCTTCTTTCAAATATTCCACATGAGATTTTGAAGTAATCTTTCTACTCTTTACACACTCTTTCGGAAATATTGACTTTTCTAGAAGTAGCCTCTGAAGTTTTCTTCATTCTGGATGAATTTTGCTAACTAGTAAACCGTATGAGATAGACAAAAACGTATACACAAAACGTACATATAGATCTCGTTAAAACACGCAATTTATACTATCTACATTTTTGGTAGAGTTACCGTTTCCGAGGTATTCCTTCTGACTGGTTTCAGATTAAAGCTTCTTAAAACTTTTTCTCAAACGAGTGGTCATCTTTCGTTTCATATCACTTTGATTTTACTCCGAGCCGTAGAAAGTGAACCGAACTACAATTTAAGATTGAAGTTAGAAAAGATTTATTTTAAAGGATTTGGCTCTCGCTTTAGGTTACTGTATTGCCTTATCTCCCTTCTACTTAGCAGGAACATATACAACCATTTCTGCAAAGGTGTATCTCGATTACTACGATGTAGATAAACTGTACGGGAACAGCTTCTTCACTGCTGTCAAATGAAAATATGGCTCAAAAGATTTTTCCTATATGTTGGGAAAAATTAAAATATTCTATTGCGTTTACGAACAATATTGGTATTACTATTACCTATTATTATTGCCGGGTATACTAATACGATTTAAAATATCTGATGGTTTATGTTCACTGGCTTAAATCCACATGTTTTAAGTCTTTCTCTATCAATTAGCAGTTATTACGTTCTCTACTATGATTAATAAGTAGGGAAAATATACGACACCACTATACCTTATAACCAGCCGGTTTTGTACATTTTATCATCACTTAATATGTGCTTTATTGTTTAATTTAACACAAAAGTACATTATTTCATTATAACTCTTGTACTATGTACGTTAAAGCACAATATTCCTTATTGTATCAGTTTTAATCTACGTAACTTTTCTCAAACGTAAATACACCCGGCGTTTAGTCTTTTGTTGCAATACAAAGCGAACCTAATTTCAACTGTTTATAGGACCAGATTTGTCTATCGCTTTAGTTCAGTGTAATATCTAATTTCCCTTATGCAGAGAAGAAACTAATACAATATAACTAGGAGTTATTTCGGGGATGTTTTGCCGTGGTCTGCTGGAGTAAGATATTCCAAACGTTTTGTCCACAACTGCGGTGGACATCCTCAGTGGCGTGGTCAAAGTTCCCTCGGAGAAGGTTTTGCTGCATCTGAGAACGTAGGCTTTCACGGCCGGAGTCCATTTAAGTGAAACCTTCTCTGAGAAAACTTCAACTGCGCCACTGAAGATGTCCACCTCAGTTGTGAACGAAACGTCTGGAATATCTTACTCCAGCAGACCACGGCAAAACAACCCGGAAATAACTCCTAATTGAATTGTATTGTATTAGTTTCCTCGAGGAAGATTTCACTTATATCGACTCCGGCCGTGAAAGCCTACGTTCTCAGAAGTAGCGAAGCCTTCTTCGAGGAAGCTTCGACCGCGCAACTAAAGATGTCCACCACAATTGTGGACGAAACGTCTGGAACATATTACTCCACCTGATCACGGCAAAAACAGCCCGGAAATAACTCCAGTTATACTGACTTTGGCCGTGAT
The DNA here is from genome assembly GCA_030762935.1 of Hymenopus coronatus. Taxonomy (NCBI): domain Eukaryota; kingdom Metazoa; phylum Arthropoda; class Insecta; order Mantodea; family Hymenopodidae; genus Hymenopus; species Hymenopus coronatus. The sequence goes on along the minus strand of CM060898.1, from coordinate 81,719,906 downwards.
AGCCTACGTTCTCTTATAACTAATGCAACGTTTCTGCTAGGTTTATCTTGATTACCACGAAAATAAAGGAATAATATTTTGTGAAAATAGTTTGTAGAGAAAGTCATGTGAATGGAATACATCAGGCTTTCTTTTTGTTTCCTTTGTTGTCAATTTGTCTCATAATATGCTATTCAAATTTAAGATAGCATATCAAAATTGCCAAGTAAATAAATAACGCCATGTAGAGTGTCTTGCTCATTAGGTGAACGTATGCGTATGTATAACCTGCTCGGCTACCGTACAGCCCGAGGGCTTAGGACCTTGCTCTGCAACAGTGATATGCCAAGGCTCCGGAAGCCGAAAGGATGTCAACCATGTTCGCCCCCTTTCTAATTGCTGCCCGATTAACAAGGTTCCTTTCAAAATTGACCTTAACCTTGTAAGGGTTACCTCATTCGGGGGAGCAAGGACGAAGTGTTTATGGCCCTTCTATTTGTAATAGATCAAATAGATTGTCGGCAGCTGATAACATGAGATGCAGATCATATCCATTCGCGGCTAGCCATGCACCGCCGTGCAGCTAGTGCCCATAATTCATTGTGCTTTCAGCGTACAGAGTGCAACAAGAGTCGTGATGAAATAACGTACCTTTGTGCTAAATTAAATAGTGAAGGTGATGTTAACAATCCATTCATATGAGTTTCTCTTCATCTCTGTAATGAATTATTGTTATAAGCTTATTCTTCTATCTACCGCATGCTAATCGAGATAAACATTAGTAAAAATGGTCCTAATACTTAGTTCTTTATAACCATAAGGGAAATAAAGGAATACATTAGGCCAAACTGACAGTCAAATGTTTTAAAATGTGATTGAAACCCAATTCTTTGCATGGGCAGTTCCCATAGGAGAAAATTCAGTCACAGTATTATTACCGTGTACGCAGCGGCACTTCTTGGATTCACGCTGGAGGGCGTAGCGTGATAGACAATATATAATTGGGTGAAGGGCATAGCACAAGTGGTTGCGCTTCCTGCCTAAAAAAGATTAGCTTTAATTATTAACGCTTTCTATTGGCTGTGGTTCTCAGCGTCTCACTTTATACTGGGCGTGAAATATCGCCTAATTTTGCTTAGATGCCTCTTTGTCAGGCTTGAGGTTCGTTTACGTGACGTAAATCTGCTACACGGAACCATCGGTTTTAATTACCTTCAAAAGATGTCATATCAAGGACATTTATACCCGAAAAATCCGTCGTCCGCCACCTAGCTTAAACTCACGATCTTGGGACCCAGAGCCCAGCATGTTATTCTTAGACCACGGGAACGGCACGCTTTCTACTACTTCATTAAGCATGATGACAGCTTGCCCCCTATTCTTAAATGTATTGTATGATCCAAACAGATTCATGTGGGTCGTGAAGAAAACTCTACTCTCTAGCCTACACCCTGGTATAAAGTATTGTTTGAGTAGGGACATTTTCTTGAAAGTCTGCGCGTCACATATTTGACAGACAATGAACTTAAATACCATACTTAGATATTTCTCCGTCTTTTATGTTTACTGTACACTATTGAGCAATAGCCCTGCTTTAAGTGAAATATTGTAGCGTCAACTTATCTTAGATACGCGAGAGAGTTGCCCTGTAATTCTAGAAGTGATGATGTGGTTGATGTCAAAGATGATGATGTAGGTATTTATTTCTGTGCAAGTGGGTATCACCCGGTGGCAGAGTTATATATGTATACAAGATATATAAACAATAAATTACAGCTGCCAGTTTATGGCTTTGTGAGCTAGATATAATAGTTATTTACAACAAATATGAAAACATTAATTTTTCTCTCAATTCAGATTAATTAATTTCATAATTAGAATCACCAACCAACTTAACATTTGTATTTACAACAATATAAAATCACAAGCATTTCATTTAAGGAAAATTTACAAACATTATCTAACATTAATATCAAGATTTTTCCTAAATTTCTTCAGAGACAGAGGACAACCCCGAAAGGCTGCTCCAGGCAATTCATTCCAGTCTTTTATGGTTCTATTTACAAAGGAGAACTTTCCCACGTCAGTTCTGTATCGTCTACCCTTAATTTTGAACGGATGATCGTTTCGTGCATAGTAAGTTGGGTTTTCCAGTTTGTCAGTAACGTCCTCCCATGCGTTTAAGCCAGCGTAAGCTTTAAATAAAGCGCACAACCTCTGTTTCTCACGCCTAACTTTCAACGGCTCCCATTTTATCTCCTCAGCGTTTGTAGGCCCAAATATTTACCCCTTTTTATGAATTTTATAGCCCTTTTCTGGATCTTTTCTAACGAATCAATTTGATTTACTCTATACGGGTCCCAACAAGTTACTCCAAATTCCATGAACGGCTGCACTAAGGACTTGTACACGATGATGATAAATTCGTATAGTTGGATAGGTATAGCCCGACTGAAAAATAATCAACACCATGGCCCGGTTTGAACCGCGGATCTCCTGGTCTCTAGCCGATTGGTCTAGCCATAGAGCTATAATGGCAACATGTCAGCGAAGCATGAAGCTGACTCGCATGTCGAATGATGTCAAATTATTTTGAGATAACATACCACAATGGTGACTTACAATGTCATTAGTACTCAAGTTCAAATCCCAGTTTTGGCATTGAATTTTTCGGTCTGGCTCTACCTATCCAACTTGTGGCTTGCACACGGCTTGTGTGAAAAACAATTAAAATGCATTTAATGTCAGCTCTCTTGTAGCTTAATTTTGGATTTTCCCTACGAGGGAGACAGGTCAGGCTCTATTGTTGGTAGCGGGAACGCTCCACTGGATCTTGAAACAGAATATCAACACTGTGGCGAAGAGGGAGGACTGATTCGGGATCCTGAGACTAGAACGCAGGAAGTTGATGGAAGTCCGCATTTATCGGCGATATGCAACCTTTTATCACACGATTTGGAGTTACCAACTAATATTGTTGGTCCCTTTGTTGACTATCACCTCAACACTACGAAGCACTGACAATGTTGTTAGCTTAAGCTTCCCACTTCTGTGAGGAGGACTCATTCTACAAAATTACAAACATCACCGATGAAAAGAACAGAATTCCTCAAGACGTGAAATAGGACTGGCCCCAATGCTGTGGTCAACACAAAAAAATCTGATGTGTTCCATTCATATGACTTTCTCTATATCTCTGTAAAAATTATTGTTAATAAGCTTATCTTTTATTTATTTCATGCTAATCGAGAAATTAGCAGAAATAGTCTTATTTCTTGTTTTATTGTAACTAGAAGCGAAATAAGGGAGTACCATAGGTTAAAGTGATAGTCAAAAGCTGGTTTCTATATGACTGAAGTTCCTTTGTTTGTATGGACAGGAGTTGACAAATTCCTGTATGAGAAAAAAAAGATATAAGTTTTTCAAAGCTGACACCAAGAAAACGGAATACCTCAAAAACGATCAACTCCAGGAAAAAATGTATACAACATAAATTCAGTGTTTTAAGGTGCTCTACATTTTTTGTGTGTTAAGTTTTTGTCCATCTATTACAGTTTAGTAGTTGTGCAAAATTCATCCATAATGAAGTAGTCTTCAGAGGCTATTCCCAGAAAATTCAAAATATACATTTTATTTGTCAGGTAAAATCTTTAATATATGATATTTTAATCAAAATCGTTAAAACCATTTTTAGAAAATAAAAATTTTCGAAAAAAGTTCCATGTTAAGGGTAGTTTGGGGTGGGGGGATTTTTCTCAAAATCTTCGTGTCATATCTCTGGAAGATACTAAACTTAAATACCAAGTTTGGTATTTTACCGACTTTTCGTTTTTGAGTTATCGTGTTCACAGACACACGGACACACACGGACCTTTTTTCTGAAAATACTTTTTTTTTGGATACAGGAGACCCTAAAACATATATTTCCGTTGAAATCTCAGTATCGAATTTTTTGGTGGAGTGCAATACATTCTCTATACACTATGTACATAGTACGTGCAGAGAAAGTAAAAATGACATGAAATAAACTTAAACAAAAAAAAATCCGAAGTGTACCCTTCACAAGACTTTCTCTACATTTCTGCAAAAAATATTATTAAAAAGCTTATGCTTCTCTTTACTTCATGCTAATCGAAAAAAATAGCATAAATTGTCTTATTACTTGCTCCCTTGTAAGTAGAAGCGAAATAAAGAAGTACCATAGGTTAAAGTGATAGTCAAAAGCTCGTTGCTATATGACTAAGTTTCCTTTGTTTGTATGGACAGGAGTTGACAAATTCCTGTATGAGAAAAGTATGTTTTCAAAGCTGAAACCAATTACAAGGAGTATCCCAAAAACCACCAACTCCACAAAAAAAAAAAATGTATATATTATAAATTGTGTGTTTTAACGTGCTCTATGTTTTTTGTGTGTTAAGTTCTTGTCCATCTCTTACGGTTTAGCAGGTATGCAAAATTCCGTAAAGTTTATCCAGAATAAAGTAGTCTTCAGAGTTTATTCCCAGAAAATTCAAGATATACATTTAATTTGTCAGGTAAATATCTTTAATAAACGATATTTAAATCAAAATCGCTAGAGCCAATTTTGAGAAAATCACAATTTTCGGAAAAAGTTCCCTGTAAAGCGTAGTTGGGAGTGCGGGGATTTTCTTGAACAGCTTTGTGTCGTATTCTTGGAAGATAACAAACCTAAAGACCAAGTTTGGATTTTAACGGACTTTTCGTTTTTGAGCTACGCTGCCCACAGATACACATAAATACATAGAGACAGACATATACAATGACATTTTTATAATTTTTTTTTTTTTTTTTTTGGATTCAGGAGGTCTCAAAACATTTATTTCCGGCAAAATCTCGCTATCGAATTTTTGGGTGCATTACAATACCTTCTCTATACACTACGTACCTAGTTGGTGCAGAAAAAGTAAAAATGTATTTTGTATTTAGCATTCAATTGAGTTATGGCTTAAATCTATTGTAATCATATATTAATCTAATGGTGGAAAATAAATTATATTTAAAAAAATTGTAGACAGTTTTCAGTCAGGGTTTCTTCGGAGGACTGGTAGCACTAAATTAATCTTGGTGATGAGAATGACCTTGATGGTAGAGAAGTTCACGGAATGAACGCCTGGGGAACCCAGACTAACAGCAGGAGGAGGAAACCTGGTCAATAACCACTTCGTCACAAATCTTACAAATGGCCATTGAGATCAAGGTTGCCCACCTTGATGGAAGGGAACAGTCTAATAGCTCCGTAATTCCAAAACATTTACTCATAACATTAAAGGCAAATTAAATTTAAATATTTAGAACACTTCAGGTTCGCAAGAAGAAAAATCTGATGTGTACCATTCACATGACTTTTTCTATATTTCTGCAACAAATCCCTGTTAAAAAGCTTAGGTTTCTATTTACTTCATGCTAATTGAAAAAGCATCAGCAGAAATAGTCTTATTACTTGCTTCCTTGTAAGTAGGAGCGAAATAAGGGAGTACCACAGGTTAAAGTCATAGTGAAAAGCTGGTTGCTATGTGACTGAAGTTCCTTTGTTTGTATGGATAGGAGTTGACGAATTTCTGTATGAGAAAGTATGTTTTCAAAGCTGAAACTAAAAATAAGGAATATCTTAAAAACGATCAACTGCACGAAAAAAATGTATATAACATAAAGTGTGTGTTTTAATGTGCTCTACACTTTCTATGTGGTAAGTTTTTGTCCATCTCTTACGGTTTAGCAGCTATGCAAAATTCCGTAAAATTCATCCAGAATAAAGTAATTTTTAGAGGCTATTCCGAGATAATTCAAGATAAACATTTTATTTATCAGGTTGATTTTTCTAATATACTATGTTTTAATTAAAATCGTTAGAGCCATTTTTAAGAAAATAAAAATTTTCGAAATGTTTTCCATGTAAAGGGTAGTTTGGGGTCGGGGGATTTTCTTGAAAATATTCGTGTTGCATCCTTGGAAGATACCAAACTTAAATATCAAGTTTGGACTTTAACGGTCTTTTCGTTTTTGAGCTATGCTGCCCACAGACACATACACACAGACAGACAGACAGACACCCACACGGATATTTTTCTAAAAAAGATTTTTTTTGGATTCAGGGAGTCTCAAAACATGTATTTCCGGTGAAATCTCGGTATTGAATTTCGGGTGCCATACAATACCTTCTCTATACAGTATGTAATAGTTCGTATACAGAAACTAAAAACATGCTACAGTTCTAACAAGTTTAAAGGAACAGAGTAATATAACGGACAAGCTACACTGGAAACCAAGAGTGTAATTTTTACTTTCTCTACTCGTACTATGTACATAGTGTATAGAGAAAATATTGTAATGCATCCAAAAATTTGATACCGATATTTCACTGGAAATACATGTTTTAGGACCTTCTGAAAAAAAAATTAGAAAAATGTTGGTATGTTTGTCTGTGGGCCTGTGGGCAGTATAGCAGTAAAGTCCGTTAAATACCAAACTTGATATTTAAGTTCAGTATGTTATTAGGATGCGACAATAAGATTTTCAAGAAAATCCGCGCACTCCCAACTACCCTTTAAATGGAAACATTTTGTAAATTTTGATTTTCTCAAAAATGACTAACGATTTTGATCAAAATACCTTATGTATAATACCCTGTATTATGCATACCTTGGATTTTCTGGAATAGCCTTTGAAGACCTCTACATTCTAGATACATTTGGCGGAATTTTGCATAACAGATAAAGCGTAGTAAGTGATAGACAAAAAATTACTACACAAAACTACTTTAAAACACACAATTTTTGCCATATACGTTTTTTTTTCGCGGAGTTGGCCATTTTTAGGTATTTCTTGTTATTGATTTCAGTTTTAAATACTTAAAACTTGTATCACACGGGTGTCAACTCCTAGCCACGTAAAGAAACGGATTTCAATCCTATAGCAACCTCATTTTGAAGCATTTGACTGTCGGTTTAGCCTAGTGTATCCTTATTTCCCTCCTACTTATAAGGAGCTAAGTAACCACACCGTTTCTGCTAATGTTTATCTTGATTAGCATGAAAAAGATAGAAGAATAAGCTTATTAACAATGATTTGTTACACAAATGTAGGAACACATCGGATGTATTTATAGCTGCGCTTTTGTTTTCAGCGAACCTAAAAAAATATATTTCCGATAAAACCTCAACATCGAATTTTGAGTGGAGTACAAATTTCCTCTACTTACTATACATAGTAGGGAAAGTAAAATTAGTAATTTTTAGACAGTTTGGCTCTTTTAACTAGTGCAAACGAGATAAAAGCTTTAGTAACTTGTTAGTATTTTTATTGAGATCAGCTTTGGTTTCATTCAACCACGTGCCAGTTACGCTTTGTATTTGCATGTTTAATAATTTGACTTGGTTTGATTAGGTTTTATTTTGCATTATGTTCTTTTTACATAATTAATTTCCCATTTTCCATCATCTGTTCACAATAAAGATCGTTGTACTTGAATTTATTACAATTCGTTGTAGAATTAATCGTTACGTTATATTGGCAGTCTACTGCTTTCTTTGGTCTAAAACGCTATTTCCTAACTAGTGTAATCTTTATAAAATTAAATGGCGGAAAATGTGAATATAAAAGAAAAGAAAATGGAAGAACCAAGTGAAATCACACAAGCTGTAGAATTGATACCAGAGCTACAAATCTAAATAATATAGAGATCAATATGAAATAATCGCTTCTTTGCTTGAAGTAGGCTAAAGCTAGAACAAAATAATTTCACTTAAAATGAGCCTTTGACTTACTTTAAAGAAAAAATGAACACTGGAAATAGCCATCATTGTGGCCCAACGATTCCATGGTTAAACTTTCTTAACGTCAAAAAAGAATAAAATATTAGTGAGTACCATAGGCTTACACCATCCTTAATTTAGTTGGGTAATTTACATTACGAGCTTCTAGCGTGTCAACAATGCATAAGATATTATAATATAGCCCTGCACACGTGTAAAACGGCCAAATCTTAAAAATACGTAACCATTTGTTTTCCGGAAGTCTTTGGTGAAATAAGGAAAAAAATTGTGATGTTTCCATTCATATGACTTTCTCTACATCTATGCAAAAAATTATTGTTAAAAAGCTATGCTAATATTTACTTCACCCAATCGAGAAAAAATTAGTAGAAATAGTCTTATTACCTGCTTCTTTGTAAGTAGAAGCGAAATAAGGGAGTACCATAGGTTAAAGTGACAGTCAAAAACTGATTGCTATGTGACTAAGTTCCTTTGTTTGTATGGACAGGAGTTGACGAATTCCCGTATGAGAAAAGTATAAGTTTTTCAAGGCTGAAACCAAAAACAAGGAATATCTCAAAAACGATCAACTGCACGAACAAAATATGTATGACATAAATGGTGTGTTTTGACGTGCTCTACCATTTTTGTGTGGTAAGTTTTCTGTCTATCTCTTACGGCTTAGCAATTATGCAACATTCCTCAAGAATAAAGTAGTCTTCAGGGGCTATTTCCAGAAAATTCAAGATATACATTTTATTTGTTAAGTAAATAGCTTTAATATACGATATTTTAATCAAAATCGTTAGAGCCATTTTTAAAAAAATCACAATTTTTGAAAAATGTTCCATGTAAAGGGTAGTTGGGGGTTGGGGGATTTTCTTGAAAATCTTCGTGTCGCATCCTTGGAAGATACCAAACTTAAATACCAAGTTTGGTATTCAACGGTCTTTTCGTTTTTGACTATGCTGTCCACAGACACACAGACACACACACACACGGGCCTGTCTCTGAAAATGCTTTTATTTTTATTCAGGGGGACCCAAAACATGTGTTTCCGGTGAAATCTCGGTATCGAATTTTGGGTGCAATACAATGCCTTTTCTATACACTATGCACATAGTACGTATAGAGAAAGTGCCGTCGGATCGTTCTTCATCAAGACAATACGAGCGCTCAAACATTTCGTCTAACAACCGACTATTATACACTCAAAATGTCGAATTGATGGCTCATTTACGTGCAGTTCTGATTTGGCACCCAATAACGTGTGTTTCTTCCCAAACATCAAGAATAAAATGCGTGTACAACGATTTTCATCGGCAGAAAATGGCGTGTTATTTATGGACGCTCTTTAACTGCTGTGGTTCTCAGCGTCCCATTCTATATTGGGTGTGAAAGACCGCTTAATTTTGCTCAATCAGGCTTGAGGTTCTTTTACGTGCCGTAAATCTACGACACGGGACCAACGGCTTTACTTCCCTTCCGAAGGAAGCCATGCTAAGGATTTTTACACCCGAAAAAATCCATCGTCCTCCGCCGGGTTTGAACCCGCGACCTTGGGTATGTAAAGTTAGCATGGTAGCCATTACACCACGGAGGGCGACGTTCATCAGCAGAAGAAGCCGTTGTTGTGCTCTAAAGCCATGTTTTGGAGAAGTCTCAAACAGTTTGAAAAAAATGCTAAGACCAATCGTTTAAGCGCATGCAAAAGTGTATTGATCATAAAGGGGAATATTTTGAGAAACAATAAAGCAATTTTAATGATAAATTACTTATATATAGTGACCCTCATTCAACAGTTTATACAATATTACCATTATAATTATGTTGTAGGAAATAATTTCACATCCATTTTTGCTATAAATAGAACGTCTTTAGATCCTTGAGACGAACTCTGTTGAATTTACTACCTGGCGTATTGATGCAAAACACAAAAATAAACCTACTTCTATGCATTCCCTTCCTGGGAGAGTAGTGAGAAGGTGCTACGGATCATTACGTAGCCTAATATTAGCACAGCATGATAGGTAGTTATAAATGTAGATCCTGCTACATATAATGATGTACGGAGGTTTCTTCATTTGTTTGCCGAGGAGAAAAATATCAGGTAGTGGATTCTTACTTTTCTCTATAATCTATGTCAATTATTATACTACCGTACTATTTATTGCTAACATTAAAACCCGTGCCAGAATGAGAAAATTAGGTAAACCTGTTTATACTGGACAGCACTGTATAAAATATACTATACAATTTTTACTTTTCCTACTACGAACAGTGCATATAATACGTAAAGTACTTATTGTATTCCTCCCAGAAATGTGATGTCAAGATTTTACTAGAAATATATGCAATGAGTAGAAAGAAAGTACTTTTAGAAAATGGTCTGTGTAAGTCCGTTTTCGTATGTATGTGTGTGTGTGTGTGAGCACCTTTACTAAAAAATGAAAAGACCATTAAACCCAAAACTTGAGATTGAAGAGCAGAATGTTCTAAGGATGCGATTTTAAAGAAAATTCTTCACCCCAAACTACACTTTACATCATGCTAATCAAGATAAACATTAGAAGAAATGTTATTGTTACTTAGTTCTTTATAACTATAGGAGAAATATAAGTAAGAGATTATACCATGATAAGGTGACAGTGAAATCTCTTAAAAGCTCTCACTATTCAATTGTTATAAAATTATTATCTTTCCATGACTAGGAGTAAAATATTTGAGTTTCAGAAACGTTTCAAGTATTTTAAAATCGAAACTAAAACATGGAATATCTCTGAAATGCTTAGATCTACATAATAAACTGTATATTTATTTTTTTATGAAACGTAAATGTTTGGTAGTAAGTTTCGTCTATTATTTGAATACACTAGGCTAAACAAGCAAAGAGATAGTGAAATATTTTAAAAGCTGTCGCTCTGCGATTATCATTGAAATTTGGTTGTGTTTTCATGGCCAGCACTAAAACAAAAGAGAGGCTAAACCGACGAAGACTTCCAGTTTGAGAAAAGTTTTAAGCATTTTAAAATTGAAACCAATAATAAGGATGTCTGTGAAATTCTTATCTTTACAAAACGAACAATATATGATACAAACTAGTTTTCTTCTACATATTTGGTAGCAAGTTTTTGTCTGATTCTTAGTGGTTGCCAGTTGATGAAACATCATTCAGAATGAAGACGACTTCAGGGGCTATTCCCAAGAAATTCAGGATATTCATTTTATTTTTCACGTAAACATCTTTAATATATGGTGTGTTAAATAATATCGTTAGTAGCATCTTTTAGAAAAATATAAAATTTCTAAAAATGTTCAATGTAAAGGATAGTTTGAGTTGGCAGATATTTATGTCGCATATTTGGAAGATACTAAAATTAAATACTAAGAATGATATCTTACCGACTTATCGTTTTTGAGCTACGCTATACATAGCATTTTTCTAAGTTCCTCAAAACATGTATTTTCGGTGGAATCTCGGTTTAGAAGTGTGGAGTGCAAAACAATACCTTCTCTGCGTACTCGTACTCTGTACATTTCACGTGCGTGTTAGAGAAAGAAAAAACATAAATTTCGTTAAAGCACACATTAATGTCGAATACATTTTATGGAGCTAATGATTTCCTGGTATGCCTTTTATTGGTTTAAATGTTGCATTACTTCTGCTTTTCTCATTTGGGAAGTAATATTTTGTTGTCGCGTTTGTCAGTTTGTTTGTTTTTTGTTCCTGGTCATGCAAAGAAAACGCATTCAGTGCAGTAATCACACAGTGACCAGATCTTAAAAAAATTGGCAATTGCTTTAGCCTAGTGCATTCCCGTGTTTCTCTTATACTTGCAGAGAAACAAGTAATAGCACCACTTCTGCTAATGTTTATCTCCATTAGCATAATGTATATAGAATAATAGGCTTTTACAAGAATAGTTTGTTGCCGAGGTAGGGAAAATCATTTAATCAGAAAGCATCAACTTTTTCTGAGGACCTACTTAATGACAGAACGTTCTATGACACAACCTGTTCCTAGCAAGATTTATAGCTATACTCCCCGCGAAATCCTTTTACTTGGCGAGCATTACTTTATTACAACCTAATACATCATAAACAACAAAATGGCGAAGCAAATTACTGTCATTATTCCTCTTGTAGATACAAAATACGTCATTAATTTTTCATTACATTGCAGCTCTCGGGCTTCAAAATAATCAAACGATACATCGCTTATGTAGTCATATTACATACTGAATTGCTGCAGGTTATGTAGTGAATAAAAAGCTAATATAATGTATTTTGATTAACGTGTTTGAAATATTTTATGCATCATTTGCCTTATGGAGTACAGGAATTTGTAGTATTTCCTACAAACTAACTAAAACGTTTTAAAACCAAGTTTGGTTTTGAAATTAATGATTTTTAACTTTATATACACATACATAGTGTGAAGTAATTACACCTCGCCTAAAAATACGATACCAAGATTTTACTAGAAATGCACGCTTTGAGGTCCCCTGAATCCAAAAAAAAAGGCACTGTGTCCGCATGTCAGTCTATGAATAGCAAAACTAAAACACAAAAGTTGGTTAAGTACCAACTTGGGATTTACGTTTAGTATCCTACAACAAATGTGATATTAAAGTTTTCAGAAAAATTCCCCAGGCCTAAAAATAACCTTTACATTGCATATTTTTAGAAATTTTAGATTTTCTCAAAAGGCTCAAACGATTTTGATTAAAATGCTATATCGCTTAGTTGCATGGCAAATTAATGGATATATTGAATTTTCTGAGAATACCCCCTGAAGATCTATTCATTCTGGAAAAATTTTGCAATGCTGGTAAACTGTAAGAGATAGACAAAATCTTATTACACAAAAGTTGAGGCGTGGCGAGGAGTTGACAAGTTCCCGTATGAGAAAAGTTTTGAGTATTTTGAAACCGAAAGCAATAATAAGGAATATTTAAAAATGGTCAACTCCAGGAAAAAAATGTATATGGCATAAATTGTATGTTTTAACAAGATATACATATTTGTATATCTTACGGTTCACAATTATGCAAAATCCAGCAAAATACATCCAGAATAAATAGGACTTCAGAGGCTGTTCCCAGAAAATTCAATTTTCACATTTTATTTACTATGTAAATATCTTTAAAATACGGTATCTTAATCAAAATTATTAGAGCCATTTTTGAAAATATCAACATTTTTGGAAAACTTTTCTATATAAAGGTAGTTTGGGGTGGAGGATTTTACTAAAAATCCTCGTGTCGCATGCTTGGAAGATACTAAACTTAAATACCAAGTTTGGTATTTTACGGAGTTTGTTTTTGAGTTATCTTGTTCACAGACACACAGACACACACATGGATCTTTTTCTAAAAGTGTTTTCTTTTTCCATACAGGAGACCATAGAACGTGTATTTCCGGTGAAATCTCGGTATCGAATTTTTTTACGAAATGCAATACCTTCTCTAAACACCTTGTACATAGTACGTGTAGAGAAAATAAAAATGTTTGCGTGAGACTATGTATACGTGGTATCTATGTGTGCCTGCAAACAGCATGACGCTTGCAAGGTCATGCGAGGAGAACGGTATTTCAAAGTCATCAGACCAGGCCCTTAGCCTTATATATTCAAATATTTCCTTTGTATCTAGAGAAAATTCATAATAAAAGGTTTTGTGCAAATTTTTACATCAATGAGCACGGAGCATATAGAAGAATTAGCTTTTGTAAGAAAAGTTCGCCACAGAATATATAGAGAAGCTTATATGAATGCAACACAATGGATTTTTATTTTATTTATTTTAAAATGAATCACAGTGTATATCCCTAAACCGCATCTCTTACAAATAAAAAAATCTGATGTCTTACACTCACATGAGTTTCTGTAGCTGATCTACATACAAACTTCTTACAAAAGATTATTCTTCTTTCTACACAATGCTAATGGAGATAAACATTAACAGAATGCTCGTATTACTTACTTCCTTATAAGTAGAAGGAAACTAAAGGAATGCGCTATGCTAAAATGATAGTCAATGTTTTAAAATTCAAAATCTTCTCGGGCTTCTAGCCAGGTAAAAACTACCTGGTAGTACGTCGCCAGGAAAGCTTCAGTTCTTATTTTAATGTTTTTAAAACTGTCGTTATGGGATTGTTATTTAAATCGTTTCTTCGCTTGGCTAGGAGTAGAACAAAATAAAAACTCACACTTCCTGTCAGAGAAAAGAATAAGTACTTTACAATTGAAACTAATAACAAGGAATATCTTGTTAACGGTTACCTCCACAACAAAAACGTAAAGAACATAAATTGTGTTTTTGACGAGATCTACATGTTTTGTGTAGTAAGTTCTGTCTATCTCTTTCGGTTCATGCAAAATTCAATAAATATCATCCAGAATAAAGAGACCTTTAGAGGATGTTCCCAGATAATTCAAGATATACATTTTATTTGTCATGTAAAATTTCTTAAATATAAGATAAGAGAAGTTAATCAAAATCGTTAGAGCCATTTTTGATCAAATCAATATTTGCGATTTTTTTCCATGTAAAGGGTAGTTTAAGGTGAGAAATTTTCTTGAAAATCTACGTGTCGCATCCTTGGAAGATACCAAATTTAAAATACCAAGTTTGGTATTTAACGGTCTTTTCGTTTTTGAGTTATGCTGTCTACAAACACAATCACGGACCTTTTTCTGGTTTTTTTTCTGGATTCAGGGGGACCAAAAATATGTATTTTCGGTGAAATATCGGTATCGAATTTTTTGGTGCAATACAATTCCTTTTCTATGCTCTATGTACACAGTACGTGTAGAGAAAGTAAAAAGGCAAACATGCAGTTTCTGCCGTCACAAATAGAACTAAACTAATGACAGGACACTTGTAGTTATTGTACGCCTCACGAGAGGACGCCGCTAGGAGGGAGGAATGAGGTGAGAGAATACATTGACCGGCCGGAACCAGAGTAACGTAAATGACAAGGTCCCTATAGTTTCCAGATTGAAGCACCCCGACAGCCCGACAGGTAAACCGAGGCCGCCCACCTTATATAGGGTCCAGGAGCGGTATCCCGGCAACCAGCAGAAATCACGGAGCAGGAGATAAGTAGATACTCAGCGCATCCTTTTTCCCTACCCAGCACACCGAGCACCATCGCCGACACTTCTCACCCAGAAAGAAATCAACGGAATGAATGAATATTACAATGGAAACGACATGGAGGGACAGATAATTCGGGGGATGAAAGAAACCGACCCGCATTCGCCTGGCGACCCAGAGAAATCCCCCCAAAACATATGCATCAGGCCACGGGAAGCAAACCCGGACCTCCCGAAAATGGGCCATAGACGAAACCGGCTGAGCTATCGCGCTCGGTTCTAAACTTAGATTGATAATTTCCCCTTTCCGATTTAGAGTGGTTCCTATGTTAGTGTGTGTCAGAAGATACATATAGCTCCATTAGTATTTCAATTTATTTATACTGTCCGAGTCATTTACTGCATTCCATGCATAGCACGTAACAAAAAATGCCCCACATTTTGACAGAATTCTTATTTATAATCAAGCTATGGAAGGCCAGTGAATTTTTTAACGCCCATTGTCAGTTTCTGCCCTAGGCAAGAACTACTTCCTGGATTACGTGTAACTATATTCTGCGTGTTGGTGAATAGCTCGGTAACAATCTCTGATGCTTTTTCCAACCGCAAAATACATTCATTCAATGGTAAACTTGATGCTGAAAGTTTAAGTATGAATCATAATACACGAATTTTTATACAAATACGGGTTTATATCAGTATTTAACCGCGAAGAATACGAGTAGATAATCACATTTTGGTATGAATTTGGTATTCAAAATAGAGCATCTGAAATCCTATGACGAACAGAGCGTTTCCTAGAGGACGTTACAAAACTAACATGTCACAATTGGCGGATCTGATATACGACGGAACCGCACGCTACAAACTGTCAAATTTCAGAATGTTAGAGTAGATATTAATAGAAGTGAAACTTAATTCAAGTGCCATAGGCCCAATGCCGTTTCCATCACATACAAATTACATTCATTCGTAATCTGTAAGATCCCACAAAAGGGTGGAAGGTTAGAACAAAGCTATACAAACAAACACATGGAAGAAATAAGACTTAGTCGTGTTACGCAAATTCGAGATGCGCCATTTATATTTCGCGCCTAATAAACACAGTAATTTATCATTTAAATTGTTTTATTGTTTCATTTATATTCTCCTTTAAGATGAATATATTGTTCGAACTATTTGTCACAGCATTTTTTCCCATCTGCTTGAAACACCTCTAAAACATGGATTTTGATCGTATCAACGGCTTCCTCTGCCGACAAAACTCGTTAT
Source organism: Hymenopus coronatus (assembly GCA_030762935.1). NCBI lineage: Eukaryota > Metazoa > Arthropoda > Insecta > Mantodea > Hymenopodidae > Hymenopus > Hymenopus coronatus. Next base: position 81,703,784 of record CM060898.1, on the reverse strand, counting down.
CCACGCATTTTATTCTTGATGCTCGGGAACAACAGAAGTTACTGGGTACGGTGGATGAGTCATCAATTCGATTTTTTGAGTGTTTAAATAGTTGGTTGCTAGATAGTATGTGAGCACTGGCATTATCTTCATGAAGAACGATCTCACACACTTTTTTATTTTCCTTACTTCATTGAAGGCCTCTGGCAAACAAATGATTGTGTACCATTCAGTTTTGGCCGTTTTACGTTCCTCTAAAGCCACTGTTGCACATGACCAGTTTTTCTGAAGAAAAAAAAAAGTGACAGTTGTTTTCAAAGTGCCTTGGGTGTAAACAATATTTGTTGGATTTGCTTCATCTTGAAATACCCGTACAGTCAACTGCTGATTATGTTCCGGCTCATATGCATAGATCCATGATCTGTCATTTTTTACAATCTTATACGTCTTTTGAAGCCCCACCATTTTATTTCTTGGGTATTTGTGTGCACCAATCGACACGAGCATCCTTTTGAGATTGTGTCAAATTATGTGGGATCCAACTTTTTCACGGCTAAATGATCATGCAATATTTTATATATGTTGGTGAAACTAATGCCTACAGTTGCCTCTATCTCACAGTATGTGGCTTGACGATCTTGCACTACCAGTTGCGCAGCATCAATGTTTTCTGGACAATAACTGATTTTGGAGGACAATCACCAATTTTGTCAGTGAGCGAACGGCGGCTACGATTAAACTCGTTATACCAGAGTTTTACAGAGGCAAAGGATAGAGCTTCAGCGCCAAATTAGTAGTAAGCTGATCAATGCTCTTTTGTTTTGATAATTTACGTCAAAAATAATAAATCGTCGTATAAATATGTTCACGAGTTAATTCCAGCTTTTCACTGAGACCTAATTTTAAAATCATTGGAACACAAATAACTCCCTTTTGACAAAATATCTGAAGTAGGTTAACGTCAACCATGTCAAACCTTCCAGTGGAAACACCAGATTGCACCTACAACAATCAGAGTTGCCAAGCCTTAAAATATAAATAGTGGCTCTGTAGTAGCTCCAAGCATCCTTAGCGACATACACTTATAGAATAACTCACGTTTAGCCGCAACAGGCACTGCTAAAACTATGGTAGCTTTTAGATGCAACTCACGTTCAGAACACAAATGGCCCTTATATATTCACGGCAACCTCTCCTTCTCACCATTACTATTTTGGTAATCTTCAGCAGCTCTTCGGAGCTATTCGGCTAGGGCAGGGATTCATCTCAAAGTGACGTAATCAGTTCAAATTCTGTCGCGAAAAATTCCGAATAAATTTGGCCACTCTGTATAAGGAAAGCTGGTCAAAGAGAATGGATATGGCAAGGTGAAAAAATATTCTTTGCTTTTCCATGAGAAATTGCTTAGTCCAACACTTATAAAAATAGTGTCAGCACTATGATTGGTCAGAGTACAGCCATTATAAGCTAAAAACTGGTGTACAGATCAAAACACAAACTGATGGTTTGTACAGGCAAAATGCTGCTAAAAATGCAAACTCTTATAAAGAATAAGCATTATTATCGTCGTTACCATCACCATAATCATTATCATCATCAAGATTTGGAACTGAAGCCAAGATCTTTTCCGTCCCCATTACAAAGAAACTTGTCTATCTCTGCCTAAATTTTCCTGCCTTCATTCCATACAGCGTACAAATAATAGTTTTTCCTTAATTTTAAAATTCATATATGTATATGTTTGAATGTACAAAAATCTAATGTGTTCCATTCATATGACTTTCTTTAATTGTTCCACAAACTTTGTATACAAAAGGTTACTCCTTTACCTATGTAATGCTAATCAAGATAAACATTGCCAGAATTGGCCTTATTACATGCTTCTTTGTAAGTAAAAGAGAAATAAGGAAATGCACTAAGGCAAGGCGATAGTCAGATATTTTAAAAACCGGTTGCTAAATGAAAAGTTGAAATTCAGCTCTCATTGGTTGCTAGGATAAGATGTATTCCATCCAAAAATTTATACCGACAGTTCACCGGTAATATGTTTTGAGGTACCCAAATTCAAAAAAATCATTTTTAGGAAAAGGTCCGTGTTTGTGAGTGGATGGGTGGGTAGGTGGAAAACATAACTCAAAAACAAAAAGACTGTTAAATACCAAACGTGGTATTTAAGTTTAGCATATTCCAAGGATGCGTCACAAACATTTTCAAGAAAACCCCGCCCCAAAATACTCTTTACATAGAAAAATGGTTACAAGGGTTTTGATTATAATACGGTATATAAAAGATATTTACATCACAAATAAAATCTATATCTTGAATTTTCTGGAAATATTCTCTTCATTGTGGATGCAATTTACATAACTGGTAAACCGTAAGAGAAAAATAACTACAAAAAAATAAATTAGGTCTCGTTAAACACACAATTCATGTCATACTTTTTTTTGTAGATTTGACCGTTTCCAAGATATTTCTTGTTAATGGTTTAAATTAAACTAAGTAAATTTTGTGAAACAGGAGGTCATCTTTCGATTCATCTCTCTTTTGTTTTACTGCTGAACGTAAAAAATCAACTTCATTGTTCTCATATCGTTAAACTTTTAAAAGACTTGACTGTCGCTTAGGCCTAGCGTATTCCCTTATTTGTCTTCTGCTTAGAAGGAAGCAAGTAATAAGAGAAGTTCTGCTAGTATTTATCTCGATTAGCATTATATAGATACCACAATCGTTTGTAAGAATGGTTTGTTTAGAGAACAGCTAGAGAAAGTCATATAAATGGTACGCATCAATTGTTTAATTGTGTTTTAAATACATATAATCTTGAAGGTTTAAGCAATAAAATTGTTTGTGGAAGTACTTCAATTTTAGCTGCATATTAATGGCATGAACTAGTTTTCTCATTGGTAATTATCTGTCATAATCCAATGTAGTGTAAACTATCGTTAAAAAGGATATCTTTGGTGGGATGCACCGGTGACTGAAAGTAAATGGTACATGGATAAACAACCAGTGACCGTGTATTTCCGTATTGTTTCCTTGAGGTTTTACCCGTTTACGCACCATCGAACAAACCATGAAATCTTCCAGTGAGTCAAGGAAGCGTTTAATTACTATTGATATACTGGACCTAAATGGTTTTTAATGGAATCCAGCAATCCTTTAGATTTTAAAGACATTAGGCAATAAAGCTAACAAGAAAATATTAATTAGAATAATATGGATATTTCTAAATCATGGGATAAATGTTTATTTTTCCAAAAATTAACATATAGGCGAAGTAGAGCATTTCACTGAAACAAATGATACCGATATTTCATGGAAAAATAACATCTAAAAGATTGTTCCTGAGTTTTTATTGTGATTAAAAGAACAAACGTTTAAGATATTTGCATGCCTAATGAAATATAGGAGTATTTGTAATTTTCTGTGAATAATATTGGAATAACTGATAAACTCTAAGAACTAGACAAAATTGTAGTGCACATCGTTAACAAAATATAGACTGTCTTAAAGTGCACAATCTATATCAAAGAATAAATTTTACTTCCTCTAGCCCGTATGTACATCGTGGATAGAGAACGTAATATAATCCACCCAAAAAGTCAATTTTGAGATGTTACCTTAAATATATGTTTTGAGGCAGAAAAAAACATTTTTACTTTCTCTTCACCTATTTACTATACAGATAGTGTGTAGAGGAAGTATTGTATTCTACCCAAAATTCAATGTCATGATTTCAACAGAAATATGTTTTAAGGTCCCCTTAATCCAAAAGAGCATTTTAGAAAAAGGTTCGTGTGTGTCTGAGGAGAGCATAGCTCAAAACTAAAAGACCTTAAATACCCAACTCTGTAGTATTTAAGTTTGGTATCTTCCAAGGATGCGACACGAGGATTTTAAAGAAAATTTTCCACCCCAAACTACCCTTTACAAGGAAAAGTTTTTTAAAATTCTGTTTTCACAAAAATGGCTCTACAGATTTTTATTAAAATACTGTATATTAGATCTATTTACATTATACATAAAATGTATCCCTTTAATTTTCTAAAAATAGCTTCTGAAGACCTGTTCATTTGGACGAATGTTGCTGAATTTTGCATAACTGAAAAACCGTAAGAGATTCATTAAAACTTACTACAAAAATGTAGATCGTTAAAACACACAATTTATGTAGTACATTTTTGTTGCAGAGTTTACTATTACTGATGTATTCCTTGTTATTGGTCTCAATTGTAAACCAGTTGCATTTTTTCAAACGGGCTCACCTTTCGTTTCATCTCTCTTTTGTTTCTCTGGGAAAGTAAAGCAAACAGGACTTGAATTGTTTACACATCAAATGAATTTTGAAACATTTTATTATCGCTTTAACCTGCTATACTCTCTTATTTCACTTTTGTTTATAAGGAACTAAGCAGCAAGACGAATCGTGTTAATATTTTTCCCGTTTAGCATGATATAAATAGAAGAATAATTTTTTGTAAGATGTCTTGTTTGCAGAACAGGTAAAGAAAGCCATATGATGCAACATATCAGATTTTTAGAAAAAGATGCGTGTGTGTATGTGGTGTCTGTGTGTGTGGTGTGTCTCAGGACAGCATATCTCAAAAACGAAAAGGCCGTTAAATACCAACTAGATATTTAATTTTAGTATCTTCCAAGATGTAACACTAAGATTTTCAAGAATACTCCCCTCACAAACTAACCGTTACATGGAAAAATTTTCGAAAATGTCGATTCTCTCAAAAATAGATCTAACGATTTTGATTAAAATATCGTATATTAAATATATTTACATCACAAAGAATGTGTACATCTTGAACTTTCTGAGAATAGCCTCTGAAGACCACTTTATTCTGCATGAATACATTTTATTTATTATTTAAATATCTTAGGTATACAGTATTTTAATCAAAATTATTTAAACCATATTTGAGAAAACAACATTTTAAACATTCTTCCATGTAAAGTCTAGTTTGTGGTGGGAGAATTTTCGTGTTTTACCCTTGGAAGATTCCAAACATGAATACAAATTTTGATATTTAAAGGATTTTCATTTTGAAGCTACGCTGTCCACACACACACACACACACACACATACGGGGTTTTGTCTAAAAAAAAATTTTTCGGACTCAGTGGATCTCAAAACATATTTTGAGTGAAATCTCAACTTCGAATTTTTGGGTGGAATTCAATAGCTTCTCTAACTACTGAGCATTGCATGTAAATACCTACGTGCTAGGGAAAGAAAATATATCTCGTCATTCTTTTATCATCTCTTTAACAAGAATTGTAAAAACTAAAAACTTCATGGACTTAAACCGAAAACTGTATTGAATGAAACAATTTGAAGATACAATTGCGACAAAAATGAACTGCGAGAGAAGAGAATTATCAAATGATAGACCTACAATAATGGTATTTATGAGTTATGGTACAAAATAATACAGCGCATGTATAGACTTCCAAGCACCTTTTTGTGTTCTTCTGCAGTAAATTTAATATTTGAAGATTCCTGAGTACTCTCTTTGACGGTTTCTTAGTTTTAATGTTGGAATTTTTATAGTAATTAGACTTGTAGGCAAGCATTTAAATCGCTACATAAAAAGTTTTAAAATATCATGAAAACATAAAATATATAGGGTGAACCGTCTAAAACTTTCACCGCAAATATTTTGGAAATTGAAAATGCTATTGATTTGCAACTTTCACAGCGCTAATGGTCAGTCAGCCCATAAATATTTTAATAATACATAGAAAGTGTATTTTTTAGAAAACATATAATTTTTAAATGGAACATTGCCTATTTACATCAACAAAATAAAAGTAGGGTAAATCAGAACGCCAATAGTGTTTGTTACAGCATTCAAGTGCAAGTTGTTTACGAGAAATCGTATTTTCAAAAGTTTCCACACCAGTTTGCTCCATTTGACCTGCTTAGTTGCTAGGTACGACGTTGTTAAGTTTGTTTACGTTGTGTTTTCTATTCGTAGATTGCATTGTGACTTTCTAGTTCTGAAATATCAGTTTGTGATGCTTCAGGCAGTAGGTCAAGAATGGAAGATGGGATTTACCAAAAAAAAAAAAAAAAAAAAAAAAAAAAAAAAAAAAAAAAAACCGACATGCTCATGGTGTATGGAGTGTGTAGGAAGAACGCAGTTCGTTACTATACGGTGTCAACGAAATATATTCAGATTGATGTCAACCCCTCGATTTATCCATGTATGTGAAAGAGGTAGTGTAACATCTAGGAAACGTAATAGAAAAAAAAAAACAAGTTGCTGGAGAAGAGGGAGAAATGAATGTTTTAGCTGCTGTTGCAGTGGATACGCAAATTAGTTCCCGCGCAATCGCACCTAGAAATGGCATGAGTCAGGCAAATGTACCAACTTTGCAATCTCCATCGACATAGGTGGAAACGGTTTAACTTTTGTACATGGGCATTAAGACACAATACTTCAGATTCATCATGTATCTAGAGTAATAATGAAACAACATTTGCATCATGGCCAGGTAAACCACATAAACATGCACTATTGGTCTGTTGACCATCCTCGTTCGCTTAGTCATGTGGAACGTCAGCGTCCACGGAGTCTAAACGTGTGGTGTCGGATACTGAACCATCGTTCATAGCCCATTTTTTCATAGATGGAACGCTGAACTCCCAAGTGTTGCAGCCTTTTAACAGACCATCGTCCAGAGATACTTGAAGATGTACCTCTGCAGACTAGGAGGAAGCTGTGATACCAACATGATGGTTGTCCAGCCCATAGTGCACGAATTACTACAGCTTGTATTCACTGATTCTTTCCAAATTATTGAATTGGACGAAGAGGGCCTGTACCTTGACCAGTCCGTTCACCGGAGATGACTCGTTTAGACTTTTTTTCTACGAGGAAATCTGAAGGACACTGTCTGCAACAACATACCAACTACACCAGATGATTTGACACGAAGGTTTACTGCTGTCTGCTCAGAAATTCCCGCTGAAATGCTAGAACGTGTGAAATAGTCTTTCCGTAGCAAACAGGAAGCGTGTATTGAAGCTGTCGATGGTTATTTTGAGCACAACCTTCGAAGAATAATTTCCTCACTACTTGTCAGAATTCACAGAAGTAGTGTATAGCCTTTTGTTTTTCTTTAGTTTGTGCTACTACAGGCTGTACAAGTGTCGGTGTGTAAAAGTTTCAAAATAAGATTTCTCGTAAACTATTTGCATTGAAATCTTACGACAAATGCCATTGACATTTTAATTTAATCTACGTTTATTTAATTGATGTAAATAGGCATTGTTTCATTTAAAAAGAGTATGTTTGCTTAAAAATACACTTTCTAAATTTCATATTATTAAAGTAGGCTAAAAGTACGAGCCCCTGCGTTGAAAACTACACATCAATAGCACTTTCCATTTCCGAAAAATTTGCGGCGCAACCTTTAGGTGATTCGCCCTGTATAGAAATAGAATAAAAGTTTGTGGAACCTAATATAACTTACATCCAATGTCGTTGCATTATGGTATTTTACAGAGGTTGGCATCCTTAACACAGCACAGAGGAAGCCTGATTGTATAATTCAAGGACAATCACTTTGTTTACAGTTTTGACAAGCTGAAATCCACTTCCCTAATATATTATAAAAAGTAGAACAATTTATAACACTAAACGATTATAAAGATTAACTTTGCATAATAATTATTGATAGCTGAACTGCAACAAAGCAAACCGTTCAACAACATAAAGCATGATGTGTACCGTTAGCAACGGGAATAAAAACCAAAATAAAAAGTTTCTTTACCCGCATGCACCTGTGCAATATTGAACACCATTCTGGTTTGAATTTAATGATCATTTAATGGGCAGTTTTCATTCACACTTGATCAAGGTCTGTATTGCATCTTAATAGCTTTCCAAGAATCCTCCAAACTAGCATTATGCATAAAGTTTCTAAAATGATCAACGTTCATTCATGAATATCCACAGAACAGTTAGCAGTAAACATATGCGCTATGTCGTTTATAATTTTAAAACATCTGATGTGTTTCATTCGCATGACTTTCTGTACTGTTTTGCAAACAAGCTATTCTCACAAAAGATAATTCTTTTATCAACATAATGACAATCAAGATAATTATGAGTTACACTGAAAAATTCAATGCCATATTTGGGATTTGAACAAAGATCTTCCGGTCTCTAAGCCGGGTTTGTCATCTAAAAATAATTTGAGATCACCTTGTGGTTTACTGGGAAACATGCAAGTCAATTGAGGAATTTAATGCCGTGCCGGCATGTGACCAGTGCTAGAGACTGCGAGAAGCGAGATTGCAGATTCTAGTTCAGTTTTAGACTAAGGTCTTTCCTGAGCCTTTCCTATTGGTTACGGAGACATTATGACTACTTGATAGGTGAACGACAGGTTTTGAGATTTCGTCGAGGTTAGCCTACGTTAGATTAGATGTTGTAAATGAACTGGATCTAAATAAGGGGCAGAGTCAAATCTAAAACTGAACTAGAATCTGCAATATCGCTCGAGAGATCCGTGGTTCAAATCCCAGGTATGACACTGAATTTTTCAGTCTTAATCTACTTACCCAATACCTGTCCTACACACGGATTGTTTGAAAAAAAAAATAAAACTGACGTGCTCCATTCACATGATTTTTTGTATATCTCGGTAACAAACTATTGTTAAAAAGTTTATTCTTCTGTTTACTTCATGCTAATTGGACAAACATTAGCAGAAATGGTTTTATTACTTCCTTCCTTATAAGTAGAAATGAAATAAGGGAATACACTAGGCTAAAGCGATAGTCAAATATTTTAAAAACTGTTGCCATGTACTCGAAATCCGCATTGAATAGTTTGACAAGAGTTGGCTAACGCCTACATGTGAACATTTTAAATATGACCAACTCTACGAAAAAAAAAAAATATATATAGGACATAAATTGTGTGTTTTTACAAGATCTACATTTTTTATGTAGTAAGTTTTTGTCTATTTCTTACGGTTTACCAATTATGCAAAATTCACCACAATTCGTCCAGAACAAAGAGGTTTTCAGAGACTATTTCCAGAAAATTCAAAATATTTATTTTATTTATCATGTAAATATCTTTAATGTGTTTTTAAATCAAAATCGATAGAGTCATTTTTACGAAAATCAAAAGTTTCAATTTTTTTTCGTATAAAGGGTAGTTTGGGATAAAGGAATCTATTTTCGAGATCTTCCAAACCGCATCCTTGGAAGATACTGTACTTAGATAACAAGTTTGCTATGTTACCAACCTTTCGTTTTTTGAGTTATCGTCTTCATAGAAACATGGACCACATAGGACCTTTTCTAAAAATACTTTTTGGATACAAGGGACCCTAAAATGTTTATTTCCGGTGAGGTCTCGGTATTGAATTTTTGGGTGGACTGCAATATAGTCTCTAATGGCGTTCCATATAATATGTAGAGAATGTAAAAATAGTTAAAAGACAAAGATAAACATTAGCTGAAATAGTTTTTACTTAATTCCTTATAAGTAGAATGGGAATAAAAAACTAACTAGGCTTAAAACTATAGTCAAATATTATAAAAGATGTCACTATGCTACTGTCATTGAAATGAGGTTCCTCTTTTTGGCCAGGAGTAAAACAGGTGAGATATGAAACGGACGAGGACTTCCCCTTTGAGGAAAGTACAGGTATTTTGAAATTTAAATCAATAACAAGGAATATCTCTGAAATGGTTAGCTCTACAAAAAAGTGTGCATGGCACAAATGTGTGTTTTATCGATATCTACATTTTTTGTGTGGTATCTTCACCATTATGCAAATGTCATCCTGAGTGAATAGGACTAGAGAGGCTATTCCATGAAAATTCAACATAAATATACAGTTTATGTGTCATAGTACATTAATCAAAATTAAAAAATATGTTTTAGAAAACCAAAATTTGAAAAACCTTCCAAATATAGGATAGTTTGCAAGGAAACAAATGTCTTGAAAAACTTTCGAGTTTCCTTAGTGACACATCCTTGGAAGACGCTGAACCTAAATATTAATTTTGGTATTTAACAAAATTTTTGTTTTTGAATTATGGTTTTGACAGGAACGCGGACACAGCTAGGTATATGCTTTTAAGGTTACATCTGCGGAAGGAAAATCGAATACAATTTCTAGTAATTTGGAAACTAAGGCACTAAATTCCTGAAACTCACCCTACATTTTGAATTTCAAAAGCATGTTTTAAAGATAATTTCAACAAAACATATTCCTCTAACAAGTCATAAGAAAATAAATCTCTTGGAAAATAACTGCTAGATCCAATTTATGATGGATAGAGCTCGACACACAGTTACGAACACACAGAGCAGCCAGCGGTATAAAAAGAGGATAGTAAGGAGGATTTTGTAGCGTAAACATGCACACGTTGAGGTATAACCTGTTCCAAAATTACCTCATTACATGTATTGACATTATATGGATTGTTCTAATTTATAAAGTAACACAACAAAAACACGTTGCACTTTTACAAATAAAACTATGAATCTTGATCAAAAAAATCAGGATGATAATGTAAAGAGCTTTGAAAAGACAATAAACATAAATCAATCAGATTCACTAAGTTCATGCAGTGAATTAAAAGATGCATATTTACTGTATGGAAAGAAAACACTCTCCTCCTGTCTCTCTAAATACTTTGATTCATCCACAAGGTTGTTCTGTGTCGAACGCCTACCCTTTCGTATTTTGGACATTTTTTGATCTGCGCTCTCTTTCAGTGTTAACTGGTTTACTCACTAGCAGGAATTAAATGAGGTCAGGCAGCAGGCAATGCTAGATAGTACAATACGTTTCGAAACGGGTTGTAGATACCACACCCACTCCATCACGTCATAATTATATTTGGTGCGCACTGAACTTCAATCCGGTAATTGCGTGCCCTTAATGATGGAATTAGTAATAACTTCTGTTCTGCTGGAAAGTCTGAAAGATTTTCTCCCCAATATATTTGCTACATAGTGAAATTGGAACTGCAGAAAGTTGTAACGCATAAATCTTTATCACACAACAGTGCCCTGACAACTTTGAATATTAAAAGAAAAATAAATCTTAACATATTGCAAATACTTTACTTCGACATAAAAACAACGGGCTCGTCCGGGATTTGAACCCGGGACCTCTCGCACCCTAAGCGAGAATCATACCCCTAGACCAACGAGCCTGTTACAGCTTGAGAACTTCTGCTATCTTGTTGTTGGAAAATTCTTTCAACTGTGGTATCGTTTACATGGAGTGTGACCTACTTTCTGCAAGAGTAGTACCAGTGTTTGCATCTACTGGCCATACATTAGAGAGGCGAACGCGCTCGGGACTACGAGTCTGTGAAATTTTCTGAATTTTAAACTTTAACGAAAATATTATATTGGTTCGCTTGGTATTTACACTACCAATTGACTGAAAATATAAACATATATTGGGCAGGCGTCTGCCAAATTTTAAATCTTATTTTTTTAGTATTTGTATAGCCCCCTTTAGCTGCTATGGTCATTTCGAGGGTTTTTAACTTGTGAAACAACTCAATATTAACGATAGGTTTTTATAGCGTTAAAAATGTTATGTAATTAAACACACATTCATTCTCACATTCATACTTCTAGATTCTTTGGAGGAGAGGAAATAATTCCGGTTAAAGAAAAATTATCCGCCCCAGCCGAGAATCAAACCCGGGACCTCCGAGTGCGAAGTTAGCTCGCTGACCGCGCAACTACGGAGGCAGTCCAAATGTTATTTTCTAACAAACTTTTTCTAACATATTTCCATATCCAAAATGCTCCACAATTTTTATTTCCTCTAAACGTAATATGCACATACTAGGTAGAGAAGGTACTGTAATTCACTTAAAAATTCGATTTCGAGATTTCACCGGAAATATATGCTTTAAGGCCCTCTGAATAAAAAAAAATGAAAATGGTACTTGAGTGTGTGTGTGTGTGTGTGCGTGTGTGTGTGCGCGCGCGCGCGCGTGAACAGCAATTATAGTTCAGAAACGAAAAGTCTTTAGACACCAAACTTGATGTTTAAGTTCAGTATCTTTCGTGGATGAGACAAAAGATTTTACTAGTCTTTACAGAGAATATTTTCCAAAATGTTTGATGTTCTCAAGAGTGACAACAATTATAAGTTACATATACCTATTACAGCTATTTACTTACGTGGCAAATAAAATGTATATCTTGAATTTCCTGAGAATAGGCTCTGGAGTCCTCTTCATTCTGCAGGGAATGTGCATTACTGACAAGCCGTAAGAAATACACACTACGAAAACCTGTAGATCTAAAAGCGCACAAACACCCCCTCCCCCCTCTTTTTTTTTTTTAAATACAGTTCCGGAGTCTGATCGGGACTCCGGCGCTGTATACCCTACTTTTTATTTACCTAATTTGTTTACTTTGATTACTGTATGATTACTGAATTTCTGTTTTACTTTTTACACACACATACACAAACATATAACACCCATGCCCAAGGCGGAACTCGAACCCACGATCCCCTGCGAGACGCTTTGGCGAGCGCGACCATGGGGACCGGCCCTCTTGGGGGATCGCAGGCCTTTGATAGTGTCCGAACAGCTTCAAAACCTCAAGATCTGTCTTCATCTTAAGCTGGTCGCCTCTTACTCCCTCCCAAATGTAATATAAGTCTCAAAAGGTAACATTAATCTGCATGCCGTGCTCTCAGGGGCTGATGGTCCCACCCGCGATGATCTTAATCCTTTATAATTGTTTCTCCAAATGTGTTTGTACTGCTTACTTGGACAAAACTCTTCTAATCTGATTGCTATTTTAACAAACCTTAGTTAGTTATTTACGTATACTGCATTTCTCTCTTTTAGGGAGAAAATTTAGCTATTAACAAATCTCAATAATTTTTTCTGGACAATGATGTATTTTTACTCTCTCTATACGCACTATGTATATAGTGTATAGAGAAGGTATTGCACTCCACCCAAAAATTCGATACCGAGATTTCACCGGAAATAAATGTTTTAGTGTCCCCTTCATCTAAAAAAAGCATGTACGGAAAAAGGTCCGTGTGTGTATGTGTGTCCGTGTGTCTGTGAACACGATAACTCAAAAACGAAAAGTCGGTAAAATACCAAACTTGGTATTTAAGTTTAGTATCTTCCAGGGATGCGATACGAAGATTTTGAGAAAACACCCCCACCCCTAACTACCCTTTACATGGAACTTTTTTCGAAAATTTTTATTTTCTCAAAAATGGCCCTAATCATTTTGATTAAAATTTCGTATATTAAAGATATTTACATGACAAATAAATGTACATGTTGCATTTTCTGGGAATAAACTCTGAAGAGTACTTTATTCTGGATGAATTTTACGGAATTTTGAATAACCGCTAAACCGTAAGAGATGGACAAAAACTTACAAGACGAAAAATGTAGAGCACGTTTAAACACACAATTTATGTTTTATATATATATATATCTGCCACGTTGTTTTCGATTAGCATAAAGTACATGGTAGAATAAGCTTTTTCGCAATAATTTATTGCAGAGATGTAGAGAAAGTCTTGTGAATGCAACATATCAGATTTCTTAAAATCTAATGTCACATTCATATATTTTATTTGTTTATTTCATATATTTTATTTGTTGATTATTATTTATTTGATCATTCAAACAGCAGCCTACTTACTGGTAATGCCAGAATTTCTTTCCTTCCTTCCTAACATTTTGTTCTTTAATAATGTTCTTGTGTTCATTTTGTACCTTAATAGATTTCTTCCATTTATACCACAAATATCATTAACTACGAGGAATTTCTTTTTTACGTTTTCAGTTTTATAATTTCTAAATATATTCCGATGAAATTAATACTCCAAACTTCTTCTACAAAAGTTTCACAAATGATTATTCTAACTATCTCTGCAGCACTCTTAAAAGGTGCATTTGTGTGGTATTGTTTACACATACCCCCATGCACAAGCACATAATGCCATCTCTAATCTCATGTATGCAGTAGCAGCATTCAGAGCATGTCACAGCAGTTACCCAAACTGACACAGTACAGCACTTTTTGTCGGAAGAAATACACCACGAGGTACTAATAGTGGAATGTTCTGGAAACAAGAGAAGGGAAACTTCCAGAACATTCTGGTTTTCTACTGAAAGCGCTTCTGCTGTGAGGCCTTTGTTCATCTCCCCAATCATCACAATAAGTTTCTAATGAAATCATTACATATGGTTTTGGGGCTTTAAGATGTATAGAGAGCAACAAAATAAAACAGAGATCAAATAACCATCGTATGATACCATTTCAGAAATTTACAAACTTCATTTTCTATCTTTTTCTTCCATACACATTTGTTGAATATAACTGCAAGTGTTTTTCATTCGTAGGTCCAATTAGTTTTCTAATATTTAAATAATTGTTTTAAATGGGCAGAATAAAGTATACACAATAATATTAAAGTTGATTGAAATATAAGGTATAATTAATCTATTAGCTTTTGAACTTTAAGAAGTAATCCCATTGCACTCGAAGAAAGGCCTTGTTTTTCGTTTGAGTAAAATCTCAAGCACCAAAATTACTGTAAATTGCTTGTAATTTACCTAAATACATAAATTAAGCCGTTAGCATACAAATACCACCCAAATAAAGCCACGACACAAATTAAGGATCTTATTAATACCAAATATGTGGATGATTAGTTATTTTGCATATAAAGAAACTCCATTCGTTATATAAATATGCTTCTGATTTAAAACTCAATAACCTTAAGAACTTATGTGGAATTCCACCTTGAGCTGCCAACATCTGTTTGTGCTCTCTTGTGTTGCAGTTACTAACCAGACAGCAAAATCAAGCGTTCCAGTGAGCAACAATTAGAACACGTTTTCAAGTCACGATTGCAATCGCCTTTTTACTGCTGTTTAGTTTTATTATATACGCTTGTTCCATCTCTGTTATTTATAAGCTTGGACTCACTTTATATGTATACGGACGGTAGTTTTAGTAACAAACGGTACTTTCGTGGGTCAGTTGAAAATACTGTCTAAATCTAAACATATTTTTAAAATATTATTTTAATTTATTTTAATACATTTCCCAAATTCTAATATATATGGTTACATGGTGTGCATTTTCACACTTTATTTTCCATTACTGAATACACATATGCACAATTTTGCATAAGATGATTTGTAAAAATTCTGAGGCATTCCATTCACATGACTTTCTCTACCTAATTTGCAAAACATAATCTTAGAAAACCTTATTTATCTATATACTTCATGCTAATCAAGATAAACATTGCCAGAAATACTGTTATTAGTTAGTTTATTGTAAGTAAAAGGGAAATAAGGCAATATATTAAGCTAAACGAATAGTGAAGTCCTTAAAGTACTGGCTGCTGTGCGATTAAAATCCAGTTTTCTTTGCATGGCCAGGAAAAATCCAAAAGATCCAAGGATGTCAAATTCCGGTTTGAGAAAAGTTTAAGTGCTTTAAAATTGAACTAATAAAAAGGTTTTTCTCGAAAATGGTGAAATCCAAGCGTAAGCGTTTGTCTATTTTTTATGCTTTACAAGTAATTCAAAAGTATTCCTAAATGAAGAGGTCTTCAGAAAATATTCCCTGAAAATTCAAGATACGCGTTTTTATTTGTCTTGTAAGATCTTCAATATAAATTAAGAGCTGAAGCTTTCCTGACGACGTATTAACTCTAAATGTCCTCGGGCTTCTAAACAGGCAATTACATGGATTGATTAGAGTTACATGGAGTTATCAGTTTACCCTGATGATGAAGATGATGCACATCTTCGAAACTTTGGAGTCAATCCATTTATTTACTTGGCTGGGAGCCCGAAAACGTTTAGAGTTAATCTTCAATATACTGTATTTAAATCCAAATCTTTAGAGCCATTTTCCAGAAAATCAAAATATTCGAACTTTTTTCAAGTAAAGACTACTTTTGCGGAGGGAGGATTATCCCGACTACCTTCTGTCGCATCCTGGGGAGACACTAAACTTTGGATTTAACCGACCATTTGTTTTTGAGCTATGCTGTTCATACATACACAACACACACACACACACGCTGACATTTTCTTAAAAATGTTTTCTTTGAATTTACGGGGTCTAAAAACCTATAGATATACAATTTTGGGTGGAATGCACGTTGTACATATGCGCTAGAGGAAGTAAAAACCCTAAGGCAAACAACAAAATCTTAAATATCACATTAACATAACTTTCTCTACTCTGTCGTTTAATTGTGAGTATATAAACTATTCTTAAAAAAGCTTATCTTTCTATATTCTTCATTTCAATAGAGATAAGGAGATGCAAAAATAGATGCTTTACACATCTCAGGTGTACCAACATAACAAAACTAGTTTAGCTTCATTTTCCATTGATACCAATATCATGTTTTTAAGTGTTTCCTATCCATAGTTATTCAAGTTTGTATTCGGAAATATCATTTATAGTAGCACTGTATTGTGTTAATCTTAAAATTCCTTACATATCTCAATATTCGTTAGAAGCAAGCGAAAATCGACAGCAGCTTAAAAGAAAGTCAAAGTTTTCAACAATTAATAAAGAAGGCTTGCGCCACAAAAAGTTTATTCGGAACAAATTGTGTGTTTAAAAATAGTTACCCTCTTTGTAGGTATCTACTGTCTATTGTCTAAAGAAAACCAGTTATAGAAGATTATACAGAATTACTTTCGAATGGAGCATAATTCAAGAAGTTCATGATGTGCATTTCATTTTTGATGAAAATACTTTTAGTTTGTGCTATTTTAATCCAGCCTTTTATCGTCAATTTTTCAAAAGATCAATTTGTTTTTCTCACAAAGCATCCATGTAAAGGGTTAATTGGATATTTCTGTTAAAAATTACCATGTAGTATTTTTGGAAGATACCTAAATACGTATCAAAGTTTGGTATTCATCCGAATTTAGTTTTTGATTATAATCTTCACACATGCACATGTATTTTCTTTTTCATTTACTCAGAAATTCTCAAAAGCATATATTTCCGGTAAAGTTTGGTAATGAAATTTTGGATGGAATGCAATAACTTATCAACTATGCACTTGTAGAGAAACAGTAATACATAGGGTATTTCTTAAACCGTTACAAATATTATAATATTATAGAAAAAAAAACAAAAGAAGTCACATACTGGGCGACCAATGAGGTTTTATCAAATACTGAGAGGATATCCTTCGTTCTCTTGATCGACATACACCATTCTTTCTGAGACTCCATGCGCAACCTGTTGCAGATGATGTTTTGGAATATTAGCAATTTCTTGCGAGATAACATCTTTTGATTGGTCCAATACTTCAGATCAAAGTTCTGATTGCTTTGATGCAAATGTATTGAACCTGAATAAAAAAAAACACAAACTATCTTATTTAGTATAAAATATAAACAAAGTAGAGAGCAAAAAGTTAAACTTCTTGGAATGTGGTTGGACAACAAGCTTTCCTGGAAATTCCACATAATGGAAACATGCAAAAATTTGTCAAATGGTTTCTTTATCTTAAGAAGACTTAGAATGTATGTTTCCATTAGCACTTTATTGACTTTATTTCATGGTCATTGAAACTATGGTATTTTGCTCTGGAGTAGCAGTAGGAAGCGAATCAAGTATTTTTCCTCAGAAGAACGTTCTGAGAATAACAAAAAGTTGTGATTCTCGCCAACAATTTGCACCTATTTTTAAAGAATTTGGAATTTTAACTGCGGCATTTTTGTATGCATTTGATTGCTTGAATTTTATTCATCTCAAAAAGAAAGATGAGTTACTTTTTTTTATATACATAACCATTACACAAGGTGTAGAAATAACATGGTACCTCCAAAATTTCGGTTACAGAAATCTCTTAACTCTCATCTCTATCTTGGAGTGAAATTGTATAATAAGCTACCTTTATATATAAGAAAAAATTTAAATGAAAATTCTTTTAAAATTAGTGTTAAAAACAGAATTAAGGAACTTAATTTTTACAACATACAAGAATATTTAAATATAGATGCATTTTAATGAGTTGCTGACGAAACCTATTGCATTGAATGTATGCCAAATGGTGAAATAACTTACCAGTATCAACATTATAATTATCATGTCGTTTTTTAAGGTAACTGCTCAACAAAAAGCAGGTCGAATTGAGATCTGGAGATCGAGGTGGCCACTTTGTGGCAAAGTGTCTTTTGATGACACATTGCCAAAATCTGGGTAATTATTTGTTCTGCAGATATGGGTATATGAACCACCTCAGCAAAGTGGCATCATTGATTACTTTTAGTCCTACAAATCTTGTCTTATCAGCAACAAAACCAGTTTTCCCAAATTCCTAATTAAATCCCCATAATTACAAATGGAATAAAGGCTTGCTCTTAAACTGTAAAAGTTTTCAAAATTTTCTCAGACCTTTGGCTTACATAATAGCGTTGAATCAGTTATTTTATCATTTGGTGATAGAAGCATGATTTGTAACTTACAATCCCCTCCGTGGTGTAATGGTTATCATGCTATGTAAACTCATATTCCCAAGGGCGAAAAATCCTTAGCATGGCTTCCTCCGGAAGAAAAGTTAATCCGTTGATCCCGTTTCGTAGATTTACGGCACGTAAAAGAACCTCAAGCTTGATAAAAAGAGGCCTCTGAGCAACATTAAGCTGTATTTCACGCCCAGTATAGAATGGGACGCTAAGCAGCACAGCAGTTAAAGAGCGTCCATAAATAAAACTCCATTCCCATTTTTGTAACTTACAAATTCTTATAGCAGTATGAATAAAATTACTAATATTTTATACAACAACAACTGTATTCGTGATAAGTGAACTGAAAAAAACAAAACAAAAGAAAACCAAACGCTATTGCTTGGCTAGTATGGTACATCTTTTTTATTCTGTATCAAATATTATATATAAAGCGGTTTAAAGTTGGAAGTGACTTTTGAAATACCCTATACTTTTGAAAATAGTCTTAAAATTATTATAATAAAGGAGAATTTATTGGCTATTTCCAAAATGTATTTTTGCGAGGTATAGATTATAATCTTTAAACCCTGTTCCTGCTTACAAGACTAACGTTGAACGTGATCCCTTTTCTTCCGATTAAATATTATGTAATTGGCAGCTGAGCGGGTAATCTAAGCTCCAGGGATAGGCGTGTACACTCAAGGTCACTTTTATGTTAGCACCTGGATAATGCTACACCGCAGATTTGGCCTTTTTTATTGTTCTCTAGTTGTACAGTGTGCCACAAAAGTTGATGCCTTCAAATATGTCCTTGAAGCTTTATGTTTTGATACTTTAATATGTTTGCTTACTACAAAGAATCCGATGTGTTCCATTGACGCGACTTTCTCTACCTGTTCTGCAAACAATCTTACAAAAGATTATTCATTTATCTATATCATAATAATCGAGATAAATATTAGCATAAATTGTTCTTATTACTTGCTGCCTTGTAAGTAGAAGGGAAATTAGGGAATCCACTAGGCTAACGCTAAAGATAAATTTGTATAAGGTATCGCTGTATGAAGCAATCGAAATTCGGTCCTCGAGGTTAGAAGTAAAAGATAATTTCCCTTTTGAGAAACGTTTAAGTAGTATAAGACTGAAACCAATACAAAGGAATAGCTTGGAAACGGTTAACTCTAAAAAGATGTACATGAACTAAATGTTGTGTTTTAATGAGATCTGTATTCTTTGTGCAATAATGTTTTGTATCTTACAGTTTATCAGTTACACAAAAGTCATCCAGAATGAAGAGGTCTTCAGAGGCTATTCCCAGAAAATGCAATATATACATTTCGTTTGTCATGAAAATATCTTTAATATGTGGCACATTAATGAAAATCGTTAGAGCCATTTTGAGAAAATTAAAATTTTCAAAAAATGTATGTAAAGGTTAGTTGGGGTGGGGGGAATTTTCTTGAAAGTCTTCATGTCACCTTCTTAGAAGATTTTGAACTTAAATACCCAGTTTGGTATCTAACGACTTGTCGTTTTTGAGCTATACTTCCCACAGACACACGCACGCATACACAGACACAAGAACTCAAGGTCGCGGCTGCAAACCCGACGCAGACCGATGGTTTTTAAGTGTGGTTAAAAGCGTCAGCCCCGTGTTAGTAGATTTACTAATATGTTAAAAAAACTCCTTGAGTGACAAAATTCCGGCACAACTACGGCGCTGATATCATCATGGAAACTTACAGCGTCGTTAACAAACAAAATCGTTTAATTTAATACACATTGACATTTTCCAAAAATATTTTTTATTGTTTAACGGATCTCATAACAAGTATTTTCTGCGAAGTCTTAATAACGAATTTTTGTGTAGAATATAATAGTGTAACAAATACTTTATTGGCTGAAAATTTAGTTACGAACAAAGTTTTAAATTTACTATTCCAAACAGTTCACTAGAAGTTTCGACGCGTAGTCAGTTTGCAGCCGTCCACGGCTTGCGCACTTCTGCGCGCTAACAATCCAGTCACTCACGACCCAGTACAATTCACCAACACTGCAATTCTTCCTCCTTTTTATGGCTATAAAATGAACGTTACAAATTTTCCGGAAACCGAAGGTAGTAGAAACCGAAGCTGGCAAAAACATCTCGAATATCGAGAAAGAATCACAATATCGATGTGTCACGTTCCGAAGTCTCCTGTTTACGCATCCAACTGCGATGTCTGACTTTCCAACCCCACTGCCGCATACCACAGCGAACATGAGAAAGTCTGCACCGCTCATTTACTATGTGCATTGTACACACGTGCTAGAGAAAGTGAACAAAACATTCTGCGTGTTACATTCAGAAGACCTTCTATACTCACTTTTAATAATTTTAATATTATTTCATGAGCTTATTACCTATTTTCTACACGTACTATGTACAGTGTTCAAAAAGCGATATTTGTTGACTGGAATGGATGGTCTTTCTTGATTTACTCTCCTTCCAATCAATGAGTTTGTTCAAAGCTGAGTAATCTATCGTTTACAAAATACAGCAGTGGTCAGGAATTGTTGGTGTTATAAGGATGATGGATTGATTTAACCCAGGCCAAGACAACTATTATTTCACATTATTAATTCATAACGATGATAATCAGGAATTAATTTGTGTTTCGATGCCATTTGGAGGTAGCGTCAATATCTTTTGAACATTATATGCAGTAACAAGAACTTTTTCATTAGTTAATTATTTAGTTTTTAAATGTTTATGTGTTATAACGAATTGATTTAGTATCGGCACTATCTCACTGCTCATAACCAACGGTTATTTTCAAAATGTTGTTTCATTAATTTATGCGTTTCAATTCTGGTTGCTTAAACTGCACCAAAATATCAATAAATGAGTGAAAATGGATATTTCCGAAAAAGTTTTAGATTATGCTAAGAAAGCTGTAGTTAGCTTGCTACCAGGCAAGTCGAAAGACTTATATAGCAAGGAAGTTTTATTATTTAAAAAGTGGGGAGCTGTCAAAGGAGTTAAAATAATTTACAATGAAATAAAGTACTTACTTTATTTCACGATTAAATAAACTCTATTAAGTTAGGATAAAATGCGTTATTGTATATTACACTAAGTATTGCCGTTACAGCGAACGGAATTTACTACAATAGGTAAATTGATTTACTTGTAGCCACCAGATTTTCAGCTCTCGGATGCCGAACGCTGTTTGCTGCGGTACTTGAACTTCTTTGAGAAAGTTTACTTTTGTTTCAGTTGCTTTGTCTGTCGAATACATTTGATAAGCTTCCTGTTCTTTCGTCCTTGGCCAAACGTGACTTGCTTCAGTTTATTTTTATTTTATTGTGATTTATAACCTTAGAATTTTAAACCTTTGTAATCAGACGGTACTACACGTTATACTACATGTTTAAAGACTTCTAGACGTCGCTATAGCGACACAATGTATTATTCCTGTTATATTCTCTGAACAAAGACTGCTTCGTAGTCCAGTAGTCAGCATTCTTACTTCTCAACACTGATGTTGTGGGTTAAATTCTGGGCGAGATATGCGAATATTTCTTAAACCATAAAACATTTCTACTTTTCACGAGTAATTCTATTCATAGTTAACGAAGCATTTAAATTTGGCGATATTAGCATAAAGAACCTCAAAATGCACATTTTAAAATCATGGGAAATATTTTATAGTCCATGGTGGTTGAGAAGAATAGGATTTTAGATATGAGCGGTACCCAGGCTTTGAATGCACACATAAACACACACACATACACACACAGACACACACGCACGTTTTCACTCTCTTTACAATTTTGGTACAGATAATATAAAATGCAGATCAATATTGTATTATTTCATAGAAAAGCGTGATACTAAATTCATATATATTTCTCTGTCCTAATGATGTAACAAAATAATAAAATTGTTTAGAAACGCAGTCTTTGATTCATTGCTACAAATAATTCACTCGTCGTTTCGACGCGGGGCCAGTTTACGCCATCCATGGCTCGCGTACTACTGCGCAGTAATACTTCAGTCACTCATGACTCAGTACAATTCATAACACACCACCACTGCTCTCCTTCCTTCTTTTATGGCTAGAAAGTAACGTCATATATCTTCCTTGTAGCTTCTAGAAGCCGAAGATTGGAGAAACATCTTGAATATCGAGAGCAGTCATGATGTCTCGCGTTCTGAAGTTTCCTGTTACCGTTGCATCGCTCTTGCTGTTGTTTATACATCCGATGCATACCAAAGCTGAGCAGCGCAGTCACACACGGACGGCAATGTTACAATGGTGTATGTTAAATTTCAACGATATACTACAGAAAGTTAATTAAAATGTAAACACAAAAAATAAATGTATATGCAATGTATATAACGACGCACAGTGTCAGGGGTTACTTCTACCACAAAATGGGTAAGTTGCAATATTAAGAATGGTTTTGTTTCTGACAAAAAATTGTTTATATATATTGTTTCATGTGTCCGTTTTACTTTTCCACCGGTTGCCTACAGAATTACTGCTCCAAGGTAAAGTTGAAATCGTAAACTGACTAAATTTACAGCTTTTAAATTTAAGATTAAAACAAAAGTGAAGTTTGTGAACTGCATAATTCAAAGAACGGAAAGATCACTAAATCACAAAAAGTATTTAAATTCAGTATTTTTTCCTACGCCAAGCTACAATTTGCATGGAAAATATTTTAAAATGTCTATTTTTTCAGCAACTATCGATTTTGATTAAAATGCCTAGGATTAAAGATGTTCACTTTATATAAAAATGTAGCGAAAGACCCAATACTGAAATGGTTAAGCCTAAACAGCAAATGAAGTTATAATTTCAAAACGAAAATGACAAGAACGGAAGCTTAAAGCGACAAACCCTTGTGCACTAAATATCCCCAACACAATTTAAAAATACAATTGTAATTTAAACAGCTGTAAAAGTGAGATCGTCTCCTTAACGTGATGGTAGTGGGGTTACTTATTAAGCTGGATGCCCGGGTTCGATTCCCGGTAACAAGCATGGCGATGTACTCCCGCTGCAGGACTCAACCTCGCGAGGTTCGTGCGGGAGACACTTGAGGTAAAAGTAGCGGTTCTAATTGCGCGTAGCAGCTGGAACATACTCGAGGCACCAACCACGCCACACCTTCTAATAGTGCACCTCACCCATGACATCCATGAGCAGAGAGGGAAGACGCAGCGGTCGGGTGGTAGACTTTGACCCGATTTAGATCTGTTGTGCCACGGAGTTTACGAGTTTAATTTGAATAAAACATTACAAGATTGAAGAAAACTCACTGCAAAAGAAATCCATATACTTTTAAAACACACAATTTCAAATAACTTATTTACAACAAAAGATATTTCCGGTACCTATATCCATTATGAAAGTTTCAAATTGTTCATAGCTTTGTCATTTTTTTTTTCAAGTGCTATCGATTACATAGAAAAAGTTGTTAATTTTAAAGCTAGTATATAGCGCACAGCTCTTAAACATCGCTTTGACTATCGTTATCCCCTTTTGGATCTTTAATAACTAAACGTGTAATATAGATATTTCTGCAAGTTTTATATTGCTTAAACTGAAAAAGGTATTTTTTTTAGAATACCTTATATGGCGACAAATGCTAGCGAGTACGGAAACTATTGAGTAGCACAGAAAAGCATTTTTACTAAATTTATGGTATTTAAAAAAAAACTAAAATATATAAAAGGGGAATATATATGCAAATATTTGTATCAGCTTGAAGCATAATAAGCCTCTACAAGCGCTCGTCAAGTGTTGAATTGAAAGTCTACCCCCGTTTATGTTTGATTTTCAGTAGTAATTGACTCTTCTCAGGGCGTTTTATCGGGCTTGTTGGGCTTCACAGACCCAGACTACCTGGCGGCTTCTTATATGATAAGTCGCTAGGTTCTTTGTAGAATCGCGGTATATTTTGTAGTTTATTTTGTACAATTTCAAAGAGAAACTGCAATTGCTCGATGCAATTTTTACTTTGTTGAACGCTGTGAATCTATGTGCGCGTACAATTCAATGCGAATGCATTTTTACGCGTTATCTCTAAGCGGCCCTCTCCATTACGCGCGAAGAAGCCTCCTTCCTCTTGATAACATGGCGTCACCAGCCAGAAAATCAACACGTAACTGTAGATACTGTTGAAAAAAAAAATCGCATCGAGAAAATCACAACCCTTATATGCGACGAAAGCACAAGGAATAATAAAATTTTGCATCCAGCGATTTCAACTTCAGAAACAAAGGAAGAAAAACAATTGAACATCAAATGTCACAAACATGACATAAAACTCTTAAAATGTCGACAGATTTTGTGAATAATATATAAAAATTGCCTCAAGCTTTTGAAGCAATATCTCAGACTTTTGGGAACAGTTTAGTAAGAGGCCATACGGTTGGCCATTCTTTGCCTCGTCTATAGATGGTGTGATGTTAGGGAAGAATATCGATCGCTTTGAAACTTGAACCTATGTATCAATACGTTTTTGTTTCATACATTATTATCTAACTAGGATTCACAATGTATTAAGTGTATAATAATTTAAGTAATAGCATTATCATACATTATTTAAATGTGTTTTTTTTGAATAAGTTCTTAATTCAAACCAAATGTAAGAAATTTCACTTCTGTTTTTTGAACTACAAAATCATCCTCACTGCTCTTCAAATGCTAAAAATTAAAATTAAACCTCAAAAATCAAGAAAAAGCTTCAAAAACGGATTTAAGCGAATCTATGTCACAGATCCCTTGATACACTGCAGTTAACGTACGTTTTTTGGGAAGAAGACGATTTAAATGCTGATGATACACTTTCTGTTAGAAGTGGCAGATCCCCTACTTGCGGCATAAATGAAAATATCTGCAAATTCAGCATATGTAAAATCATTAATTGAAAGTTTGCGGTGAATCGGTCCCTCGTTCCTTCTCCGTGATCATATCATACCATATCAAATTATTTGCACTTTTTCATCTCGCAGCCTCTATACAGACTATTAGGGGTATGAGTGCAAATATTTATACTGCTAATTAACAACAGTGTAATCAACAACATTACATCAAAATTTATTTCATTTGCGGACGAATAATTTTACTTATTTAGAGTAGTATGTTTTCAGGTTGGTTAGTACCTCCAAGTAAGTATGACACACATCATAATAATAAGTGTTTATTTTTCCCAAGTAGGTGTGGCTGAAGGCGTGACGAAGAGTGGTAGGCTTCGCGGTAATATTGTATCGGAACTGAGTTCGAATTCTTTCTGCAAGGCCAATGACCCATTGCCTAGTGCAGCAGGTTACGTATGAGGTGTAAGCAAATCGGATCGTCTAAATTGTCAGGCGTTTTTTCATTTCACCCATTCCATTAGAACCCTGCAAAAAAACATCGAGTAGTTAGTTAAATAGTCGATCAGTCGCTCAGACAGCCTGTCTATGGCAAAAATGATGAAAACTGTTAGACGAAGAGAAAAAAATATCTAGCACGCCGAAGTGAGTCATATTAAGACAATTTATTAACACACCTGCATCTACATATACCCATAAACCCCTATTTAGTCAATAAGTTATAGCAATTAAATATAAATCGTAAAAATAGTATAATTACACATAATTTTGCAGAACGTCACTTGCTACTCTTATTGCAGTAATGATAATATATTGCTTTTTGTTAGTTTAAGAGCAGCATTATTCCGATATTAAAAAAAATTAAGGTATCACGAGAATCAAACTTCGATATTACTGAGACCATATTTTTTCTTAAAGTACGAGTTTTTGAACTTGTAGTGGTATTTATTTTCTCTTTTGACAATTTTAATGTTTACAAAGCTAAATGGCTCAATTATAAATCTTAAGTTATTGACTTCTGCAGTTGAAACACATTAAAACTAGAAACTTCTAAAACTGCAAAAACCTTCTGCGAATAACAAAGTGAAGGTAACTCTTGATGGGCACTGTACTATACTTTGCCTTATTTGAAGTGGCGCGTTTTCTTTTTCTAGCTTCAGGGAAGTTCTGCACAAACGATAGCAATTTTTATAATCGCCAATATGGCGATCAAGGTCATGCGACATCCATCTCTATATACATCCGCTCTCCATCCGCATTTCAATCCTTGTGTCCTTCCCTCCAGCTGAAGGATGCATCGTGGTCGAGTTCCCCACCATCCAACCAAAGACGTGGGTTACCATGGTTCTTTGTTTCGTTAACAGAAGTGCTTAATGATTCTTTGTTCTCTACAGTAAGCATGTTAAACATTTTTACTTTCTCTACAGTACTATATATAGAGTGTATAGAGAAGGTAATGGAATGCACTAAAAAATTCCATATCGAGATCTCGCCGGAAATAGATGTTTTGGCTCCACCTGAATCCCCCCAAAAAACATTTTTAGAAAAAGGTCCGTGTGTGTCTGTGTGTGCTCAAAAATGAAAAGACCGTTAAATACCAAACTTTGTATTTAAGTTTGGTATCTACCAAAGATGTGACACGAAGATTTTCAATGAAAATTCCTCACCGCAAACTAACTCTTATATTGAACATTTTTCGAAAGTTCTGTTTTTCTCAAAAATGGTTCTAACAATTTTGATTAAAGTACCTTATTTTGAAGATATTTTTATGTCAAAAATAAATGTATATCTTGAATTTTATGGAAATAGCCTCTGAAGACCTTTTCATTCAGAATGAAATTTGTATAACTGGCAAACCGTAAGAGATATACAAAAACTTACTACACAAAACATCTAGATCGCATTAAAACACAGTATTTATGCCATAAACATGTTTTGTAGAATTAACCGTTTTCAAGATATTCCGGGTTTTGGGTTTAAATTTTAGACACTTAACATTTCTCAAGCGGAAAGAGTTCTTTCTTCTCGTTTCTCGTTTGTTTGTCCCTGGCACGCAAAGGATTGGAACTTCAATTGTTTCAAACAGCAACCGGCTTTTAAAGGATGAAAGAATCCCTTTAGCCTGTGCATTTGTATTTCCCTTCAACTTACAAGGAAGCTAGTAATAAGATTAATTCTGCTTGTCTTTATCTTAATTAGCATGGTGTAGATAACAGATTTATGTTTTGAATAAAAGGTTTGTTTACCGAACAACTAGAGGACATCATGAGAATGTAACACATTTGATTTTTTTCCCTTCTACTTACAAGGAACCAAGTAATAAGGATAATTTCTGTTAATGTTTATCTCTGTTGTCCTGAAGTAGATAAAAGAATATTTTTTTACAATAATTTGTTACAGAGAGGTAGAGAAAGGCATCAGATCAGATTTTTAAGGCATATCTCATGTGTTACATACAATGTCATTTCTCTTCTCTCTGCCATTTATTACTAGATATATAAAAAGTTCTTACGAAAGCTTAATGCTCTCTCAACTTCGGGCATTGTGTATAAGTAAAGAAGGCATTAGTTTCCACCCAGAAATTTGATACCAACATTTCACTGGAAACACATGTTTTAGAGTCATTATTAAAAATAAAATGTTATAAAAACGTTCACATGAGTGTGTGGGTGAATGTGTGTGTATTTCTGAACAGATTAACCCGAAAATTAAAAGGCGGTTAAATAAAAATTTAAATATCAAGTTCAGCACATTACAAATATAAGATAAGAAGATTTTCAAGAGAATTTCCCCTTCCCAAACTACTTAATTGCATGGAAAAATATTCGAAAATTTGTATTTTCCAAAAACTAGCTCTAACTATATTGATTAATGTCCCATATATTAAAGATATTCACAAGACAAATATAATGTATATTTTGAATTTTCTGAAATATTTTTTCTTATTTTTATAACTTAAAATTTTAAGATAAATGAAAAATTACTATACAAGAAATATATATATATATACTATACAAGAAATATATATATATTTCTTGTATAGTAATTCTTCATTTATCTTAAAATTTTAAGTTATAAAAATAAGAAAAAATATTTCAGAATATATATATTGATAAAACACACAAATGTCATATACATTTCTTTGTAGAACTAACGATTTCTGGATACTTCATTTTATTGATTTCAGTTTTATAATAGTTTTATTTTTCTCAAAAAAAAAGTTAGCATCTACATCTCTTTTGTTTTACTCCTGGCCATGGAAAAAAAATATCAAAGCCAATCGTATGCGACATCTTTTAAAAGATGTGATTATTGGTTTATCCTAGTTTCTTACTTAGTTCCTTTCTACTTTAACAAACTAAGCAATAAAACCGTTTCTTTTAATGTCTATCTCGGCATCTAACATGAAGTAGATATAAAATAATCTTTTGTAAGAATAGTTTGTATGCAGAAGAGGTAGAAAAAGTCAGCTAAACATTTTTGTAATCTTTTTTCGTAGTTAGCTTACCTTCCCCGTATATTTAGGACTAAAACCCCCTTAGAACTTACAAGCGGATGCCTAGGGGTCAGAAGCGAGTTGGGGAGCCAACGGCACGAAAAGAAAAAGCTGAAACGAGTGGTCGGCCCGCAGCCAGGCATGAGGATGAGGTAGTGGTTAATATGAAGTGCAAGCGAAATGGATGATAGGAAAGATGATGGAGCGATTGTTGGAATGAGTGGCAGGGGAAGTCGGAGGTACCGGAGAAAACCGGCCCAGACGCCGCTTCGTCCACCATAAATCCCGCATGCTGCGCTTGGGATCCAACCCGGAGAAAGGGAGCGCCGCCTGTTTGTAAATGTTACTATTACATATTTGCTTGTAGATAGAACGGTAACATGGGAATTCATTTGGCTATGCGAGACAAATATTTTAGGAACGGGTCGTTACATGATATCTTTCAATTGCACTATCTTTACTTGAGTAAGATGAGAAAAAACGAATAACGATTTTGTACTTGAGAATAGAATAAGAATTTTAAAACTGAAAGCAATAACAAGGAATATTTCGTAAATAGTTAACTGCACAAATGTACAGTTTACATAAAGCATGTGATTTAACGGGATATCCAAATTTTACTACACGATACACACATTCGGGATGAAGAGAACCTCAGAAGCTATTCACAGGGAAATGAAAATAAATGAAAACATATTAACCATATGGTATTAGAATCAAATAATTTAAATAATTTTGTAACACATAAACAATTTAGAAATGTTTTTCATGTAAAATATCGTATACCGTAGTAGGCTAGTACTTGAAAAGCTTCGTGTGGCAGTTTATGAAAATTTGAACTTAAGTACCAAGTTTGGTATTTTATCAACTTTAGGTTTCGAAATATAGTTTTTACAAACACGTGGACAAACAGAAATATGTCTTGTTCTTTTGGATTCGAGGATTGAATTTCTGGGAGAAATGTAATACCTTCAGCTCCTGTTATACAATTGCATGGTAGAGAAACTAATAAAATAGCGTCTATAGTCATATGTCCTTGATATTAATTGCTGCAATTTTGAAAACTCTTATATTAAGAGTAAGATAATTAATATCTATCTGCTTGAAATAAGATAATTAGAACATAACGGCTCACCATCAGGTTAATATTCCTGACTCCAGAAGAATGCGGCGAGCCTTTAATTCTCATATCTCCTTTATTGACCTATATTAATTCAGTTGTTTGCATTGTCTAGCACTATGTACAATGTGCATAATAGATAAAGTATTGTAATCCACTCGAAATTTCGAAACCAAGATTTCGCCGGAAATAAATATTTGTTTTGAAACTCCCTGTATCCTCACCCCAAAAAGGTTCGTGTATTTGTATGTGTGTGTTTGTCTCTGTGTATGCCCCCGTCCGTCCGTGAATATATATGAATAGCATACTCAACAACAAAAAGTTCATTAAATATCAAAGTTGGTATTTAAGTTTAGTGACTTCCAAGAATGTGTCATTATCCTCAACTACCATTTATATGGAACATTTTTTGAGAGTTTTGGCTTTCTCAAAAGTGCCCTAACAACTTTTATTAAAAAAATCTGATATGTTATATTCACATGACTTTCTCTACCTCTCTGCATCAAATTATAGTTAAAAAGAGTATGCTTCTATTTCCTTCATGCTAATCGAGAAAAAATTAGCACAAATAGTCTTATTACCTGCTTCCTTGTAAATAGAAGCGAAATAAGGGAGTACCATAGGTTAAAGTAGAGTAAGGTCGGGTAATGTCGGATAGGCGGGTAATGTCGGATAGGCTGGTAATGTCGCATACCTAGGTTTCGGCTTGATGGGTGCTGGCATCTTATGACAAGCACTCGAAACATTTTCACTGAGCTGAAGGAAGTATTTAACGGTGGTCGCCATATTGAGTTGTGGTGTTTTGTGGAAGCTACATTGAGAAAACTGAATTCACAGAAAACAGAATTTTTAAATGTAAGTTAACATGCTTTAATTACAACGGTGTTATAATAACAAAGTAATTTCGTCATGTTATATTCGAAAGTGCGTATTTTGCACTACCTTTTAATATATGTGAAGTACAAGATGTATTGAAATGTGAATGACCAAATGGAAAATGGAAGAATGCCATGAATGCAGGTAATGTCGGATACCTGTCAGTTGGTATCCGACATTACCTACCACTGTGGAAGCACCTTTTTAATACTTGTAAATAACAGTGAACAACGAAATAGTTAACTTCTAAATGCCAGTAATACAACTAATTAGAGCATAATTCATCATTTACCTGTACGAATTTTATAAAATTTGTTTATTTACATTTAAATAGATAAATAATACTTAAATGTTTATTAGAATTTGTTTATTGAACATTTAACCCATTTAAGCTATATTAGACTGCATCACTACCAAAATGAAGAGTGCATGAATTGCAAAGGAAAGTTCCCTCGTCAGGGGGAAGAATAGATTCAGTGCATCACGTGTGAAGAATGGTGCCATGAGGAATGTTCAGGTGCCGAAAAGCAGACCTTTACTTGTGATTACTGTGCATAAACAGAGAAAATCAGTGCATACCTTTTGTTGTGTATTTTAATTTCATTTTGTAAGAGTTTTTAAAGATGACATTCCAGTTTATATGTCAGTTTCAAAGTTCAAGGGTTTTTAAAACTAGGCTAAGAAGTTAGCCAAGTCTTAAAACCTCACTATGTTTAAGATTTTCAGTCAAAATGAGATTTAATATTGTTTGTGTATATTACAATAAAATTTGGCGGGTAATCTCGGATAGTGTCTGACATTACCCTCTATAGCACGACATAAGCATTTTGCCCATTTTCCTTTAAATCTTCAATAGAAAATATACCCTTCATGTTAAGACCTTGTATGCTTCACAGGATTAAACGCACTGCATAGGCAACACATTGTGGTAAAATATGCCCTTAGTATAGGTTCTTACACACTACAATTCTCAAAAATGAAAATGCTTTCCGACATTACCCGCCCTTATTCTAATAGTCACAAGCTGGTTGCTATGTGACTGAAGTTTCTTTGTTAGTGTGGACAGGAGTTGACCAATTCCTGTATGAGAAAAGTATGTGTTTCAAAGCTGAAACCAAAAACAAGGAATACCTCAAAAGCTATCAACTCCACGAAAAAATGTATATAACATAAATTGTGTGTTTTAAAGTGCTCTACATTTGTTGTGTGGTAAATGTTTGCCCATCTAACTTTAATATACGATATTTTAATCAAAATCATTAGAGCCATTTTATTAAAAAATCAAAAAAAGTTCCTTTAAAGGATAATTTGGGGTGGGGAGATCTTCTTGAAAGCTATCGTGTCGCATTCTTGGAAGATACCAAATTAAATACCAAGATTGGTATTTAATGGTTTTTACGTTTTTAGCTGTGATATTCACAGACAGACAGACAGATAGACACACACACGGACATTTTTCTAAAAATGATTTTTTTTTTTTTTTTTTTTTTTTTTTTTTGGGATTCAGGGGGACCCAAAACATGTACTTCCGGTGAAATCTTGGTATCGAATTTTTGGGTGCATCACGATACCTTCTCTATACTCTATGTACATAGTGTGTATAGAGAAAGTAAAAAACTTATCATAAAGCTTTTACATTACAAATAAAATATATAACTCGAATTTTTTAGGAATAGCCCCTGAAGTGCTCTTCATTATAATGTTTTATCAAATGACGAGTAAACCGTAAGAGATAGACAAAAACTTACAGCACCATAACTGATCTCGGTAAAAAGCATAACTGATGTCAATCATTCCTTTTGGAGAGCTAACCATTTCCGAAATACTCCTCGTTAATGGTTTTAAAATTGCAATAATCAAATTTTTCTCAAATGGAAACTCGTTATTCACCTTTATTTCAAGGTCTTGCAAATAAATATTTGAATTGTAATACATAGCAACCTCAGCTTTCAAAACTTGGACTTAACACTTTACTTTAGTGAATTTTATTTCCCTTCTACTTACAAGGAACTACGTAAAACATCTGACGTGTTCTATTAACATGACTTTCTCTACATCTATATAACAAATTATTGTTAAAAAGCTTATGTTTTTATTTACTTCATGCTAATCGAGAAAAAATAGCAGAAATAGTCTTATTACTTTGCTTTCTTGCAAGTAGAAGTGAAATAAAGCAGTACCATTGGTTAAAGCGATAGTCAAAACCTGGTTGTTATGTGAGTGAAATTCCTTTTTTTGTATGGACAAGAGTTGACAAATTCCTGTGTGAGAAAGCTGGAACCAAAAACAAAGAATACCTCAAAAATGATCAACTCTACGAAAAAAATGTATATATCAGAAATTCTGTGTTTCAATGTGCTCTACATTTTGTTTGGCAAGTTTTTGTCCATCTCTTACGGTTTAGCAGTTATGCAAAATTCCGTAAAATGCATCCAGAATAAAGTAGTCTTTAGAGGCTATTCCCAGAAAATTCAAGATATACATTTTATTTGTCAGGTAAATATCTTTAATATACCATATTTTAATAAAACACATTAGAGACATTTTTGAAAATTTCAAAATGTTCGAAAAAAGTTCTATGTAAAGGGTAGCTTGGGGTGGGGGAGTTTTCTCAAAATCGTCGTGTTGTATCCATGATAGGTACTAAACTTAAATACCAAATGAGTTATTGTGTTGAAAGGCACACGGACACACACACACATGGACCTTTTTCTGAAAATGTTTTTTTTTTTTTTTTTTTTTTTTTTATACAGGAGACCCTAAAACATATATTTGCGTTGAAATCTCGGTATCTAATTTTTGGGTGGAGTGCAATACCTTCCTTCTCTATGCACTATGTATATAGTACGTATAGAGAAAGCAAAAATCCATATTTCTACTAACTATCTCAATTAGCACGAAAGAGAGAAGAATAAGTTTTTGTAGGAGTTGTTTGTTGCAGAACAGGTAAAGTCATGTGAATGGAACACATCAGATGTTTTAAATATGTGATATTTATGTAAGAAGCAGGAATGTACTTACTTTAAGAGTTTGGGGCTGGGTGGGTTAGGAGGGGGGGAAGAGAGAAACTTGCAACTATTTCTTTCTAAACGCCTTCTTTCCGCTTTTTTTTTTTTTAATACAGTTCCGGAGGCTTGTCAGGACTCCAGCGCTGTATTCCTTGTTCCTCTTTATTCCAGGTTCCTATATTTTCTTAGTTGTCCTATTAAATGTTTAACGTTTTCCTTTTGCATATACACACAGACATATTTACAAACAGTAACACCCATGCCCAAGGCGGGACTCGAACGCATTATCCCGTGCGCCAAGAAGCGCCAAAGCGAGGCACTTTAGCAAGCGCGGCCACGGGACCGGCCGCTTAGCAGTAATATCCATTTTCTTATTCTCAATTTGTCTTCTGTTTGAGATCAATAAATTATTGATATGTCCCTTTCTTCCGTTTTACTTTCTCTAGCCCGTATAATATACATAGTGGATAGGGGAGGTATTGTATTCCACCCAAATATTCGATCCGAGATTTCACCGGAAATATAAAAATATAAAATAAAGTATTATAAACATTAAATGTTTTAATAGTTTAATTTTAAAACACTGGTCTTATAAACCAAAATTAAGTCTTACTTTTAAACCTTAAAAGGAAAAAAATGCTTACCATTAATTCCCAAAACTAATGTTTTGAGACCCCCTGAATCCAAAAAAGCAATTTTCAGAAACATATCTATGTATATGTGCAGCATAGCAGTTCATTTGAGGAATTATATAGGAATCAAATTCAATATCTAAAATATCTAAATATTCATAACTTCATCAAATCGAAAAGTTGGTTAAATAGCAAACTTGGCATTTAAGTTCAGTATCGGCCAAGGATGGACAAGAGGATTGTCAAGAAAATCCCCACCCCCAGCTTTTCTTCACATGAAATATTTTTCGAATATTTTCATTTTCTCAAAAATGGCTCTAACGATTTAGATTAAAATGCACTTTAAGATATTTTCATGACAAACTAAATATATAGCCTGAATTTTCTAGGAATAGCCTTTGAACATCTCTTCATTCTGGATGGCATCTGTTTAACTTTCTTATAAGTGGTAAACTGTAAGAGATATACAAAAACTTACTACATAAAAAATGTGGAACTCGTTAAAATACACAATTTATGACATATACAGTTTTTTTGTAGAGTTAGTCGTTATCGAGATATACAATTGTCTCACATAGTGACCGGCTTTTAAAGGATAAGACTATCGCTTTAGTTTGTGTATATTCTTATTTCCCTTCTACTTACAAGGAAGCAAGCAATGAAACTAATTCTGCTAAAGTTTATTTTGATTAGCATGAGGTAGATAAAAGAATAATATTTTGAAAAAAGATCTCTTTGCATTAAAATGTTTCCCTTCTACTCACAAGAGACCAAGTAACAAGGACAATTTCTGCTAATGTTTATCTTGATTAGCATGATGTAGATAGAAGAATGAGCTTTTTAACAATAATTTGTTACAGAAATGTAGACAAAATGATGTGAATGGAACATAATAGATTTTTTATTTCCACAATACGTTCTGTCTACAATAGACAATTTCCATTTGAGGCGATATTGTTATGCTTTCTCTCGACTTGGCGCTGTTGTCAAAATCTTTCAATGATCTTCGCTTAGTAGATACCAAAGCAAATTTGCCTTATACAGCATTAGCGTTATACGAGGGTCGATAGGCTATAAATAAAAGACAAGTTCATAGAAAACAATTATTTTATTACTAAAAGTTTTATACACTTATGGTTACTTTTCAACATAATCACCAAAAAGATTGAAACATTTGTCGTACCTGTGCACAAGCTTTACAAAACCCGCTTCAAAAAATGTTGCCGCCAATGATTTCAAATGTGCATTGACGTTGTTTTGAAGAACTTCGTATTTTACGACGTTTGCAGAGAGCCATTCAAAACAAACGAAGAGGAATGCTGACTTCAGGAACTGTGTTGATCCATGATAACGCTCATCCACACACACTGCTGGCACAACCCATCGGCTCCTTGAACAATTTCAATGGGACTTTTCCGAGCATCCACCGTACAGGCCTGACCTGGCACCCAGCGACTTTCACCTT
Organism: Hymenopus coronatus; assembly: GCA_030762935.1. Lineage (NCBI taxonomy): Eukaryota > Metazoa > Arthropoda > Insecta > Mantodea > Hymenopodidae > Hymenopus > Hymenopus coronatus. The sequence goes on along the minus strand of CM060898.1, from coordinate 81,667,832 downwards.
TTCCCTGAACTGAAGACGTGGCTAGGAGGGCAGCACTTTTAAACCAACGAGATCTTTCTGAGCTTAAATTAAAACTGATTGCTGTTTAGAGATATTTATTCAATAGATGTTAAAAGTATTTATTTAGTTTATAATAATTAATAATAATTTTTGGAAATTAGTTGTTCTGGCCAACAGTACAAATAGCTTACTAGTTATTAGAAGTTCATAGAATAGAAAATTAGTCAAATTTATTGACCAGTCTCACTTTTTTGTTTTTCTTATAGATGGGTTAGGAAAATTTGTAAAATGTATTTCATACTATTTTAAAGCACCATAAAAACAATTAAAAGGGGAGCAATTAAAATAATTTAATAAAATTCATAAAATCAGTAAATAAAGTAATTGTTAAAAAACAAAATTTTGAAATGTTTGTGGTTTAGTGGAGTGTGTTAGTTTATTGTGCTTCTGCTTTAATTTTGAAGTGTATTTTAGTATATATCTGTGAACTTTTAACGTATTGAAATTTATAAAATTAGTAAACTGTATAAGAATTTGGAATACATCCGCTGATTTTAGAAATTACATATCCAGATTAATCCTACATATTTTATTCATTTATTTGTATCACTGACTCAGAACTCCACTTCATTTGATATATAAAGACCATTGCTCTTCGTTCATTCCATTCACAAAATTAAAGGTTGGACTAATGTATTCATAATTATGCTTTAGAATGGAACAGAATATGCAGTTTAATGTCCTAATGGATATTAATGGGCCAAATGATTCAGCACTCCATCATCAAGGGAATGTGTGACCTTGATCCTTGCATCAAATGCTTCGTGGGAGAAAGCTTCAGGTGACAGGGAACTTGGTGGCTTTCCAGAAGGCAACCAGCCAACTTTGAGTAGCACTGCGACAGAAAAAAATCAGCAAATCTTTTCGCAATGAATGTTGAAAGCTGGATCTAAAACGACCATCAGGTACTCCCTGAAACAAAAAAAATGCCTCAATGTGGGACAAAGAATTGCATCAATTGGCCTATTCTCCCTGTAGTTGTTAGAGGCTGTTTTATTCACAGTAACGCCAGAAAAGATTATACTCAACTTTAAAGCATTCCAGCAACCAAATTGGCAGAAATAAGATTCTCCATTTAATATTTAGAAATAAAGGGTGATTTGATAATTTGGGGATCTGCTGATTAGCAAGATTTTGTGTTTAATTAGTTGTTTTATCCCATCAAATTTGATTTATAAAATTATTCTAAATGTAGCCCTTTGTGCTTTTATATTTACTAAAGTGCTAAGTACATTCATAGTTAGCACTGATCTTAGCCCTAAGCAGTTGGAAAGGCCGTAAATATTTCATTATACAAAAGTTTAAAATGTTACATATCTATCCTTTATCATCTTAAATATGATCTAGGTACCATGTATTTAAACTGACCATTCCCATTTCCTCTTTACCTTCCACAAAAACCCCTAATTCAGGTATCTGCTTCTGATCTTCAGAAATCTTTCTAATTACAATGTCTTTATTTCTCAATAACCATTTCCTATTCATTAGACTTTCTCTCCAATCCTGAGTGGCTTTACATTGAAGTAAAATGTGAATTGCATTTTCCTTGCCCCACAGATGGGGCACATTCCTGGGATAACCTGTCCCCTTATTAGTTTCAAACACTCAATCTAAACCAAGCTAACCCTTCTCTTTCATGTTTTTACAAATTAAAACGCATCCCTGATTCTTTAGATCATGCCTATACATTTAGTTAGTAGAGCAAGAGTTTAGAATAATTATTGAATTGCAGCGAAAATAAATTTTTAACTGATGCAAAAAATATCGAAGTGATGTTTTTTTTAGTAATACATTTTCTACACTTCTAGAGTTTCCTTGAACTCAAAATATTTTTATTCCTCTACAAATTACTGTCTTGAGTATTTTCCGCCAGTATCATCCTGTTCACATTCTTCCTGATTCTTAGTGTCCGTAGTTTTCCTCTTCTGCCTTCACCATTCCCTTCAAAAATCATTTTCGGAGTTCTATCTTTTCCGATCCTTTTAAGTGTCCAAAGTGTCGCAGTTTTCTTTCTTTAATTACTCATAAAATATTCTTATCCAGTTTCATTAATTCCCCAATTGGTTGATCCATTCTTCATTTGTTTGCCGCTCTACACCAATACTAGCAAAATATTTGCTTGGCCTATCCAATTTCCAACTCTCTACCCCGTAAATCCTCCATTATCCTCAAGAACCTACAGGAAAGCATGAATTTACTATAGGCTGTCTTCGATGTGCAGCATTGTTCCCTAAGTAGGCAATTTTGTTCATGAATATAAAGGCGTATGTCATTTAGGTTGCAGTTATTCTTCTACCGTCTATAGGATTATCTAATACTACTTCATCAATGTAATGATATAACAACTTACTGGAAAATGAGTCCTTAACCGTAATTGGAGATCCGACTGATGAATCGTACTTTATATTTTATCGCTATATTTCAAAGACCGATACCACTTTTTTGGGGTTGAAGATAAAGAGCAGTCAGAACCACTTTGAATAAATTTCCCTACTAAATATGCCAACTAACAACTCTGAAATTTGACGATCATATTACTTTGTAATAGGAACCATTTGTGCTAAATACTACAGATCAGAAAGCATATAAATATGCATAGTCCATATTATTTCATACCAAAATATCAATGACACTTGTGTTTTAATTTATTGTACGATGGGAGTACAATTTACATAACATATTTAATTTACAATGACGTATAAATTGCTCCCAAAATGTTAAACTTTACAGTTCTCAAAGGATCTATATCAGATAATATTCTGCATTGACCTTTTGTTAAAATACAGGATTTATTCCCAGTGATACGTTGGCAAATTCGTCCAGAATGGGTGTCATACTTTTAAAATCAGAGGATAAAATAACACCGACATCGACATAAGCTAAAACAGAAAAAGAATATCTTCTCAAAACAATAACATACAACTTATATCTAGTTGATATAACATAGGATTTATGGCAAAAGAAATCTTTTAGTGAAGCTAGACAGCCTTGAGAAATGAAGTCTGAAACCTATTCATTTGTAAGGCAGAGGTTTTGCCACTACACAGACTGTTTCGAAACGCATCGAAATTTGATGTCGCAGCTTCGAAATGCGCTTACGAGTCGGACAATTTCGAGGTTGAAAAATGTGGAATATACGTATTTTGTCCTAATCGTACTTTTTTCTTGTACTTATTATCCTAATCGTTTGTAATTATTCTACACTAAGCGCTCAACAATTTACTGCATCCAACAAATGATAAATGCATAAATAAGCCATTTAGTATTATGGTAAAAGCCAATAAAATAAATTTCTTGACTCACTGCATAAGGGATTTATTTTTGTTTAACTTCGTCTCAATCCTTTCGCAGTATTCTGATACTATTCTTGACTCTGTTATTTTTATGAGCTCTTTGCTCCCATCTTCAAGAGCACTAAAGTTAAATTGTCACTAAAACATATTATTAGTGACATAGGCATCTCAGCGTATTTTCTCAGTCATTTCCCTTCAGACATTGCCTGCTTGATGAAATATGTTGGAAGAATAAACAAATAACTAAAGGTACAGTTCTTTAGTAGTTTTCGTAAGACTAGGAATCCCTTAACATTAGCTAACTATGTATAGTATGCCGGTATGTTTACGTAAACACTGCGAAAGCACGCTTCACGGAACTTTCCAACCACCGATAGTGTGAGACAGGTACGCGGCTTTGTTCCTGATAACTGCCTAAACCACACTGACCATGAAGAGCTTTTTTTTTTACTTTCTCCTTACGTAGTGTGTACATGGTGTGTAGAGAAGATGTTGTATTCCACACCAAAATTCGCCACGAGATTTCACCGAAAATACTGTTTTAAAATACTCTAAATAAAAAAAAAAGATTGTTAGAAAAATGTCTGTATGTCCGTGGACAGCATAGCTCAAAAACGAAAAGCCCGCTTAAAACCAAACTTAGTATTTAAGTTTAATATTTCCCAAGGATGCGACATGCAGATTTTAAAAGAACTCCCCTTTCCCCAAACTACTCTTTGAATGGAAAATGTTTCGAAAATTTTGATTTTCTCAAAAACGGCTTTAAAATTTGTGATTAAAATATCATATATTAAATATACTCACATATAATATGTGTAAAAAATGTATATCTTGAATTTTCTGGGAACAGCCTATGAGACCTCTTTATTCAAAATTAATTTTTCTCAATATTGCATAACTGCTAAACCGTAAGAGATAGACAAAAACTTACAGCACAAAAAATGCAAATCTCGTTTAAACACATAATTTATGCATATACGTTGTTATTGCTTTATTTTATAGAGCTGGCCATTTTACGAGATATTCTTGTTATTGGTTTCAGCTTTAAGATCCTTTTAATTTTCTCATACGGGAATTCGTCTACTCTTGGCCATAAAAAGGAATTTCAATCGCTTAGCAACCAGCTTTTAATGGTTTCACTATCGCTTTAGCCTAGTGTATTCCCTTTTTACTTTCTCTACAAGTACTAGGTATTTAGGGCATAGAGAAATTATTGCATTCCACCCAAAAATTCGATATCGATATTTCACCGGAAATACACGTTTTATTGACCCCAGTATAAAACACATTTTTAGAAAAAGGTCCGTGTGTGTCCATGTGTCCCTGTGTCGGTGAACACGATAACTCAAAAACGAAAATATATTAAATACCAAGGTATGTGGTACTTAAGTTTAGTATCTTCCTTAGATGCAACACGAAGCTTTTGAGAAAATTCGCCCACCCAAAACTACCATTTACATGGAAAAGACTTCAAAAATTTTGATTTTTTCATAATTAGTATAACGATTTTGAACAAAATACCGCATATTAAATATATTTATATGGCAAATAAAATATACATCTTAAATTTTCTTGGAATAGCTTCTAAAGACCTCTTTATTCTGAATGAATTTTGCTGAACTTTGCGTAACTGCTAAACAGTAAAAGATAGATAAAAACTTACCACACAAAAAATCTAGATCACGTTAAAACACACAGTTTATGTCATATGCGTTTTTTATGGAATTGACCATTTCTGGCATATTCTTTGTTATCTGTTTAAGATTTAAAATACTTAAAATTTTCTCATACGGAAAGTTGAGTGTATGGGATTCCTACTGTGGTCTCAGCAGTCTGTTCACTTTCAAATCAAATTTAGTTACAGTGCTATTGGTATTTGAAAGTAGACTGTTCATAAAAAATCAACTTTGTCATTCAAACCTTCAGCCAATCAGAACACTACCGTCATAGGAATTTACTCCCATTATGCAATGTGTTATCAGTTGTAGAAGAAGCTTGCTTGGTTTTATTCAATCTACTAGTTATTTATAATTTGCACGGTAAATAGTGATTAGTTGATATGAATTCTTGTAAATGCAGCAAAAGCTCCTCCTGAGGAAATACTGTGTGACTGTTTAGAATATGAGAGCTTCCATGTTTAAGATTTACTTTTTATTTTTGTAACACTGCAAGCTACGGTCTAAGCAAATTACATTCAAGTTGGATTTTCTCCTTATTAAAATAACTCGATTCTTTAAAATAATGTTTAAAACCTTATCAAAACACTGTACAGTGAAGGAGATCTATGCACAATTTTCACTGAAAAAGTGTATGTCCTTTCAGTTCATTCAAAAACAATTATGTGAAGAAATTTTTTGTGTTATTAATGACTTTGCGCTGTCCTTTGATTTGATTAGCATCTATAGTTACCATCTTATGATCTATATGCAAGAACTTAAAATACCAAAATTAAACAATAACATAATGCTTTGACAACAACAACAACAACAAAAAATGTTTTTGGTCATTCCCGAAACTTACAATTGAGTGATAAACTCTCTCTTGAACGTGAGCTCTACGATTAATGCATTAAGCAGTCTTATTATCCTCGCTAGTAATTTATAATCATTATTTAACAGTATCATGGATCTGTAATCAGTAGCTTAATATTTGTCGTGTTACTTGCTTATTAGCACAATAACAGTCATCTTTTGTGGCATGGACAGCTGCTCGTTCTATAATACTAAATTGAAAATGTTCACTATATCCTTCCCAGTAGCATGTTTTGGGGGGTGTGTCCAGATGTTTTCTATGCCATATGTAGCGACAGGCGATACTTTAACATTCAATAAGTTAATAGCTATTACTAATGGCAGCTACCTAAAGTGTTTGATACTATCAGCCACACCCAACTACAAGATCGTCCTGAATGAACTCTCATCAAAAAGAGAAGAAACTCGGGAAGACTTTTTTGCCACTGATGCTATGATTATAAACTAGGAGCGGAAAAGATTACGACCTCAGGACGTGATGACCAGATTCGCGGTTCATGGATTCTACCATCTGTTGCTTATAAGCAAAATATCACATGTCAGTACCAAAATGTGAGTACATATGTATGTACATACCAAGCTGAACTATAGAATTTTTATAGCTAAAACCAATTGCGATATCTATAACGTATGAACAGCAGTTGATCATTATAGCTAATTCATTTATATGTTCCCTATATATTATCTAAATTTAAAGCATAAAGCACGTTTAACCATGCCCAGAAGCACTTTCGCATAACCCCACTTTCAATATAAACAGAGGGCTGCATAAATTTGCGTGAGAAACAGATTCCATGCACTTAGATCGGTACTTAATTACAAATTATGAACCTACAAAGAATAATAACATTTAATTAATATATAGTTATGACTACTAAGATTTCTTTCACATGCAGAAAATATTCCGACTAAAGTACATTGCCTTGTACGTAAAATATACACACTTTCAACTCTCTTCCGAGTAGCTGCCATCTTGACAACACCAACAAAGAACAAATCGTTGCTCGTAGCAGCACTCCACGGTAGAAAACGGAAACTAAAGGTCCCCAGCTGTAAATCCACAGCTCTGAATTGCTATTTCCCCATCCATAAGGCGCCAACAAAAAAAAAATTAACTTGGTCCACATTTCTATTTATTCAATAATATGAACTATTGATTCAAAAGATTATGCCCTTATCTACATCATGTTAATCGAGATAAACATTAGCAGAAATTGCTGTATTAGGTTCTTCTTAGTAGAAGGAACATAAGATAATACACTAGGCTAAAGCGATAGTCAATTCTTTTAAAAATCTGGTCGTTATGTGAAACAATTAAAGTTCGGTTCGGTTTGTGCGGTCAGGAATAAACCAAAAGAAATTAAACGAAAGATATCCTCTCGTTTGAGAAAGGTTTAACTATCTTAAAACTGAAACGAATAACAAGGAATATTCCAGAAACGGCTTACTCTACAAAAAATGTATATGTATCGCGATGCGAGATTTGACAGCGCCTACAGCACAAATATGGTCTTCTATTTGGTCGTGCCTATCATCTCTCATTTCCCTCAAGAGTCTCCTTGCGAATCCTCGTTTGATTTAACGGATGTACTCACCAGAGGTATCTAGATCTTTTGGCTCTCAGAAATCGTAAGGCCCAAACAGATAATTCATATTTCATTAAATGAGCAGCTTTATCACTTTCTGAGTCTCCATGCTTGCAATTTTTGGTCAAATAATTATTGTGACTTCACTGCTGGGACTGTCAGTTATATATACTTGTTTATTCATTTGTAAAACATTTAGTGAATTTTCTTAAATGATATCGCTGGCTTTGTTATTCAATTTGAAACTTGCAGAAGTTTGAACAATATCCGCAAGTAATTTACAGATCTTGAAGCCCGTATCGGCTTTCATTAATTTGGAGTTTATGAGTGATTAAGTTTTTTTTATTTTACGTGATTAGGGTACCAACCTAATGCACAAGCCCCGACCTGGAGGACCAGGAGTTGGATTTTTGAGTCATCTGATATAAATAGAAAACTAAATCTATTCCAACACATTTGTGGAACAATTAGAAAAACTTTCGCAAAGAAACTTAGCAGTGCCAGCAATATTATATGGGTATGAATGTTGAATTCTTAAATAAAGATGCTTTGAGACGGATTGAAGTTGCAGAAATTAAATTCTTGAAGTTTGTAGTAGATTACAGTTTAATGGACAAACAGAAGAGCGCGTGGAGCCAAGAATAATTGGGAATATTCAAACTAACCAATAAAATAGCGGACTATAGGGAAAGATGCAGAATGGAATACGATAGAATTTCCCTAAGAGCATTAAATTATAGGTAATTTGTTTACATAGCGATTTGTTTATATTTGTGCTGTATCTGTCACTACGGCTACGCATTTATTTTCTTTCTTTTGTTTTTGTGCTTCTTTTTTTTAACATGAACTGCATGCATTAAATGACATTATTACATTTCCTTATTATTGTTTCATTTATATAGCCCCCTTTAACATCTAAGGTCATATCGGGGGCTTTTGCACTTGAAACAACTCGTCTGTAAGTTCCTTTACGTTTGGTTTAAATCATTTATTTTCCTCACACACACGCACATTCACTCTCATATATATATACTTCCAGACTCTGTGGGGGGAGGGGTAGGGAATAATTCTGGCTAAAGAAAAATTCCCCGCTCCAGCCGGGAATTGAGTCCGGGACCTCCGTATAAGAAGTTAGCTCGCTGACCACTCGACCACGGAGGCAGTCTATTACATTTTGAAAACATATTTTAATACATTTAAAATATAGTTAATTCTTGACATCCTGTTATATATTAGGTTATTTTACAATCTGTTGCTGATAAGACTCTAGGGTATATAGTATTCAAGGCTATTTAACAGAATAGAGAAAATTGAGAGAAAAAGTTTACAAAATCCTTTCAAGAGATTATTTATATGATTCTGATTTGTGTTGCTGGCCAGTTTCCGCCATTCATGTGTACAACTTCTATTAATTTACGTATTTTTGTCTTACATTCGTATAAAAGATGATTACTATTTTGTGGGTTATTGTATATACAGCGTGGATCATCTGTGAGATGAAACTTGTGTAAGTAGGCTTTAGTTTTTCCATTGTTGAAATCCTGCTCCAACTATTTTGGAATGATGTATACAATCTGTATTTCATTATCTATAGCAGCTTCTTTTGCTAGATGATCTGATAATGCAAGGCCTACTCAGAGGCAGGCTCTTCCAGCTGTTCCAGTGTCGAGGTCCACGAAAAGGTCTACCCTCCCTTTCCGCTTTAGTTTGTATAGTTTAGATAGGTACGGGTATTGTAGCACATTCCATTGTCATTTCAGTATCGGGGGCGGCTGAATTAGCATCTTCCTTTTTATTGAGCATTCATTTTGCTTTTTAATTCTGGAGAATGATTTGTCCTCTTGTGTAATAGAGCCCATTTGCACGTGGTATTGCCGCAATGGCACTGATAAACAGCAATTTTGTTCTAAGCTGCTATGGAAGGGGCTGAGAAGGGAGATGAAAGAACCGCTATACTTCCTTATAGCTAGTACAGAGTTGTCAGGTAGCATTTGTTACGCACAAATATGTCTCAGATAGATTGACCTTCCACATTTAAAACAGGTTTGATACTGACAAATTAAGTGGCAAATGCCTCACATTTCCCAATAATCAAATTTAATGACATGGGGTTCTTAATTAGCATTTGAGTGAGTCGTATGTGTCTCCGGTATAGTAAAATTTTATTTAAAGATCCAGTTTTTCATTTAGACAAAGTGTATATCTCCATAATTGGTAAGGCATTTATAATGCTTTTATTGGATATTTTGGAGTCATATTATAACGCCTAATATTCCTAGGTACACTCACAGACATTAAAAATAAGCCTGAATATACTTACCGTGCTGACTTCGTCCATGACTTTCACCTGTTTGCTATACTCTTAAAAGCGTATTGGTCAAGCCACGTTACCGAAGAGAAGCGGATAGACATGAAACGTAACTTGCGAAAAATGAAGTTCTGAGTTGTGAACTGGTGATCCCCAAACTCTCTGATAGGACAATACTCGACACCTCTCACTGAGAGATACAAAATTGGGTTAATATTTCCTCTGCACTACATATAGAAGTTCTATCTGAATGAGTTTTGTGTAGTTAGTAAACCGTAAGGGATGCGGCGACTGCTGCTGCACACTATTAATTTCCCAGTTGAAACTGAACTTTCTCCGAGATTCGTTCTCTCCTTTATAACTGTCGATGATGAGTCAAGAAACTTCCAGAAGCAGTCGCAAGTGTAAACCACTTCAGGTGTCACAAACTTACGCAGGTACAACAATGGCAGCTTCGATCTAAAACAACTCGCAAACGGCACACGTATCCACTCACATAGATGATACAATATAAACAACAATCACTTATTACTGCCGAAGCAAGCCTCTCACACGCGAGAGATATTTTCACCGCAAGACGTTATTACTGCCGCAAGACAGTCACATTATGTTGCGCTCCACCCTGATAAGTAGAGCTCTGTCCGTGGTCGCGAAATTGCCAGATTGAGGTTCGGTGTACTCAGATTATAACTATGATGTAACGGAGGAGGCATAATCTCCCACAGCCCGTTTCCAAACTTGCACCATCTAGCATTGATCACTACCGGGCCTCGTTCAGTTCCTGGTAGTACATAAACCAGTCAACACTGAAAGAGAACACAAATTGAAAAATGTCGAAAATACGAAAGGGTTCGACACTGAACAAACTTGTGGATGATTCAAGCACATTTTGAGTGATAGAAGGAGAGCCTTTTCTTTCCTTAAACTAAAGATGTATCTTGTAATTCACTGCAATGAATTCTGACTGAGTTTGGTTGACTATGTTCATTGTCGTTTCAAAGCTCTCAACATTATTATGCTGAATTTTCTATTTCAAGCTTTATAGTTTTATTTGTAAAAGTACAAGGCCTTTTTATTTACTAATCATATTATAAAATAAGTTCTATTGAGTTACTTTATAAATTAAAACGATGCATATAGTACATTTAATGAACTACTTTTGGAACAGACTATACCTCAACGTGCCACGTTTACGCTAACAATCCCTCCCCACTACCCTCTCTTTATATTGCTGAAAGCTCTGTGTGTTCGTATCCGTGTGCGCTCCGGAACTCAAAACAGAGTTCTACTGATGACTGGAATGTGTATCCGTGCTGTCCACAGTAAGGGCAGTAAATCGTCCAGCACGCTCTCAGACGAACTTAATTCGACTTGGAGAAGCCAGTTGTACAGGATGAATGTTTTATTCATAATAACTTGTAAATTGTAAGCGAACAAAACATTGCGAGCACTGGGGAAAACATAACTAAGACATGTTTTATTAATTAGTTTTATGCTGTTGCACTATAAAAGTATAACGCCAGTGAAGAAATATGCAGTCCTCTTATTGAAACATTATATACCGCATGTCAGTACTATACATTGTGTTGCAGATACAAGTCACTATTGTCAAGCAGATCTTATTGCCTCCCTGCTGATTTTAAATGAACACACTGTTTTAATCTAAAAACAGGTTCTGCACATTTAAAAGTCAAATCCAAAAGGAAGTCAAAGATAAAAAATCTGATGTGTTCCATTCACATGACTTTCTCTACATCGCTGTAACAAATTATTGTTAAAAAGCATATACTTCTATCTATGATAATCGAGATAAACATTAGCAAAACTGTCTTAATTACTTGCTTACTTGTAAATAGAAAGAAAATACACTAGGAAAACGATAGTCAAATCTTTTCAAAGCCGGGAGTTTACAACTTCAGGAACTAAGAATTTTTCAAAATTGAAAATAGTAAAATCGCATCGCATGTGAAGTAGATTCGAATACTCTTTTGTCATTATTCCTCTATCAAAATCACTCCTCATTGTGAGCTGTGGCAGGTATTTACAGTGCGGCATTGCGACTCTGTCCTCTACCGCTAACTGTACACAATACCTTTGTAGTGCGGTTCAGTATCTCTGGAGACGCCTGGGTTAGAGAGAATTTCCTATTTACATATTATATTGTACTTAAAAACATTAAATTACATGTTTCTCGATTATTCGTGTTTTTCGATTATTCGTGTATCTTCTCCTGCACAATACCCCGAATAATCGACAGTATACTATGCATATTGATTATAAGAATGTTAATGAAAAAATTCTTATATGTTTCATTCGCATGATTCTCTCTACCCGTTCTGTGAATTATTCTTACAAAACATTAATCATTTATCAACATTATGCTAATCGAGAATCAATTGAAATTCGGTTCTGTTTGCATGGTCAAAAGTAAAACAAAAGAGAGATGAAACGAAAAATGATTTCCCAATTAAAAAAGATATGACAAATTCTGTGTTTTAACAATATATACATTTTTGTGTAGTAAGTTTTAGTTTCTCTCTTACAGTTTTTTTTCGGTTATGAAAATTGATGCGAACGAAGAGGGCTATTCCTAGGAAATTCAAGACCCAAATATTTTATTTGCCGAATAATTATTCTTAATATACGTATTTTAATCAGAATAGGCAAGTCATTTTTGAGAAGATCAAAATCTTCGAAAATGTTTCCATGTAATTTGGGGTGAATCATTCGTGTGGCATTGTTGGAAGATACTAAACTTAAATATCAAGTTTGAAATTTTATTGACTTTGCGTTTTTGAGTTATCCTGTTCACATACACGCGGGAACAAGCACACACATACGGACACTTTACTAAAAACTCCATTTTTGGATACAGGGATCCTAAAATGCATATTTCAGTTAAAATTTTGGTATAGAATTTTTGGGTGGAGTGCAGTACCTTTTCTACGTTTCTACTGTCTACTAAGTGCAGAAAGTAAAAACAGAATATGACTACAAACAGAAACCACAACTAAGACGCAACCACAGCAAATCACTCATCAAAAGACGCACTAACCCTCCAAAATAAACCACTGGAAATTGTACCAAAATTTAAACATCTCGGAGTCACCCTCCAAACACCAATGACTTCTTTCAGCACGCATGTCAAAGAAAGAGCACAGCGGCGATCAAAGCAATCTATAACAGCCATAGCCCCCAGAAAATATCAATAAAAATCTGATGTGTTCAATTCACATGACTTTCTCTACAATTCTGCAATAAATTATTGTTAAAAAGCTTATGTTTCTATTTACTTCCTGCTAATCGAGAAAAAATTAGCAGAAATAGTCTTATTACTTGCTTCCAAGTAAGTAGACGCGAAGTAAGGGAGTACAATAAGTTAAAGTGATGGTCAAAAGCTAATTGCTATGTGACTGAAGTTCCTTTGTTTGTATGGACACGAGTTCACAAAGTCCTGTATGAGAAAAGTATGTTTTTTATAGCTGAAGCCAAAAACAAGGAATATCTCGAAAACAATCATCTCCACGAAAAAAATGTATATAACATAAAGTGTGTGTTTTAAAGTGCTCTACATTTTTTGTGGGGTAAGTTTTTGTCCATCTCTTACGGTTTAGCACTTATGCAAAATTCCGTAAAATTGACCCAGAATTAAGTAGTCTTCAGAGGCTATTCCCAGAAAATTCAAAATATACATTTTATTTGTCAGGTAAATATCTTTAATATATGATATTTTAATCAAAATCGTTAGAGCCATTTTTTAGAAAATATAAAGCTTTGAAAAAAGTTCCATGTAAAGGGTAGTTTGGGTGGGGGGATTTTTCTCAAAATCTTCGTATCGCATTCCTGGAAGATACTAAACTTAAATACCAAGCTTGGTATTTTACCGACTTTTCGTTTTTGAGTTACCGTGTTCACAGGCACATAAACACACAGACACACACAAGGACCTTTTTCTGAAAATACTTTTTTTTGGATACAGGGGACCCTAAAACATATATTTCTGGTGAAATCTCGGTATCGAATTTTTTGGTGGATTGGAATACCTTCTCTATACACTATGTACATAGTGCGTATAGAGAAAGTAAAAATAGCAATGACTCTATTAAAAGCTGCATAGCACCAATAGCAACCTTTGGGATCAGCATAATCTGGGACAAACTAAACATCAACGGCTTCAGAACATTAGAGAAAGTCAAAGCACGATAAATGAAACGAATCCTGGGAATCGGAAAGACAGTGCTATCAAGGCTGACATACGTCTTGACGTATGTCATAGAAGACGTCAGATGCAGAAACTCCTGCCAAACACCGAAGCCTACGAGAGAACAAAACAAATACTCATAAGAAAAAACAACGCCATCTGTCATGAATTCTACTCTACAGACGCCATGATGACGGAAGAATGGAAACAGGCGAACTACGACCTTCGGCACGTAGTTATACGACAGGCAGCGCATGGATTCCATCATAAGATCTACCACAATAAGAAATTCCACCAGCCAAACGAAGATTGCGTGTGCTAACCAGCTGAAAAATATCACACACACATTTACAAGAAAAGACAAATGACAATAATAATGCTAGCCCTAGAATAATACTAATCAATTTCATTCTTTGTACGTTGTGCGCACTCCCATTAATATACGAGGGTCGGCTGAAAGTCTCGGACCTCACACAGATATGGCGCCACCAGAGTCAATTAGACGGTAGCATCGTATAGTTTATCTCTAGACTAGCTTGTATCCATAGTTACAGGTTAATATCTTGTTTAGTTTTCGAATGACAGCATTTTAAACAATTCAACTTTAGAGTTTCCACGAAAATGGAGGATTTGGAAAAACGAGCAGTGATTAAATATGTCCATTTGAAAGGCTTAACGCCTAAAGAAACCAAGGAAACAATGGACAGGACATTGAAAGACTCTGCCCCTTCATATTCAATGGTTAAAAGGTGGGTTGCAGAGCTTAAAATGGGATGTACGAGAACTAGTGATGAGCCTCACTCTGCACACCCTGTAGAGTTGACAACTCCAGAGATCATTGAAAAAATGCATTGTTTAATGCTGGAAGACCGCAGATTAAAACTATTTGAGATAGCAGAGGCTGTAAACATATCAAAAGAACGAGCAGGTAATATTTTAAGTAATTGTTTGGGTTTTCGCAAGGTCTGTGCAAGATGGTTGCCGCGTTTGTTGACACCTGATCAAAAGTTGCAGAGAAAAGATTGTTTCTGTTAAGAAAAAAATGTCTCTACCAAAAAAATGTCATTGGATTTTTGAGACGGCTTATTACCATGTGTGAAACTTGGATACGACACTACACTCCAGAAAGTAAATCACAGTCAAAACAGTGGATTGCGCTAGACAAAACAACTCCAAAAAAGGCAAACTCAATATTGTCTCCTAACAAGGTTATGGCGAGTGTTTTCTGGGATGTACGGGGAATTACTTTTATTGATTATTTGCAAAAGGGTAAAAGTATCAATGGTGACTACTACGTAAGCTTACTGCAATGTTTGAGTGATGAGGTGAAAAGAAAAAGACCTCATTTGGCAAAAGAAAAAAAAATCATCACGACAATGCTCCAGCCCATCGTTCAGTCATTGCAATGGGAAACATGTAAGAATTAAAGTTCGAATTGCTTGAACATCCACCCTATTCACCAGATCTAGCACCCAGTGACTACCACCTGTTCCCAAACCTTAAACATTTCTTGGCCGACGAAGATTTCACAGCAAAGAGGAGGTCATTGATGCGGTAAACGACTATTTTGAGAACCTTGATAAATCGCACTACAGAGATGGTTTAATTAAATTAGAACACCATATGATAAAAGCTTTTTAAATTCTGTTTTCAATGAGAGGCCCGGGACTTATAAGCCGACCCTAGTAACGTATTGTTGATTAGTACAGTAAATTGTGTGATGGCAGAAAAAAATGTTGTATAGATAGACTAAAAAATTCAATGCCATAGCCGGGGTTTGAACCACGGATCTTCCGGTCTCTTGCTGGTTGCTCTAACCACTGAGCTACCATGGCAACATTTCCGAACGGCATCAACTGAGGAATTTTTCAGTCTGACTCTACCTATCCAACTCCTCTCCTACACACGGCAATGTGTTAAATGTGTTAAAGAAAGCAATTAATATAAACAATGTCATTTGAATTATCATACAAAGTAGAACTGTCACGGTCACTCAAGTACTAAACTAGCTTCGTAAATGAATTACTATTAATGGGTTAACGGAAAACAGTAATTACAGTCATGAATACTAATTGACATCGAAACTATTAATACTATGGCATTAAAAACAAAGCAATCATATATTTTATTTACAATAGATGTAAATTTATTGCAATAATTGAAGGTTCATCATATTTATAAAACAGGAACATGTATGGTTTAGTAGTTCTGAATGGAAGTAATTAATGTTTTCTGAAATTTCTTTTACTTACATTAAAAACAAATTTGCTTGAGTCACTCCTAATTTTAACACATCATTTTAACAGGCTATTTTATAAGATAACATAAAATATTTGCCCAGTTATTGTTCTTTGATTGGAAAGGTACAATAAAGTGAACTGATTTAACCGCTGACATAGATATTGGAAATTATGTCCGCATTTCTGCAGGCCGAGCTGGATTATTTTGCCCTTATTTCGGACCCATGGGTTTCCCGCATAAATGTGATTTCCTTTAGTGCATAATTTTTATTTCGGGGCAAGTATACGTATATAGGGATGCAGTTTCAATTTCTTTCTTACGGCTGGGCTAATTTATGCATTCACTTAGTGGGACTCTTTAACATTACATCTGAAATTTCGTCCAGTTTAGCATGTTAAAAGTTTAGACCTGCCGATTTTTGGAACATCATTCTGCTTCAGAGAATCTGGAATTTAGTAATTAAACCTCACATAATTTCATTATGAAGACATGCCGAGTACGCAAAACGTTCAAGAAATTTTACGTTTTACATTTTCTGAAATCTGATCACCATTAAGGAAAAGGTTTTCAACTATAGAATGACTTTAGATAGTATAAAAACACAGAAACACACAACTAAATATCCATATCCAGAGTGGAATTTGAACCCGGGACACTTTGTCGCCAGAACGTCAACGCAAACGTGCCAAAGACCATGGCTAACGGGTCCGGGAAGGAGTCATTTGTTTTTTAACGATGATGTCAATTGCCTTTAACGACGATGTCAATTGCCGTTGGTGTTCCGAAATTTCGTCCTGTAGGAGTTCTTTTATTTGCCATTAAATTTTACATGGGGCGGAACACTTAAAAGCCATCGGAAATGAAATGGCGTTTTATTTATGGACTACTGTGGTTCTCAGTGTCCCAGCGTGTAAAACCGTTTAATTTTGCTATCACTCTTGAGGTTTATTTAAGTGTCGTAAATCTACGACGCGGCACCAACGACTTTACTTCCCTTCCGAAGGCAGTCATGCTAAGGATTATTACGCCCGAAAAAAATCCATCGTCCTCCGCCGGATTTGAACCCGTGACCTTGGGTATATGAAGTTAGCATGGCAACCATTACACCTGGAGAGTGACTAAAAAGCCATCCATCTGGGCCGGATCTGAACCCGAGACATCCCCATGTGTATAATGCTGTTATAAAAGTAATTTACTTTCTCTAGCACGTATGTACAATACACATAGTAGGTAAACAAAAATGTAGTGTCGAGATGTCACCGGAAATACATGTTTTGAAGATCTGTTAGTAAAAAAAGAATTTTTAGACAATGGTCAGTGTGAACAGCATAGCTCAAAAACAAAAAGACCACTATATACTAAAGTTGGTATTTAAGCTTAGTATTTTCCAAGGATGCGACACAAAGATTCTCAAGATTATCCTCCCATCAGAAACTACCAGTTACAAGGTTGTTTTTTTTTTAAATGTTGTTTTCCTCAAAAATGGCTTTAACGATTTTGTTTAAAATATCGTATATTAAATAAGATACTTGCATGAAAAATCAAATTTATATTTTGAGTTTTCTGGGAATAGACTGTGAAGAGCTCTTCATTCTAGATGAATTTTGCTGATTTTTGCGTAACATAACGCGTAAAAGATAGACAAAACTCACTACACAAAAAATGTTGATCTCGTTAAAACACACAATTTATATCATATATATTTTTTTCGTGGGGCTGACCATTGTTTAGGATATTCCTTGTTTATTTTATAAAACATTTCTCATGCAAAATTTTGTCAACCCCTGGTAATGTAAAGAAACGGATTCCAACCACATGGAAACCACCTTTTAAAAGATTCGGCTATCGCTTTAGCCTAATGTATTGCCTTATTTCCCTTCTATAGTTGCTACAAAAAAAGATGAACCAAATACTGAATCTGCAATAGTAAAAAGTTCTTCAATATATTCAAATAGTTACTGATCAAACAAATAAAAGTATTTGGGCTTGTGTTATATAACTTGGTTTTATATTGATTATAGTAGTAATAGAATTTCCTGCTCCTATAATTCTGGATATACCTGCAAGGTGTACTGAGAAAACAGTTAAATCTACTGCAGGACCTGCATGAGCAATCTTGCTGAAAGGTTATAAGAAAGTAAGATAAGACAATTTCTGCTAATATTTATATAGATTAGTATGAAGTAAATTCGCAGAAGAATCACACAACAGATTTTGTTTACATTCCCCCCCCCTACCTAGAATACATTTAGATTTTCATGCACTGAATTCTGAAAATATTTTGTAGAAGAGCATATAATTATCTTGAGTGTAGTATATCTAGGTATGTATGGATAGATATACATGTAAAAAATGTCCATTTGTTTTAAAGTATTAAATCGTTTAACAATGGAATATGTAACCATCAAAATAAAGATTTTTGAATGAAGGATATCTCTGTCCATCAGATATGTCTAAACCGATAGTGTTACGAAATGCCAAGCATTTAACACAGGTTTAAAATTTAAAATACTCTGTTGTGGTTCTAATTGGCGCAGCTATAATGCCGAGTACTAATGCCACTCATTAGCTTTTCCAATAAGTAACGCTGTTAACAAAACCGGATCTTGGACATTCCATCAACCAGCTCAGTCATTCAAGGGTAATATCGACTGGTAACTACATTATCGACAAGACGCAAGGGGCGGGTTGCAAAAGCTTGATTTAAAAGTTATTATTAACGGAACTTTGAGGCCTTGTTTTTAACACCTGTCTCAACGTTTACCTTCACTGTTTAATATCTTAGAAACGCCATGCAGTCTGTGTACTTTAATGGAAAGGAATGTCATTCTACTGGAGGCCCGTCAGTGGGTTATGGTCATAAGAGAAGTTTACTATGCAGTTTACAACCAACAATGAGTTTTTTGTACTTCGTTGGAGTTATACATAAAATATTCATTCATACTAACGAACATAGTGTAGGCCTGCTGACAGTCAACAGCTCCAGAAGAAGTGGATTACTTCTGCCGTCGAGTAATCAGCATTCTGGCTTCACACCCAGTTATCCGGGGTTTGATTCGGACTGGGGCGAAGTGTGTGTTTAATAATAATAATAATAATAATAATAATAATAATAATAATAATAATATGTGTTTCATTCACATAACTTGTTTTTCTAGTTGTTCCAAGTACAATCTATTCTTACAATAGAATATTCCTTTATCTACATCATGAGAGCATGTACATTGCATAGACATTATCAATTATTAAAAAGGAAAGTAATAAATTTTAAAACAACAACACCCACAGTCAGGAAGTACTAATACTTAGTGCTTTAGAGTATGCATTAACACCACATAGGCATAGATGTAATAAAAGTCTTTCAACTGCCATTTTAAAATTATTAGCGCCCAAGTTGCTGTTGAAGTATATTATACAATTTTACACCAAAGTCATTAAAACTCTTTTTAGTTGTTATATTTCTGCATAAGTTAATCCTGAACAGTAGATCACTTCTGGCCTAACATCCATGAGTAGCATTATTGGGAAAGTATGTGTCAATATTATTTTTTACATAAAACAAAAATTTACTAACATATAAGGAAACACTAGTAAGAATTTTCAGCTTCCCAAATAATGGCCTGCAATGAGACCTACTATCTACATTGCATATTAATCTTACAGCCTTCTTACTACTAATTAAGGGGAGTCGATATGCCCTATCTTGCCAATGTTGAAGTATGACCCATTTTCTCAGCAGCTATTTAACACAATGAGCTACATTTTTCAAGGTATATTCAGAAATACTTTTACAGTTGAATGATGTAAAATAGAATACTTCTATTCATTAGAAAAAAATGTATGATTTTTTTTTAAATAAAGCTCTTACAATTTTATTGAAAACTAGTGATTTTTAAATGTAAAAAAATAATTAATTCAAATGCATACAAATGTTTTCGTTCAAATAAAGCCTATTTAGGTGCAAATGTGTGATAAAAATTTCAGCCCTTAGTGTCAATTAGTTTCTGAGGTAATGGTGCATTTGTATAGAAAATTTTACTTTTTCTGAAATTGCTCTCAAACATTAAATGGAAACCAAAATGTAACCTAACTTTCCAAACACAGCTTTGCAATACTTCGAAAATCTCACATTAAGAAAATATAAACGGGATGTCAGTTCTGCCAATAGCTAAAATAAAACTTTCCAATCAAAATAAATATCTTCTCTAACACTAATATGTACAAAGTTATTGATGTTTTACCACAATGTTCTAAAATACTACTACGCAGGATTATTTTCAATACTACTTTTAAACTACTTACAATTAGCGTACCTCTATGAGCTATACCAAAATAAGCGGAAGATTTGGAATAGCCATATGCAATTAAAGCATGAAAATGAAAAAAAATTACGAAAATCCTATTTCGACTACCCTTAAGATAAACATCGTCAAAATTAGTTCTTATTATTTGCTTCCTAACAAGTAGAAGCGAAATAAGGGGGACACATTTCGCTAAAGTTATAGTTAAATATTAAAAATCTGGCCACTATGTGAAACAATTGAGGTTCAGTTTGCTTTGCATTGCCCCATTTGAGAAAAGCTCGGTAAACCAATAACAAGAAATATTTCAAACACGGTCAACTCTAGAGGGAAAACGAATATGACAAATTATTTAATGTGACATACATTTTTGTGCACTAAGATTTTGTCTATCTCTTACGGTTTAAACGTTATGTAAAATTCTGTAAAACTCACCCCAAATAAAGAGGTGTTCAGAGGGTATTCCGAGAAAAGTCAAAACATAAATTTTATTTGTGATGTAAATATCTTTAATATACGGCATTTTAGTCAAAATTGTTAGAGCCATTTTTGAGAAAAATAAGATTTTTCCCATGTAAGAGGTAGTGTGTGGTGGGAGGATAATCTTGAGAATCTTTGTGTCGTGTTCTTGGAAGATACTAAACATTTAATGGTCTTTTCGTTTTCGAGCTATGCTGTTCACAGGCACCAGGGATAGTTTTCTAAAAATGTTTTTCTTAGACTCAGGAGACTTTAAAACATTGATATATTTTCGGTTTAAATCCCGACATCGAATTTTTGGGTGGAATGCAATACCTTCTCTAGGTACTATATACTTTGTATATACATACGTGCTAGAGGAAGTAAAACACTAACGTTACAAAATGTAATTGGTTTTTCACACAAGCCGTGTTTGGACAGGAGTTGGATAGGTAGAGTCAGATGGAAAAATTCAGTGCCTATTCAGTTTTTGAATCAACTAAATTGGATTAATTGATTAAATTAACAATAGTTGACTTAACAGTTAGTCAAACTATAAAACCCGGGACATTGTAAGAACTTATATTGTGATATTTCTTCTCAAATTAATTTGAAATCACCTCGAGGTTTATTGCGAAATATGCAAAATTCAATGTGGTGACTGCATTTTGGCATGGTAGGTCAGTGAATAGAGCAAGCTGCTAGAGACTGGGTTATCGGTGGTTCATATCCCGAATACGGCACCGAATTTATCAGTCTGAGTCTACCTATCTAACATTATAAAAGCAAACACTTAAGCGAGGGAAAGCCCCAGCAGGTTATTAAATTTTTTGATAATGTTTAACGCCCGCTTTTACTACCATGGCACCGCAGGCGATTACACTGGTAATACATGAAATGAAAATGGAGCCCTGGTGGAATGAAATGGCGGGGGAAATCGGAGAACCCGGAGAAAACACGCCCCTGCGCCAATTTGCCCATCACAAATCTCACATGCGGTCAATTGAGATGGAACCCGGATGAGAGCCGAGTGGTGTAACCACTCGGACACAACGCGGCCCGTTATTAAATGTGTGGCATACAAATTGGTATGAAATATATACTCAGGCCTCCGCCCAGTCATTCAGCCCAAACTGGTTATTAAATAACTGAAACACACACACAAGTAGACATAAATCATTTATAATCAGCCTGCACGCAAATCAAGTGATCTTCTTTGACTAAGAAGAAAGAAATATAAATTATGCATGAATTAAGTATGAATTTGATATTCACCTAAAATTTGTGGGGATGTTTTAGGAGGCCAAGAATATACATATACATAGTTGTTAATCTTGAATTGTATTGACTCACGGGTGGGAGTGCCCAGTCAATGGGTCTGAGCACCGCGCAGGCAAAAGGGGCCCTTTGTGACTAATTATACCCCATGAAGAGGGGTGCAGAGGCCTGAGAGAGGACCTGATCAGGACATCGACGGGCCCAAGGGAAGACGATTCCCTAATGGTTACAGACGCTGCTCGGTTCCAATGTACATAAGAATGAATAAATAAATAAAGATTTACAATACCAAACCCGATACCTAATTTCTAAAACTGAAGCATGCATTCCAAATCCTTATTCTTATATTTCTAAATTTAATTTATACATCCACAAATAATTATATAACAGACATTAAATAAACTAAACTAAAAATAAAGTAAAAAACTATACTTTCAATTTCAATAACTTGTTTACTTTCTCTACACGTACTATATAATAGTGTACAGAGAACGTATTATATTGCACCTATAAATTCGATACCAGATTTCACCGGAAATACAAGTTTTGAGATTTCCTGAAAAAATTTTTTAGAAAAAGGTCCGTGTGTGTCTGTGGACAGCATAGTTAAAACACGAAAAGATTTAAATAATTGATATTTAAGTTGAGTATCTTCCAAGGATGCGACACGAATATTTCCAAGAAAATCCTCCCACCCCCAACTACCCTTTACATGGGAAAATTTTCGAAAATGTTTATTTTCTCAAAAATAGCTCTAACGATTTTGATTAAAATACCTTATGTTTAAGATTTTCTAGGAATAGCGTCTGACGACTGGACGACTTTTATGTAACTGGCAAAATTTAAGGGATGTAAAAAAACTTGGTGCACAAAAAATGTAGATCCCATTAAAACACACCATTATATAATTTACATTTTTTTTTCTTTTTCTTTTTTTGTGTAGAGTTAACCGTTTTGAGATATTCCGGATTTTTTGTTTCAGTTTTAAGCCACTTAAACTTTTCTCGAAGGGGAAGACATATTTATTCTCGTTTCTCGTTTGTTTACTCCTGACAAGCTAAGAGATTGATATTTCAATTGTTTCACATAGCGATCGACTTTTAAAGGACGAGAATATCGCTTTAGCCTATGCATTTTCTTATTCCCCTTCTACTTATAAGGAAGCTAGTGATAAGGCTAATTCTGCTTATGTTTATCATGATGTAGCTAACAGATTATTTTTTTTAAATAAAATGTTTGTTTACCGAACAGCTAGAGCACTTCATGATTTTTCCCTTCTGCTTACCTACAAGAAACCAAGTAATAAGGACAATCTCTGCTAACGTTTATCTCTATTATTATGAAATAGATAGACCAATACACTTTTCAACAATAATTTGTTACAGAGATGTAGAGAAAGTCATGTGAATGGAACACATCAGATTTTGTTCTTTTTGTTTTACCTTTTGTCTTAAATTTATACAATTTTTTCATTAGTTATTATCCATAATTACCATATATATTTATTTAAAATTATATATGTATATTTAAGTATATCATATATTATTATTACTATTATTATTACTATTATTTTATTATTATTATTATTATTATTATTATTATTATTATTATTATTATTATTATTATTATTATTTTATATTAACTTATTTCAATTAGTTACGTCTATTTAAATTAATTGTAGCATAGTATTAACATTTATTAAATATTTATTTCTTAGCTTCTATTTTATTATATATATACATATATTAAAATTTGATTCATTTATACAACAATCAAAACCCAAATAATTGTACCCAGTATTAATTATAATAGTTATCCAGCCATAATCCTTTTTATATGTTCTATCCAACATCATCTAAGGCCGCCGGTAGCCGTCACCAATTATATGCACTTGTTTCAAGCACATTTTCCTTTTATTTACTATATGTATTACATTCTCTATACGTGCTATGTGTATAAAGAAGGTATTGCCTTCTACCCAAAAATTCGATACCGAGACTTCAACCGGAAAAATAAAAAAGACATTAAAGACCAAACTTGGGATTTATGTTTAGTGTCCTCCAAGGATGCGATCCAAAGATTTTTTGAATAAACTACCCTCTAAATGGATTTTTTCTTATAATTTTGTTTTTTTTAAACATCGCTCCCAAATGTTGATTAAAATACCACATATTAGATAATTTACACCACAAATAAAATGTATAGTTCGAGCTTTCTGTAAAAGGCCTCTGAAGACCCGTAATTCTGGACGAGTTTTGCAGAATTTTGCATAACGGTTAAACTGTAAAAGATAGACGACTTAACACACAAAAATGTAGATATCTATTCTTGCCATCCCCAACGTCGCAGAAACTGTTCTTCACACTCTGCTTTATGTGGCTTTGCATTGTCGTGTAGCATTATTACACCCGAACGTTTCTCCGAACGCCTCGTCGTACCTGTCCC
This sequence comes from Hymenopus coronatus, assembly GCA_030762935.1. Classification (NCBI taxonomy): domain Eukaryota; kingdom Metazoa; phylum Arthropoda; class Insecta; order Mantodea; family Hymenopodidae; genus Hymenopus; species Hymenopus coronatus. The sequence continues at coordinate 81,643,129 of CM060898.1, read as the reverse complement.
TGTAGTACTGTGCGATCACTGTTCTACCATGTGGAACAAAGTGCAAATAATGGCACCCCTGACGTCATACGCGACGCCATTTTTTTTCTTCTTTTTTTTTTAGAAATTAACGTTTTTGAGATATTTCTTGTTATTGGTTTCAGTTTCAAAAGGCAAATTTCCTCAAATGGGGTCTTGCAAAGCGAACCCAGCCTCTCAACTGTTTCATATAGTAACCAGCTTTTAAAAGACTTTACTATCCTTTAACATAATGTATTCCCTTATTTCTCCTTTTACTAATTAAGCAAGTAACAATACCAATTCTGCTAATGTTTATCTCGATTAACAAACTTTAGATAGAAGAATAATTTTTTGTAAGAATAATTTGAATTTGAAACAGCTAGAGAAAGTTATTGAATGGAACACATCAGATTTATTTTTGTTAAAGACCACATTTGGCATCTATGTCAGACCTTCAGTGCAAAAGATTATTCCTTTAGATACATCATTATAATCAAGATAAACATTAGCGGAATTGGATTTGCTTCCTTATAAGTAGAAGAGAAATAAGGGAATATACTAGGCTGAAACTGTAGTTATTGATATAGGTTCTCTTTTGCATTCCCGCTTTAGAAAAGCTTTAAGTAGTTGAAAATTGAGACAAATAATAAGGAATACCTCGGAAACGGTTAATGCTAACAAAAATGTAAGTATATGATTCTTTTTTTTCCTTAATGAGTACTACATTTTGTCTGTAGTAACTTATGTCTATCTCTTACAATTTACCACTATTTAAATTTCAGAAAAATTCATCCACGATGAAGAAATCTTCAGATGCTATATCGTTTGCCCTAAAATATCTTAAACATTGGTATTTTAATCAAAATCGTTACAGCAATTTTTGAGATAATCAACATTTTTAAAAAAAATTCCTTTTAAAGGGTAGTTGGGGATAAGACAATTTTCTTGAAAGTCTTGGTATCGCATCTTTGAAAGATACTGCATTTAAATACTTTGGTTTTTAACGAACTTTTCGTTTTTGAGTTGTGCTACACACACTCACTGACACACACAAGGACATGTTTCTAAAAATGTTTTTTTTATTCAGGGGGTCTCAAAGCATACATTTTATGGTTAAATCTCTTTATCATTTTTTTGGTGGAATACAAAGTCTTCTCTATCCACCCTGTACATTGTACATGCGGACTAGAGAAAGCAGAAAGACAGATTTAATAGCATAAGATGTAAAGGAATGTACAGCACATAACAATACGGGAAAATATAACATAAGGTAATAAGAAAGAAACAGGGATGACTGATGCTGCTGCACGGGTGGAACAGCTGAAATGGAGATGGGGAGAACACGTCGCCAGAATGCACCATTGTCAATAGACCCGGGAACTACAATGCGGAATCCATGAATAGGCCTAAGATTGAAAGTAGTGTGCTGGTTACCATATACCCAAAGTCACGGGTTTAAACCTGGCAGAGAACGATGGATTTATTCGGGCGTAAAAATCCTTAGCATTGGTTCTTTTGGAAGGAAAGTAAAGCCGTTGGTCCCGTGTCGTAGATTTATGGCACGTGAAAGAATTTCAAGCCTGATAAAGAGGCATATAAGTAAAATTAAGTTATCTTTCACGCCAACATAAAACCTCATTAGTTAAAGAGTGTCCATAAATAAAACTCCATTTCAAGATCGAAAGGGAGACAGAAGGCACGATGGGCAGGCGACTTGAAATTGGCACCAGAAACACTGACTGTTAAAAGCTCAGGCAAGGACAGATTCATGTAGAAAACACTGGAAAGAACAACTACCCATAAATAACACAACTTCCTTGTCTGCCGCTTAAGTGATAGTGATATTATTAATGATAAGTGTTAAATTAAAACAAGAAACTTGAGTCAATCCAATCTGGAGCCACCACTTTCTGAGTAGATAGCTTAATAATATAGAATAAACTGGGTTTGAGGGTGCAGTCTAGTGGTTAAACGCATGTCATGATAAGTCAATCTATTAAATACGAGGTTCGTAAGATTTACTACTCTAACGAACTCCCAGCAGCAACTTCCTGCATCAGCAGGAGGCCTTTGTCCTTAAGGGATGTTTTAGTTATTTGTTTATTTATCTATAACACTAGCACTAGTAGCACACATGAATTACGCGGCTATTGACTTGTCGAAATCATTTGCTTCTGACATCTGACTAGCTTTGAAAAACAAGAACCTAACTGTATGTTATTGCATATGCTACAACTAATTAAAAATTCAAAGCATATCCATCATCAGTGACAACGAGGTTGCCTTGGCAGATAAGAAAGAGCGAACAGTTTTTACGTGTGATCAAACACGAGCAAAATCAATTCTGATTAACTTCATTCAAAATACATATCTTTTATCGCCAGCTATGACAACCCACTTTGTCAAATAATTAATCGAGACAGCCAACCATAAGAGAGTACTCCGAGAATGAATAACTGCAATTGTGGTCGAGTAGTCAGCTACCAACTTCTAACCCGAAGGTCCCGGGTACGATTCCCGGCAGGGGCGGGGAAGTTTGCTTTAACCAGAGTTATTCCCTATCCCTCACAGAGTTTGGTAGTATATGCGTGAGAGTGAATGTGTTTTTGAGGAAAATAAAACGATTTAATCCCAACGTAAAGAGCCTACAGACAACGAGTTGTTTCTAATGCAAAGCCCTCGACATGACCTTAGTTGTTTAAAGGGACTATATAAATGAAACAACAACAAAAAACAGCATTAGCGCTTTCAAACGCCTGTGTAAACGTTGACCCAAAGGATTCCAGAAAGGAAGTGCAATAATTGAAACAGGCAAGTAACTTTACGATGTTCACTCAAAGTTCTTATTACTTTCTCCAATACATAAAGAAAAGTGTTGTATTTCTCGCAAATATTCTTTACCAAATTTACCGAAAATACACGTTTTGAGGATTCCGAATCCTAAAACAGCATTTTAGAAAACGGTCCGTGTGTTTATATGTTTCCGAGTCTGCTTCTCTATCAAACTGTCTGTATTTGAGCAGCTTAACTCAAAAACGAAAAGTTCAGTTTCTTCCAGGGATACAACTTAAAGATTTTCAGGATGTTTTTCGAAACGTTCTATTTTTTTAGTAACGTTTTCGTTATTTGTGATGTAAATATTAAACATATTTACATTACAAATGAAATATATATATTGAAAATTTCCTTTAAATAGCCTCTGAAATCCTCTTATTTTTTTAATACTTTTGCTTAACTGCTAAACTGCAAGAGGTAGACAAAATCGAGGTGAACAAAAATGTAGATCTCGTTAAAACACACAGTTGTGTCGAATACTGAGAAATAAATTGTGTTAAAGGTATCTCAAATGAGGAATCGTCATTATTTTCGTTTTCATTAAAGAGAATTGCTAATCACTTTAGTTTATTTCCATTTTATCTACAAGAAAATAAGAATGTTTATCTAAATTAGCATGAAGAAGAATATATAGCTAGTATTTAAACATAGAATTCTTAATCCCCAATAAAGATAGTAGATATACTGCGATACAAGTACGTAAGAAAAATACGAGAAAGAGTTTAAAAATACTACACAAAATTGGGAGACAACAAAATTCTAAAACAATTTTAAACAAATGAGAAAATGTTGAACAATTTTAACAAGTAATAACAAATACTTGGAAATGTTTATGTCACAAAAAACCTTAATAGAAATAGTCTGTGTATGTTAAAAATATGTATTTGTACTTTCTCTCAAACAAGTAAATACAATATAATTAGAGAAATTTTTGTATTCCATCCGAAATTTTAGTATCCTAAATTCACCAGAAATGTATGTTTTGAGGCCGCCTGAATCCAAAATAAATTTTTTAGAAAAAGTTCCTTTTCGTGATCTTGCATGTGTCTGTTGCATACCAAACTTGATATTTAAGTTAAGCTTTGTCCAATGATGCGATACGATTTACAAGAATGTCCTCCCACTCTAAATTACCCTTTACCTTGATGTTCTCAAAAATGGCTCTTATGATTAAAATACCATATGATAAGACGTTTTACATGAAAAATAAAGTGTATATTTTAAATTTTCTGGGAATTACCTCTGAAGTACAGTTCATTATAGATGGCATTTGCATATCTGACAAACAGTAAGAGACACACATAAAAGTTATAATAACTCCATGGCACGACAGCTCACGGGGAACCTTGGCCTACCGCACATAAAAGTTACTGCACAAAAAACTTAAATCTCGTTAAAATATGTCAATCATATTTTTGTTTGATTTAACCTTTATGGGGATATTACTTTTATTGGCTTCAAATTCAAAATACTTTAAGATTTGCTCAAACGTGATGTCATTACTCGTTTTTGTTGTTCCCAACTATGCAAAGAGTTATGCATTTCAATGCCATAGCAACCAGTTGTTAAGATATTTGAGTATCACTTAAGTCTATGTGCTTATTTCCCTTGAGCCTGTAAGAATATATATCAATCGTTGAATTGTATGTACGCGTATCACTTCCCAACGACTGCTTCAAATTAAATCGTTCTTTTTTGTTGTTTTCATTATTGTCACGACAAAGTTTGTGGAAAAGAAAATGTTTAAAAATAGCACGGAAAAGTATTTAAAATCTCACAATATGAATAAAAACCGTGCCAAGCGAATGTATTTCGGTTAAAATCCACCAGATGGCAGTGGTATCACAGTTATTTGTTGCTAAATAGTGGTAGTACTACTATATTTCCCCTCCCCATTGAACATTAAGGTGATGCACCAGTTAATCGATACAATGACGCAATGCAGCAATGAAATTCAAATATATTTTTATATTTTTATATTTCAACTACCCTTTTCTTACTCATACTGTTTAAAATAAAGCAGAAAAGAAGCTTTCCTGGTGACTAACACCTAGAATAAGTACTTATTTATTTTCCGCTAGATGGCCAAAATAGTAGTTTTCCTCCTCATTCAATGTTAAGGTAGCGCAACAGTTTATCGAGATGACACAGACGCAACAGTGAAATTCAAATATATTTTTATGTATTAACTGTCCTTTCCTTACTCCCGCCGTTTAAAATAAAGAATCAAAGAAGCTTTCCTAACGATGAACACCTAGAGTGAGTACTTATATATTTGCCACTAGATAGGCATAGTAGTATTTTTCCTCACCATCCAATGTTAAGGTTTATCAAGACGCCACAACGCAGCAGTGAAATTCAAATAAATGTTTATGTTATAACTGTCCTTTCTTTACTCCTATCGTTTAAAATAAAGAAGCTTTCCTGGCGACGAACTCTTAAAATACGTACTTATTATTTGCCACCAGATGGCAGTAGTACCTACTGTTCTATTTTTCTTCTTCAATGCTAAGAAAATGCACTCGGTTATTAAGACAATGACGCAAGATAGCTGTGAAAAGCAAACTGTCGTTCCCTTGGTCACATGGTTTAAATAAGGAAATAAGTATATTTTGTTGTATTTCTTTAAAATGAACAAGTTATAAACAATGTACATAACCATTAACCCTTCTTGGAATCTGAAAATGGCAGAGAAATAAACTATTTGAAACAAATGAGAAAGTGTTGGATGGGATCCGTTTTAGGTTTAACTTCCTTTTGCAGATGTTGGTTATTTGACGTTATGTGGTACATGAGCTAGCTAAAGAACGCGTCACCATCAAACTACAATTGTGGTGTTTTTAATACATTTGATCAAGTAATATTTTGGGTTAAATGGAGAAATTTAATGCACAAAGCTATCATCAAATAAAAGCTTATCAATTGCACAACCATATCTACTTGATCTTTAGTTATGTCATTGTTAGCCTTAGAAATGGCTGCTTTGACATAGAAGAAAATAAAGAAAGAGGTGGAAAACATTAGCAGTAAAGGAAAGAAAGACATTCGGAAGAAGCATGAATGTTACTTTGTGACTTTCTCCTTAATGTAATTCATTACCTATGCCAGCGCATACCCGCCGCACTATGGAAGCACTGTCATTACTGTTATTATGCCAACGACATCCTTGGTTGCCCATGCTGCTAGCTGCATGTCATCCTTTGCACACTACCTTATGGGTGCTCTGACTTCGTACTTTTCGCAATACCAAATTATATGCTACATTGCGCAGATCATTGTGCTTCATAGTGCAAAGGCATTATTAGGCATTGGCAATGGGAAAATTCCTGTTGACACTTCCACTGGTCTCATTTCACTGTCATCAAATTTTTGTTACTTCACAACGTCAAAGGAAGAATTAATATTTAAAGTGTTTCCAAATATTGGTGCAAATTACAAAAACTATGCTTGATTGAACGAACGAGCCATTTTAGCAGCAACTTGTGGATGTATATGATTTGAATGTAAAAATTCAGGGTAAAATTGGTGGACAAATGCATTCATTTAAGTCGATCAATTCCATTACCAATCCAAATGAAGTCGTCAATTATCTAACTAAATTCATTGGATTTGATAGGATTATCGCCACACAATTTACAGCTCAAGGTTGACTTGGTGATAATTATTCTACGCAATATCAATCGGCCGAAAGTTTGCAGCGGAACAAAAGTCACTGTTAAAAGAAGTATGAAAACTTTGATTTGAGTTACTATAACATAGTAAAGTTCAAAGGCGAGGATATACTTATTCCAAGAATACCACTAATATCAACCGACTTTCCTTTTGAATTTAAACGCGCCTTGCATTCGCAATGACAATAAATACCAAGACAATTATCGTTAGAAGTGTGTGTAATATACCTTGAATTGTGTGTTTCGTATGTTGTATGTTGTGTGCTCGAGAGTCGGCAAACTATCGGCGCTATTTTTTTCTCTCCGGAAGGAAAATTGTACATTACAAGGCATTACAATAAAGTGCTGTCAAATGATTTAATTGTAAGTTTATTTCATTGCATGGTCGTACTGTAAACGGAGCATTTGGTCTGATTTTTTTTTTCATTAGGTACACCATCCATGCGAAGCCGGGGCGGGCAGCTAGTTTGTAATAAAAGTAGTTTGCTAATGTGTATCTTGATTATTATGAAGTAGATAGAAAATACCTTTTATAAATAGTTTGTTGTTAAGTAGACAGAGAAAGTAATATGAATGTAATATCTCAAATGTTTGTGGCAGCAGATATATTTTCATTTATGGTTTAATGTTCATCAGTTAACATTACACAAAATACCTTCAAAATACAGAGGACTGTATAGTTCATTCGTATAAAATTCAAGTTTTACCTTTTATTTTCCATACCAGTCTCTCAAATATATGATATTTTATTGAAATTTGTTAGAGCCACTATTTAGAAAACCATTAAATTCAAAAAAATTCCACGTAGAGAGTAATTAGGGGTGAGAGAGTTGTTTATAAGCTTTGTATTGTATTTTTTGAAAATATTAAGCGTAAATACCAAGCTTACATTCATATCAACTTTGGTATTTATCCGATTGCTTATTGTTTTGTTTATTTGTTATACAAACACAAGAAAATATATATATGTTTTAAATATTGTTATTCTTAAAACTTGTTATTGCATGAAATCTCATTCTGAAAATGTTGGGTGGATCGCAATAGCTTCTCTACCTACTTATTATATACGTAACAGAGAAAGTAAAAGTGCCTTCTTTTTTTTTTTAATTCTGGGCGCTCAAATGCATGTATTTCAAAATAAATTTCAAAGCTTTGGGTTTGATTCAATATATTCCCTACTTAGTATAAATAATAGTGCAAAACAAAACAAAAGAAATTCAATACATAACCATTTTATTTGTTGTGCCATGTTTTAATTCACAGCGTAAGTATAACCGGTTTTATTCCTTTTAAACTACTCAGAAAAAGGATTTCCGTAATATATTTATTACAGAGGACAAATGAAGGAGAACTGCCTGCAATACTAATTAAATATATCAACACATTAAGTGTGATAATTGGCGCGGTCTGATGAATTTCAATAATGGCATGTGCAAAAAAAGTGTGATAAACCGAAAAGTTAAAAACGTCTGATAAGTAATTGTGATTGATGAAAATTCATTATATTCTTAGATATGATTGTTGCTAATTCATAGCTAAATAAACAGTGGATTATTTTGAATTGGTCGTAACTGCTTATTGAATAAAGAAATTTTTCAAAACGTCTTTGCATCGATTTTGTTCAATCTAAGAACATAGAAATAAACCATTCATAAACCTGTTAAAGGCACTGACCAACATCGAGAACACCTACCACTTGTTATTTACAACCCTTCAACCCGACATACAGGGAGTTAGGCGTATAGCTATAGATATTTTGATAAAATAATGGTAAGTTAATTTGTATTCACTTTGGTGTGTTGGTTGTTTTTCTCCTCGTTTTACAGTTCTCACACAAACCAATCATATTATTTATTACCTGATGTTTTTGCATGGTCTTCACTGCGCCGCGAAATATAGACTATCCGTTTTGCTTTCACATTTTCTTACTTCAATATCTGATCTGCTGGTCTAGGTAGGATGGGATCACTGGTTTTGCAAAAAGCATTCAAATTCAGTTCCGATACCATTCGTTATAGCGAGGCCTGTATATTTCGCTTTTGGCGAAAATAAATACGTATGTTAAATATGTGTTTCGCCTACTTGGAAGTACTAACCAGTCTGAAAACATATTACTCTTAATAAGTAAAATTATAAATCCTCAGATGAAATAAATATTTATGTAATGTTGTTCATTATAGTGTCTTCAATTACTGACATCTGCATTTATTCTCCTGATAGGGTGTATAATTATACCACTCTGGGTTATTGTATATACATATAGGCCGTTTCAAAACGTCACCAAACGAAGATAGTCGATTGGCTTACAATTTGACTTGTCTGAAACTTGATGTTCAAACTCTTCTACTTAAAGTTTTACGTGTGTTTAAAAATCGCACACATTTAGGATTAGGCAGCGAGAGAACAACGGCTTTCATACGCCACGTAAACAACCCCAGAACGTGTTATACGAAACACGTAACAAAACCCACATTCTACGTTTTCCATTATTAAGGTAACCTGTGCTGCGCCGGCGTGTCTATCAAACCACGCCTACACCACGCGACTGGGACCTTCGCTACCAACCGGTATCTCTCTTGGAGTGGGCCAGGCACGTGCCATTTGGTTATGTACAACTGCCTAATCCATGGTGATTTTATGGCAGTTTTTGTATGTGCCGAAATTAGGGATGAACATTATATTCACGTATCACGCACGGTATGATCAACAAGGTCCATATCTTCGTTTGGTGTCGTTTTGAAACAGCCTGTATATAAAATATGCATTTATTCATTTAAAAGGATGATAATGTTTACTTATGGTGCACATTAATATAATACAATAAATAGATGGCATTATTTATCTAATTTCAGTATTCCTATATGGTTAGTTCATTTGACAATTCTGAAATGTAATTATTACAACAGCGATAAAACCATGTTTGCTGGAAGGTCTTCCAGTTGTCTATATGCTGAGCTATGGTTCTGCATGCTCCACCATTAATCCCATCACTTCTATCCTTGCAGATGGGATTTGGTAAAGCAGGTTCTAATTTCATATGCTTTGGTCAGTGCAAAAAAGAAAGAAAACATTCCTTGTTGGTGTATCTTTATCTATCATATGAGGCGGCGCTTTGAGAAAGCCAACGGTGCTGTCACCTGTCGCTTATGCCCCACACCCTTTCACTTTTCAAAAGACTCTGACCAAACAATATGAGAAAATATCAGAGCATAGAGTTCTGCAATAAGTCATTTTCAAGTTATAAATCTACAACTGTTCAAAGTACTCCAAATCATATAACAAGCGTAAATTATAATCAATCGAAACCAATGAGCAATGATGAATCGACTAAGTTTTGGCATTTATGTATTTCCCCATAAAATTTTAATTTTCTCTTAGTGCTATCGGAGGAAGTCAGATTTCCTTAGTTAGTCTAGAACCAGTTAATGTTCTGCGGAGCTGGTAAAGCTTGGGGTTTCTCATGCCTTATTAGGAAAATACTAACTTAACACTAAGGTCGGTTTTAAGAAGCATATTTAAACCCTAGTTTTGTACCTCGGAGTATTTTGGCCTGCACTGATATTAGAATCCAGACGCTCAAATCTACAAAAGAGACTTAGCTGAATTTACTATTCAATTACCTCAAGAACTCCTACGATGCTCCGGAACACCGATCGCACTCGCTGTGTCCACAGTTAAGGTGACTACAATTAAATTATTTATCATTAACGTGTTAAATGAATATCATTCGCATTTTAACGTAATGTAAATATCATTTAGTTGCTACGTGTGTTGCCTCTCTCGTAGTAACTTATTTCAATCAGATATTGTTACCTTTCACCACCTCGCCCTGTTTCTTTCTTTTAATCTAAGTGTAGAATAATTTAAACTCCAATACCTCAGCAAATGTTTATAGTAAAGTTGTGCTTAAAGCAACAGTGCTCTGGTAAGTATTAGATAAGAACATGTGATAATACAGACGGTTAATCAGAAAAGTGAATGTAGTAAATTATACATAAATATTCTATATTCCTTTTACAATTTAATCCCTTTAACATAGTCTCTGAATAAATGCTATGCTAACGGGTACGTCTCATGCTTGTAATTCTCCTTAATAAAATCCATTGGCAAATTGTTCCACATGATGGAATTGGTCCATATTCTTATTTTCGAATTGTTCCACACGATAGAGTTTCCAATAACAATTTAAGGACATTTTATACCCTTTTATAAATAGCAGGTTAAAAATGATGACCAGAATTGTTGTTAGCATGATTAGTCGTGATGCTATTTAGCAATAATATTCATGTTGTGTACATTTTAGGCAGAAAATGTTATTCTCATTTTTAACACTTATTTTTTCCGACTTAATAACATTATTAAAGATTCATCCCTACAATGTATTCATGTGTTTTATAATGCTTTAATCAGTAACACATTCATTAAAATACATAAGTTGAAGTAAATTTTCATATAATAAAAATGAAGAGATGTACAATGTACTTTCTCTAGGTCATTTAAATTAAATGACCTAAACTTCAGGATCTTTTTTTAATTTTCACACGAGATATTCTTAAAGAAAAACTTTTAGTTTTGATATTCTAATCTTTTGCACAGTATGTATAAAGTATGAAAGTGTGAAAAACACATTTCTGTAACAATTCAAATAATATACTTATTTGGCCCATTACATATTAAGCAAGGAAATACAGGGAAAACACCACAGTGACGTGCGGAAGTCCCTAACTCTACTTGAAAGTCACTCATCCCGACGCCAGGATCTGCCGTGCAACACCACCACAGTTTACAGGCCTCGTCAAACGTCCCCACCCCTACGAGTTCAGCGAACACAATGACGAGCGTAACCAGTTGGATTTGCAAGTTCCGAGGATCAAATCCCCGATGCTGACCAATCTGACCGAAGACCTTTTCGCGGTTTCCTCGGTCGTCAGACGAATGCTAGGTTCAATATTTGATTCGTGAAGTTTATTGACATTTCTTTTATCAAGAATTTCATTACGCTCTTCTTCGCCACTATTGGGTCCATCACTCATCCTGGATGTGTTACTTCTCCTCGAAAGGTTTCTGATCCAAGATATTAGCTTGATAGTCGTTAAGGTTTAAGTTCTACAAAGAGGAAGTTAATCCGAGAAATAAAACGAAATAAAGAATTTTAGAAATTACAAAAAGTAAAAATGTGATTCATTCGCAGTACCTTTTCTAGCTATTCTGTAACAAACTATCCTAACAAAAGATTATTCGTCTATCTACTGTTTGCTAATCCATATCAATATAAAGAATTTGTCTTATCAGTTAGTTCCATATAAGTAAGGTAAACATGCGAAATATTTTAAAAACTATTTGCTATATAATTTAAATTCGGTTCTCTTTTTTATTTGCATAACCAGGAGTAAAAGAAAAAGAAAAAGAAAAAGAAAGAAAGAAAAACAGGAATGACAAATTTCCTTATGAATAAAGTTCCAAGACAAGGAATACCTCGAAATTGTAACTCCACAACCAATGTATATGATATAAATTGTGTGTTTTAACAAGATCTACATCTTTTGTCTATATCTTAATACTGTTTATCAGTTATTCAGAAATTATCCAGAGTAAGGCTTTCGCGAAAAATTAAACGTATGAATTTTATTTATCACGCAAATATTTTTATATGGTACTTTAATCAAAATCGTTATAGCAATTTTTAAGAAAATCAAAATTTTGGGAATTTTCCATATAAAGTGTAGTTTAGTTCGGGGACATTTTTGAAAATCTTCGTGTCGCATCCTGGGAAGATGCTGAACTTAATTATCAAGTTTGGTATTTAACCGACTTTTCGTTTTTACTTTCTCTATACGTACCATGTACATAGTGTATAGAGAAGGTATTGCATTCCACCCAAAAATTAGATACCGAGATTTCACCGGAAATATATGTTTTAGGGTCCCCTTTATCTAATTTTTTTTTTCGGAAAAAGGTCCGTGTGTCCGTGAACACAACTGAAAAATGGTATTTAAGTTTAGTATCTTCCAGGGATGAGACTCAAAGATTTTGAAAAAAAAAATTCCTCCACCCCCAACTACCCTTTACATGGAACTTTTTCAGAAAATGTTGATTTACTCAAAAATGGCTCTAAAGATCTTGATTAAAATATCGTACATTAAAGACATTTACCTGACAAATAAAATGTATATCTTGAATTTTCTGGGAATAGCATCTGAAGAGTACTTTATTCTGGACGAATTTACGGAATTTTGAATAACTGCTAAACCGTAAGAGATGGACAAAAACTTACTGCACAAAAATGTAGAGCACTTTAAAACAGTCAATTTATGGTATGTACATTTTTTCGTGGAGTTCAGCTTTTTGAGACATTCCTCATTTTTGGCTTCTGCTTTGAAAAACTTATACTTTTCTCATAAAGGAATTTTTCAACAAACAAAGGAACTTCAATGGCATAGCAACCAGCTTTTGAATATTACCTTAACCTATGGTAATCCCTTATTTCGCTTCTACTCGACAAGGAAGCAAGTAATAAGTCTATTTCTGCTATTTTTTTTTCTGATTAGCACGAAGTAAATAGAAGTATAAGCTTTTTAAGAATAATTTGTTGCTGAGATGTAGAGAAAATCATGTGAATGGAACACATCAGATTTTTTTAGTTATGTTATTCACAAGCGCGTGCACACACACACCCAGAAATTTTTAAAAAAATGCTTTTATTTATCTATAAGGACCCTTAAATATCTATTTATAACTTTTTGGTGCAGTAAAGTAATTACATTTTTTTTAATTTGGGGGCTTTCAAAACAAGCAATTTCGGTTAAATCTCAGTATCGAATGTTTTGGGTGAAATACTCTTTAATGACATGATATTGTACGTGGTAGAAAAAGTAATAAGTTTTCAGTAATTAGTGTTAGATAAAAGCTCTGCTAGGATAGTTCCTTTTATAAATTCAATCGTATTTTGAAAAATCTATGTGTGAAAATTCTTTAAAATATGTCAAGTGGAGTATTTATATAAGAACAATGAATCTGTAGAATAAACAGTTAATATATAAATAACCACATAAGCTAGAAATTTGAAACATGATAGGGCATTGCTATTTTTGTGCGTAATAGCATAAATTTCAGAAATATATAATGCATATTTTGAATTTGCTTTTACAGATGCATTAATTTTGTAGACTCATTTGATTTTATAATATTATTTATTTTAAATTTTTTTCTGTGTATATTATATTGTCACATGATAAAAGGGTATAATTAGCTACTCCTTATTTGGTTCATGTGAGTCGGACAAATGAGGAAGGTCAGTCAGTTTCCTTCCCTAAATAAAGAAATAATCAGCGTAAAAACAAATAAAATAAGGTCCCATGATTCTGTGGAAGGTGAATTGCCGAGAGACCGTGGCCTAAATCGTTAACAATACCAACAACCTCGCGTTTTTTCACGCCTTTCCCTCTAAGTTAAGGTGACATAGAATGTTAATTTCCTTGTTTTTAACTTATTTTCACCTTGTCATAAATTTGCTGTGCTTACACTTCTGTATAGCAAGAAAATAACTTTGAAGGATTGTTGTATTTGAAATGAGTATGTTGTCTACATTAATTAGGTTAACACTAATTCTCAACTAATAACTTTATCTTTTAGAAAAATGTTTTACTCCGCAAAAATGTAGTAAGAAAATAAATTAACAAATTATGTAATTTTAATTATTATTATGATAATCATTAGTAATCCACTTATTACCTCATACCATTTCTTCCTGCGCCCATCAGGAGTATTGTTTAAGGTGATGCATCTGTAAATTTGGAAAAAAGAACTTTATATGTAAGATATATTATGAAATTATACCAGTTATTATACACACTACCTGTGATATTTTTGCCATGTATCAAAATTCTAGCTTGCATGGTTACTTAAAAATGCATTTTAACTGCTTAAATTCCTTTTTTTAATAAAGAGGAGTCACTTGAGACATTTTTAAAAGTATTTTCATAGCAAAATGCAGTTTTACAGAAAATGAGTTTGGAAATAGAAATGAAATGAAAAGGCGTTTTATTTACAGACGCTCTTTAGCTACTTGTGGTTCTCAGCGTCCCATTCTATATTGGGAGTGAAAGACCGCTTAACTATGCTCAGATGTTCTTTTACGTGTTGTAAATCTACGAAACGAGACCCACGGCTTTACTTCCCTTCCGAAGGAAGCCATGTTTAGGATTTTTACGTCCGCAAAACTCCACCGTCCTCCACTGAGTTTGAACCCGCGACCTTGGGTATATGAAGTTAGCATGGTAAACATTACACCACGGAGGGCGACTTGGAAATAGATCTGTCTCATTATATATATATTTATTTTAGCTCTTATTAATGTATACAAGTATTGGTATTACATTTCGAACTCTCCAAAACTCTTGATTTTGTACAGTGTTAAATAACCGTTTCATTTTTTATTTAATTTGAGCATCATATGGAAAGCTAATATGACCATTTTGTTTAATGTGCTTTAGAGAGGCAGTATAAAAATATAGAAATAAATTACTGAAAAATTGCATCCTGTGGAACATTTTAAGTATGGAACAAACAGACCCACTGTGGTGTCGCAGTGCACCAGTTGTCTTTTTCTGTCACCGCCTCCCAATCCTGTTCTTAAATCTACTTTATGAAACTCGAGATAAATTTTGTCAGTAACTGTATTGTTAGATATTTCCTTGTAGGTACAATGTAAATATGGAAATACGAAAGCCTTGCGGAATACTCTAATCTTTTAAACCTATCCGGATGAAATTAAAATTGTGTTTTATTTATGGACACTCTTTAACTGCAAAGATTTTCAGCGTCCCAATCAACATTGGGCTTGAAAGACCGCTTAGTTTTCCTAAGAGGCTTCCTTATCATGTTTGAAGTTCTTTTACGTCCTGTAAACCTACGAAACAGGACCAAGAGCTTTACTTTTCTTCCGAAGGAAGCCATGCTAAGGATTTTTAACACGAGAAAAAAAAACAACAAAAAACATAGCCTTCCGCTAGGTTTGAACGCGCGGCCCTGGGAACGAGTCTAGCATGTTACCCCTAGACCACGGAGGACGAGCCTTTCGGGATGAATCAGGTAATAACGTCTATGGTCCGCATCCGCATTTTGGAGCTGTCAGGTTCAAATCCCGCGAACCGACCAATTGGCTGAGGTATTTCATGATCTCCCTCAGTAACCAAGGTAAATACCAGATTGGATATTTAATATCACGACCCAAAGTTCCAGCTCCGGACTAAATAAACAGTAATAAAACTAAAAATAGAGGCGGCTGCCTCTATGCGGCTCCCATCAAGCCACAGATAGTTAAAGCAGCTAGACTGAATAGCATCCCTCTCCAACTGCCTGTCGTAAAGCAAAGTAGTATAATAGTGGAAATGTGGCCTCAAAGGTCTGGCTGAACTCTTCCTTATGACCACGGATTGTGAAGGCAGCTAATAGGGGCCATGATATCTGACTGTACGCGCCATTTGACTGCGGATATGGAAGGACGTAGACTGTAGCACCCTATTGCCATCTGCTTGGCATGAAGCGAACGTATAGTGCGAGGATATTCCTGAAAGACACTGTCCAACACATAGCGTCAACGGGGTGTCTTATGGAACAGTTCCGGTGCGAAATAACCTAGAAGCTAAAGCGACAAAAAATAAAATTGATTAAAATAAATGTTTTTAGTGCTTATCGCTACGTCTTCTCATTTGAGAAAACTCAAGTAGGTATTTAAAAAGCAACAAATATCAAGGAATGTCTTTGCATGGTTAACTCAACAACAAAAAACTATTTGAAATACATTTTGAGTTTTACCGAGATCTAAAATTTGTATTGTAATATTTTGTCTATATCTTGCGATTTTTTCAAATAGCTTTAACGATTTTTATTACAATAACATATACTGAAAATATTTACATGCCAAATGAAACATAAATAAATAGGAATAGCCGTTGAACTCCACTTCATTCAGAATGAGGTTTGTCTAATTTTGATTTCATGGCATACGTTAATCAATATATAAAACATCTGGACAAAAATGTAGAGATCTTTAAGATACACGCATTTTTTCAAATAACCTTTTCTGTGCCATGAAATACTCCAGAGGCATCCGTTATTTATTGTTCCAATTCTTCAATACTTTGCCGTTCTCATAAAGTCCTCTCGATTTTCAGTTGCTTCTCTCAACTGCATGAAATAGTATTGAATTTTTCCCGTCGTGTGCTGGTAGCATGTCTTACTTTCAAGAGATCCCGAGCTCAGACCTCGGTTTACTCGACGAATGCAGGGTAGCTCTAAGCTCTCTTGACCCCGGGGTAAGTAGAGCAAGTATTAGTCCAGCTTTATAATTATACATCGCTCGATATGACCTACCAGGTTAAAGGACGTTAAACTAAACTAAAAGAATAATAAATATATAAAATATTGAACTTTAAGACCAGAAAATAGCGTCAAGCTCTTAGAAATTTACCTATCGTTATTCATTTAGTTCTATGACAAATTGTGTAATGCATTTCTACAAAGATTTGCTTCAATAGATAAATAATCTTTCGTAAGAACAGTTTGTAAAGACTCTAATAAACGATAGAAAATCATATAATGGTAACGCAATAGACTTATTGTGTAGTTAATTTTTTCTCCTCTAATGGTTTACCAACTCTAGAAAATTATACGAAAATAATTTCGAATGAAGAGGATTGCATGTGCTATTTCTGTAAGAGAAGCCTGTGTGAAGGCAATTCGCACACAAAATTGGCAACCTACTCCGACTCACTACACTTTACATCCGACGATTTGGACTTAACAGGGCAAAGAGAAGGAGTTATTCCTTCTTTGTTTCCTGCTTATCCCTACTATTTGCAGAAATGTCCTGTATCTCGATGTAGACCGCCAAATAGACCTCCTAATAGTGGAAGTACCCCAATTGTTTCTGAAACAGTATGTGAAAAAGCCACTCAGCAAACTGATACTGACAGTAGTGTTGTGCTGCAAAGCCCAAGAAAGAGAAAATTGATGTTGAAGTTGAACAAAACTGCTAAGTTGTGTAAAGAATTAAAAAAATAAAATTGCTAAAGCAGAAGGTTAGGAGACAGGAAATACATATTTACAAGGGAAGTAATTGCTTCTTTAGTAAAAAAATAATTGACTACAATTCTACTAAAGATTTAAACCAATGCTGTAATACAAAGGTACAACCTTTTGTTACATTTATAGCAGTTTCAGACCAAACAATTAGAACAAAATGAAGTTATGGCCTGCAATAACACCAATTTATCATTAATAACTTCTGACAGGCCAAAAAATGTGATTAAACATTCTTTAATTTAGAAATATCGCCCCTTCCATTGTCCTTTGTTCTTTATTTCAAAAACTTGGAAAAACAATTAATTTGACAGATGTTGCGTATGGTGTGTATGGTAGTGTGTAGAATCGCAAGATGGCGGTTGGTCACAAAACGTACTTCAGCAAAACGCTAGGCATTTCCGCCCTGTGGTGGACTACAATGTTTCCTCCATCTGATTCTCACTTGGTAGAGACAAAAAATAGATGCTGAGTGTTTCTTGTGCAATGAATAACTATTAAGGAAGCGTTTTTCTAAATATCCTGTGCACCTTGCACCCATGCAGGTAGATACGTAATTCTGTTATTTTATGCATCAGGTAATCTAAAAATTAGAGCTTGACCTCCATCCACAACAAAATCCTTGACTTGAGAAACATATCCGTATGTTTTATGTGTAAGTACATTCATGTCACAATATCGCCAGTATTGCTTATCGCTGTGTGTAATATGTTGAAAATTGGTGTTGGAAAAAAACCCCAGCTTGAAAATGAGATTTTATCTAGATAGAATATGTCGATTATCTCTACAGATAACAATTATCTTCTATCTGAAACGATCAACTTTTCTTGGTGTTTATTATGAGCTGAAGTAATAAAATTAAACCAAGACAAATAGGTGCATTTCGAAATAATTTAAAATATATAGTGCTTAGTGCTAAGCTTATTTACATCCAGGAAATTAAAATAAAAAAACAGATGTTTACATTCTCGTGGCTTTTTCCTGATACTTCAACAATCAATTCTTTAAAAAGCTAACTTTTATTTATTCCTCGTTATTTCAAATACACATTTGCATCAACTCTCTTAGTGCATGTTTTTGTACATGCAAAGTAATAAGGATTAAGCGATATTTAATTCTTTTAAGAGCTGTTTGCTATGTGATGGCTTGAAATTACGTACCATTGATTCACCAGAAGCAAGAATATTAACATCCCATTTGCGGAAAGTATGAGAATTTTAATATCCATATCAATAAAAAAGATTATCTTGGAAATGGTTAACTCCACAAAAATGTATTTGAGATAAATTGTGTGTTTTAACGTAGGTTTAGTAAATTTTGTACATTTTATTTGTTAAGAAAATGTCTTAAGCATTTAGTCAAAATCTTTGGAATTGTTTTTGACAAAATCAAAATGTTTGAAAAATGTTCCACATAAGGAGTAGATTTTCTTTAAAATCGTTGTGTCACATCCTTGTAAAAATGCTGGCTGTAGATATCAAGTTTGGTAATTTTTTATTTTTATTTTTTAAGCTATGCAGTTCACACTCACACTCACACACACACACACACACACACACACACACACACAGACTCGAACACAGGACCCACATGAGTCCTTCATATTTTTATTACTTTTTTTTTTTTTATTCAGGAGATCTCAAATCATATATTTCATGTATTATAAGAAAAAGGTCCACGTGTTTTCAGTCTCTGTGTGAACAACTTAATTCAAACGAAAAGAAGGGTGCAGATCAGATTTTCAAGCAAATCCTTTCAGCGACGATTTTTCAAATGTTTTTATTTTCTCAAAAATGGTTTTTAACGATTTCGATTAAATTACCATAATTACAAGCCGTGTGCAGGACAAGGGCGGTATAGGTAGAGTCAGACTAAAAAATTATATTTCATAACCGGAATTTGAACCACGAATCTTTCGTCTTTAGCTGATCGTTCTAGCCACTGGGCTACCATGGCAACATACCGGCACGTCATTAAATTTACTCGCATGTTTCAAGGTAAATCACAAAGTGGTCATAATTTATTTTGAGATGACATACCCCAAAATGTCAATAGGCAGGCATTAATAACCTATTGCAGTAATGGTTTGTATAGTAACTAAAAATATAGAGAGTAGAGAAAGACATATGAATGCAATAAATCAGATTATTTTTACTTTCTCCTCGCGTACTATGTACATGGTGTATAGATAAGGTATTGTATTGCACCCAAAAATTCGATACCGAGGTTTCACCGGAAATACATGTTTTGGGACCCTCTGAATCCAAACAAAGCATTTCTAGAAAAAGGCTCTGTGTGTGTGTATGTGTGTGTGTGTGTGTCTGTGGACAGCATAGTTCAAAAAGTTTGTTAAATACCAAACTTAGTATTTAAGTTCAATATCTTCCAAGGATGCGACACACTCCCAACTACCCTTTACATGGAAAAATTTTCGAAATGTTTGATTTTCTCAAAAATGGTTCTAACGATTTTGATTAAAATATCGTATATTTAAGATATTTACATGACAAATAAAATTTATATTTTGAATTTTCTGGTACTAGCCTTTGAAGACATCTTTATTCTGAATGTATTTTGTGGAATTTTGCATAACTGGTAAGTCGTAAGAGATAGACAAAAACTTACACACAAAACATGTAGAGCTCGTTAAAACACACAATTTATGTTAACATGCATTTTTTCCTGTAGTTGACCATTTTTAAGATATTCCTTTTTTTTTTTCTTTTTTTTTATTGCTGTTTGATTTGTATAGCCACCCTTAACATCAATGGTCATACCGGGGGCTTTGACTTGCGAAACTGTAGGTTCAGAACACACGCACATTTACTCTCACATTCATAGTTCCAGACCCAGCCGAGGGACCTCCGGGTGAGAAGTGTGCTCGCTGACCACTCAACTACGGAGGCAGTCCATTCTTTGTTATTTGTTTCAGTTTTAAAATACTTAATACTTTTCTGACACAGGAACTTGTCAACACCTGACCACGCAAAGAATCCGTTTTCTATAGCATAGCAACCACATTTTAAAGCATTTCTCGTCGGTTTAGCCTAGTGTATTCCCTTATTTCCCTTTCGATTAGCATGAAGTAGATAGAAGAATAAGCTTATTAACAAAAATGTGTTACAGAGAGGTAGAGAAAGTTATGTTAATGGAACACATCAGGTTAGTTTTCTAATTCAGTCCATAAAATTTACGACATTTACTCTACTTGAAACAAACTTGCTATGCGTTATTCAGTACATGTTACACGGACACAGCTGTGACCTTCAACCTGGTTGCATGGTCATGGTAAAGCAGGTTGCTAATACGTTCTGCGCTCAAGGTTAAACAACGGTTCGCAAAGCTAAACCCAGTTTTACTCCAGAAATAATTGGATCACATGCTCACAGCGAGGTTTATACAAGT
The DNA here is from genome assembly GCA_030762935.1 of Hymenopus coronatus. Classification (NCBI taxonomy): domain Eukaryota; kingdom Metazoa; phylum Arthropoda; class Insecta; order Mantodea; family Hymenopodidae; genus Hymenopus; species Hymenopus coronatus. The sequence goes on along the minus strand of CM060898.1, from coordinate 81,622,136 downwards.
AGGCTTCCATTTCTTCGCGTCAGTGTACGAAATGAACAAACGGAGCACCAGTTACCATCCGTGTTTCCAAAATTGAGGAACGGTAGGGCTGCTGGGCGATGCCCATACGGAAGGAAGGGCGTGGTCCACGTTGCCCTTGGTGCCCAACCCAGCTCTACACCTGGCTTGGAATGCACCTTTTTTTATTTTCTGAATAAATGATTCTAGATAACAATGAGCGCGTTGCTAGAGCAATTATATTGTTATGTAAGTGCCGTTTAAGCATTATCTAGCAATAAACTGCCTTAACAACAGATAACACTTATCATTTGGTAAACATTATTCGCTGTCTAAGAATCTATGGAATACTAATTTAATACCAAACTAAATCTACTTTCCTTTATATTCTGCAAATTAGTCATACTAACACCAATTGTTTTCTCTACTACATACATATTGTAAGTAAAGAAAGCACATTAATTGTACCCCAAAATTTGCTGTCGAGAACCACAGGAAATTAATGTTTTGGGGCCTCTTAAACTCAAAACAAAATGTTTATAAAAAACTCCATGTATATATATATATGTCTGTCAGTAGCACAGTACAAAAATCTGATGTGTACCATTCACATGACTTTCTCCATATCCCTGCAACAAATAATTCTTAAAAAGCTTATAATTCTATTTACTTTATGCTAATCAGATAAAAAAATTACCAGAAAAAGTCTTATTCCTCGCATCCTTGTAAGTAGAAGCGAAATAAGGGACAACCGTAGGTTAAAGTGATAGTCAAAAGCTGGTTGCTATGTCAATGAAGTCCCTTTGTTTATATGGATAGGAGTTGACAAGTTCCGGTATGAGAAAAGTATACGTTTTTCATAGCAGAAACCAAAAATAAGGAATGTCACAAAAACGACGAACTCCACGAAAAAAATGTATATAACATAAATTGTGTGTTTTAATGTGCTCTACATTTTTGTGTGGTAAGTTTTTGTCTATCTCTTACGGTTTAGCAGTTATTCAAAATTTAGTAAAATTCATCCAGAATAAACTACTCTTCAGAGGCTATTCCCAGAAAATTCAAGATATACCTTTCATTTGTCAGGTAAATATGTTTAATATCCGAAATTTTAACCAAATCGTTAGAGCCATTTTGAGAAAATCAAAATTTTCGAAAAAAGTTCCATGTAAAGGGTAGTTGGGGGTGGATGTATTTTTCTCAAAATCTTCGTGTCGCATCCCTGGAAGATACTAAACTTAAATACCAAGTTTTCGTTTTTGAGTTATCGTGTTCACAGACACACGGACACACACACACACACACACACACGGACCTTTTTGTGAAAATGCTTTTTTTGGATATTGGGGACCCTAAAACATATTTCCGGTGAAATCTCGGTATCGAATTTTTGGTGGAGTGCAATACTTTCTCTATACACTATGTACATAGTGCGTATGGAGAAAGTAAAAATCTGCTGCGTTTTATTCACATAAATTATTACTCTGTTCAGCAACTTTGCCACATTGCTGGGAAGTTTTCCACATGGATATTAAGAATAAAGAGACTCAACACTAAACGGTCACTAATGGTAGTCGCTCTTCGCTCTAAAGGCTTAGATCCTTAGAGGTATACAAGAAGATTCACTTTTATGCCCATGAATCAAGTAACCCACATTATGCTTTTTTTTTTTTTTTTTTTTTCGATAAATCTGCTTTATATTTTGTCAATTTATGCTTAATTATTGTGTTTTCTTTTTTCTAACAAAAGTAATATATTAATTATAATATTTATATGTTATACTGATAAACTTAAGGTAAAAATGGTTTGTGTATATTATATCAAGAAACAGATTTTTTTATTTTTTTTGACCAATGTTAGTTTGCATAATAGATGTGAGCCCTTATTCACAGTATGTACTTACCGTAGAACCGTTAACTTGTACTCTATAATGGATATTTAAATTGTTGCCCTGTTCCTCACAGAACTACAGTTATATTTTTAATTAAGTTTGAAATTTCCATTGATGAAAATCTTCCTTCTCATTGTTGATGTAAGTATTTTTATAGTGCATTGAAGCAGGCATTAATTTTCTAAGAATTGTGCTCTATTTTAAATGTTATGCTCTTAAGCTTTATTTTTAAAATTAAACTTTATTGTGCCTTTAAAATTAGTTCCACCCAGACACTTAGACTGCCAAATTTATATTATGGGTATAGCAACCACGTACTTAAAAGCTTTTAATACTTATTATGCTTTTGAGTTGCCTTACTGATGAAGGAATCACAAGACGCATTGCCATGGCGAGCTAAATCTGAAGCAGGAAAAATTCGCGTACTATGATGACTTGCCGAAAGGCATAATATTTATAACTTTCACTACTAGTAAGGTTAAATCCGCTGTTTTCGATTTCTGATTGCTACGTTATATAAACTTATTTGTGAAAACCTATTTACTTGTTTTCAACTTATGTATGACAATACAACAAACCGTGTTCTCTGCCGAAGAATTTACTACATATTGGCATAGTACGTTTCGTATAATATATAATAATTTGCAATGAGGACAATAATAAAAATAGCATTAATAGTAATAATGTTAAGCAAAAACAGAAATTAAAACTGCTCCGAGAAAACTATTGAAGCGAAGTGAAGGTATCGTTAGGGGTTTTTCCAACGCTTCCGGTACATGAGGAAAACAAAAGAGAGGCTTTGGTCAGCCATTCTGGAAGGAAGACGGGTAACCTACTGTTACATATTGTATTACAAATTATTATAATGTCGGCGAATTGGCGAGTTAATTGGTGATGATGTTATTATTACATCTCAGGATCGTGGCCTCGAGAGAGATAATACATTACACGTAATATTTATTAGGAGTCTTCAATCCTTGGATTGGTTTGCAGCGACTCTCCATTCAGATCTTCTCTCTGCTTTCCGTTTGAGTTCTTCATATTTACTGCATTTCATATCTTCCATAATTTGTTTTATATATTGTGATCTTCCTCTTTTGTAAATGATACACTGGTTTCACTGGTAAGATGTTCCTATATATTCAATATCACTGGATACAATAACTATTAACACTGTATGATGGCACAGATAAATTAAGATTGCATTCCACAGCACGCGTTCCCACCAAATGCATAGAACGCTATATATAAGTATATAATACAAACTTCCTTTTATTTATAAATAAATTTCTTTTGGTGCATATAATATTTATTTCATGAGCTATTTGCGCTTAGTGAATATTTAAATATGGGTATACAACGCTTGCGGATGCGGTATACTTCCTTTTTTATGCACGTAGCTATTCAATTATCATTGTTGAATTTGTTCAAATAATTATTTTTGATCATAATAGAAATTATACTTAAAATACACATCAAATTCAATATTCTGATATTCACAGAACACTTAAGGCTAATTACTTCCAGTAATTAATGTTTCCTTTACCACATAAACAAATATATATGGCATCAATTCCCTTCCATTTTCATAAAATAAACACAGAAAACGCTTGGCTTCCATATATTAACGTCTTAATTGTAAAAGACAGGAGTTCAACGCTCCTGTGCATGTAGGCAGGCAGTTTATTTTCATATCAAAAAAAGATACGACACTACTAATGGGAAAGCCAGTAAAGGTTGGAGCCAGTCCATTTCAGTTGGGAGGTCCGCCATTACGCTCCTTCTTGCAGAGTGGGACATGTAGCAGTGATATCAGTAACTCTAGGGGTGAAATATTGAGTCGAGTTAGTAAAATAGCATGTTGAAGTATTGCTGATAAATTATGAAAAAATTACTGTATGTATGTGTGTCTGTGTGTGTGATAAGGCGTATTTAATGCGAAAAGGTGACAGGAAAATAAAGGGTTTAAAACAGAAAATGAAACAAACCAGTATATACAGGTATTCAAACCGTTGTATACCAGCCCTGAGATGCATATAACATAACATCCATGCAACACTGAGCTATTCACGACCCACAGAACCCATCCTCAAAACTCCCATATTGTCAAACTGTTGCACGTCACCCGTCAGAGTAGCTGCAGTAATATGTAGGCGGAAGCAACAGCGTCATCTGTCCGGCCCCGCCGCAACTACAGAACCTGAAAGTACATCTGAAACATGAAAGGGAAGTAATACGGGTGGGAGAGAAGAGTCATGGTAGAATTATATCAGCCTGGAATGCGAGGCAAATCACCAAAAAAGCCACAGTCAGTGTTGACGATCACCGGGAATTGAACTCCGAACCATCGGAATACAAGCTTCAGACAATACCGCGGAGTATCTTCGGTGTAAACCAGATAACATGTGTTTAATTTTTCTTGAGAAATAGAGAATAAAACTCTTCATTAAAATCTCATTAGGCTGTTATAATGTACTTCTAGTCGATATTCCACATATTTGCGAAATTTAAATTTAGAAGTTGATAAAATGTAACGCTTAAGGTGGTGCATGTGTAAAATTTGGAAAGTTTAGAATAGGTATCTTATTGAAATTTATGCTAGTTATTATAAACAATATTAGTGATATGTTGACCATGTATCGAAACTCTAGCTTGAATGGTTTTTTAAATAATAATAATAATAATAATAATAATAATAATAATATTTTATTGTCTAAATACATTCTTCTAATAAAAATTAGCCATATGATGTATTTTTAACATATTCACTTAAAAATATCCAGTTTAGTTTACAAATAGATCTGTAATATTATTTTTTTAAATTAGCCCTAATTAGTGTAGAAAAAGTATTACTTATCTTATTCTCTAAATCTCTTGATTTATCAAAAGTTGATAATTTATTTTTAAAAATTATAGCATTATTTAAAAAAAGTATAACACCACTTTTTTTATGTGCTTTTGAGAGCGAGTATACATTTTTTAAAACAAATAGGTGAAAATTGAATCGCATAGAACATGGAAAAGTGGTGGAAAAAAGTTGAGAGAAAAGAAGGTTTAAATAACATGGAAAAGTGGTGGAAAAAAGTTGAGAGAAAAGAAGGTTTAAATATGTGAGTGGATACTTAAAGTACGTACCTACACATTTATAGATTTAGTTAATAGTAGTTAAAATGCTAAGCAGGAAAAACTATGTATGGTCTTGAAGTTTAGAATTTATATCGTTTTATAATGATAAAAAAATGTTTTTTTAATTATTCACAATTTTTTGTCAAGTTTCACAGATGCAATATCTTAAAAACCCTCATAATATGAAATCGGCTTATAGTATTAAACACTCGTAACGAAAACGTCTAGTGCAATATTATTATCTGCTTTCTTCGGCACAACAATAGGAAGTGGTAAACCATGTCCTAGACCTTCAGAGGTTCGTGTAATACTTCCGAACAGTGCGTCAACCTTTGGCCCTGTATCCGTTTAACCTTGCAGATATCTACATCATATCCCGGATACTGGACTGCTTTCTGGCTACCCTGCCGTTACGCACTTTACATATATTCATTTTTTTTCAAGGTCATTAACGAATGATTTTCTTTCTATGAATTTCAATGATTAGCATAAGAACAGGATATCTGGTTTCAGGGAAACGGCGAGTGATATGTTGCATTAAATCCCAGCAGGATATGTGGAAGTTGGTAATAATGGTTTATTAGCTTGTTCTAAGTACGCTACAAAGGGATCCTTCAAAAGTCTCTAAGAAATTAATAAAGTGGCGTATTTGTATACAATTAGTTTCAGTAAAATATTTTAAGGGGGAGAATATCCAGAAACATTGAAAACCGCCATTATCCAACCTCTTTACGAGGACAAAGGGAGTTACACCAGTCCAGAAAATTGTAGGGGCATCTCGCTGCTCTCTATGCTTGGAAAAATATACACTAGAATGTTATACGAAAGAAATGTTTGGTCATGACATATGATAAGATTTCTAAATTTTAAGCGAGATTCAGAGAAGACTTTACGGCCACTGACAATATTTTTGTTCTAAAAATCATAATTGATGATAATTTAAGAAATAAGGGAGGTAAGGTATATACAAAACGACACCAAACGAAGATGTGGACCTTGTTGGTCATACCGTACATGATACGTGAATATAATTTTCAGCTCTAAATTCAGCACATACAAAAGCTGCCATAAAATCGCCATGGATTAGGCAGTCGTACATAACCAAATGGCACGTGTCTGGCCCACTGCAAGAGAGATGCCGGTTGATAGCGAAGGTCCCAGTCGCATGGTGTAGGTGTGGTTTGATGCACACGCTGGCACGGCACAGGTCACCTTAGTAATGGAAAACTAGAATGTGGGTGCGGCGTACCACAACCGTTGTTCCTTCGCTGCCTAATCCCAAATGCGTGCGATTTTTAAACACACATAAAACTTCAAATAGAAGAGTTTGAAAGTTGCGACATTAAGTTTTGGACAAGTCAAGGTGTAAGCTAATCGACTGCTATCTTCGTTTGGTGTCGCTTTGACACGGTATATATATACACCGTGTTTGTAGATTTTAAAATGGCGTTTGAAACTGTGGAACATAGTGCTCTGTGGGATAAATTAGTAGGTAAAGGACTTTTCATAAAAATGATTTAGAGCATTCAATGTAATGTATAAACAAATTAAATTTGTTATCAAGACTGTTTCGCACAGTACATCAGAATGCAACATAGCGCAGAGGGGAGTCAAAAAGGGGTTGTATATTATCTCCGCTGCTTCTTAATTTGTTTATTGATGACATTGTTAATATGATTTTGGAGGAAGATATAGATGCACCGACAGTTGAAGGCGAAAAAATACCATTTCTTTTGTATGCTGATGACATTGTTATAAATATAATATTTTAAATGGAAAAAAAAAGAAGCCACATACTGGGCAAACAATGGTGTTTTATAAAACTTTGGGAAAATGTCGTCCGTGCTCTTGTTAAACGTATACCATTCTTTCTACGATTTATCTACAGCATTTTGCAAATGCAATTAGAGCCCCGATAATTCGAGTTAATTGGGGCTGAGGCTATCTCAAATTACAAAAAACTCGGATTATACGTAAATATCACTAAATCAATAGTTAAATCATGAATAAATGTTTAGTTAGCACAATAATGGTTAAAAACATGTAATACTATCTGTATTACATTGTGGACTCACTACAGTATAGTATTTTAAGGTGCATGCCATCTACAAAAATCTGAAGTGTTCCATTCACATGACTTTCTCTACATCGCTGTAACAAATTATTGTTAAAATTAATATTCTTCTATCTACTTTATACATTTGAGATAAACATTAGCAGAAATTGTCTTAATTACTTGCTTCTTTGTAATTAGAAGGTATATAAGAATACCAGGCTAAAACAAATGTCAAATCTTTTAAAAGCTGGTTACTATGTGGTTGAAATACGTTTCTATGCAGGTTCATGAGTTTACAGATTTCCGTGTGAGAAAAGTTTAACAATTTTCAATCGAAATAAATAACAAGGGATATATCAGAAATGGTAAATTCCACGAAAAACTGTGTGTTTTACCTTGATTTACATTTTTTGTGTTGTAAGTTTCTGCCTAACTCTTAGGGTTTACTAGTTGCGCAAAATTTAGCAAAATTCAGACAGAATAAAGAGGTATTTAAAGGCTATTCCCAAAAAATTCAAGATATGCATTTTGTTTACCAGATAAATATCTTTTATATACGATATTTTAATGAAAACCGTTAGAGTAATTTTTGAGAAAATCAAAAACTTCTCAATTTTTTCCATGTAAAGGGTAGTTTGTGGTGGGGGGATTTTTCTCAAAATCTTCGTGTTGCATCCTAGGAAGATACTGAACTTAAATACAAGGTTTGGTATTTTACCGACTTTTCGTTTTTGAGTTATTGTTCAGAGACACACGGACACACACGCACAGACCTTAAAACGTATATTTCCGGTGAAATCTCGGTATTGATTTTTGGGTGGAGTGCAATACCTTCTCTACACGTACATAGTAAAATGAAAGTGAAAATGATCAGTGTGTAACTGCTGTACTACTGAGCAAGGATTACTGTACCAATACAGTAGTTTTTTCTAAAAGGATGGTATGTGCAGTACAATTGATTGACATGCGGTCCCAAATAGTGAAGGGTCGAGAAAGAAAGAGCAAGCGCACTCCAATCTAACGATACCTGTCAATATGTAATATAAATGTATTAGCAGTCTCAGGTCAAGGCTAAAAGGAACAGCTTTACTTGTATTGTACATGAAAAATTGAAACAAAGTTCAAAATGTAACACATTCGGAGGTGCGTAAAACGTACATGTGAACAACGTGTAAGAACGGGTTTTTATTCTGTTTTATGTAAAAGTTTAATTTCTCAAGGTCAGCTCAAAGTACACGGAAGCTCGTAATACTGGGATTCTACTATATTAGCAATTTCTTGCGAGATAGCATCTTTCAATTGCTGTCGCGTTGTTGGATGTGTCAGGAAAACTCGTCTTTTAGGGTAACCCTACAACCAAAAGTCGGTCGGATTGACATTTGAAAATCGAGGCGGCCACTTTGTTGGACTTTACAAATGGAACGGGCTTAACAACGAACTGTTAAGAGGGCCGAGTTTTGTCAGACCTTGAGATACACTACTCTTGCTTTCATAATAACGTTGAATTAGTTATCATTTAAGGATAGAATTATAAGTAAATCTTATAGCAGTATGAATAAAGTTACTATGTATCATCCAACAAAACTGTAGCCATGGTAACGGTGAACTGAAAAAAAAGAAAAGAAAGCTATATCCCATTGATTACCCAGTATGTGACTTCTGAAGTATTATAATATTTATAGCGGTTTGTAGTACTTTTGAAGGACCCTACAAAGACGTACATGCTCAGTGAAGCGGCCCATAGATATTAATATTAGCGCTCAATAATATTGTGATGCGCACTTTAAGACTCAATAATTTTGCTCAGTAATTAGTACACTCATGTTCAATAAAAGAAAACTCAGCTTGTGTATAACTATTTCTTTAGTATTTTTTATTAATACAAAGAAAAAGAAACGACGATGGGTGAAGTATTGGTAAACAAAAAATAAATGTTCGCACATGAAAATCCCTTGAATAATGCAAGGTTTAGTAATCAAAAAACATTTAAAAACATTCTAAGGTTGGACAGTTCAACTTTTGATGTATCACTAAACCGTATTACACGAGGGCCATTGAGAAATTAACGAGTTATTTGGCATAACTAAATAATAAAGAAATAACACAAAACTGCTTTAAATAAAGCTACAGTACCTTACTCTATTTCTCAACGTAATCTCCATTACTATCAAAGTATTTATTGTCACATGGTACCGGTTTTACAATGCAGATGTTATACTCTTTCACTGCTAAAGATCTAAGCCACTTTGACGTCTTCAACGATTGGGAATTATTTTCCACCCCAAAAAGTCATATACGGTGTGCAAAGAGAAACACCGGTTTTCCTGAATTAATTTATCAACGATCCCTTTTAACTCCTCCATAAGCATTACCTTCCACACTGGGGTTTATCATGCACACTGATTCTTCCTTTATTACCCGTATATTATGTGCAATTTTCTCACTGCATTATCACCACACACCTGCGTTATTTGACTATAAAATTCGATTGACCGAACAGTTTGTTTTTTCAAAAAAAAAACAATAACAACAAAACAAAAACGAATAAGTACTTTGGTGATAGAAAAGTATAATATCAGCATTGAAAAGCTGGTGCCACAAGACAATAAATGTCTGGAAAGAATGGAAATTACGTTGAGAAATACAATTACGTGCTGTAGCTTTTTAAATAAAGTATAGTGCTGATATCTTCCGTTATTATTTAGTTATGCCAAATCGTTTGTTACTATCTGGATAGTGTTCTTACTGAAATTGAAGAACATCATATGTGCTACATTTGGATGACTTTCTGTAGTTACTCTTCCTTTAACTAAGATTATAATGTTCTAATGAGTCCGGGTTCCATTGAGCTTAAAACTACCGACATTTGTCTTCTCAAAATAAAGAAAGCTCCAGAGGAAACGACCTTATTCGGGTAATTCACCCTATCCGAGATTCGAACTCTGAATCTTTTGAAACAGACACATTATAGCCACACCTCAGAGGTTGACATATGTACTTTTTGTTAATTTCGATAAATCTTCACTGCTTATTTGCTCATAACTTTGTACAAAAGTAATATAATAGTATTTTGTTGGTTTCCAGTCGTCCACACCCTAACTGCCATAAAAAAAAAACCGCAACCCTAACTTCAAAGTCAAACCGCCTTTGGAAGAAGAGTGGGGCAGGGCTACATTGTTCTCAAAAATACTGTAGTTCAGTAGTTAAAGCAACCGGCTAGAGATCGCGAGATCCGTCGATCAAATCCCAGTTATGAATTGCATTTTTCATTCTGACTCTACTTATTCAACTGCTGTCCTATACACGGCTTGTGAGAGAAAAAAAATCTGATGAGTTCCATTCACATGACTTTCTCTATATCTCTGCAATAAATTATTTTTAAAAAGCTTATGCTTCTATTTACTTCCTGCTAATCTAGGAAAAATTTGCAGAAACAGTCTTATTATTTGCTTCCTTGTAAGTAGAAGCGAAATAAGGGAGTACCATAGGTTAAAGTGATAGTCAAAAGCTGGTTGCTATGTGACTGAAGTTCCTTTGTTTGTATGGACACGAGTTCACAAAGTCCTGTATGAGAAAAATATAAGTTTTTATAGCTTAAACCAAAAACAAGGAATATCTCGAAAACAATCAACTCCAGGAAAAAAATGTGTACAACATAAATTGTCTGTTTTAATGTGCTCTATATTTTTTGTGTGGTAAGTTTTTGTCTCTCTCTTACGGTTTAGCACTTATGCAAAATTCCGTAAAGTTCACTCAGAATAAAGTAGTCTTCAGAAGCTATTCCCAGAAAATTCAAGATATATATTTTATTTGTCAGGTAAATATCTGTAATATTTTAATCAAAATCGTTAGAGCAATTTTTTGAAAATCAAAATTTTCGAAAAATGTTCCATGTAGTTTGGAGTGGGGGGATTTTTCTGAAAATCTTCGTGTCGCATCCCCGGAAGATACTAAACTTAAATACCAAGTTCGGTATTTTACCGACTTTTCGTTTTTGAGTTATCGTGTTCACAGACACACGGGCACACTGACACACGGGCCTTTTTCTGAAAATCCCTTTTTTGGATACAGGGGACCCTCAAACATGTATTTCGGTGAAATGTCGGTATCGAATTTTTTGGTGGAGTGCAATATATTCTCTATACACTATATACATAGTGAGTATAGAGAAAGTAATAATTAATGTAATACAAAATGGATGTTCCTTAATAGTGGCACCTTATGATCAAGCTCTAATTTCCGCATGCTGTACTACGGAGCCTACTAGGTTACTAGAAATAAAAACCTGATGAGCTCCATTCACATGACTTTCTCTACATCTTTGTATAAAATTATTGTTAGTAAACTTTTTCTTCTATCTATTTAATGCTAAAGCATTAGCGGAAACGGTTTTATTACTTAGTTCCTTATAAGTAGAAGGAGAATACACTTGGCTAAACTGACTGTCAAATGTTTTAAACTGTGGTTGCTATGGGATTGAAATCAGTTTCTTTGCGTGGCAAAGCGTTGACAAGTTCCCATATGAGAAAAGTTTAAGTATTTTAAAACTGAATTCAATAACAATGAATATCTCGAGAACGACCAACTCCATGAAAAAAATGTAAATGAGATGAACTGTGATTTACATTTTTTTGTAGTAAGTTTTGTATATCTCTGACGGTTTACCAGTTAAGCAAAATTCAATAAAAAGCATCCAAACTAAAGGGGTCTTTACGGGCTACTTACTGAAAATACAAGACATACATTTTATTTGGCATGATCTTAAATATATGAGATTTTAATCAAAATCGTTAGTCATTTTTGAGAAAATCAAAATTATCGAACTTTGTTCCATGTAAAGGGTAGTTTGGGATGGGGGGGATTTTCTTGAAAATATTCTGTTGCATCCTTTGAAGATGCCAAACTTAAATACCAACATACACAGGTCTTTTTATAAACCTACTGTTTTTGGATTCAGTGGGATCCAAAACCTGCATTTCCGGTAAAATCTCGGTATGTATACACACACACACACACACACACACACACACACACAGAGCGTTACTATTCTGTTATTCGGGAAAATACTGCAGAAAATGTGACGAGGGAATTTCAATTCAGCTTTTCCTGAAAAAAGAAGGTTTAATTTTATATGTATGTACGACGAATCGAAAAGATTGGTTAGTTACAACAATGCTTTCGTCACACATAACAAAATAATAATGGGTTTTAATATTCTCCAGCTTATTTTCTCCTAGTTTTGTCTCCAGGATCGCCTGATGATGAGGTAGAACGAAAGAAACTGGCTGTATCTAATGAAAAACACGCGAGAGAAACTTAATATGCGACTACGCAAACTGAATACAAAACCAAATTAGCCTAGATCACCTTTCAAAATGAACATACCTGTTCCCCTTACATAAAAATCTGATGTGTTCTATTCACATGACTTTCTCTAACTATTCTGTAACAAAATATTCCTACAAAAACTTGTTCACCTATCTATTTCACGCTAATCTAGATAAAAACGGAATGGTTTTATTACTTACTTGCCTGTAGAAACAAAAAATAAGAAAACGTAATATGATGAAATGATAATCAAATATTTTAAGATCTGGTTGTTATACAATGCTATGTAATTTCGTTCTCTTTGCTCGACCAGGATTAAGAAAAACGAATAGCGACAGTCCATTTGAAGAAACTGTATGTTAAAACCATTGCTAACTCCCCAAAAATGTATGTATTTCGATTTGTGACTTTAAACATTTAAAATTTTAATTTTATCTATCTTTAGCGGTTTACCAAGTAAGAAAATCTCATCCAAAATGAATGACTTTAGGGGTAATTTTCAGAAAATTAATACAATTTTATTTGTAACAAAAATGTCTCAAATAGGTGAAGCTAAGAGACATTTTTGATAAAATCAAAATTTCCGAAAATGTTTTCAATTAAAAGATAGTTTGGGATGTGGCGAGTTTTTTGAAAATCTTCATGTTGTCGAATTCATGGAAGTTGCCGAAATTAAATATCAAGTTTGGTATTTTACTAAATTCTCGTTTTTACTTTCTCTTTACCTACTATGTGCATAGTGTATACAGAAGGTATTGCACTCCACCCAAAAATTTGAAACCGAGATTTCACCGCAAATATGTGTTTTAGGATTCCCTGTATTAAAAAAAAAGGCATTTTCAGAAAAAGGTCCGTGTGTCTGTGAACACGATAGCTCAAAAACGAAAAGTCTGTAAAATACCAAAGTTGGTATTTAAGTTTATCTTCCGTTGATTTCATCTTTAAAAAGCTTATATTTTTCTCATACTGGAATTTGTCAACTCCTATCCATACAAACAAAGGAACTTCAGTCACATACTAACCAACTTTTGACTATAACTTTATCTCATGGTTCTCCCTTATTTTGTTTTTACTTACAAGGAAGCAGGTAATAAGATTAGTTCTGCTAATTTTTTCTCGATTAGCATGAAGTAAATAGAAGCCTAAGCATTTTAACAGTAATTTGTTGCAGAGATGTAGAGAAAGTCATGTGAATGGAACACATCAGATTTTTGTGTTATGCTGACACACACACACATTCACATACATTCGCACACGCTCACGCACTTACGGACCTTTTCTAAAAATACTTATCTTGACTTCAGGATACCCCAAAATACAGGGTTACTACAAAAGAAATAGACAACTTCAACTGCCTGTAAAACAAAAACTATTAGAGATACCAACCTAATTATTTTGGAGGTATGTAGAGAAACTTTCAAAGTTTAGTTTGTTACTATTGGTAACGCTGTAGTGTTTTGTTTGTTGTTGCAGAAGCTGAAATGGCGGAAAATCCTGTGGAAAAGGCATATTGCGTGTTGGAATTTGCTAGAACGCAATCAGCAACTGTTGTCCAACGACATTTTGGAACACGTTACCATAAAAATGAAATGATGCGCTCACAAGAACCAGCATCGTCTTCATCATGTCGCAACATGTCGATGCAAAAGTCACGCGTATGACCTTATCTTCTTCACTCAGAAACTGCAACATCTGTAATCTGTAAGGCATCTTGTGCAGTCGTTTCCACAAGATTTTCCATACAGTTTGCTGTGGAATTTGTAATTGCATGCTTGCCCTAGATGTCGATTTCTGTGGGCTTCTTATGTAGGCAGAACGAACACGTTCAACGTTTTCTTCCGAAACTCTTGGTCTTCCCGAGCTCTTCCCTTTGCACAAACCTCCCGTTGTCTCGAATTTTCTATACCAGTCGTAGATTGACTGTCTAGTCGGTGGCGTTTTGTGGTAACGTGTTCTAAAATGTCGTTGGACAACAATTGCTGATTGCGTTCTAGCAAATTCCAACACGCAATATGCCTTTTCCACAGGATTTTCCGCCATTTCAGCTTCTGCAACAAAAAACAAAACACTGCAGCGTTACCAATTGTAACAAACGAAACTTTGAGAGTTTCTCAACATACCTCCAAAATAATTAGGTTGCTATCTCTTAATAGTTTTTGTTTTACAGGCAGTTGAGTTGTATATTTCTTTTGTAGTAACCTGTATGTATTTGAAGCGAAATCTCGGTATCGAATTTTTTGTGGAATACCACCGAGTATGAAAGTAAAAGGTTTGGAAGACCTGATTAGAATACTTTGGCTATTTTAGCAATCATTTAGAGCGCTTTCCGAGAAAGTTAAATTAATACAAGATTTAGCTTGTTTACCTGATAGAAGTACTCCATTCATCTCAATAATGCGAAATGTAAATTTATTTGGAAATAGCTTCTATCAGGTATCTGTGCAATACAGAACAGTTTTGTCACGTTCAAAAGTTCTGTAGTTCAAATCTCGGTTAGATAAGTTACCAAAATAAAAATACTGTCCAGGGTTTTCCCTTATCATGATAGATATTAGAATTTTAGCATTAAGCTATTATAGCATTTTATAGACCCTTTTCACTTGACATATATTCACGTATTTCATTCATTTGTCCAATATGAACGTAAAAAGCCTGTGGGTGTGAGTGTGGGTGTGCGTGTGCGTGTGCGTGTGCGTGTGCGTGTGCGTGTGCGTGTGAAGTTGTGTGTAGGGAATATTATAACTCAAAATGGAAAAATTAGGAGTTATCTGATTTAATATTTAGGCCTTAATATTTTAACGATTCAAGTGAAGATTTTTAACGAAATTCTCCAACGGACACAGTTTTCACTATAGTTTTTCTCAAAAACACTACCATCATTTTCTTCAAATTGTCATGAGTGTGAGTAAATAAAATGACGAATAATATTTGTATCATGAACTTTCTCTCTTAAGTCCTTTTTGATGTTCTAAATTTTGAATACTCGGGAATCGTTAGATACCAAATATAATATATGTAGATATATATTAAAATATATATGGATATAAATATATATATAAAATATATTCTAATGCACTTCATTCATATGGCTTTCCCTACCCATTCTTCAACAAACGTTTTTTATAAAGAGCGTATTCTTCTGACTACTTCACGTTTATCCAGATGAAGATTCGGAGATACAAATAAATAACGAAATATACTTGGCATAGGTGCCTGTCAATTTTTTTAAAGAGCTAGTCGTAATGTGATGTTAGTGAAATCCATTTTCCAGGCTTGACGGACAGAAAGAAAAAATAAAACACAACATTCCATTTGAGGAAAGTATAGGTGTTTCAAAATTTAAACAATAACAAGGAATGTTTTGTATATTGATTAACCCCAAAACAAATGTATTGACATAATTGTGTGTTTTAACTAGATCTACATTTTTGTGAAGTAGGTTTTTGCTGTCACTACGGTTAACCAGCTCTACGAAGAGGACTTCAGAAGCTATTTCCAGAAAATTCAAGATATACAATTTATTTGACACGTAAATTATCTTTAATAAACCATATTTTAATCAGAATCATTACAGCCATTTTTGAGAAATTCAAAGTTTTTGAAATGTTTTCCATTAAAGGGTAGTTGGGTAGATATCTTGAAAATCTGCGTGTTGCAATCCTTGGAAGATACTGAACTTCAATACCAAATTTGGTATTTAACGGACTTTTCTCTTTTTCACCAGAAAATGTAACAGACGCATCTAACTGATCTTGACCATTGTAGTACACACATTTTTGTAATGTCTGCAAATTATTTGTTGGTGTATTTAGTTACTGTCTGTGTCAAATGGCTTTATCATGTATAGTTGCATTTTCTGGGTTATTCATTACAAAAAATAATATGGCTAGAATATATTCGCAGACTAATGGCAAAATTCCAAACATTTTAAATACTGGTATACAGTGAGTTGCCCCCTGCCAGTATTCTTATTAGCTTTTATTACATAGTAAAAACTTTTTGGCATCTACAAAATATACCCAGAATATTATTCCATTAGTCATCAATGAATGAAATAAGCATAATAAGCTGTTTTAGAGTGCTCAAAATATCCTAAGGTCAGTTTGGATTAATATTTTTAGTGCAGTTCACCACATATGAAAATTCATCCAGAATAAAAAGACAATAACCAGAAAATTCAAGATATAATTTTCACTGTCATGAAAACGTCTTAAACATATGGTAATTTAAGCAAAACATTATAGATACTTTAGGAAATAAAATTTACGAAAAATGTTCCATATAAAGGGTAATTTACGATAAGAGAATTTTCTAAAAAATCTTCGCGTAAGATACTGAACTTAAATATCAAGTTTGGTATTTAACGAACTTTTCTTTTTACTTTCTCTAGTACGTATATACAATGTACATAGTAGACAGAAAAGTTATTGTGTTCCTCAAAATCTTCGACGTCGAGATTTAGCCGAAAATATTTTAAGGATCCCTGAGTCCGAAGAAAGAAATTTTAGAAATAAATCCTTTGTGTGTGTGTGTGCGTGTGTGTGTGTGTGTGGACAGAATAGCTCAACAACCAAAAGACCGTAAAATACTAAACTTGGCATTTAAGTTTAGTATTTTCCAAGGATGCGCCACGAAGATTTTCAAGAAACTCTCCCACCGCAAACTATCCTTTAGATGTGCAAATTTTTGAAAATTTTGTCTTTCTCAAAAATTGCTCTAACGATTTTGATTAAAATATAATATTTTAAAGATATTTACATAAGAAATAAAATATATATTTTGAATTTTTTGGGATAGCTTCTGAAGACCTGTTCATTCTGGATGAATTTTACCGAAATGTGCATTACTGCTAAACCTTAAGAAATAGACAAGAACAAAACCTTGCCACACAAATTTGTCGATTCTTAGTTATTCAAAGAAATGGATTTCAATCGCATAGCAACCAGCTTTTAGAAGATTTGACTATCGCTTAAGCCTGATGTATTCCCTTATTTATCTTCTCCACATAATGGAAGCAACTAATAAGATCAATTCTCCTAATGTTTGTCTCAATTACCACGACGTAGGCAGAATGATGAATGTCGTGTTATTTATGGACGCTCTTTAACTGCTGTGGTTCTCAATGCTGTCCCATTCTAAATTGGGCGTAAAAGACCGCTTAATTTTGCTCTCAATTAGGCTTGAGGTTCTTTTACGTGCCGTAAATATACGACATGGGACCAACGGCTTGACTTCCCTTCCGAAGGAAGCTATGCTAAGAATTTTAACGCCCGCCGGGTTAGAACCCGCGACCTTGGATATATGAAGTTAGCATGGTAACCACTACACCACGGAGGGCGACATATAGGTGGAAGAATAAGTTTTCAACAATAATTTGTTAGCCAGCCAGATATACAGAAAATCATGTGAATGGAAAACATCAGATTATTTTAGTAATGCAGGCGCGCGCGCGCGCGCACACACGCGCACACACACACACACACACACACATGGATCTGTTAATATACATGATTTTGTACCTGGTAGAGAAAGTAATACAATATGCCAAAACTAGAAGTTATATTCTGTTTAAAAACGTACACAATATCTGTATATTAACCAGAATAAATCAATCTGTCCCCCCCCCCCCTACTAGTTTTCAGTGAACCTCCCTCACACCTCAGGGCATATCTGGGATTTCCTTTGCGTGGCCGCTGTGAACGCCACTCCTGTAACCTTCATACTTTTATAATGTTATTTATTATTTTCACACTTTCAGGGAAACCACTGAAGACATAGGTACTTAACTATAGCCCTTATGGAAACTGAAATGAAAGTATTACTTTCTCTACGCGTACTGTGTACATAGTGTATAGAGGAGGTATTGCACTCCACCCAAAAATTCGATACCGAGATTTCACCGGAAATATAGGTTTTAGGGTCCCCTTTATCCAAAAAAAAGCATTTTCAGAAAAAGGTACATGTGTGTGTGTGTGAACACGATAACACAAAAACGAAAAGTCGGTAAAATACCAAGCTTGGGATTTAAGTTTAGTATCTTCCAGGGATGAGACAAGAAAATTTCCAAGAAAATTTGCCACCCGCAAACTACCCTTTAAATGGAACTTTTTTCGAACATTTTGACTTTCTCAAAAATGGCTCTAACAATTTTGATTAAAATGTCGAATATTAAAGATATTCACTTGACAAATAAAATGAATATCTTGAATTTTCTGAGAATATCCTCAGAAGATTACTTTATTCTGTATGAATTTTACAGAATTTTGCATAATTGCTAAACCGTAAGAAATGGACAAAGAATTACCACACAAAAAATGTAGAGCAGGTTGAAACACACACGATATATACACTTTTTCGTGGAGTTTGCCGTTTTCGAGATATTACTTGTTTTTACTTTCTCTTCACGAACTATTCACATAGTACAGAGTGGACTTATTATTTACCCACTGGGGTAACTAATAAACAAACAGGTATTAAAATAACATTATTTTCAACTTTTTCACATTTTAAAATGCTTATATGATTAGAGTGCCAAAGTATCTGTGTGCATCCCTTCAGTGTCAACGCACAGTTGGATTTTTTTTTTGTAGTGTTTAACGCCCGCTTTAACTACTAATGGCACCGCAGGCGGTGACACTGATGATACATGAATGATAATGGAGCACCGGTGGAATGCGATGGCGGGGGAAACCGGACTACCCGGAGAAAACCCGCCCCAGCGCCGTTTTGTCCACCACAAATCTCACATGCGGTCGCTTGGGATCGAACCCCGGCCGTCTAGGTGAGAGTCGAGTGGTCTAACCACTCGGCCACGGCGCGGCCCACAGTTGGATTTGGCGCCAAGTTTGTTTATTCATCCTTTTCAACATATCTGGTGTGACTGTTGTAAAGGCAGCACGAACTGCTTCCTTTAGGCCATCATTTGTCGCATACCGATATTTCCGCACCTCTTCTTTAATAATACCCCAGAGTGCATTATCCGGTGTGGTGAGGTCAGGGCTTCTTGGGGGTCAAAGCAATAGGGCAGGAGCATTAACTGATCCTCGACCAATCCAGCGGTTTGAAAAATTTGGTTAAGGCACCTGACAATGAAAAATGCGGTGTAGCACTGTCCTGTTGAAATGTAACGGTTTCCATTAACCCTCTGGCTCTCAGCTATGGGTAAAACTACTCATTCATTATCTACAGATATGTTTCTTGATTTACAGACCCATCAAAAAAAAAAAAAATACAGGCCAAACAGATGCTTAAGGTCACTTCTGCCCAAATCATCACATGTGGTGGATTGTTCTCGATTTATTCATAAACGTGCACTCTGGAGTATTATTAAAGACGAGGGGCGGAAACATCTTTACACCACAAATGATGAACTGAAGGAAGCAGTTCGTGTGGCGATCTAAAAGTCGATGGTTATTTGTGTGCCGTGCTTCCTATGTTGTTACGCATTCCAAAGTCCCCAACTGCGCCCACTGCATACCAGGGCGAACGTGTGCGCGGCAGCATACGACGGCAGTCACAATAAAATATGTTTACTTTCTCTACACTTAATATGTACATTGTGCACAGAGAGGGTATTGTATTTCACCCAAAAAGTCGATACCAAGATTTCGCCGGAAATACATGTTTGAGTCCACAGAAATAAAGCAAATATTTTTAGAAAAAGATCAGTGTGTATGTGTTTGTCTGTGGATAGCATAGGTCAAAAACGAAAACAGTGTTGAATACTAAATTTGATAGGTATTTAAATATAGTGTCCTCCAAGGATGCAACACGAAGATTTTCAGGATAATGCCCCCAACCCAGACATTGAATATTTTTCAAAAATATTGATTTTCTAAAAACTAGCCATAACGATTTTGACTAAAATACCATACATTGCAGATATTTACGTGACAAATAAAAGGCATATATTTAACTTTCTGAGAATAGCCTCTGTAATCTTCTTCATTCTGAATGACTTTTGCATAACTGATAAATCGAAAAAGATAGACAAAAATTTACTGAACAAAAAGTAGATCCCCTTATAACACTTAAATTATGTCATATACATTTATTTCGTGGAGTGGACCACTTTTGATATATTCCTTATTATTGGTTTAGGCTTAAAATACTTGAAGTTTTCACTTATAGAAATTTGACAATTCCTAGCAATGCAAAGAAACGGATTTCATCCACATGACAAGCAGTGTTTAAAAGAGTTGAGTATCGCTTTAACCTTATGTATTCCCTTATTTCTCTTCTACTTAAAAACAAGCAATAAGACCCCTTATGCTAATGATTATCTCAATTAGCATAAAGTATATGAAAAGAAAAAACTTTTAACAATAATTAGTAGAGAAAATCTTGCGAATGGATCACATAAGATTTTCTTTCGAATTTTTAGCCTAATTAATTTTAAATATTTCATTTTAGAGATTCGAAGGTAAATGATGTGTTTTTAATGGCAGATTCCATTAGTTTAAAGCAGAGAATTATGCCTCTGTGTGACAATTTATAAAATTTAACACTCCAGGGTTACTAACCTTGCTCTCCTGGCAGAAGTGAATATTATTATCTAAGGGGTTTGTATTACTTTCTCAAGCATATATTACATTCAATTACATAGTAGCTAGAGAAGGTACTGTATGCCATGCAAAAATTCGATTCCCCTAATACGTATTTCTTTTTTTTTTTTTTTTTTTTTTTTTTAGAAAAAGACAGCGTGGTCAGTGAACAAAATAGCTCAAAAATGAAAATACAAAATATCAAACTTGGTATTTGTATTTAGTATCCAAGGAAATCAACCCACTACAAATACCCTTTTCATGAAAAATCGTTCGAAATTTCGTTTTCTCAAAAACGGCTCAAACGATTTTGATTACAATACTATATATTAAAGCTAGGCACTTACAAATATAATGTATATTTTGAATTTTCTGGAAATATCCTCTCAAGCTCTTTTAATTCTGGAGGGATTTGCAGAATTTTGCTTCACGTGTAAACTTGCTAGAAAAAAAACACAAAACAACAAAAACAAACGCAGATGTCGTTAAAACACACATTTTATGTCAGATGTGTTTTTATTGTAGAGTTGACCATTTTAGAGATATTCTTTATTATTGGTTTCAATTTTAAACTCTCAAATGGAGCCATGCAAAGCGAACCGAACTTCAATTGTTTCACACAGTTTTTAAAATATTTGAGTATCCCTTTAGCCTAATAAATTCCCTTATTTCTCTTTTACTTACTAGTAAGTAATGAGACCATTTCTGCTAATGTTTATCTCAATTATCGTGGTGCATATAAAAGAAAAAGTTTTTGCAAGAATAGTTTGTATAGGGAACAGCTAAACAAAGTTATGCAAGCCTTTGTTGATGAATAGTAGATAATTTTAATGCAGTAATTATGTGATCTGAAGAACAAGCCAAATTTTTAAATGTTGCGTAGAGGGTAACATTGGAACTGCTGCCAAAATAGTAAGGAAATAACAAACAAGTTTATTAAATGGCTCAAGGTAAGATAAGCACCAACTAACGACAGTGAAAAGTGTTGTTAGCATATTTTGAAGATAAATGGCAAAACATGGCTATGTTCATCAATGTGGGCAAATTATCTATGATAAAACTACGTCTCAATGTCAAGGATAACAAACAGATTAGTAAACACTACAGACTAATAGCATTCTGGAAAAGGAAATCTGAAGGTTAACAGCCTAATTTTGTTATCCTTTTATTATTACAATAGCCTTCTCTATGTGTAGCTGTTTTTTTCCCTAACTAATCATTTTGACAGCACTGATGCTTAATAATAAAAAAAATCTGATGTGTTCCATTCACATGACTTTCTCAACATTTCTGCAACAAATTATTGTTAAATAGCTTATGCTTCTGTTTACTTCTTGCTCATAGAGAAAAAATAGCAGAAATAGTTTTATTAGTTGCTTCCTTGTAAGTAGAAGCGACATAAGGGAGCGCCACAGCTTAAAGTGATAGTCAAAAGCTGGTTGCTATGTGACTGAAGTTCATTTGTTTGCATGGACACGAATTGACAAATTCCCATATGAGAAAAGTATAAGTTTTTCAAGACTGAAACCAAAAATAATGAATATCTGAAAAACGATCAACTCCACAAAAAAATGTGTATAACATAAATTGTGTGTTTTAATGTGCTCTATATTTTTGGTGTGGTAAGTTTTTGTCCATCTCTTACGGTTTAGCAGTTACGTAAAATTCCGTAAAATTCATCCAGAATAAAGTAGTCTTCAAAGGCTGTTCTCAGAAAAGCAAGATACAGATAAGATTTATTTGTCAGGTAAATATTGTTAATATACGATATTTTAATCAAAATCGTTAGAGCCATTTTTGAGGAAATCAAAATTTTCCAATTAAAGGGTAGTTGGGGTGGGGGGATTTTCTAGAAAATCTTCGTGTCGCATCCTTGAAAGGTACCAACTTAAATACCAAGTACCCTGTCTTTTCGTTTTTGAGCTGTGCTACACACAGACAGACTCGCAGACACACACATACATACATACGGACCTCTTTCCAAAAATGTTTTTTTTTTTTTATTCAGGGGGACCCAAATATATATTACCGATGAAATCTCGGTATCGAATTTTGGGTGCATTACAATACCTTCTCTATACACTATGTACATAGTACGTGGTGCTTTCAACTCACGTGACTTCCTCTACATCTCTGTAACAAATTATTGTTAAAAAGCTTATTCTTCTATTTCATGCTAATCAAGATAAACATTAGTGGAAATGCTTTCTTAAAAGTAGAACAGAAAAAGGAATACACTAGGTTAAAATGATAGACAAATCCTTTAAAAGCTGGTTACCATGAGGATGAAATCCGTTTCATTGCATTGCCATGAGCTCACCAATTCCTGTATGTGAAAAGTTTAAAAGTATTTAAAAACTGAAACAAACAACAAGGAATATCTCCAAAATTGCTGACTTTACAAAAACAATTTGTATGACATAAATTGTGTGTTTTAAGGAGATCTACACTTTTAAGTATAGTAAGTTTTTGTCTATCTCTTACGGTTTACTAGTTATGCAAAATCCAGCAAAATTCGTCCAAAATAAAGAGACTCAGAATATACATTTTATTTTTCGTGTAAATATCTTTAATATACAGTATTTTAATCAAAATATTTAGTGCCATTTTTTATAAAATCAAAACTTTCGAAAAATGTTCCATGTAAAGAAAGGTTAGAAGAGGGGGAATTTTCCTGAAAATCTCCTTGTCGCATCCTTGGAAGATAGTTGACCTATCTTATCAACTTTTCGTTTTTGAGTTATCGTGTTTACAGACACACGGACACACACACGGACATTTTTCTAAAAATGCTATTTTTCGATTCAGAGGACCCTTAAACGTCTATTTACGGTGAAATCCTGGTATCAAATTTTTGGGTGGAATGTAATATCTTATCTATATACTATGTACATAGTAATTTTAGAGAAAGTAAACAACTGATGTGTCATTTCACATGACTTTCTCTACATTGCCGCAACAAATTATTGTAAAAAAGCTTATTCTTATACCTACTTCATGGTAATCGAGATAGACTTTAGCAGAAATTGTCTTTATTACTTGCTTCCTTATAATTAGAAGTGAAATAAGGGAGTACACTAACTAAAGCATAAATCAAATCTTTTAAAAGCCGGTTGCCATGTAATTGAAATGCATTTCTTTGTATGACCAGAAGTTGACAAATTTCTGTACGAGAAAGCGTTTGTGCATTAAGATTTTTCTATCTCTTATGGTTTAACCATTATGCAAAATTCTGCAAAACTCAGCCTAAATAAAGGGGTCTTCTGAGGCTATTCCCAGAAAATTCAAAATATAATTTTTAGTTGTGATGTAAATATCTTTAATATACGGTATTTTAATCAAAACCGTTAGAAGCATTTTTGAGAAAAACCAAATTTCTAATTTTTTCATCGTAAAGGATGGTTTGTGGTGGAGGTATTTCCGTTTCATGAAAGGTAAGTATCTTAAAATTGAAATCCAATAGCAAAGAATATCTCGCAAATGATTAGCTCCACAAAAAATGTATAGAACTGAAATTGTATGTGTTAATGAGGTCTACATTTTTATGCAATAAGTTTTTGACCGTCTCTTACGATGTACCAGTTGTTCAAAAGTTATTGGGAATGAAAAGGACTTAAGAGACTATTCAAGAAATTTATGATACACCTTTTATTTACCATGTAAACATATTACTCATATTCGTTAGGACCGTTTTTGGATCAAAATGTTCCATGTAAATGATAGTCTGGGATAGGGGGATCTTTCTGAAAATCTCTGTCGCATCCTTGGAAGATACTAAACCACGTTTGGTATTTAATCATTTTTTGGTCTCGAGCTATGCTGTGCTCACACACACAGGCCTTTTTCTATCTTGGGGGGGGAAGCTAGGAATTCTCAACACATATAAGTATTTCCGATGAAATTTCAGTATCAAATTTGTGGGTGGAATATAATACCTCTCTACCTACTATGTATATACATAAAGTAATAAAATAATTGTTAAACAATAAGTTCTCTATAAATATTAAAGAAAGCCAAAGCATCTAAAGTGTTACATACACACAATCTTCTCCACCTTCTATAATGTGTTAAGGTGTAAAAGAGTTATTCTTACAAATCTTATTTCTCTGTCCTCTTCATTTTAATTGAGGAAATCGTTTGAGAGAAGCTTTAAGTACTTTAAAATTAAAATTTGTGCCCATGGTGCAGCACCTTGCATACCACCGATGCAGCCATGCGACGTCCTTATCTCCCTCTTCAACTGTCTCAAGGACTCTTAACAAAAGTATACCTCGCAAGCATTGACAGCTATGAAGACTGAGAAAATCTGTTCTCAAATAGAACGATCCTAGCGGAATTTGCACCGGTGTAAACAATAACTGATATACGAAAACTAAAGCTGAGATCTTGTTAAGACACTCAATCAATTTGAACAAAAATAGTTATTTATGATGTAAGAGCGTAAAATTATAGTTTTTGATCTGAGCGGGAATATTGAAACGAAACGCAGTCGAGTTTCACAACCACTTGAGAATTAAAAAGAAACTTTACGCTCGCACATCATACAATTTTTTTTCTACGAGAATTTTCGTATTAAAAGAAAAGCTTCGAAAGATGAATAATAGCTTGAGATTAAAATTGACCCATTCATCAACGGTTATATTTCGTTATTTATTTTGTATTGCTGGGCGCGGTGACGGTTCCTACGGTTATGGCAGGCCGTCAAAAACCAATATTATTATTGTTCTGTGAGAAAATGACAGATTTTCAAAATTATAATATTCTTAGAGCTGCGCAAAGGTAGAATCAAACTTACTACCTGCTAAATCTCGAAAATTTACGAGGCACAATATGAGAAATTTATGAAGTGGTGTCCGTTGATCAGTGATGTATACTCACTATTGTGAATTATTTTGGCGAGCGTTAGTTTGGATCAAAATTACTTTTCGCTTTCTGCACTTCTTTGCGCGTAGATTCCATAAAAACGAATTCTGCGCTCCGAAATGAGCTCGTAAACCACTCAATTACGCCCGATTGCAGAAAAAATGTTTGGCAGCATTTATCAGTTTCGATATTCGTTGACTGGTTGGAATTTTCCAATATATTGTCATGTACTCAGGTCATGATATTTACTTTCTGTGCAATATTTCAACCAAAAATTCAATGTGTTTACACCTGAAATATATGTTTTGAGGTTCCCTGCAGAAAAAAGTTCCGTGCGCACGCGCGCGCGCGCGTTTGTGTGTGTGTGTGTGTGTCTGGGAACATCATAAATCAAAAAGAAAAAAAGTCTGTTAAAATCCAGACTCGATATTTAAGTTCGGCGTCGTCCAAGGTTGCGACAAAAAGGTTAAGAAAATTCCTCAAGCCAAAATATTCTTTGCAGGAGTCATTTTTTAAAAAAAAAAAAAAAAGTTTATTTTTTTCTAAAATGGTTCTAAAGACTCTGTTTAAAATACGTTTAAGATATTTTCATAACTTTTGCATAAACCGCAAGAGATAGACAAAAACTTAATGTGCAAAATATGTAGATCTCATTAAAGCCCACAACGTAGATTTGAGATAATATATATATATTTGTTTTGTAGAGTTAAGATTTCTGAGATATTACTCTTATCGGTGCAAATTTTCCAAAACTTTAAACTTTTCTGAAACTGGAAACTACCAATCTATTTTGTTTCGTTCGACCAGTTTTTAGAGGAATTGTCTATCGCATTAGCCTTCCTTATGCAGTTGTCGATCACGTGGTAAGAATTTCCAAAAGTATAGGTCATTATTGCAAGAGTAAATTACACACAAGTATGACCTCTTCATCCAGATGCGACAATCGGAGCTTTGATGTATGCGCCCGCTCGGGTGTTCACTCACGCCGTATGACAATAGATCCAGAATGGATAGGAAACCGCCGACAACAATTACTATGAACGATCAAAAGCTAACTGTTCACACACGTGCGGCGATTAATTGTGTATATTGTGTGTATTTGATGCACAGTCACAATATTTAGATAACTACTGTGTGTATAGCTATGTATTTGTGAATAGCAAAAATGAAAGATCTGATAAATATTAAGCTGGTATTTAAGTTCGGCATATTCCAAAAAAATAGGATTTCATTTATGAACTTTCTTTAACTACTGTAGTTCTTAGCGTTCCATTCTAAATTGGGCGTGAAAGATTGCTTAATTATGCTCAGATGCCTCTTTATCAGGCTTGAGGTTATTTTACATGCCCTAAAACTACAGGGGACCCTTTCGAAGGAAGCCGTGCTAAGGAGTTTTACGCTCGAAAAAATCCATTGTCCTCAGCCGCGACCTTTTTTTTTTTTTTTTTATTTAAACTTGTTTTTCTGTATTATTACTGTATTGCTGTTTTCTTATTTTTTACAACACACACATAAACACAAACATATAACACCCATACCCAAGGCGGGACTCGAACCCACGATCCCCAGTGCTACGCAGCACCAAAGCGGGACGCCTTAGCGAGCGCGGCCATGGGGACCGGCGACCTTGAGTATATAAGGTAGCATGGTAACCACTACACCACAGAGGAGTATTCCAAGGAAGCGACACGAAGAATTTCAAGAAAATCACCCATCCTCCTTTACATCGAAGAATTTTCAAAAGTTTTATTTTCTTTAAATGGCTACAAGGATTTTGATTAGAGTATCACATGTTTAAGATATGAAATTTTAATCTTGAATTTCCTGATATATATTAATAATTTTGCTTGTTAACGATGCTATCGATTGCAAAGACTATATCAGCGGTTCCGGGTACCGAAATTGCGTCTCGAAATTCTTTTACGTGCCGGTAAATCTATCGATATGGGGCAGTTGCTTTAAAG
The DNA here is from genome assembly GCA_030762935.1 of Hymenopus coronatus. NCBI lineage: Eukaryota > Metazoa > Arthropoda > Insecta > Mantodea > Hymenopodidae > Hymenopus > Hymenopus coronatus. The sequence goes on along the minus strand of CM060898.1, from coordinate 81,594,368 downwards.
CACAAATAAAAGCTTTCGGTTCGGGGCGTGTTTGAACCAGCAACCTTAGCTTCAGCAAACCAGTGACGAAAAATCTGAACCATCCACACCGATTTTGAATTTTCTGGGAATAGCCACTGAAGTCCTCTTATTCTGAATTTTTTTTTGCATAATTGGTAAACAGTAAGGGATAGACAAAAACCTTCCTATACAAAACATCTGCTATGTGTTCCATTCACATGACTTTCTCTAGTTGTTCTACAAACAAAATATTGTTATAAAATAGTATTATTTTCTCTACGTCATGACAATCGAGATAAACATTAACAGAAGCGATGATAGTCAAATCAATTAAAAGCCAGTCGCTATGTCAAACAATTGAAATTTGGTTCTATCTGCGTGCTAGGAATAAAAGAGAGAGATAGATGAAATGAAAGATGTCTTCCCATTTCAGAAAAATTAGCTCGGAATAATTCGAAAATAGTGTTAAGTGTACAAAAAATCTATTTTGCATAAATTGTGTGTTATAACGAGATATACATTTTTGTGTGGTAAGCTTTTATTTAGTTATCTCTTACTATTTATCAGATAAACAAACGCTGTACAGAAGTCATCCACAATGAAAAAGTCTTCAGAGGCTATTTCCAGAAAACTCAAGATATACATTTCGTTTGTCATAAAAATATCTTAAACTTATGGCATTTTAAACAAAGTCATTAAAGTCATTTTTGAGATAGTCAAAATTTTCTAAAAATGCTAAAGGTAGAGGAAGATAGGTGGATTTTCTTGAAAATCTTCATGGCGCGTCCTCGGAAAATACTAAACTTAAATACAAAGTTCAATACTTAACTGACTTTTTTGTCTTTTATCTATGCCACCCATCCACCCACACACACACCCACACACACACACACTTAGATATTTATCTTAAAATTCTTTTTTTTTTGTTCAGAGGGCCTTAAAACTTAACTTAACTAATATCTCGGTATCGAATTTTTTGAGTAGAATGCAATACCTTCTCTATCCACTATTCACATTGTACGTACATGCTAGAGAAACTAAAAATATAGATCACATAGACGCACACAATCTAATGTCGAACTTTTTGTGGTGTTAATAATTTCCTTCTTATTGGTGCGAGATTTCAAATATATTTATACGTTTCTTGCGTTAAAGCAACGTTCGTTTTTTATCGCTGTCTTACAAAGAAAATGCAATTTTAAAGCCATCTTACACCGACACGTTTTTAAAAGTCTGACTATCGATAAAAATTTACTGCAACCCTTATTATACTAATGCATTTGTAAATTCGTAGTGATAGTTTATCACAACCAAAAATAAGCAGCTAGAAGTATATGCGTTTGTAAGAATAATTTGTAGAATAGGGAGTAAAGAAATCAATGTGTCGCACACAATTCTTAACGCTTAAAACAATAATTCCGATAACTTACAATTGCCACAATTATGGATACCAACATCTCGAGGAAAAAAACACTCTAAGTAACCTTGCAACAATTTTCGGAATCTGAAGATCTATGTGACGTCAGCAACCGCAGAGGGAAGCACCGTTCACTGCAAGACCAGCTCTGCAGGATGTGCTGCAACAATAATTAATTACATTGTTGTGGTAATACCATTCTGAAGGCCTGCTTGTTGCACGTGTGCTGCAAGTGGATACTTTCATAGGCAAAAGCTATTTATTGCAACATCATTATGCATTATTATTCAATTTGCTACGCTTTATCATACAAAACTCTGATGTGCTCTATTCATATGACTTTCTCTGCATCTCTGTAACAAATTATTATTAACAAGCTTATTCTTCTATCTATTTAATGCTAAAATATGAGCAAAAGGGGTCTTATTTCCTTTATAAATAGGCGAGAAATAAGGAAATACACTAGGATAAACCGACAGTCAAATGTTTTAAAATGTGGTTGCTATGGGATTTAAATACATTACTTTGCGTGGCCTAACGTTGACAAATTGACGTATGAGAAAAGTTTTAAGTGTTTTAAAATTGAAGTCATTAACAAGGAATATCTCGAAAACAGCCTACTCAACGAAAAAACTGTATGACATAAATTGTGTTTTTTATCATGATCTACATTTTTGTGTAGTAAGTTTTTGTCTATCTCTTAAGCCAGATATGCAAAAGTCAATTAAAATCATCCAGAATAAAGATGTATTTAAAGGCTATTTCCAAAAAATTCATTTGCATTTTATTTGTGATGCTAATATCTTAAATAAAAGATATTTTAATCGAAATCGTTAGAACGATTTTTGATATCAAAATTAACAAATGTTTTTCCATATAAAGAATAATTAGGGGTGGGGGATTTTCTTGAAAATCTAGTACCGCATCCTTGGAAGATAGCAAACTTAAATACCAAGTTTGGTATTTAACGGTCTTTTCGTTTTTGAGCTAAGCTGTCCACACACATACACACACGGACCTTTTTCCAAAATGCTTTTGTTTTTATTCAGGGGACCCAAAACATGTATTTCCGGTGAAATTTCTCTGTGGAAGTTTTGGGTGCATTACAATACCTTCCCTACACACTACGTACATAGTACATGTAGAGAAAGTAAAAATCGGTCTTTCTCTTCGAGTTTAAGAGCGAATGCAAATAATTACGGAATATAAAGTTCACTGCCTCTTTGTTGTATACTGGAGAGTTAGCCTCCCACTCAACAGATCTGAGTTCGGAACTCGGTTAGGGTGACTTTGTAAGGATAAGGTTTCCTTCGGAGTTCCCTTTCCTGAGAAACGAATATCGGATGATATGAAGCTTTATGGACACCGGCCTCATTTTAATATTATTTCATCATTTCATTAATCATTCGGACATGACAGGAATAAAGGACTTTAAATCTACAAAAGAAAGGAAAAAACTTTGATGCGTTTCATTCACATGGCTTTCTCTACATCTTTTTAACAAATAATTGATATTAAGCTTATTGTTCTATTTTATGCTAATCGAGATAAACATTAGCAGACACCGTCTTATTACTTGTTTCCTTATAAGTAGAAGGTAAATAAGGGAATACACTAGACTAAACCGACAGTCAAATGTTTTAAGAATGTGGTTGCTATGGGATGAAATCCGTTTCGTTGCGGGATCAGGAGTTGACAAGCTCCCGTGTGAGAAGAGTTTTAGTATTTTTAAACTGAAACCAATAACAACAAATATCTCAAAAATGGTCAACTCCACGGAAATAAAGTATATAACATAAAATGTGTTTCAAGGACATCTGCAATTGTTGTATAGTCAGTTTTTGTTTATCTCTTACGGTTTACCAGTTACGCCAAATTCATAAAAGAGCATCCAGATTAAAGAGGTCTTCATAGGCCAGTCCTACAAAATTCAAAATACACATTTTATTTGCCATGTAAATACCTTTTAAAATGTTTCCCATATAAAGTGTAGTTAGGGTGGGGGGTTTGTTGAAAATCCGTTACAAGTTTGATATTTAACGGTATTTTTGTTTATGAGCACCGACACACATGGAGGTTTTTGTTTGTTTTTTTTTCTAAAAATGATTCTTTAAAACATATTATTCTGCGATGAAATATCGACATTGAATTTTTGGGTGAAATACAATACATTCTCTACTTACTATTTACATTATACATGGTTAAGAAATTAAGAAATAAAATTGTTACGTCGGCTATGAACAACAATAGTTGTTGAAAAAATACTCTCTTTTTTTTTGTAGTTTAAAGTCTGGTTGGTTATATCGAACGATGAATGAAATTGGTGAAATGATGCTAAAATGATCTCGGGTCCATTGAGGTTAAAGTTACTCGACATTCGCCTTCTCAGGATAAGAGAAAACACCGAAAAAAAAAACTTATCCGAGTAACCATCCTAAGTGAGATCCGAATTCACGACCTGTTGAATGTCAGGCAGACACGGTACCAACACACTACCCAGGTGGGCATAAAAAAACTTTATTTACTTGTGTAATGAGGTCTGCTGTTTTAATCTGGTATTGGAAAATAATCTTGAATGGAATAAAATTCTGATTTGTTATGTAACTTTATGAACTGACATTTCAAATAAGTTGATGCATATGCATCGAAAATGCCTTTCAATGTAAGTAACATTCATCGAAAATCGCTATATATATTATGCTCAGTTTAATATCCGTTTAAGTGTTCACTACAACATAAAAAAAATTAAAAATAATATATCTAATGTATTCTATTCGCATGATTTCCTCTACATTTCTGCAACAAATTATTGTTAAAAAAATTTATTCTTCTGTCTACTTCATGCTAATCGAAATAAAATTAGCAGAAATGGGCTTATTACTTGCATATTGCAAGTAGAAGAGAAAAAAAGGAATACATTAGGCTAAAGTGATAGTCAGAATCTTTTAAAATCTGTTTGCTATATAATTGAAATTCGTTTGTTCGTATGACCAGCAGTTGACAAATTTCCGTATGAGTAAAGTATAACTATTTTAAACCTAAATCAAATAACATGGAATGTCTCAGAAACGGTCATTTCTACAAAAAACTTATATGACATAAATTATGTGTTGTAACGAAATATATATTTTTTGTGTAGTAAGTTTTTGTCTATATCTTACAGTTTACCAATTATGCAAAATGTGACAAAATTCATCCAGAATAAAGACGTCTTCAGCACTATTCCCAGAAAATTCAAAATATATATTTTATTTGTCAGGAAAATATCAATAATATACGATATTTAAATCAAAATTATTAGAAGCATTTTTGAGAAAATCAAAATTTTTGAAAATTTTTCCATCTAAAGGGCAGTTTAGGGTGGGGGAAGTTCCTATAAAATCTTCGTGTCGCATCCTTCTGAGAAGATATTAATCTTAAATATTAATTTTGGTATTTAACGGACTTTTCATTTTTCAGCTATGCTGTCCACATACACACACTGGCCTTTTGCAAATAATGCTTATTTTGGATTCAGGGATCTCAAAACACGTATTTCCAGATTGCGGTTTATCATGTTACCCGAGTTACCATGGAATGACATAGTGTGTGCAATATGACAATGAGACTCGATGTTTAGTATGGCTGTGTGCTCTATGTGGCTATGCGAAAACGATGTTAAATATAACCGCGTGCGCTATGCGACTTTGCGAACACGGTGTTAAATATAACCACGTGCGCTATGCGAACACGATGTTAAATATAACCGGGTACATTATGTGACTATGCGAACATGTTAAATATATCCCCGTGCATTATGTGACTATGCGAACATGATGTTAAATATAACCGCGTGCATTATGTGAGCTATGCGAACATGATGTTAAATTTAACCGCGTGCATTATGCGACTATGCGAACACGATATTAAATATAGCCGTGTAGTTATGGGACTATGCGAACACCATGTTAAATATAACCGTGTACACTATCGACTATGCGAACATGATGCTAAATATAACCGCATGCGCTATACGAACACGATGCTAAATATAACCGCGTGTATTATGTGATTATGCGAACATGATGCTAAATACCTATAACCGTGTGCGCTATGCGACTATGCGAACACCATGTTAAATATAACCGTAAGTGTTATAGACTATGCGAACACGATGTTAAATATAACCGCGTGCGCTATGTGACTATGCGAGTACGATGTTAAATATAACCATGTACGTTATACGACTATGCGAACACCATGATAAATATAATCGTATGCTATGCGACTATGCAAAAGTCATGTTAAATATAACCGTGTACGTTTTATCTGGCAATGCGAACACCTTGTTAAATATAACCGTGTGCGCTATGCGACTATGCGAACACCATGTTAAATATAACTGTGCGCGCTATGCGAGCACCATGTTAAATATAACCGTGTGCGCTATGCGACTATGCGAACACCATGTTAAATATAAATGTGTGAGCTATGCGAACACCATGTTAAATATAACTGGTACGTTATGTAGCAATGCGAACACGATGTTAAAATATAACCGTGTGCGCTTTGTTGCAAGCATACGATCACGATGTCGAGTATAACCGTGTGAGCTTTGTGACCATGCGACCACGATGTTGAATGTAACTGTGAGCGCTATGCGACTATACGAACACGATGTTAAATATAACCGTGTATGTTATGTTCCTATGTAAACATGATATTAAATATAAGAGTGTAAGTTATGTGACTACGGGAACGAGAGGTTAAATATAAGCATGAGAACCATGTGACTATACGAAAACGATGTTACATAGCATCGTGTCCTCTTTGTGATTATGCGAACACGATGTAAAATATAACTGTGTGCGCTATGTGACTCTGCAAACACGATGTTAAATATAATAGTGTGCGCTATGTGACTATGCAAACACGATGTAAAATATAACTGTGTGCGCTATGTGACTATTCAAACACGATGTAAAATATAACTGTGCGCTATGTGACTATGCAAACACGATGTTAAATATAACTGTGTGCGCTATGTGACTATGCAAACACGATGTAAAATATAACTGTGTGCGCTGTGTGACTATGCAAACACGATGTAAAATATAACTGTGTGCGCTATGTGACTATGCAAACACGATGTTAAATATAACTGTGTGCGCTATGTGACTATGCAAACACGATGTAAAATATAACTGTGTGCGCTATGTGACTATGCAAACATGATGTAAAATATAACTGTCTGCGCTATGTGACTATGCAAACACAAAGTAAAATATAACTGTGTGCGCTATGTGACTATGCAAACACGATGTAAAATATAACTGTGTGCGCTATGTGATTATGCAAACACGATGTAAAATATAACTGTGTGCGTTATATGACTATGCAAAGAGGATGTTAAATATAACCATGTGCTCAAAATCAAGTATAATGTGAATTTAATTGTTTTGGGATAGACATCTTTTGGTTGAATTAACATATCTCAAATAATTTCTGAATTTGTAAATATACGACGACGAGTGTGCGCTATGTGTGTATTTGATAGGGTCATTGTGCGTAATGTGCCCCCGATAGTTACTTCCCTGGCAAAAATGGCCTTGTAACCACTAAAAGATGGCAAAAACCGCTGATGGTCGGCTAATAGGCGTTCTATAGACACCCGAAAAGCTTTTTAATTATCTGCATAATGCATACTAAACACAGGTAAAACCACAATGGACAATTTTAAATGTACAAAGCAATCCTTTGTATGCTGTTCAAACATTACACAAAAACTTCTTTGACGTCAAGATCTTTGTTCCACTGAACATAGCATGTTCGCAAGCAAAGGGACAAAAACAGGCGCTAAGAGTTTAAATTAATTTCTAAGAAGATGGGACTAAGGCGGATTCCTTCATGTCCATTACAAAATGGGATGAGACAAGTTAGTGAACCCTACTACTGGGAAGTAAATTATTGCCTAGTTGCCTTTTGGAAAAGCCGATCATTTTTAAGCATCACCGTATTTATGGTGGGTTTTTGAGCGAGGGTATTACGTAAGGTTTTCTTTGGTAAAAGAACTTTATGTACTCCATTCACACGATTTTCTCTACCTAAGCTGCAAACAAACTTCTTACTAAAGTTCATTCTTCCTTCTAGTTCATGGTACTCGAGACAAACATTAGCAGAATTATCCTATTATTTAGTTCCTTTTAAGTAGAGAGGGAACAAGGGAATACACTAGGCTAAAGCGATAGTCAAATCTTATAAAAGCTGTCGCTATGTGACTTTCATTAGAATTGACTTCTTTGCATGGTAGAAGTAAAAAAAATCTGATGTTTTACACTCACATGACTTTCTCTAGCTGTTCTACAAACTTCTTCCTGCACCTTGCTAATCGAGGTACTCATTAGCACGTTATTACTTAGTTCCCTATAAGTAGGAAGAAAATAAGGGAATTACACTAGGCTAAACCGATAGTCAATGTTTTAAAATCTGTCGTTATGCGATTATCATTACAAATCGCTTCTTTTCTTGGCCAGGAGTAGAACAAAAGAAAAACGGACACTCCCGTCTGAGAAAAGTATAAGTACTTCACAATTGAAACTAATAACAGTGAATACCTCGAAAACGGTAAGATCCACGAGAAAATGTACATGACATAACTTGTGTCTTTTAACAAGGCCTACATTTTTTGTAGGGTAAGTTTTTGTCTATCTCTTACAGTTTACTAGTTATGCCAATTAAAAAAAATTCATCCACAATAAACAGATCTTTAGAAGCTATTCCCAGAAAAGTCAAGATATACATTTTATTTGACAGGTAAATATCATTAATATACGATGTTTTAATCAAAATCGTTAGAGCAACTTTTAAGAAAATCAAAATTTTCGAAAAAAGTTCCATGTAAATGGTAGTTTGGGGTGGGAGGATTTTTCTCAAAATCTTCGTGTCGCATCCCTGGAAGATACTAAACTTAAATACCAAGTTTGGTATTTTAGTTACTTTTCGTTTTTGAGTTATCGTGTTCACAGGCACACGGACACACACACACACACACATACATACACATGGACCTTTTTTCTGAAAATGCTTTTTTTGGATACAGGGGGTCCTAAAACATGTACTTCCGCTGAAATCTCCGTATCGAATTTTTGGCTGGAATACAATACTTCTCTATCCCTATGTACATTGTACATACGGGACTACAGAAAGTAATAAAAGAAAAACGAATGAGAAAACTAGACGTATTTTAAAATTGAAACAAATAATTATGAATATCTCTGAATTGGTTAACTCTATAACAAAATTATATGATATAAAATATACTTTTAACTTCGTAAGTTTTGTCTATCTCTTACGGTTTGCCAGTTATACAAAAATCATCCAGAATGCCGAGGTCTTCTGAGGCTATTTCCAGAAAATTCAAAATCCACATTTCATTTGTCCTGAAAATATCTTTGAGATATGATAATTGAATCAAAATTGTTAAAGCCACATTAGAGGATATAAAAAATGTTCGAAAAAATATTTCATGTAAAGGTAGTGGGGTGGGGGATTTTCCTGAAGATCTTCGTTTAATATCCTTCAAAGACGCTCAACTTCAATAACCTAGTTTGGTATTTAACAAGGTTTTTTAGTTATGTTGCTCACACACACACACACACACACACACTCTCTCACACACACATAGATACACGGCCTCTATTAAAATCCTTTTCTTTTCTTTTTTTTTTCATTTTTATTCAAAGGATATCAAAGCATATATTTTTGGTAAAATCTCGTTATCGGATTTTGGGAGGAATACAATACCTTCTCTAACTTCTATGTACATTGTACATATGTGCTAGAGAAAGTCAAAATCTTATGCTTTTCAAATATACTGTACATCTTTTGTTGCAAAGACCAGACATTTTTATGACAAGATGGATATTATAAATATTACTCTGATGTTGTATTCAAATAGATTTTCCTACACTCAATCGTTTATAGCGGCTACACAAACCATTTCTAAGAAAGCTCTCTGCTTAATTTTAATCGAGATAAACCTTTACAGAAATAGCTACGAGAGGCATTCAGTAAGTCTTAGATAAACTTAGAAAAACAAATTATTTTTGGTTGATTTTTTTCCAACATAATCTCCTTTTAGCTCGATAAACTTTTCCCAGGGTCTCTCCAACTTCCAAAAAATATAATTTCAAAAGGTCCTCAAAATAGGCACCTTTTTGGGAGACGACCCCTTCGTTAGACGTAAATCGTTTTCCGCCGAGCCACTTTTTCAAGTCTAGAGATAAATAAAGGGCACTGGGGGTCAAATCTGGTGAATACAATGAATTTGGTAGTAATTCGAACCTTAATTCTACACAATTTTCGCCATCCAAACTGCCAAACTGCGTAGATGTGCGCCTTTGCAGTGGATGGAAGTTATTTTTTTTTTTTTTTTTTTTTGCGGGATGAGTGCGTTTTTTTTTTATGTTCAACCGGTGAAATAACGATGCATAATACTCTGTATTTATCGTTATTCCTTTCTACAAGTAATCAATATGTCAATATGTTATGATTCTGCATCATCTCAAAAAATCGAGGTCATCACCTTGTTTGCAGATTTCACCTCTTCGGAGCCGGTTCGCCTTTAAAAACGCACTGTTGTGACTGTATTTTTCTCTCTGGGGTGTAGTAACGTATCCATGTTTCATCCACAGTTATGTATCGATACAGAAACTCGTCAGGATTGCGACGGATTAAGTGACTAACCAGCTTCCGAGCTGATCACACGATTGCGTACATTCTCCAACTTGCCGAGACCTTTGTCAGACCTAATTTTTGGTGAAAAACTGAAAACATTGTACCTTGTGATATGCCTGTGGTCTCTACCATTCGTAAACTTTCATTCGTCGATCACTCAAAACTAAATCCTGGATTTTGTCAACCGTTTCGGAGAAAGTCACTTCTACTGGAAGTCACTTGTTGCAAACGCAGGTGAAAATGCAAGATCTCCATTCAAATCGGTTTTTTCGGTGTAAATCCTTTTAAACGGAAGTGTTTAATCACCACACGAAAGTCGGTTTTTTCCACTTCTAAATAAACTCAAGATTGTTGATTAAATGAGCTGTGGCAACAAAACCACGTGATGGATATAGCTGAAGCTTTAACCACCATCTAGCAAGAGAGGACGGTTACTAAATACAAACTTTTATGATGCTACGATTGTAATTTCTTGGATTTTCTAGAGACTTATTGAACGCCCCTAGTACATTACTTTTCTATATTTTGTAGACAAAAAATAGGAACGGTAAAATGTTGAAGAACTGCCATTATATTTATTTATGAGTCTGTTTCATCAATTAAGGGCCATACACTAATACAGTCTTGTCCTACAAGTACACAATTTTACATTAACTTTATTTACATTAAACTTATGAAAGTTTACCATATTACTCGGTTTCTGTCCCTGCTTTAATTGCTGTGGTCATATCGGCGTTTTGAAACTTAAACATTGGTGTTCTTATTCTTTGAAGTTTAATTAGCTTACTGTAGACTTTCTTTTCACATGCATATTTACTCTCACAACCTCACTTCCAGTCTCTATGGAGGGTAAGGGATAATTCTAATTAAAAAAGAATTACTAATGGCCGGAAATAGAAGCCAGAACTTGCGAATAAGAAGTCAGCTAGTTGACCACTCGAGTCAGGAGGCAGTCTGTAATACATTTGATGTATATTACCAGCATTTCCTACACGTTATTGTAGATTTATGTATGGATTCATAATTTCAAATCTTTTGTTTTGTTTAAGCTTAAAGAAAGATTACTTGCTTCGAACCAAGACCAGAGGAAGCTAAAAGCTTGATTTATTACTTTCTCATATGTGCAAAATACATAGTAGATACAGAACTTTTGTATTCCACCCACAAGTTCAATACCGAGATTTCACCGGTTATACAAGTTTTGAGGAGCCCCGAACAAAAAATCTGATGTGTTTCATTCACATGATTTTCTCTACATGATTATTTCTTGATTTCTTTTAAGTAGAAGAGAAATAAGGGAATACACTAGACTAATGCGATAGACAAATAATTTAAAAGCTAGTTGCTAGTGAGCAATTGAAATTCGGGTCGCTTTGCAAGGCCAACGGTAAAATAAAAGAGATGAAACAAAAGTTGACTCCCCGTTTGAGAAAAATTACGTAGTTTAAAACTGTAAGTAATAACAAAGAATACCTCGGAAACTGTGAACACTACAACAAAAATGAGCATGACATCAATTGAGTGTTTTAACGATATCTACATTTTTTGATTAGTAAGTCTTTTGTCCATCCCTTACGCTTTACCGCTTATGCAAAATTCATCTAGAATGAGGTGGTCTTAAGGGGCTATCCCCAGATTATTCAAGATATACATTTTATTTCTGATGTGAATGTATTTAATATATGGTACTTTAATGAGAATAGTTAGAACCATTTTTGAGGGAAAAAAATAAAAAAGGCTTCATGTAAAGGGTATTTTTTTATTTTATTGTAACCTAACGTCCTTTAACCTGGTTGGTATATCGGACGATGAATGAAATTGGTGAAATGATGTTCAAATGATCTCGGGGTGCATGGAGCTTAAAGTTACTCGACATTCGTCTTCTCAGGATAAGGGAAAACCCCCAAAAAAAACCTTATCCGGGTAAGTCATCCTAAGCGAGATTCGAACTCACGACCTGTTGAATGTGGGGCAGACACGCTACCACAACACTACCCAGGCGGGTAAAGAGTAGTTTTAGGTGGGGGATTTTACTGAAAATCTTTGTGTTGCATTCTTGGAAAATTAAACGGTACTTTTGTTTTTGAGCTGTGCTCTTCACACGCACATGCGCACACATGGATCTCTTTCTATTCTTGTTATTCAGGGGACCCTAAAACATGTATTTCTGGTAAAATTTCAGTGTAGAATTTTTGGGTGGAATACAATATCTTCTCCATCTACTGTGTATGTTATACACACACGTGCTAGAGCACATAAATAAAACAGACTCACATTTTTGGAAAAGGTCCGCAAGTGTGCGTGTGTGCGAGACCAGCACACCTCAAAAACGAAGTCCAAACTTGTTAATTAAGACACCACCTGCCATGTGTAAGTGGTAAAGGACGCGATGTGACGTGAAGATGTTACTATCCCAAAAAGTGGCACCTCTTGTAGCAAGGTTGGGAACAGTGGTTGGGGAATTAAACACTAAATTTCAATCCGCGTGACAGTTGAGTTGATGTGGTTGCTTTTTACGTCTCATTTTAATCTGACATTGTTGACGGAGGTGCGGTTGGCCTTTGTAAATGACTCAGACTGTCATATTATTTATACAATGGATATTCTGATGAATGCAGAATAATGAAAATGAGCACGAGTTTTCTTATACCCTTCCTTGGTATATAGGAATCCGGAAAAACGAAGAGAACTACTAAATTGTTTAAAAATTGTTAACTGTTTTATTCTCCTTAATTGTTGCTCTTCGCCCCCAATGATGACACGAAGATTTTTCACACAACACATAAGTAAATACAATCCAAATTGTAAACCTACATTTTTATAGTATTTAACGCCCACTCTTAATATTATGGCACCACAGGCGATGACACTGATGCTACATAGAACGAAGAATTGCAGATACGATGGCGTGTAAACTTACAGATTCAATGTAACCTGGTTTACAACACAGTAATACAACACAATATTTCAGTTTTTGTGGCCACGATTAGCAAGATTCTTTAATACATATACAACTTTGTCCCTTATATGTTGTCCCTTTGTCTTTCATCCAAAGTACCTAAAATATTCTTATATTTCATTAAGATGAGCATAGTTGTTTACATCCAGTGTTTTTCTCGTTGCTATGACGGTAACAAAGTTTTTAAACATTATAATGGCTAACGTATTAAGATATTCTCGAATTTTATGGGAATAGCCTCTATAGATCTCTTCATTTTGTATGACACTTGTATAACTAGTAAAGTGTAAGAGATACAAAAAACCTTATGACAAAAATCATGTAAATCTCGTTAAAACACACAGTTTATATTATATACAGAGTTTTTGAAGTTAACCGAAATATTGCTTGCTATTGTTTTTAGATGTAAAACACTTAATTTTTTTTTTTCAAATGGGAAGTAATCATTCGTTTCATTATTTTGTTTTACTCTTGGTCATGTAAAGAGAACCACATTTTAACAGTATCACATAACTACCAGCTTTTAAAAGATATTGCTATTAGTTTAAGCTAGTGTACTCCTTTATTGTTTTTCCACTCACAAGGAAAAAATAATAGGACTGTTTCTGCTAATGTTTATCTCGATTAGCATGATGCAGATAAAATAATAGTCTTTTGCAAGAATAGTTTTCAGGACAGGTAGACAAGCAGATATAAAATACTTTAAATCCGGAATTTGGGGTTTCTTTCAATAATGCAAAATATTTGGAGTAATTAAACATACTTACGCTATAAAGGTTTGTTTATTTCTTAGTTGGTACTACTGTTGATGCTAAAGTGAAGTATTTCTCAAAATCCACGCCATATGGGCATTTTTTCATTTCAAATAATTATCTAATTCTCTTAAGTGCTGGTGCTATCTCATTTGAGGTCATTTTCATTTCGGTGATTTAAATACAAGCATTTAGAGTCGACGACGTTTAAAGCAGAACAAACGAAGACCAGCGATGACTGGCAGGTTTGCTTCAGTACCTGGCACCTACCAAGAAGGACGCAAGGTTAAGTATTTGCGTAAGAACCAAGGATGTACTTTTTCATTCGGAAACATTTCGTGATGTTTTCTTCTTTGCAGTTGTACTAAGAATCTTAACTGAAAGTTTGTACAAAAGAATACCAAGCAATTACAAAAACGAAATAAGTAAATAAAAGATAAAAACAGGTCAACATAAATGTTGTAAATAGATCCGTCTGCTACAATGTGCATTTGTGACTTATGTCTCCCACCTCCAATTGTGGTTGCCTGTCTTGGCCTATGTTAGCATTCTCCTGCATAATAAAAAAAATATTTCTGCTCTGTTTGTCTGAAGTAAAAACATGTACAAATCCAAAATTTCAAATTGGCATTTACATCATTCCAAAATAAAATACTATTTTTCTGCCGCGGTTGTTTGGTTAGTTCACTCTTATGTTTTCAAAGCTTGAAGAATTGAAGAATCTCTCCGTTCCCTCTCTCTCTCTGTCTCTCTCTCAGCCTACCTTCTAAAACATGAGGAATGTTTCTGCCGAAGTCGCAAATCTCAACCTCTCTTAGCCTTTCTTTTCAAATTATGAGGAAAGACTCTGCCTAAGTTGCCAATCTCAGTTTCTGTTAGACTTTGCTTCCAAACTGTAAAAAGTATTTCTTCCAAAGTGGCCAATTATAATCTCTCTTATCTTTCACTATCAAACTGTAGAAGTTTGTTGCAAATTTGCCGATCTCGGTGTCTTTTAGCTTATATTTCTAAATTGTGAAACAAGTTTCTATCAAAGTTGTATCTCTTAGTCTATATTTTCTAAACGTAATAAATTGTTTTGCCAAAGTGAGAATCTCAGTCTCTCTCAGTATACGCTTCCAATAGTAAAGAGTTTCTCCGCCAAAGTAGCTTCTTTGACAGGTATTCTCAAATGTTTACAAATTGCAAAAACATGCTTTAAAATTTGAAAATCCCAGTCTGTCTAACGCGTTCCTTCCAAATTGTGAAGAATGCCTTTGACAGATCTGACAATATTAGTCTCTTGAGCAATGTTTCCAAAATGCGAAGAATATCTCTGTCAAAATTACAATTTTAGTGATTCCTTAGTCTATACTTCCAAGTTGTGATGAATATTTATCTAAATCTCTCTTTTTCTACAGTTTCAAATTGTAAAAAATATTTCTTCAGAAGTTTTCCACACTTAATTTATCTTTGCCTCTTCAAAAATGTGACGAAAATTTTGCCAGAGAGCTATCATAGTTTTTTAGAGGCTATATTTCCAAAATGTAAGCAATATTTCTGCGTAAACAGCAATATCATTAGCTTGCAACTTATGAGCAATTCCTTTATCACATTAGACAATATTAGGCTCTCCTTAGACTGTATTTCCTAACTGTTAAGAATGTTTCTTTAAAGGTTAATATCTTAAGTCTCTATAAGCCTATTATTCTTACAATGGTTAAGAATGTATAGCCATTTTTATTTTTTCGATCTTGGTAATCAAGCTTGACAGGCCTTACAATATACGAGGTACGTCCAGAAAGTAAGTTCCGTTTGGTAATAAAATTAACTTGTGTACAGATACAGAATAATGATTTATTGCACAAAATTCTACAACTCTTAAACTACTTTATCACATAGCTGCCGAAATTTGCAGGAATTTGTCATAGCGTGGCACAAGTTTTAGTATACCTTCTTCATAGAAGTTTGCCGCCTGTGTCTTCAAAAAGTTGGAAACATTTTCTTTCAGCTCTTCGTCATTGTTGAAGTGTTGACCGCCAAGGAAAGACTTGAGATGTAAGAACAGATGAAAGTCGCTAGGAGCGAGGTCAGGGCTATACGGAGGATGGTCAAACACGTCCCAGTCAAATCCCTGTAGGAGGTTTTTCGTCACATTTGCAGTGTGTGGTCGTGCGTTGTGGTAAAGAAAAACAACACATTTTGACAGCAATCCTCGGCGCTTATTCTGTATTGAGCAGCGCAATTTCCTAAGTGTCTCGCAATAAACATCTGCTTTGATTGTTTGACCACGCGGTAAGAAATCAATGAGTAAGATGCCTTTCCAGTCCCAGAACACCGTGCACATCATTTTTCGAGGTGTCAAGATTTGTTTCGGCTTAACCTTTGCTGGGGATGAAGTGTGCCGCTTACTTTCAGGGGTGTCGTAAGAAACCCAAGTCTCATCTCCTGTGACTATCTGTGTCAGAAATTCTTCGCCGTCTTCATCATAACGGGTTAAAAACTGAAGTGCACTACCCATCCGTTTTATTTTGTATTGCTCAGTAAGAATCTTTGGTACCCAACGTGAGCAAAGTTTACGAAATTTCAGTTTTTCGGTAACAATTTCATGTAGTGATCGTGAGCTTTGGGGAAATTCCATAGCGAGAGCACTAATTGTAAACTTGCGGTTTTCCTGGATCTTGTCATCAATCGCGTGAACCAGTTCTTCTGTAACCAAAGATGGACGCCCACTTCGTTCTTCGTCGTGCACTTCACCACGTCCTTCATTGAACTGTCTGACCCATCTTCTCACCATTGAATCACTCATCGCATTTTGTCCGTAAACTTCGCAAATGTGCCGATAAATTTCAATTGGTTTCACTTTCCTAGCATTTAGAAAACGAATCACAGATCTGATTTCACAAGTGGTGGGATTTTCAATGAACACCGACATTGTAAACAAGCACAACAAAGCGTATGTGGCTGACAGCGATCTCAAAATGGTACACGTTTCTTCTCCTTGATACAGAGCGTCTACCGCGCATGTGCGGAACTGCGATCGCAGCGCTGCAGCGGAGATAAATTGAAACGGAACTTACTTTCTGGACGTACCTCGTATTTTGTGTACACATACATACATGCATACATACACACATACATACAAAGAGCTGGCCGCTATTAAATGTTTGAAATTTCGTGACCAGCAAAAATAGAAACGAATAACGACTTCCCGTTTGAGAAAAGTATTAGCATAGGTACGAACATTTAAACTAATAACAGTGAATAGCTCAGAAATGGTTAACTCCACAAAAAATAGGTATTTACATAAATTTTGTGTTTTGGCAAAAGCTGCATTTTTATGTGGTAATTTTTAGTCTTCTCTCTCTCTCTCTCTCTCTCTCTCTCTCTCTTTCTCTCTCTCACGGTTTACGAGTTTACCAGTTATACGAAAGTTATTTAGAATGAAGGGCACATCAGAGTGTATTCCCAGAAAATTCAGGCTATACATTTTATTACCATTAATAATCGAAATCGATTAGATCCATTTTTCACAAAATCAAAAGGTTTCCGCCGTCCCGTGTAAAGAATAGTTGGCGTTGGGAAGTTTTCTTGAAAATCTCCATATCACATCTTAGAAAGATTCAGAATTCAACTGTCAAGCTTAGTATATATTTGGTCGTAACCAAAGTTTCGTTTAGAGCTTGTTTTTCATGTGCCCGCACACACATATATACGCGCGCACGTATTTTTCTAAAAATGTTTATTTTAAATTCAGGGGATCACAAAACATGTATTTCCGGTAAAAATCTAAGATTTTAAGCTACCTGAACTTTTCTCAAACGGAAGTCATCTTTTGCTTCATATAGCGGCCAGGTTTAAAAGATCTATCAATTTAGCCTAGTGTGTCCCTTTACTTCCCTTTTACTTACGAGTCAAGGAAGTGAGTAATAAATGAATTTCTGTTAATTTTTATCCTGATTAACATGATGTAGACAATAGAATTATATTTTGTTTGCAGAACAGGTAGAGAAATGAATTTGAATGATTTTTTTTTCTTTTTCTTTTTACAATCAGCTCAGTCTTTCATCCTTAATCCTAAGACGTAATGACAATAAGGAAAATATTTCAATATAAAATAACGAAGGAAGGAATGGATTTACTGAACGAGATAACCTCGAACACTGACGAGACCAGAATCTGTATTCCACGCGCTCACCGACAATTAATGTTCTGTGTCTTCCTTGGAAATTCCGAGTAAGAACACAAGTACCTATTTTCGAGGTCGTAATCTACAAACACATTCAAGTGGAAAACCAAAACAGGCATGGGAAAGGTCTTCTGCGAAAAAGACAACAAACCTAGCAATGCTTCACATCTGTAGAACGCCCCTCACCCGAGGTCAAGATGTTGAAGTAGCCATAAAAACGTTTGCAGCTAAACAATATCTAGTCGAGTTCATCTTAGAATGAGAATTTTATGTATTAGAAGCGTTTCACAAATAAATAGCGCGCATAAGCCTTTCCGTATGAGTGCATACAATGCTCTACTTTCTCTATATGATGTATAGATAGAGAAGGTATTGCATTTCATCAAAAAATTTGATACCAAGATTTCACTGGAAATTCAAGTTTTAGAGCCTCTTGTATGGGTATATAAAAATTAGAAAAAGGTACATGTGTGTGTCTGTGTCCGTGTGTCTGTGATAGTTAAAAAAACGAAAAGTCAGACTTGGTATTTAAGTTAGCATCTTCCAGGGATACGACACGGAAGATGTTTAGAAAAACTTCCCCACCTCAAACTACCCTTTATATGGAACAAATTTCGAATATTTTGATTTTCTCAAAATCGATCTAATGGTTTTGATTAAAATACTTTACAAAATAGATATTAACATGACAAATAAAATGTATATCTGGAATTTTCTGGGAATAACCTCTGAAGGTCTTTTCATTCCGTCTGAATTTTGCATAATTGATAAATCATAAGAGAAAGACAAAATCCTATACATAACACATTTTATATCTCATAACACACAATTTAGAATTATTTTTAATGGAGTTGACCATTTCTGAGATATTCCTTGTTAGTGGTTTCAGTTTTAAAACTTCTGTAATGCGAGAATTTTACAACTTCTGGCCGTGCAAATAAAGGAATTTTAATCACATAGCAAACAGCTTTTAAAAAATTCCACTATCGCTTTAGCCTATGCCACTCCCTTATGTCCGTTCTACTTACAAGGAAGCAAGTAATAAGAACATGACATGAATGAGATAGAAGAATAAGCTTTTTAATAATAATTTGTTACAGAGATACAGAGAAAGTCATGTGAATGGAACACATAAGATTTTTAGCAAAAGCTCTGTAAATGTTATTATATTAAATAAAATAAATTTAAGTTATATTGGTGATGTATAAATGTAGAGTGTTATTACATAAGAACAGATATTTGCATTGGTAATTGAGGATCATATATTGAACATTAACATCAATATTTGCTTCGTATGTGAACTAATAAGTTTATTAATTTAAGAGTAATATGTTTTCATATTGGTTAGTACCTCCAAGAAGGCGAAGCACACGTATTTATTTTCACCGATAGCTGGAGCGGAAGACGATGGCTGGACGGTCAGAGGGAAGCATGGATGGACGGATAGATATAATTATTCAGTTTCAAAGTTATCCCATGTTCCTTCTTTAGGATCCTTATCCACTTCTCTCTTACATTTCCACCATTTTAATTGTGCTTGTATTTGGACTAGCCGACATTTTAATCATTATTCGTGCAATTGTTACGAGTTAGTCTTTAAGGATCACGCTAGGCCACCTAGACGGTCCGGGTTTGATTCCAAGCGACCACATGTGAGATTTGTGGTGGACAAAGCGGTGAATGGGTGGTCTTTCTCCAGGTTCTCCGGTTTACCCCGCCATAGCTTTCCATCGGTGCTCCATCTACATTCCTGTATCACGAGTGTCATCGCCTGCGGTGCCACAGTAGTAAACGTGGGCGTTAAAACATACCATGAAAAAAATCTTGTGTGTTCCATTCCCACGACTTTCTCCTCTTATGTGTAACAAATTATTGTTAATAAGCTTATTCTTCTATTTACTTCATGCTAACTGAGAAAAAATTAGCAGAAATAGTCTCATTACCTGCGTCCTTTTAAGTAGAAGCGAAATATGGGAACATCATAGATTAAAGTGAAGTCAAAAGCTGGTTACTAGGTTGACTGAAGTTCCTTTGTTGTATGGACACGAGTTGACAAAGTCCTGTATGAGAAAAGTATAAGTTTTTTAAATCTGTAACCAAAAACAAGGAATAACTCAAAAACGATCAACTCCTCGAAAAAAATTGATATAACATAAAGTGTATGCTTTAATGTGCTCTACAGTTTTTCTGTGATAAGCTTTTGTCAATTTCTTACGGTTTAGCAGTTATGCAACATTTCGTAAAATACTTCCAGAATAAAATAGTCTTCCGAGGCTATTCCCAGAAAATTCAAGATATACATATTATTTGTCAGGTAAATATCTTTAATATACGATGCTTTAATCAAAACCGTTAGAGCCATTTTTGAGAAAATCAAAATTTTCGAAAAGGGTTCCATGTAAAGGGTAGTTGAGAGTGGGGGATTTTCTTGAAAATCTTCATATCGCATCCTTGGAAGATACCAAACTTAAATACCAAGTTTGGTATTTAATGGTCTTTTGGTTTTTGAGCTATGCTGTCCACAGACACACACGACATGTTTTTATACATTATAACATAGTACGTGAAGAGAAAGTAAAAAATGATCACGCTAGGATCATCAGCATCATCAACTTGACTATGATCGCAGGCTGTCACCTGGTTGAGAGACGAACGGTCATACTTTGTATTAGTTTCATAGTTGCGACAGCATATTTTATTCTGTAATAACTTCTAACACTAAATTATGCAAATTTTAAAGAGACAAATAAAATAAACTACAAACCAGTACTGACCACTAGAGTGATATAATACAAGCTTCGCTAATTAAATCCTGTCAAGTGTTCTTACTGAATAAGTAACTATTAGGCAAATGATAAGCAGCGTAAATTTATGAATGAAACCATTCTAGGAACAGCCAAGCAATAAATTCTAATTGTGACGAGTTAATGAACTGAATGCCGTGTTTGTAAATACACGCTTAATATTCATTCATATTAGCTGAAGTGAATTAAGATGACCTGCCCCAACTACGTGGTATTTGTATATGTCCAATTATACCTTTCCTATTCATTTTATTCAAGGTTTATGTAATTTACGAGTCTGTCTAGGTAGTTTTAAGTAGTGATGCATTTTTCTACCTAAAGCCTGTTCTATATGACACCTGTATAACATACAAGGACACTGTTTCCAAAGCTTCTATCAGGACAATATTTGAGTTGCGACATTATAAATGTCTAGATGTGTGTACATATATAAATCTTTATATACAAGGTGGTTCACCTGTCCCTTATTCTCTGATTTTATGCAACCCGCAGATTACAGTCTAACATGAAAACATCGTTCCCGAGACCCATCTTCTGCATACTAATATTATGGACTTTGACTGTATAAGCTATAGCTGAAAATTAGCGTATTTTATTAACGCGCGGTGTTAGCATGATATCCAAGGTGCTCGGTTCGGGTTCGAATCTTTCCAAAACGTTGACAATTTCCCCCCTCCCTTTTTTTTTCTTCCTGATTTGGCACAAAGCTAGATGGGATATCGGAATATGTTTTAACTCGTTTATTTGTTTCTTTTTTTGTTTATTCTAACTTTAACAGTCCAGTAACAGGAAATACAAATAAAAAAATCTGATGTGTTCCATTCACATGACTTTCTCTACATCTTTGCAACAAATTATTCAATTTACCTCATCTAATCGAGAAAAAATAGCTGAAATAGTCTTAATACTTGCTTCCTTGTTAGTAGGAGCGAAATAAGGGAGTACCATAGGTTAAAGTGATAGTTAAAACCTGGTTGCTATGTGACTGAAGTTCCTTTGTTTGTATGGACAGGAGTTGACAAATTCCTGTATGAGAAAAGTGTTTTTCAAAGCTGAAACCAAAAACAAGGAATATCTCAAAAACGATCAACTCCACGAAAAAATATATGTAACATAAATTGTGTGGTTTAACGTGCTCTACATGTTTTGTGTTTTAAGTTTTCGTCCATCTCTTAGGTTTAGCAGTTATACAAAATTTCGTAAATTTCATTCAGAATAAAGTAGTCTTCAGAGGCTATTCCCAGAAAATTCAAGATATACATTTTATTTGTCAGACAAATATCTTTAATATACGATATTTTAATCAAAACCATTACAGCTACTTTTAAGAAAATCAAAATTTTCTAAATGTTTTCCATGTAAAGGGTAGTTTGGGGTGGGGGAATTTTTTTGAAAATGTTCCTGTCACATCCTTGTACGATACCAAACTTAAATACTATGTTTGGTATTTAACGGTCTTTTTGTTTTTGAGCTATGATGCCCACATTAACACATACACATACACACACGGAATTTTTTCTAAAAATGTTTTTTTTGTTCAGGGGGTCTCAAAACTTACTTCCGGTGAAATCTCGGTATCGATTTTTTGGGTGCAATACAATACCTTCTCTATACACTATGTAAAGAGGAAGTAATGAACATTCTGAGGCATATTAATTCAGTTTCTTCTTAATATGCAGATATTATTACAATGTTTTAAAACTAACATGGGTATTTCAGATAATGCTACAGAACCAGACCCATTTTCAGGGTATCTCTAAAACGAAAAATACACAAAATACCTAGGCTGACAATCACAACAACATAGGTATTCACCAACACTTTCAGTTGAAAAGAAAATTAGATTTAATACCCATAACTTAAAAAACTTCTCAATATCCACTAGATAAAGTGTTTCCGACATGAAACTTAGTGATGCAACTGTTTCATTTAGCGCAGTAGCTGTTCGAAATGATGAGTTCATGACCAACTGAGTCTGCCTCTCTACTGGGCTGTGAGGTTCAAAGGAGATAACCTTAGCTGTAGGTATAGTACATGCCTACAGATTTACAACGTGCATTTGTATATAATGGGGCATGTTTAGACCTAAAGTGTCTTCCGGGGGTATTCGCTAACCCACCTAGGGTTCCAGCTGCCAAAATTTTGTAGAGAACATTCTCTAACTAAGAATAGCAATCGATAACATGGTGTTCTAGATTTTTAAATTGTTTTTATTAACTTTATACGCTTTGAAAATGTCCTTTATTATTTAAAGTCTGCTTAAATTCTGGGGTCTACTGAGTCTCAAAAAGTATTTTTAGAAAAGGTTCCGTGTGTGTGGTGTGAACAGCATAACTCAAAAACGAAAAGAACGTTAAACACCAAACATTATAGCTCTATGTATCTTCCAAGGATGCACGAAGATTTTCAAGAAAATCTCCCCAACCCTAAACTACCCGTTTTATGCAAACATTTTTGAAACTTTTGTTTTCCACAAAAATGGCTCTTGAGTAAAATGCCGTGCATTAAAGATATTTACATCAGATAAAATGTATATCTTCAATTTTCTGAAAATAATCTCTGAAGACCTATTCAATCTGGAGGAATTTCGCTGAATTTTGCATAACTGATAAACTGTAAGAGATAGACCAAAATCCTATTGCACAAAAATGTAGAACTCGTTAAAACACGTAATTTATGACACATAAGTTTTTTCTGGAGTTCGTCGTTTCAGGGATATTACTTGTTGTTCTTTTCAGTTTTAGACTAGTACCGGGAAGACACCATTTGTTTTCATCTATCGTGTTCTATTGTTGACCATGCAAAGCGAACCGAACCTCAATTGTTCCATATAGTGACCAGCTTTTAAAACATTTGACTATCGCTTTAGCATAGTCATTCCCTTATTTCCCTTCCACTTACAAGTAGGAAGTAATAAGACCGATTCTGGTGATATTTATTTCAATTAGTATACTACTGATAAAATAATCTTGCGTAAGAATAGTTTGTATGTGGAACAGGTAGAGAAAGCTATGTGAATGGAACACACAATATTTTTTTAAATTTAAATTTAAATAACCTTGAAACATAGAAATAATAAAATATCAAACATAGAAGATATGTCACTGGAATTTTTGTGTTAAAACTTGTATAAATTTCTAATAGATATTTTACATTTCACAGTTAATTACCTTAATATGTATCTTTAAAACGCTGCCCAGAGATTCAACAGTAGAGGAAGCTTATGATATGTTGGGGATTTTCCTCGCTCTATCGGGTGAATGTAGACATAGATGTTCCCGCTATGTGCGTCATACAGCCAGAGTTAATTAACTCTATGGCCATATACAAGTTGTAAACACAAATAACAGGGAAAGTACAAGCATAAAAATATAATAATTCTTCTATTTACTTTACTTCTACTTCTTATTACTTGCTTGCTTGCAAGTAGAAGGCAAATAAGGGAGTACCTTAGTTTAAAGTGATAGTTAAAAGCTGGTAGCTATGTGACTGAAGTTCTTTTGTTTGTTTGGACAAGAGTTGACAAATTCCGTATGAGAAAAGTAAAGTTTTTCAAAGCTGAAACCAAAAACAAGGAATATCTAAAAAACGATCAACTCCACGAAAAATTGTATATGACATAAATTGTGTGTTTTAATGTGCCCTACATCTTTTATGTGTTAAGTTTTTTTTTTTATCAGTTATGCAAAATTCCGTAAAGTTCATCCAGAATACAGTACACTTCCGCGGCTATTCCTAGAAAATTCAAGATATACATTTCATTTGTCAGGTAAATATCTTTAATATTTGACATTTTAGTCAAAATCGTTGGAGCTATTTTTGAGAAAATCAAAATTTTCGATAAAAGTTTCATATAAAGGGTAGTTTGACGTGGTGATATTTTTTTGAAAATCTTCGTGTCGCATCCTTAGACGATATCAAACTTAAATAACAAGTTTGGTCTTTAACGGTCTTTTCGTTTTTGAGCTATGCTGTCCACAATCACACACACACGGGCCTTTTTTGTAATTTTTTTTTTTTTTTTGGATTCAGGGGGACCTAAAGCTTTTCCGGTGAAATCTCAGTATCGAATTTTTGGGTGGAATCCAATACCTACTCTATACACTCTCTGTATAGTACGTGTAAAGAAAGTAAAATTATGATGTGTTTCATTCAGATGATTTTCTCTATATCTCTGTATCAAATTATTGTTAATAAGCTTATTCTTCTATATATTTAATGCTAGAACATTACCAAAAACAGTCTTATTACTTAGCTTCTTATAAGTAGAAGGGAAATAAGGAATAAACTAGGCTAAACTGACAGTCAAGTGATTTTAATATGGTTTCTATTGGATTGAAATCCATTTCTTTTCGTGGCCAGGTGTTGACTTGTTCCCGTATGAGAAAAACATAAGTATTTTAAAATTGAAATCAATAACAGGAAATATCTTAAACGGTCAATTCCAGGCAAAAGATGTATATAGCATAAATTGTGTGTTTTAACGAGCTCTACATTTTTTTGTGGTAAGGTTTTGTCTATCTCTTACGGTTCTACCAGTTAAGCAAAATTCCGTGTAATAATTCCAAAAAATAAAAGATATATATTTTATTAGTCAGGTAAATATCTTTAATGTGCCTTATTTTAATGAAAATCGTTAGAGCCATTTTTGAGAAAATCAAAATTTTTCAAAATTTTTCCATGTTAAAGGTAGTTGGGGTTAGGGGATTTTCTTGAAAAGCTTCGTGTCGCATCCTTAGAAGACACTGAAATTAAATAACAAGTTTGGTATTTAACGGACTTTTCGTTTTTGATCTATGCTGCCCACAGACACACACACACACACACACACATAGGAACTTTTTTCCAAAAATACATTTTTTGATTCATGTTTTTCCAATGAAATCTGGTATCCGATTTTTGGGTGGAATACAATAACCTTTCTTTGCATTAAATACATTGTACATACGTGCTAGCGAACGCAAAAATAATTCTGTGATGAATAATAACATTGAGCGAATTTTCAATTAGTCCGGTTTTCTACTTTGGGCCACTAAGTACTTCACTGCAATGTGCGAATACCTACCATCTCTCCGAGTCTTTCTCAGAAAGAAGATATGCAAAGCATCTTGGATAACACTCAATTTAAAAGTGCAGTGGTTCCCGATGATTATACCCAGGTATAGAAAGGTATTTGAAATTAATCTGTATTCAAGCCTTCTTGTATTACTTCACAGAAAGGTGCCACCTTAAAGTACAGACTATTTTAAGAGAGAGTTCTATGGAATTTCTGGTTTGACGTCATCAACGGGACTGAACAACCCAACCCAGTTGTAAATTATGCAAAGGCAGTGCGTGGGGTCATTAGACACCTAGACGCCAGGGGAAGTACCGGAGAGCCATTCGCTGAAGAACCGGTCACTGCGCTCGGGAGACTGTGCCGCAGGACAATGCAAGTGGATGACCCAGCAGCGGCACCAAAACATTGCACCTCGAGGCTGTAATATCATACGGGTTCCTTTTTTGATGCTGGGATTTTCCACTGCTATTTATGTTTATAAATTGTATGGCCATGGAATTGATTAATTTTGGTATCATGACGCACTGAGCAGGAACACCTGAGATACATTCCTCAGATACAGTGAGGAAAATTCCCAAGAATATAACTTCGTAAGCTTCTTCTGCGATTTAACTCTGGGTGGCATTTTAAATATACATATTAAACTTGATTAAGTGAATGCATTTGTGAAAAGTAAAATATCTTATTGATATGTATTCCAGTTTCAGCACAAAAATGTAACTATTTAGTGTATAAATTTACTGTTACAATAAAAATGTTCCACACGATGGATTTTTAAAAATACTCGTATTTACATAAAAATTCAAGTTTTACTCACCGCACATTTTCTTATAGTATGGCGAAGATTGTTTTGATACAAGCGCAGTGGTAGTAATAAATTCTACGTTATTCTTAACTATGTTGTTTATATTGAGCATATTTTGCATACAATAATTAGTCACCCTCCGTGGTGTAATGGTCACCATGCTAAGTTCATATAACCAAACCCGACGGAGGTCAATGGTAAAAATCCTTTCGAGCGTAAAAGTCCTTAGCAAGGCCTTCTTCGGGAATGAATAAAACAGTTGGTACCGTGTCGTAGATTTACGGCACGTAAAAGAACCTCAAGCCTGATAAAGGGACCTCTGAGCAAAATTAAGCGCTTTCACACGCAGTACCTATAGAATGAGACGCTTGGAACCACAATAGATAAAGAATGACCATAAATAAAATTCCATTTTCATTTCTACACAATAATTATTACAGCCACCTTCTGAGGTTACGAAAATTATATAATCTTCAAATGTATAACCTTCTTTTGTATTATTTTATTCTTATGCTGCTATATGATTAACATACTAAACTGTTTCTCTTTCACAATAAATAAAGCAGTAAGGTTCCAATGCTATTTAGCGTTAACAATAACTATTTGATCAAAATGATAAATCGTTTATTTTAAACTCAATATTGTGTTAAAACTCCGAAACACGAAATATAATAGAGTATAATTGCTAAGAATTCTTTAACGAATTGAAATATCAGAAGAGCAACGCTTTCATTTAGCTATAAGAAAAGCTATTCTATATTCTCTCTGGAAGTTTCACTTAGAGGTACACATGACATCAATTTCAGTTCGTTAGGCTTACTTTGTCGCTCCAATCCTAAAAGAAATAATTTAAAGTACGCTTCATGTACCGTATTAATAAATTATTATATATAAAAGTGTATGAAATCGCATCAAATATATCTAATATGAATTCAACATTTTAGATAAATTCAGTTCCGGAAACCTAATAAACTGATAAGAAACTAAACCCCTAAAAAGCTGAATCATATCGTCTCCAATATATATTACAAATACGAGTATTCAGAAACTAAATTTATAGATTGTAACTAAATACCTGCAAGATCACCAAAATTTGCCTTTGGTCATCGAGATTTGATATTGTAACGCTTTATATTTGAAAATTGAAATCCTTATATTAAACAGTAAACTTTTATATTTTTGTAACGCACAAAAAATTCTCTCTTCCACTCTTCATGAAACAGACGTCCGACGAGGCTATGCTCGCCACTGAATAACGTGCTGGAAGCAAAGGTAAAGCTGAAGAAGCTCTCCATTTTTTGTGTAGTAAGTGTTTCTCCATCTCTTATGCTTTACTATTTATACAAAATTCAAAAACATTCATCCAGAATAAATAGGTCTTTAGAAGCTATTCCCCGAAAATTCAGCATATACATTATATTTATCATGTAAATATCTTAAACATAAGAAAAACATAATCAAAATAGTTAAAGCATTTTTGAAAAAATTAAAATGTTTGAAATGTTTTCCATGTAAAGGGTATTTCGGGGTATGGGGATTTTCTTAAAAATCTTCGAGTTGCATCATTGGAGTTACACTTATATATTAAGTTTGGTGTTTAATGAACTTTTGGTTTTTGAGCTATGCTGCCCACAGACACACAAACACACAGACAGACACACACGGATCTTTTTCTAAAAATGTTTTATTTTGTTTTTGTTTTTTTTATTCAGGGGGTCCCAAAATATGTATTTCCCTGAACTATCTTCTGGAATTTTTGGGTGCAATACAATACCTTCTCTATACACTATGTACATAATAGGTGTAGAAAAAGTAAAAATTTGATGTGTTCCTTTCATATGATTTTCTCTACGTCTCTGCAACAAATTATTGTTAAAATGCTTATTCTTCTATCTGCATCATGCGAATTGAGATAAACATTAGCAGAAATTGTCCTTATTACTTGGTCCCTTGTATGTAGAAGGGAAACAATCTAATATTTTCCATTCTCATAATGTCCTCCAGCTGTTCGGCAAACAAATATTGTATTAAAATATCTATCTGTTGTCTACATCATGCTAATGAAGATAAATATAAACAGAGTTAGTCTTATTATGACCTGCTTTGTGAGTAGAAGGGAAATAAGAAAACGCACAGGCTAAAGCGATAGTGTCGTCCTTTAAAAGCCAGTTGCTATGTGAAACAATTGAACTTCCAATCCTTTTGCCTGGCAGGAGTAAACAAACGAGATTATCATGAAAACGGTTAAATCTACAAAAACAATGTATATATCATAAATTGTGTTTTAATGAGATCTACATTTTTTGAGTAGCAAGTTTTTGTATATCTTTTACGGTTTGCCAGTTATACAAAAGTCAATGAAGAGGCCTTCAGAGCCTATTTCCAGAAAATTAAGATAATCATTTCGTTTGTCAGAAAAATATCTTAAACATAAATATTTTAATCAAAATCATTAGAGCCATTTTTGAGATACAAAAAATGTTCGAAAAGCGTTCCATGTAAAGGGTAGTTGGAGGTGGAGGAATTTTCTTGAAAATGTTCGTGTCGATCCTTGGAAGATACTGACTTAAATATAAAGTTTGGTATTCAACAGAGTTTACGTTTGGGGCTATGCTGCCCACAAACACACTCACATAATGTTTCTAAAAATCCCTTTTTTCGGATTTAGGGGGTCTCAAAACATAAATTTCCGGTGAAGTCTCGGTATCGAGTTTTTGGGTGGAATACAATACCTTCTGTGAAATTTCAGTCTCTCTGGTTACCAGGAATAAACAAATGAAAAACGAAAAGAAAGACTCTTCCCGTTTGATATTGTTTAAGTGGCTTAAAATTGAAACCAATAATCCGGAAAATGGTTAACTCTACAAAGCAACAAAAATATGTTTATGACCTAAATTGTGTGCTTCAATGAGATCTACATATTTTGTGCATATTTCTTACCGTTTGCCAGTTTACAAAAGCCATCCAGAATGAAGAGGTCTTCAGAGCCTATTTCCGAAAATTCGAAATGTACATTTCGTTCGTCATAAAAATGTCTTTTATATAATGTATTTTAATCAAAATCGTTAGCCTTTTTGAGAAAATCAAAATGTTCTAAAAATATTCCATGTAAAGTGTAGTTGGAAATGGAGGTATTTTCTTGAAAGTTTTCGTATCGCATCCTTGGAAGATAGTCAACTTAAATACCAAGTTTGGTATTTAACCGACTTTTCGTTTTCGAGCTATGCTGACCACAAGTACATGTATATACACAGACACACTGGACCTTCTTCTAAAATGATTTTTTGGAATCAGGGCGTCTTAAAATATGTATTTCTGGTATGGAATTTTGGGTGCAATACAATACCTTCTCTGTACACTATGCACATGGTACGTGTAGAGAAAGTAAAATGGTAGCCATTGACGGGTGTGAAACCAAAATCTAAAATATACCAACGGATGTTCACAGGATCAGTGATTTGACCAGCTGCAAAAATCTGATGCATTCAAATAACGTTCTCTAGCTGTTCCAAATTCAAACTATTCCTACAAAAGATTATTCTTTTATCTACATCAGTTTAATCGAGATAAACATTAGACGAATTGGTTTTATTACTTTCTTCATTATAAGTACAAGAGATATAATGGAATGCATTATGAAAGCGAGCGAACTCTTTTAAATCCGGTTTGCTATGCGAAACAACGAGGTTGGGTTCGCTTTGAATGTTCCCATTTGAGAAAAAATAGTTTAAAACTGAAAGCAATAACAAGAAAAATCTCAAAAACGGTCAACTCGACAAGAAAAAGGTGTGTGTTTTAATGATATCTACATGTTTGTGTACCAAGTTTTTGTCTATCTCTTAATAGTTAAACCGTTATGCAAAATTCGGCAAAACTCAGGAAGAATAAAGAGGTGTTCAGAAATTATTTCCTGAATATTATTTGTGGTGCAAATATTTTAATTTACCTACGGTATTTTAATCTCAATGCCTGATTTAAAAGGATTATCGTGATAGGATAAACAATGTAATTTTATTACTTTTACTCCTTGAATGGCTTGATTATTATTACAGCCATTTTTGAGAAAAACAAAACTTTCAAAAATGCTCGCAAGTAAAAGGGTGTTTGTAGTGGGATGGATTTTGTTTAAAATATTCATGTCGCACACTTTGAAGATACTAAACATAAATACCAACATACATTTTCCAAACTATTTTTTCGGGCTCAGGGGACCTCAAAATATTTCCAGTGAAATCTCGAGATCGAATTTTGGGTGGAATACAATATCTTTCTAGCTACTGTGTATACTGTATGCACGTAGGTGCTAGAGAAAGTAAAAATATAATCGCTCACGGGTATGCTATCATGGACATCTAGGTTTACTAGTGTTCTTTATAGAGGCACCACTATGTGTTATTGCAGCATAACTTTGTGATTCATGATAGAAGGGAATTTACAGCGGATGTATTTACATGATGTGTATTCATGTTTATGTAATTTACTTGGAGAGTAGGACTATGCGACTGTAGAAAATCAAGTTGAATATATTTTCCGTAGTGAAGCAGTAGGGTTAATTATCATCATTGATGGCGACAAAACATTAGGCACAGAGGAATCCGTATCTCGGCTCGGATATTAATACGTTCACATAATATTTATCATAAGTAATATAACAAGAAGGTGGTCTCCTTGGTGCGGTGGTAGCGCGGCTGCTTACCAGTACTGGCGTGGGGATTTTTCCCCCGTGAGGTCCCTGGGGGGGGGGGGGCAATGAGGAGCTATTTGATGGAGAAGTAGCGGTTCCAGATCATGAGGACAGCATTAACCGGCCGGCAGGAATTGAGGCGCCGACCACGTCTCAACCTCCAATACAGCACCCCAACCATGACGTCTGTCGTGGACCGAGATGGGGGACGCAGCGGCCAGGCGGTAGGCCAAGGTTCCCTGTGAGCTGTCGTGCCATGGATTGTTTTAATATAACAAGAGCTCCACCTTTATCTAGAAAAAATGGCGTGTTATTTATGAGCGCTCTTTAACTACTGTGGTTCTCAGCGTCCCATTCTAAATTGGGCGTGGGAGACCGCTTAATTTTGCTAAGAGGCCTCTCTATCAGGCTTGAGGTTTTTTTACGTGCCGTAAATCTACGACACGGGACCAACGGCTTTAGTTCCCTTCCGAAGTAAGCCATGCTAAAAATGTTTACACCCGAAAAAATCCATTGTCCTACTCCGGGTTTGAACCCGCGACCATTACACCACGGAGGGCGACCCTTTATCTAGAGAAAAGTTGTTGCTCGAGTTGTATTTAATTATTCGTAATAAAATAACAATAATTAACCTATATGGATACAAAATATTCCTAAAATCCCATTTGTCTTTATGTATATTTGCACCTAAATTAGTGCAACTTGATGTCCATATCATACATCATTGCCTCGTTGCTTACAGAATTCCTTGAACTGGTTCCACACACTCTCTCTGTTGCTTTTACTACTCTGCGGTTTTGAGTTCTCAATTAATATGTATATTTCAGAGATAGACATTTCCCACAAACGTTTTAGAACTTCCTCCGTTATCTACTCACTGATACTTTTATTATGAGACGAACATTAGTTCAGAGAGAAAATAAATGAGCGTGGGTACAATAAATTTAGAAAAACAATTGCACGTGGGTGTGATAAAAACGATTTAAACCCGAGATAATGAATTCCGATTGGTTTGAATTTTACGCACCAATGTGCCGGATTAGCCATTTCCTACGATAACGTGTCATGAACGAAATAGACGTTTAAAACACGTGAATCGTGTAACAAACTGTAAAAAGAAAAGTAAACAAAAAACAAATAAACTTGCCACGTGATATTAAATGATAACGGAACTTAAGATTACTACGTTATAAATCCAAGACCTCCTGGAGATAAATAAAATTATTTAATATAATGCACCTCTAAACGTTGGTAATTTTACTTTATCTAATTATTCTATGTAGATAAACTAAATAAGATAATGTTCAGAAGTAGTTTTATATTTCACCCGAAAATTCGATACCGAGATATCTCCGAAAATATATGCTTTGAGACACAATGATTCAAAAAAAAATATTTAAACAACTTCCGTTGTGCCTGTGGGCAGCATAGCTCAAAAACAAAAACGCCGTTAAATACTAAACTTTGTATTTAAATTCATTATCTTTCAAGGATGCAACATGAAGATTTTCAAGAAAATAACCCCCACTTCCGAAAACTCTTTACATAGAAAAAATTTTGAAAATGTTAAATTTCTCATAAATGACACTAAAGATTTCGATTAAAATACCGCAACTTGGAGTTATTTAGATGACAAATAAAATGCATATCTTCAATTTTCATGGAACAGCCTCTGAAGAAGTCTTTATTATGGTTGAATTTCGCTGAATTTTGCATAACTGGTAAATCGTAAAGTATTTTGTGCTTACTGTACAAGAAATGTAAATATCGTTTTTGTTTTGTTTGTTTGTTTTGTAGAGATGACCATTTCTGAGACATCCTTGTCATTAGTTACAGTTTTAGCAAAATTGCTCTTATTACTTGCATCCTTTTAAGTGAAGGAAAATAAGGGAATGCATTAGGGTAAAACGATAGTCAAATATTTTAAAAGCTGGTGGCTATGTGAAGCAATTGAGATTCGGGTTTTTTGCATGGTTTTGTTTGAGAAAAGTTAGGTAGTTTGTTTAAAACTGAAGCTAATAACAAGGAATATCTCGAAAACGTCCAATTCTACAAGAAAACGTGTATGACAAAGTATCGCTTTAACGAGATGTACATTTTTTGTGTAGTAATTTTTTCTATCCCATGGTTCAACCGTTATGCGAAATTCTGCAAAACTCATCCAGGTGAAGAGATCTTTAGAGCCTATTCCCAGAAAATACATATATACATTTCGTTTGTCGTAAAAATATCTTAAACATAAGGTAGTTTAATCAAAATCATTTGTCAATTTTGAGAAAATCAAAATTTTCGAAAAATGTTCTCTGCAAAGGGTAGCTTGGGGTGGGGTAATTTTCTTAAAAATCTTCACGTTGCATCCTTGGAAGATACCAGACTTAAATACCATTTCATTTTTGAGGTATACTGTCCACACACACACACACACACACACACACACACACACACACACACACACACACACACACATGATCTTTGGTAATTATGTAAAACCTCGGCCGCTCTAAAAATCGAATAAAACTAACTGTGATTGATTGACCTTGTATTTTTGATGATGATTTCAAAGGTTTTATTAGTCGGAAAAGCTTTGTTTTTATTATAGACAAATTCGTGTGCATGCTGGAACGGTTGGCATTTTGCGTATATTTACCAAATAATTATATATAATTATATATTTTCTTATTATATAAATAATATATGGCTGTTTAATTTTCTGAAACATATTTCTCCGCCAAGTACCACACAATAGAAAATTAGAAACATAAATTTATATACACGCACTAACCTTAACGGAGTTGAACCTAACCTCGTGCTAAATTTGAAAACCACTGGACCCAGCGGTTTCGTCTACAGTAACAGATATTTTTTTTTTTTAAAAAACTCACATACTCCTCCACCAACTACTATAGTCAAATTAACCGGTGGATTATTCCTACGGTTCTCACTACGCGTAATCCAGCCAAGAGCAACATATGACGTTCTTGCATACCAATAGAAACAGCGTCTTCTGCTGGCAACGAAACCAAACTTTTTTATTATAAATCCAGTATTTCAACATACACCTACATATAATAAGCCATTTATTATTCATATAATACTCGTTTGTGTATAATTATTTGGTAAATATCCGTCATATACGCAAAATACCAACCGTTCCAGCATGCACATATAATATAAAAAAGACAAGCTTTTTCCGACCAATTAAAACCTTTGAAATCGTCATCAGAAATACAAAGTCAATCAATCACACTTTCATTAAATTTTTAGAGGGGCAAAAGTTTCGCATAATAACCGGATCATTTTTTAAAAATCCATTTTCCGGACCTATTGGACCTTAGAAATGTATTACTGATGAAATCTGGACATCGAGTTTTTTATTGGAATACAATACCTTCTACAGCTACTATGTAAATGTATGTACATACGTGCTAGAGAAAGTGAAACTTTGCATCTGTGAACACAGTCTAAATTCCTGTATTTTCCTGAACCAATTTTGATATAAGTGGAAAGTGCAATAGTACATGGTAAATTGGAGGAAAACTTCAGTATAGGTTCTTCAAAATCACAGACGAATACTAACGACGGTATGTGTTTTGATATACATATATCTTTGATTTTAGTATAACAAGATGAGAAGGTTTCAGTACGTTTATTACACGGTAAAACATTAACAAGTGGCATGTAATTATTTTCCGTTTCGATAACCATGTAAACACAACATTTAAAGAGAAAAAGCACGACAATATTGAAGTTTCAACGACATACACTTCGTCACATGAACAGAGTTAAATTGTATCACAAGAAAATATAATAAAATTGCTTACCACATCGTTGTGCAGTAGGAAATATTTCGATTCTTTTCAGGTTATAGGCATTCAGAGATTCGTGTTCTCCATACAATTGTTTCGGCAGTAATGCAGTTCACCTTGCTTCATTTTCTGTACGTTGGGTTGAATGCGGTTAACATCTTTTGTTACCAATAACTCATTTTCATGTTGATTTCAAAGTATCACTTCACAGAATGTTTCACTACTAAAGAATCGTCCGCTTTCATATTCCTTTTCAGTTCACTGGAAACACTTGGATGGTTCAAAGCAGCATCTGAATATGGTTGTGTTCCAAATTAGATTTAGATATTCACTTGGAGTTTCATATAAGCTTGACTAGAGCACAACTTTTTATCACTCCACCACCGGCACAACTATCCTATACTACGTGTTTAAAATAAAACTTATACCTGTTAAGATGTTTTACATTTTAACAAATAGAGCCACCGTGGCCATCTTGTAAGTCACCGCTAACCAGTAAACAAATGAGTGTGTGTGTGTCTTTCGATGTCTAACACTGACCCTACAGCCATTGACGTCCCGATCCGAAGCCTACGTTCATTTGCAGTTTACAATACCCCATTCAGGGCATGACATCCTATGTATGAAAACTAATGCAGCAATAACTAGTAAACAAATGCATATCATTTAGCATCTGTCCTCCATAAGTATAAAAATCTATTCCATGGCTTTCTCTACTGATCTGCAACAAATTATTGTTTAAAAGCTTATGCTTCTGTTTACTTCATGCTAATCGAGAAAAAATTAGCTTAAATAGTCTTATTACCTGCTTCCTTGTAAATAGAAGCGAAATAAGGGATTACTATAGATTAAAATGATAGTCAAAAGCTCGTTGCTATGAGACTGATGTTTCTTTGTATGTTTAGACGGCAGTTGACAAATTCCTGTATGAGAAAAGAGTTTTTTAAAGCTGAAACCAACAAGGATATCTAAAAAACAATGAACTCCACGAAAAAAAGTATATGACATAAATTGTGTGTTTTAACGTGGTCTACATTTTTTGAAAAGTAAGTTTTTGTCTATCTCTTACGGCTTACTAGTTATGCAAAATGTAATAAAATCATTCTGAGTAAAGAGGTCTTTAGAGGCTATTCTCAGAAAATTCAAGATATACATTTTATTTTGCATGTATATAACTTAAACATAAGAGATTTTAAACAAAATCGTTAGAGCCATTTTTGAGAAAATCAGAATTTTCGAAACTTCTTCCATATAAAGGGTACTTTGGGGTGGGGGGATTTTCTTAAACAACTTCGTGTTGCATCGTTGGAAGATACCAAATATAAATACCAAGTTTGGTATTTAACGGTCTTTTCGTTTTTGAGCTATGCTGTCCACACACATACACACACACACACGCACGCACTCATACGCAAAATGCTTTTATTTGATTCAGTGGGACGCAAAACACGTATTTCCGGTGAAATCTTGCTATCGAACTTTTGGGTGGAATACAATACCTTCTCTATACACTATCTAAATAGTACGTGTAGAGAAAGTAAAATCTGATGTGTTCCAGTCACATGACTTTCTCCACATCTCTGCAATTAATGATTGTTAAAAAGCTTATGTTTCTTTTTACTCCATGCCATTCGACAAAAAATGGCTAAAAAGTCTTATTATTTGCCTCTATGCAAGTAGAAGGTAACTAAGGGAGTAGCATAGGCTAAAGTATTAGTCAAAAGCTGGTTGCTATGTGACTGAACTTCCTTTGTTTGTATGGACAGCAGTTGACAAATTTCCGTATGAGAGAAATGCAGATTTTTAAAGCTGAAACCAATAACAAACAATATCTAAAAAAGAAAGACCCTTTCCACGAAAAAAGTGTATATAACATAAATTGTGTGTTTTAGCGTGCTCTACATTTCCTGTTCAGTAAGTTTTTGTCTATCTCTTACGACTTGCCTGTTATGCAAAATTCCGTAAAATTCATGAAGAATAAAGTAGTCTTCAGAGGCTATTCCCAGAAAATTCAAGATATACATTCTATTTCTCAAGTAAATATCTTTAATATACGTTATTTTAATCAAAATTGTTAGAGCCATTTTTAAGATACTAAATTTTTCGAAAATGTTGCCATTAAAGGATAGTTGAGAATAGTTAAAAAATCTTCGTGTAGCAACCTTGAAAGATACTGAACTTACATACCAAGTTTGGTATTTTGGTATTTTTGGTACTTTTCGTTTTTGAGGTTTGCTGTCCACAGACAAAAACACATGCACACACACATACGGACCTTTCTTCCAAATATGCTTTTTTTTTTTGATTCAGGGGGACCCATAACATTTATTTCCGGTGAAATCTGTATCGAATAGTACGTATAGAAAAAATAAAAATCTGATGCGTTCCATTCACCTAACATTCTCTAGATCTTTGTAACACATTCTTGTTAAAAAGATTATTCTTCTAACTATTTCATGCTAATCCAAATAAACATTAGCAAAAATACTTTCTTGTAAGTAGAAAGGGAGGTTAAAACGATAATCAAATCTTCTAAAAGCTGGTAGCCATGTGGATGATACCCATTTCTTTGCTTTACTAGGAATTGACAATTCCCGTATGTGAACAGTTTTAAGTATTTTAAAACTGAAACCAATAACAACGAATAGTTAAAAAAATATATATGACATAAATTGTGTGTTTTAACAAAATCAGCATATTTTGTGTAGTAAATTTTGTCTATCTCTTACGGTTTACCAGTGACGCAAGATTCAGCTAAATTCATTCAGAATAAAGAAGTCTTTAGAGTTATTTATTCTCAGAAAATTCAAGATGTACATATTAATTGCTGTATAAATATCTTTAATATACGGTATTTTAATCAAAACCGTTAGATTGATTTGTGAAAGAATAAAAAAATTTGAAATTTTTTCCATGTAAAGGGTAGTTTGGGGTGGGGGATTTTTCTCAAAATCTTCGTGTCGCAGCTCCGGAAGATAATATACTTAAATGTGAAATTTGGTATTTTACCGACTTTTCGTTTTTGAGTTTACTTTCTCTATACGTATTATGTACATAGTGTATAGAGTATGTATTGTATTGCACCCAAAAATTCGATACCGAGATTTCACCGGAAATATATGCTTTGAGACCCCCTGAATCACAAAAAAGCATTTTTAGAAAAATGTCCAAAGAATGTCTATCTGTCTGTCTATCTGTGTGTATGTGTGTGTGTGTGTCTGTGGGCAGCACAGCTCAAAAACCAAACTTAGTATTTCAGCGTGGTATCTTTCAAGGATGCGACACGAAGATTTTCAAGAAAATCCCTCCATCCCAAACTAATCCCTCCATCCTTTACAAGGAAAAAATTCGAAAATCTTAATTTTCTTAAAAATGGCTAACGATTTTGATTAAAATCTCTTGAATTTTCTGGGAATAGCCTCTGAAACCTACTTTATTCTGGATAAATTGTACGGAATTTTGCATAACTGCTAAACCGTAAGAGATGGACGAAAACTGGAAACACAAAAAATGTAGAGCATGTTAAAACATACAATTCATATTATATAATTTTTTTTCGTGGAGTTCATCGATTTTTAGATATTCCTTGTTTTTGGTTTCAGCTTTGAAAAACATACTTTTCTCATACAGGAATCTTCAACCCCTGTCCATACAAACAAAGTAACTTCAGTCACAGAGCAACCAGCTTTTGACTATCACTTTAACCTATGGTGCTCCCTTATTTCGCTTCTACTAACAAGGAAGCAAGTAATAGACTATTTCTGCTTATTTTTTCACGATTAGATGAAGTAAATAGAAAAAATTATTGCAGAGATGTAGAGAAAGTCATGTGAATGGAATACATCAGAATTTTTTTTTTTTATACAGAGCACCCTAAAACGGTATTTCCGATGAAATCTCGGTATCGAATTTTTGGGTGGAATGCAAATATTTTCTCTATACACCATGTACATAGCACTGTACAGATAGTAAAAATACTTTTTTGTATTCAAGGATTTCAGAATCTGATGCCAGTGAAATCAGTTTCTAACATTCGTTTCAAGGCCTTGGTAATAAGCGGCGTAAAAATTAATAACAGATCGTGCGGGTTTGCTTTTTGCATTGCGGGAATGTACATATGCACAGTATTCATGCTTTAGAAAAATAGCTGTGTCGGAAATGACTACACCTGTAAAAAGAACCTCAAGTCTGATAGATGCCTCCGAGCAACATTACCGGTTTTTATGCTCAATGTAGAATGCATACTAAGAACCAAAATAAAGAGCTTCCATAAATAACACTCAATTTCAATTTGTACTGTATACGGAAAATTCTGTTTTAAAACATTTTAAAAAAGTTCCAAATAAATGTGCACGTGAAGCACAGCGACTTATACCCACTTAGGAATGATTCCTTTAAATTCTATTTTTACTTTCTTTACGCATACTATGTACTTGGTGTATAGAAAAGGTACTGCATTCCACTCAAAAATTAGATACCGAGATTTCACCGGAAACAGACGTTTTAGGGTCCGCTGTATCAAAATAAAGATTTTTTTAGAAAAGATCCGTGTGTGTGTATGAGTGTTCTGCAGCGGTAACTGGTTACGGGTTCGCATCCCGTGCGCAGGTTATGGGTAGTAGGAATGGTGTAGATTTATGGGTGACCTAGCTCAGGGTTTTTAGTTGCATGGAAACTCTTTCAGGGTGTGGTAAGACACAAGTGCTTTTTTAATTTAGTTCGGCCTTTAACCGCCGTCGAACACACGTGTATTCCTCCTAGTTCTCTACTATG
Source organism: Hymenopus coronatus (assembly GCA_030762935.1). Taxonomy (NCBI): domain Eukaryota; kingdom Metazoa; phylum Arthropoda; class Insecta; order Mantodea; family Hymenopodidae; genus Hymenopus; species Hymenopus coronatus. The sequence continues at coordinate 81,554,426 of CM060898.1, read as the reverse complement.
AAATTACACTTGACCCGCCCGCGACTATTATTATTTATTAGTATGATGCAATGATATGTTCCGTAATCTCTTCAATATTAAAATAACTATTTCCCTCTCTTTCACAGGTAGCCTGTTCGGCTCCACCTCGGAGCCTAAATTTCAATTCTTACTTCAGCCGATCTTCCACGCCAAGTGCTTCAATTATTGTGCCCTGAACAGCGAACATTGTTTTCTGTCCCGTTATGTTCCCTCGGACAGTGTATTCTCAACCCCTTACCCTCGGTTCAATGCACGACTCTCTTACCGGTATCTTGTGCCATCAGCTCGTGACAACTCGGCTACTTATACGTGTTTGAAATTTTTCCTCCCTTCCCATTTTCACTGTACATTTATATTTTCTCTTCTTGATAGAATTTATATCATTAGCTATGATTTATCTTTCGTTTCTGAATAACTCTTTGCCCCGTGACAAGATATGTACTGCCTCAGTCCGTGTGTCACTGGGTTCGTATCTGTGAACACGCTAACTTAAAAATGAAAAATCGATAAACTACCAAACTTGGTATTTAAGTTTAGTATCTTCCAGGGTTTCAACACGAAGAAACTACCCTTTATATGGAAAATTTTAGAAAATGTTGATCTTGTCGAAAATGGCTCTAACTATTTTGATTAAAATACTGTATTTTAAAGATATTTATATGGCAAGTAAAATGTATATTTTGAATTTTCTGGGAATGGGATATAAAGAGGTCTTTATTCTGAATGTATTTTGCATAGCTGGTAAACCGTAAGAGATACACAAAAGCTTACTTAAAATATGTAAAGCTCGTTGAAACACACAATTTATGTCACATACATTTTTGGAGTTGCCGTTTTTGAGAAATTCCTTGTTATTGGCTTCAGTTTTAAAATACTTGTACTCTTCTCATACGTAAACACCTAACCACGCAAAGAAACGGATTTCAATCCCATAGTAACCACATTTTAAAACATATGGCTGTCCGTTTAGCCTAGCACATTCCCTTATTTACCTTCTATATATAACGAACTACGTAATAAAGGCGTTTCTGCTAATGTTTATCTCGACTAGTATGAAATAGAAGAATAAACTTATTAACAATAATTTTTTGAATGCCTCCGTGGTTGAGTGATCAGCGACTTCTCACTTGGAGGTTTCGGGTTTGATCCCTGGCTGGGGCGGGTAATTTTTCTTAAATCAGAATTATTCCCTATACCCTACAGAGTCTGGCAGTATGCATGTGAGAAGACCTTATTGCAGCAGGATGTTTACGGATTTATGCGCTTTGGTGCCTTTCTGACTGCGTAGAGGAAGCTATATTAACAATGAAGTTTCTATATGTATGTTAGACAATATATTTGCATGGATGTATGTTCGCTTCAACTAAATAGTAACTAATTATATCAAATTCGTTGTAGCTTGATAGTTAAGAGTGTTAAGCATTGATTTCCAGAATTTAAGTCACGGTTCAAAAATGGCGCAGTCTGAAGAATCATAAACTTGCATGTACTTTTTATTAACCATGGTTGTATACGGTATAAGAGGAATAATTGCTGAATCTAGTTAAATCAAGCTAGGTTATTTCTAAATATAATAATTTCAAAATCGTAATTATACGCTATTTTTCACTACCAGGGAATTATATTATACACATTATATGAATTAGGAAGCTTATAATAGAATTAATTTTCGGAAATTCAATAAAAACTTTAAAAACTTGAGACAGCTGAAATTGCCAAGCTTCTTTCTCCTGGCATTACGTCATGACCTGAGCTCAGTACCAATACGGTATCGAGACGTGCCGCGTATCGGAACTGCTCAGCCTGCTAGGACAGGATGGTCCCAGCATTAGCCCTCCGACCCTGAGAAACCCGAAAAACCCATTGGTCAGAGTGAGCATCTCTGGGGATAGAATCCGGGCCCTCCAGGATGGGTGTCGCATCACCTACCTCGGTTTGAATCTTCATCATTTGGGGACCATGCATAGATGTAATGTGTGAGAGAGCAAACGCCTTTTATTTCTATATTTTTACTTTCTCTACACTTACTATGTAAGTACATTGTGTATAGAGAAGGTATTGCACGCCAGCCAAAAATTCGATACCGAGATTTCACCGGAAATAGACGTTTTAGAGTCCCCTGTATTAAAAAAAATCATTTTCATCAAAAGGTCCTCGTATGTGTGTGTCTGTGTGTCCGTGTGTCCATGTGTCTGTGAACACGATAAGTCAAAAACGAAAAGTCGGTAAAATACTAAGCTTGGTATTTAAGTTTACTATCTTCCAGGGATACGACATAACGATTTTGAGAAAAATCCCCCACCCCAAACTATCCTTTACATGGAAAAAATTTCGAACATTTTGATTTTCTCAAAAATAGCTCTAACGATTTTGATTAAATTACGACATTTTGAAGGTATTTGCATGGAAAATGAAATGTGTATCTTGAATTTTCTGGGAGTAGCCTCTTTATTCTGAATGAATTTTGCTGATTTTTGCGTAACAAAACCTTACTACACAAAAAGTGAGATCACGTTAAAACAAGCAATTTATGTCATATCGGTTTTTCGTGGAATTAATAATTTCTGAGATATTCTTTGTTATTTGTCTCACATTCAAAATACTTTAACTTTTCTCACGCGGAAAGTTGTAATGTAATGCATAGAAACGAATTTCAACCACATGGTCTCCAGCTTTTAAAAGATATGACTGTCATTTTAACCCAGTGTATTCCCTTATTTTCGTTTACTTATAAGGAAGCAAGTAATTAAAAGAATTTCTGATAAAGTTTATCTCAATTATCATAAAGTATATGGAGGATTAAGCTTTTTAACAATAATTTGTTACAGTGACGTAGAGAAAGTCATGTGAATGAAACACATCAGGTTTTAAAGCTACGTTTTTACATTAGAACAACATGACCAGCTCTGAAGATAAACTACTCTTACAAAAGATTACTCTTACAAAAGATTACTGTTCTTTATACTTCATGCTAATCGAAGTAAATATTAAATGAAATAGGTTTATTATTTAGTTGCTTGTAAGAAGAAGAGAAATAAGACAATTGACTATGCTAAAACAATAGTTCAATCTTTAAACGCTGGCCGCTATGTGTTGCAATTGAAATTCGCTTCTTTTTGCATATCCAGGAGCAAAACAAATCATATATGCAACGAATAACGACTCTCCGTTTGAGAAAACTTTAAATATTTTAAAAGTGAAACCAATAACAAGGAATACCTCGGAAATTGATAATTCTAAAATAAAGGTAATATATTATGTGATTTATGAAGTCCACATTTTTCTACAGCAAATTCTTTTTTAAACTCTTACGGTTTACCAGTTAGTTACAAGTCATTCAGAATGAAGAGGTCTTCACTGGCTATTAAAGAATATTAAATATATGCGTATAATATGTCATAAAAATATCTTAAAATGTGGTAGGTAATTTAATCTAAATTGTGGTTGCTATTTTTTTAAAAAAAACAAAATTTTTGAAGAGTGTAGTTTGGAGTCGGAGGGTTTTATTGAAAATCTTCATGTCGTATCCTTGGAACTGGTAAATGTAAATATCAAGTTTATATTCAACCTCCTTTTCGTTTATGAGCTATTCTGCTCACACACACATACTCACACATATACTCTCTCTCTCTGTCTCTCTCTGTCTCTCATACACACACACACATAGGATTTGATCTAAAAATTCTTGTTTTTTGATTCAGCTCAAAATATGTATTTCCAGTTAAATCTTGTTATCGAAATTTTGGGTGGAATATAAAACCTTCTCTACCTCAATGTACACTGCATATACGTGATCGAGAAAATAATACTGCAAAACTAACATCTTTCTATCAGCGAGCTCAGTTTGACTGTGCGGCGTTGCAATTTATACTATTCTGCTTTACGTTCTGAAACACCGAGATGTCAATCTCTAGTTATCGGAAAGTAAAATAAAAGTGGGATTAAAGTCCTGGCACCATATTTAATAGCAGTTACTTTGTTGTGAACCTGTACAGAGTAAACGACCTTGATTTTAATAATGCGCGTCAAAAAAATTGATCAGAAATTTCTCTGATACATGATCAGGATCGGCGAGGTTCACAAAGTAGTATCTACTTAGATCTGAAGTACGAACATAAGACTGTGGATTTTAAGGATACTCATAAGTGAAGTGGCTAATTCCCATAATTATGTATATATTTACTTCAAATTTATATAACGTATTGTACCTGCAAAGAATAGTGAATACACGAAATTTCATTGCAATATATTTAACATTTTAAAAGTTATTTGCTGTTTGAGTAATAATTTAATTATAAACAAGAAATGATCATAGTCAGAAAGAATAAAAGTATTAACTTTATAAGATAAATTATTTCTATTATTTTGGAAGCTTATCAAATAAAATAATTATTTTTTTCATAAATATCTCCATTTCAAATGTGATAGTTCCATTCACCTGAATTTCTCTACTTGTTCTGCAAACAAACTATTCTTACAAAAGATTATTCCTTTATCTGCATCATACTAATTGAAATAAACATAAGCAAAAATGGTTTTATTATTTAATTCGTTATAAGTAGAAGGCATATAAGAATCTCGACACTAGACCAAAGCGATAGTCAACTCTTTTAAATCTGGTTGCAGTATAATCAATATTTCTGAGAAAAGATTGGATGCGTTCTATTTACATGGCTTACTGCACCTATGCGGCAAGAAATTATTCTTACAAAGGACTATTTTTCTATCTGCTTCATGCGAATTGAGATAAATATTAGCAGAAATGGTCTTATTACTTTCTTCCTAGCAAGTAGAAGAGAAATAAGCGAATACTCTAGTCTAAAGCGATGCTCAGCAATCTTTTAACAAGTGATCCCTATGTTATACATTCGAAATACGGTTCTTTTTGTATAGCCAGAGGTTATAAAAGATCCAATACGAATGATACTTGCCTTTTGAGAAAAGCTTATGTATTTTAATATTGAAACAATGAAAAAGTATATCTCGAAAATTGTTAACTTTATACATTACCTCTGTCTCCCTCTCCCTCCCTCTCTCTCCCTCTATGTAAAGAAACTATTCTTACAAAAATGATTATTTTATCTACATAATTCAGAAATGGTAATCATATATATATATATATATATATATATATATATACTCTCTATTCTGTGCTAAAGCGATAGTCAAACCATTTAAAAGCTGATTCTTATGTGAACAATTGAAATTCGGAAGCGGCTAACTCCACAAAATGTGTATATGACATAAATTGTGCATTTTAACGAGATATATGTTTTTTATATATAAAAATGTTTACTTGCTCTACATGTACTGTATAGTAGTGTATAGAGAAGGTATTGCATTCCAGCGAAAAATTTGACACCGATATTTCACCGGAAATACACCGGAATAAAAAGCATTTTAGAGAAAAGTCCGTGTGTGTGTCCGTGAACAGGATAACTCAAAAATGAAGAGACCGTAAAACACCAATCTTGGTATTTAAGTATAGTATCTTTCAAGGATACAACATGAAGATTTTGAGAAGATTTTGAGTAACAACTCCCCACACAAACTATCCTTTACATGGAAAATGTTTCGTAAAGTGTTTTATTTTCTCAAAAATGGCTCTAACGATTTTGATTAAAATGCCGTACATTAAAGATGTTTACATCATAAATAAAATTTCTGGGATAAGCGTCTGAAGACTCTTTATTCTGGATGATTTTTCCTGGGCTTTGCATAACTAGCAAACCATAAGAGATAGACCAAAACTTACTGAATAAAAAATGTAGATCTCGTTAAATCTCACAATTTATATCATATACAGCTTTTCGTGGAGGTGACCATTTTTAGATATTCCCTCTTATTGGTTTCAGTTTTAAAATACTTAAAACTTCTCACATATGGGAAGTTGTCAACTTCTGGCCATACAAAGAAATGGATTTCATCAGAATTCAACCAGCTTTTAGAAGATATAACTATCTTTTTAGCCTATTGTATCTCATTACTACCCTTCTACTTACACGAAAGCATTTTCTGCTAATGTCTATTTCGATTAGCATTAAGTAGAGAGCTTTAAATCATAATTTGTACATATATGTGGAGAAAATCATGTGAATGGAACACATCAGATTTGTTTTATTACTTACGGTTTACCAGTTACGCAAAATCTATCCAGAATGAAGAGTCTTCACAGGATATTCCCATAAAATTCAAGATTTAAATTTTATTTGTCACGTAAACAATTTTAATGTGTGGTATTTTAATCAAAGTCGTTAAAGCCATTTTTAAGAAACACAAAACTTTCAAAAGTTTTCCAAGCAAATCTACCTTGGTTGGAGGAGATTTTCTTGAATATCTTCAATATCCATTCTTGAAAAACCTGAACTTAATTATCGAGTTTGGAACTTAACCGACTTTTCATATTTAGGTTACATTGTTCACAGACCCACAGACGAGCATTTTTCTATAAATCCTTTTTTTTTCTGTTGGAGACCTTAAAACATGTATTTCTGGTGTAATTTCGACATCTAATTTTGTATGGAATACAACATATTCTCTATTTGAATGTGGTAAATGTAGAGAAAGTAAATATGTAAATTGTAAAGATTAGAAAAAGGTTTTAAGAATTAGAATGAGCATGCATTAGGTTGTTATCTGAATAGTGGATTTTAAACGTTTAAAAATACGGGAGGAGGGGAGGGGGAGAGCAAACAACTTTAAAAACCTCAAATGATTTAAATTAAATTCACAGTGTACATTTTAGAGCTCTTGGTAATGGTTCTGCATAGAATTTAGTACATTAAGGCTCAGTTCTATCACTCCATTAGTTTGGTATTTAACCGACTTTTGTCGTTGAGTCACGTTGTGACACACACACACACACACACACACACACTCACACACCCACACAGACACCACATACACAAGTATATTTTTCTTAAAAATATTTTTTGGATTTGAAATCCTAGTATCGCACTCTTGGGTGGAATGCAAAACCTACATTCAATACCCATGTACTATGTATTTTGTAGAGAAAGCAATAGACTTTCTGAGAATAACTTGGTGCACAATATGTAGAGGAAGTCATGTGAATTGTACACATGATGGTACTCCCTTTTTCTTTATGTTCACAAGGAGGTTATAAGACCTTATCCACCAATTTTTTTTTCTCGATTAACATTAAATAAATAAAAAATAAGCTTTTAAAAAATAATTTATTTCAGAAATGCAGAGAAGCTCATGTGAATGGAACACATCAGATTTTTATTAGCATTAATTAGATAGAAATATAAGTACCAGTATGAATACTTTGTTACAGAATGGTTAAAGAAAGCCTTGTGAACGGAACACACCAGGTTTTTGAAATACGAATATTAATGTATCATACTAGAATTATCAATGACCATGATCATGGAAAATTCTTGGTGACGATAGTTGGATATTACATTTCTGTTTCACTGAAATTGGCATGTGGCATTGAGAACTGTGTAGGAAAGCTTTTCAAGGTTAAATACTGTCACATCCCCGTTGTGGTCAGAAGCTGTCGCATTGTATTTCCGCGTCATAGCGCCGTGAAACCGTTGATAGGCTGCTTCTAAGAGAAAAATCCACCGGATTCTGGCAGTAACTACAGCTATTAGGATGTGGGCGGGGTTGCACGAATCTATGGTAGGTTGCCAGATAGAAAAAGTCCCTTGTTTGTCATGTGATGTTCATAAAGCTGTCCTAGACAATACCATCCTCAACGTCACAATACGCGTCGACTTGAGTGCACCTGCTTTGGACATTGCCCTTCTCTGCTCAAGGTTGCGTCTCGATAAGATACAAGCTCACTGAAATGGCCAATTGGGGTTCCTCAGGTCAACATTTGCTGATATGTACAACTGCGGGACAATCAATTGCTTCTTTATTACTGGTAGCTTTTTTACTTTCTATTTTCTCTATAAGTACTAGTACATAGTGTATAGAGAAAGTATTGTATTGCACCCAGAAATCTGATACCAAGATTTCACCGGAAATATGTTTTGGGACCTCCTGAAACAAAAAAACAAAAAATAAAGCATTTCTAGAAAAAAGTCTTTGTGTGAGTATGTGTGTAGGGACAGCATATCTCAAAAACAAAAAGTCCGTTAAATACCAAACTTGTTATTAATCTTCTAAGCATACGACACGAAGATTTTAAGAATATGCTCCCACCACCAGCAACACTTTACTTGGAAAAAAAATTGAAATGTTTTATTTTCTCAAATATGGCTCATATATATATATATATTAATTTTTTTCCTGTAGATGGATGTTTTTAAAATATTTAATACTTTACTCATACGGGAACTTGTCAACACCTGACCACGCCAAGAATCGGATTTATATACCATAGCACGCGCATTTTAAAGCATTTGACTGTCAGTTTAGTCTAATCTATCCCCTTAATTCCCTTCTAGCTATAAGGAACTATGTAATAAGGCCGTTTCTGCTAATGTTTTTCTTGATTAGCATGAAGTAGATAGAAGAATAAGCTTCAGCAATTTGTTACACAGAAGTAGAGAAAGTCATGTGAATGGAGCACATCAGATTTTTTAATTTCTTACTTTCGCTAACACATATGTATAATATAGATAGTAGGTAGAGAAAGGGTTATTTTCCATCCAAAAATTCGATACCGAGATTTCATCGGAGATACATGTTGAGGACTCCTGATGTCTAACAAAACGTTATTAAAAGAGGTCAGTGTGTGTGTGTGTTCGTGGGTGGGTGTGTGTGTGTGGGTGTGTTTATGTGGATCATATAACCCAAAAGCGAAAAAGTTGGTACAATATTTAAGTTTATGTTTAACTTTAGTATCTTCCAAGGATGCAACACGAAGATTTCCAAAAAATGTCCCTATCCCAAACTACCTTTAAAATTTTGAAAATGTTATTCTTTTCAAAAATAGCTCAAACAATTTTGATTAAAATACCATATATTAAATATATTTAATAAAAAATAAAATTATATTTTGAATTTTATTGGAATAGCCTCTGAAGATTTCTTCATCTGTACGACTTTTGTATAAAACACACAATTTATGCCAAATAGATTTTTGTTTTGTAGAGTTAGCTGTTTCCAGATATTCTTTGTTATAGATTTCAATTTTAAACTTAAAGTTCTCTCAATGGAAAGTTATCTTTTATTTCAGCTATCTTTTGTTTTACATAGCGACAGCATTTAAACGATTTGACTATGGCTTTAAATTAATGTATTCCCTCACTCCCCTTAATTAAAAGAAAGTAACTAGTAAAACAATATCTGCTAATGTTTTTCTGATTTGTATGAAGTAGACAGAAGAATAAGCTTTAGTATGAATAATTGTTACAGAATAGGTAGAAAAAATAGTAAATGCCAAGTTTGATACTTTCACATTCTCTACCTCGCATGTGGAGTGTACATAGTTAGCAGAGAAGGTATTGCATTCTACCCAACATTTTCAAAATTTGACCGAAAATTTAATTGGTTTGGTTGGTGAAAGGTGAACTGGTGTGGTTGGTGAGGGGTGAATTAGTTTTGTTGGTGAGGGGTGAATTGGTTTGTTGGTGAGAGCTGAATTAAGTAAAATTAAACAAAGGACTATCCTCCCCCCCAAAAAAATTGCTTGAGTTAATCGTTCTGGAGTATTTTATTGACAATGTTCAAAAATATATGACGCCAACCGCTGGAAAAAAGACTTGGTAGAAGGTTTTTCCGCGTGTAAAGCTCACATTTTTTCATTTAATGGCTTTCTTTATTACTCTGTAACAGAATAATTTTTGAGAGGATTATTCTTCTCCCTATTATGTTCTAGTTATAAGAAACATATGCAGAGATTGCCTTATTGTTTAGTTTCTTCATAAACAGAAAAAATAAGGTAATACGCTACGCCGAAGCAATAGAAGCTGGTTGGTCTGTGATTGAAAGTCCATTCTCTTTGCATGACAGGAGTAAAACAAAAGAAAAAGACTACCGATTTGATAAAAGTTTAATTGTTTTAAAACTGTAACCAATAACAAGGTATAGCTTGGAAATGCTTAACTCCAGAAGAAAAATATACATTTCATAAAATATATGACTTAACAGATTTACATTTTTATATAGTAAGTTTTTGTCTGTATCTTGCAGTTTACGAGTTATGCAAAAGACATTCACGGTAAAGATATCTTCAGATGCTCTTCTCAGAAAACGCAGCATAGACTTTTTTTTGTCATGTAAATAGCTTTAATATACGGCGTTTCAATAAAAATCGTTAGAGCCATATTTGAAAAAATCAAAATTGTCAAACATTTTTCCAAATAACGAATAGTGTGGTCAAGGAATTTTCCATCCACAACATCTTAATGCTGCACCCTTAAAGATACAAAACTTAAATACGAAGTTTGGTACTTAACCGACTTTTTTCTTTTGAGTTATAGTGTTCACAGACACGGGAACACACGACCTTTTTCTAAAAAAATCTTATGTGTTCACTTAATATGATTTGCTGTAGCTGTTCAACAAAGAAACTTTCAATACAAAATATCCTTCTATCTACTTCGTGCTAATCGAGATAAAGATAGCAGAAAAGGTCTTAATACTTGCTTCCTTGTAAGTAGAAGAGAAATAAGGTTTGCTTTGCATTACCAGTAAAACAAGAGAGACATAAAAGTAACGGTGAGTCCGTTTGAAAAAAAAAAAAATACGTAGGCTGTTTAAAATTGAAAAAAAACACAAAGAATATCTCGATAATGGTCAACTCTACAACAAAAATGTATATGACACAAATTGTATTTTAATAAAATCTACATTTTTGTTTAAACAAGTTTGTGTCTATTTCTTAGCGTTATGGAAATTAAGAAAAATGTGTCCAAAATAAATTGATCTTTTGAAGCTAATCACGGGAAATTCAAGACATACATTTATTTTGTCATTTAAGCATCTTTAAAATATAGTATTTTAATCAAAATCTTAAGAGACATTTTTCAGAGAATCAAAATTTCGAAAATCCTTTCGTGTAAAGTGTAGTTTGAGATGGGGGACTTCTCTGAAAACCTTCGTGTTGCATTCTTTTAAGATACTAAACTTAAATACCAAGTTTCGTATTTAACCAACTTTTTCCTTTTTGAGCTATGCTGTCTACATAACACACATACGCAGATACACACACACATTGATAGACACATAGACCGGTTTCTAATTTGTTTTTACTTAGGAGATTTCAAAACATATATTTCCATGAAATGTGGGTATCGAATTTTAGGGTGAAATACGATACCTTTTCTACTTGTTATGTAATTCTACATACGTGCTAGAAAAAATAATAGTATTTTTGATAGTTTCTACATTACTGTTATCTAACTATTGTGATATTTGCTTCGTAATGTTATAAACTAGTTGGATTATTTATTTCAATTTAGGATTCTTGGAATCAAAAGCAAACAATTGACATTGCTGTCAATTTTTGAATGGGGAAAAATGACTTAATTCTTTATGATCGGTATTGAACTTCTTCCTCGTCCTTTGGGAAGTAGCGCTTTAAGCTCAAAGGCTCTTATTGCTCAGAAGAGAGCTTCAGGAAAATATTTATGTTTCCCTTGTCCTTCAGCTGCGCTAAAAGTTGTCTATGTTCATTGCGTTACTTATTTTAACCATATACTATCACTTATGCCACTTACAATACAGCTATTATTATATAACTGATATGCCTCAGAATTATTTAATACTATTAATTTTTCTTTCTGTAACGCGTGTGTATAATTTCTATAGTAGAGAAGTTAATGTATTCTACCCAAAAAATTTGATACCAAGATTTCACCAGCAGTAGAGGTTTTGAGAACCGCTAAATCCAAAGAAGCGTTTGTAGAAAATGTCTTTGTGGGCGTATCTGTAGGCAACAGAACTCACAAACAAAAAGTCCATTAATACAAAAACTTGGTATTTAGATTTATTATCTTCCAAAGATACGACACGAAGATTTTAAAGAAAATCCCTCCACCCAGACTACCCTTTACATGGAAAATATTCGAAAATTTAGTTTTCTCAAAACTGGCTGTGACAATTTTGATTAAAATACCGTATATTGAATAAACTGGTATGATAAATAAAATATATATGTTGAATTTCCTGGCAATAGATTCTGAATTATTCTTCATTCTGGATGACTTTTGCAAAACACATAATGTTCATAAGTATTTTTATTGAATGATCATTTCCGAGATACTTCTTGTTATTGTATTTAATTTTAAAATATTTAAACTTTTCTCAAAGAGGAATTTTTCGTTCTTTGCTTTTGTTTTATTCCTGGCCATAAGAACAACCAAATTTCAATCACATTAGTAATCATGCTCTAAAATGCGTGCCGATCGCTTTAGCTTAGTACATTCCCCTTATTTTCCTTCTACTTATAGAAACCAAGTAATTTCCACTAATGTTTATTTTGATTGGCATAAAGTAGATAGAAGAATAATCTTTTGTAAGAATAATTTCTAACAAAATAGGTAGCAAAAGTCTTATCAATGAAATACATCAGAAGTAATTTCGTATTCTGAATATTTGAGGGCTGTATTATGTTTGGAAGGTTCTCAATTTCAGTTATGGATTCAATTTGTTGCTAGGGAATTATATGCAAAATTTCTGAATATTGAGCACTGCTGCAGGGTCTGAATTCACCAAGGCCAGCAAGCTGGACATTCCAGGGAAGTTGGAATAACTTGGTCAAGTGACATGCACGTGAGACTTTTTCCTTTCTCCATAAGGCTAGGGAGGTCAAGGTTGAAAACCAACCAGTAGCTACTGGAAATATCTTCCTTTGTCAACAATTTGACTTTTCCTCTTTTCGCCTGTTAGATTCTGAGACTGACGTAATAAGGTGGTTCCAGCCGGTATGCACTAGACAGTGATATGGTTTGTAAGGACTTTAGGCTGTTATTATCGAAAGTAGATCGCAGGAAACACACCTCCAACCACATCATACTGGTTATGCAAATCATGACTGCATTAATGGCACTACTGTGTGGAAAATTGCAAGCTTTTTATCAAACATTTAAAATATTCTAATAAGTTCTCAAGTTTGAAGCAGAAACTCTCAGAAAGAAGGAAAAACATCACATGAGACATAAAGGAAAACTGTAAAAGAACTGATGTGTAAGCGTCAATACTTTCTCTACCTATTACATATTTTCAATAAATTCATTATTGAATTCCTTTATTTATATAGAACGTAAAAATTTTATTTTATTGATAAGCGAGAATAAATGTAAAATTATAAAATAATACTTGATTAACAAATATTAGGATAATATATATTTGCACAGAAAGTAGAGAAGTCAATAGTTAGTTAATTTCCTGAGTGTAGCTTCTGAGTGGAGCATAGCGCATCGTTACGATGTTTCTGTCATCAGATTTGACTTTCTAGTTCGTAAGTTTGCCCGTCGCCCACAGGTGGCACTGTAGGACGAAATCATGACTTGCGGACGCGAAATGGAGGAATTTTGCCCAGGAACCTTCTTCTTTCAAGGTATGCGGATCTTTTACGTGCAAATAAACATTACATGGAACCACCGGATTCACTTTCCTTCTGAAATAAACCATGCTAAGAATGGGGAGTCCGAAAATTTCATCATCCTCCGACAGGTTTGAGAGGAAATCTTGGGTTTTAGAGGTAACCACTACACCACGAAGGCAACCTAAGAAGTCCCTACGATGCATAAGACATCTGATTTTCTGCATTGAAATTACTCTCTACCCGTTCTTCAACAAACTAAAAGCTTATTCTGCTACATAGTTAATGTTAATTGAGGCACTTATTCTTAGAAATTTTGTTATTACACATTTCATTTTAAGCGCAATGGGAATACACTAGGTTTAAGGATAGTATAATGTTTTAAGAGCTGAAAGCTTTAAAATTCCGTTGTCTTTGCATGGGCAGGAAAAAGTAAATCGAATGGCTATTTTCGATTTACAAAAGCATAAGTATTTGAACATTTAAACAAATAATAAATATCTCGGAAATAATTATATATGTGCGTGTGTGTGTGTGTGTGTGTGTGTGTGTACTTTAACGAGATCTACTGGAGAGGGCAATCCAGATAAGGTACATTGATTTTTATTAAATCATATATTATCGATGTGTAACAATCACGCGGCTTTCTCTGCCCTCAATCACACATTAGTGTGTACAAACTATTCTTGAAGTTTATGTTTCCATCGATTTCGTTTTAGAACAAAGGGAATAGAGATAGTCCAATGGTTAAGGACTAGACGTTATATGCTGGCCTAAAATTTCCATAATCTTTCCATGCAATTTTGAGATGAATGTTGACAGGTTTTTAAAAGAATTACAAGTCTTTAAAACATTTAACATGTTAATAACCATTATCTCGAATATTGTTTGCCACAACACGAGTTATTGAAATAAATTGTTCTTTTTAAAAAAGTATTTATTTCTGTATAGTGAGATTACTTCTCGCGCTTACCGTTTACCAGTTGTACAAGATTATACAAAATTCTTTCCAATGAAACGGACTTGACAAGCCGCTATCAAAAAATTCAAAGTATACATTTTATGTATCAAGGAAAATCTTTAATAGTGGTATTTTAATCCAAATCCTTGCAGCCATGTTTTATAAAATCAATCTTATTGACAATCATAGAGTCTCTTCCAAGCTTAAATATATACGAGAGCGCACACGAACCTTTTTCTGAAATGATGTTTCGCGTACAGAGGTCCTCAAAATATGCTTTTCCAGTGAAATCTCGCGGACAAATTTTTGATTGAAATACAATAACTTCTCTACCTACTAAGTACGTGGGAGAGAAACAAGTCATGGCAGTTATAAAATTGAATTCTCTACATATTTAAGCATTTATCACATCTGCCTATAAGTTTTAGAATTGTCGTATAAAACGAAAAAATGACAGGAATTGGGAAGCTCCACGTATGAATAGTTTCATTCATGATGGTGCAGTTGGCCCCTAAATTGAAGTTAGTAATCTCAAATTGCTCGGGATGCAGCACGAGTGCCCAGGATGCAGCACAGCGTTGGTACTGCGTGTGCTCAGCAAGCTCAGTTGGTAAAGCAATTCAAGAACTCGTTCTCTCAGGTCTTGTTTAGGTGCGAATATAGTGTGTAGGCCTTATTAATTTAAATCTGCGAAGAATTAAAAAGTCATGTCTTACAGCCCTCCATGGAAGTCTTATAATATATATTTTATCGACGAAGTATTCTTTCTCTTCTCTTCAAAGTTCTCGGAAAAATATTCCTAAACTATTTATTTTTCGTAATATATTTCCTTTAATTAAGGAATGCAAATTTTCAATATTGATTACAGTATTAAGACTTGTGATCTTATTTCGCGGTATAATTTCCGTAAAGTCCTTACTTCCACAGTTCGCTGCCTAGCTTCGTTTGCTACAAACACTTCTTGAAGTCTGGGTTCCTCGAAATACAAAACAAATAAAACAAGAAAAACAATAGAAACAAAAAACTTCTAATTTTCTTATACAATATTTCGTCGTTAAAACAATCTGTTTAGTTCTTAACAATAAAAACGCATAGAATTTTTCAAGTGATCTTCAGACACAATTGCAGTAAGAAAAAATTCGAAATGTTTAGGAAAGGAATATGAAACTCGCCCAGGGTTACGCGTCCTGCAAGATTGTTGTTCTTCAAGTCATCTGTGATACGTGATGGACATTCGGATCGAGTTGAACCTTTGTTGAACTTCTCACCATTCTTTCATTAATTGCTGTATCACCATATACTTCGACTGTACATTTCTGCTGGTTTCAGTCTCCAAAGATTCAAAAATCGTATAACAACACTCTGCAGTCGAGGAACTTTGTGTCCCAAATTGATTTTTAAGAATCACAGTATACCCACCAACAACTTGTTTCAACTGATACCCAAACAACACTGTAAAAAGATGTCGAGGAAACCATTCACACTGAGAAAGAAGCCCGAAAGCGACATGTACAGCGAAATGTATATACAATCATTAATTCGGATTACTTACGCAAAAATTCTGAAGTGTTCCATTCACATAACTCTCTCTCCCCCCCTCTCTCTCTCTCTGTTCTGTAAACAACCTATTATTACAGAATGTATTAGCATAATGCTAATTTAGATAAATGTTACCAGAAATTGTCTTATATTTAGTTCCTTATAAGTAAAAGGAAAATAAGGGAACATAAGCCTAAAGTGAAGAAAAATATTTTAAGAGTCAATGAAACGAAAGATAGCTTCCCGTTAGCAAAAAGTTTAAGGTTTTATAAAATTGAAACCAATAACAGGGAATATCTCTGAAATGGCTAGCAATACAAAAACAATCTGATGCGTTTCATTCACATGACTCGTTCTAGCTGTTCCACATCCAAACTATTCTTACAAAAGATTATTCTTTTATCTACATCGTGCTACTCGAGATAAACATTAGCAAAATTGTTTTAATACTTGCTGTCTTGTAATTGGAAGGGAAATAAGAGAATAAACTAAGCTAAAGCGATAGTCAAATATTTTAAAAGCTGTTGCAGTTGCAGTTCGGTTCACCTTGCATGACCGGGAAAAACAAGGGAGATGCAACGAGAGGTGACACCTCGTTTGAGAAAAGCAGAGTAGTTTAAAATTGAAACTAAAAAATAAGTAATATCTCAAAAGGAGTCTACTCTACACAAAAAATAATATGACATAAAATATGTCTTAACAGGATCTATAGTTTCTGTGCAGTATATTTGGCTAAGTTACCTAAAATTCAGGAAGTTTCATCTAGAAGAAAGAGCCAAATCGTTAGAGCCATTTTTGAGAAAAACAGGGTTTTGAAACATGTTTCCATGTAAAGGATAGTTTGGGGTAGAGAGATTCTCTTTAAAAAAGCTTCGTGTCGCATCCTTGGAAGGAACTAAGTTTGATATTTAACGATCTTTTTCGTTTTGAGCTATGCTGTCCACAGACACAAAAACATACATACACACACACACACACACACACACACCCACACACACACAAAGTCCTTTTTCTATAAATACCTTTTTGTCAACTGGAAACCTCAAAACATATTTCCGGCGAAATTTCGACATCGAATTTTTGATTGGAATGTAAAATCTTCTGTAGCTACTGTGTATATTAGATGTACATACGAGCTAGAGAAAGTAAAAAGCGGCATATTATATAAAGGGATTTACATTTTTCTGAGTTATGTTTTAGTCTATTTCTTACGGTTTGCCAATTATGCAAACGATACTCAGAATGAAGTGTGTTTCAGGGTTATTCCGAAGATATTGAGGAAGTACATTTTGTTTTAATATTTGATAATCAAAGTAGTTAGATCATTTTTTAAAAAAATCGAAAATATAGAAAAATGTAGTGTGAGGTGGAGGGATTTTCCTGAAAATCTGTGGGTCGCAATCTTGGAAGATACTAAACGAGCACTCTTGATATGCCTGGTTAGGTATATCAAAATGTAATTAGATTCGTGAGTCTGTGTAAGTCTCGATAGGAACAAGCTGCTAAACAATTTGATCACGAGCACGTTCGTCGTCCATCGTCCATCGTCCATCGTCCTCCGTCCTCCGTCCTCCGTCGTCCGTTCATCGTTCATCGTTCATCGTTCTTCATCCTCCATCTTCCGGAAATCTTCCATCGTCCATCTTCATATTATTATTAGTCTTTATTATTATTTGCAATAGGAGTTGAATTCACATAGAAGCTGCTTTAAAGTAAAGAAGATGGAAAGATTATGCCATAAGAGATAAGGTAAACTACTTCAGGCAAACAAAATGTTTCGGTAGAGAATTTGTTGTTTAGAGGCCTTGAAAGTCAAGGCACCTTTCGGCACCGGGAATTCATTGTTTTACTGTTAATTACAAATCTCACGTCGCTCATGAGGAATAATCCATGCATCCTGTTGAGTTGAGATTGTTTTCAGGATACTAATCTATGACGAGTGATCTTTCTTTAAAACTGCTCAGGCATCAATGATGATCACTCACCTCATGAGAGCGAGTCCTTGATGAAGCGGTACTTTGTAGTTAACAAGAAGAATAAGAATCTATGACTCGAAACATACCATATTAAGTCATTATTAACGGGATTCTACAGCTTAAAATATATATATCCTATCCTGTTGAATTTTTTACCACAAGTAGTACACGCAACCCCATGGCACGACAGTTTACAAGGGACCTTGGCCTACCGCCCGGCCGCTGCATCCCTCATCTCGTTAAGACATCATAATGGGTGCAGTGCTGGAGAGTGAGACGTGATCAGCGCCTCGAGTCCCTCCCGGCCGGTTGATGCGGTCTTCTCGATCTGGAGTCACTACTTTTAAATCAAATAGCTCCTCAATTGGCCCTCCAGGGATCTCCCCTTCGGACCGGGTCTCCCAGTGGGGGAAAATTCTCTGCGCCGATATAAGGAATCAAACCTAGAGCTCCCGCTTGGCAAGCAGCAGAGCTATTACGGCGCCAAGTAGAGGACCACCACATACTCATGCGAATTACATGTTTGAACCTTTATACCTTTAAAATATTTTCGATTTGTATTAAAGTGTTCACTAAAGGTGAACTATCTAATTTCTATATTTCTATATAGGTTAATTCTGGAATTTTACCTTGATTGGATTGCAGTTATTACGATACCAATAATAAATATAATTAAAATTGATAAATATCAATTTCAAGATATTATTTCATCAATTATATTATATAAATATGTTACATATTCAAAATGTCCCACGTACCTCAAAATTTGAGAAAATTGGTTGGGTATTTGATGGATCTTTAATCCATAAACTTAAGTGGGGATGTTTCAATAGCTTTGGTTACTGAATTATTATATTTTTAAAAGAATTAGACAATTTAATCAATAAAACTAATCATTTCCTCATATAAATATATTTTTTGAAAAATGCCTACTGATGTTAGAATAATTTTGTCCTATCTAATATCTGAATGGCTTTTGCGTAATTGGTAAACTGAAAAATGTAGATCTCGACAAAACACGTGTCAACATGTTTGTTATGGAGCTAACCATTTCCGAGATATTCCTTGTTATTAGTTCTAGTTTTAAAATGCTTATACTTTTCTTCAAACAAGAAGTCGCCCGTATTCCTTTGTTTTACACCCGGCCATACAAAGAAGCTACTTTTAATGACAATCGCATAGTAACAGTTTTTAAAACATTTTATGACCACTTGAGCCTACGTAATAAGACCATTTTGTTAATGTTTATCTCGATTAGCACGGAGTAGAAAGAAAACAGCAGTTTTGTAAGAATTTTGTTTTAGAAAAGGTAGAGAAAACCATGTAAATGGAAAATATAAGACTATTTTCTATTTATTTCACGTATATCGATATACACAATTGCAGAAATGCTTTTATTACATACTGCCTTGTAGATACGCGGTAATAAGGGAATACACTAGTCTAAAGCGATAGTTAAACTCTTTCAAGAACTGGTCGCTATGAGTTGCATTGACAATTCTGTTTTTAAAAAAAGGCCAGTGTGTCTGTCAACATTACAGCTCAAAAGTCCGTCAAACACCAAACTTGGTATTTATGTTAAGTATCTCCCAAGGCCACAACACGAAGAATTTCAAGAAAATCCTCCCCCCCCCCCACTTAAACTACTTGGAAATGTTTTCGAAAATTGTGATTTTCTCAAAAATGACTAACAATTTTTATTCAAATATCATACATTAAATATATTTACATGACAAAAAATGTATATGTTGAATTTTCTGGGAATACCTCTTAAGAGCTCTTTTTCTGAATGAATTTTGCATAACTGATAAACGTAAGAGATTGACAAAACTTACTTCACAAAAAGTGTAGATCCCGTAAAAACACATATTTTATATCATATAACTATACATATGTCTTGTAGAACTGGCCGTTTTTAAATATTCCTTAATATTGGTTTTAGCTTTAGAAGACTTATACTTTTCTTCTAGGAGAATTTTTAAACTCCAAGCGATACAAAGGAATTTCAATCACATAGCAACCAACTTTTAAAAGATTTGACTATCGCTTTACCCTACTACCTTATTCCCTTTCTATATACAGGGAACCAATTAATAAGACAATTTCTGCTAATGTTTATTTCGATTAGCATGAAGTAGATAGAAGAATAAACTTTATAGCCATAATTTATTATAGAGATGTAGAGAAATTCGTGTAAATGGAACACTATAGATTTTTTATGTCGTAAGATTTTTTTCTATCTCTTATGGTTCACCAGTTATGCAAGAATCATTCATAATGAAGAAGGCTTTAGATGATAATCCCAGAAAATTAAAGATATGCATTTCTTTTGGCAGCAAAATATTTTACATATGTGATACTTTAATCAAAATTGTTAGTAATTTTTGAGAAAATAAAAAAAATCCAAAAGCGTTTTATTTAAAGGGTAGTGTGTGAGAGAGGGGAGAGATTTTCTGAATATGCTGGAATATAGAATGAGATCATTGCAAACCAAATACGAGGTAAAAGGGTCAAAACATATGTAGATAAAACTCAAAGTGAAGAAGATTGCCTTTTAATTTTACCTTAAGCACTGAGTTTCGTGTATAAGAACAGTTTTACTTTAACAGTCAAAGGTATATAGCGTTTGAAATTGATACATATCATGGAACAAAAATTAACGCCAAACATTAAAAATTTAGATTGACTGCATACACTGAAATAATCTCAGCACATTACATCAAACCAGGTTAACTTAAAATATTAACGATTAACATAGGCTATAAATATTATAATAATTAGGTAAACTGCAAAGATTATCACAACTGAAATAACCTCAATATTATTGCAACAATTTTTAATGACACCCCTGCACATGAGGCCACAACAAATTGCAAATGTACAATGGAACTATTACATTAAGATTTTAATACATAATTATCATTGTGACACCAAATAGAAAGTGTTAAATTGCA
Source organism: Hymenopus coronatus (assembly GCA_030762935.1). NCBI lineage: Eukaryota > Metazoa > Arthropoda > Insecta > Mantodea > Hymenopodidae > Hymenopus > Hymenopus coronatus. Next base: position 81,533,507 of record CM060898.1, on the reverse strand, counting down.
AAATCTGAAATACAATAGATAAAACCCAATAAAGAACACAAATAGCCATACATGCTTTTTCATTATAGTTTTAATTTCACACCCTTCTGAATGCACTTCCGTACATTTCTTAACTTCAGATATGGTGAAAAGAATACAAATCTTCTTGCAACATTGAAGTACTTCTGCATCTTATTATGCTAAGTAGGCTATGCTAGGTTAATACACCTATCTCAGGAATGATTACTGCATAACAGCTCACCGGGTAACTAGATATCGCTTTCCTGTCTCTCCACACCTCATCCTGCAGAGCTTTATTTATTAACTTCGAGTTAATAAATAAAGCGCTTATTTTAAATTTATTGCAAAATTAACTAAAAAGCATGGGATAGTACTTTTAGTTCCATTTAGAAAGCTAGCATGTCAGTTCAAGCAAGATAAAAAGGTAGATGTTCATTATGTTAAACTGCTAGTTTGTAGTATTGTTTTTGTTACTTTTATAAGAAATTATAAGAAATTTTGTATTTATTTCTTCAATTTTATAAGAATTATAAAATATTCTAAATTTCAAGCTGTTATTGAATGAATAACAATGAATAAGACTATTGATTCTGTCATTATTTATTGCATACCTTACGTTTTAATAAATAGACATTTCTTGCTTTTCGAAATTAAAAATTGCATTATGCCACTAGTAGAGCGCTAGCTATGTTATATCTCAGTACTTCTCCTTGTCCCTCCCGCCAAGGATAGAGCACACGCTTGCCCAAAGCTGCCTTAAATCATCAGAATTTAAGAATATTAAAATACATTACAGACTATACTTAAAGAGGTAAAGAGTAACGCATATAGACATTGGTCCAGCATTACAAATACACAAGAACACCATTAGAAAGTCACACCTTCCAATTAAAACCACGATGCATAACCAGATGCTACAGAAAGGCAATTACTTAACTAAGGTCATGAGTCTCAACACTTAAATCATGTGATTCAAGAATTCACAGGTTACCAACCTTCGCGATGTGATTTTGAGCTGATGTTAAACAAGCAGAAAATTCATAAATCAATCAATTATCTTCTGTACCTTGTCACAGCCTTCAACAACTCAACACATTTATTAGTGACACAAAGCAATCGTTACTAATTCATGGTCAGTTTCACAGTGCGGCTGCTGGTTCCAACACATGGTTTCCTAATCGCCTTTGTATTCCAAATCCGCATAGCGTTGCCTTTAGCCTACTACCTGGCTTATCCTTCATTTTTAACTTCGAAGGCTCGGTGTGAAGCATCATAAAAAGCTCATGTGGCCAGTCTCAAAAGAAATATTTTTCTGTTGTAATCAAATCTTTCAACTTTTATTTTTTTCCAGTCATTTTTATAGCAATAAAATAGGATTACAAATGAAAATGGGAAACTAAATATTAAAATGTAAACTTCGGGATGACCAACAAATAAAAACAAGTGTCGATAAAGAATTGGGTACATATATGATGGTATGAATGTTGTGAAATTAAAAATGTAAACTAGGATTAAACACCTTGTATTTATTGTAAACATTTAAACTGGAGTAGTTGTAATATATAACGTGTTAGACTTACATTCGAGCCAGTGACTGCGACCATACGTTTTTTACAAGTTTCTCTGGGTCGGTAGGTGAATGCTGCGATGGTTTTCCATCTACCCATATCTCCTTTGCATCATTTCATTATCGCTTGATACCTTTAATCTATTTCAGGATTTAAGAGCCGGACAACGGTCATTAATGTGTTAAACCAGTACACTGGAATTTGTGTTTTGTAAAATATTTCTCCCTGGCGTTTAGTCAATCATTGAGGCCTCATTTTTGGAAGCTATCTCGATTGCCTTGGATTTCCTGGTCGCACGGGGATTAAAAAGTGTTAGCCGGAATCTATATTGGCTCCTTGTGGAATCATTAAGAATTCCTCCATGCTAGTGCCCATCGCCGTCCGATTAGGGTCGCTTTTTGAATCTCATGTGAACGCTAATTGAGCCCCATTTAGTCTACCTGCGGTGCTGTGGCCCAATTTTCTACTCCTAACTACTAAAGTGTATTAGTTTTTGCTCGAAAGGAAATATAAATGATTAGGATTAAAATGCCTCTGAGGTGGCCAGTTAACACTTTGGGATAACTGAGGAGTTTAAAATAAAAAGTGAAATTATGCCAATGCATTCTTTTATGCAATGTGCATGGTTTAGGTCGATGATTTTGTGTAGTTTATTTTGGAAAAGGTTTCAGTGAGACACATTGAAAATTTTCTATGTAACACAATTTAAAAATACCTATGCAAACTGCTCCATTTTAAGCTCATTATAATTGATAATTTTGAGCCTTTCAGTTTTTGAAAATCTTTTATGAAACAAAACTTCACATTGAAACCAGTTCACGCTCCGACGCAAATAAAAATTAAACAGAAAATGTAAGAAGCAATATGTATAAATGTTAGAGCTCATCGATGGAACAATAAACTGACTGAACAGCGAACTAAGTTGACACTTAGTTGACACTTGATTATTTGAAAGTTATAATATAACCACGCACAAAATATATTTTACTTTCTCTACACGTGCTATGTATATTGCGTATAGAGAATGTATTGCATTCCACCCAAAAATTCGATACCGAGATTTCACCGAAAATACACGTTTTAAGTTCACCTGCATTTAAGAAAAGCACTTTTAGAAAAAGGTCCTCGTGTGTGTCCGTATTTCTATGAAAACGAGAACTCAAAAGCATAGTCCAATCTTTTAAAAGGTGGTTGCCATGTGCATGAAATCCATTTCTTAGCATACCAGGTATTGACAAATTCCAGTATGTGAAAAGTTTAAGTAATTTAAAACTGAAACCAAAAACAAGGAATATCTCAAAAGTGGTCAACTCCACGAAAAAAATGTATATGACATAAACTGTGTGTTTCAACGAGATATACATATTTTGTGTAGAGAAAGTAAAAAACGAAGTGTCGGATGAGTACCAAACATTGTATTTAAGTTCATTATCCTCCAGTAATTCGACAAGGTTTTCAAGAAAATCTCTCAATCCAAACTACCCTTTGCATGGAACAGTTCTTGTAACTATTGATACATAACAAATAGATACAATGGTTTTAATTAAAATGCCATATATGTAAGACATTTACATGGCAATTAAAAGTATAATTTTAATGTTTTGGAAAAGCCTCTCGAGTCTTCTTCATTTGAGTAACTTTTGCACAAGTGGAAAATAGTAAGAGAGACAAAATCTTGCTACTCTAAAAATGTAGATCTCGATAAAGCACGCTTATTTTGTCCAATAATTTTGGCGGAGTTTTGCATGGAGATGTCTTGCATCATGGAGCAGAAGAGTAGTTGCTTTTGAAGTGGACACTTATTTTGTGCTTAGATGGCTACATCATCCATACACAACCGCCATCAATATGAATGTTTTTTTTATTATTTTTTTCATTTATTTATGTATGTATTTATTGATTTATTTTTTTTTTTTTTTTTTTTTGGAAAGGGGAGACAGTAAGAGAGTTGGAAGGTAGAAAGAATTGCTTATCTCGCCATTGGGTGAAGTGCGAGGTTGGGAAGGGAAGTGTCGGATTCGAAGGGGATATCTGTGTAGGGAGGTTCCGCTGAGCACCCTCGTTAGTGCGGCGGTTGCTGCTGGCCAAATTAGCGGCTCAGCAGATGGTAAGGACCGCACCTGCCTTTAGAGCGGGTCCAACCGGGAAAACTATTGTTATAGTTCACCAACCTACAGTTCACCACCGCCACCAAGGAGACGCTCCTCTACGCCGTGACAGGCCAGCGCTAGGGTTGAAGGACTGCCAGTCCCCGTGGCCGCGCTCACTGAAGTGCCTCGCTTTGGTGCTTCGTGGCGCACGGGATCGTGGGTTCGAGTCCCGCCTTGAGCATGGGTGTTTCTGTGTTTGTAAATGTGTCTATGTCTGTGTATGAACATGTAAAAGGAAAACGTTAAAATGTTATTAGGTCAACAAAGGAAATATAGGAAACTGGGGGGGGGAAGAGGAAACAGGAATACAGCGCCGGAGACCTGACAATTCTTCGGAGCTGTACTTTTTTACTTAAAAAAAAAAAAGAAGGAAAACTGAACTCGTATAGTTAACCTGTGGCTTCGGACCTCCGTTTACTTCGATGGTGATTATATAAGGTATAATCACCTATTTCTCTCTCCCAACTGCCTATCAGAATGAGCTCATTCCAAAAAGATGTGGTACTCTGTGATTCAAGCTCATAATCCAAGCAGTAGCAAAGTATAAATTCCCAACATCATTAAAAATAATAGAACTTAAAGAATCTAGTTAAAAAGTCTATGTGCTCCATTTACATAACTTTCTCTACAACTCTGCAACAAATTATTGTTAAAACGCTTATGCTTCTATATACTTCATGCTCATCTAGAAAAAAATAGCAGAAATAGTCTTATTACACGTTGCTTGTAAGTAGAAGCGAAATAAGAGAGTATCATAGGTTAAAGTAATAGTCAAAAGCTGGTTGCTATGTGACTGAAGTCCTTTGTTTGTATGGACAGTAGCTGACAAATTCCTGTATAAGAAAAGTATGTTTTTCAAAGCTGAAACCAAAAACAAGGAATGTCTCAAAAAACGAAAAAGATATATATGACATAAATTGTATGTTTTAATGTGTTCTACATTTTTGTGAGGTAAGTTTTTGTCCATCTCTTACGGTTTAGCAGATATGCAAAATTCCGTAAAATTCATCCAGAATAAAGTAGTATTCAGAGGTTATTCCCAGAAAATTCAAGATAACATTTTATTTTCCAAGTAAATATATTTAATATAGGTACCATATTTTCATCAAAATCGTTAGAGCAATTTTTGAGAAAATAAAATGATCGAAAAAAGTTGCATATAAAAAAGGGTAGTTGGGGTGGGGGATTTTCTTGAAAATCTTCGTATCGCATCCTTGGGAGATGATAAACTTAAATACCAAGTTTGGTATTACACGGTCTTTTCGTTTTTGAGTTATGCTGTCCACAGATAGACAGACACACATACACACAGACCTTTTTTTTTTAGAGTCAGGGGGACCCAAAACATGTATTTCCGGTGAAATCTCGGTATCGAATTTTGGGTGCATTACAATACCTTCTATATACACTATGTACATGATACATGTAGAGAAAGTAAAAAACTGGAAATAGGGTAAAAGAAAATTAAATTGAAATGGATCCAATCTCAAATTGGGTTAAAAGAAATAAAGGTGATAGTTTGGCAAAAGTGAACAAAAAAAAACTTATCTTATCCCTTCATTCGGCAAAACTAAAAATCAAATACTCCTTCAGAGTTGAAAGAACTGAAAAAAGAATTGGGCCAGCATCCTCAACAATAAAAACTCTATACCAGAATTACCTGGAAGTGAAACTGTTGGAGCATTCCGAAAAACACAACATGATTATCTTGCACACATCAACACCGGATGAAAATTCATAACTCACCAAGCTGCATGCTGTGTCAAGAAGACACCATTATAACCAGGAATATCTTAGTACATGATCTGGGTTAGAAGGGTTTTTCTTCCACTAAATCATCTTTCTCATGCTCAGAGAAATAGTTGGGGATGGTATTCCATTCATCTATCACTTTATTGGGACCCACTTTTGTTTGGAATGTGCCTGCTAAACCATTCAATTGAACACGGGACCTGCCAGCAATTGTACAGAAAACAATGCCAGATTTAAAACATATATATCCACTAAGGTAGTAGATTCCTCTGAATATAGAGCCTCTTAACAGTCTCAGAAAAGCAGTTTGATAAAACTGAACGTAGTTAAGGTAAAGCTCCTGAATTTGAAAATGTGATGCCTGTGAGATTTAATTTCCTGTAAAGATTTTTCAACCGCAACCCCTACAATAAACTCATTTAATGGCAACAAATTTGAGGAATCATATGCACATGGATCATGACTTTTCATCCAGGGATTCACCTTTTTTCCACTGTGTAATCGCATGATAATAACTGCATCCTTTCTCGCGATATGAAATTATTAAAAAACGTTGTACAGCTAAACAATAATGGTGTTTTGCGACTGCCAACATTGCGCCATTATTCATTATAAGTAAAGTTAATTTATAAAAATGTCACTATGATTTCATTAAATTTACAAAAATAAATAAATATTGATTTAATTGCTTTTTCACACAAGACGTGTGTAGGACAGGAATTGGATAGGTAGAGTCAGACTGAAAAATGCAACTATAGCCGGGATTTGAATCACGGATCTTCCGGTCTCTAGACGGTTGCTCTACCACTGAGCTACCATGACAACATGCCGGCATAGCATTAAATTTCTCAACTGACTTTAATTAAATCAATACCAATTGACCATTATAGTTGACTATACTATAAATTCTGGGACTTAAAGTACTACAACATTGTAGTCGTCATTGTGGTTTTTCGGGAAACATGCAAGTCAGTTGAGAAATTCAATGCTATGCCGGCATGTTGTCATGGTAGATCAATCAGCTAGAGACCGGGAGATCCGTGATTCCATTTCCGGCTATGGCATGAATTTTTCAGTCTGACTCTACCTATCCAAATAAATAAAATCCCTCAAACCCTACATGGCTTGAAATATGCCTACAATTGGCAACACTGCTGATGTGATGACTTCACACATCTCAGGTGATTTTAATAAACTGAACATTAAATCACATCTTCACCAAATTTGAGCACCTTGTATATTAATTTCTTGCCAGGTTATTGATCAAACACTGCTACACTATTTTGGAGCTCTCTGTAGTGCATGAATTACTAAAAACAGACTCGAAATAAAGAAGGTATAATGCCTGTAAAAAAATATAGCATTATGTTGACTGGCTATAGCTGTAGTCCCAAACAAGCAGTTTCTAGATTTGTCATCATATTCAAGAAATAGGAAGAGGAAGCTCAAAAGGAAATGCACAACTGTTTCAAGCTATACTTTAGCGAAAAATGTCACTCATAGAAAGGACTGTAAAACCTCGACACGAATTGCATTTTGCGCTCGTGTTATTGTGAATGGCACGACCTTCAGCACTGTTGCCAATATTCGAACTAGATCTTCAGAATACTGACCTCGTCTGGCATGAGCAATGAAAAAGTGAAAGATGAGTGATAACCTTCTGGATACTGTTGTGAAGCTTTGCATACTGTGATTAAGCCAGTCGAGTAACCTGATTCATTTAAGGTCAGGCAGCCTCAAGACCCTAGCTTTGAACACATTTTCTGAGCCATCCTTAAAAGTAATTTGATAAAGCTATAATATGGAGGATAACAAGCATGTCAAGCAAAAATTTACGGAACGGTAGTTACATTCACAAAAGAACAAGAATTATAAAAATTGTGCTGGCTGAGATTTTTCTGTTTTTGAAATGATCGATTTAAAAGTATATCTAACACCTTGGGGACATACTTAAAACAGAAAATACAGTTATTACTTTTCCTACCATGTTTAATGTACATAAAAGTAAGGAAGATACTGTATTCCACCCAAAAACTCGAGGTCAAAATTTCACTGGAAATGTATGCTTTTAGTTATCCTGAATACCCCCAAAAAACAACTTTAGAAAAAGGTGTGTGTATATATATGTATGTCTGTGAACAGCATAACTCAAAAACATAAAGTAAGATGTAAATACCGTAATTGATATGTAAGTTCAGCGTTATCCAATAATGTGACATGAAGATCTTCAAACACATTCTCTTAACCCACAACTCTCGAAAATGTGTGGGTATATATATATATTAAAAATTTATAACAAATACGATTAACATGCCATATGTTTAAGATACTTTATCCTCTTCATTATGGATGACTTTTGCAGAACTAGAAAATCGTAAAATGTATATCTCATTAAAACGCACAGTTTTTCTTTTTCTTTTTGTTTGTCCTTTGTTGTAGATTTAACTATTTAGGACATATTCCTTGATAAAGGTTTCAATTTTAAAACAGGAAATATTTCGTTTTACTTTTTTTTTTACTCCTGACCATGCAAAGAGAACCGAATTTCCATGTCATCACATAACGGCAGCTTTAAAAGCTGATACTGTGCTTTGGCCTAGAGTATTTCCTTATTACCCTCCTACTTACAAGAAAGCAAGCAATAAAATGATGTCTGCTGACGTTTATCTCGATTAGCATGAAGTAGATAGACGGATAACCTTCTGTAAAAATATTTTGTTTGCAGAAGAGCAGAGAAACTGTCAATTAAGTACATCATTTTTACTTTCTCTATACGTACTATGTACATAGTGTACAGAGAAGGTATTGCATTCCACCCAAAAAGTCAATACCGAGATTTCACCGGAAATACATGTTTTGAGACCACGTGAATAAAAAAAAAAAGCATTTTTAGAAAAATGTCCGTGTATGTGTCTGTCTGTGTGTATGTGTATGTGTCTGTGGGCAGCATAGCTCAAAAACGATAAGACCGTTAGATATCAAACTTGGTAATTAGGTTCAGTATCTTCCAAGGATGCGACACGAAGATTTTCAAACTACCCTTTACATGGAAAAATTTCGAAAATTTTGACTTTCTTAAAAATGGTTCTAACGATTTTGATTAAAATATTGTATATTAAAGATATTTACCTGACAAATAAAATGTATACCTTGAATTTTCTGGGAGTAGCCTCTGAAGACTACTTTATTCTGGATGGATTTTACGGAATTTTGCATAACAGTTAAACCGCAAGAAATGGACGAAAACTTAAAACACAAAAAATGTAGAGCACGTTAAAACACATTATTTGTGTTACATACATTTTTTTCGTGGAGTTGATCGTTTTTGAGATATTCCATGTTTTTGGTTTCAGCTTTGAAAAACATACTTTTCTCACACAGGAATTTGTCAACTCCTGTCCATACAAAGGAACTTCAGCCACATAGAAACCAGCTTTTGACTATCACTTTAACCTATGCTACTCCCTTATTTCGCCTCTACTTACAAGGAAGCAAGTAATAAGACTATTTCTGCTATTTTTTCTTTAGATGAAGTAAACACAGTAATTTGTTGCAGAGATATAGAGTAAGTCATGTGAATGGAACACACGAGTTTTTTTTTAAAATATACGTAGAAATTCCAAATAATTTTTAGTTTCAGTTCAGATTATCTGAGGAATTTTGAGGGAAGAATTTATACCAGCAGGCAACTTTGAAGAAATCCAGAGAGTATATTATTGACTAAGCACTAATGGAACATAGATTCCAATACGATAAAACATCTGTTATTAAATAAAGGAAAAATTAAATTTAAATGAACATAATACTGTGGACAAAATTCCACAGTCATTAGAAGTTTGGTTCTCAGCAATTAATATGGATGAAAATTAAAAACAGGTATTAGTTACAATTACTGTAAATTGCATTGAACACAGTTGTTTCTCTTTTAATAATACATTTTATCAACAAATGCATGGATAGGTAAAATTAGACTGAAAAATGTAATGCCTGTTATCTAGTTAATGCATCTGTCTACATAGTATATGTATTATACAATATCTTACAAGGCATTAAAACTCTGTAAAGTTTAAGAACGGGCCTTTAAACTATGGTTTAAGGTCGAACTCACGTACATGTTATACGCTCGTTCATTGCATAACGTGTGATGGATTGCATTTATATGTGAAAAGATGCAATCTTATATAATGGTTTTCTCGGCCTTGTAAACCGCCTCACCTGCAATACATAGATTCAAGGCCCTCTAACGTGGCTTGGTTCATAACTTTGGGCATTTTTCTGAAATAGCAATTGAGTTCAGGGTCCCGTCAGTCACAGAGTTACTTAGAAATCTATAGTCGTTTATTATTTCTCTAATTTATAATGTTAGATGTGATTTGAAAGCATTACTCATTCAACAATGATGTCAGTTTCCTTTCTAAATCCAGGTATTAAATGGTTTCAAGGGCATAAAATGAACTGAGCCTATCGTCCTGCAACATTTTTCTGTAGATCACAAAAAGAGATATTTTGCTGGACAGATTTTATACTGACTTAGTAAAAACGTATCACTTCTTCTGTATTAATTATTCATAAAATGATGTAAATTTTTTAGATTTTAGTTATATATAAATGATTTTGTAAATTTCTAGTTATATATTAGAATAATTTTAGCCTTTTTAGTTAAATTACCAATATATTTGATATACTTGTGATTACCCGCAGGGTTCCCAAGTTTAAGTTTTGAAACTCTCCTTTTGAGATATAGTAAATCACATCTCCTACCATCTTTAATATCTTGATGTAAAGAACGTAAACTGCTTCTCCTTCTTTTCAGGGTTAGGTGCTATAGTTCTGGTCTCTATCATCCATCCATCCTCTCTTACGAAAATAAAAATCATAATTTCATCTTCCAAAATGTAATACTCATGCAATAGCATTAATAAAGCAACTGGTTAATAAGATTTTATTGGAATAGAAAAATATTTCGTTTGAAGCTAAGCTACACAGGTCTACACAGATTTGCCCTACTAATTGACATTGATAATCATAATGTCAACATGATCTTTCCATTTCATTGTATTTTTTCTAACTTATCATTAATTGAAAAGATTTAAAAATCTATGTTTATTTTTTCATACCTTATTTTATCCATTTTAGTCCGACTCCTTACACATTTCATGAACTTCAACTCTGCTCCTTGTATATGCAATCTTTCTTTATTTTCTCTACACGTACTATGTACATAGCAGGTAGAGAAGGTATTGTATTCCACCCAAATATTCGGTACCGAGATTTCACCGTAATACATGAATTGAGGAGCACTGAATAAAAAGGCTTTTAGAAAAACATTCGTTTGTGTCTATGTCCAAGGGTAGTATAATTCAAAAACGAAACGTCCGTTAAATACAAACTTGGTATTTAAATTCAGTATTTTTTAAGGATACACGAATATTTTCAAGAAAATCCCCTACACCCAAAATACCCGCTACATGAACAATGTTTGGAAAATTGATTTTCTCAAAAATGCCTCTAACGATTAAAGAGAAATAAGATGTGTATATTGAATTTTCAAAAAATAGTCCTTGAAGACTTTTCCATTCTTGATGACTTTTGCAATTGTCTTATGCAAGATCATAAATGGCATAAGTGGTTTCTTATAAGTAGAAGGAAAACAAGGAATACACTGGGCTAAAACGATTTTTTTGTTTTTGAAGAGGTTTAAGTTATATTTTTGGTTATGATTATTTATCATATGGATTAGTAATGTTAAGATTTTGAAGTTGTATTTTAATAATTTTAGCTAGTTATTCTGTTATTTGTTATAAATTTTATAATAAGTTATTTTTATTGATAGTCATATTTTTTAAAAGCTATCGCTACGTGACTGACGTTTAAAATTTGTTTTCTTTGAATAGTTAAAGTAAAACAAGAAAAAGCATGAGACTTCCTTTTCGATAAAAGTACAATTATTTTATAATGCAAACCAATAACAACGAATATATTCGAAACGGTATACTGAAAAAAATACACATTTCATAAATTATGCACTTTAACGAGATCAACATTTTCGTGTACTGTATTTTTGGCCATCTCTCAAGGTTTGCCAGTTATACAAAAGCTATTCAGAATAAAGAGATATTCAGAGATTATTCTCAGAAAATTCAGTATATAAATTTTATGTGTCATATGAATATATTTAATATACGGGTTTTAATCCAAATTGTTGAGAAAATCAAAACCCTCAAAAAAGTTTCCAGATAGTTTGGAATGGGGGAATTTTGGCCGCGCCGTGGCCGAAAGGTCAGACCACTCGCCTCTCACCTAGACGGCTCGTGTTCTATCCCAAGCGACCGCACGTGACATTTGTGTTGGACAAAGCGGCGCAGGAGCCGGTTTTTCATCGGGTTCTTCGGTTTCCCCACCATCACTTTCCACCGGGGTTCCATGTTCATTCCAGGCATCATCAGTGTCACCACCTGCGGTGCCATAGCAGTAAAAGCATTAATTAAACATTATCGGAAAAATTGGGGGGGGTGATTTTCTGCAAAATCCTCGTGTAGCAATTTTGGAAGATGTGAACTTAATTGTCAAGTTTGTTATTTAACAGATTTTGGCTTTTGAGTTATATGGTCACAGACACACGTGAGTTTTTGTTCTCTAAAAGTGCTCATTTTGAATATAGTAGGCCCTAAAACGTGAAATTTCGGTATCTAATTTTTGGGTGGAGTGCAATATCTTCTCTATGCATTATGCACTAAGTAGAAAAAGTAAAAACGTTTAATGGACTCAGGAGACCACAAAACGTAAATTTCCGCTCGATTTTTGGGGGGAATTCAATACCTTATTTACCTTCTATGTACATAGCACGTGTAGAAAAAATAAAAACCATTTTAGCAGCAATAAAGCATGGTGTATGAAAGACACAGGCACATACAAAAACATGGGGCAACACTGACTGGCAAGTGCAACATTTGTGTTGCGGCGCAGATGAGACAGGTCCGCCATAAAAAATACACACTTCGATGTTTTTTCTACTCATTTCTTCTTGTGATCATATTTTGAAGCTCCTGCATTCTGTTGAAAGCAACTATGGGCTAACTCCGTTCAAGTCTATAATCCCAAGTTGAGTAGTGCTTTCAGTGTTGCAAAAACCTTTCAGAATGAGTATTAATAATTAAGAGTCATTTTTGATCGTGTTAAAGGGATTGTTACATTTATATTTTGTTATTTTTATATATTCAAAGTAACTTTAACTGCATGTCAAACGACTTCTCATTAATATTAGGAAATGTATTTATTTATTGAATATAAAGTACATCAAATTCTATTTCAACCAAGTGTCACTGGGTTATAGTTAAAAATAAATTAACTTACATCATTATTAAATACTTACATAATAACCATAGGCTGTATGCTCACTATTCTGGTGAGATGAAATAAGACACATACAAATTATAAAACGAATACTGTAACGTTTTATAAATATAACATAACTACCTATGGTATTCCCTATGGCAGCTTTTTTACTTTTTCTACTTGTGCTATGAACATAGTGTATAGAGAAGGTATTGTAATCCATCCAGAAACTGAATACCCACCAATATTTCATCGGAAATATGCTTTGAAATCTCCTGAGTCCAAAGAAAGCACATACAAACATTAAATAAAAAATAAAACCATTAAATACCAAACTTGATACGTATTTATTTTGGTATCCTCCAAGGATGCGACAGAACTATTTTACAAGAAAATACCCCCCCATCTCCAACTACAAACATGGAAAAAGTTTTGATATATTTGGCTGTAATTATGGCTGTAATGATTTTGATTAAAATATCGTATATTAAAGATATTTATATAACAAATAAATTTTATATCCTGAAATTTCAAGGAATAACTTATGAATATTTGTTCTTTCGAGTGAATTGTTCTGAATTTTATATAACTGGTTATCGTAGGAAATGTACAAAAATGTATCATACAAATAATTTAGATTTCGTTAAAGAAAACAATTTATATCATACACATTTTTGCTGTAGAGTTGACCGTTTCCGAGATATCCTTGTTATTGGCCATCTCTCTTTCTCGGGATCATGTTTCGTTTCACCTCTCTTTTGTTTTTCTGGTAGTGCAAAGTGAACCGAACTTCAGTTGTTCATATATCGACCAGCTTTTAGAAGTTCTGACCATCGCTTTATACTAGTGTAATCACTTATTTCCCTTCTGCTTAGCAGGAAACATATGAAACGGTAATGCCTGCTAATGTTTATCTAGATTAGCATTATATAGATAAATGAATAATATTTTATAAGAAATTTGTAGAACAGGTAGAAAAAGTCATGTGAATAGAACACAGATTTTTTTTCTAAATATCTCCTACAGTGGTATGTCAAATGTAATAATACAAATAATTAAGGGTGCATCTTTTATGCTCTAGGACTGGGCAGCTAAATAAAAGATGTTTAAAATTATACTGTTCAGCACATTGATATCCGTTCTGTCTTTGTATCTTGAATCTTTCAAAATAAGAACAACCATGTCCTGACAAAATGTAAGTCAATATGAAGGCCAGCGTGATATTTTTACAGCGTAGGTGGCGTTCAACTGTTAGAAAGAACATTTCTATCGTGGTGGATTCATTAGAGCTGGACATTCACTGTTCATTCCAGTATGTTCTAATATATAATATGTTAGTACACATTGTCAGTGCAATCTGTAAACACACATATAGAGTACATAAAAGAAAAATCTCATGTATTCCATTGTAACAAACTGTTGTTAAAAAACATGTTTTTATATCTATGTTGTAGATAATCAGATAAACATCAGCAGAAATTGTCTAAATTACTTCCTTCCTTGTAAGTAGAAGGAATATAAGGGAATACACTAGGCTAAAATGATAATAAAAGCTTTTAAAAGCTGGTTGTCATATGATTGAAATTGTTTATATAAGGTCTGGAAATTGCCACTTTCCGTATGAAAAAGGTTGAAGTATTTTAAACCTGAAACAAATAACAAGGAATATCTCAGAAATGGTCAACTCCTCTTAAAAAACCTATATGACATAAATTGTGTGTTTTAACGAGTTCTACGTTTTTATATAGTAAAATTTTGGCTAACACTTATAGTTTACCTGTTATGCAAATGTCATTAAGAATAAAGAGGTCCTTGGAGGCTATTCCCAGAAAATTCAAGATAAACATTTTATTTGCCAAATAAATATCTTTAATATACGCTATATTAATTAGAATCGTTAGAGCCAATTTTGAGAAAATCAAAACTTTCGAACATTTTTCCATGTAAAGGTGTGGGGGTATTTTTCTCAGAACCTTCGTGTCGCATCTCTGGAAGATACTAAACTTAAATATTAAATTTTGTATTTTACTGACTTTTCGTTTTTATAGAGTTGATCATTTCCGACATAATCCTTGTTATTGATTTCCGTTCACAATTATTTAAAATGTTCTCATACGGGAATGTATAAAATTCTGGCCATGTAAAGAAATGGATTTCAGCTACATGTCAACCAGCTTTTAAAAGATCGGATTATCGCTTTAGCCTAATGTATACCCTTATTTTCTTTCTGTTTACAAGGAAGCAAGCAATAAAGGCTATTTCTGCTAATTTTTATCTCGATTAGCAGGAAATAGATAGAAGAATAACCTTTTGTAAGAATAGTTTATTTGTATAACAGGTGGAGAAAATCAGGTGAACGGAGCACATCAGATTCTTTTTTATTGTTGTGTATTAATAAGGTTTACACATAATAATAGTTAGTACTTAATTTAAAATTTGTATTATTCGTACCAAGGCAAAAACTTTTGATTAAATTTTGTGATACAGTTGGATTGCTTGTAAGAAGTTTAGAATATTGTTGGAGAACAGAAAGTATGAGTGAGTAATGGTGCTATTGTTTTTTCTGCGTAAATATTTAAAATATCTCCCAGAGATGGTACAAAGAATTTCAACCAATTTATCTCATAGCCTTTCACTATTAAACTTTTGATTGTTTTTATTTTTGATAAAATTAACCTCCATAAATATTCATATGCAACTATCTTATAATAAATGACCAATGATCAACAAAAATGTAGACCGTTGTATAATTAATTCAAGGTAAGAAGTATTATGGTAAATTATCTATAAAATTTTAATAAGCTAATGCCATTTTAGGTAGAATTGCTATAGGTAGTATAAATTGGGTTTTCACTAAATTATCAACATCTACTAACCTACTGATAGGCATCTATTATTGAGCTCAGACACACCTTAGTTTTAAATGAGGAGGTGGTATATGTATATATATATATGTAACATTTAATTCCTGACAAATATTATTAAATATATAATAAAAGTGTCACATTATATTTTAAATGAAGGAAGTACATGAAACAAACATTTGAGAAATATTAATAGTCTACAATAAAAGACTCAGATTATATTTTAAATGATGGAAGTAAATGAAATAAACATTCGACAAATATTATTATCTACAATAAAAGAGTCAGAATGCATTTTAAATGAAGGAGGTAAATGAAATAAACATTCGACAAATATTATTATCTACAATAAAAGAGTCAGAATGCATTTTAAATGAAGGAGGTAAATGAAATAAACATTCGACAAATATTATTATCTACAATAAAACAGTCAGGTTATATTTTAGATGAAAGAAGTAAATGAAACAAACATTCGATAAATATTATTAAATCTAAAATAAAAGTGTCACATTATATTTTAAATGAAGGAAGTAAATGAAACAAACATTATTGTGTCATTTAATTGTATCTGTGTGTAAGACAGGAGTTGAAAACTAGTGACAAACTGAAACAATCAGTTCCATAGCCGGGATATGAATCATGGACCTTCTGATCTCCATCCAGCTACTCCAACCACTGAGCTACCATGGCAATATGTTGACACGTGTTAAGCTTAGTCCTTGAGGCAAACTTACAATAAATGAATCTCTTTCTTCTTAACGTCCTATTGACATTCAGGGTTTCTTGCAATTTCATTGAAAGGCTATGGAATATTACATAGTTGCAAATATTAAACATTTTTTTATTTTTATTTATTTATGAAAACACCTCAACGAGCTTAGCTCACTTTAAGGGAATGTAAACAAATTGAGATGCTTCATTAATAAATCACATAACATACATAAATATAAAACATAGAAAATACCAAAAACATTAATGAAATATAAAATTAAGAATGACAAATCTGATGTGTTCCATTCGCGTGCCTTTCTCTACATCTTTGTAACAAATTATTCTTGAAAAGCTTATTCTTTTATATACTTCATGCTAACCGAGATAAACCTTAGCTGAAATGGATTTATTACTTGATTCTGTAAGTAGAAGGGAACTAAGGTAATACACTAGGCTAAAGTGACAGTAAAATCTTTTAAACGCCGATTGTATGTGATTGAATTCTGTTTCTTTGCATGGCTAGGAGTTGACAAATTTCTGTATGAGTTCAACTATTTTAAAATTGAAACTAATAACAAGCAATATCTCGGAAATTATCAATTCCAGGAAGAAAATATTTATGATATAAAGTGTGTGTTTTAACGAGATTTACATTTTTATTTCTTATGCTTTACCAACTATGCAAAATTCAGCAAATCTCATCCAGAGCGAAGAGATCTCTAGAGGCTATTCCCAGAAAATTAAAAATATGCATTTTATTTGTCAGGTAAATATTTTTAATATAAGGTGTTTTAATTATAATCGTTAGAGCCATTTTTTAGAAAATCAGAATTGTTTAATGTTTTTCATTTAAAGGGTAGTGTGGGTTAGGGGATTTTCCTGAAAATCTTTGTATCACATATGTGGAAGATACTAAGCTTAAATGCCAAGCTTGGTTATGTAGTGAATTTTCGTTTTTACGTAATTTTTGTTTGGATACAATGGACCCTAAACTGTGTATTTTCGGTGAAATCTTGGTATAGAATTTTCGGGTGCAATACAATAACTTCTCTGTACACTATGCACTTACTTAGTACGTGTAGAGAAACTAAAATGTTGGAAAGGTAAGTACAAAAGCATGAACACAGTAAGCCTTTTCTAAATTTAATAACAGTGAAACTAATGGATAAAGATAATATGATACATATAATATAAATAGCATAAAATTAAAGATGATCTTTTTTCTAATTTTAGTTTGAATTATATATTTTTTTAATTTTTTCTTCTGGTGATTTGTCATACATTTTAATTAAGAAATGTTTTAAGCCTTTATTTCCATAAGTTGAACTTTCAGAATGGTTAAACTAATGTTTAATTTCTGCAGGTGTTCCGTTAATGTATTTCTTTGTTCTACTCTACTATCAGGTTGCTATGAATTTTTTTATGTGATGCTTTAAATATATAAACATCAGCCATTACATTTAATTATTATTTCCAGTGGTAATATTTTAGATTTTTTAAATAGAATTTTAGTTAAATAATGAATTGCTAATAAATTTCTTATAGCCCTGTTACGAAGTAGTTTTAATGGTTTCAAATCCACTTTTTATGATAATCCTCATTAAATATCATATAATATATACAGCATTGTATTATAGAATACTACAGTACTCTTAATGATGAAACTGGTAACATCCTTTAAGCCAAACAAATTTCTCCATAATAGACGAAATTCTTTTAAATATATTATGAATGTGTATTTTCAATTTAAGATTTTATGTATAGTCAAACCTAAGCATTTTGAATGTGCTAATCACACAAAGGGGTATTGTCAAACATTAACAGATTAGAACTATTATAACTGGTTTATAAAATAATTTGCTATTTATTTTTTGTATTTAAAGATAATTGTTTTTCTAAACAAATTACTGTGGTTATTTTCCCTGTAGCTATAAGGAAACCTGCAATATAGCTATTTCTGTACTAGCTTATCTCTATTAAAATGGGCTGATATAAAAATTAGAATAGTCTATAAACACCTAATAACACTAGAGAGTATGGAAAGTCATGTGAATGTAAAACAGCATTTTAAATATATTATCCCTTTTATACAACGGAGCAAAAAATGGAAATGGGACACCGATCGATACAAATATACTGTAAAGAACCAAATAATTATATTTCCTTCTTAACTATCTCTCTGGTTTTTAATTTCAGTGCATTAAAAATTAAAATAAAGGATGTTATTCAATAAGGCCAGAATAAAGCGTTGCATTAACAAGTAATTTGAGATGGAACACCTCTGGCCTCTCTATTCCAATTTTGAAGTTACTAATATAAGTTTCTAAAGTACCAGTCCGTCACTGACTAATAAGGATTCCATCCGATATCACAACAAAATCGACCGTTGTAGAGCGTACCTTTCTGGTGTGCTGGTTATGACATTAACTTCGCACAATAATCAGTATTTGTTTTCGAGTTCGAATCTCTCCACCAAGCAGCTCTCCTTCATATGGACTTAAAAAAGGAAAAAGAAATCTGATGTGCTCCATGCACCTGACTTTCTTTACATATCTGCAATAAATTATTGATAAAAAGCTTATCCTTCTATTTACTTAATGCTCATCGAGAAAAAATTGGCAGAAAGGGTCTTATTACCTGCTTCCTTGTAAGTAGAATGGAAATCGATAGTCAAATATTTTAAAAGATGGTTGCTATGTGATTGAAGTACCTTTGTTGAATGGCCAGGAGTTGACAAATTCCCGTATGAGAAAAATGTAGGTATTTTAAAGCTGAAACTAAAAAACAAGGAATACCTAAAAAATAGTGAATTTCATGAAAAAAATGTATATAACATAAATTGTGTGCTTTAAATAGATCTACACTTTTGTTAAGTAAGTTTTTGTCTATCTTTTATGGTTTACCAATTATGAAGAATTCCGCAAAATTCATCCAGAATAAACATGTTTTTAGAGGCTATTCCCAGAAAATTGAAGAAATACATTTTAATTGTCACATAAATGTTTTAAATATAAGATATTTTAATCAAAATTGTTAGAGGCATTTTTGAGAAAATCAAAATTGTCGAAACTTTTTCCATGTAAATGGTAGTTAGGGGTGGCGGGATATTCCTGAAAATCTTCTGTCGCATCCTCGGAAGTTTGGTATTTAATTTTGAGCTATGCTGCCCTCGCTCTCTCTCTCTCTCTCTCTCTCTCTCTCTCTCTCTCTCTCTCTCACACACACACACACACACAGTCAGATCGGCAGACACACGCCCAACTAGGGGTCTCAAAAATGTATTTCCGGAGAAATCTCGGTATCGAATTTTTGGGTTCAATACATTACCTTCTCCATACAATATGTGCATAGTACGTGCAGGGAAAGTAAAAATAAATTCATGGCAGGAAATGAACCTATGTCGTAAGAGTTATCAGCTTTTGGCGTTACACTATAAGGCACAGGAACATTTAAATAAATACCTCTAGAGCAATGCATCTAAGGAAGTTAATCCATGGGCAGTGCCAAGATATCTGTTTAAGATTTGAGAGAAATTTATTTAATTGAGAAATTTATTTGAGAACGCGAATAACGAGTTGCCGAAAATCGATTATTTCTAAACTCATGTGTCGTTTTAAAGACATTTCAATCCAGGTTTTCATCTGACTTTGATAACATCAACTTATCCGCATTTTAACCAATTTATTTTACACCTTATAACTGCGTTATGTTTAGCCGTGGACCATGCATTTTCTATTTGAAATTACTTATGTCCGAAACGTCTACAATCTCGTAATTTATTTCAGTGTAGTTCATTAATACTCTGTATATGCAACATCAAAATGGTGTATGGAACCAGAGCAAAAAGAAGAAGAAAGAGCCAAATTGTTAAATACTTCTCGACAAATCAACAGCGAAAATATCTATTATATTAAAATAATTTTCTCTGTCTATACTGAAGTAAACTGTGGTCACAAAATCTTATTCTTCTAACTAGTTCATGGTTATCATGTTTCGTTGCGTAGGGAATCTTGGGTTTGAGTCCCGCCTTGGGCATGGGTGTTTGTGTATTTGTGAATATGTACATGTATGTGTGTTTGTCATTAAACAAAAAACAATAAAACATAGGCAATTTAAAAAAAAAGCAAAGGAATAAGAAAAAAAAGGGTAAATAACAGAAATGATTTCATTACGAAATTATTTCCTTGTACCAGGAGAATAAGGGAATATAATATGCTAAAGCGATATTCAAAACTTTTAAAAGCCTGTCTCTATATGAAAGTATTGATTTCTCTTTGCTTGATTAGGATGATACATATTGAACTACAGTTTCCCATTTGAGAAACCATAGTATTGTAAAATTAAAACCTATAAAATCCAATATCTCGGAAATGACTAGTTTCACAATAAAACTGTATTTGACAAAAATGGTGTGTTTTGAAGAGATCGACAGTTTTTTGCAGTCAGCTTTTGTCAATATCTCACGATTTACCAGATATACTAAAGTCATTCAGAAGGAACAAGAATCCAGAAATTTTTGCTAGGAACTTTAAAATATACATTTCATTTGACTTGTAGATATACGGTATTTTAATCAAAATGTCGCATAGATTATCGCACTGACTGCGTTTTTGATTTATGGGTTCACAGAACACTTTCCAAAATGTTGTTTTTTGGATTCAGGTGACCGTTAAACGTGTATTTACAGTGGGATCTCGGTATAGAATTCTTAAATGGAATGCATTGCTTACCTTTTATACCTATTTCGTACTATGTACGAAGCAGAGAAAGTAAAATGAACTTATTATGAACTTAACCTACTTAACAGTAGCCGGGTTTGTTAGTCACATGCTTGAGTTGTTACGTCATGGCCTTATGCACTGTCACGTGCATTCCTGTAAATCCATTCACATAAATTAAAAACAAGTGCACTGCGATCTACTAGCAGGATTACAATAATCGAAGGTACATTATAGTCAGTGCAGTGTGGCTGTGATTGATAGCCTGCCTAGCAATTTCCACCGTCATTGGCTAATAGTATATTGAGTGCTATTATCAAGAGAACATCACAGAAAACTTTGATATATTAAATTCATATACTTATCTCTATTTATTCTATAACGAACTATTCTTATAAGCGTTTATTTTTTATTCTTCTATCCACTTCAAGCTAATCAAGATAAAGATTAACAGAAATGTTTTATTACATGTTTTCTTATAGGCTCATGAACTGGGATGAACTGGGCTAAAGCGAAATCATTTAAATCTCGCCTCTGCAGTGTGTTGGTAGCGTGTCTGCCTCACATTCAAGAGGTCATGATTTCGAATCTTGGTTAGAGTGTTATCCGGATAGGTTCCCTTACCCTGAGAAGACGAATGGGGTAACTATAAGTTCTTTTGAACATCATTTTACCTATTTAATTTAATCCTGGTCCGATATGACCTTGCAGATTAAAATAGTTTAAACTCGAAAAAAATAATTAAAAATAAATAAGAAGGGAGGGGGATTTTCTTGAAAATGTTCGTATCGCATCTTTGGAAGGCTTTAAACATATATACAAGTTTTGCATTTAATAGAATTTTCGTTTTGATTATGTTGCTACACAGGCACACAGTCCTTTTATTGTTTAACCCTCAAAGCTTATATTTCTGGTGAAATATTGACATCTAATTTTAGTAAGTGGAATACTATATCTCCCCTACTTACTATACAGCACAACAGTAACAACTTAGCTGAAAAAATCTAATAATACCTACAAATTTGGTGGGGTACATGTTACACATTAGTTCTAAGGTTCTTTTACATGCCGTAAATTTAAACGGAACCACAGATTTTACTTGCCTTCCAGGGAAAGCATGCTAAAGATTTGTATTTCCGGCTTTGAACCCGCGACCTTAGGAACCAGAAAATAGCAGATCAAATCTAGGTCACGGAGGAATATGGGGAGGTAGGGATGAGGCGAGAGGAGACACAGACGACCTCCCCCCCAACTACCCTTTACGTGGAAAAATTTCGAAAATTTTGATTCCTTCTAAAATGGCTCGAAGGATTTTGATTAAATTCTGGTATATTACACATATTTACATCACAAATAAAATGTATATTCTAAGTTTCCCGGGAATAGTCTCTGAAACTCTCTTAATTTGGATGATTTTGCAAAATTTTGTATAACGATTAAACCGTAAGGGATAGACAAAAATTTGGAACACAAAAAATGTAGATCTTGTTAAAACACATCAAATATGTCATATAAGGGTTTCTTGTAGAGTTGACCGTTTTCGAGATATTCCTCGTTATCGGTTTCAATTTTGAACTACCTCACTTTTCCCAAAGGGACCGTGCTAAACGAACCGCACCTCAATTGTTTCACACAGCGATCAGCTTAAAATAGATGTGAATAACGCATTCACATATTTACCTTCTACTTACAAGGAAGAAGTAATGAGGCTAAATCTGCTAATGTTTATCTGAATTATGATGTAGATAAAAGACTAATCTCTTGTAAGAATAGTTTATACTTGGAACAGCTAGAGATAAGTTATATGAACGAAACACATCAGATATTCTTAGTTTCTCTACATGAACAATATATACAGTATATAAAAGGGTATTGTGTTGCACCCAAAAATTTGATATCGAGATTTCACAGGCAAAACATATTTTGGAACCCCCTGAATCAAAACAAATTTAAAAAAAAAAAAGGTCCGTGTGTGTGGTGTAGGCAGCTTAGCTCAATAACGAGAAGTCCGTTAAATACCAAACTTGATATTTAAGTTCAGTATCTCACAAGGATGCGACACGAAGATTTTCAAGAAAATTTCCCCATCTCCAACTACCCATTACATGGAAACATTTTCGAACATCATGATTTGCTCAAAAATGGCTCTAACTATTTTTGATCAAAAAATCTTAAATTTACGATATTTACATGACAAATAAAATATATATCTTGAATTTTCTGTGAACAGCTTCTGGATTATTTTTTTTAATTTTGCATAGCTGGTAAACGGCAAGAGATGGACAAAAACTTGATACATTAAAACGTAGAGCTCCTTCAACTACATATTTTATGTCATACACAGTTTTTCCCTGGAGTTAACCATTTTCGAGATATTCCTTGTTATTGGTTCAGTTTTAAAAATTTACACTTTTCTCATACAGGAACTTCTCAACTCCTGGCCACGCAAAGAAACCATTTAAATCCTATAACAACCACATTTTAAACATGTGACTGTTAGTTTAGACTAGTGTGTTCCCTTATTTCCCTTCTACGCATAAAGAACTAAGTAATAAGACTATTTCTGTTAATGATTATCTCGATTAGCATGAATTGGATAGAAGAATAAGCTTACTGGCAATAATTTGCTACATAGATGTAGAGAAAGCCATGTGAATGGAACATATCAGATTTTTTTTTAATTTTTCACCACCTTTAGTCAAATTTCACAGATCACCTTAACTGCTTTGGTTCTCAACGTTCTATTCTATACTGGGCGCGAAAGGACCGTTTATTTGTTCAGAGACTTCTATCAGGCTTGAGGTACTTTTATTTGTCGTTTAAGGAAGCTAAGTGAAGAATTTTTACTTTCTCTATTCGTACTATGTACATAGTGTATAGAGGAAGTATTGTATTCCACCCAAAAATTCGATACCGAGATTTCACCGGAAATACGTGTTTTAGGACCCCCTGAATTCAAGAAAAGCATTTCAGAAACAGGTTCGTGTGTGTGCGTGTGTGTGGGCATAGTTCAAAAGCGAACTATTTATTTAAGTTTGGTATTTAAGTTTGGTATCTTTCAAGGATGCGACACGAAGATTTTTAAGAAAATCCCCCCACCACTAACTACCCTTTGCATGGACAAATCTTCGAAAAATTTGTTTTTCTTAAAAATGACTAACGATTTTGATTCAAATACCGCATATTAAAGCCATTTCTATTACAAATAAAATGTATATCTTGAATTTTCTGGGAATAGCTTCTAAAGACCTGTTTATTCTGGATGAATTTTTCTTAATTTAGCATAACTAGTAAACCGTAAGAAATAGACAAAAACTTATGATACAAAAAATGTAGACCTCGTTAAAATACACAAGCTATGTTATATACATTTTTTTCGTGGAGCTTGCCGTTTTCGAGGTATTCCTTATTATAGGTTTCAGTTGTGAAGTACTAATACTTTTCTCAGATGGAAATGTCCGTTTTTCTTTTGTTCTTCTGCTGGTCAAGCAAAGCAGCGATTTGCAATGACAATCGCATAACGACAGCTTTTAAAACATTTGACTAACACTGTAGCCTAGTGATTCCCATAGCTCCATTCTATTTATAAGGAACTAAGTAATAAAACACGCTAATATTTATCTCGATTAGCGTGGTGTTGAATGAAGAATTATCTTTCGTAAGAAGTTTGTTTGTAGAGTAGCTAAAGAAATTGAGTGTAACAGATGAGATTCTTAAGTCTAAAAAAGCCATTGTCCGCCGCCGGGTTTGAACACGCATTTGATAGGTAAGCTGCAGAAGAAAGAAGCAGGATTTCTCAAAAACGGCGTGGAGTGCCGGGAGCTAGACCAGAACGGTTGCAGTGGCCGGCAGTCGCCCTAGACCTTACTCCGCGTGCGTGCTCAAGTGTCCACAAAATTTCGGTCATGGACAGTCGCAGTTCCCGTCACTTTTCCTCTCATAAGTTGCATGCAAGTCATTGACCGTAGATACCGCACAATTTCAGAAAAACGCTCTTAGCGTGCTCCCTCAAGGATAAATGACAACGGTTTACAGAGAGAACTTCTTCAAGGTTTAAATTATTTTTGTATTATCTGAGAGCAACAAACGTTTCCTTGGGACCTTAAAACTGTAGAGGATTTTTGGCCTCATTCACAAAGGTTTACTGTGCTGCTTATTACTTACTCTACACGTACTATGCACATAATGTACAGAGAAGCTATTGTATTGCATTGCACCCAAAAATTCGATATCGTAATTTTACCAGAAATACATGCTTTGAGACCTCTGAATCCCCCCAAATTAGAAAAAGGTCTGTGTGGCAGAATAACTCAAAAACAAAAAGTCCGTTAATTACCAAATTTGATATTTTAGTTTAGTATCTATTAAGGGTGCGTCATTAAGATTTTCAAAAAAATTCCTCCACTCCAAACTACCGTTTACGTAGAAAACTGCGAAAATTTTGATTTTCTGAAAAATTGCTCTCACGATTTTATTAAAATATCTTATATTAAAGATATTTACTTTCTGGTAATAGCCTCTGAAGACCTCTTTATTCTAGATGAATTTAGCTGAATTTTGCATAACTGGTAAACGGTAAGAGATTGACAAAAACTTACAACACAAAAAATGTAGATCTCATTAAAACGCATAATTTATGTCATATACCTTTTTCTTGTAGAGTTGATTGACTGTTTTTGAGATATTCCTTGTTATTGGTTTCAGTTTTAAACTACCTAACTTTTCTCAAACTAACTTTTCAATGCAAAGCTAACCGAACATAAATTGTTTCACATAGCGACCGGCTTTTAAAACATTTCATTATCGCTTTAGCATAATGTATTCCCTTATTTCCCTTCTACTTACAATGAAGCAAATAGTAAGATTAAGCATCAATTAGCCTGGTGTAGATAAAAGAATAAAATTTCGTAAGAAATAATTTGTATTGGTAATGTTAAAGAAAGTTATGCGAATGAAATACTTCAGAGTTTTTTCTGATAACCTATTTTATCGTAATATATTTTTATACTCATATACTGAAATGTATTCATTTACTGTTAAAATCTGTATCGAAATGAAAACCATTTCCATACAGATTTTTATTTCGATATAGATTTTCACGCATACGCGCTTTCTACTAATGGTTATTCACCTGCTAATCTGCATAAAATTACAGAAAAATCCTACGTGCACAATAACCTCCAAGAATTATAAGAATATATAATTATTTCCCGAATCTAAATTCATAATATTGCGCAAGCAACGCAAAGTAGGTCATGGCATTGGCATCACGGAGACGAGGAAACCAATAACCCAGGGTATACTTGCTAGCTCTACTTCCGACCAAAATATTTATTTTTACGAGAATAGTTATATTTACACACCCTTATCAGTAGATATGTATTGTCAGGTGCTTCATCAATTTAATTTAATCTGCGAAAATAATTTTCGCTTTTTTCCCACTGTACCCTACCGATTTCTGTTTTAACAGAGAGTACGACTTCTTATATTGGGATATATCAATTCCATGTTTCATATTTAGAGTAGTTTTCAATACTGAATAATTCTGTCCACATGGTTTTTTAAATTTCTTCAAGGTAAGCTATGAGGACTTTTTTCCGAGAATGAAGTTACATGTTTTGTTACTCTCCATGCCATGAATTTACCACATAACTTTTCGTAGATCATTTTTTATTTCTGTGAAAGTAAATTGTTAACAAATTTGCTCGTATCCTTTCTTATATCAGGAAGCATGGAACTAAATTCCATATCATTACCACTACGAGAAAATACTTCAATCGCCATCTTGCAAATCAACTATCACCGTGTATCGAACTTCATTTTTATCGACGCATGCGTATAATACGTATAGCGGTTGGCGGGGTTCATCCTTCATATGTAGGATATCTAAATATTAATTGTATACCTGCATGTATGCAACTCTTATATAATGGTCATTAGAATGCACGTGAATACCTCTCATTCATATACCAATAACTACCATTATAGGATCGTTGCATAAATAACTGTTGTCTTTTGCTTCTCTAACTACATAAATAATTATGATTGCCTTGCTTTCTTTGAAGTACTAAGTGAAAAACCAAACTGTCAGTCACCCATTATCAATTAATTGGTCGAGCGGTCAGCGATCTGGAAGACGTATCACCTGGAGCTCCCTGATTCCTAGCTGAGGTATCGGAAGTATGCTTTAATTATGGCAGGCACAAAGTGAATGAATGAATGAATGAATAAGTGTATTTATTGACATAGCAATATCATACATAGAATTTCAACAATCGCACGGGTCCACAGACCGTACGTGCTTTTGTAATACACATTACAAACAATATTAAAACAACAACAACAACAACAAAGAATTAAAAGAGTAAACACGACAAAAAAAGGACACAGGTAATACCCAGTCAAAACCAATATTAAAACAACAATAAAGAATTAACAGTAAACCCGAAAATAAAAATACAAAGATATTCTAATATAGCAATTTAAATTTACTACACAGAGTACACCTTCATAAATGCACCCTCTTATAATAGATAATTACACTTAAAAGAAATATATATACATAATATATACACAATATATAAAACCATAGCACAACAGTGACCTAAGTGTGACACAATATATATGTATGTAGAGCATTGTAGTCACTTTTGTTTAGTTGATCTTATTCCTCCCCCCCTTCTCTATTGGCAGCCTCCTCAGATCTCAGCTGTCTTGCCTTAAGTATATATTTACCTAGCCCGTCCATGTTTTCCGCGCCTGCCAGTAGCGTCCAACATGCTTCTAGCCCTACATTCGCTGTGATAAAGAATCGCGGTAAATATTTTTCGCGCCAAGATGTGAGTCCACGACTCTTCCTCCTCGCAAATGGGACAGATTCTCGTACCATTCTCGTCAGAAATTTTCGTGCTCCTCCATGCTCCTAGTCTAATCCACGCGAGCCCCTCTCTAATGAGTTTGGTACCTATTTTGATGTATTGCTCCAGACCCCACTCCGATTTTAGCCCAGATATTACTTCTAATGACATCTTCTCTGTGCATTGCGCAATTATTTGCTGTCTGTCAATATCACAGAGGTGGTTCTTAATTTTTCTCCAAATACTACGCGTGTTTGCCTGCCCCGCCATCCAAAGGTATCCCATCCCAATGATTCCAACCCTTCCTTTAATTTTGATGCCCACATCGAATTACCTTCCATTCGCAGCTGTTCACGGTAGCAGACTGCCCTAATTAGAGATTGGGAGGCACAAAGTGTATGGCGGCTGATAACTGACCACTACCAGAGAAACGCAATGTTGCCACACATTAAAGGGCGGTGTGAACTAAGACAAATAAAAAGACAAAATGAAAACACTTTATAGCGTAGTACTGCAGTACTCAAGCAATCAGAAACTTGTGTGTATGCAAATTTAATTAGAGTTTTTTTTACCAATTCCTCCTGCAGTCCGGTATTAAAGTATGTGCCTGCCATAGGATAATTCTGTACCCTCCATAGGGTTTAAAGTGTTGGTAATAGTGAATGTGCCTCTGAAAATAGATTAAAAATATGTGTTCCATTCACATGGCTTTCTCTACGTCTCTGTAACAAATTATTGTTAAAAAACTGATGTATTACACACACACATGACTTTCTCTAGCTGCTCTACAAACTTCTTACAAAAGATTATTCTTCTTTCTACACGATGCTAATCGAGAATGTTCGAATTATTTAGTTCCTCATAAGTAGAAGGGAACTAACGGAATGTACTATGCTAAAGTGATACTCAAATGTTATAAGCCATCGTAATGCGATTGTCAATGCAAACCGCTTCTTTGGTTGGCCAGGAGTAGAACAAAAGAAACACAGACATTTCCTAAGAAAAATATAAGTACTTTACAATTGAAACTAATAACAAGGGATATCTTGGAAACGGTAAACTGCACGAAAAAAAGTATAAAACATAAATTTTGTATTTCAACAAGGTCTATATTTTTGCATAGCAAGTTTTTTGTCTATCTCTTATGGTTTACTAGTTATGAAAATTCAGCAAAATTCATCCGGAATAAGTAGGTCTTCAGAAGCTATTCCCAGAAAATTCAAGTTATACATTTTATTTGTGATGGAAATGGCTAAAATATGTGGTTAAAGCCATTTTTAATAAAAACAAAATTTTAGAAATGTTTTCCATGTAAAGGGTAGTTAGGGGTGGGGGAGATTTTCTTAAAAATCTTCACGTTGCATTCTTGGAAGAAACCAACTTAAATAGTTAGTTTGGTATTTAGCCGTCTTTTCGTTTTTGAGCTATGATATCCACACACACATATACACACGGCATTTTTCTGAAAATGCTTTTTCTGGATTTAGGGGATCCTAAAACATTTATTTCCGGTGAAATCTCGGTATCAAATTTTTGGGTGCAATAAAATACCTTCTCTGTCCACTGTGTACAATGCATACGGGGCTAGAGAAAGTAAAAATGTCTATTTCGGACTCAGGGGACCTCAAAACATATATTTCTGATGAAGTATTGACATTGCACTTTTGGGTGGACTATAATATATTCTTTATCCCCTATGTATATGCGGGCTAGAGAAAGGGAAAAGCTATTCTATCTACTTCATGATAATCTAGCTAAACGTTAGCAGAAATGGTGTTATTACTTACTTCCTTGTAAGAAGAAGGAAAATAAGGGAATCCACTAGGTTAAAACGACAGCTAAAAATCTCGTTTTCAGGTGGTTTAAATCTGCTTCCTTGTATTGTCAAGAGTTGACAAATTCCCATATAAGAAACGTTTCAAGCATTTTAAAACTGAAACCAATAATGAGGAATATCTCAAAAATGGTCAATTCCATGCAAAAATATATATGAAATAAAGTGTGTGTTTTAACAAGATCTACATGTTTGTATGGTAAGTTACCGTATATCTCTTACAGTTTACCAGTTATACATAATCCAGCAAAATTCATCCAGAATAAAGGGGTCTTCAGAGGATAGAAAATTCAAGATAAATATTTTTTTTTTCAAAAAAAAGATATTAATGATATGCTATCTTATTTAAAATCGATAGAGCCGTTTTCGAAACAATCATTTTTTTTTAAAAAAATGTTCCATATAGTAGTTTGCGGTGGGGAGATTTTCCGGGTATTTAACCGACATTTCGTTTTGAGCAGACACACATATGGATTATGAGCTAAAGCTTTCCTGGCGATGAACATACTCTAGACGTTCTCGGGCTTCAAGCCAGGTAAGGTGATGAACAGTCATCAAGACCTTACCTGGCTTGAAGCCCGAGAACGTCTAGAGTACACACATGGTTATTTTTATATACATAGTATATGCTGGAGAAAGTTAACATTGGTTGTGTGACATTCACATGACTTTCTCTACCCTCTATTTTTATTAGTGGTGTATACACTATTCTTACTAAAGTTTATATTTCTTTCTATTTTGAGATAAACCTTCGCACAAAACTACTACATTACTTATTTCGCTAAATAAAAATCTGGCGTGTTCCATTCATGTGACTTTTTCTATAATTCTGTAACAAATTATTCTTATCAAAACTGAGTCTTCCATCTATCTTATGCTAAGTCAGATAAGCATTAGCAGAAATGGTTATATTACTTGTATTACTTAGTTCCTTCAACCTCGCAACCAGCCGAAGTCGGGAAGCACAGAGCGCAATGAGCATCTTTTCCATGCCACGCTGTACCGAGCACCCTCACCGGTACTTCCAACCCTGAAAGAAACCAACATAACATAAAGGATGAATGAAATGACAGTATAAACGGGAAATTTGGGAATGAAAGAAACGTATTGAACATTCGGCTGGCGACTTGGGGATAGCCCCCCCCAAAAAACCATGGGAGATAGGCCTGCCACGGGATCGAATCCACGACCTCTCGAATGCCCACCACATATAAACTTACTGAGCCATTCTGCTTGGTCATGTAAATGTAACTCATTCTATTTCCCACCTTACAGTCACCATATAAGCATCGGATTAGACATCCATTACTACGATTATCCATTACAAAATAAAGGAAACAGAAAATAACATTTCCACTAACATGAATTTCTCTAACTGTTCCACAAACCATTTTTTCTTAAAAAAATGTATTCTTTTATCTACATAATGCTAATCGAGATAAACATCAGCAGAATTGGTGTTAATACTTGTTTCCTTGCAAATTAAAACGAGTCATAAGGGAGTACACTAGGCTAAAACAATAGTCAAATCTTTTAAAAGCTCATCATTATGTCAAACAATTGAAACTCGGTTCTCTTTTGCATTCCCAAAGAGTAAAACAAAAGGGAGGAAAGGAAATTTGATTTCCCCCTTAAGGAAATGTTAATTAGTTTAAAAATGAAACCAATAACAAGGAATATCTTGGAAACGGTAAACTGTACGAAAAAATATATATGACATAATTTGTGTCTTTTAACCACACCTACATTTTTGTGTAGTAAGGTTTATCAGCTACAAAAAAGCCATCCGGAATGAACAGAACTTCAGAGGCTATTCCCAAAAAAATCATGACATACATTTCGTTTGTCATGAAAATATCTTAAACATTTTAATCATAATCGTTAGACCTGTTTTTGAAAGATTTAAAAACTTCGAAAAATTTTCCATCTAAAGAATGGAGAGAATTTCTTGAAAATATTCGTGTCGTTTCCTTAGGAAATACTGACCTTAAATATAAATACCAACCATTTCTGCTAATGTTTAGCCCGAGTACATAGAAGAATAAGCTTTTCAAGAATAGTTTGTACATAAGCAGAGAAAGCCATGTAAATGTAACACATATATTTTTTTAATTGTTTCATAAAGTATGTAAATCCCTACAGTTAGCAAATAGGATACGAAACGCAACTATTAGAGAAGAGTATATAATATTATATATTATTATATAGAAATAACAGACAAGAATGCATATAAAAGAGGATACATAATTAAAGCATGTGCAAAGAAATGATACAGACTTTAATAGAATAAACAACGAAAGAATAACAAACAGAACTATTTTACATAATCCAAGAGGAATAAGAGGTAGTAGCAGATCTCGTGAAAGATGGAATCAATCCACTTGCAACTTTGCAGGAACAGGCTGTATAGCCTGGCCCTGAACCGATTAGAATGTTGTTGTTAATGATGATAATGATGATGACATATTTTCAGTGAATTTAAAGACACACATAACCTTTAACAAATATCCTTTGACAGTTCCGATTGACATTTTAATTAGCTTCGGCATTGAAGGGAAAGAGAATGTATACAAATTTTTTAAGATGAATAATGAGCTATAGCCCATGAACGGCTTAGAAATCCGACTGGCGACTTCACGAGATGCGCAATCATGAAACCGATACAGCACCAAACATTTCCAAGGCAGATTTATGGTTTTCGAGAACCCGGTTCGCTGTCAAATGCATTTTTACTTTCTCTACACGTACTATGTACACAGTGTATAGATAAGATATTGCATTCCACCCAAAAATGCGATACTATGATTTCACCGGAAATACTTGTTTTAAGACACTCTGAATCCAAGAGAATTTTAAGAAAAATGTTTGCGCGCGCGCGCGCGCGTGTGTGTGTGTATGTATGCTGCCCACAACTCAAAAACGCAAAATCTATAATACTATTTTAAGTTCAGTATCTTCCAAGGATGTGATAGGAACATTTTCAAGAAAATCCCCCACCACCAAGTAGAGGAGAGGCGGTGAATATGGAACACCATTTTGAAAAATACAGTTTTATTGCAATAAAGGTTATATAATGCTTATAAAAGTAGCTTAACACAAAGAATAAGGCATAGAAAGATACAGTATTGATCATAAGTTGCTAATATTTACCAAAAAGAAAGGAAACCCATATTTTGAAGACACTGCGCTTCTCCAGCATCATCAGCCCTGGGGGTAATATGGAACACTTCCCGTAATACTGAATGATACCAATAACAAGTAGTCAAAACTTACACAGATTATGAATATAACAAAACTTGTGCAATATTCACTTCAATTATTCAAAATAGATCCAATATGATAACACTAAGTTTAAATCATTTACAATAATCACAAAGTCTAATTGTTCTACATCGGAACAAGCACTGTGGGACCAAGATTCACATACTGAGCACTGTATCCATTCTTCTCCTCTGGCATCATCAGAACATTTTTTGGCACAGAAACTGCAAACAGCGTCATCACAAGGATCTTCAGATGTGGAGGCATGAGCACCGATTTCCACAGCCATATTAAGAGACATTCCTTTTTTTGAATTTGTTAACGTGTGGAACACTAATTTGTAGTATTAATTTATTATCAGCTCTCATGAATATACTAAGAACAAAATGCATTGGAAACAATAGCGTTTGCGACCTTTTTACCCTTTAAATCACTTTCTGAAACAACATTTTTTTTTAATATGGAACACTGTTCCATATTACCCGCCTCGCCATCTTGCAATTCACATTCATTTTAACCGTATCAGTATATTTATGCAGATGATTACAATGATGGAAAGTGTAGCCTAACATGTCGAGCCTCAGATACATTATATTGGACATTGTAATAGAGTCACAAATGGACGTTAAAAAATATGTGAGTCTTACCTGTAAAATGTTTCCAAAGTCTTCAGTATAGGAAGACAAATTTATGCGGCATTTCTTTTCAAGCACGCTAACAACAATGAGGCTAAAACAAAGGCCTGATCTATCGTGCTTCTTACCGTCAAATAGCATAACAGATTTGGCGGGAAATACGGTGTTACATATTGCCCGACTGTTCCATATTCGCCGCTTCTCCTCTACCATTTACATGGAAAACATTTCAAAAAATGTTGAGTTTCTCAAAAATGACTAACGTTTATGATTAAAATCCGTATATTAAATATATTTGCATGCAAAATGAAATGTATATACCTATATGAACTTTCTAGGAATAGCCTCCGAAGACTTCATCATTGTGGATGACTATTGCATAGCAGGTAAACCGAAATAAAGACCAAAAAACGTATTACATAAAAATATAGATCTCGTTAAAATCCATAATTGATATCACATACATGTTTTTCGTGAAATTTACCGTTTGAAAATATTCCTTGGTATTGGTTTCAGTTTTAAAATACCTAACATTTCTCATACGGGGACTTGTCAATTCTTGGCCATTCAAAATAAAAAAAAATCAACTAACTTTTACATGATATGGCTATCGCTTTAGTCCGGTGTACTCCCTTTATTTCCTTCCTATTTACAAGGAAGCAAGTACTAAGACTATGTCTGCTAATGTCAATGTGGATTAGCATAGACACGAGAGTAAAGGTTTTTAACAATAATTTGTTACAGAAATGTAGAGGTCATGTGAATGGAACACGTCGATTTTTTTAAATTTCTCACTATTTTCAGAGCACCAGCTTTATAAAGAGTCATCACCTTTGGATAGACAATAAATGCAGTACGGTAGAATATACCGAGCCAGATGACTGAGGCAAATAAATATCGAAATGGCGTGTTATTTATGGACTCTCTTTAACTGCTGTAGATGGCTGAGGCGTTTTATCTGAGACTGGCATTCGGGAGACCGTGGGATTTCCGCGGCCGACCTCTCTCAACCATGGTTTTTCGGTTTTTTTCCCCAGTCACTTGGGAAATTCTGGGGAGGTTTCTTAATTCCCTCGAACTTACTGTCCCCCTCCATTTCTTTAACCGGTCTGTTTTAGGATTTAGGATTTAGGTGACGGTGACGCTTTCACGTGGTGTGACTGCGCTCTGGAACTACAGCTTTCGGCGGCGGGATGGCGTTGGAAGTCGTCTGTAGACTCAGGGAATTTGATCAGACCTGGGACGCGAGCTCCTAGCGCTCCCGCGTCGAGGTGATAAACTGCTTGGAATATGTTAGGACCCTCCGCGATGGCTCTTAATCCGCTGACCACCCTTTGAAATAGATTATTCTCATTTCAGTCTATCCTCCTTGGGATTGGCGTACAATAAGCCAATAGCTGCAGTGCGGAATCCCCTCCAACATAACACTCACACACACATACACACGCCTTAGAGTATGTTGCTCAAACAACTGCATCTCCACCGAGAACCTATGGGATCTTAGGCATTCAGAAAGAAATCTCAAATAACTGTATATATACTAAACTAAATAAAACAGTAAATCAGCGTACGTGGAAATATGGTGATGCTTCAAGGGAGAAATATAATAAAAAAAAAATCTGATGTGCTACATTAACATAACATTCTTTACCTACTCTGCAACAAATTATTCTTAGAAAAGCTTACTCTTCTCTCTACTTCACGCTAATCGAGATAAATATTAGCGGAAACGGTTTTATTTCTTAATTTCTTGTAAAGGTTTACGCTAGGCTAAAATGATAGTAACATCTTTTAACAGCTTGTAGTTATGCGATACAATTAAAATGTATTTCTGTTTCCACAACCGGGATGAAAAAAGTGAATAACCATATACCAGGATGCTCAGTAGCAACAAAGCTGTGACGTCATGTGATACCCAGCTACACCGAATGTCGTGTGTTTAAGGGAAGCGGGGCGGACACGGTAGCCCTGGTGGTTGGCGCGTTTGGCGTTGACTTCTGTCTTGTAAGGGTCGCGGGCGTGAGTGTTTAGTGTTGTATTTCTGTGTTTGTGCATAAGTCATTCTATCCTCCTGGTGACCAAGTATGTTACGTTTGAAGGGCTTGCTGGTCCCCATAGTGGCGTTCGGTAAAATGCCTACAGTCTCGCCAGCCGTTCTACGGCTCTGACACTTCTCGAGAGGAGAAACTCGATGTTGCCAGTTCTTTAGCAGGAAATTCAAGCATAGGAGCACACGTGCATTTAAAACACTGCACATATTATTTTCTGATCGAATCGCGCTACTTCTTAAAACGTATGTGAAGAATTAGAGTATGTATATTATACATTATTATAGAATAGTAAAACATGGAGACAATTGATATGCCACATCTGGAGAAAACACTAAAAACAACTGAGGCCACGTGTTCCTTACAAAACGGAGCTGGCAACACGGTGCTAGATTTGAAGCCACGCTTAACAGCGAGAATGTGATTGGTGCTAGCAGATAAGTTTTACCATCCCGGGCGATAGTCACTCCAATTTTGTCAATGTAACAGTTATTGTGTGCAGCAGATGTAAAAGTAGTATGCGAACAGAATGCTGTATTATTGACGACCTTGCTTGACAATAGAACCAGGAATCTGGTTTTCATTATTTTAAAGGTAATATATGTCAATCTCAACATCATTTTGACAGTCAAAAATATCATTCGTATGTTGGCAATTTTAACCATCGCCCTTTCGCCGCAAAACGTCAGGGCCAGAAAACGGCTGGCGAGACTGTAGGCTTAGTGCTTCGTGACACAGGGGATTGTTGGTTCGAGTCGCCTCGGTCATGGATGTTTGTGTTGTAAATGCGTATTTGTGTATCTGTAAGTAAAAACTACAAACAAGTAGGAAACCAACACAAAAGTAGGGAAAAAGAGCATAATTATAAAAAAAAATTGTAAACAAATTAAAAATATATTTTAAAAAAAGTATTGTATAGGTAAAAAGGTGGAATCAGGTGTATTATTATAACGTTTAATGATTTTAAAGTGAGTTTTTTATTACGTTCAAAGTTTCTACCACCAAATATGCCATGCTGTGCTGTGCTATTGGAGGATGCAGCAACCATGAAAAATGGTAGGCAGATACGAATTGTGTTTCTTAGGTTTCCGAAAGCAAAAGTTACGAAAACAGTGTCATTTGCGGGAGAACTGATAATTTTAATTAAACAGAACCACGAATGTCAAATTGTTGAAATTGCATGCTTCAGGAAAGCTAAAAGCTACTATTACACCAAATCTAAATTTGCCATTACAACATTTCCTCCTTAAATTATGAAATAAAATAGACTAGAATACGGTAACAGAGCAGAAAGAAGTTGTGACTTAATTGTTAAACATCCAAATAATTAAGAAATTTAATAATTCGATATGCATCAGAGATAATTTATGTCTGGAAATCGCATTAGAGAAAACTGTAGTTGTTTAAAAAGTTGTTCCCCCTCCAGAAGCAGAATGCACTAAACTGCAACCAATTGTAAAAACAGTGAAATGCAAGAAGATGAAGGGATATGGCTTGTTTGCTATATAGGTCATAAATCAGTTGTCAATCTGAAAAAATGAAACTAGCATGTCAACAGAGAGATAGGGAATATTAATAATTAAATGCAAAAAGCTAAAGAAATGTCACTTATGAATTAGAAAACAACAGGTATGTTGGTTTAATTGTTTTTCATACAAGCCGTGAGTCAGACTGAAAAATTCAATGCATCTCAAAACAATTTGAGATCACCTTGTGGTTTACCGCGAAACATGCCAGTCAATTGAAGAATTGAGATCCGTGGTTCAAATCCTGGCTATATAATTGAATTTTTCAGTCTGACTCTACCAATCCAACAAGTATATTATCGAAAACTGCGACTGTTTTCACTGAAAGTCTTGTTTTGTTTATTGCATATTTTATTTTGGTTACAATAGACAAGAGATCAATAAATGTTTTATTAGAAAGTAAGACGGCAAACCATAGTATTGTAGTAACGTTTATAAAGTTTGTGAGTGCTGCCTGTCTTTGCGCATGAGCGGGTTACTCAGAGTTACAGTTATTAGCAACGGGTTTTGTGTAGTAGTATGCAAGTAAGCTCTTGGAAACCGGCCAAGCCAGTCGAGTTCGCCGTCAGGTACTCGTCAGAGAAATGGCATAGGATTGCTCAGCGGAAGAATTGTGTAGATAATCATAGTTTAAATTCTTGAAAAATTACGTGTAAGAGGCAGCAATCTCAGCGCCGAGGATCAGTTATATAGATTGAGATCTTCATCATGTTCTGATCTACAAATTTAAAAGATAAAATAGTGTGATCGTATATTTTTAGTAATTCTTAACAAACTGTGTATCATGTTAATTTTAATATTTCTCTTACAGCTAACTTTAGGTTTTCAGCGTCCCTGGTACCGTGCTATCGATACTCTACTCCCTCCTCGATGAATAAATTGACTAATCTCTCTATTTCGTTTTTCCTTTTACTATCCCTCCAGTAAAAGTAACGTTACACTATGTGAGTGACAAGATAGAAATCTAGGACTTCCATGCGTAATCCGTTGCAGGCTTGAATGCATATCGTGTTGATATTTCATTTTGACTTTTAACCAATTCCTCATTTAGTATTTAATAACAATTGTATCCCCACGAAGGAATTCCACGGTGTAGCATAATGGTAGAGGATTTTACTTTAAAAATATACATCCCTTGCTGGAGGATTTCCTTAATATGTAGCATTTAACTTAGATCGTTACGGTATTAATAGTACAGGTCTACAAAGCAGCGATAGACAACTGGGAGCAGGACTACGTCACAGATAAGGTAGATGGGAATACAAGTGGCCGCTAAATTAAAGTTAAAAATTTTTGAAATCAGGAAAGTTGTCTGATTCATCACATGATTAGATACAGAGAATCTATAATATATTTGTTAAGGGCTCTTAATGTATAAGTGACAAATATTTAAGTTGGCATTACGTACTCTTTGTTGCTTGTGGAAGAGTCGGTATCTTGAAAAGAAAAAACAGGAGATTAAGTTGTTTTCTGGACCTAATCCAATTGTTAGAATTAAAATGAAATACCTGTAATCATTCAAATGTTTATGTTTGACACAGTTATGATAATAATTGGTAGAATTAATGCAATCTCAACGCAAAAAATTAGTAAAATAATTCCGATTAAGAAAAATCGTAAATAGAAGGATAGGCGTGAAAGTGGTTAACGACGTTACAAAATACTATTCGTAATGAGTCGGGTGCTCTATCTCGTCTGTGGTTTAGGTTGGGGAGATCCCAGGTTAAATAATCGGTGGGCTGGATGTTGACGGGGCAGGTAAAAGTACACGGTGTGGGACCTGTTTTGTAAATTTTGAAAATTATTACTATACTCACATTTTAGTTATTCGTGCACATTATTGCATTTTCAACTTTAAATACACAAAATTATGGTCAAATGTTATTGGTGAAAACCAAATTTCGGAATTTGGTCAATTTTTCACCATAAGTCCCCTTTACTCAGTAAAGAGGTGTTTCTCGCCTAAAAT
The DNA here is from genome assembly GCA_030762935.1 of Hymenopus coronatus. Taxonomy (NCBI): domain Eukaryota; kingdom Metazoa; phylum Arthropoda; class Insecta; order Mantodea; family Hymenopodidae; genus Hymenopus; species Hymenopus coronatus. The sequence goes on along the minus strand of CM060898.1, from coordinate 81,494,279 downwards.
ATATTAGCAGTAAACCGTATAGGTATATTTTGAATCAGAAAGAGTCACAAAATTTTTTTCGTTAAAACAGAAAATGTAATGTTTTCCATTTTACCTTACCGCCCCCCTTAAACGGTCCCGGGCTTCATAATTTAGCCAACTATTGAGGTCAATTATTGTTAATTTAAGAGAGAGCATACATTGTTTAGACAAAAAAGTTCTTGATCCTCAAATTTATTTTTGTACCATCGTTTCAGAGAATGTTTTGTTTCGATGCTCTTGACGTCATACGTGACTTGATAATAGGTTGTTATTTTCAGCTAAATTCGACTTCGTTCTGGTTGATGGCCTCGATTGAGTTTTTGTTACTATGGATAATGATTCATTTCAAATCTTGCTTGAGGTTAGCAATAGTAACAACGAAACAGGAAAACAAAAGAATGATATTTTCTGTTAGCATTACACACTTCATATACTGTACAGATTTATTTTACCAGGGTGATTACGAAACTAATGCCTCCTATTTATTTTCATGGAAAAACAGATACGAAATTTGTCTTCCTCTCTGGCCTGATTCTGCAAATTTGGACTTTCAACCTAGTCTGTGAGCGTTTTTACTTTCTCTACACCTGTTATGCAAATAGTTATAGAGAAGGTACTGCACTCCACCCAAAAATTTGATACCGAGATTTCACCGGAAGTATATGTTTTAAGGTCTCTTGTATCCAAAAAAAAAGCATTTTCAGAAAAAGGTCCGTGTGTGTCCGTGTGCCTGTGAACACGATAGCTCAAAAATGAAAAGTCGGTAAAATACCAAACTTTATATTTACTTTTAGTATCTTCCAGGGATGCGACTCTAAGAGTTTGAGAAAAATCCCCTCAGACCAAACTACCCTTAACATGGAACTTTTTTCGAATATTTTGATTTTCTCAAAAATGGCTCTAACCATTTTGATTAAAATATCGTATACTAAAGATATTTACCTCAAAAATGAAATGTATATCTTGAATTTTCTGGGAATAGCTTCTGAAGACTACTTTATTCTGGACGAATTTTATGGAATTCTGCATAACTGCAAAACCGTAAGAGAAGGGAAAAAACTTACCACACAAAACATGTAGAGCACGTTAAAACACACAATTTATATTATATACCTTTTTTTCGTGGAGTTGAGCGTTTTTGAGATATTCCTTGTGTTTGGTTTCAGCTTTAAAAACTTTCTCATTCAAGAATTAGTCAACTCCTGTCGCTACAAACTAAGGAACTTCAGTCACTTAGCAACTAGCTTTTGACTATCACTTTAACCTATGGTACTCCCTTTTTTCACTTCTACTTCCAAGGAAGCAAGTAATAAGTCTATTTCTGCTAGTTTTTTCTCACTTAGCATGAAGTAAATAGAAGCATAACTTTTTTAACAATAATTTGTTGCAGAGATGTAGAGAAAGTCATGTGAATGGAACATATCAGATTTTTTGGATACAGGGGACTCTAAAACATATATTTCCAGTAAAATCTCAATATATAATTTTTGGGTGGAGTGCAATACCTTCTCTGTACACTATGTACATAGTACGTGGAATCTATTTTATTTCAGTTTATATTAATTTGTTTTTGTTTTAAATTAAATGTTGAGTTATTAGTATATACGTATTATCTGTAAAATAATGATGTATAACAATAATTCAAAAGTGGGAAATAAATTATAAAGTTTGCAATATACGTCCTGGTATAGGGAACAAGATGCCAGGATGTTGTATTACAGATTTTATTTTATTTTATTTTTAGTATGTGTAGCGAAAGTAATAAGCGTTATAACTTGATTCTGTGTGTGTGTTTATATATAGTATTTGTAACGATTCACAATAAATTCAAAAGATTGATAACAATATTTATTTATGGTAGTTGAAACCAGAGTACAGAATGCGTCTCGTATACCACAAACCTGAGAAGAGAGAAGAGGTAAAAGTATAAAAAATTAAGAAAATTAAATACACACGAACCAACCATTTTTGTTGCACTGCTCCTTTTGTATCTATAATGGAATGTGTTGTGCAGCTATTTCGCGCAAAGATTTATCTGGATAAACACTAGGAAGTAGATAATAAGCATTAGTGAGAATAATTTTATATCTCTGCGAAACATTATATGTATAAGTGGAGTGGGAGTTAAGGATGATATTTCAGCGTTTATCAATACTAATAATGTCTATATTGGTGTCTATTTTGAATTTGTTATGATGGCTACTTGCCTGCATATTTTACGTTTTCAGCGCCTGCCTACTTCTGGTTATGGCAGCAGTTTGCAAACGAGGAGGAGTGTGGGGAACAAAAAGTTCATGGAATGTTCTAGAACATACTCTTACGCAGAGTGAGTTTATTTTGTTGTTATATAAGATATTGCATAACGACGCAAAGAAGTACTTGACCTTAGCAAAATTCCTTCATGCAGCTCCGGTTTTTGCACGGCTAGTGCCCAATTATAAGCCGGCCAAGGACTACGTGATCCAAAACTGTAATTACGAGTATTGCCATGAGGTAGAGATGAAGTATCGATACACGTATTGAATAGATATACTTATTTAATCGTGTCACTACACAAACCTCTGTGAGTGCTGCGGGGAAAGGGAGGTTTGTAAAATTATGCATGGGAAGGACATTGAACTGCTTTTTTCAATGTTTTTTAACTTGTTATATATTTCTTGTATGGTCAGATGCAGCTTTTGTTTTGTTATCTTACAATGTTGTTCATGAATCAGACATTTAGAATATTTAAATTTTCCTTACCGTTATTACATATAATAATATAATATTATATAATTATATATAAACCGCAGCTCCAATCACATTATTGTATTAAATTTGAATAGCTTCTGTAGCTCTGCCTTCCATCCTTTTTCTCTCAATGTTCATCCCTTCATATTCCCCCCATCCAACTCAAATACAACACATAGAGAAATGTTTCTAAAAATGCCTTTTATGGATTCAAAGGATATCAAAACATGTATTTCCGGTGAAATCTCTATATAGAATTTTAAGTGGAATACAATACCTTCTCTATCCACTATGTACATTGTACATACGGGGTAGAGACAGTAAAATGCATATACACAGCTAGACCGAGGCAAAAACATTGCGCGAACACATTGTCGCTATTGGAAGGAAACTAAATATTTGTGCAAGCAACATTGTTGGTAGGGGGAGAATTATTTTCGGCAAAGTTAGTAAACTATTGAGAAAGAAATATATTAATCTAATCAGAACAATTTTTCCACCAATGGGTAGAGTTGCAGAACATCGCATGCTCAAAGGAGATATGTCTCTGCATGGACATATACAGATGACTACCAGAACGACGGGTCGCTTCCACGCCCTCTCTGGCGACCCGGCAGTGGAACAGCTTATGGGCTTAGAAACGTTAGGGACTTCCGCACGTCCCTGAGACCTGTCTTATCTGTAGCCTCCTTCCATCTTCCTGAGCGGGGTGGGGGGTTCGTTACAATCGATTGGCATAGGTCGCAATGTGCGAGGTATGCCCCTCCGTTGGCTACCATTTACCTTTTTCATAGCTGAAAACCTCAATAATCACATTATTCTGGGTACTTCATGTTAATATAAATGAATGTTTGTGGAAATGACTTTAATGCACATTTTGCTGTATGTACATGAGAAATATAGTAGGCTTATCATAATCATTTTCTTTAAATTATTTTTTAAGCAGAGAGCGCTGTGGTGAGTCTAAAGTTTCGATCTCGTTGCATGAACACGATAAAAAAGCGATTATCGATTTCCCACTTGACGTACAATTTCAAAAAAAGGGTTCTTTGGGATGGTTGGATTTTCTTGATCTTAAATCCCAAATTTGATATTCAAGGGAACTTTCGATTTTTAGTTCTGTTTAGTATTCCAATGACAGCATTTTAAACACGAAAACCTCAGATTTTTCACGAAAATGGAGGATTTGAAAAAACGAGCAGTGATTAAATACTTCCATTTGAAAGGCACAACGCCTAAAGAAATCAAGGAAGAAATGCACAGTACATTGAAAAACTCTTCATATTCAATGATTAAAATGTGGGTTGCACAGTTTAAAATGGGACGTACGAGCACTAGTAATGAGCCTCTCTCTGGACGCCCTATAGAAGTGACAACTCCAGAAGTCATTGAAAAAATGCATCGTTTAGTATTGGAAGACCGCAGATTAAAGCTGTTTGAGATAGCAGAGGCTGTAAACATATCAAAAGAACGAGCAGGTAATATTTTAAGTAATGCTTTGGGCTTTCACAAGGTCCGTGAAAGATAGGAGTCGCGTTTGTTGACACCTGATCAAAAATTGTAAAGAAAAATTGTTTCTATTAAGAATGTGGAGCTCTACCGTAAAAATCTCAGTGAATTTTTGAGACGTCTTATTACCATGCATGAAACTTGGATACATCACTACACTCCAGAAAGTAAATCACAGTCAAAACAGTGTATTGCGACAGGTAAAACAGCTCCAAAAAAGTTGAATTTCTTGAACATACACCGTATTTGCCAGATCTAGCACCCAGAGACTACCACCTGTACCCAAACCTCAAAAAATGTCTTGGAGGACGAAGATTTCACAGCAACGAGGAGGTCATTGATGCGATAAACAGATATTTTGAGGACATTGATAAATCGCACTAGAGATGATTTAATTAAATTAGAACACCAATATGACAAATGCAAGAGCCTTTCTGTAGATTATGTTGAGAAATAAAGCAAAAAAAAACGGTTTTCATTGAGAGGCCCTGGGCTTATCAGCCGGCCCTAGTAATAAGACAATTTCTGTAATGTTTATGGCGACTAACAATGATGTGGATAAAAGAATGATCCTTTATAAGAAAAGTTTGTTAGTGGGACAGCTAGAGAAGCTTATGTGAATGGAACGTATCAGAATGTTATTACCTTCTCTACATGTATAGTGTATAGAGAAGGTATTGTAATGCACCCAAAAATTCCATACCAAGATTTCACCGGAAATACACGTTTTGAGAGCATTTTTAGAAAAATTTCCGTCTATCTGTGTGTGTGTCTGTGTGTCAGTCTTGTCTGTCTGTCTGTGGGCAGCATAGCTAAAAAACAAAAATACTATGAGTCTTTGGCTTCTTCCAAGGATAAGACACGAGGATTTTCCAGAAAAGCGGCCCCTCCCAAACTACCTTTTACACGGAACATTTTTCGAAGATGTTGATTTTTTCATTTTCTCATTTTCTCTCTTAACGATTTTCATTAAAATACCTTATGTTTAAGATATTTTTATGACAAACGAAATGTATATCTGGAATTTTCTGAGAATCGCCTCTGAAAACCTCCTCACTCTGGATGAATTTTGTGTAACTGGCAAACCGTAAATAATATACAGATACTTACTACACAAAAAATGTAGATCTCATTAAAACAGAATTTATGTCATATACTTTTTTGTAGAGTTAACGTGTTCTAGATATTCCGGATTATTGGTTTCAATTTTAGCCACTTAAACTTTTCTTGAACGGGAAGACATCTTTCTCTCGTTTGTTTATTCCTGGCAAGACAGATTCAATTTCAACTGTTTCACATAGCGACCGGTTTTTAAAGGGCGAGACTATTGCTTTAACCTGTGCAAGGAAGCTATTAATAAGACTGGTTCTGCTTAGGTTTATCTTAATTAGCATGATGTATCAGATTGATATTTTGGATAAAAGGTTTGTTTACCGAACAGCTAGAGGACATCAAGTGAATGGATTACATTAGATGTTTCCCTTCTACTTACAAGGACCTAAGAATAAGCTTTCTAAAAATAATTTGTTGCAGAGACGTACAGGAAGTCTTGTGAATGGAACACATCCGATTTTTTTTTTTTTTAAATTTAACTTTGTCTATTATTCTGTATATTATAAAAGTGCATATGGTCTGTGGACCCGTGCAATTGATAGAGATTAATATATACGTTTACTGTTATTTAAATAAATGCATTCACGTATTATTGAAAAGTATGCTGTTCTCCCAACAGAGCAAGAATCTCGGGCCTCTCCGGATATGACCGAGTTGTTCGTGTATGTTAAATGCACTGCTACATTTCCTCATCTCACACTGTAATTAGCTGTACACGCAAGCATTCAGTGAAGACATTGACAGCTGAGGGCAAGTCAAGGTCAGATGTGTAGATACGTAGTTTAGTATTGTAGTAATATATATAATGCTTGTGTAGCAATCATCAAGGCTTCAAGCTTCTATTGAATGATACACTCAACAGATAAAGCTGCTCCTTAAGCCTAAACTATTTAATTAGTTGTCCTGAAGGTAAAGCAACAGGTCATTGAACATTCACTTTGATAGCTATTGGGTTGTTGAGTAACCTACCGAAACTGGTGTTTTAATAGAAACATGAAAACGAAATCCGGATGGACTGAGATTTATAATTCATCAAGTTTAGGTTGATGAAATGTACCTTTTGACAACATGGTTGCCAATTATTATTTTACCAGTTTACTTTTATAAATTAAATAAGAACATCGTTTTTAACCTCTTAAACATTACATGCATTATGATGTCCATTTCATTTTTTCCAATTCTGTTATCCGATATATTATAATGCTAGCCTCTGGTTCCCAAGGTCGTGGGTTCAAACACCGCGGAAGGCGATTTTTTTAGAGCGTAAAAATCCTCAGCATGGCTTCCTTCGGAAGAGATAGTCGTTGATCGCGTATCGTAGATTCACAGCACGTAAAACAACACCTCAAGCCTCATAAAGAGACCTCTGAGCAAAATTAAGCGGTCTTTCACGCCCAATATAGAATGGGATGCTAAGAACCACGACAGTTAAAGAGCATTCATAAAAAAAAAACTAAATTTCTTTCATATTATTTTAACTTTCTCTAAAGCGTATGAACAGTGTTCATAGTGGATAAAAGTATTGTATTCCATCCAAAAATTCGACTGAGATTTCACCGAAAATGCATGTTTCGACACCCTATGATTCCAAAATAAACATTTTTAAAAACAAAGTCCATGTGGTGTGTGTGTGTACAGCATAATTCTAAACCGAAAAGCCAGTTGAATACTAAAATTGCTATTTAAGTTATTATCCTCTAAGGGTGCGACACGTAGATGTTTAGAAACCCCCCCCCCCCAGCCTCAGCTACCCCTTACATAGACATTTGTTTTTGAAACTTTTGATTTTCTAAAAAATGACTAACAATTTAGATTAAAACACCTTAAATTTAAGGTATTTTCATGATAAACGAAATGTAAATTTAAACTTACTGTAAATAACCTCTGCAGACCTCTTTATTTTGAACGACTTTTCTATAACTGGTAAGAGATAGACAAAAACCTACTACACAAGAAATATGTCATATACATTTTTTTGTAGAGTAATCCTTATACGAGATATTTCTTATCATTAGTTTAATTTATAAACCACTTAAGCTCTTCTCAAATGGAAAGTCAAATTTCATTTCATATCTCTTTTGCCTTTCTTCTATTCAAATAAGAAGAGGCGAATTTTAATTATTTCACATAGCGCGCAGCTTTTAAAAATCTGATTATCGCTTTAGCCCAGTTTATTTAATTATTGCCCTTCTACTTCAAGGAAGCAATAATGTCGTTCTTGATTAGCATTGTGTATAAAAAAGAATAATCTTTTGTTGTAATAGGTCGTTTGCAGAATATCTAGAAAAAGGCATAGGAATGGAACGCGTCACTGGTTTTGTGTTTAACTCCCTGGCAATTCCAAGTAATAATATTCAAGAATCTTTTGCCATAAACTAATTTAATTACTTCGGCATTTGAGGAGGGGTTTTCAACTTAAAATGTTTTTACATGTGCCGGGGAGCTTGCCAGACGCTACAACATTCAACCAAGTGCCAGGTCTCATTTTGGGCTACCTACCTTCCTTCAGGAGTGTTGCTTTCATTACGTCAAAGGCTACCAGGAGGCCCAGGCGTTTCGTCCTAGAATGGCATTTAGGAGGTCGTGGATTCCATTCCCCCGGCCACCAATCTGACCAATGGGTTTTTTGGGGAGGGGGGATGTTTCCCGGGTCACTAGGCGAATGGGGAGGTTTATTCTTCTCCCGAACTTCCTGTGTCTACATTTAATCTTCTCTTCGTCCAAACGATCTCTTTCAGGATATGGTTAGGACTGAGGTGGTGACGTCCTTCCGTGGTGGTGAATGTGGTTTGGAAACACAGCTCTCGGTGGCGTTGAAGTCGTCTGCCGGGTGGTTTATTCAGATCTAGCATTCTTCACGTTATCGAGATGAAGTGTTTGAACTGTGTTAAGAATTCTCCACTTTAGCTCTCTTCCCGCAGTCTGGTGTCGGCGCGTGCGCGTCAACCGCTCCAGAAATAGGATGTAATATATGAGGATAAATAATGATTTGTAGGAGCGAGTTAGGACATAACTTACTCCGGTTACGGGCGAGAGGTAGCTACAGCAAACCAAGAGCTGGTGTGGGCTGAAGTTGAGTTATCTCTTACAGGATTATAAAATATGAAAAACAGGATTGGAGTAGGTATCATGTAGAGATGGAGAGCAATGATATCGGAAACCGGAAAACCAGTACAACAACAAAAACACCAACACCACCATCAAGTAGTAGTAACAGTAGTAGTAATATTAGTAGAGCAAGATAACAAATAGAATGGCTAGGGCAAATAGAACTATATATATATACAATAGCTGGAACCATGGCTATTCATTTATTACCCAAAGGGCGTCTCCTGAAAATATGAATAATAAAAATGTGCAAAGCGGAAAATTAAGTGCAACCTCGATAAAACATAGCAAGCTTAATATAAATTAGAAGCTGAAACAACTCAGCGGAAAAATTACGAAATAGAACCCTGGATGAATAGAAAACATGGGCAAGTTAGAATTTACTGAGCCAATTCTTTTTTGAAAATGGATGTTGTAAATTTATATTTTTAAGATGGCAGTAGTTGATAGTGAAATTTCCTTCTATTCTATTGAAACATGGAATCATATTAGACAAAATTATGCTATAAAATGCGCAAAGAAATAACAATGGAAAATGTAGTATACAAATGTTAGAAAATGAACAGAAATGGGGAAATTTTAAGAGGTGATAATAGTAGGTATCATCAAAGAAAAAACAATAGGAGAAAATTGATATGGTGGACAAATTTGTGAAGTAGTTCCGCAGTGTATGCATTTCTAACAGCAGAATTTAGTTGGTGGGAATCCAACTCACCATAGAGTTGTTTGTAAGGTTTTTCTCTCGCTTAAAATTACCGCCATCGCCACTGCCACCACCACCATTATAAATGTTTTTTGTAATTAAGGTGATGCATCTGTGAAATTTTGAAAATGCACAATATGTAAGATACCTTCTTGAAATTTATATTAGTTATTATGCATAATAATATTAAATCTTTTCGCCACGTATCGAAATTCTAGCTCGCATGATGATTTAATATGTTTACTACCTGAATTCATTCTCTTAATAAAAATGAGCCACACGATGCATTTTTCAAAATACCTTTATACAAAAGTCTACTTTTACAGTACATAAATATACAAGTAGATTTGTCATATTACATTTTTTTTTTATATTAACCCTAATTAGTTTAGAAAAATTATTACTTTTCGTACTCTACAAAATCTTCATTTTTCAAAAGTTAATAATTTATTCATAAAAATCGGAGCATTATTTTGAAAAAATAATATGATTATTTTCTTTAATGTGGTTTTGTAAATATTTTGAATCAAATTATTGGAAAATTGCATCATGTGGAACATTTTTAGCTTGGGAAAGCGTGGGGAAAAACATTGCGAGAAAATAAGGTTTAAATTTGGGAGTGCCTATTAATAAGCATTCGTGTACGTGTCTATAGCTTCTTTTAATTGTTATATAAAGTTTACCAAGTGAGAAAAATTATTTATTTTCTTTAAGTTTAGAATTCAAGACTGATGCCTTGGGTCAGTAGGTTATGAGGAGTAAGAAAACTTTGGATTTTAGCATATCCAGGGTGGGTGATTAGTCCAACGGCTAGAATAGCGATGAAGAAGAAGGAACTGAAGTCTAGGGATGAAAGAGATGACAGGAAAATTCACGGAGTATATTATTCCACCAGCGCTCGTCTAGCGACCAAGGAAAGTCACACCCACACACACACACACACACACACACACACACACATATATATATATATATATATATATATATATATATATATATGAATATATATATATATACAGGCCGTTTCAAAACGACACCAAACGAAGATGTGGGCCTTGTTGGTCATATCGTACGTAATACGCGAATATAATACGGGAATCAGCTCTAAATTCGGCACATACAAAAACTGCCATAAAATTACCATGGATTAGGCAGTCGTACATAACCAAATGGCACGTGCCTGGCCCACTCCAAGAGAGATGCCGGTTGGTAGCGAAGGTCCCAGTGTAGACGTGGTTTGATACAGGTCACCTTAGTAATGGAAAACGTAGCATGTGGGTGTGGCGTATGACAGACGTTGTTCCTTCGCTGCCTAAGGCCAAATGTGTGCGATTTTTAAACACACATAGAACTTTAAATAGAAGAGTTTGAAAGTTGCGACATCAAGTTTCCGCCAAGTCAAAGTGTTTCGTTTGGTGTCGTTTTGATACGGCCTGTATAATACTATAACATCGTTTTACCATATAAAACCTCTAAATTTGCCTACCTCCGTGGTCAAGAGGTTAGCGAGCTACTTCTCACCCCGAGATCCCGGGTTTGATTCCCGGTTGGAGCGGGGAATTGTTCTTTAACCAGAATTATTCCATATCCCCCACAGAGTTTGGAAGTGTGAATATTTGTATACTAACGTTATAAAAATGATTAAACTACGGTACTATAAGTTGTTTCGCAAGTCAAAGCGAAATAACGACCATTGAAATCATTCATAGAAATATATTAAGTTGTGTGAATTCTCTGTCTCTCTCCCCCCCTCTCTCTCTCTCTCTGCGCGCGCGCGCGTGTGTGTGTGTGTGTGAGTAGTATAAATCAAAAGCAAAAAATGTAGAATACCAAACTTGATATTTAAGTTAATATTTTAAATGTCCAAAAAGTTTTAAAATGTACTCGCATCTCAACATCAGTTTCAATGGAAAAGTACATTACTTTTAATATTCGCAAACTGTTTTCTATTTTTTTATTGTCCTTCTAGGTGGCTTAGTTGGTTAGGCGCTGGCCGTCGATCCCACCCAAGATCGATGGTTTTTAAGTGTGCTTAAAAGCGACAGTCCTATGTGCGTAGATTTATTGGCATGTAAAGGAATTACGCGACGAAATTCCGGCGGGGCTAGTTTGACTCTGGCACGTAAAAGCGTCGTTAACAAACAACTAATTTAACGTAATATATAAAAACAATATATGTTTAAAATATTCTTAGAACAAATGAAATGTATGTAAACTTCCTGGAAATCAACTGTGAATTTTTCTTCATTATAAATGATGTTTTATAATCGGCAAACTGTAAGATATTGATAAAATCATACACAAAATATGGATCTCTTTAAAACACACAATATATGTGAAAATAATATTTTTGTGGCGTTAATCATTTCAAAGATATTCTGTGTTATTGGTTTCAATCTTCAGATACTTAAACGTTTTCCAAGCGGTGAGTAGTACCGCTTTTAATCATGGTATACAAAGAGCATGGAACATAAAAGAATCACACATAAATCCGTTTATTTATTTTTTTTTTCAAAACCTTGGCAGGAACCTATCCTCGAGCAAATGAGTATCTCTGTTAGTGCTATAATTTATATATATAGTGTAACAAGCGTTCCGATCAGCTAGTGTAGTCTGTTCTCCAGCATGAAAAATGTCAATATCGACGCAGGAGACTAGAACTTACAAATGAGTACGGAATAATTCTCAACGAAACACGTGTTCAAGGTCTGACTCAGAATCCTTGGTCAACGTCATGCTGATTGTAACCTGCTGTGTATTTAAGATTTCTTCCTAACATAAGCAGTTATGTATACCAGTATTTGAAACTAATTATCTACTATACTTGAAAATTAAATGTCTCTCAGGGCTTTACTTAAGACCTTGTTAACACGAGAGAGAACACGAACCGAAACTGTTGGCTTGGTGTAAAGAACTTTAATTTAGGACGTTACTATGTAATTTGCCTTAATAAATCAAACGTTAGTCTGAAAATAACAGCTTTTTAAAAGAATTATAACTCGCTGTATCACCTTTGCTCTGCTGAATCTTACTGAATTAAGAGTAACGTCACATAAACACAGGCCTGCTTCTTAACCTTTCTTCGATAATTTTGTAAAGTTCATTAAAATATTGCACGATCCTGATTAAAGGGAAAATAATATTAGTTAAATATTAAATTAAGTCGTGACAAAGAAAGGTCACAGTTGTATGTTCGTCGTTTCGCTGAGCTTTCTAGTGGGTAATTTCGATCAAAAAGTACTACTATAGTGGTAGTATCAGTAATATAAATAGAGTAGTAGGAACAGTAGTAGATTACAGCACAGCAATACTATAAATTCAGTAGTATGAGTAATAGTAGTAATATTGTAATAGTGGTAATAGCTGTGCTCTAAGTACAGAAGTATGAGTAGTAGTAATATTATAATGGTGTTAATATCTGTACTATAAATACAGTAGTATGGGTAGTAGTAATATTGTAATAGTGGTAATAGCTATGCTATAAGTACAGAAGTATGAGTAGTAGTAATATTATAATGGTGTTAATATCTGTACTATAAATACAGTAGTATGGGTAGTAGTAATATTGTAATGGTGGTAATATCTGTATTATAAATACAGTAGTATGATTAGTAGTAATATTGTAATGACGGCAATAGCTGTACTATAAATACAGAAGTATGAGTAGTAAGTAGTGATATTGTAATAGTGGTAATAGCTGTAAAATAAATACGGAAGTATGAGTAGTAGTAATATTGTAATGGTGGTAATAGCTATACTATAAATATGGTAGTATGAGTAGTAGTAATATTGTAATAGCGGTAATAGCTGTACTATAAATGCAGTAGTATGAGTAGTAGTAATATTGTAATGACGGTAATAGCTGTACTATAAATACAGTAGTATGAGTAGCAGTAATATTGTAATGACGGTAATAGCTGTACTATAAATACAGTAGTATGATGAGTAGTAGTAATATTGTAATGACGGTAATAGCTGTACTATAAATACAGTAGTATGATGAGTAGTAGTAATATTGTAATGACGGTAATAGCTGTACTATAAATACAGTAGTATGATGAGTAGTAGTAATATTGTAATGACGGTAATAGCTGTACTATAAATACAGTAGTATGATGAGTAGTAGTAATATTGTAATGACGGTAATAGCTGTACTATAAATGCAGTAGTATGAGTAGTAGTAATATTGTAATGACGGTAATAGATGTACTATAAATGCAGTAGTATGAGTAGTAGTAATATTGTAATGGTGGTAATAGCTGTACTATAAATACAGAAGTATGGGTAGCAGTAATATTGTAATGGTGGTAATAGCTGTACTATAAATACAGTAGTATGAGTATTGGTGATACTGTAATGGTAATAGATGTACTATAAATATGGTAGTATGAGTAGTAGTAATATTGTAATGGTGGTAATAGTTGTACGATAAATACAGAAGTATGCGTAGTAAGTAGTGATATTGTAATAGTGGTAATAGATGTACTATAAATACAGAAGTATGAGTAGTAGTAATATTGTAATGGTGCTAATACTGTACTATAAATACAATAGTGAGTAGTAGTGATATGGTAATAGGGGTAATAGATGTACCATAAATGCAGTAGTATGATTAGTAGTAATATTGTAATGGTAGTAATAGCTGTAATATAAATAAAGAAGTATGAGTAGTAAGTAGTGATATTGTAATAGTGGTAATAGCTGTACTATAAATGCAGTAGTGTGAGTAGTAGTAATATTGTAATGGTGGTAATAGCTGTACTATAAATGCAGTAGTGTGAGTAGTAGTAATATTGTAATGGTGGTAATAGCTGCAATATAAATACAGAAGTATGAGTAGTAAGTAGTGATATTGTAATAGTGGTAATAGCTGTACTATAAATGCAGTGGTATGAGTAGTAGTAATATTGTAATGGTAATAGCTGTACTATAAATATAGTAGTATGTATAGTAGTATAAATGTAGTAGTGGTAATATGAGTAGTATAGATAAATAAAATACAATGTAATTTCTGGAAACATAATCTAGGTTTAGGGAAGAGTACTTCAAACTACAGTGTTCTTCGTCAAATTTAACGCTGAGAAAACATTGTGTTTGCTAAAATAAGTGTAGTCAGATGCTGACTGCGAATATTTGAAGATGCATAAATAAGGCTGAGAGCAATTGTTATCAGGATTAAATTAATAACATAGAGAATTATAATAGCGGGTGGTGGGCTACAACGGGGATTATCAAAAACTGGCTTAAAATACATTTGGTAAAGGGTTAATGAAAATAGATATAACTTTCTGGAGAAAATTAAAATACAATTATGTGATATAAACAGAAAGGAAATAGAAACATTTAGAACAAAATCATCATTGTAGCTACAAAATTAAATAAAAATCGGGCGGGTAAAGAAACATATTTTTTTATAATTAGGTGTGAAATATAGGACGGGAATAGCGGGGCATAGGTTCGGAGGGTAGAGAGCTCGTAAGGTAGTTTGACGATGCTGGTAGTAGGATTTTTCCATTATGCGTGGAACAGGAAGACTAGACTCATATTTTGGCAGATTGCCAAACAATTATTACCGGAGTTATTTTTAGCTTCAAACAGCATGATAGAACTTGACTAGAATCAGACAAAACTGCCCACGCTTGGGCACATACTAATAGCTGTACGTGTGCTAAGAGAAAGTCATTTTATAGGCATATTTGGTATATGAGTATCTATAGTGTGAATACGTGTGCATTTTTTATGTGTGTGTGTGTGTGTAATTACAAAGTTTTGAATATACAATAGTAGATAATTCCAGTATCTTTAGAGACCATGTACGGTCTCCTGCCTATGAGAATGTTGGACGTAATTGATGTAATAGTAGAAAGGTAGTTGATGAAGCTCGTAGGCGGGAATCAGGAAGACTGGACACATATTTTGGCAGATTGCGTGCAGATGGAGGATACCAGGAAAAAAATTATTGCCGGAAGTATTTTAGCTTCAAACAGACGAAGGACAGCATTCTGAGATGTGATTCTAAACAGCCAAAACTTGCCAAGCCTGGGCACATACTTAATAGAAGTACGTGCACTAAGAGATAAAATATTTTTGTAAATATTTTAAATATTATTTGGTGTTTGAAAAGTCTACATGTATGAATTCGTGGTGTAGTTGTGTGTGTGAGAGAGATGTGAGGGTTTTATTGCTCTGTGGTTCTGTTATCGCAGCGCGCCAGCGTGTTTAAGTGTCTGTGTGAGTGTGTGTGTGTGTGGGGGGGTGTGTATTTCCAATGTTGTTAAGAGATATAACGTTTATATCATGAAAAGATATCCTAGCTTGAAACACCTTACAGGAGACAAAATATCCATGTTTAGTTCCACGAACAGATATGAACAGCTATTTTTAATAATGAACCAAAGTAAAACAACTCTGTGATTTAATTTAAATGTTAATAATCTGCTCTCTATTTTATGTCTTGCTAATCAGCCAAACACAGGACACCTAGTTAAAATAAGATGTGTCAGCGTCCTGTTAATCGCCAGAATAAAAAAACAATGCGAATTATTTGAAATCGTTTTACTCGCAAGTTTTCAGGAGCTATAGAATGGTTTCTTCATTTAAAATATGTATTTCTTTGATTTAGTAGAATTTTGCAAATACGGTATATGTTCATGTGTTCCCAGTAGATATATATATTTGTACAACGTAAATGTTTATTAGCATTTTAAGGTAATTTTCTTCAATTACTTTCAGTACAAGTGTGAAGAACATTTTGTAACGAGTGTGCGATTTTTACTGTTTCAGCGCCAATAATATCTAATGATTTTGAGCGTTTCAACACTAATGTGTATGGTGTTATATTCACATTGCATTATCATTTGTTTTCTAGTATTAATGTATACATTTGTGTAAATAATGTTTTCTTTAGTGAAGTATGTTATTGCAATCAATTTGAGACAGCAGTCATAACTGCCTCATATTTTATGTGTACAGATATTCCTAGATCAGGTCATGAGGACCACATTAACCGGCCGGGGGGGTCCGAGGTGCTAACCACGTCTCACCCTCCAATACTACACCCCATCCATGACGTCTGTAGTGGACCGAGATGGGGAACGTAGCGGCCGGGCGGTAGACCAAGGTTCTCCGTGAGCTGTCGTGTCATAGAGTTATTATAAGTATTCCTTGGTGCATTAAAAGAGTTGCAGAACTCAACGGTTACTTCAAGTTAAAAATGGCAAGACCGACCTTCGTTTTACCCTCGCAATGTGCGTGACCCACTCACCGTCCCCACTGATAAGTAAGATGGGGAAAGCGAAGTTCTCTCTCACCAGTTCTGCAACACCTAACACACATGTCAAATATGGGGCAGTTTTACAATGTTTACAAACTTTGTTGATCGTAAACTTTGTAACGTGTAAAAATCTGTTTCACAATAGAAGTTTGTAAAGTTGATTCTAAAAACAAACTTAAGTATTTACAAGTGAATTTTCATAGAGTTTACAAGTGTTTTGTTTTACAATCAAATGCTAAGTCTCCACATTTGTAATTTTTGTCTGTAAAGTAAGCAGTTTGGGATGGAAATTCTTGATGTCACTGCCTGTATAATGATTATTGTTGTAATATCAAAAGTCTATAGCCCGCCTGGATAGTGTGGTGGTAGCGTGTCTGCTTCACATTCAAAAGGTCGTGAGTTTGAATCTCGCTTAGGGTGAGTTGCTCGGATAAGGTTTTTTTTTCGGGGTTTCCCCCTATCCTGAGATGACGAATGTCGAGTAACTTTAAGTTCCATAGACTCCGAGATCATTTGAGCATCATTTCACCGATTTCATTCATCGTCCGATATGACCAACCCGGTTAAAAGACGTTAAGCTAAAAAAGAAAAGTCTATAAACAAATCCTAATACTTTTATTATTATTATAATTACATATTTGTATAAGTAATTTACTTTATTTTCTTGTATATATTTCATAAATTTTAACTTTAGCTGCAAAATTCTTGGAACTCGTAGGATTTCTTTATTTAATGCTTTAGAGTTACAAGTGCGATCTCGGTAAACGTCCCTAACATTTTCCAAGCAGGGTATTTCTTTTTGTATCCACGAATTATATGATCTAAACACAATAAAATCACGTGATATGGTGACGCCGAGTACAAGTTTTGGCGGCAAATAATAGCCAATCAGCATTAAAACATTTTAAGGCAAACATCTTACCTCTTAAGCTATTTAAAGAGATCCAATTTCAGAATTTGAACAGTTTGCCTTCTCATTCGGGTGAGTACTCAACGCCACTTTGCATAGAAATTCGGCGCTAAATTTTAAAGTACGAGATAAGTGTAAATTGTAAATTGTTGTTAAAACGTAACGAGTGCTATATTCAAATGTGATTAATAACTATCTTCATATATTTTTGAAATACTTGATATTCAAGTTTATCATTCTGAACACATATTTGGTAACGAAAGCTAAATTTACAATTAATTTAATAACTGGCATGCCAAAAAGCATTGTAAGTACTTACAGTAAGAGTTTGAGAGTTCATTAATACTTACAGCACAATTAGGAAATGACGTAACACTCATGACATGTGCTACTTCAAGTAAAGAATCTATTGCAAAATTCATTAACAAAAAAGTGTATAAGAAGGAGTGTATAAGGAGGCTTTGTCCATATACTTTATACGTAGCCTTTCATTTGTTCACATCGAAAATTTATTTTTTCTTAATGTTCAATAAAATATTGAAAAGAAATGTTGATTTAAATTTTTTTTACAGTTTTTCCAAGTATTTCAAAAAGTAATTGGCTAACCAAGAACTTTAAGTTACTTATCAGATCTGAATGCATTCTCGCCCTGATAATTTTAATTTACAGCTCTTAGTGCGCTATACTATTCAAGAGTTTCTCCGAGTGTAAACAGTGTTAAGAAAAATGTGCAATATTGTTGTTTGACAAGATGACTTCACCAATAATGTTTGATGTTTCGCCGAGGAATAAAACATCAGAGTGAAAAAATGGTCCTGCTATTCTTAATTCTAAATCCAGTATCCATAGACATTATTTCCTGTTTCCACCCTCAGAAAGGTAAACACCTCTATTGGCATCAAACCCTAAGAAAGCGACGCCGAGGCAGCTAGAGAATCAACTTCCACTGGTTGGGTATGAGATAACTGAAGAGGTCCTTGTATCAAATACGGTGGACTCGTTCTTTATTCCGGCATGCTGTCAGTTTTCACCCGACTGACACGTCAAAGAAGGCACATAAAAAGTATATTTCCCACACCTGCCATAAATCACCGCTAATTAATTACTAACAATACGGGCAGTGTAAATATATATAACGATTCACAACGTGGCAAGTTTATCAACAAATGGTTTAAGGCTTGTAGAGCAACCCATGTGTTAATATTTATTATTAGAACAAGCTGAAAAATGCAATGCTTCAGCCTAGATTTGAACACGGTTCTACCAATGAGATACTGTGACAACATGCCGGAACCGACTGATTCATATGTTTCTCACCCGGTCAACCAGCCCACCAGAGAACACCTCAATGGTGACTTACAAATGTAAGTACCTAGTATACGAGTGAATTAATGTAGTTACAACCAACTATAAAGCTATATTATTATATGGATTTTAGTTCTCCTCCAATATTTTAAATTACACCTGGGTAATGTTTTTAACCAGCTGAAAAGTGCAATGCCACAGCCGGGATATGAACACGGTTCTCTCGCTCTCCATGCGGTTCCTCTAATCATTGAGCTACTGTGACAATAATAAAAATAATAAAAAATATTATGTGTTCCATTCACATAACTTTCTCTACATCTCTGCAACAAATTATTATTTAAAAGATTATGCTTCTATTGAATTCATGCTAATTGAGAAAAATTAGCAGGAATAGTCTTATTACATGGTTCCTTGTAGGTACATAGAAGCGACAAAAGGGAGTACCATAGGATAAAGTGATAGTCAAAAGCTTGATACTATGTGAATGAAGTTTCTTTGTTTGTATGGACAGGAGTTGACAAATTCCTGTATGAGAAAAATATAAGTTCTTCAAAGCTGAAACCAAAAATAAGGAATATCTCAAAAACGACCACCGCACGATAAAAATGTATGTGACATGTGTGTTTTATCGTGATCTACATTTTTGTGTAGTAAGTTTTGTCTATCTCTTACAGTTTACCAGTTATATAACATTCAATAAAAATCATTCAGAATGAGGAGGTCTTTAGAGGCTATTCCCAGAAAAGTCAAGATATACGTTTTGCTTGACATGTAAATATCTCAAATATAAGAGATTTTATTCAAAAACGTTACAGCCATTTATGAGAAAATCAAACTTTTCAAATGTTTTTCCATGTAAAAAGTAGTATGGTATGAGTTTTTTTTTAAAAAAGCTTCGTGTCGCATCCTTAGAAGATACCAAGTTTGGTATTTAACCGTCTTTTCGTTTTTGAGCTATGTTGTCCACAGACACACACACAAACACACACACCGACTTTTTTCCAGAAATGCTTTTTTTGGATTCAGGGGAACACAAAACATGTATTTCCGGTGAAATTTCGGTATCGAATTTTTGGGTGGAATACAATACCTCCTCTATACACTATATACATAGGACGTCTAGAGAAAGTAAAAATTAGCAGAAATAGTCTTATTACTTGCTTCCTTATAAATAGAAGAAAAATAAGGGAGTACCATTGGTTTAAAGAGATAGTCAAAAGCTGGAGCTGGAGCTGGAGCCAATATACCTACTAAAATACGGGACATTGTAATAGCAATCTTTAATATAATTAAATATCTTTATTATTGTATATTTCAGTTTAAATACATTCACAAAACTTATTGAATGTGTTAGATATATAGAGAAAAAAATCTGATGTTTTCCATTCACATGCCTTTCTCGACATCTCTGCAACAAATTATTGTTAAAAAGCTCATGCTTTTATTTACTTCATGCTAATCGAGAAAAATTAGCAGAAATAGTTTATCGCTTGCTTCCATGTAAGTAGAAGCGAAATAAGAGAGTACCATAGGTTAAAATGAATGTCAAAAGCTGGTTGTAATGTGACTGAAGTTCCTCTGAAAGTATGGACAGGAATTCCTGTTTGAGAAAAGTATAAGTTTTTCAAATCTCAAACCAAAAACAAGGAATACCTCAAAAACGATCAACTCCACGAAAAAAAGTATATAACATAAATTGTGGGTTTTAACGTGCTCTACATTTTTTGTGTGGTAATTTTTTATCCATCTCTTTAGCATTTAAGCAAAATTCCGTAAAATATATCCAGAATAAATAGTCTTCAGAGGCTATTCCCAGAAAAGTCAAAATATACATTTATTTTGGCACGTAAACGTCTTAAATATAAGAGATTTTAATCAAAATCATTAGAGCCATTTTTGTGAAAATCACAATTTTTTTAACTTTTTCCATATAAAGGGTAGTGGGGTGGGAGGATTTTATTGAAAATATTCGTGTCGCATCCTTGGAAGATACCAAACTTAAATACCAAGTTTGGTATTCAACAGTCTTTTCGTTTTTGAGCTATGCTGTCCACAGACACACAGACACACACGGACCTTTTTGTAAATATCTGATATCTTCCATTCATATTAATTTTTCTACATTTCTGTAACAAATTATTGTTAAAAAGAGTATGCCTTTATTTACCTCATGCTGATCGAAAAAAACAAAATGAGCAGAAATATTCTTATTACTTGCTTCTTTGTAATTAGATGCAAAATAAGGGAGTACCATAGATTAAAGTGATAGTCAAAAGCTGGTTGCAATGTGACTGAAGTTATTTTTATTGTATGGTTAGGAGTTGATAAATTCCTGTATGACAAAAGTATAAATTTTCAAGCTGAAATAAATAACAAGGAATATCTAAAAACGAGCAACTCCACGCAAAAATGGTGTATACCATAAATTGCATATTTTAAGGTACTTTTAAGCTTTTTGTGTGGTAAGTTTTAATTCACCTCTTACGGTTTAGTATTTATGCAAAATTCCGTAAAATTTACCCAGAATAAAGTATTTTTCAGAGGATATTCCCAGAAAATTCAAGATATACATCTTATTTGTCAGGTAAATGCCTTATATATACGATATTTTAATCAAAATCATTGGCGCCATTTTTGAGAAAATTAACATTTTCGATAAAAGTTCCATATAAAGGGTAGTTTGGGGTGGGGGAATTTTTCTCAAAATATTCGTGTCGCATCCCTGGAAGATACTAAACTTAAATACCAAGTATGGTATTATACCGTCTTTTCGTTTTTGAGTTATCGTGTTCACAGAAACATGGACCCACACACACACAAACGGAACTTTTTGCTAAAATGCTTTTATTGATGCAGGGGTCCCTAAAAGTATATTTCCTGTAAAATCTCGGTGTTGAATTTTTGGGTAGACTGCAACACCTTCTCTATACACTATGTACATAGTACGTGTAGAGAAAGTAAAAATGCTGTTTTTGGATTCAGGGGGTCCCAAAACAGGTATTTCCGGTGAAATCTCGGTATCGAAATTTTTGGTGGCATGCAATACATTCTCTATATACTATGTACATAGTTCGTGTAGAGAAAGTAAAAAGCTGATGTGTTCCATTCACATGACTTTCTCTAGTTATTCTGCAACAAAAAAACTTTTATTCAAAAGATTAATCCTTTATTTACATCATGCTAATCAAAATAAACATAAGCAGAATTAGTTTTATTACTTGCTTGCTTGTTAAGTAGAAGAGAAATAAGGGAATGCAAACGCTAAAACTATAGTCCTTAAAAAGCCGGTCGCTCTATGAAGCAATTGAAATTCCAATTCGTTTGCTTACCAGGAGTAAACAAACGAGAGGCGAGAAGAAAGACATCTTCTAGTTTGAGAAAAGTTTAAGTGACTTAAAATAAAAACCAATAACCCGGAATATCTATATGTTATGGATATAACATAAATTGCGTGTTTTAATGAGATTTCCATTCTTTGTGTAGTAGGTTCTTACCTAAATTTTGTGATTTGCCAGTTGTACAAAGTCATCCAGAATGAAGAGGTCTTAAGAGGTTATTCCAGAAATTTCGAGTTATATATTTCGTTTGTTTGAAACATATGTTTAACAGAAGGTGTGCTAATCAAAATCATTAGAGCTATTTTGGAGAAAATAAAAAGTTTCGAAAATAATCCATGTAAAAGCTAGTTGGGTCTGGGGCTTTTCTTGAAAATCTTCGTGTTGCATCCTTGGTAGGTACTTTACTCACCTTAAATACCAAGTTCGGTATTTAACAAACTTTTGGTTTTTGAGCTATGCCCACACACACACACACACACACACACACACACACACACACACACACACACACACACACGGACAAGTTTCTAAAAATGCTTTTTTTATCGGGGTGTCAAAACATGTATTTCCCGTGAAATCTTGGTATCAAAATTTTGAGTGGGAATATTATGCGTAGGGAAAGTAATCATTCTTTAGTATTTTATAACTCAAGGTGATAGGCGCTTTGAAACAGGAATGTGATAGAATGTCATAATATTTAGGTTTGCAAATTGCATATTTGGATTCGTAATTTTCCTCTGCTTTACAAGCTAACAAGCTTGTATTGTGAAACAGAGTTTATAAGCATTTGTAACATTTCCTTTGTTATTAGTAAATTGTTAACATGTAAATATAAATATTGTAAACAGGCCCCTGGCTAGACCGCTCGCCTCTAACCGACTGGTTTGTTTACCATCCTAGGGGACCGCATGTGGAAGTTTAGGTGGACAATTTTAGGTGTCTGAGGGTTCCTCTAGGCCCTACAGTTCCCGACGTCAATTCCAGTAACTGCTTCATAATTATATTTCCTAGCATCCATTTCATATTAGTCACTTCCTCACTTTCACACTGGGCATTAAGCTAATCACCCATTTTCTATTCACTTCGATCGGGGTCTCTGCTTCTCAACAGCTAGCTGACCCCAGGCGATGGCGTGTAAGTCCTATATAAAAGGAGGATAAACAGAGAGAAAGAGAGAGAGAGAGAGAGAGAGAGAGAAAGAAAAAAAGGAAGGAAATTGTTATTTGGTAATTTCGTAGCCAGAGCTGCGTTGACAAGAGTTAGAACCAGCCGACTACTATTTGCTCAGTGGAGTGGGCAAATTCATTCCTCTTCATTCCGAACTCCCCATAGCTACCCTAGGTTATAAAGAGATTATAAGTATAAATAAAATATTTAACATTCCTAACTGAAACTAATATTCACATGATGCTACAATGAACTAACTGTAACTATTTACTATGTTAGCACAAACACTATCATATTTTTTGCAAGTTGTATCCTAATTTACTTCAGAAGTCTTAAGAAACAAGCTCTTCTAGCTGCGCTACAAAACCATAGGTTAGTGATAACTAACTCCATGGCGCGACAGTTCAAAAGGAACCTTGGCCTACCACCCTGCTGCTGCGTCCCCCATCTCGATCCGTGTCAGTCGTCATGGATGGGGTTATAGTATTGGAGGGTGAGATGCTGTCAGCGCCTTGACCCCCCCGGCCGGTTAATGCGATCCTCAGGATCTAGAGCCGCTACTTCTCCATCAACTAGCTCCTCAATTGGCCCCCCCCAGGGATCTCACGAGGCTGAGTGCATCCCAGACCAGGTCTCCCAGCGGGAGAAAACTCCCCTCGCCGGTACCGGGTATCGAACCCAGATCATTACCTGCTTGGTAAGTATCCGCGATAAGGAGACGATCCTTACTGAAAACTACATGGATCATATCAATACGAATATAATAAGACAAATAGCCATGCAATAAAACTATTGCTGCAGGATCATTTATGGCCTTCCTGACGCTCTGGTTATTGGTTCCGAATCTCCATTAGTAGGCCAATGCCAGTGGCGATCAAATAGTACCCAGAATTACACCTATATTTTCGTAAAAAAAAAAAAAAACAAAGCTAGTTTTATATGTAAGAAATAGGTTATTAAAAATTAATTAAAGTTATTAAAAGTTCACCATTTAGGAGCCTCTGGGTCGTAATAATCATTATAAAGGACCCGAATTTGGAGCCAGAGCTAAAAGATAAAGGTGAAAAAAAAGAGCGGAGAGAGAGAGAGGCAGAGAGAATGTAGTTCTCCTTCATCATACCACTCATTTGTTTTCCAGGTCATTGCATTCTTATGGAAAAATCTCTTTTTCCTCAGATGGCTGTATATGCTCTGTCAATTTTTAACAAACCTGATTAATGACGTTTTGCAGAAAGTTATAATGTATAGAGAACATATTGCATTCCAACCAAAAATTCGATACAGAGATTTCACTAGATACACTTTTTTTGAGACCCCTGAAACCAAAAAAATCATTTTTAGAAAAAAGTCAGTGTGTGACTGTCTGTGTGAGTGTGTGTATGTCTGTGTGTGCGTCTGTGGACAGCATAGCTCAAAAACGAAAATGCTAAATATCAAGCTTGGTGTTTAGGTTAGTATCTACCAAGGATGGGACACGAAGATTTTCAATAAAATCCCCCCACCCTAAACTACCCTTTACATGGAACTTTTTTCGAAAATTTTGATTTTCTAAAAAATGACTAACGATTTGATTAAAATCCCGTATATTACTGACATTTACATACCAAATAAAATGTATATCTTGAATTTTCTGAGAATAGCCTCTGAAAACCTCTTTATTCTGGATAAATTTTGCCGAATTTTGCTTAACTGCTAAATGGTAAGAGATAGACAAAAGCTTACTCCACAGAAAATGTAGAGCACGTTAAAACACACAATTTATGTTATACAATTTATTTTCGTGGAGTTGATCGTTTTTTAGTTATTCATTGTTTTTGATTTCACATTTCAAAAACATATTTTCTGATACAGAAATTTGTCAACTCCTGTCCATGCAAACAAAGGAACTTCTGTCACACAGCAACCAGCCTTTGAGTAACCTATGGTACTTCCTAATTTCGCTTCTACTTAAAAGGAAGGAAGTAATAAGACTATTTCTGACATTTTTTTTCTCGATTAGCATGAAGTAAATAGAAGCATAAGCTTTTTAACAATAATTTGTTGCAGAGATATAGAGAAAGTCATGTGAATAGAACACATCAGATTTTTTTTTTTTTTTTTTTGGTTCAGCTGACGGTTTCTGAGATATTTCTTGATATTGATAATACCGTTTCTGCTAATGTTTTAGTATTCAATAGATAGAAGACTAAGCTTACCAACAATAATTTGTTTCAGAGCTGTATAGAAAATCATGTGAATAGAGCACATCAGATTTTGGTTAATTAAATTAGTTCTAAGTCGAAAGAATTTTCTGGAGAAGAATCTAGCACGGAACTGCATAATTGCAGCAATACAAACAAAATGCTTTCATGGCAAAAGATAGCTACACAAATAGGGCATGAAGTTTATTCCAAGGTTGCCAAAAAGACCACCAGCAAATTGCAGTGAGAATCATTCGATTGAGATCTAGTGACCTTATCACGTAGAGTAGTGGCTGCGGAGAAAAAGGTGGTAGCCTCAGCTTTGAAGGACACTTTTTGTGTACACAAGGTCCAACCCTTTAATGTCCAGCATGCATCATCAAAAGTTCAGTGCACGGTCTGCTTGCATTGCTCACATACACACCATAGACTAATATACCTATATTCGCAACAGTGACTTCGTGCCGTATTTACCTATTTATTTATTTATTTATTTATTCTCCAAAAACTATAGCCTAAGTTAGGGATTTGGTCTATAGCATTATAACATCAGGGTTACTATGTTCTATCAGTGAAATATCCACTATCCATACTCTAAAAATCCCTCCCAGAATTTCCTATGCCTGTTTCGAGATGATGATATTGATTATTATTATTGTTATTTTTATTATTATTAATTATATTATTATCAGACATTAAAATCCATGACGGTATGTTTCATTTGACACATAGTTCTTGATTAAATTAATACCCAGTATTAAATAAGTTCTCCTGAAAATATTGGTATTCTCGATGTTCCTATTTTTCCTGATCTCTTAAAACCAAGCGTCTGGGCCAGGTTTGAACCCGCGAAATTGCAACATCGAATGAATAAGATGGTAACTAAAGAAATAGTCTTCTAAATCTGTAGTCAAAATCAGGCAAGTCATCTAGCTAAGAGGACACCTAAGTGCTAGATTCATTTTTCTAAAGTATTAGAACTTTGATATTTTTGCACACGCATTCTAATAACAAAAGAAGTATCAATGTTAAGTTGCAGCACAACATGTATTGTTATTCTGGATCTGTTAATTAATTTACAAAAATGTTATTAGCAAAATTCAAAATGTATCTTCTCTTACAGATATCGTACTCACACTGTCATACTTTAAAATTATATTGCTTAATACCTTTGTAACAAAATGTTTGATTGGGATTTTCCCATATAATAGGCTTTTTGGTCGTCTCCTTAGCGCGCTGGTAGCGCAGCTGCTTGCCAAGCAGGAGACCTGGGTTCGATTCCTGGTAACGACGGGGGGATTTCTCCCCTCTGGGAGACCTTGCTCGGAGTGCACTCAGCCTCATGAGATCCCTGGGCTATTTGGAGAAATAGCGACTCCATCATGAAGACACATTAACCGGCCGGGAGGGATTGAGCCGCTGATCACGTCTCACTCTCCAATACTGCACCCCATCCATGACGTCTGTAATGAACCTAAATGGGGGACGCAGGGGCCGTAGGAGTGTCCAGGTTACGTAGACCGGATTAACCGGCTGGGAGGGACTCGGGGCGTTAAACACGTCCCAACCTCCAGCGCTGCACCCCACCCATGACGCCTGTAATGGGCTGAGATGGGGGACGCAGCGATGGTCTTGGTCCAACTTGCTCTTGAGCTATGGAATTCTTTAAATAATTCTATTGCATATCTTTGAAGTAAGTCGGCAAACATTTTCAGAACTGTAGCAGCATTTATGTGGTGTAAGATAAATTTTGAATGTGGGAAAATAACAACAACAAAAAACACTGAGTTTGAGAAACATGATTTTAAAGCTGATTTACACCAAAATTACATCCAAAACATGTGTTATATCCGTCCTGGGAAAATCAAGCATTACAATTATGTACTTTAAAGTGAGATAAATATTTATACCAAAAGCCAAAACAAAACATTTTTAGCAAAATACTTAATAAATTAGTAGTGTGCCTCCTAAAAATTATTGCTTCACATTAAATTAATAGAAAGAAATGCAGTGTAGCAGCTCCTGGTTATACTAATTTATGCAAACCCCGGATGTTAGATCCCTGTAGGATGTTAGTAAGTGCCGCTCAAATCATCTTTCTGCTTGGAAGGTCGCTCTAAACTATACATCTACAATTAAGGATATTTTGAGAGCCATCATAAGGAACATAATTTTCCCCAGGATATACCTACTTGAGGCTTGTATTACTGTCACTCTGATAGTTCAAGATATAATTGCACCTCCCGATGAGAGACCTTGCTCCAGGTTTCGGCTGATGCAATCTTCAGGTATTCTTCCACAAGGTGAATCCGCATATCATTTCCTGCATTGTGTTTCGTTCCTTAATTGTGATGCTGAACCTTGGTAATATTTTATGACGTAAAATATAACAAATATTACACATGTGAAGCTTAACCTTACATTCTCTTCGTCGTAATGATTGAGTGACACGCAGCCAGAAAAATCTGATGCGTTCCATTCACTTGGCTATTCTGTAAAAAATATTCTTACAAAATCTTATACTTTTGTCTGCTTCGTGCTAACCGAGATGGGCATTATCAGAAAGGGTTGTATAACTTAGTTCCTTCTAACTGAAAGGGAAATAAGGGAAAACATTAACCTGAGGCGATACTTTCCATATATTTCTGGAGTAATAGTTTGCACCTTGAAAAGAAAAACCCGAAAGGATACAAATATAAAATTCTATAAGACCATGACCGTTCCGGTTTTACTATATGGTTCGGAGACATGGACTCTTAAAAAGAAAGATTGGAGCCAAATACAAGCGGCTGAAATGAAATATCTCCGAGCAGTAAAAGGACGCACCAGGCAAGAACATATTAGAAATGAGGATATACATACGGAGAGAATTAACATATTTTCCTTAAAAGAATATATACAAATAAATAGAGAAAAATGGGAAACTCATTTACTCTCGTATTCCATTTCACTCATATAAATATAAACCTCTAGGCTACAGGACAACAGCAAGATCAACAAAAAGATGGGAAGAAATATGAGGCCGGAACAGGAGGATTCTCCTAATCCATGAAGAGATGATGATGATGGTGTAATTTTTCTTGCTTCTGACTTAAATTCTATTAATCATACTTGAGGATACACATTTCTTTCTCTAGCATGTACATAGTAAGTAGGAAGGTATAATATCTAACATAAACATTTGATACCAAGGTTTCACCGGAATTGCATGTTTTGAGACCATCTAAATAAGAAAGAAGAAAAAAAGACATTATTAGAGAATTGTCCGCGCGCGCGTGTGTGTGTGTGTGTGTGTGCGTGAATCCACCAACACCCAACTACACTTTACATGGAATACAATTTAAAAAAATTAATTTTCTCAAAAATGCCTGTAAGGATTTTGGTTAAAGTTCCATTTATTTAAGATATTTTCATGACAAAAGAAATGTATATCCTAAATTTTTAGGAATAGCCTCTGGAGAGCTCTTCATTCTAGATGAATTTTGTATAATGGTAAATTATAAGAGATAGATAAAAATGTACAACTCAAAAATGTATATCTCATTAAAACATACAGTTTAGATCCTAAACATGTGTTTGTAGAGTTAAACGTTTCCGAGATATTCGTTGTTATACTTTTCTCAAGCGTGAAGTCAACTCTCGTTTCATCTCTTTTGTTTTACATGGGATTGCAAATGAGAGTCATATTTCAATTGTTTCACATAGCGATAGCTTTAAAAGATTTAACTGCCGCTTTAGCCTAGAGTATTCCCTTATTTCCCCTCTACTTACAAGGAAGCAAGTAGTAAAGTCATTTCTGTTAATGCTTATTTGGATTAGCCCTATGTATATAAAACAACAATCTTTTGTAGGAAAGGTTTGTTTGTGAAACAGCTGGAGAAAGGCATATGAATGGAACACATCAGATTCTTTTAATAAATGCATTCAATTCTTTAAAAAGCCGGTCGATATGCCAAGCAATCTTCTCTTGGAATGACCGGGATGAACAAACTAAATAAAGGCTCAATTTAAGACAAATATACTAAGGACCAACTACCCTGAATATGTCGTTTGCAGATATCCGTTTGTGCGTTAAAAAATTTCAGAACTGATGAGGCTATTTCAGTTTAAAACATCCCAGTGCAAGAAAATGAGCAACCTTTGTTTTACCCCTATAAATGTGCGGGACCTGCACACACCGTCTCCGCTGATAAGGAAGAGGGGTAGACGAAGGTCACTCTGGCACTTTCCCACTCATTGTTATATTTTTAATATTGAAACTTAAAAATTAAATAAAAATCAATCGTGTAGGATGCAGCTTTGATAATGATAATTTATTTCACCATTTGGCATACATACAATGTAATAGGTTTCGTCAGCAAGCCATTAAAATGCATCTATATTTAAATATTCTTGTATGTTGTAAAAATGTTAGCGGTAAATAATTATTCTCAAATTCAATTCAGCTCATCTTTACTCCCAACAATAATTAGCGGAATCCGTTGCCAACTGAAAGCTCATGAGTGAACGCGCTACCGCATTCACCTCACTGCGGAGACATTTGAGATACTGCCGGTCCCCATGCCACTAAAGTGTCTAGCTTTGGTGTTCACGAGTTCAAGTCCCACCTTGGGCATGAATGTTTGTGTTCTTGTAAATGTGTGTGCATTTCTGTAAACAAAGGAAAAGTAATCGGAAAACAAAACAGGAAAAACGCAGGGATGACAAGAAAAAAAAAAAAAAAAAAAAAAGGACACTCAATATTTTCAAACGGTGAAAAAGAGTTCCTCTCCACCTAGATTTGCCAATTGACATCTCTTTTCTAACCTCAAACAATCTGGAAAATAAGATGTCAACTACCACCATCAGAAGCATTCACGGATTATGTTTTTACGGCTTGTTCCGGTCTAATAGTTTTTCAATAAAAAGTTGGATCCATCTCTTCTTTGTTCTGCCAACATTCCTTTTACCTTTCGACCTATAGTCCGGTATAATCTTTGGTATGCGACTGTCTTTAATTCCAAGGACATGCTTTTTCCAATTGATTTATTATATTTATCAGCTTAAAACGTTTAATTCATTTCTAATATCTTCAGTTCCCTTCTATCTAGGAGTGTGCATCTATTCATACATTTAAAAAATCGCATTTGGTTATTTCTATGATCTTGACTTTCCTTCTAGATAAAACATAAAACTACAACCATATAATAATACTGGAACTGTCATCACTTTGTAAAACTCAAGTTTACTTCCTCTTCTAGTGTTTTCAATGCTTTTTTAATTGTGTCACATACGAGTGTATAGTTAACTTGAAGAGTTAAGGTAATTTTTTTTTTTTAATAAGAGAGATCATAACCCAAGTAATAAAAAATATTCAGCTGTTCAATAATGTAGCATTTAAATACTAAAACTTTAGTCTGCATAATTGATATATTGAAATTGAAAGTTTTTATACTGTTTAATTTCTAGAAGGTCGACTAACTGGCCCGTATTTGTGCGAAAAAGAAGCTTCAGAACATAATGAGACTATTTAATTTCTTAGAGAACCTCCGGGACTGGCCTTAATGAGCGCGAGCGCTCACCGTCCCCGTATTAAGCAAGATGGATAAAGCTCTCACCAGTTCTCAACTTAAATAGCCCCGTTGAGTTATACAACTCTTTTAATGCACGAAGGGATAACCGTATATATCAAATACGGGGAAGTTGGGCCACCTGCTATACAGCTATCCTATGAACTAGATAAGAAAACTGGTTATCTGCGAAAAGCAATATTTCTAAAATATGATTTTGTATTTTAAAACGTAAACCTAATCTTATCGGTATAATACATATGATCCATATACAAATTAAAAAGATTATGTGTTATATTTATATGCCTTTCTCTACTTTTTCTGTAAACAAATTGATCTTACAAAAGACTATTATTCTTTTATTTATATATATATATATATATATATATATATATATATATCTTGCTAATCGAGGTAAATATTAGTAGTGATAGTTTCTTGTAAGTAAGAGGATCAGCTCATAACTCCCGGGCCTCACACAGATATGGCGCCACTAGACCACTTAGACGGTAGCATCGTAAGGTTAATTCTAGACTTACTTGTACCCATAGTTACAGATCAATAGCTTGTTTAGTTTTCCAATGACAGCATTTTAAATAAGACAACTTTAGAGTTTTCACGGAAATGGAGGATTTGGAAAAACGAGCAGTGATTAAATACTTCCATTTGAAAGGCTTAATGCCTAAAGAAATCAAGGAGGAAATGAACAGTTCATTGAAAGATTGCGTCTCTTCATATTCAATGGTTAAAATGTGGGTGGCCTGCATTTTTAGAAAAAGGTCCATGTGCGTGTGTGTGTGTGTATTTGTGGACAGAATAGCTTAAAAACGAAACGATAGTTAAATACCAACCTTGGTATTTAAATTTGGTATCTTCCAAGGATGCGACACGAAGATTTTCAAGATAAAACGCATAAGTTATCATATACTTTTTTTTTCGTGGAGTTGGCTGTGTTCGAGAAACTCCTTGGTATTGATTTCAGTTTTAAAATATTTAAACTTTTCTCATACGGGGACTTGTCAACTCCTGGCCATGCAAAGAAACGGATTTCAATCCCTTAGCAACTACATTTTAAAACATTTGACTCTCTGTTTTGCCTAGTGTATTCCCTTATTTTCCTTCTACTTATAAAAGAACTAAATAATAAGATCGTTTCTGCTAATGTTTTAGTATGAAATAGAAGAATAAGGTTATGAATAATAATTTGAATGGAACACTTCAGATTTTTTTAATATATTCCTATAGGTAGAAAAAAATTTTTCAACATCGCAAGATGTTTCATAGACGCAATTTATCTACCAAAATAAAAATCGTGATAAATTCTTTCTCTGGATAACTCCACACGCACATTCAAAATAAAACTAACTGAATTGTTAAAACAAAATAGTAATTCAAATGAATTGAAGAAAAAATCTTTGCACTTTCTTCCGAGGTTAAGTAAATAAAACTTAATTTTAGCGAGTTTTAAGTCTGAATGTCACACATTAGCATCCAAGCGGCTTGAAACATGAAAGTACTTTGAAACTTTCCAACTTACTTATAAAGGAAAAAAATAGGTTAAAACCTAAAAATCTGAGCCCTAGTTATTACGTAAGCAGTTTATACTACGAATTATATGTGAACCTACTTCGTGTGTGATTACGAGAATACTCGAGTCGCCTCGCTCGTGAGCACTAGCTCTCGATACACGAGACTCTCGTTGTCACACTCTCGAGAAGAGGCGTGGCTTTCGAGTAACGAGCGAGAGTGATGCCTCTAGCTACTGCCATATGATTGACTTCGATTTTCGATTCTCTTTGTATGACAAGGAGTAAAACATGAGAAAAAAGGATGACGACATCCTATTTGAGAAAAGTGTGTGTATTTTAAAACTTAAACAAACAATAGGAAATATCTCGGTTATCTTTAACTCTACAAAAATTGTGTATGCATAAACTGTTTTAAATAGATAATCAATTTTAAGCCTATCTACAGTTTACCAATTATGAAAAATGTATTCCCAATGAAGAGGACTTCAGAGACTATTCCCAGAAAATTCAAGTTATACCTACATTATATTTGTGATGTAATGTAATTAATACATGGGATTTTAATGAAAGTCGTCAAGAGCAATTTTATAGAAAATCAACATTTTCTAAAAGTTGTGGACATTTTCTCTATAATTCGTTTTTGAGTTATTCGTGTTCGCATACACGACAGATACACACACATACACGAACTTTTTTTTTTAATTTTTTTTTATATAGGGGATCTTAAATGCTTATTTCCTGAAATCTCGATATCGAATCTTTGGGTGGAATTGCAAACCATCTCTTCCAATGTATTATGTACCAGGAATAGAAAATAAAAAATCTGATGTGTACCATTCACAGGCTTTCTCTATAGCTCTGCAACAAATTACTCTTAATAAGCTTATATTTCTATTTACTTCATGTTAATCAGACTAAAATAGCAGAAATAGTCTTATTACTTGGTTCCTTGTTGCTGTTTGCTTTGTTCCTTGCTGGTTGCTGTCACTGAAGTTCCTTTCTTTGTATGGACGCAGTTGACAAATTCCTATATAAGAAAAGTATAAGTTTTCATAGCAGAAGGGCCGCGCCGTGGCCGAGTGGTTAGACCACTTGCCTCTCACCTAGACGGCCGTACATTTTATTTGTCAGGTAAATATTTTTAATATACGAAATTTTAATCAAAATCGTTTGAGAAATTTTTAAGAAAATCAACATTTTTGAAAAAAGTCCACGTAAAGGGTAGTTTGAGGTGGGGTGATTTTTTTTTTAAAAATCTTCGTGTCGCATCCCTGGAAGATACTAAACTTAAATACCAAGTTTGGTATTTTACCGACGAGTTATCATGTTCACAGACACACGGACACACTGACACACGGACACAAACACACGGACCTTTTTTGTAAAAATGTTTTTTTTTTGTTTTTTGTTTTTTTGATACAGGGGACCTTTAGGATTTAAATCTCGGTATGGAATTTTTTGGTGAAGTGCAGTACCTTCTATATACACTATGTACATAGTGCGTATAGAGAAAGTAAAATGGGATAGCATTTGTCTATGAATGTAATTAACTCTACTACTGAAGGAGCGCTGCGATTCATTGACAAAAATGTATCAGAACGCCTTCACTAGTCGTGTATTTCGGTTATAGTTTTTTTAGAGAGCCTTTGTTTACAGTTGTCTTTAACAATTCGCTTTTCAAACTTTCAACGTTATACGTATCAACACACAAGAGAGTGTTTTAATTGACCCTGTTTCTGACAAAGTAATGCCAAATGAAGAAAAGCTTTAAATGCAGAAGTAAGTGATATCCTTTTACAAAATTTTAACATCCTAACGCTAGCTCCTTCTCAGCACTGTGAACGGGATAAGTCTATAGAGGTAGAGATAGACAGATAATGCAATGCCATAGCGGTGATATGAAGCACGGAAAACTGAACATCCTTGGTTGAAATTCCACCTATAGCATTAAATTTCTCAGGCTGATTCCCTCATTCCAACCGTAGCCCACAAAAAGCATGTGTAAAAGAGCAAATAATTAATTACTATCATTCATTAATTGAATTGTGTGTTAACTATGAAACCCGGGTCTTAAGCGCATACAAATAATTAAAATAAATATTGGCTTCTTAAAGTCGCTGTCAAGTACTAGGATAACACTAGGGGCTTCAATAGATCCTTAGAAAAATCTAAGACATTACACTCGTAGCATTGAAAAAAGTTTGTATTTAGTAACCGTCGTCTCTTACTATATGACTGTTCAAGTTTCAGCTATATCCATCGCGTGGTTTCGTTGCCATAGGCGATTGAATCAACAATTTTGTGCTTATTTAGAAAGATGAAAAAAACGAGTTTCATGCAGTTATTAAACACTTCTATTTAAAAGGCTTATCACCGAAAGAGTTAAAAGCCAAGTTGGATGAAGTTCATAGCACATCTAATCCTGCGTTTGCAACAATTTACAATTGAATAAATGAATTTAAACGTGGTTGTACATCCACAAATGATGAACAACGTTCCGGACGTCCAGTAGGAGTGAATTCCTCCGAAATGGTTGACAAAATGCAGGATATGGTTTTGAGTGATCGATGAATCAAAGTTTATTAAATACTACAGGTAACTGGCATATCACAGGATACAGTTTTCTCAAATTTGCACAAAAAAATTAGGACTGAAAAAGATTTGATGTGTGCCGCGTTTGCTCTCAATGGAGATTAAACGCAATCGTGTGATCGATTGGGAAGCTGGTTTGGCACTTTTCCGTCGAATTCTTACGAGTTTTTGCGTCGATACACAACTGTGGATGAAACATGGATATACACTACAGTCGAAACAGTGGGCCTTTAAAGGTGAACCGGCTCCAAAGAAGGCAAAGGTGGTGAGATCTGCAGACAAGGTGTTGGTCTCGGTTTTTTGAGATGCACTTGGAGTCATCTAAATTGATTACTTGTAGAGAGGAAGAGCGATAAATGCAGAGTATTATGCATCGTTATTGCATCGGTTGAACGGAAAAAAATGCCCTCATTTGTCAAAAAAAAGTATTTTCTTCCACCAAGACAATGCAAGAGTGCTCATCTGCACAGTTTCGACGGCAAAATTGTAGAAGTAAGTTCGGATTTCTACAACATCCACGTATTCAGGAATTTGGCCCCAAGTGATCTATTTTTTTTTTTTATTTCCAAACTTGTAAAAGTGACTTGGCGGAAAACCAATCGCCTCTAACGAAGAGGTCATCTTCCAAACAAATGTCTATTTGAGGACCTTCCGAAATCCTACTTTTTGAAAGACTTAAAACAGTTGGAGAAACGTTGGGAAAAGTTTATCGAGCTAAAAGGAAATTATGTTTAAAAATAAAAAAGTCTACCAAAAATAATTTCTGTTCCTATCTTTTTCTAACGACTGATTGAACGCCCCCCGTATAAGCGTTAGTGTGCCAATTTTGTTCCCTCATAATTCTTTCACATGCCAATAAATCTGTCGCTTTTAAAACCATCGGTTTGGTCATTTTGAATCCGTGACCTTGGGATGGGAAAGCCAGCACGTAAGTGAACCACCCGGACCGATACAGAGTATTCGATGCTACTAATAATCATTGGGATATATTTTCAAAATGAATTTGAGTTCTCCTTGTGGATTACCTGAGAAAAATGCGAATCAACTGGGGAATTTAATGTCATACCGGCTTGATGACATGGTAGCTCAGTTAGTGCATCAGCACAGAAAAATCAAGATCCGTGGTTCAAATCCCGGCGTTTCAAATGCCAACCTTAACACTTAGACATTAACAAATTTTATACCAAGCGCTACCAATGGTTGGCCTTTGAGTAAAGCAAAAAAAATCAGATTTGTTCGATGCTCCTGCTAATCACCTATTGTGCACTACGTGACCAGCTGCGCCGAAAGCAATAACAGACAATTCATTTAGTACTGTGTCCGTAAGCAACAATCTGCGTTTGAAATACATAATGTACTTTCTTAGGTTAGCACCCCTTCATTTTGTTCGTGTTTCATTTAGAACAATTTCTCTATTATGTCTCTTACATTTGTATTTATACTTTAGATACGAACACTTACATATTTTAAAGGTTTACATATTTCGTGTGCAGCATATTGCTGTTAAAGAAACATCATAATAACTATGATGATATTAACTGTACTGAATGAGGTGAATGAAATAAGTATGTCTAAAATAAATAGCCGCAATGTGTTGATTCGATATCATTAAGAGAAGAAAAAAAAATGTTTGCTACATCAGAGAAGCGAATCTGCGACCCTCACCAGAGGAGTAACCTACATTTTGCCACAGAGCTACAATGAACACACATGGAAGATGGCAGGTTTAGCAATGCCGTACAATACAAGTTGTATCATGTTTTGTGTCGCAAACAGTTTTACTTAACATTGATAGTTTGTTGTTGAAGGTGCTTAAGTTATGTGTTTGATTATGACTAATGATCATATTGGAAAGTAATATTTAGATTTAGAATTTGTGACAACTTGTTGCTGCCGCTACACAAGTGCATCGCGGATGGTACGCGATGTGCCGTGTAAAACTTAGACGGATTTGGCGTTTCAGACATGATTCCTTTTTTATTCCAATAGTGTACAGAGGAGGTGTTGTATTCCACCCAAATATTCTATACTGAGATTTCACGTTTTGAGAACCCCTGAATCCAAAAAGTATTTTTTTAAATGCCCGAAAAAACGTAAAGTTGGTTAAATTCCAAACTTGGTATTTAAGTTCAGTATCTTCCAAAGTTGCGGCACGAAGATTTTCAAAAAAATTCTCTCCCCCTTTCTACCCTTTACATGAAAAAGTTCTGAATGTTTTTATTTTTCAAAAATTGTGCTAACGATTTTGATTAAAATGTCATAGGCTTAAGATATTTTCGTGACAAACGAAATTTATATATTGAATTTTCTAGTTATAGTCTCTGAAGACTTCTTCATTTTGGATGACTTTTGTACAGCTCGTAAACCTAAGAGATAGCAAAAACTTACTACACATAAAATGTAGATCTCATTAAAACACACAATTTCTGTATTATATATAATTTTGTAAATTTAACAATTATTATTCTGATATATTCTCCAGTAATGTTTATTTTTAACTATTTCAAGATGTAAGTCAACCTTCGTTTCATCTCTTGGTTTGCTCCCGGGAATGTAAAAGAGAACCAAATATCAACTGTTTGGCATAGCGATACTTATTAAAAGATTTGACTATCGATTTAGCCTGGTGTATTCCCTTATTTCCCTTATACTTACGGAAGCAAGCAATACAACCATTTTTTCTAATGTTTATCTCGATTAGCATGAAGTATAATGAAGAATTAGTTTTTGTAAGAATAATCTGTTGCAGAATAGATAGTGAAAGACATGTTAATGTAACACAGATGTTTATTAACGAAAAGTTAACATTTTCAGTAAATTCCTTTTAAATGTGCCACTAGACCTAAAGCTTGAGACCAGCTGAGCCATTGAAAACCACAGGATAAGGTATGATTTTTACTTGAAAACAGGAATAAGAATCAGAAGCTGGGTTGTAAACCTTGTTTCTCTAGTACCTACTCATTAGGTACCTTTCTCTGTTAAAGAATCAACTAACCTCGTAATCACCAATATATCGCAATAAACGTCACTGTCAATTAGTGTAAAATTCCCTGTACGCGCGTGTGTGTATCTGTGTGAGAGCGGGGGGAGTGTATGTGACCATAACCCAAAAGGAAAAGCCATATAAGGTTTCATACATCAAGTATAGTATCAGAAATATTTTACATTGAAACGTTTTTCTCTATTTTTATTTATTCTACTTCATACATAGTACATAAAGAAATTTTACACTAATATTATAGCAAAGTTTAATGATTAAAGACTTAAGAATATAATAAAAAAATATAGAAGATAGTTCGATGTGTGTGTGCGCGCGCGGGCGTATGTGTCCTTGAATACCACAGCTCAAAAATGAAAGCTTGATTGAATACCATTCTTCAAAGAATGCATCACGAAGGTCCTTAAGAAAAGCTACCTAAACCTACACTTTATACGGAAAATTGTTCGAAACATTTTATTTTCTCAATAATGGGTCTCGCGATTTTTATTAAAACACCGTATATCACAGACATTTACATGGAAATTCTTGAATTCTCTGGGAATGGCCTATGAAGTGCTCTTCATTTTGAATGACTTTTGCATTACTGATAAACCGTAATAGAAAAATGATCAATGCATAAAAAATGTAGATCTCGTTAAAATACACAATTTGTGTAATATTATTCTATTCCTCATTCGGATTTAATTTTGTATAGTATTGTACAACTAGAAAACTCTTAGAGAGAAAAATGGTTTATTACAGCTTCTGACTTTTTCCTACTGATTCTTTAACAATTATTCTTAAAAATACTTATTTTTTATTTACTTCAGTTAATTCACTAAACATTTGCATAACATTTATTGGGAATTTCCTTGCAGATTCAAAAGATAAAGAAAAGGCAGCTAGTTTACGCAGTGGTCAATTTTGAAAATCCGTTGCTATGTGATAGCGCTAAACTTCCTTATTCTTTGCTAGAAAAACAAAAACGAGTCCCATTCGAGGAAAGTATAGAAACTTTAAAATTTAAACCAATAACAGAATCATATGGGAAATAATTTATTAAATAAAATAAAGCTATTTTACAGAAATTATATGTTTTAATGAGATCTAAACTTTTAAGCTTCTATGTATCTTTCAGCTTTATCATTATATAAAAGTATTTCAGAATGAAGAGTACCTCAGTCATTATTCTCAGAAATTTCCAGACATGTATTTTGATTGACATAAAGTTAGTTTAGATATATGTATTTTAATCAAAATAATTAGATATTTTTAAGAAAAGCAACATTTTGAAAAAATATTACATATAAAGTAAAATGTTAGGTGGAAGATTTTGTTGAAAATATTCTTATAGCATCCTATGAAGATGCTGAACTTAAATACAAAGTTTTGTGTTTAACTGACTTTTCTTTCTCGAGTAATGCTGTTTACAGTTTTTTTTCCTAAAAATTTTCATTTAGGATTCAAAGCGTTCCAAAGCATGCATTTCCGGTAATATCTTAGTATCGAATTCTTGGGTGAAGTCCATACTTCTCCTACTTATACATAGTAGAGAAAGAAATATAATTTCTAATAAATGATGATCAAAATATGGTATAATTAATGAATTAATGTTAAGTTTCTTTATGAACAAAATTTATAAATAAGAGTAGACCTTAAGTGGTTACCAAAATAATGGGTCAAGATTTTAAGAGATAGTAAATAATTTAACTATTTAGGATTCTATATACCTTGCTGAATCACACTAATATAAAATAAGGCAGATCCTACAACATGTGCGAGAAAATAAGAACACTGAAAAACAAAACTTTAATTACTATAAAAATATAACTGTACCAACCTTGTAAATGAAAGCTGGGCTGTCAATAGAGCGGATTCAATAAAACAATCACCACGAATGAAGTTCCTATGTTCAGTAGTAGATTATCGATTACACTGATTTACAAAATAAAACCTCTTTTTGATTCACAAGTGTAATAATAATTAAATCTAGAAGTATTTTACTTTCTCTACATGTACTATGTACATAGTGTATAGAAAAGATATTGTAATGCACCCAAAAATTCGATACCGAGATTTCACCGGAAATACATGTTTTGGGTCCACCTGAATCCAAAAGAGCATTTCTGGAAAAAAGATCCGTGTGTGTGTGTGTGTGTGTGTGTGTGTGTGTGTGTGTGTGTGTGTGTGAACAGCATAGCTCAAAAACGAAAGGACCGTTAAATACCAAACTTGGTTTTTAACGGATGCGACACGAAGATTTTCAATAAAAATCCCTTCACCCCAACTACCCTTTACATGGAGCTTATTTCGAAAAGTTTTATTTTCTCAGAAATGACTAACGATTTTGATTAAAATATTGTATATTAAAGATATTTACCTGACAAATAATATGTATATCTTGAATTTTCTGGGAGTAGCCTCTGAAGACTACTTTATTCTGAAAGAATTTTACGGAAGTTTGCATAACTGCTAAACCGTAAGAGATGGACAAAAACTTACCACACAAAAAATGTAGAGCACATTAAAGCATAGAATTTATGTTGTATAATTTTTTTTCGTGGAGCTGATCGTTTTTGAGATATTCCTTCTTTTTTGTTTCAACTTTAAAGAACTTATCATTTTTTCTCATACAGGAATTTCTCAACTCCTGACCATACAAACAAAGGAACTTCAGTCACATAGCAACCAGCTTTTGACTATCACTTTAACCAATGGTACTTCCTTATTTTGCTTCTACTTACAAGGAAGCAAGTAATAAGACTATTTCTGCTTTTTTTTTTTCTAGATTAGCAAGAAATAAATAGAAGCATTAGCTTTTAACAATAATTTGTTGTAGAGATGTAGAGAAAGTCATGTGAATAGAACACATCAGATTTCTAATGTTGAATATATGTTTTTGTTTTGTTGTTTTTTTCTATATTCTTTTGACATGCATTTATGACTACTTTACTAAATATGATTGATTTACTTCTCACTCTGAAAGTGGTAGATAATTTCTTTCAGCATATTTTGCATCTGAGCTATCTCATTTCTTTTTCCAAAAGCAATCTGCTTGATACGTCTTTTCCGTTGTAGAAATATGCTGATGAAAGCTCCCGCTATGTCCATCCCTGGCTGCACCTCGATGCAGGGGGGAAACCGGAGGACCCGGAGAAAACCCGCCCAGACGCCGCTTCGTCCATCACAAACCCCACTTGCAGGCGCTTGGGATCGAATCCGGGCACCTAGATGGGAAGCGAGTGGTCTAAACACTCGACCACGGCGCCGCGTAATGTTTTGTTAATGTTTCCAATTGATTTGACAGTGCTGAAAAATGTTCAACATGCATTAGTGATCTTATTTGTAGCCTTATAATAAGCTACTCTTATTTTTGTCTAACTCATTTTTAAACATTTTATGCATCAAAGTTTTTATCAAATGCTTTCACAATGTTTTTATTACTCCCGATTTAATATGCAATTGTGTTTTTCGTATTTGATTTTATAACACAAATTTCATGTTATATGTCTCTTTCATATCAGCAACATGTCTAACAGATATTGATGGAAATCTATTGGCAGTGTAAAAAGTATATACTGAAAATGTTTGTCAATAAAAGTGCTACCACCACCACTCTTACCACTACTACATTTACCCAGTGCGTCATGGTGACGCGTTTAGAAGAATTGCAGTTTCCATGTTCCTATGCACCGAGTTCCTGTTTGTAAATAGCTCTGAAAAGTTGAACTTATTTCTGTGTGCCGTATGTAACCAAAACCATTTCCTTACTTTGAAATTATTTCTATGATCAGATTGTCATTTTTTTCCATCTAAAGGGTAATTGGGGCAGGGGGATTTTCTTGAAAACATTCTTGTCCCATCTTTGAAAAATATTGAACTTAAATACTTAAATACCAAGTTGGCAGTTTCGATCCTCTGGGATTGCATGTGGAATTTGTGGTGAACAAAGAGGGTTCTGGGTGGTTATTCTTTGGGTTCAATGGTTTCCTCGTCATTCATTTCATTTTGTGTTCAATATTCTCCTTTCCTGTCAGCCGTTTCACCTTCATTTCTTATTATTTTCTTTCTCTCTCATATCACGCATCGTACTAATGATCCATTTTAACACAGTCTGATCCATTCATATAAATTAGGGTTAACAATTAATCACTGCCCCGAAATCAGATATTAATTATAATGCATTGTTTTGGCATAAAAAGGAACAATGTATTTTAGCAAAAAATGCACGTGACGTCATCAAAAAATAAATAAATGGGGTTTTATTTATGGACGCTCTTTAACTGCTGTGGTTCTCAGCATCCCATTCTATATTGGGCGTGAAAGTTCGCTTAATTTTGCTCAGAAGCTTTCTATCAGGCTTGAGGTTCTTTTACGTGCCGTAAATCTACGACACGGGACCAGCGGCTTTACTTCCCTTCCGAAGGAAGCCATGCTAAGGATTTTTACACCCAAAAAAATCCATCGTCCTCCGCCGGTTTCAATCCGCGACCTTGGGTATATGAACCATTACACCACGGAGGGCGACAATGTGACGTCACCACCAACAAGATACTTTACATGGGGTAAAAGTCTAAATTCTAGATTTCATTGACGTGTAATAGCACAATGATGTTACTAATACATAACATGTATGTTATTGTAGATAAAAAACAGTGGTAAATATAAAGAACGGCTGATAAAGCATATAATAACAAATATGGGTTATAAAAGGAGCAGCCAAGAAGCATGATTGCTAGTTTGTGTTCACGATATTTAAATCTGCGACACCGAAATAGTAAACAATAAGATGTGTTCCATTCACACGACTTGCTCTACAAGTCAGGCCAGGAGTTGACATTCCCGTATGAGAAAGGTTTAAGAAATTCAATAACAAGGAATATCTCGGAAATAGTCACCTCCAGAAAAAAATGTATATGGCATAAATTATGAGTTTTAACGAAATATAATAAGCTTTAGACTATCTCTTGCGGTTTACCAGTTTTGCAAAAGTCATCCAGAATAAAGAGATCTTCAGAGGCTGTTCCCAGAAAGTTCAAAGTATACATTTTACATGTCATGTAAATATCTTTAATACACGGGATTTTAATCAAAATCGTTGAGCCATTTTTGATAATCAAAATTTAAGAAACATTTTCTATGTAATGGGTAGTTTGGGTAGGGGATTATCCTCAAAATCTTCGTGTCGTATCCATGGAAGATACTAAACTTAAATACCAGGTTTGATATTTTACTTATTATCCGTTTGAGTGATCGTGTTCACGGACACACGCGCGCGCTGACATTTTTCTAAAAGTGTTTATATATATATACACAAGGATCCTAAAACGTGCTTCTGGTGAAATCTCAGTATCGAATTTTTGGGTGGAATGTTCTACCTATGTACTATGTACGAAGTAGAGAAAGTAAAATGGTTAATAATATGCAAGTGTTGCTCTGCATAAGCAAGTATTCCTTCGCAGTTGTCAAATAACTAATATATGTATGCATGAAAAGTTTTATAATATGCTATGTATTTATGTTAATATAATGCTTTAAATCTTTGTTTCTTACAGAAAAATTTGCTGTCCCTAAGGATATACAGCGTCTAAATCAAGGTTATAGATGTACTAAAGAATATCGTTAAACATAGACAAAAACTGATATATTATAATGTATTGATGTGTTATTTTAAACCAGGAAACATTGAATCCATAAGTGTATAATTCATTTTATTTACTTGTGTGTTGCGTGGAATTACTAAAATGTACATCTTCATGTCCAGAGGGATGCTAACAGCGAAGATTAAGGAGAATAAATCAATTCACAATTTATAAACCAAAGTACTATTTACTTTATTTTATACAGATTTCTATATACCAGCAAGGGGATAAGAAAAATCGCACTCACCGCCTAGCAGCTAGTAACATTAATCTGCATCCACAGATTTCCAGGGCACAAATAAAATATATTTTATTCTAAACGACTTACAATGATTAAATGTCGACAATGCTCAATTAAAATCAGACTATAGAGTAGGCACGGCAACGCAACTATCAGATTTTAGTGTTAAGAACATGTATGACGTAAAGTTTTAAATTCCAAAATAACAATTCCAACTTTTTGAAATTTATACCAAAGTTGTAATATAATGCAGATAAGTAATAGTGAAAACTTCATCCATTTAGCTCTAATGGTTTGGAGGTTATGGTCAAATGTCTATGTTTTGTCATGTCACAAAAAAAGTCCCTTGCGACAAAAGCATTAACATGTTCTTCCAATATTTTAACCTTAGATTCAAAATACACCTAATTTTTGGAATTTTCCTAGGCTTCTCTGTCTTCGTTAGTTAGGCTCTAAAATTGTAAAGTTATGAATGTGCTTATTATGGTTATGTGCTTATATGTGAATATGATTTTTATGTTTTAAAATTGAAAACATATGCTTAAATACATTTGACAGTAAAACTTGGGGCAGTTCCTATTCATTATATTTCTGTAAGCATGCACAGAAAATTTTATTTGTGTAATAGAAAAACTGATCCGTAAGGAGCATTTTACAGGAAGAAAAAATGCTGAAAATACCAAT
This sequence comes from Hymenopus coronatus, assembly GCA_030762935.1. Taxonomy (NCBI): domain Eukaryota; kingdom Metazoa; phylum Arthropoda; class Insecta; order Mantodea; family Hymenopodidae; genus Hymenopus; species Hymenopus coronatus. Next base: position 81,449,702 of record CM060898.1, on the reverse strand, counting down.
AACGAGAAATTAAGGAAAAAGTTGAATGCATGGCACACATTAAAATCCACCAGGTTGGTAGGCTGGGCCCTCAACTTTCCATTTCCTCTCCTCTGATGCTGTCTTTTCTTCTTGCATTGCTGCTTTTCTTTTCTACCTTTTTTTCTTTCTTTCTTTTCTCTACTTTGCATGATATGATTGAGATCTATTCGAACTGAAGTTTTTCTTGCCGAGTCAAGTAAGTTTCACCTCTAATGGTTTGCTGTAGCGTCAGTGATATAAGGCATTTTAAAATGGCGCTTGGTGGCCAATTACATATTTTTGTATTCAGAAAATTTTAAATTATTTTATGGGATTAAAAGAAAACAGTCGATTTGTTGTGATTTTTTGTGATGAAATTTTAGTCATTCATACCCCCAATCATTGCTGCCAACCCTATTTGACGTGACGCCTCAACTTGAGGCAACAACTTCACAACATTGCCCAACTACAAAGTCCTATGGGGGGGGGGTGTAAGTGCTTCACATGAGGCAGGTAAATAGTGTAAAAATCTGAGGTGTTCTATTGACATGGCTTTCTCTAGCTGTTCCGCAAACGTTCCTTTCAAAACACTATTCTTTTATCTACATGACACTAATTGAGATAAACATAAGCAGAATTAGCCATTTTTGGTAGTGTTTAACGCCTGCTTTTACTACTTGCGACACCGCATGCGATGTCACAGAATTAGTCTTTATTACTTGCTTCCTTGTAAGTAGAAGTGAAATAAGGGAGTACACTAGTTAAAGTAACTCTCAAAACTTTTCAAAAGTCCATCGTTACGTAAAACAATTGAAATTCAGTTATCTTTTACATTCCCGTTAGTAAAACAAAGGATATGAAACTAAAATTAGCTTCTCGCATGAGAAAAATTTAAAGCAATTTAAAAATTGAAACCAACAATAATATGCTGGAAAAATGTATGACATAAATTGTGTGTTTTAACTAGATCTACAAGTTTGTGCAATAAAGTTTTGTCTATCTCTTACGTTTGCCAGTTACCCAAAGACATCAAGAATAAAGGGGTCTTCAGAGGCTGTCCCCAGGTATTCCCAGAAAATTCAGATATGCATTTCATTTGTCACGAAAATATCTTAACTATAAGGTATTTTAATAAAAAGCATTAGTCATTTTTGAGAAAATTAAAAGTTTTCAAAAATGCTCCATGAAGAGGGTACTTGAGGTTGGGTTTTTTTTTGGAAATCTTCCTTGGAAGACGCTGAACTTAATTACGAAGTTTAGCACTTAACGGAATTTTGGTTTTTGAGCTATGCTGCCCACAAACAGACACAGTTTTTTTTAACTCTCTCAACGTATATCTAGAAGATATTGTATTCCACCCAAAACTTCGATACCGACATGTCACAGGGAATATGCTTTGAGACCCCTTGAATGCGTGTGTGTGTGTGTGTGTGTGTTTGACCACAATATAACTCGAAAACGAAAGTCCTGTTATATACAAAACTTAATATTTAAGTTTAATAACACCCAAGAATGTGTGTAATACTTAGACAACCCAAACAACTCTTTACTTGGAAAAATATTAAAAAAATTTTGATTTTCTGTAAAATGATTCTAACGATTTTGATTAAAATACAGTATATTATGATATTTATATGACAAATAAAATGAAATCCAAAAAGTTCTGTGAACTGCCTCTGAAGACCTGTTCATTCTGCATAACTTCGTATAGTTTTTTCATAACTCGTAAACTTTGATATATAAAAACCTCTATAAAAATTGGATCTCGTTAAAGCACACAATTTATGTCATATAAATTTCTATATCATTAACTCTTTTAAGATATTTCGTGTTATAGGGTATAATTTTAAGGTATTTGAACTTTTCTCCAATGAGAGGACTCTCGTTTTGTGAAGGGGAAGGGGCTTAACGTTCTTTAACCTGTTTAGCCATACCGGATGATGAAAGAAATTGGTGAAACGATGCTCAAATGATATTGGGCTCCACGAATCTTTAAGTTACTTGAATTCGTCTTCTCATATTAAGGGAATCCCCACCACCCAAAAAATCCGGGCAATTCACCCTAAGTGAGATTCGAACTCGCGACCTGTTGAATATGAGGCACACAAGCTACACCCACACTCCCCAGGCAGACGGGCCTTGTCTCTTTTGTTTGACTCAAGCAAGGTGTACCAAACTTACTTTTTCTGCATGTACTATGTACATAGTGTACAGAAAATGTATTGTGTTGCACCCAAAATTCGATACCGACATGTCACCAGAAATAAATGTTTTGAGACCTCCTGAACCAAAAAAAAAATTAAAAAAAGGTTCATGTGTGTGTGTCTGTGGGCAGCATAGCTCAAAAACGAAAGGTCCGTCAAGTACCAAACTGAATATTTTGAATTCAGCATCTTCCAAGGACTAAGATTTTCAAGAAAATCCCTGACCCCTAATTACCCTTTACATGGAAAAACATTTTGAACATTTTGATTTTCTCTAAAATGGCTTTAACGATTTGAATTAAAATCTCTTATGTTTAAGATATTTATATATCAAAAAATGTATAACTTAAATTTTCTGGGAATAGCCTCTGAAGAACTGTTTATTCTGGATGAATTTTGCAAAACTGGTAAACCGTAAGAGATAGACAAAAAACGTACCACACAAAAAATGTATAGCTCGTTTAAAACACACAATGTATATTATATACACTTTTTCGTGGAGTTGACTGTTTTTGAGATATTCCTTGATATTAGTTTCAATTTTAAAATTTGTCAAATCCTGTGCATACAAACAAAGGAACTTCCAGCTTTTAAAAGATTTGACTATCACTTTAACCTACGTACTCTCTTATTTCCCTTCTACTTCCAAGGAAGCAATTAATTGGACATTTTTCTGCTGATTTCTTCTTGATTAGCACTAAGTCAATGGAAGAATAAGATTTTTAACAATAATTTATTGCCGATATGTAGAGAAAGTCATGTGAATGGAACACATTAGATTTCATAGACAAGCATGTACACATTACTGTACGTGCAAACAAATCAATTACATCAGTTACGGTGTATGCTGCTTCCTAGAACTTGGATAATGTTAATCGGGTAAAATCAAGTGTTATATTATGGAAAGACCCAGGAAAAAAATACTTCCCACTGAATGATAAAAGACCTGAGATAAATGATGTAAAATAGCACAACCGGAAAGTCAAGATTCCTTCCGTACTCTGTAGCTGCTATTTCTTGCATTTACAGGTCAACACTTTCCTGACTTTTCCTCTTACATTTACCGGCAGCGTGACAATGTAAAAACGCCGTTATCCTTAATGTTCATGTTCAGTGTTGCTGCTTTGTGTGGCACTCGTACAAGATTACTCTTTGAAGATGACCAGGTGTTAAATTGCAGATACAGAAGATATCTTCATCTAGAAACGTATGCCATTAGGCTTCAAACGACAAAATGTAATTTAAACATATCAGATCCTAAACAAAAGTAATGGATTTTAAAGGAAAAACACACACGATAGCTAAAATAGCGATAAATAATATATGTGGTCAATCCTCAACTAAAAGCGTTGAGAAAAATTCTCAACAAAATAGGACATTCCAAAATCTGATAAAAGAATTTCAATTGTGTATACTGAAACAAGAGTGAAAATAATAGGAAATGAACGATTTTCAAAATAAATAATTATTAATGATTAACTCAGACAAGGGTGCAGTTTTTTTCGTAAATGTTTAACATTGAAACATGTTGACAGATATTTAATTTATTTAGCGTATGTGGCAAATTTCCTTACACTTTGAAACGTTGAATTCCATTTTATTTCGTTTTATTTCTGGCCAATTAAATAGAGCAGAATTTCAATCACTTAGCAGTAGCAAAATTAGCAACTATGAGACAAACTTTTACTTTCTCAACTTGGCGTATATTCTATAAATAGGTAGAGAGGTATTGCACTCCACCCAAAAATTCGATACCAGATTTCACCATAAATTTAAGTTTTACGTCCCCTATATAAAAAAAAAGTTAATGAGTTCCATTCATATGACTTTCTCTAGCTGTTCTCTAGCAAACAAAACTTTTATTCAAAAAATTAATATTTTATCTATGACATGAATGAATTAGGTAGAAGAGTAAACTTTCTAACAATAATTTTCACAGAGATGTAGGGAAAGTCATGCGAATGAATCATCAGACTTTTCATGAAATATGACCACCTAAATTTAAGAATAAAGCAGTGTCTATACTTGCCGCTTTTTGTTCTCTTTGTTGTTTTCTTTTTTCAGAAGTATTTCGTTAGAGCGATTATTGACAGAATCAAAATTTTCGAAAAATGTTCCATGTAAAGAGTAGATGGGGTGGGGTATTTAATTCATTTGATTTAACTAACGGACTTTTCGTTTTTGAACTATGCTGCCCAAAGACACACACCGTTTACATGGAACAGCTTTGGAAAATTTTGATTTTCTCATTAATGACTCTGGAAGTAAAAATAAATAAATAAATAAAAAGAAAATAAAAATATCCATTTATATAATTTATGATCAATGTTTATATATGCTTTGGAAATAATGATCTATTCAAATTAACCGAAAAGGATTTTCCAGGAGAATAAAATACAAGGAGAAATCAAGCACAAAAGAACAAAAGAACTTTAAAAGTTTTATCTCCTATCCTTTCGGAGGATAGCTATAAACTTATGTAAATGGAAATGAAATGCATACAAAATTAATTATAAACAGTATAAAATACAAAATCAAGCAACACAAAAAACTGGTGTGTTCCATTCACATGACTTTCTCTACATCTCTGTAAAAAATTATTTTTAATAAGCTTATTCTTCTATCTACGTCATGCTAATTGAGATAAACATTAGCAGAAACAGTCTTATTACTTAGTTCCTTAAAGTACAAGGGATATAAGGAATTACATTAGGCTAAACGACTGTCCAATGTTTTTAAAATGTGGTTGCTATGAGTTTGAAATCAGCTTCTTTGCGTGGCCAGCTGCTGACAAGTTTCCGTATGAGAAAAGTTCAAATATTTTAAAACTAAGCAATAACAAGGAATATCTTTTAAACGGTCAACATCAGGAAAAAATGTATGTGGCGCTTAAGAGGATCTACACTTACGATTAATCAGTTATTCAAAATTCATAAAAATTCATGAACAATAATGAGGTCTTCCGAGGCTGTTCTCTGAAATATATATTTCACTTACTGTATAAATATTTTAAATATAATAAATGTTAATGAAAGTCACTAGAGTCATTTTTGAGAAAACCAAAATTTCGAATTTTTTCCTTGTAAAGGGTAGTTGGGGATGAGGGGATTTTCTTGAGAATCTTCATGTTCTATGCTTGGAAGATACTGAACTTAAATGTCTAGTTTGGTATTTAATATATATATATATATATATATAAATTGCGTATTATTTATGGACGCACTTTAACTGCTGTGGTTTTCAGCGTCCCATTCTATATTGGGCGTGAAAGACCGCTTAATTTTGCTCAGAGGCGCCTCTATCACGCTTGAGGCTCTTTTACGTGCCGTAAATCTACGACACGGGACCAACGGCTAGACTTCCCTTCCGAAGGAAGCCATGCTAAGGATTTTTACGCCCGAAAAAATCCATCGTCCTCCGCCGGGTTTGAACCTGCGACCTTGGGTATATGAAATCAGCATGGTAACCATTACACCATGGAGGGCGACGTTTTTGTGCTATGCTGCCCCAGAGACACACACGGAAATTTTTCTAAACATATTTTATTAAGGGGGTCTCAAAACATGTATTTCCGGTGAAATCTCGGTATCGAATTCTTCAGTACAATACAATACCTTCTCTTTACACTATGTAATTAGTATGTGTAGAGAAGGTAAAAATGAAAATGAATGTAAAGCTCGTAAAGGTAGTACATATCTTGCTTCAGACTTGATCGAATAAAAACAATTGCATGTCTAGCTAACAAGTATAACAACATTTAGTGACTATATGTAAGTTTTCTAATACAGACCACTGCAATTCAGTATAAAGGCTAGCTCAAGGTGCATTAAATTAACACATTTCGAAAGTGACATACATAGCAAAAGGTGTAATGAAACTAGCGGAAATACTCCTTGCATCACCCGATTCTTTGCTTTTCACTAGTTAATTGCTTGGTCTCTGTTTTCCTCAAGAAAAACCTAAATGCCATGATTTTTAAAAGTATTTTCCTACAACCATTTATTAGCATGCGAGGTCTTACCGTGGGTGAGGACTCAGGTTCACCAAACCGGTTTAACTTCATTAGGTTTAACCATGAATGACCACAGAAGATTCAATAACTGTTTACTCTCAATTATGTCAATAGCTGCTAAGAAATATAGACACTATCAAGTGGCAAGGACAGAGTTTAAGTCTGATTTAAACAAGCAAAAAAAAAAAATGTAAGTATTGATAAGCTTTTTCAATGTCACACCATTAGAAGAAACAGCCCACAAAGAAACAGGATTATGTCATCGTCCTTATAAATGAGCATTTTGCTGTTTACTTAAGATATGTAGAGATAGGTACTGCCTTCAAACAAAAAACTTCCAAGATGATTAATTTGTATTGACATTGTTAATTAACTTCTCTAGAATATAATGTTCTTAAAACTGCAAATACATATGATTGAATAATAGCTACTGCAGATTCTAAGGTTAAAAGGAGAATTTGCGTAATAATGAAAAAGCATTATCATTATTATTATTATTATTATTATTATTATTATTATTATTATTGTGGTCGAGTGGTCAGCAAGCTGACTTCTCTCCGGAGGTCCCAGGTTTGATTCCCAATTGGGGCGGGGAATTTTTCTTTAACAAGCATTATTCCCTATCCCTCACAGAGTCTGGAGGTATGAATATGAGAAATAGTGTGTTTATTAATATAACAATGATTAGCCTAATGTTCTACGAGTCAAAGCCACCATTGAAGTTAATGGGGGCTATACAGATGAAATAATAAAAAAAGCTTCCATACCAAAACCATTGGATATTTTAGAAGTGAACTATAACACATTTTATAGTTTTCTCCAATAAATGATGGCCCTCAAACGGGATCGCTGTCCCCTACCACTGGACAGTAACCATTAGCAAACAAAAGACGAACCTGTAATAGGAGCGAGAGGGAACATAGTGAAATCTGTTTTCTGGAGACCCTGCTTGTAAGTCGAGAATCGTGACTCAATTAAGGGACTCCTAAGTGGAAGACTTGGCAACCGAAAATTCCCTAATACAAACTTTAAAGGACCAACTTTGGAAGGAGAGTGGGGTAGGGCCATCATGTTCTGAAAAATATTGTAAGTACTTAAGTTGTCATATTATGCAGGATTTTAATGAACTATACCGAAAGATTTTCACAGAATATATAGATTACTTAAATAAGTAATTTGAGATAGGTGACTTATGGTCTGTTCATTGAAATGTCGAAGTAACGGCTATAGGTTTCTGAAGTGCCAGTACGCCACTGGCTAATTTATCAATCATTCGAGAGCATAACACGAAAAATGAAGGGACATATTACAGCGTACCTCTCTGGCGTAGTGGTTATGATACTAGCTATCAAGTGAAAGATAGTTTCCGAGTTCGGGTCTCGTTCACGTATCGCGGCACTTCGTCTGAAATGAAAAAAAAATAATAAAAAAATATTTAGTCAATGGCAGGAATCAAACTCATGACCTTTGGGATAGCAGCTTCCCCCGTTACGCATTAAGCCACCAGAGTAGTTGAAAAAAAGCCTCCAGAGTAGTTTACCTCAAGAAAGTAGTTAATGGAGCTCAGTGTCGCACTGTCATGTGATTAGTTCGAAATTTTACAGATTTTTGCGACATTAAATCTTGAGAACGCTAGTAACTAGCTGCTAAAAATCGATATTTTTAAAAACATTCTAAGCCATTTTGTCAACCTGCTTTGCTTTAACACCGACTTATCAGCACCTGGTACCCACACGTTTAACACTATGTAGTTGCATAGGTGTAGATGTTTATCCGAGGACCATGCATCGCCGATCTCAAATTACTTATATCATCACGTGCACAATATCGCAAATTATTTTGGTGTAGTTCATTAACACCCTGTATATGAAAAGATCAAGATATTGAAAACAAATATCTAAATTCCAGGCAATGTGTGGAACCATTAAAAGAAATTTAGGCTGGTAAACAAAGAAAAGATACAAAACTTAAAACTATATAAGACAATGGCAGTTTTTTTTAATGGAAGTGAAGAGAAGATTTAAATATATATATATTTTTTTTTTTTGTCCATGCTAACGTCTATATACACACAACAAGAAGATTTAATGAGGATGAGTGATGAAAGAATACCAAGAAGAGTCTTCCTATACAACCCAAGAAGAATAAAAGACGTTTGCCGACATCATAGACTACTTCCCGAAACGGGCTGTTTAGCCTAAGTCATGTGGAAGAAGAAGAAGTAGTAAGTGTATGTGTGCCTGTGAACTTACATAACTAAAACATCTGATGTGTTCCAGTCACTTGACTTTCCCTTCATCTCTGTAACAAGTTGTGGCTAATAAGCTTATCTTTCTATCTATTTCATGCTAATCTTGATAAACATTACCATAAGTCGTATTACTCAGTCCATTATAAGTAGAAGGGAAGGAAACGAATGCATTAGATTAAACCGACACTCAAATGTTTTAAAATGGGGTTGCTATGGATTGATATTCGATTATTTCTGTGCCCAGGAGTTGACAAGTTCCCATATGAAAAAAAAAAGCAAAAGTATTTTAAAACAAACCAATAACAAGACATATATCAAAAACGGTCAACTGCACGAAAAAATATATGTATTATAAATTGTTTAACGAAATTTACATTTTGTTTGTAGTAAGTTTTTGTCTATCTCTTACGATTAACCAGTTATGCAAAATACATCCAGGATAAAGATGTCTTCAGAGAATATTTCCATAAAATTCAATACATACATTTTTATTTATCATGTAGATATCTTTACTGCACAATATTTTATTCAAAATCGTTACAGCCATTTTTGAGAAAATTAATTTTTTTTGAAAATCTTTCCAAGGAAAGGGTAGTTGGAATGGGGGCATTTTCTTGAAACTGTTTGTGTTGGATCCTTGGAAGATACTGAACTTAAATACCAAATTCGTTTTTAACGCACTTTTAATTTTTGAGCTATGCAGCCCCCACCCATCCACACTCTTTGCGAACAATTTTTTTTTTGATTCAGGGTGTTCCTAAAAATTTATTTCCGGTGAAATCTAGTATCGAATTTTTGGGTGCATTACAATACCCTTTCTATACACTATGTACATAGTACGCGTAGAGAAAATAAAAACTAAAAGTAGTGAATTTACATTTTAGTCATATCGCGTCTTTGTACAGTTGACTACCTTCTCTAACCCGTATATAGAATACATATACATATAATATATAGAGAAGGCATTACCTTCCATCCAAAAATTCAATGCTGAGATTTCACCGGAAATATATTTTTGAGATCCCTGAATCTAAAAAAATCTTATGTTGTCATTTATATGACTTTCTCTACCCGTTCTGTAAACAAACTATTCTTACAAAACAGATTATTTTATCTGCATCATACTAATTGATACAGTGGTCTTACTACTTTTTTTTGTAGTGTTTAACGCCCGCTTTTACTACTAATGGTACCGCAGGTGGTGACACTGATGATACATGAATGATGGAGCACCGGTGGAATGCGATGGCGGTGGAAACCGGAGAACCCGGAGAAAACCAGCCCCAGCGCCGCTTTGTCCACCACAAATCTCACATGCGGTCGCTTGGGATCGAACCCCGGCCGTCTAGGTGAGAGACTAGTGGTCTAACCACGGCGCGGCCATTCTTACTACTTGGTTCCTTGTAAGCAGAAAGGAAATATGACTAAAGCGATTGTCATATATCTTAAAATCTGGTCGCTAAGTAAAACAATTGAAATCCCATTCTCTTTTCTTGCGGGGATTAAACAAGACACGTAAGTTGAGATACTTTTTGAGAAAAGTTTAAGTAGTTTGAACTTAAAACCAATAACAAGCAATATTTGGAAACGGTCAACTCTACAACAAAAACGCTAATTACATAGATTGTGTGTTTTAAAGAGATCTACATTATTTATGCTCATTTGAAATCATTGGCGGCAACATTTTTGAAGCGGGTATTGCAAAGCTTTTGCACAGGTATGATAAAATGTGTCAATCTTTTCGCTGATTATGTTCAAAGGTACAAAAGTTTTAGTAATAAAATAATTATCTATGAACCTGTTTTTTATTTATAGCCTATCGGAGGTTGAAAAAAAAAAGGTCCTCGTAAAAAGCTATCGGTTATTAAATTTATACGAATAGAATCATGCTTTACTATGCATTAAGTTCATTCTGACTAGCGTTTAACTATCAATGAGACCGTAAATGGCTGAAAGCCGCTAGCATATAAATATCAGCATAAATAATCACTGCATCGTAAGTTACACAGGTGCAAGTTTAATACCTGTTTACAACCTTCAGATCTTTGCGGCGTTAGAGTCCTTGTGATAGCACTTTTATTACTAGTGGTTCCATTTACTACAATAATAAAACGCACTCAAGAGCTACTCCTCGCCCACAATACAAAATGAATTATTTTGAGATTCATTAAAAGTTAAATGATTAATTAATGAAAATAATGAAATGTTTTTAAAAAAATCTGATGTGTTCCATTCACACGACTTTCCCCACACCTCTGCAACAAATTATGTTAAAAAGCTTATGCTTCTATTTAATGCATGCTAATTGAGAAAACATTAGTATAAATAGTCGTATTACTTGCTTCCTTGTAAATAGAATCCAAATAACGCAGCATGATAGGTTAAAGTGATAGTCAAAAGCTGGTTGCTAAGTGAATGAAGTTCCTTTGTTTGTATGGACACGAGTTGACAAATTCATGCATGAGAAAAGTATGATTTTCAAAGCTGTAGCCAATAACAAGGAATATCTCAAAAACGATCAACCCCTCGAAAAAAATGCATATGACATAAATGGTGTGTTTTGTCGTGATCTGCATTTTTTGTTAGTAAGTTTTTGTCTATCTCTTACGGTTTACCAGTAATAAAAATCATCCAGAATAAAGAGCTCTAATGAGGCTATTCCCTGAAATTTTAAGATATACATTTTATTTGGTAAATAAATATCTTATATATAAGAGATTTAATCAAAGTCGTTAGAGCCATTTTTAAGAAAATCAAAATTTTCGAAATTTTTTCCATGCAAAGGGTAGTTTGCGGTGGGGGATTTTTTTGAAAATCGTGTCGCATCCTTGGAAGATATCAAACTTAAATATCAAGTTTGGTTTTTAACGGTCTTTTCATTTTTGAGCTATGCTGCCCACAGACAACACACACGGACATTTTTCTAAAAATCCAGGGTGTCTCAAAACATATATTTCCGGTGAAATTTCGGTATCGAATTTTGGGTGCAATACAATACCTTCTCTATACACTATGTACATCGTACGTTTAGAGAACGTAATATGATTATGAAGATAAGTACTCATTAGTAACTATTTATAGTTTGTTATTAAACTTTTATACTTAAATTTTACTTTCTCTAGCCCTATGTACATTGTATTCTACCCAAAAACTCGATATCAAGATTTCACCGAAAATATATGTTTTGAGATCCGCTGAATAAATAAAAATCATGTCCGTGTCGGTTAAACACCAAAATTAGTATCTTCCGAGGATGCAACACGAAGATTTTCAAAAAATTCCCCCATCCCAACTAACTTTTACATGGAACATTTTTCGAAAATTTTTATTTTCCCAAAAATTGCGACGATTTGTATTTAAATGTCATATGTTTCAGAATTTTCATGACAAACAAAAAATATCTTGAATTTTCTGGGAATAGCCTCTGAAGTCATTCTGGATGACTTTTGTGCAACTGGTAAACTGTAAGAGATAGACAAAAACTTACTACACAAAAAATGTAAATCTTATTAAAACACACATACACTATTTGTAGCATTAACAGTTTTAAAGATATTCCGAGTTATTGGTTTCAGTTTTGAGTTACTTAAACTTTTCTTAAACGGGAGACATATTCCTTTTCGCCTCTGTTTTGTTTACTCCTACAGCAAGTAAAGATAACCTAATTTTAATTGTTTCACTTATCGGGCGGCTTTTGAAAGATCTAACTATCGCTTTAGCCAAGTGTATTCCCTTAGTTCCCTTCTACTTACAAAGAAGCAAGTAATAAGACCACTTGTGGCAAAGTTTTTCATGATTAGCTTTAGATAAAAGAATAATCTCTTGTAAGGAAAGTTTGTTTGCGGAACAGCTAGAGAAAGTCATTTGAATGGAACGCATCAGATTGTTTAATATTGTAAATGGCATAAATTAAAATAAATAAAGAAGTATAAGTTAATTAAGATAAATAATCCTTTAAATTAATGAAAAATATAATGAAAGAGGTGTGCCGTACTAACACATTCGAAAAGTAATGATAACATTACTAAAACATCACACAAAAATTATTTGAGTTACCTTACATATTACGAACTTCATTTATAGTCTCCTGTCAAGTCAACAATACGTTGCCAAATAGAACAATGCGCTCTCCATCTTCAGCACCATCTCTGGCTGAATAATCTACAACTCTCTTGATGACAAATCTTGATTGAAATTGAATGCCTTGTACATATTCTTTGAGCTTTGAGAATAAAGGGCTCTGGTGAATTTGGCGGTTCGGACACCTCTCAATTCCATCTCCTGAACAAATTCCACACTTTTGCAGCTACATGATAACGATCACTATCCTATAACATAATACATAGGCCACTGTTTATATTTTGAGCTTTGGCAACACTGATTGCTGTAGGTGCCAATTGGTGTTTCCATCGGGAAGTTAGACACTGTTGACCTTAACTTCTTCAGATATTTATTTGAGTTGTTTACAGTGACTAAAAATATACTCAGTAAAAATATGGAATTAACTCGTGAAAATGTTGAAACGATGAATTATTATGATTTTCGACGAGAATTATCGAGACAAGAGTGCATTGAACAACTTACTACCGCATTTTCTGATGAATCTCCATCGCCACTGTGTAACGTTGTGGCTGCAGTTCGCTCACTAACGAAATTCTGAACGTCATTCAAAATGAGTTGTGCCAGAAAACATTGATGCTGTGCAAAAATTGAGCGTCCAAGATCGTCATACCACATACTGTGAGTAAAGGTAGACCTAGGAGCTAGTTCCACCATCATTTTAAAATATTGCATGAACAATTAGCCGTGAAAAAGGTTTGCTCTCATTTGATCCCGCATAATTTGACACAGTCCCAAAAGGATGCTCGTGATGATTGATACACACAAATACTCAAGAAATACAATGATGAGGCTTTTAAAGACGTATATAAGACATATTTATGAGCTGGAACGTAAATAGTAGTCGACTGTATGGGTGTTTGTTTAATGACGAATCAAATCCAAGAAAAGTTATTCGCACCCGAAGCACTTCATAGCAAATGGTTGCCTGTTTTTTTTTTTCTTTTTTTTTCCATAAAAGATTGCCAACCACACACTGCAAGATTACAATTGTCACCACTAGAATCTCTGGTTTACAACAGTTTTGTCATAATGGTATATAAAATGTGTTACCTTCTGTTGGACTTTACATTTCTAGTACTACCATGAACCGTTGACTGAAAGCGATTAGAAAAGCACACTTCATGCCCTTTGGGGGAAATGGAAGTATTTGTTTTAACTTCAATGTAAAGACGTATTATTGCTACATATTTTGTACAACATTCTTAATTACATTGGCCTCTTAACAAACTTACACTAGGGAAGTAAAAGTAACATAAGAATTAAAACTACATCCTTCATATAAACGGATTTGCATCTGAAACCTGTTTTACTTATTTATCTACTTCCCCCCACAAAGTATTCGCCTTTAAAATAAAGGAACCGGCACTCAGATTCTTAATTTTGCCAAGTTAAGCTGAAACATGTTCCCATTTAGAAGTTTTAAAATACGAAGCATGCCTTAGCTCTCCTCAACCGACCCGGTAACTCCTAGTTGGCTTCTTCTCGTCCAACTTTCCAGAGATAACTGATTTTAATTCTTGGTTGACGTCTTCACCTCTGGGGCTATTGACCCGCGCGCACATATTTCGCCTATCTTTTCCCACTCTGCTAACTATTAAGGAGAAATCTTCAGGTTGGAACCACCGCTTACACATGGAAAAAATATACGTGCGCCATCAAGCTCTCTCGTTCTCTTAGCAATAGATGATAAGTTAATATATTTTTATTTAAACATTGTATATAACTTTAGTTAAGGTTAATTTGATGTAAGAATTTTTTAGTAATTAGTATTTTGCCGTATTAGATAAAAGTATCTGTAAAATAATCGTTGTAAGAATATTTTAAATGTATAAATAAATATTAAGATTTGGAGTATATAGCCTGGAATTAAATGCGAGGGTATGATATTGCAGATTTTATATTATTTTATTTTGTAGTTCCTCGAATGATAAATTGTGAGGTTGAGGGAAACGAAAGAGGTGACACCGCAGTATCGTGTGCGAATAACATTCAGGAGGTTGTGGGTTCGACCTCGTCGACCGCACTCTTGGGATTTTTCGTGGTTCTCTCTTGTCACTTGGGGGAATTCAAGCATTCGGGTACTTATTCTCCACGATTTCATTTGTATCATACCCTTTCATGCCATTTCCTTATGTTTCAGGTGTGTGCGCTCGTGGTGTATGGCAGATGGCGCGAATGCATGAGCACTGTAAATATTATCATTGTTGTTGAGGTGCCGTTGTGGTTGCTATACTCGCAGGGGCGGGAACGTCTGATGAAACCCAGGGCTGTGGTGAAGGTGGCTGCATGGCGGACCCTAGCGCCGAGATGAAAAGAATTTAGCCACTGAGCTGGGGGACTTCCGCGCGTCTCTGTAGTCTGTAGCCTCCTATGGTTCCCTCACTTTATCCTTCATCCTCCCTCCTCGGGGGAGATAGTATTAACGCACAATGCTTTGGAGGGATTTAGGATCCCTCAAAATTTATATTCCCAGTTAAATCTTGACATCTACTATTTGTATATATATAATATATATAATATATATATTACACGTAATAGAGAAAATAAAAATGAATTACCTTCCACTTGAGAAGAGTACTGCATTTGAAAATTCAAACTAATAACAAGGAATATCTCGGAAATAGATAATTTATAATACATATTTAACATAAGTAATTTTTGTGTAGCTAAATTTTATCTGTCTCTTACAGTTTTACCGGTTATGTAAAAATCATGTAGAATGAAAAGCAAAATTTAAATAATTCAAGGCGTAAACTTCGTTTGTGATGATAATATTTTAAACTATTATATTTAAATCACTATCATTAAAACCATTTTTGAGAAAATCATTGTACAAAAAAATATGCCATGTATGGGTAGTTTTAGTAGTTTAGAGTTTTCTTTAACATTTTCGTGCCATATCCTTAGAACTATAATTATTGCTGTACCAACAGGAATTAAAATGTTTAGTTGACTTGCAACAATATATGGTTCAAAAATTATTTTAGATCCCTTATTTTATATCTTTATCATTTGTTATAAAAACAATACCTTTTAGCATTTAATAGTATGCCCTGGATTAAAAAAGTAGGTGCTAGGGAATGATGTTGCAAGTTTTTTAAAATGTATTTCTATTTTATTTTTAAATCTCTATAACTCGCAATGCGTGAGGTGTCCCCGACTTGATCTAGATTTTATTTTACCTTTACGAGATGTGACATCCGTTTATCGCTTGTTCGTCTTCTGTACTTTCGTCCGGTATACCGTTCTATATTTCTCTGAATCTTTAAAATTTAAGGTAAGTAGGTGATTGGCCTGTACCCGGGTCCGGTGTTGAGATTGCCAACTCTAGTGTCCAGCACCAGTCAGGGGATTTGTGTTCGACATTTCCTTCCAAACACGTCAGATTATGGTTTTTCCGCCAATACTCGGGTGGCTGATTGTAGTGATTTCCCAAATAATTAAGCATTGTAAGAGGAAAACTAAAAAATTTAAAGTGGGCAATTGGAATTTGAGACCAGTATATTTACCTTGTTTATGCTAACGATATACTACTAATTAATAGTAATGTTCAAGATTTACAACTAGGGATAATAGAATGGGCAAGTACATCGGAAGAGAGAGGAACGAAAATACATACAAATAAAAGTAAAGTAATGAAGATTTGGGAAAACGAAGATATAAATATAGAATGGAAAAATGAAAAGTTAGAACATAGAGACCATAAAATATCTAGATACAATAATCTCCTTTAATAAAACAATAGATGATCAATAAAATAATGGTGTAAATAAGGCAAATAATATCGATTATCACATCTGCAATACAATAATCGGAAAAAAAGAAATATCAAAAAATGTGAAAATTAAAATATATAAAACGGTATATTTACTCACTTTATTGTATGGATCAGGAACTTGGGTAATATTAGACAAATATAAAAGCAGAATAACATCCTCACAAATGAAATATTTGAGGACAATGAAGGGGAAAATAAGGAAAGATAAGAGTTAGAATTAAATTATTAGCGAAAATCTAAAAATGGACCCAATAGTGAATGAAATAGAGAAAAGAAATTTAAAGAGATGTGGCCGCCTAATTAGAATGAATGATCAGAGGAAAACAAAAAAAGTATTTGAGGCAAGATCAGAAGGAAGTAGAAGATGGTGAGACGAGAAAGGAATGGGAACAATTTATCAGAGAAATAGCAAGAAAAAGAGGGATGGAAATGACTGAGTTGAAGAGGAAGGCACAGTAAGAGAACAGTACAGAAAATGGATAAAAGGCCCGATGCTGAAAGGCAGAAGGGGAAGGTGAAGAAAAAGAAATGTGAGAGCTCCTAAGGGCTAGTCCTCCTATGCACCATTAAAAGTCTTAGGTAGAGTTCCATGACGGGTTCTTCTAAAATGAAGTGAGGTTCGTCGCTCAGCTATCCATATGGATACCGAGCCAGGAGGCTCTGGTGTATTGTCTTGGATTGGATTCAGGAGGTTGTGGGATTGGTTTCCCGCGGCTAATCTGTCTTTTCCGGGTCCCTAGACGAATGCTGGGAGGATTCTTCCCTCCCCAAACTTTCTGTCCCGTCATTTCCTCCCAACCGGTCTTTTTCTGGGTTGTAAGTGTGGACGAGACCTGCGGCAGAGGAGTCATTTCGTGGAGGTGACTGCGCTCTGAAAATACTGCCCTCGGCGTAGGGATGTTTCTAGCGATTGTCTCCTCTGGGAATGAGCCACAAGGTCCTGGAGCCTCTCGCATCTAAATGAACTGCTTGTGAACTTTTAGGGACCCTACACGGCGAGTCTACATGTTCAGCTGTCGGCCGCCCTCTGAAGTTACACTCATCTCAACCTTTCCTTCAGGGAGAATACTCCTCCGTGACACAAACACACACGGATGCTGACATAATTAAAACAAATATATCTTATGCGTTACATTCGCATGACTTTCTCTAAAGGTTCTGCAAAAAAACTAGTCTTACAAAAGATGATTCTTTTGTGTATACTATGCTAATCAAGATAAATATTGGCAGAAATCCTCTTGTTATTTGCCTACTTGTAAATAGAAGAAAAACAAGAGAGTATACTAGGCTAAAGAGATAGTCAAATATTTTAAAACCTAGTTGTATATGACTGATATTCGGTTCTCTTTGCATTGTCAAGAGTAAATAGAAATAAAACTAAATGACAAATTCAGTTCAAGAAAAGTTTTAAGAACTTTAAAATTGGAATCAGTAATTAGGAATATCAGGGAAAACTCCAATAAAAATGTACATCTTATAAGCTGTCTGCTTTAACGATATCTACATTTTTTGCACTAAGCTATTGTCTGTCTCTTGTGGTCTAACAGCTGTGCAAAAGTCATGAATGAAAAAGTCTTCAAATACTACTCATTAAAATTTCAAGGTACACATTTTATTTTGCATGTTAATAACTTTAGTAGACGGTACTTTAACCAAGATGGCTAGAGGCATTTTTCCGAAAATCAAAATTTTCAAAAACTGTTCCATGAAAAGGACAGTTTGAGGTGGGGGCAATGTCTTGAAAATCATCGTATCGCATCATTAAATATACAGAACTTTCAAGTTTCGTTTTTTCAGTTGTTTTGTTCACAGACACACATAAATGCGCGTGCGGACCTTGCTCTAAAATTACTTTTTATACAGCGGACACTAAAACGCGTATTTACTGTGAAATTTCGGATAGAATTTTTAGATGGAAGGAAAAACATCCTCTACATATGTACTATATACGAAGTAGAGAAAAGAAAAAGCGGATGTGTTCCATTCACATGACTTTCTCTGCATCTCTGTACAAATTAATGTTAAAAGGTTTATTTTTATATCTAAATCATGCTAATCTAGATAAATTTAAGTAGAAAAGAAATAAGAGAATACACTAGGGGAAATCGATAGGCAAGTCTTTTAAAAGCTGGTTGCTATGTCACTGAATTTTTTCTTCACACAAACACTTGTTCATTAGCAACAGTTGTTTCAACCTTGATGATAGTTTGCTCTCGATGGTGTGTTGTGTTGCACACTGCAGTTATATCCTGTGAATCTCGAGTTACTCGCACAAAACTACCCAAGTTGAAGAAGGCTGCTCTATGTGTTATTATTAAAATATTCATTTTTTTCTCGATGGGAATTTGTAAGGTTTTCCAGGTTTTTCTGTATTGCCGAGGTGTGTTTTCACGTGCTTCCAAAATTAATTCTATAACTTCTATTTCCTGAAGAAGCTATCTGAATTATTATTATTACCACATAATGGAATCGTAGAGTTTCTTTTTCTCCTGATTCACCTCTTGGGTAAACCAATATGACATTCAAACTGGACTGTTGGACCTATAATATATCCTGTAGACTTGTTTCTGAAGGTTATCAAGTCTATTCCACGTAAGCTGCTGTTAACTTCTAGTCCATGGACTTCGGACTTCATAGTATAGATAGTACGGAAATTAACATTTGAAAGGTCCATAAAATTTTCACCTCGTTATGCTGCGTTGTAATATCTTCCTAGCCTATCAGGATATGGGTGGAACAGAGAAAGTAAAAATCTGATGTGTTCCATTCTCATAATTTTTACTACATCTCTGTAACAACGTATTGGAAAACCTTATTCTTCCATCTCCTTCATGCTAATCGAGATAAACATTTGCAGAAATACTCGTTTATTACTTGTTTTCTTATAAGCAGAAGGGAACTAAGGGAATTCACTAGGCTAAAGAGATACTCAATACTTTTAAACGTTATTGCTATGTGATTGAAATTCGTTTCTTTGCATGGCCAGGAGTTGACAAATGCCTGTATGAGAAAATTATTTTAAAAATGAAACCAATAACAAGGAATATCTCAGAAATGGTCAACTCCACGATAAATATTTAATATGACATAAATTGTGTGTTTTAAAGAGATATAAATGTGTTGTGCAGTATCCTTTTTCCTATCTCATACGCTTTACCAGTTATGCAAAAGTCATCCAGAATGAACAGGTTTTCAGAGGCTATTCACAAGAAATTCAAGATATACATTTTATTGCTCATGTAAATATATTTAATATACGGTATTTTAATCAAAAATTTTCGAGGTATTTTAGAGAAAATTAAGATGTTCGAAACTTTTTCCATGTAAAGAGTTGTTTGGGATGGACGATTTTTCTCACAAGCTTCGTATTGCATTCCTGGAAGATACTAAGCTTAAATGCCGGGTTTGGTATTTTATCGACTTTTCGTTTTTGAATTATCGTGTTCACAGACGCTCAGACAAACACAAAGGCACACACAAACACACACGCGCGCGAATGCGCGCACACACACGGACCTTTCTAAAAATCCCTTATTTGGATACAGCGGGTCCTAAAACGTGTATTTCTGGTGAAATCTTTGCATCGAATATTTTGGTGAATACAGTACTTTCTCTACCTGCTATGCAGTTAACATAGTACGTGTGGTGAAAGTAATAATCTGGTGTGTTCCATTCGCATGACTATCTCTACTTGTTCTACTAGCATGGCTTCCTTCGGGAGGGAAGTAAAGCCGTTGGTCCCGTGTCGTAGATTTACGTCATGTAAAAGAACTTCAAGTCTGATAAAGAGGCCTCTGAGTAAAACTAAGTGGCCTTTCAAACCCAGTATAGAATGGAATGCTGATAGCCGCTGCAGTTAATGAGGGTCTATAAATAAAATGCCATTTCATTTTTGTTCTACAAACAAACTTCTTACAAAAGATTGCTGTTCTTTCTACCCAATGCTAATCCATATTAATATTAGCAGAATGGTATTGTTGCTTACTTCCTTATAAGTAGAAGGTAAATAAGGGAATACACTAAGCGAAAGCGATAGACAAATGTTTTAAAAGCAGTCGCTATGCCATTGCCATTTTAATTTTATTATTTGCATGACCGGGAGTAAAACAAAAGAACACGCAGGACCTTCCGTTGGAGAAACATATACGTTTTTATTTTTTTTGTAGTGTTTAACGCCTGCTTTTACTACTTGTGGCACCGCAGGCGATGACACTGCTAATACATGGAATAAAGATGGAGCACCGGTGGAATGCGATGGCGGGAAACCGGAGAACCCGGATAAAACCCGCCCCTGCGCCGCTTTGTCCGCCACAAATCTCGCATGCGGTCGATTGTGATCGAACCCGGGCCGTCTAGGTGAGAGGCGAGTGGTCTAAACCCTCGGCCATGGCGCGGCCTATATATGTTTTTAAAACTGAAATCAATAACAAGGAATATGACGACATAGATTCACAACAAAAATGTAAAGGACATAAGATGTGTATTTTGATGGGATTTACATTTTTTGTGAAGTGTTTCATCTATTACGGTAGACCAGTTATGCAAAAGTTATTCAGAATGAAAATAACTTCACAGACAATTCCCAGCAGATTCAAAATGTACATTTATTTGTCATGTAAATATGTTTAATAATCGGCATTTTAATCAAAATTGTTAGAGCCATTTTTGAGAAAATATAAGTTTTCGAAAACTAGAATGTTTTCATTTCGTATTATAATGCGATTCTAAACTCAAATACTAAGTTTGGTATTTAACGGAATGTTCGTATTTGATTTATGTAGATACACATATACACACACACACCGATCTTTTTTAAAATGTTTTTCCTTTTCTTTTTCTTTTTTTTTTTTATTCAGTAGATATATATTTCCGGTGAAATATCGGTATCGAATTTTTGACTGGAATTCAATGCCTTCTCTATCTAATATGTACATTGTACATTCGTGGTACGGAAATAATAAATTCAGCTAAAATTGTAATTAATTTCTTTCTCGTTTCTATATAAAGAAGTTATAAGGAACATAGCAGGAGTTCTTTTGTTAATTTCTTTCAGGATTTCCTGTGTTTTAGGGTATGTCAAGGTTGAGGGAATCTAGAGCTCAGTTGCCCCTGAAACACAAAAATTGAGCACAAAAAGTGGCCGTGAACCATATCGTTCCAGCAATATAATAACATCCAAGGCTAGTGATATAATAGCATCTAAATCGCTTTGATTGCATCCGTGGGACGAACTATCAATGTGTTAAACCTTGTTCGGTTTCGTGGTTTGGAAACACAAAATAATACGGTAGCATCTCCGAGTACATTCATTCTCCTGGATTCAACTTTTTACACAACAAACCAATAATATTTGCTACTTTTTGCTACTTTTTGGTAAATCGCTTTTGGCTGTCTCTTGAAGAAGGCGAAGGATATGCTCCATCATTTACCTGTGCTAGCCGAAGAAACGTAATATGATGTACATGTCAAATTTGGAAAATCCATAGTATATAAGATGTCTTGTTGAAATTTACACCAATTACTACATACAATAATGATATTTTTGCAATTTATCACAATTATAGTTTGCATGGTTATTTAAATTTCTCGTAATAATAACAATGAGCCCTGTGAAGCAGTTTTAAAAACAACCACATAGAAAAGTATATATTTACAATACGTGAGTTTACAAATAGGTCCGTCATACTATATTATTATTTTTCCCCTAATTACCGTAGAAAAAGTATTACTTTTCATACTGCCAAAATATAATATCACAATTTATGTAAATTGGGGCATTATTTCATAAAAGTAATGTGATTGTTTTCTTTGATGTGGCTTTGAGATGTAGATCAACAAATTTGAAACAAATTAGTGAAAAATTGCATCATGTGGAACATTTTGAGTATGGAAAAGTGTTGGAAAAAATGTTCCAAGAAAACAAGATAAAGTTTGGAGTGACTTTAATAAGTATGCGCCTACCCATCTATAGCTTCAGTTTAAAAAAAAATATATATATACAAGTGGAAAAAAGTATACATTTTCTTAAAGATTAGAATTCACATAATTTTATTGCGAAACAAAATGTTGTTTTAATTTTTCACAATTTTTGGCGGAATTTCACAGATTCATCATATTATACTTCTTGCACCTAAAATTTCGCAATAGCAATTTGAGATTCCTGGACAAATAAAGAAAGAAAGGACATGTAAATATTAAATCTGATTTTTTTACTCAATGGCTATTATTCTCAGCAAATTATAGAAATGAGATCCGTGACGAGGAATATAATATAGTTTATACAAGCTCTAATTGAATGAACAGAGTAAAAAATTAATTTGGCCTTTATGTATGGACGCTCTGTAATTGCTTTGTTCTCAGCGTTCCATTCTATATTGGTCGTGAAGACGGTATACGTTTACTCATAAAGTACGCTACCGAAGTGTCTCACTGATGTTGAAATAAAATTAATTCTATGGAAATATCAAGTGTAATCAATACTTACTGCCCAATTTTAGCTGCCCATAGCGGTAATTAAACATTTTGGCGAGCCTTATACGGGGTGTTTCAAAACGACACCAAACGAAGATATGGACCTTGTCGGTCTTACCGCTCGTGATACGTGAATATGATTTCAGCTCAAAATTTGACACATACAAAAACTGCCACAAAATCACCATGGATTAGGCAGTCGTACATAACCAGATGGCTCGTGCCTGGCCCACTCCAAGAGAGACGCCAGTTGGTAGCGATGGTACCAGTCGCGTGGTGTATGCGTGGTTTGTTAGACACGCCAGCGCGGTATAGGTCACCTTAATAATGAAAAACGTAGCATGTGGGTGTGGCGTATGACTACCCAAATGTGCGCGATTTTTAAGCACACATAAAACTTTAAATAGAAGAGTTTGAAAGTTGTGACATCAAGTTTTGGACAAGTCAAAGTATAAGCCAATCGACTGCTATCTTCATTTGGTGTCGTTTTGAAACGGCCTGTATAATAATGTAATAATGAATAGAAAACACAGGTATAACATAATGAGTATTTTGTTCCATTTAACTGTGCGTACATATTATTTAGCATTTTTGTGGGTCTTGGTGCAGAACTCTTGTTACATATCAATGTAAACGACAACATGGGCATTGGATAAATAATGCAGTTGTGCAGTGGTATGTTGAGCAACTTCATTCTTCCGTATTCCAGATAACAATGCGCATATTATCGTTTACATGTGTATTTAACAGATTTATACACGACTGAATACTGCAAGTAACAATCTTATTACCTTATATACTATGCATGGTAGGTAGATGAAGTATTGTATTCCAACCAAAATTTCGATATTCGAAATCACAACGGAAATATATGCTTCGAAGTAACAACCCGCGAAAAAAAAATTTTACTATCTATACTGCGTAGGTGACATGAGAAAATATTATTTTCTAGCTAAAATTTTAATATTTCACCGCTACCATGTTTTGAGATCCTCTGGACAAAAAAAGTGTTTTTAGCAACAGGTGGTGGTCGTGAGTGACTTAAAATGTAATTCGGTTGAGCTCCAAACTTATATTTTGTAAGTTCTGCATCTAAGGAGATTTTCAGAAACACCTCCCACCCCTAAGAACCTTTACGTGGAGCATTTTTTTAATATTTTCTCGAAAATAGTTCTAACACTTTTAATTGAAATAGGTTTCATGAAAAATTAAATATATACACTGAATTTTCTCTGAAGTCCTATTCATTCTGGATAACTTTCGTATAACTTTAAACCATAAGATATACAAAAGAACTTACTATAAAAAAAAGTGTAGATATTGTAAAAAACACACAATTTATATAAAATATATTTTTACGGTGTTAACCATTTCTGAGATGTTCCTTGTTATCGGCTTCAATTTCAAAATTCGGAAATTGTTATATGATTTTCTCTCTGCTGGTCAAACAAGGAGAACAGAATTTCAAAATTATCATATAGCGTTCTTAAAAGATTTGACTATTGCTTAATCCTGTTTTCATCTTTGAGTCCCGTTGTGTTTACAAGAAAGTGAGCAATAAAGGTATTTTGCAAATGTTTATCTCGATTAGCGTGGAGTAAATAAAAGAATAAGTTTTTTAAGACTAATTTGTGATCAATGGCTAGAGAAACCCATGTTGTATTTTTAGATTTAGATCTGTGCGGTCTATCTGTGTGTCTGCGAACTGTATAAACCAAAAACGAAAAGTCAGTTAAATTCCAATCTTGCTATTTAAGTTCACAAAATTCCATGGATGCGTCAAAGTTATTACAAAAACCCTTCCACCTTAAATACGATTTACATGGAACAGTATTCGAATATTATGAAACTTAAAAATAGATCTATGGGGGAACATATTATCGAATACATCACAGGAAAGTCATGGTCAGTTCCTGCACTTCCTACCGTTTCATTCAGCCGTGACGACAGCTTTCTGCCAATACCAAACTGTGTTCCATGGTGTAGGAAGACTCCTGCGAGTTGTATATTCTCTGCTGCTCTCTAGGACGCACCGAAGTTAGCCTGCATAGGGGTAGATAGTTTGTAAATGTGGGGTTAGTACCGATAGATGCATAGGAATAAGTTATAAGGAATAAT
The DNA here is from genome assembly GCA_030762935.1 of Hymenopus coronatus. Taxonomy (NCBI): domain Eukaryota; kingdom Metazoa; phylum Arthropoda; class Insecta; order Mantodea; family Hymenopodidae; genus Hymenopus; species Hymenopus coronatus. The sequence continues at coordinate 81,424,746 of CM060898.1, read as the reverse complement.
TGTACTTCGCATTGAGAAATTAAGCTAACTTCGAGTAAGGGTGCGCCTCTAACTACTACCACAATAAAAATGTATAGATAATAACATCAAGAAATATAATATCTTATATCTTCCATTCACATGACTTTCTCTACCTAATCTGCAAGAAATTATTCTTACAAGTATTTATTTTTTCTAATTCATGCTATTAGAGATAATCATTAGCAGAAATGCTTTTCATTTTTAGTCCCTTCTAAGTAGGAGATAAATAAGGGAATTTACTAGGCTAAACTGATGGTCATATATTTTAAAAGCCTGTCGCTGTGATGAAGTGAAATTCCTTTCTCCTTTGCACACAGGGAAAAGTGAATAACTACTTTCCATTTGAGAAAAGTCCAAGTATAGGAAATTTTAAGACCAATAACAAGGAATATCTAGAAAATGGTTAGCTTTACAAAAACAATGCATATGACACATTGTGTGTTTTAACGACATCTACAAGTTTTGTAAATCAAGTTTTGTCTGTCTCTTACGGTTTACTAGTTATGTAAGTCATTCAGAATGAAGAGGATTTCAGAGTCTGTTTGCAAGAAATGTAGGTTATACTTTTATTTTGCGTATAACTATGTTTAATATACGGTATTTTAATCAAACCCGTTAGCCATTTTGAGAAAATCGAAAACATTGAAAAAAATACCATGTAAAGGGTAGTTTGGATTGAGAGTATTTTCCTAAAAAGTCTTCACCTTGCATACTTCTAAGATGCTACATTTAAATACCAAGTTTATTATATAACCGAATTTTCGTTTGCGAGCTATGTTGCCTACACATACACACGGGTCTTTTTCTAAAATACTTTTTTTTTTATTCAGAACACGCATTTACCATGAAATGTTGGTCCCAAATTTTGGGTGGAATACATTATCTTCTCTACCTATACATTGTATATATCCGCTAGAGAAAGTAACATATATACCCATAATTAGCAAGAGAGTAAAATAAGAAGCACGACAGAACAATAACTGAATAATAATTCACAGTATGCACATTTGTGTATCAAACAAAAAGTATCTTATGTTGTAATTTTTCTGTTCTAAAAGCTGACACACATTCCACTGGAAAAGTAAGACTTTTTATTTCTGAATCTTGTTTTAATTTCCTAAGTAATTTTCGTCGCACGTAAAGACGTTGATTTAAAAATGAATTATGATTTTTCCCGTGCTGCATATTTTGACTAACAGCCGAATATGGCCAAAGGGGCCCAAACCTGAGATTATTTTACCTACCCCCACGAGAGGGTGCCTCCGGGAGGGAGGGATGAGGTGAGAGGACATCGGTTGGCTGGAATCAGAAACGACTCTACAGCAATAACAGAGTTTCCAGATTGAAGCACCAGGACAGACGGTCAGAAAAAAGGAGCCGCCACCATCCCACATAGGCTCCAATGCCCCCGCCAGAAACGGTCCTTTCTCCGCCAACCAGCAGAAGTCGGGGCACGGTGACAGTCTTTGAGCATCCTTTTTCCTATCACGCTGCACCCAGCACCATCGCCGACACTTCAAACCCTGAAACAAAGGACGAATGAAGATGTCTTTAGAAACGACATGAGGAATAGTATAGTCGGGGGATGAAAGATCCTAACCTGCATTCGCCCTGGCGGCCCGAGGAAACCTCCGAAAAAAACCATAAGTCAGGTAGGCCGGCCAAGGGAAGCGAACACGCGACTCTCAAAATGGACCATTGATGAAACCATCTGAGCCATCTGCTCGATTATTCACACCAATTTTAAATTATGTTTCAAGAGAGCATAATAACGTAGAGGATAACATAGAGTTGATGAAAATGATTATGATGATGAAAACTGGGTGGTCTCTCACGAGACCTCGCACATAGGCTCCTAGAGCCCTTTGTGCCTCATAAACAGGGTTTCAATCAAGTCCGATGGTCCCAATAAATTGGACCACATCCCTGATATCCGTCCTCTTGTATCCTCGGGTTCTAAAAGAATGGAACCCAGGTTTACACATCTGGGAAAAGCGAATGCCTCGCATTTACATAAAATAAGATGGGAGGTCTCAAAATACATCCCGCATTTCCTACACATGGGGTGCGAATTACCCCATTATACCGAGTCAGGCGTTTCGTATGAGACTGGCATTCAGGAGGCTGAACTCTCTGAACCATGGGTTTTTTCGAGGGTTTTTCCGGGTCACTTGGCGAATGCAGGGGCGGTTTCTTCATTCCCCCGAAATCACTGTTACTTCAGTTCATTCTCATTTCATCCAATCGGCGCTTTCAGGTTGTAGGTGTTGGTGACCCAATCCTCTCAGGATCAGAAGTATAAAAAGTCAATAATTGGTTAATGTGGGGAATCCCCTCCGGCACACTACACTCACTATTAGCACCATAATGGATAAGGATCTTCTCAGAGTGTTGTATTCTTAGCATGGTTTCCTTCAGAACGGAACTAAAGCCGTTGGCATGTAAAATAATCTCAAGTCTGATAAAGAGGCATCTGCGCAAAATTAAGCAGGACACTGAGAACCACATAGCTAAAGAACATCCACAAATAAATCTCAATTCAATGTTGCGTCCCGTGAGATAGCCATCAACCACTCTGAGCCTATCTCTGGTTAGGTTCAAAAGAATCTCACTTAGTTTGCCACCCAGCTCAAGAAAGAAATTATAGGCCTGTCTAGCGGTATTTTTGCGTTTTCCAAATATCCATCTCCTGGGGACATGCCGCAAAACGGCTCGGGTTCTACAAACGCAATACACCGCTTAGCCACCAGCATTATCTCATAGTAACATAGGGTTACTTTGGCCACGGCATCTTCTCCTATAGAATTCCCAACCACAATGTTATGACGTCAGCTGCTTGGGCTGAGTTCCTAAGAACTCAAGCAATTTGTTGAGTTGAAGAATGTCTCTGTTTTGCGGTCTCCAGTCTTTCGATAGGCCATTCAACAGGTGATTCGGGGTGAATGAATCTTCAGTTTCCACACACACTAAGCAGTATTATACTCCCAAAGCAGGAGACTAGCGAGACGTTTTCCATTAATAGTTTAGAAAATAATTTTGCTCATTCTACCGCATGGTAGGTAGAGAAATGATACATTTAATAAATATATGATGATTATTTCCTCTGTATCCCTTTATAATTATGAAAGGTAATGATACTACTTCTGCAAAGATTTGAGTTCAGTAACATGAAGTAACTAGATAAAAATTCTGATGTGTTACATTCACATTATCTTTTCTATCCTCTGTCCCTTTGTTGGCGATATACAAACAATTCTTTATTTATTTTCATATCGGCTTCATTATAATTAAGATAAAATTTTGTATAGATATCTATATTATATATTTCGTTAGAGATATAAAAGAATAACGAAAGTTAAATATTTAAGAACTAGATGCTTTATACTAGCCTTAATATTCCATGTTGTTTGCATGCAATTGCGAGAAACGTTCTGAATATCAAACAGACTTTAAAGAATAACTTAAGTGTTGAAAAATTCCAACCATTAATAACGTATATCTCAGAAATGGCTAAGTGTGGATTTTTTTTCAGTTCATTTTCGTCTGTCCCTTGATTAACAGTTACACAATATTAAAAGGCATCCCTTCCTAATGAACAGGACTTCACAGGGTATTTCCAGAAAATCAAAGATAAATATTTATTGATCATGTCCTATTTTTAATATATAGTATTTAATTTAAGTCCTTAAAGCATCTTTAGAGAAATTTGAAAAGGTCGGAAACTATTCCAGAGTATTTTTGGTTGGAACATTTTTATGAAAATCTCCGTGTCGCACCTTGGAAAAATATTGAACTTAAATACCATGTTTCAGTTTTTCGATGATGTTGGTCACATACTCATACAAAAAGATACACACATTTTGCTTAAAATGTTTATTTTTTTATTCAGGGTCTTAAAACTAAATTTCAGTTTTATTTCACCGGAATTATAGGTTTTATTTATGGAAGTTTTTTAGCTGATATGGTTCGCGGAATCTCATTCTATATTGGGACTGCTTAATTTTGCTCAGAGGCTTCTTTATCAGGCTTGGGGTTCTTTTACGTACAGTGGATCTCGGGACCAACGGCTTTACTTTTGTGCCGAAAAAATTCATCGCCCACCAGCAAGTTTGAACCCGCGATCTTGGAAGCCAAAGGCTAGCATGTTACCTCCTAGGACGACTTTCCGGCGAAATATTGACACCGAGTTTTTGAACAGAATACAATATTTTCCCTACATACGAATATTAAATATAGTGGAGAAAATAAGTATTCGTAAAAAGAATTTGTAAAAGCTATTTAAATTTGATGTGTTACATTCATATTGCCTTTTAACTGTCCTTTTTAGTGGATATATAAAATATTTTGAAGAAAGTTAATTTTCTCATCAATTTCATTATAGTTGAGCTAGACTTGTTTAGAAACAGCTGCATTACACATTTCGTTAAAGATACAAAGTGAATAACATAAATCAAATATTTAAAATGTTTGGTTAAATGACGCTATATATCTACTCGCCTAGTAAAACTCGAAGCTATTTGCATAAAATCCCGAAAAAACACCTGAATATTGAAAGAAAATAACAAAATATTGCGCAATTTAACCATTTAATAACGGATATCTTGAAATTGTCAAAAAATCTATTGGTACAAATTTTGTATCTTAAAGACATGTATTGTGTAGATCGCTTAACAGTTATTAGCTATACAAGATTATGCAAAAAATATTTCCGAATGAAGCGGACTTTCTAACGTTAAATGTTATGTCATATAAATATATTTAATATAGGTGATATTTAATATAAATCGTTGAGAGCGCTTTTTCAGGAAACTGAATTTTTTAAAAAAAATCCATGCAATGAGTAGTTTAAAATGGTAAGATTTTTTTTAAAAATCTTCGTGCCGCATCTTTGGAAGACACTTAAATACCAAGCTTGGTTTCATCCGACTTTTCGTTGTTCAATTATACTGTTCATACACATACATATACACACAAACTGTAAATCATTTTCTAAAAATGTCTTTTTTTATTTATTCACGACTCCTAAAAGCTATATTTATGCTCAAAGCTCTATATCGAATTGGGAAGATTTTCTTAAAAATCTTCGTGTAGCATCTTTCGAAGACACTTAAATACCAAGTTTGGTTTTTATCCGGCATTTCATTTTTCAGTTATGATGTTCACACAAACACGAAATCACTGTCTAAAAATGCCTTTTTTATTTTCCTATTATTAAGAGGAAGATTTGGTGGAATAGAAAGGAAAGGGGCTTCAATTGAAAGAAAATAAAAACAAAATGAACAGGCTAAACGAACGGAATCTGTTTGTAAAACCGAAACCTGTTGATGCATGTAATGGATAAAAGGATACACAAGAAATAGACCTTGAAGGTGGTTTGTGCTGCGTTACTGAGGGAAGGGCAGTTCCATGTAGAAACCGTCGCCTAAAGGGGTCGGAATGGGGGTTTATTGGGGGAAACCCACGGCGACCACAGTGTTTCACGGAAACTAATTGTCTAGGATTCCATGGCTGAGTGATCCCCTACTACTTAAGAGTATTTTTTGCTCCGTGATCAGGTTTATGTTTGAACTAATTAGCGAGCAAAAGAGGAGGCAGAGGTGTTGCCTCACTATTATAACACTGTGGATAAACCTCTGATAGACGTAATAAAATTCTATGAAGCCAAGAATTTTTTACATTTTCCTTACTTAGTACATGGGTAAAAAGAAGAATGGAATTCAAAGCAAAAATTCAATACCCAGATTTCACCGGAAATACACGCCCTGAATCGAAAAAGAGAGCATTTTAGAAAAAGGTCCGTGTATGTATGTGTCTGTGAATAACATAACTCAAAAACGAAAAGTAGCTTAAATACCAAATTGAATAAGACACAGCAAGAAAATCCCTCCACCTCAAACTACTCTTCACATAATATATTTTGATATTCACAAAAATGATATAACAATTTGATTAAAATAGCGTCTGTTGAATATATTTACATGGAAAATAAACTAAAAGAGTAAATTTTGATATTCCTGAAAATAGCCTCTTTAGCTGCTATGCAAAAGCATCCAATATAAGCCGTAAAAGACAAACGGAAACGGACTTTAAAAAAATGTAAAATTCATCGAAACACAAGGAATGTCACAGGTATTCATTTTGTGGAGTCAACAATTACGATATCCCTTGTTATTGGTTTCAATATTAAAATTCTAAGCTTTTCTTTTGTTTTACTCCTGGTCCTGCAAAGAGAACCGAATTTTAATGTCAGTCTCAGAGCGATTGCTTTTAAATGATTTGACTATCGCTTCAGCTAGTATATTCGCTTATTTCTCTCCTTCTTAGAAGAAAACAAGTAACAATATCATATTTTCTGATGTTCATTTCGATTAGCACTATGTAGATTAAACAATAACCTGTTGTAATAATACTAGTTTGCAGAACGGATAGACAAAATTATGTGAATGGAACACATCAAATGTTTTTAGTTTATCTAGGAATGTACTACATAGGTAAGAAATGTATTGTACTCCATCCAAAAAGTCGATACCGAGATTTCACCGAAAACACATATTTCAGGGTTCCCTGAAACCAGAAAATCATTTTTAGAAAAAGGGCTGTGTTTGTGTATGTAGGTGTGGTGTGTCTGTGGTGGTGGAACACCATAACTGAAAAACGAAATGTCCGTTAAATAACAAATTTGGTTTTTATGTTACACGTCTATTAAGGATGCAAAACGAAAATTTTCAGGATAATCCGACCCCCCCCCCAACTACGCTTTATTTGGGAAACTATTCAAAATTTGTACTCTTTCAAAAATGGCTCAATTTTCTAGATTAAAATAGCACATTTGAGATATTTTATGATAAAAAACTAAATGTATTTCTTAAATTTTCTGGGAATTGCCTCTGAAGACCTCTACATTCTGAATGACTTTTGTACAACTAGTAAACCGTAAGAGATAGACAATAAACTTAACACACAAGAAGTGTTTTTAAAACAAATAATGTTTGCCATATACATTTTTATAATGTAAACCGTTTCTGAGATATTCTATGTTATTGGTCTCAATTTTGAACTACTTAAATATTTCCCAAACCGGAACGCATATTCTTATATAACGCCCGTTTTTACTACAAATGCAACTGCAGGCGTTGACACTGATTGTAATGGAATGAAGATGGAGCACCGGAGGAATGCGATGGAAACTGGAGAACCCAGGGAAAAACTTCCCCTGCCCCTATTTGTTCACCAAAACTCCCACATGCGGTCGCCTGGGATCGAACCACTCGCTTCTCACCTAGGCGGCCCGTGTTCAATCCCAATCGACTAGTGGGATTTGTGGTGGACAAAGCGGTGCAAGGGCCTATTTTCTCCGGGTTCTCCGGTTTCCCCTGCCATCGCATTCCACCACTGCTCCATCGTCATTACCATCAGAGTCATCGCCTGCAGTGCTATTTGTAGTAAAAGCGGGCGTTAAACTCTACTATATAAAAAATCTGAAGTGTTTCATTCACATGATTTTCTCTACATCGCTGAAACAAAGTACTGTTAAAAACACATTATTCTATCTACTTTATGATAATCAAAATAACTATTAGCAGAAATTGTCTTTATTACTTGCCTCCTTCTAAGTAGAAGCAAAATAAAGGAATACACTAAGCTAAAATGATAGTCAAATCTCTTAAAAGCTGACTGCCATGTAGTTGAAATCCGTTTCTATATAGGACCAGGAATTTAAAAAGTTGCGTGTGAGAAAAGTTTAAGTATATTAAACGTGAAGCAAACATCAAGGAATATCTCAGAAACAGTCAATGCCACGAAAAAGCGTATATGATATAAATTGTGTGTTTTAACGTGATTTACAATTTATGTGTAGCAAATTCTTGTCTCTTACGGCTTATCATTTACGCAAAATTCATTTAGAATAAAGAGGTCTTTAGAAGCTACTCCTAGAAAATTCAATATATACAATTTATGTGCCGTGTAAATATCTTTAACATACGGTATTTTAATCAAAATCGCTGTAGCCATTTTTGAGAAAATCAAATGTTTTTAAATTTTTGCATGTAAATAGTAGTTTGGGATGAGGGGATTTTTCTCAAAATATTGGTGTCGCATCCCTGAAAGATAGTAAACTTGAATATAAGTTTGGTATTTTACGGACTTTTCGTTTTTGAGTTATCGTGTACACAGACACATGGACAGACGGAGACACACACACACACACACACACACACACACACACGGACCTTTTTTTCTGAAAATACTTTTTTTTCCATTCAAGGGACCCTAAAACATATAGTTCCGGTGAAATCTCGGTATCAAATTTTTGGGTGGAGTGCAATAGCTTCTCTATGCACTATATACATAGTACGTGTAGAGAAAGTGAAAATAGAAATCCTTAGGAATCAGAGCAGCAGGCAGGCCGAAAATCCGCTGGGACGGTGATGTCATGAATGATTTAATAAAAGTCCTGGAAAAAGTTGTTGAGAAGATAGTGAACTTTAAATTCGTAGCGCCTTGAAGAGAAGTATAGCTTGTTTGCAGAACAAGTAGAGAAACTCATGCGAATGGATTACTTCTGACTTTTTCTTTAATCTCTTCCCTTCAGAATACTTATTACCTATAGTAGTTAGTAACATACCTTCATGAGAAACTAGTATTTCTGTGCAAATCTAGGTCTCTATATATCATGTATTTTGAAACAGAGAGAATACACAAGCTCTCTCTGCTGTAAAGTGAAACCTATTAAGTAGGCAACATGATGGAACTACAGATACCTGGTCAGGAGGAAACCAGTTAATTAAGACAACGAACTACACTCCTGCAGGAAATCCTGTACCAAACAAAGGGCTTAATAAAGTTTTTTTACTTTCTCTACACATACTAGTATATAGTGTATAGAGAAGATATTGTAATGCCCTCAAAAATTTGATACGAGATTTTACTGGAAAGATATGTTTTGGGAAAAGGTGCGTGTATGTGCGTGTGTGTATATGTGTGTGTCTGTAGACAGCATAGCTCAAAAACTAAAAGACAGTTAAATACCAAACTTGGTATATAGGTTTGGCATCTTCCAAAGATGCGTAACGAAGATTTTCACGAAAAGCCTTCCACCCCAAACTACCCTTTACACCCTTTACAAAAACGGCTCTAACGATTTTGATTAAAATCTCTTATATTTAAGATATTTACATTCCAAATAAAATGTATATCTTGAATTTTCTGGTAATAGGCTCTAAAGACCTCTTTATTCTGAATGATTTTTATTCAAATTTGCGTAAGTGGTAAACCGTAAGAGATAGACAAAAACTTACTACACAAAGAATGTTGATCACGATGAAACACACAACTTATGTCATATACATTTTTTTCGTGGAGTTTGCCGTTCTTGAGATATTTCTTGTTATTGATTTCAGCTTTAAAATAATTATACTTTTTCACATACGGGAATTTGTTATCTCCTGTCCATAGGAAGGAACTTCAATCACATAGCAACCAGCTTTTAAAAGATTTTGCTATCATTTTAGTCTATGGTACTGCCTTATTTCCCGTGTACTTAGAAGGAATTTTTTTTCTCGATTGGCATTAAGTAATTAGAAGAATAAGCTTTTTAACAATAATTTATTGCAGAGCCGAAGAGAAAGTCATGTGAATGGAACACATCACATTTTTTTTATCTGTAAATATTAATCTACTTAAAACATTGAAGATTGTAGCACAATATCTATCGAAAATATGTGTTAATTTCTTATAAATATCTACAGTTATTGTGCAACAAACTATTCTTACAATTAATGTAATTTACTTCGTATGTGCAAAATGAAAACTAGACTGTTATATCAATAGTGTTTTTGTCAAAATTGAAGCCTTGCGTAAAGAAATAACACACATTATCAAATATTGAGTAACAAAACTCAACCGGAGAATACTTGAATAGTATTTCATTTAGTCGGCTTATCCTCCTTTTGTAGTCCTGACACCTTCCGAGGACTTACAGCCTAGAGGTCAGAAGCCTGTCAGAAATAACACACTTTATCAAATATTGAGTGACAAAACTCAACCGGAGAATACTTGAATAGTATTTCATTTAGTCGGCTTATCCTCCTTTTGTAGTCCTGACCCTTCCTAGGACTTACAGCCTAGAGGTCAGAAGCCTGTCGGGGAGCCAACGGCACGTAACCAGAATGAAGAACCTGGAACGAGTGGTCAGTTCGTAGCCATGCATGAGCTTGAAGAAGTAGATGATGTGAAATGCAAGCGAAATGGATGATAGGAAAAGTGATGATAGAACAATTGGTGGAATGAGTGTCGGGGAAACTAGAGGACCGGGAGAAAACCCTTTGCTGTTTCGCCCATGACAGTTCCCACATGCGGGCACTTAGAATCGAACCCGGACCGCCTATGTGGTAGGTGAGTGGTCCAACCACTCGGCCACGGCGCCGCCTGGATAGTAGTTAATGCTATAACTATATATTTTGTCTAATTGTATCCATTTAAATAACCTTTATGCTTTTTCTGAAGCAAATTTTGTCTTGCTCTTAAGCATGTTGTTTCAACTCGATTCGCCTGAGTCGAGAGTACTCGCGCGTAGTCAACTACAGAAGGATTGCAGGGGAGAGCCAGTTCACAATGCTTGCGTCCTGCTACTTCCACGCTTGATTCACCATTGTCCTCAATGCTGCACTGTATTGCATATCGACCCCTGTGAGTCATAAGTAACTCGCTACTCTTAAGTGCGACTCAAGCTGAAACAGCCTAACTTACGGTAAACATTTTATGCAAAATTCCGTGATAATGAACATGACTTCACATTAAACATTTCCGGGACCGCGACATGGCCGAGTGGTATGACCACTCGCCTCTCTAAGTCGGAGGTTTTGATCCCAAGCGATTGCATGTGGGATTTATGGTGGACTAAGCGGCGCAGGGGAGGATTTTCTCCGGGTTCTCCCGTTTCCCCCACCATCGCACTCCATCGGTGATCCTTCTTCGTTCCATGCATCATCAGTGTCATGATCTGTGGTGCCATAAGTAGTAAACATTACCATTTCAAGATAAATGTTTTATTGCCTATGAAAATAGTCCTAAAAGACGTATATTGATAAAATCTGTTGAATTTTAAGATCGAATATTCCTCCGAATATTTAAATGTATACCAAATCACTTTTGTTAATAAAGCAGAGCTCAAAATTATTATTTCCAATGAAATATTAATAAGGAACTTTTACTTCAATTCAATATTTTGTTTTCTTTCAACCAAATGGAAGTGCTAGAAAAAGTAAAATTAATTGAAAAAAAATTTGACTTAGACTTTACACAAATTGCAAAAGTAATTTGAATTATTCATCAATTTTCCTCTATAAACTGTGTTTCCATGTTACACAACAACTACCGCTCTTTATATAATGTACTGATAATATTGTAAGCTCTTTCAATTTCCGAAACACATACGAATCGTGATGTGTCATGGCCGAACATTTTTCGAAAATTGCCAAATTGATATGCTGCATCTGTAAAATCTGGCCAAAAATATGAAAAACTAAAACATGATTTTGTTTTATAATAAAATGATATGAATTCTAAACTTTAAGAAGATACTTTTTTTCCTACTTGGGGAAATTAACGACCAGTTAAATGAAGATATGCATACTTATTAAACTTACTCTCAACTTTAAATCTTATCTCGCAAACATTCTTCCAACACTTTTCCATAAACAAAACATTTAAGTAATGCTAATTTTCACCAATTTGTTTGAATATTTTTATACTGCCTCTAAAAGCACATTAAATAAAATGTTTGTATTACTAGGTATATTACTTTTTCGGATTAATTCTCCAATTTTGATAAATAAAATTATTAATTTTTGATAAATCAAGAGTTTTAGAGGTTTCGATAAGTAATAATGCTTCCACTCTAATTAGAGCTAATATAAAATATAACACAACAAATCTATATGTAAACTCACTTCTGTTAAACTGCACTTTTTATGTCAATAGTTTTATAAATGCACCACGTAGAGCATTTTTATTATAACAGTGAATTCAGAAAATAAAAATGATTATTTAAACAACCAAGCAACTTAGGATTTTTATGTTTGGAAGTATCACCATTAACTGGTATAAATTTCAGTAAAATATCTTACATGCTGTGGAATCTCCAAATTTCACAGATGCAACATCTTAAGTCTTTCAAAATAAATAATCCTAGCGTAGAATACTGCGAACATAAACATAATATTGCTAATAATTATTTAAATCGTTATAAACGTAGTCTAATGAGACCTAACCAGCAAATTAGTGTTAAAACTGCTGTTTTAACAATCAAAATTGGAATTAGTTACTCTTCCTTATATCCTTACAAATGTCTATATAAATGAGAACGAAAGAAAGTAAGTGAAAAAGATGAGAATAATTTATTAAATAATGAAGCTATAATTTTCTGTATGTATTTTATTAAATAAAGAAACTCGGATCTCAGGCTTTGCTAATGCATTCTAGGAGCTTCTTGAATCTTAAAAGTTATCAATCATAGGTATTTCAAATGTTTCCTTTAAATCCTAAAGAAAGATTCCAATTGAGAAACCGGGGGTATTAGGTTCTAAAATAATTCTGAAAATCTAACATTTGTCTGAATCACAGGACTTCGAAAGCCCTGCTTTTGTGTACAGAAGAGCAAATAAACTTTCTTTCCCATACTTCATTACAAATTGCAACTGTGGAATGGGAGCAAATGGCCGGAAATTTCCTTTCGGGAGTCCACCATGCTTGAGAGAACGAGTTTTGCACGGAATGATTTCCCCAGAATGATGAGCTGAAACTTTCTAAGACAAAACTGCAAAAATTGTGTAACATACACTTTCCGGAATTGGTATAAGAGGTTGTTCTAAGTAAAAGCGATGCAGTTACCTTTTTACGTAAAAGAAAACAGAGAGAAGAATAAACAAATGAGAATGAAGACGTTTTGTATTCTAAGAACACGCAGGGAAATATAATCATAACGCAGTGAGGAAAACCTGCTCATAACACCTGCAAATAAACGGGTCAGCTACACTGAAGCTTTCCCTGTCATGACCCCAGCAGTTTGTTCAAAAGGTAACTAACTGTACGTTTGAACAACACATTTTCCTTGTATTGCTCAATATCGTGACCCGCCAGGGAGACCATCTTTCAGATTTGAACACATGCATTAACTGTAGTTCAAATCTCTCATGAATCTTGCATTCGGCAAATATTCAATTGCTTATAAATATATATATTCTTAAGAAAGGTTATTATTCTGTGTACTTCACGCTAATCAAGATAAACATTATCAAAAATTGTCTTATAATTTAGTCCCCTGCAAGTATAAGAGAAATAAGGGAATACACTAGGCTAAAGTATTAGTGAAATATTTTATGAGCTGTTGCTATGCGGTTGACTTTGAAAGCCGGTTCTTTATGAATGGCTAACAGTAAAACAAAACAAAATGAATAGCTCCTTACTGTTTATAAAAAGTATAACTATTTTATAATTGAAACCAATAACAAAAAATGCCTTGGAAATGTTTACTCTCCAAAAAGTGTACATTTTACCAACTAGCAAAAGTCATCCCAAAAGAGGACTTCAGAGGCTATTTCCAGAAAATTCGAGATATACATATTTTTCATGTAAATTTCTTTAATATACGGTGTTTTACTCCAAAACGTTAGTAATTTTCAAGAATAAAATATGTTCGAAAAATTGTCTATGAAAAGAGCAGTTTGGGATGTGGGGATTTTCTTGAAAATCTTCGTGTCGCAGCATTTAAAACTAAAACAAATCATAAGGAGCATCTCTAAAATGATTAGTTCTACAAAAACTTATATGACAAATTGTGTGTTTTAACGAGATCTAAACTTTTTGGGTAGAAATTTCTTGTCTATCTCTTACAATCATCCAGAATGAAGAGAACTTCAGATGCTTTTCCCAGAAAATTCGCGATATATATTTTATTTGTGGTATTAATATATTAAATCAAAATATTAAGAGTAATTTATGAAAAAATCAAAATATTCATATCTTCATGTAAAGAGAGTTTAGGGTGGCAGAATTTTCTTGAAAAGCTTCCTGTCGCATCCTTGGAAGATGAACTTAAACCAAGTTTAGTATTTAACCGATGTCTTCCTTTGAGTTATTCTGTTCATGGACACACGGACACACACTCATACACATGTATTTTTACTTTCTCTACACGCACTATATACATAGTGTATAGAGAAGGTATTGCAATGCATCCAAAAATTCGATACCGAGATTTAACCGGCAATACATGTTTTGGGTCCCCTTGAATCCAAAAAAAGCATTTTTGAAAATAGGTGTGCATGTGGTCTGTGTGTAGGGGGTGTGTGTATGTGTGTGTGTGTGTGTGTGTGTGTGTGAACAGCATAGCTAAAAACGGGAAGTCCGTTAAATGCCAAAGTTAGTATTTAAGTTCAGTTCTTCCAAGGGTCCGACAGGAAGCTTTTCAAGAAAATCCCCCACCCCCCAACTACCCTTTACATGGAAAAAATTTCGAAAAGTTTCATTTTTTCAAAAATGGCCCAAACGATTTTGATTAAATGTCGTATATTGAAGATATTTATCTGACAAATAAAATGTATATCTTGAATTTTGTTTGAATAGCCTTTGAAAACTACTTTATTCTGGATGAATTTTACGGAATTTTGCATACCTGGTAAATGGTAAGAGACAGGCAAAACCTTCCTTAACAGAAAGTGTAGAGTATGTTAAAACACACAATTTATGTTCTATACATTTTTTCATGGAGTAGATCGTTTTTGAGAATCTGAAACCAATAATAAGGAATTGGTTTCAGCTTTAAAATACTTAGATTATTCTCATACAGGAAATTGTCAACTCCTGTCCATAGAAACAAAGAAACTTCAGTCACATAGTAACCAGCTTTAGACTAATACTTAGCTTATACTACACCCTTATTTCCTTTCTACTTGCGTGGAACTAAGTAATAAGACTATTTTTGTTTTTGTTTTTTTTCGATTAGCATGAAGTAAAACGAAGCATTAGCTTTTTAACAATAATTTGTTGCAGAGATGTAGAGAAAGTCATGGGAATGGAGTTCATCAGATTTTGTTTCTAAAAATGCTTTTTTTGATACATAAAATCCAAAACGTGTATTTTCAATGAAATTTTGATATCAAACTTTTGGATGGAATGCAATACACTCTCTATATATCACTGTATAGTAGCAGAAAGTAATATAACAACCTTATTGTACTTCACATATGCAGATACCCTACAGATCATGCTACTCATTAGAAATATCTCTTCCACCAATACTACAGTGTTAATGTTGCATTTTGAGGTGATGCATTTGTGAAATTTTGAAAATTCACACTATCCAAGATATCTTATTGAAATTTATGCCAGTTATTACACATAATAGTAATATTTCTGCCATGTATCAAAATTCTAACTTCATTTACATAATTGTTGCTGTCTAAATTCATTGTTCTAATAAAAATGAGGCACGAGATGCATTTTTTAAAACTGTTCACATAAAAATTTCAAATTTTACAGTAAACAAATTTACAAATACAACTATCATAGCATATTTTTATATTAAGTCTAATTACTATAAAGTATTTCTTTTCGTACTCCAAAACCCTCGAGTTTTCAAATAATTTGCTTCTCAAAATTGAAGCATTTTTTCTAAAAAGTATATGACCATTTCCTTTAATGTAGATTTGAAAGGCAGAATAACATTTATAATCAAATTGCATCGTGTTAAACATTCTGGGTATGAACAATTTTTGGAAAAAAGGCTTTCGAGAAAATATGGTTTAAACTGGGAGTGTCTATTAATTAATACGCGCATTTCCATTTATAGTTTCAGTAGACAATAGTTGATGCGCATCAAGTTGTAAGAACGTTATATTGTCTTAAAGCTTAGAATCCATATTGTTTTAATAAGACTTTTTTTTAATTTTTCATAATTTTTATCAAATTTCACAAATACTTTAATCTTAACCCAGGTACCTTTTGAATTAGGAAATAAGTGTTTAGATGTATACTGCAGTCAAACAACATATATTATAGTAATAACCTCCGAGGAACTTAAGAAACAAGTTCTTGGAAAGGAAATTTTATTTGTCATGTAAATATCTTAAATGTAAAAGATTTTAATCAAAATCGTTACAGCCATTTTTGAGAAATTAATGTTCTAAATTTTTTCCATGTAAAGGGTAGTTGGAGGTGGGAAAATTTTCTTAAAAATCGCCGTGTCGCATCCTTGGAAGATAGTAAACTTAAATATCAAGTTTGATATTTAACGGACTTTTCGTTTTTGAGCTTAGCTTTGCTACCCACCACTCACACACACCACAAACACACACACACACACACACACACACACAGATCACTCACACGGACATTTTTCTAAAAATCCTTTTTTGTATTAACGGGGCCCAAAACATATATTTCCGGTAACATTTTTGATGGAGTACAATACACTATGTACATAGTACATGTAAAAATTTCAGATTACATTGCACGATAAATAGTTTCAGTGCAAATGAAAACACTAACTTTAAGTTTAATCTGATTTCTCTTCCTAGGTTCATCTTCCGACACACCTACTCTGGTACGACTTATCTCGTCTTAATAATGAGAATAATGCGTGATTTTTAACAATCTCTGTAGAGAAAATAATTGGTAATGAGTTTATAAAAGTAAATAAAAAAATTAAACCTAATTTTAGATTTTATTCAACAGAAACAATTATAATAGTATTGGCTTACTAAAAGAACGGAAGACAAAAACATTAACCGAAGTAATGGAGTAGATGCCACAAGAAAGGAGGAGAAAAGGAAGACCCATAGCACGTGGGTTCAAGGAATTAGAGGGGCAATGATTGAATGGGGAATTGAGTAAGAATTGTGGTCCAATAGGCAAGAATGAAGAAAAGAATATGTTAAAAACTGTAGCATTGGTTACCAGAAAAATGTAGAATGCAAAACTGTATATCAGAAAGTCTTTAAATACGAAAAAATGTTATGTGGGTTTGAGGGATTTTCCAAAAATCCTTTTTCGCTTTCTGAACATATTGAACCTCAATACCGAGTTTGGTATTTATCGGATATTATTCCCTTATTTACCTTCTACTTGCTAGAGGGTAAGTAGTAAGAGAATTTCTGCTAGTGTTTATGTCGATTATCATGAATAAGGAAAAAGAATAAGCCTTTTAACAATAATTTGTTACAGAGATGTAGAGAGTGACATGTGCGTGGAACACGTCAGATTTTTAAATAATTTTCAACACAAAATATTACCTCTCAGACTTTCGAGCAATACAATCTCGATATCAAAAATGTTAATGTATAACCTCTACCTAATGCGTACATTATAGATGATAATCCTCAGTGTTAAGATGACATTTAGTGTTTTTCCCCGAAAAAGAAGTGTTTAATATTGAGCTGAGCATCATAATTAGAGCATAATGAGTATATACGAGCACATCAATTTCTTCTGTTTACATTTTCCTTTAAAAGAAATGGGTTTTGCCTATTACGCTTCTAAATGTCACAAAATGGTGCAACTAGCAAGTATAACGCAATCACGCAGTGATGGATTCCTTGTTCAGGGTTAACTAGGAAGAAACGAGGCACTAATGAGAGCGGGGCTGTCCAGGGAAGGTCTTGAAACAGGTGAGGAATTCACGGAAGCCGAACGTCAACACAATGGTCAATGTCATTTACAGAATCAGCTGTATCCAAAAAGCCTACTCATTTCCGACGCCAGGAAGCTTAGCAATATACAGATGAACGTGTGCTAGGAGCGGCTACCAATCTAAATTCTTCCTAAGGAAACTGTGGTTTTCCATTCCATTGACCTTCCTGGTTTACGTTACTAACGATGCTTTTTCCACTCTTCCTGAAGAAGCTCTGTTGTGGGCAGGATTATGAATACTTTTCTAGAGAAATAAGTCTTTGGTGATGCCCCAGAAAGCTTTGCGTGTGTGATATTCCCGTCAATAATCACCAGGAAGCGTTAGAGGAAAACAGTAGTAACAGAAATGCGTTAAGTGGAGATAAACTGCAGCAAATGCTTAAAAATAACATGTATATTACTTATGGAGATTTACAAATTGGAATGTTTTATCCTTATATGTTCCAAACTTATATTTAAAATGTATTACTTTCTCCAGAAAGTATGTACATAAGACATAGAGAATATATATGTTTCGAGACTCCCTGAATAAAAAAATCATTAAATTCATTAAAAATAGTTTGTGTGTGGGCAGCAAAGCTCAAAATTGAAAAGTGAGCTAAACACCAAGCTTGGTATTCAAGTTAAGCATTTTCTCTAGATGCGAAACAAAGTTTCCAAGAAAATTCTCCTTCCCCGTACTACCTTTTACATGGAACATTGAATTAAAATGTTTAATATATTTTATGACAAACAAAATGTGTATCTTGAATTTTCTGGGCATAGCCTCCGAAGACCTCTTCATGCTAGATGACTTTTGTAAAACAAAAATTTACTGCACAAAAATGTAGACCTCATTAAAACACACAATTTATATCACATACATTTTTTAGAGTTAACCGTTTCCGAGATGTTCCTTGTTATTGGTATCAAGCAGAAGTCAACTTTTGCATCACCTCTTGTATATTAACTTATTTTCCTTCTACTATCAAAGAAGCAAGTAATATAACCATTTCTGCTAATGTTTATTTCGATTAGCACGACGTAGATAAAAGAATAATCATTTGAATGGAACATTTGTTTCTGGAACAGCTAGAAAAAGTCATGTGAAGAAACATATCAGATTTTTTTTAATAGGGTAATGCATCTGCTGTTTTTTACGCTGTATAATCCACCACTTTAGAAAGAAACATGTCTATTGTTATAAATGTAAATAAAATATTTTCCCATTCATTAAAAAGTTATTCTTACAAAATAATAATAATAATAATAATATATTTACTCCATTTTAATCAAAATAAGTATTTGCACTAACATATATGTATAATTCCTGTTTATTTTGAACGAAAATCATCTGTGTAACTTGAATAATATGGACATTAGTGAATATTATTAGTAAAATGTATGCACACTTTTTAAGCCTATACATTGAATTATAACTTTGTAATAGGGATATTTAAATTGTGTATTTATTAATTAAAACA
The DNA here is from genome assembly GCA_030762935.1 of Hymenopus coronatus. NCBI lineage: Eukaryota > Metazoa > Arthropoda > Insecta > Mantodea > Hymenopodidae > Hymenopus > Hymenopus coronatus. The sequence goes on along the minus strand of CM060898.1, from coordinate 81,405,574 downwards.
TGCTGAGAGTCTGAGTACTAAATTTCACAAATGTATCATCGATAGTTTCTGAAAAAAGAAGCAAAGTTTTAATAATATGTATAACTTCAGTATAAAAATTGATTCAAGAAACATATTAGATCAAATATACACAACATGATATTTTTACTTTCTCTATCCATATGTACAATGTGCATAGTGAATATAGAAGGAATTTTATTCCACCAAAAAAAATCGATTTCGAGATTTCACCGGAAATATATGTTTTGAGGTCCCCCCGAGTCCGCAAAAAAAAAAAAAAAAAAAAAAAAAAAAAACAGCATTTTTTTAGCAAAAGGTCCCTGTGTGTGTTGGAAAAGACCGTTAAATACCAAGCTTGATATTTTAGTTTAGTATCCTCAAAGGATGTGATACGAAGATTTTCAGAAAAATCCCCGAACCGAAAGCTACCCTTTGCATGGACAAAATTTTGAAAAGTTCGTTGTTCTCAAAATTGGCTCTAACGCTTTAAATACCCTATATTAAAGATATTTACATCACAAATAAAATGTATATTTTGAATTTTTTTTGGAACAGCCTCTGTAGGCCTCTTTATTTTGGACGAGTTTTGCATAAGTTTGCATAATCGTTTGGCCGTAAGAGGTAGATAAAAACTTATTACAAAAAACTGTATAGATCGTTAAAACACATAATTTATATCGTATACGTTTTTATTGTGCAGTTGAATGTTTTCGAGATATTCCTTATTATTGGTTAAATTTTAAACTAAAAAACATTTCTCATTTGCACTATGCAAAGCGAACCTAACCTGAATTGTTTTATATTGCGACCAGCTTATAAAGGATTTGATTATCGCTTTAGCCTAATGTATTACCTTACTTCCCTTCTCTTACAAGGAAGCAAGTAATAAAATCAATTCTGCTAATGTTTATCTCGATTAGAATAACGCAAACAAATAATTATCTTTAACAAGAATAATTTGTATACTGTACAGCTATAGTAAGTTATGTGATGGCAGCACATCAGATCTTTTTATGTGGCCGACACCAGTGAATATGCATATAACTTCTGGTGAGCTTGTCCACAATAGTCGATACAGAGCAGTCATTTCCAAGCTCAATGTAAATGGAGTTTTATTTACTGACGCTCTTTAACTGCTTTGGTTCTCAGCGTCCCATTCTATACTGGGCATTCCTTAAACTTTTCATAAACGGGAATTTGTCAACTCTGGCAAAGCAAAGACATGGATTTCAACCACATGGTAACCAGCTTTTAAAAAATTACTATGGCTTTAGCTTAGTGAATTCCATTATTTCCCTTCTATTTACAAGAAAGCTAGCAATAAGACCGTTTCTGTTAATGCTCAACTAAATTAGAATGAAGTATATAAAACAATAAGTATTTAAATAATAATTTGTTACAGAGATGAAGAGAAAGTCATGTGAATGGAATACATCAAAGATTTACTCAACACAACCCTCACAAACGATTTAGATATCAAATTTAAAATAAATAGGCATTTATCCTTGCATTGTTCCTAAAATATTCGTTGGTACGTATTTTAAACTTCGTAATGCGGTGTCGCGTATTTGAAAATAATTCCCTCCCTCTTTTTTCGGCACAACTTCATTAGTAACGAAATTTAGGGTAGATAGTCGACTGAATTCTCAAATATCTAGTAGAGAAAGTAAACTTATAGTTTGTCATTCAAATTGAGCACTAAAACCAAATTTGCGTTGGCATTTCAGTGATCTGGTTGCTTCATAGTTCCATATCCCGGAACTGTCTGACGTATAACGTGATTTCACTCAGGACAAGGTGAAGTATATGATATTTCATAATGACTCACCTTGTGATTAAGTTACCTTTTTCCACTTGGCTTTGTACTAAAACAGTAATTAATTAGCTTAATCAAAGAAATCTCACTAATTTTTCATGGAAAATATGCCAAATTGTTTTCAGATCCTTGTCATAGTTCCTGTGTGCATAATTAAGAGATAATTACTTTCAATGAAGGTTTTCGAGAAATACACTGTTCCTACGTTAAAAAAATGTTCAAGGTTTACGTGTAATAATACCCGTAAGCAGTTCTGCATCTATTTAGTAGAATATTTGCGTTTCTTAACCTCCAATTAGTAAACGATCGCTCAATAATTTGAAGTAACGTGACGCCGAATCATTTATCTCACACTTATTTCCCAGCCTGTTTCTATGAAAAACTTAGTTTAACAGTCAAATGTCCCCTAACTATCATAGATTCACAACTAGCCCTCATTAAAGTATATCAACGTCCCCTCCTAGTTCGTGATGAATTTAAGTAATCTTCATGCCTTTTATCTTAGTCTCTCATAATAATAATCATAATAACAATAATAATCTGCAGCAGCGAGACTTCGACGTGCCCCATTCTCTCAAAAAACTGTTATATCACCTCTTTATGGGTCTTCCTTTCTCTTCCCTCTAGATTTCTGCACCCCTTATTTGTTGAGGTAATGCCTAATTGAAATGTCCCCTGGCCACGTTACGAGCGCTTCGGGGGTAAGAACAGTGACGGGGCTACTCATCGCATTTATTGCTATTTTCGGGTTTTGATATTCAGATACATGTGATAGTTACAAAAGGCCATTATCATATTGATTTTTATGTTTTTTAGCGAAATTAGATCGAAAATAAATACACCAATACGCAGTTTTCTCCTCCATAGCACCAAGTGTGAAAAAAAAAGAAGCTGTTATAAATTAGAATAATTCACTAATAATATCTAGATCCTTGTATATATCCAAGCTTTAAAAGGTATTAAACCAGAGAACCTACTGAAAAGCACACTTTTACTTTCTTCTTTCTTTCTTGGAAGAACCTTGAAAGCACCTAAATAATGAAATGGAACTGCGTCAGATTTTTCTCTTCCCTACATGAAATTTGGTTGTCATTTGTCTTTAGTGTGATTTTACGCGCACAGATGCCTTGTATCCTCGGTATGCAGTAAACTCTATCATCAGCGTCTGCATATTATTAGCAGTTGATCGTTGAGCGGAAGACCTAAAGTCAGCCGTTACTGCTTCAAACTTTAAATTATTTTTCCTCGACGAATAACGATCCAATGGACGAGTAAGCCAAGACAGACTTATTTTAACTGTAAAAATCGATGTGTTCCATTCACATGACTTTCTCTGTAATTCTGCAATTAATTATTCATACAAGAGTATTCTTTCATCTGCATCATGCTAATCAAGATTAACATTTCCATAAATGACCGTATTACTTAGCTCGGTGTAAGAAGACGGGAGAGTCAAATCTTTTAAAAGATTTCGCTATACTACGTTCTGTTTCCATGGCCAGGAGTAGCACAAAAGAGGTATGAAACGTATGAGAACTTCACGTTAGAGAAAAATTTAAGTATTTTAAAATGTAACCAATTACAGAGAATATCTCTAAAATGGTTATCTCTACAACAAAATATATGTATGTGTGTCTTTGACCACCTTAAGTCAAAAATGAAAAACTGTACTATTTAAATTCAGCATCTTCCAAGGATACGACACGAAGATTTTCAGGGAAATCTCCCACTACTCTCAACTACTCTTCACAAAGAAAATTTGGGATAATTCTCCAAAAAAAAAAAAATTACTCTTACGATATTGATCAAAATACCGAATATTAAAGATATTAACATGACAAATAATAATCTCATCTTGAATTTCCTAGGAATAAAGTCCTCTTCTCTTTGAATTACTTTTGGATAAACGGTAAACTGATAAAGGTAGTCAAAATGTTAGTACACAAAAACAATATGTTAAAACACTCAATTTAAATCATATACATTTTTATACAAATAACAATTTTCCGAAATATTCTTTGTTGCTGACTTTAATTTTAAAATATTTATAAATTTCTGAAACAAGAAACCATCATCTCTTTTTCGTTTCTTCTACTCCTGGCCGTGGAAAGATAACCAAATATCAAGTCAATCGCATAGGGACTGCTTTTAAAAAATTTGACAATCTCTTGGGCCTAGTATATTTCCTTATTTCTCTTCTACGTATAACGTAACTAAATAATAAGAATTCGTGCTAATGTTTAGAATGAATTAGATTGAAGAATGAAGTTCTCTAAGAATAGTTTGTTTGCAGAGTAGGTAGGGTAAGTAATGAGAATGGAACACTTCAGATTTTTAATTTACAATTTTCTTTACATTTTTACCTTCTCTACGCGTACAATGAACATAGTGTATAGAGAAGGTATTGCATTCCAACCAAAAACTGGATATCGAGATTTCATTGGAAACACACATTTTGAGGATCACTGAATCAAAAAAAGTAAAAGCATTTTAAGAAAAAGATCTTTGTGTTTCTATGTATCTCTGGACAACATAGCTCAAAAACGAAAAGAACGTTGAATACTAAATTTTATATTTAAATTTAGTATCTTCCAAGGATGCGACACGAAGATTTTCAAGAGAATCCCCAAACCCAAACTAACCTTTATATGGAAGTGCTTTGAAAAGTTTGTTTTTCTCCAAGATTCCTTTAATGATTTTGATTAAATTGCCATATATTAAAGATATTTACATGACAAATAAAATCTATATCTTGAATTTTCTGGGAATAGACTCCGAAGGCTACTTATTTTCTGGGTGAATTTTGGATAAATCGTAAACCGTTAGAGATAGATAAAAACACACTACACAAAAAATTAACTCTCGTTATAACACACAACTTATATACAGTTTTTCATAGAGTTAACCATTTCCGAGATATTCCTTGTTACTTATATGTTTTAATTTTAAGCAAATTAATGGGGAGTACCGTTTCATTTCTCTTTGTTTTACTCCTGGCCATTCAAAGCGAAAACCGAATACAATTTTTTCACATAGTTACCATATTTTAAAATATTTGACTATCACTTTAGCTCAGTGGATTACCGTATTTCTCATTTACTTAGAAAAAACTAATTTAATCATGTCTGCTAATGTTTATCTCGATTACCACGTAGTGAATAAAGAAATAATTTTAATAACAATGATTTGTAGAGAAAGTTATATGAATGAAAGACATGTTTCTATTTGTTCAATAGCTAACTAGCATAACCTGAATAGTTATACAGTTATTATATTCTAGAATCGTGTCATTCTAATGTATAGCACGAAATACTAAACTACTTCCACTCTAGTAAGCCTAAATGGGACAAACTGGAACCAAATATTGAGGAGAATGTAATGTATGGGAAGAGAGGGATGGACAAGTTACAGGTTTTTGGAAAGAGGCAAGGAAAAAGGTGGAGGACATAGAGAAGCAAGAATTATTTCAAAGTCTTAGTGATAAGAAAAGTTTAGTATTATATAAACAAACAGGACTGGGGCAGCAAGGCGTATGTTATTAATAAATGCTTACGTTTAGAAGAAAATACTCAACCATATAAAATAAAATATTATGGATGAAAACATAAGATTTTTACGGATATAAATTTGGTTAAGTCCAGCAATAGCTCCAATAAAAGCAGAAAAGGTAATTATGTTGGATATATGTAATAGGGTAGGACTAGATTGTGAGTGCATAGGTTAAGAAGATGTAGAAAGGGACTGAATTTGGATAGATGCGCTTTATGTGGAGAGATAAATAATGACTATACTTTATATATTAGAATGTGAAGAAACGAGATTATGGAAGGAGAAGTTAATACATAAGAAATGGGGGGATATAGCAAAAATTTCTAAAAATCAAGATAATGAAGTTAAAGAAACAATAGGATATTAAAGTATTAGGGGAATTTATGGCAAAAAAACAAGAGAGAAATAGTATAGAAATACAAGTAATGTAAACTAGGCAGGTCGTCATGCAAAATAACCATGGAGTTAAAAATGTATGGGTGACCAAGGGATAAACTAGCAACCCAAATATGTAAGAGAAATATTATAAAATGTATAAAATGTTATTGAAATAAATAAAAACATAAAAAGATGATGTGTTCCGTTCACATAACAATGTATAGCTGTTCCGCAAACAATCATTTTATTCAAAAGGGTAATAATTTATCTACGCCATACTATTCAAGATAAACGTACGCAGAATTAGGCTCATTACTTCCTTCCTTGTAACTAGAAGTGAAATAAGAAAATACACAGGCTAAAGCGATAGTCAAATCCTTTTAAAGCGGTCGCTATATAAAACAACTGAAATTCCATCTCTTTGCTTGCCAGGAGTAAAAAAAAACAAGAAACAAGAAGAAATATGTTCGAGAAATGGCTTAAAATTGAAACCAACTATATAATATCTCGTAGTGGCTAACTCTACAATAAAATGATATAATATTAACTGTGTGTTTTAATGTTATCTACATTTTCTACCTATTAAGTTTTTATCTATCTCAAACGCTTTACCACTTATACAAAAGTTATCCAGAATGAAGGGGCTCCAGACACTATTCTCAGAAAATTCAAGATAAACATTTCCTTTTGTCATAAAATATCTTAAACATATGGTATATTAGTCAAAATTCTTAGAGCCATTTTTGAGAAATTCACAATTTTCGTAAACTGTTCCTTGTAAAGGGTATTGAGGGTGGGGAATTTTCTTGAAAATCTTCGCGTCGTATCCTTGTAAGGTACTAACTTAAATAACAAGTTTGGTATTTAACGGACTTTGACACACACGCACCTTTTTTCTAAAAATGTTTCTTTTGGGTTTAGGGGGTCCCAAAACATGCATTTTCGGTGAAATCTGTGTATCGAACTTTTGGGTGCAATACATTACAATTCTCTATACACTATGTACATAGTACGTATAGAGAAAGTAAAAACAATTATTTAGTACATATTGTTGATAAGTAAACTATTCCAAAAAATGTCTGAATGAGTACATAATAATGCATAGTTTGTAAACTTCGATTAGGGGAAGCCAACAGCCGATAGCCTGAAACGCAATGTTTCCCGCCGCAAAGACAGGAAATCCCACAATCAGACAAAGGCCTCTAATGACTCTAATGTGAAAGATGAAAATAAATATGTTTTTCGGTGATGAGGTCACACGTTGATGAGAAGTAAAACAAGCCTGGAGCTATGTCCAACTGGTGTTGGGAATTTTGGCCGAGTCACACAACGACTCATCCTTCAATGTCACAACGTGTAGTGGCGAGTATATTAAGTTGAAACGGTACATTTCTTCAGATCGTACTTCCCCTATATTTTTTAAGAAAAAAAGCTGATGTGTTACACACACATGACTTTCTCTAGCCACTCTACAAACAATCTTCTTACAAAAGATTATTCTTCTTTCTACACAATGCTAATTGAGATAAACATTAGCAAAATATTATTTTTTCTTCTCTCTTTTTTTTTTCAGTTTAGCGTCCTTTAACCTAGTTGGTCATATCGGATGATGAATGAAATTGGTGAAATGATGCTCAAATGATCTCGGAGTCCATGGAGCTTAAAGTTACTCGACATTCGTCTTCTCAGGATAAGGTAAAACCCCGAAAAAAACCTTACCCTGGTAACTCACCCTAAGTGAAATTCGATTTCACAACCTTTTGAATGTGAAGCAGACACGCTATCACCACAAAACCCAGGCGGGCAAGAATGTTATTACTTAGTGCCTTATAAGAGAAGGGAGCTAAAGAAATGCACTATGCTAAAGTAATAGTCAAATGTTTTAAAAGCTGTCGTAATTTGACTGTCATTGTAAATCGCTTCTTTGCGTGGCCAGGAATAGAACAAAAGAAAAACGCACAATTCCTGCCTGAGAAAAGTATAAGTACTTTACAATTGGAACTAATAACAAGGAATAACTCGAAAACGGTAATGTATATGACAAATTGTGTATTTTAACGAGATCTACATTACTTGTGAGTAAGTTTTTATCTATCTATCTCTTACGGTTTACTAGCTGTGCAAAATTCAACAAAATACATCCAGAATAAACAGTTCTTCAGAAGCTATTCGCAGAAAATTTAAGATATATATTTTATTTGTGATGGAAATGACCTTAATGTGTGGTATTTTAATCAAAATTGTTAGTCATTTTTAATAAAAACAAAATATTCGAAAATGTTTCCATATAAAGGGTAGTTAGGGGTGATTTTCTTGAAAATCTTCGTGTTGCATCCTTGGAAGATACCAAACTCAAATACCAAGTTTTGTATTTAAACTCTTTTCTTTTTTGAGCTATGTTGACCACAGACACACTCTGACCTTTTTCTGAATTCAGGGGGTCATAAAACATGTATTTCCGGTGAAAAACATTTCAGATTTAAAATACTTATACTTTTCTCATACGGGAATTTGTCAACTCCAGGCCGTACAAACAAACGAATCTTAGTCGCATAGCAGCCAGGTTTTTTAAAAAGTTGACAAAAGTTACCTGTTCTCCTTTTATTTCTAAAGTAGCAAGCAATTAGACCATTTATGCTAATGTTTATCTCGATTACCACGAAGTATATAGAAGAATAAGCTTAGTAACAATAATTTGTTACAGAGATGCAGAGAAAGTCATGCAAATGGAACACATCAGATTGTTTGGGTGGAACATAGCACCTCCTCTATGTAAAAAAGGTGATAAATGTGCTAAATATAAAATTTAGTGATAATTAAGTTTATATTATCTTTTTCACTTATATAACTTGCTTTATATGGTCATATCAGGCCTTTGACCTGAAAAACAACTGTGGGTGTTGTAACACGTTACAATACAGGTTTTATTCATGTTACTACCAAGCATTCTCACTTGCAGAGTCTGTGGAGGGTTGCAAATGATTCTAAATAAGTGACACTGGGCATACTATATTTTTGGCATACATTTGTTGAAAGTTTTAATGTGACGGCATTGCAGTTATAGGAATATCAAATTCTATTCAAATTGAATAAATATGTTGCAAGGTATAAATTATTTAATACATTTTATTATATAAATATATAGCATAGTCAAAATGTTCCACAAGTCTCAAAATTTAAGAAACATTTTTGGCATTGTTTTAATTGTAGCTTTGAACTACACACAAAAGTTTTTGCGTAGTGATATTTCAATAATGTATAATTATTAAATTATAGTAATCTTTTAAGCTCAAAATTTTAATGTCTATAATTAATACTTTTTTCATAAAAATATTAGTGTTAGGACGATTTGTTGTCTATAGTATTACTATATTCTTCTGCACATTATGAGAAATTTTAGTTATATTTAAAATTGACTCGTTGAACATTCTGACAGTGTGAAAATGAAAGTTTTGAGAAAAATTCTGTTTTATAATGTGCTAGGAATTGGGTGTATAGTGCGATCATTAAATATCTGTCCCAAAAAAAAATATTTTAATACAAAATTCAAACATTTAAGAACAAAATAAAACATTGGATCATTAACAATACTTTTTAGTATATTTTTATACTTACAGGATTTCATTTTTTTTTCTTGTAGAGCCCTAAGTAATAGGGTGACAGATAACGTTGATTCTCTAAGTATGCCCAAAGGTTTACACAACCATTTGTTATACAAAAATATTTTCAATTTTTAACTCATTTTAGTAAGACAAATTCCAAGCTCCAAACGAATCGAATCCGGGAGTCTTCGGGCTAAAAAGACAATGCTGGTCACTCGAGCACACACACACACACACACACACACACACACACACACACACATGCATGTTCTCTTCAACGTTTAGGAGAGGTATTGTGTTTCACCCCAAAAATTCGATATTGACATTTAACCGATAATGCTCGTTTTGAGACACTCTGAATCCAAAGATATTCCATTTTCAAAAATCCGGTTGGTGTTTGTATATGTGAGTGTTTTGTCTACCTGTGTCTGTGGGTCAGCAAAACTCGAAAATGAAAAGCCGATATTTAAGTTTAGTATCTTCTAAAATACAGCACGAAGACTTCCATGAAAATCTCCTCTTTGCATGGAACAATTTTGGAGAATTTTGATTTTCTCAAAAATGACTTGATTTTGATAAAAATATAGCTTATTAAAGATATTTACATGAGAAATAAAACGTATATGTTACATTTAATGGAATAGCCTCTCACGTTCTCTTTATTTTGAATGAATTTTGCATAGAAGTAGAGAAAGCCATTTGAATAAAGCACATCAAATTTTAAATTCATTCTTATTGTTCTAATATTTGTGTCATTACCATTAGGCCTTCTTTAGTTTCAATTAATATTTTCAATTAATTATTGTTATTCGTATATGTGTTATTTCTGTATGTAAACTTCGATATACGATTTTTCTATCTGGTTGAGCAGAAGAGGGGGCTAAATGCCCTTGCCACCGCCAAAATAAATAAATAAATAAATAAAGAGTTAACGGTTGGTTCATGAGTGCTTTTATAAATCCTGCGTCACCTCTTGTGTGTAATTTGTACAAAATAGCCTATCTGGACAATCTAACCTAAATCAATATACTCTTGTAATTGAATTTATATAAATTTCTAAAGGATTTTACTTAACCCTTTTACTAAAACTTAAAGGGGATTTTTTCGAATTACCGGGCATTAAAAGAGTAATAAACTCTACACTATCTGGACAAAATTTGGACACTTACGCTATAAGCATTAGTAAAAATGGTAATCTATTTGCTGAAAAACCATCTATATCCTTATTTTTCAATTATTTATTTTAATTGTTTACAAAATACATCCATGCAATCCAGAGCAAGGCAACCAGTATTACGTATTGCCTAACATCCAGTGGAAACCTACAGTGACTAAGGTGCCTGGATCTCCACGATGTGGTTTCATTCCACGGTTGGCTGCGCCCACAGACGAGCAGACAAATAATAAAGAAAGAAAAAACTCAATGTAGTTTTTGATTATGAATATTATTATATTTATTATGATTTTATAATTATTTTTATTATTATTTTATAAATTGGTATACGATTGAATTAAACAGCAATTACAATAAGGAACAAGTTGATGTATGTTTCTTCTTATAACTACTCCCTTATTCTGAATTCAACAATTTTTAACACTGGATCACTCAAAATAAAGTTATTATTCGGAATCCACATGATGTTATCAAACAAAACGAATATATTAATAAGTTATTTACATATTATAAATGCACGAGTGAATGTATTGATTAAAACACGGTAAAATTTCTGTTCTAAGATTTTTCTAAAGAGTATATACGCAAACTTATTCTACGACTTGCTTGTTCTAAACAAAGTATTTTTAAGTATTTTAACTTGGACGGTGAAGAAATGAAGTAGTTATACAGTGAATAAATGAACTCAAGAGTACACAAAGCTTAGGAATTCAAAACAATTTTAAAAAAATGTTATTCAGGTACCTCATATTAATTGAGATTCTAAATTCAAATGCAGTATTCTATACCTTACATAAATTCAATATCTAGACGTCACCGGAAAACACGTTTTGATATAAAAATAAATAAAAAAAGTTTAAAACAATACGTGGGATGGATACGTCGTTTTGTATTTTTGGTTGTGAAATTTTTATTGTAAATACTTCAATTCTTCTTTTTTTAAGGTCTCGAGTCGTGTTTTTCTGCATGTCATTAACCTAATGGCATCACATATAATGCTATTCACATCTTTTAACACTAAAATATCAAAACAAAGTCATTTATAAATTTCTCTTGCCTCATAAACTCATTCTTCTCTGTCTACTGACTGTCCTTTTATTTATCTTCTCTCCATCACTTTTGCTGGGTTTTTGTTGGTTTACCTCTTTTATCGCTGAAATACATTCATATGTCAAATTGACAGGCTTTCCTCGCTCATTCTCATCGCATGCTCACACTATTTTAGTTAACTTAGGCCAGAGAATGACAGTTTTGAGGACTCGGCACCTATTCAGTGAGATTTGTGCCTACGCTAAAGGAAGGGGTGTCCACAGAAGGAGAGATAAAGTGAGGGGAGACACCGGGCGGCCGTAACCAGGTAAGTAATGGCAGGGTCACTACGGTTCCAGATTGAGAAGCCCCAGTAATCGAATAGGACGATCGAGGACATCGGCTCTACCTAAAGGATCCAACAGCCCCTAAGAGGATGGTCTGATGCTTCGGCAACCAGCCAAAAGTCGAGGGATGGAGAAAGTTCCACAGAAAGTATTCTTTCTCCATATCATGCAGCACCTAAACACTACCGTGGATATTTTCAACACTGAAGCAGGGAAAATAGGCTAAAAGATAGATGAAATTATGAATTAAAAATTATAGAAGGGTAGGAAATTCGGGAATTGGGGAATGAGAGGAACCATTTTAGCATTCGCCTGACGACCCAAAGGAACTCCGAAAAAATCACACCACAGATTGGATAGTCTCTGAGAATCGAGCCCGTGACCTGCCAATTATCTGCCACAGACGTTATCGCCGGGCCATCTCTCACGTCGTACTGAAATATGTTTAATGATATTATTTTTGCTTTCACCCTCTGTCTAATAATTCATTTTCTACTCTTTTGATTCTTGAAACTCTTCCAATAATGCATTTCTATATATGCCTTTGAAAGTGGGTTTCATTTGTCAAATGTATTCAATTAATATTGCATTCCTAAAAGTCCTTTATACATTTTATGCTTTATTTCTTTTACGATACGACATTCAGCGTAGATTATTTTTCTTTCCCTAGAGAGTTTATAATATCTGATCAATGTTTCTATCGTTATTAAAGATAGTTCCTAAGTATTTCAATGTGCTTTATATTTAATAACACTTACAACAAATATAACCAAATGATATTTTCTTAAAAATACTTATTTATCCTAAAATATCTCTTCCCTAATATTCACTCATGACAATCTGTTATTTTTGGATATACAATATTTTGTAATTTAAACTTTTATATTTCAATGCAAAATTAATACATTTGTTTTTACTTCAACTAATATCGAGCTCATATTACTTAATAAGCTTTGCAATTTGACAATAGTAATAATTTGGCTGCACAATTAATTTCAATATTATGTACTCGATAATATGTTTTAACACAATTTCGTAAAATATTGTTTTGAATGTTCATGCATAAAATCCTCAATGTTGTAGAATAATGATTTATTAGATGATGCGCCTCTTTTAGTCATGTAAATGCATACCCAAATATACATTAAAATAAAAGTGTCTTTGTGATGCGCCACGTTGATGCGGTCGGCAACAGCTTCAACCACACAGAATGTCAGAGCCATTGAAGTGGCAATTTTGAACAACCAATATATCCAACTGCGAACAGCAGTTCAACATTTCATACGGTGCATTATATGATATTGTGCATGACACACTGCAGTTAGTGCTCGATGGGCACCAAAGAACCTGACAAAACCACAAGGACCAGTGCATGATGACAAACCTGGATCACTTATCGTTATACGCTGCAGAGGAGCATGACTTTCTGAAGGGAATCGTCCCTGGTGATGAGTTGTTGGTGTACCACTATACACCCGAAACAAAGCAGGTTTCTATAGAGAGGAAACAAGCTGCTTCCCCGGTAAAGAAATAAATCAGTTTGACTCAATCTGCTCATAAAGTGCTTGCGAAAGTATTCTGGGATTGAATGGTGTGGTATTGTTGAGCCCGGGTTCATTGTGAATGCCTACATTAAAACATTAGTAAAGTTGTGTCTGTCCTTCATGACAAAGTCTGCAACATTCATGCTGATGATGTCAAATTTTTTCACGACGATGTTCGCCACATATTGTTGCAACTGTTCGTGAGTAAATCAAAAAATTTGGTTGGGAGGTGCTCCAGCACTCTCCATACAGTCCAAATCTGGATCGTATGACTTTGTCATATTCCATGAAGAAATTCTTCGACGGTAAATACTTTGCAGTCCACAGATGGCTATACTCCAACCCAATGGACTTTTCTGAAGAGTATTTTGAATCTGGCGTCACTATGGGAGAAAAGTGTCAGAAAATTGGCGACTAAGTAGAAAAATAAACAAAAGATGTAATTTTAGTTGTGCATTTCTTCGTAATGGCCCCTATTAAATTCGTATAATTAAAAAAAATGATGTGTTCCATTCACATAAGTTTCTCCAGCTGTTCCACATACAAACTATTCTTACAGAAGATTATTCTGTTATCTAAGTCATACTAATCGAGATCATTAGCAGCATTGGTATTATTACTTGCTTCCTTATAACTAGAAGAGAAATAAGCAATACATTAAGCTAAAGGGATAGTCAAATCCTCTAAAAGCTGGTCACAATTATACAGTTGGGGTTCAGTTCACTTTGCATGGGCCCTTTGAATAAGTTAGGTGGTTTAAAATGAAACCAATAACAAGGAATATCTCAAAAACGGCCAATGCTACAAGTAAAACGCATATGATATAACTTATACGAGATCTATATTTTTTGCCCAGTAAGTTTTTGTCTGTCTCTTACGGTTTAACCGTTGTGCTAAATTGTGGAAAACTCATTAAGAATAAAGAGGTCTTCAGAGGTTATTACCAGAAAATTCAAAATATACATTTTACTTGTGGTGTAAATATATTTAATATACGGTATTGTATCAAAATCTTTAGTCATTTTTCATAAAAAACAAACTTTTCAAAAATGACTCCATGTAAACGGTAGTGTGTGGTGTTTATTTTTAAATCTTTTATCGCATCTTTGGAAGATAATAAGCATAAATACTAAGTTTGGTTTTTAACTGTATTTTGGTTTTTGAGCTATGTTGTCCACACATACACACACATACTTGGACCTTTTTATACAAAATGCTTTTGATGGACACAGAGGACCTCATAATAATTATTTCCTGTGAAATCTCGTAAGTGAATTTTGAGTGGAATACAATATCTACTCTAGCTATTATGTACATTTATGTGCATACTTGCTAGATAAAGTTAAAAAAGCTGATGTATACTACACTAACATTACTTTCTGTAGCTGCTCTACAAACAAACTTCTTACAAAAGATTCTTCTTCTTTCTACACCATGTTAATCGAGATAAAACATTAGCAGAATGTTATTACTTAGTTCCTTAGAAGGAGAAGAAGAAGGAAACTAAAGGAATGCGTTATACTCAAGTGACAGTCAAAGACTGCCTCCGTGGTCGATTGGTCAGCTCGCAGACTTCGGAGGTCCCGGGTTCGATTCCCGTCTGGGGCGGGGAATTTTTCTTTAACCGGAATTATTCCCTATCCCCCATAGAATCTGGATGTATGAATGTGAGAGTGAATGTGCGCGTGTAGTAATATAAAGTTTAACCTGATGTTCTGAACCTACAGTTTCACAAGTGAAAGCCCCCGATATGACCATTGATGTTGAAGCAATTAAAAAAAAAAAAAAAAAAGTGACAGTCAAGTGTTTTAAAAACTTGATATACGATTGTGATTGCAAATCGCTTCTTTGCTTGGCCGAGAGTAGAATAAAAGAAAAACGGACTCTTCCTGTCTGAGAAAAGTATAAGTACTTTACAATTTGAACCATTAACAAGGAATATCTCGGAAACAGTTACCTTCACAACGAAAATTTAAAATGTAAATTGTTGTTTTGACGAGATCTACGTTTTTGTACACTAAGTTTTTGTCTATCTCTTACGGTTTAGCAGTTAAGCAAAAATCGGCAAAATTCATCCAGAATAAAGTAGTCTTCAGAGGCTATTCTCAGAAAATTCAAGATATACATCTTATTTGTTAGGTAAATATCAATATATATATATATTTTTTAATCAAAATCGTTAGAGCCAATTTTTAGAAAATCAACATTTTCGAAATTTTTCCATGTAAAGGGTAGTTGGGGTGGGGGTATTTTCTTGAAAATCTCGTTTCAAATCCTTGGATGACACAACTTAAATACCAAGTTTTTGAGCTATTCAGAGGGACCCAAAACATGTATTTTCGGTGAAATCTCGGTATCAAATTTTGGGTGCATTACAATACCTTCTGTAGGTATACAATCTATACATGGTACATGTAGAGAAAGTAAAAATCCTATAAATGTTCAACTTGGAACTACCGTTGTGCAATGCGTATAGACAGACTAAACTGGCTGTATTATATAATCTGTATTTCCGAGAGGCGTATCGCATCTGAGAAATGAATTAGCCAAGTTTTGCACATTTGTGTCCTAGTTATAACAATATTTTCGCAATGCTTATAGAAACTTTAGGATGTCCTGTAACACATCTCTTCATTAATGACGTCTTAAAATCCGGCAGCATAGTTTTAAGACACTTTGCCAAACAATAGCAATATAATTTACGATCAGTGTCCTTTTCTGCGTAGTTTACGACGTGGGCTATAAATTATTTCGGACAGTGAAAACTGCATGAATAAAATATTACATTTAGTTTATGATATTTCTTAATTAAACATTTCGTGTTCATTTCCTAAAACAGGAATTACGGTACCAACGCGTTTTACAACCTCTAGACTCTGAACTTGTTTATGTAACATTTGTTTGCAATTATATTCCTCCCAACCTAGCGAGGCGGAGAAGCGGTAACGTGAGCAACTCGTATTCTAGAGTCCTCTTTTTTTTTTTCTTTCTTTCTTTTTTTTTTTTTCCCCTGCACCGTCCACTCTGATTCAAGGATTTTTCATGGTTTCCTCGGGGCTGGTAGGCGAATGCTGGGGTGGTTTCACAACTACCATAATTTTTACCTTCTCTACTTAGTACATATGTAGAGAAGATATTGCACTCCACCCAAACACTAGATACCAAGATGTCATCTAAAATACACGTTTTAGGGTCCCCTGTAAAAAAAAAGCATGTTAAGAAAAAGTTTAGTGCGTTTATGTACGTGTGTGCCTGTGTGTCCATGTGGTTGTGAACACGATAACTCAAAAACAAAAATTCAATAAAACAGCAAACTTGGTATTTAAGTTTAGTACCTTCTAAGAATGAGACACAAATATTATGAGGAAAGTCCTCCCACCCCAAACTACATTTAACATGGAAAAAAAAATCGAAAATTTCGATTTCTCAAAAATGGCTCAAACGACCATGATTAAAATACTCTATATGAAAAGTATTTACATGACAAATAAAATCTTGAATTTTCTGGGAGTAGTCTCTGAAAAGCTCTTCATTCTATATGACTTTTGCATAACTGATAAACCGTAAAAGAGAGACACAAAAATGTAAATCAGGTTAAAACACACAATTTATGTCATATACTTTTTTTTTCGTGGAGTTTACCATTTCTGAGATATTGTTTGTTATTTGGTTTCAGTATTAAAATATTTCAAGTTTTCTCACACGGGAATTTGTCATCTCCTGGTCATCAAGATAACGAATTTCCATCACATAGCAACCAGCTTAAGTGGCTAAAAAAAGAATACGCTTTTGAAATATAGTTTGCTGCAGAAGATTTAGAGCAAGTTATGTGAATGGAATACCACAGATTTGTTTAATGTCACAATTTTTTCGATTCTCCCTTTCCGCATCATCTCGTATCATGTCATTTTTCGGAATACGGGGTTTGACTGACAGTTTGATGGTGTGTAGTGGATAAGCACCTCTCCTCTGGTACAGAAGCAATTGGATCTGTTCATCAAGAGGAGAGCGCGGGTGTCTGCAGAAGTGTCTCCATCTGTGAACTTTAGGGTTTCGTATTTTAGCATTCATCCCTGACATATTGGGAAAGACCAGATTTCAAATTACTGATGAAATTGGAATGAAAATCTGACCTATTTGCAAGGAGGAAGAGTCATGGGTACATATCTTTGATAAGATCTACAGAGGAAAGAAGGCAAAATTATTTACCACGATCCTTTACCACCGAATGGAGAGTTGGGAGCATGTTGGGCGCTACTGGTAGGCATAAACGTCGTGAAGGGGATAGCTAAATTTCTGTTTAAGGCGTGACAGCCGAGATCTGAGAAGACTAATAGCATGGCAGAGGGGGGAGAAGAGCTAAAAACTGATTATAATGCTTTATATACAGTTTATGCCATCTTTTACATCAATGTTAATCTTGCGTGTATATTTGTTTATCTTAGGTGTATTTTTTTACTATAATAGGAAACACTAATGCATTGAATTACGGTTTACCGTTTATTCTGTGTTGCAAATTTAGTATTGCATACGGGCTAGAGAAAGTAAAAAGTCTGTAGGCGATCCTTTTGTGTCTTGGGGAAGAACCAGTATGTACAATTGTGTGTGTGTGTGTGTATGTGTGTGTGTGAGAGAGAGATTTGTCGTCGCAAAAAAGCTGAAAAACCGGTAATACTTGCAGTTGTGAATTTTTATGAGTTTCAAGAAGTTTTCCGCATGTTTCACTGTAGTTCCTCTACTGACGTCCCAAGCTCATCTTCGTCAGAGAATCCTGTTCCACCAGAACCTGCTTCAGGTTTCTTCGACAAAAGCACCTTGTGATAGCTGTCAAATCAAAGCTATCCCTGTAAGCCTATTTTGTGTTTTGTAGCTAAATGTATATACCTATCATTTTAGACTTACGCTACTAAAGTCATTATAATTATATGAATACGGAGCCCAAAGAGCTCAATTTTTCTCTATTAAGTAATCCTTTAGCTGGAGCTTACGTTGACCGTTGATAACAATGCTTCTTACATTTTTAGTTTCTCTAATCAGATATAACATATAGGTACAAGTGTATTGTTTTCCACTCATTACTTTGATGCTGATATTTGGAAAGACACGACTTATAGTCCCCTGAATCCAGAAGAAGCATTTTTAGAAAAAGGTATGTGTGTGTTGTGTGAACAGCATAACTAAAAAACGCAAAGTCAATTGAATGCCAAACTTAAATATACAGTTCAATATCTTTAAAGGATGCGACACAAAGATTTACAACAAAATACCCTCCTCCCCAAACTGCTCTTTAATTGAAAATATGTCGAAAAATATGATTTTCTCGAAAATGGCTCCAACAATTGATTAAAATACATTTGTTAAAGATTTTCGCAATACATAGAACCGTATATTTTGAATTTTCTGAGAATAGCCTCTGAAATACCCTTCATTCTGAATGCCTTTTTAATAACTGGTAAACCATACGAGATAGACAAAAACTTATTGCACAAAAAATGTTTAACTCGTTAAAATATTAAATTTTTATATACATTTTTGTAGAGTTAATGATTGATTGTTTTAGTTTCAATTTTAAAGTACATATACTTTTCTCAAGCTGGCAGTCAACCGTTTTTCTTTTGTTTTACTCCTGGCTATGCAAAGATTCCTATCTTTATTAGCATGAAGTAAATAAAAGAATAATCTTTTGAAAGAATAGGTAGTAAAAGTCATGTGAATGGAACAAGCAGATTTATTATTTCTCTATCCCTACTTAAAGTAACTGGAGGCAGCTGTTGCAGTACACTCAAGCATTTTCTTTTTTCCTTTTTTTCTCAATTTTTTCAGTTTGTTATATTTCCTTAGTAGACCTTATTATTCTTAACGTTTTCCTGTTACATAAACATACACAAATATAGACACATTTACAAACACAGAAACACCCATGCGCGCGGCGGGACTCGAACCCACGATCCTGTGCACCACGAAGCGCCAAAGCGAGACACCTTATCGAGCGCGGCCACCGGGATCGGCAGCATTCGATACCGAGAATTCAAAATAAATGTTTTTGTTGAGCCTCCTTAAATCCTAAAATGTTTTTTAAAAAAAAAGATATTGCGTGTGTCTGTTAAGAATATAGTTCAAAAATGTGAAGTGTCACACTCGCATGATTTTCTTTAGCTGTTCCGCAAAACTCCTTACAATAGATTATTCTTCTTTCCACATCATGCTAATCGAAATAAGTATTAGTAAAATGTTATTTTTATTTAATTCCTTATAAGTAGAAGGGAACTAAAGGAATGCATTAAGCTAAACCGATAGTCTAATGTTTTAAAACATGTTGCTATGCGATTGTCATCGAAATTTGTCTCTTTGTTAACCATGAAATAAACAAAAGAAACACAGAGGATTTCCTGATTGAGAAAAGTTAAGTATTTTAACATTGAAACTAATAAGAATGAATATCTCGGAAACGGTTAGCTCAACAACAAAAATGTGAAGAATATAAATTGTGTGTTTTAGAGATCTACATTCTTGTGCATTAAGTTTTTGTATATCTCTTAAGAATTACCAGCTATACAAAAAGTCAATCAGAACGAAGAGAAATTGAGGCAGGAAATATGAGATACCCTACATTTTTTCATGTAATTATATTTAATATAGGGTATTTTAACCAAAATCGTAAGAGCCATTTTTGAGAAAATGAGAAATGTTGAAAATCGTTCCATTTAAATGGTAGTTTGGGGAGGGGGGATTTTCGTGTCGCCTCCTTGAAACATACTGAACTCAAGTACCAAGTTTGGTATTTGACCAACTTTTCGTTTTTGAGTTACGCTGTCCACAGACAGACACTGATGCACACGCATAGACAGACACATATATTGATTGACCTTTTTCTAAAAATTCCTTTCTTTATTATTATTCAGAGGGTCTCATAGCATGTTGTGCATTGTATATATGCGCTAGAGAAATTAAAAGAGGAAGCCTCAAAAATTACTAATTTCGTAGCATCTTATAAATATACAGCCTAAAGTATTCAATGTAACAACATTTTCTATATTTAACCAATAAACAATAAGCAAAATCTTACTAAGCACAAATGCATGACTGCCTCCTTGGCACAGCTCACTGTGAGACGTGGTCAGCGCTTCTACCCTCCCCCCCGGCCAGTTAACGCGGTCTTCACGACCTAGAGCCGCTACTTCTCTATCAAGTAGCTCCTCAGTGGCTCCCCAGGGAGCTCACCCGGTTCAGGTCTCCCAGCGGGGGAAAAATCCCCACGCCCGTACTGGGAAGCGAACGCAGGTCTCTCGCTTGGCAAGCAGCAACGCTACCACCGCGCTAAGAAGACGACCAAGCATAAATGCAGTCCCAATTACGTAATACAAGTTGGGTGAAGTAAAGTTTGTCGTGGTATTTATCACTTCTAAAATATTGGTTGAATTTTATTTATTTCAAGTGCCAGGTGAGTATTTTTTTTTATACCCTTTCGCAGGATGGTCATGCACAGAGGACGAAATTTGAAGGTCATCAAAAAAGTGAGCCAATTTTTAATTTCTCTAGCCCGCAAGTACAATGTACATAGTGGATGGAGAAGGTGTTTTGTTGCACCCAAACATTCGCTAACTAGAGTTCAACAAAACTACGTGTTTTGAGAACCTCCTAATCCAAAAGAAAGCATTTTTAGAAGCATGTCCGTAGTCTGTATGTTTGGCTGTGCACAGCATGGTTCAAAAACGAAAAGTCTGTTAATACAAACTTGATATTTAAGTTTAGTATTTTCCAAGGATGTGACATGAACATTTTCAAAAGAACTCTCCTACCCCCCTACCCCCAACTACCCTTTACACGGAACATTTTTAGAAGGTTTTGTTTTTTTTTTCAAAAATGTCTAACGATTTTGATTAAATATCATATGTTTAAGATATTTTCATTGCAAATGAAATGTTTATCCTGAATATTCTGAGAATAACTTCCCTCATTCTGAACGACTTTTGTATCAACGTAAGAGATATACAAAAAATTGCTACACAAAAATGTAGTTCTTATTAAAACACAATTTATGTCATATACATTTTTGTAGACTTAGCGTTTTCGCAATATTCCTAGCTATTGCTTTCAGTTTTAAGGTACTTAAAATTTTCTCAAACGTACAAATATTTGTTTACGGTTTTGTGTTCTTTATTCCTAAGAAGCAAGGAGAACCAAATTTGAATTGCTTCACTTAACAACAGTCTCTTAAAACATTGCCTATCGCTTTAGCCTGTGCATTCCCTTATTTCCCTTCAATTTACAAGTAGGTTGAGAAGGTATTGTATTTCACTCAAAAATTCGATACCAAGATTTCACTGGAAATACACATTTTAGGGTCCTCTATGCATAAAAGCTCATTTTAGAAAAAGGTCCGGCATGTGCTAAGGGAGGATTTAGGTAGCATAGCTCAAAAACGAAACATCGGTTAAATAACCAACTTGGTATTCAAGTTGTCTTCCAAGGATGCGTCACGAATATTTTCAAGAAAATACCCTTTACATGGAACATTTTTTGAAAATGTTTAATTTCCCAAAAATGGTTCTATTGGTTTGGAATAAAATGCTATATATTTAAGATACTTTCATGACAAACAAAGTCTATATCTTGAACTTTCTGGGAATAGCCGTTGAAAACGTCTTCATTCTGGATAACTTTGTAAACCGTAAGAGATAGACAAAAGCTTACTGCAAAAAATATAGCTATCATTAAAACTCACAATTAATGTCGTATGTATCCTCTTTGTAGAGTTAAGTGTTTCCGGGCTATTCCTTATTACTGTTATTTTCAGTTTTAAAACTACTTTTCTCAAGCGGGAAGTCAACTTTCATTTCATCTCTTGTTTCTCTCATGGGAATGCAAAAGAGAATCTAATTTCAATGTTTTCGCACAGTGGTTGCTTTTAAAAGATTCATCGCTTTAGTCTAGTGTATTCCCTTATTTCCGTTCTGCTTACAAGGAAGGAAGTGACAAGATCATTTCTGCTTAATGTTTATTTCGAAAGCATGACGTAGATAAAAGAAAAACCTTTTGTAAGGAAAGTTTGTTTGTGAAACAAATAGAGAAGTCATGTGAATGGAACACTTTTTTTTATTTTTTTAATGTTTTATCAACTGGATGTGGTACATTCATATAAATTTCTCTCCTATGCTGCAACAAACTATCTGCTTCACGCTTATCAAGATAACCATCAAAAGAAAGATTATGATATATTCTTGTACCAGAGAAATAGGAAAATACAATAAGCTAAAGCGACAAACAATTCTTGTAAAGGCCGGTAGCTATGTGATAGTTTTGAAATGCTGCTGCCTAGACCAGGATAAATAAATAATTACGACTTCCCATTTAAGAAAAGTTAAAATATTGCAAACTGATACCCACAACTAGCAATATCTCAAAAATGGTAATTCCAAAAATGAGGTTTTATGAAACAAATGTGTGTTCTAACGAGTTCTATATTTTTGTGTGGTACGTTTTTGACTATTTCTTGCAGGCTATTAGTTAAGCAAGTCATCGAGAATAAGAACAGCTTCAGCTAATACTCCCAATATTAAAGATTCATATTTTATTTGTTATGTAAATGTCTTTAATATGCGGTAGTTCAATCATAATAGTTATTCATTTTTTAGAAAATCTAAATTTTTGAAAAATTTGCCACGTAAATGACAGTTTGGGATGGTGGATTTTCTTAAAATCTTCGTAGCACACCCTTAAAGATGTTGAACATCAATACAAAGTTTGGTATTTGACGGTTTCATTTTTGAGTTATCTGTTCACAGACACATGCACTCAGATACAGACTTTATGCCTAAAAAGATATTGTTTTATTCAAGGGGTCTCAAAATATATATATATTTAAGGTGAAATGTCGTTATAAAATTTTTGGGTGAAGTAAAACACCTTCTGCACCTAATAAGTACATAGTACCTACATACGTGATAGAAAAAGTAAAAAGCCTTTTTTTGTATTCAGAGTCCTCAAAACATGTATTTCCGCTGAAATCACGGTATTAACTTTTAGGAAGGAGTGCAATAGCTTCTCTACCTACTAGTAATGAAGGGAAGTAAGGTAAATTCTACATCAAAATTTCCGTAAATAATGCCTATATAAAATTATCGATTTACTTGAAATACGAATTCAAAATATAAAGGAAGCTGGAAATATCTAACGCGCACAAAATGCAATTTCAGTGATATTAAGAACTAAAAATAAAAAAGCTGATGCATTTCATTCACATGGCATTGTTAAAAAGCTTATTCTGCTATCTACTTCATGCTACTCCAGAAAAAAATTAGTAGAAATGGTCTAGCTACGATCAGGAGGAAAAAAGGGAGTACACTAGACTAAGTGATGGTCAAATCTTTTAAAAGCTGGTTGCGATGCGGTGGAAATCCGTTCCTTTGCATGTCCAGGAGTTTACAATTCCCGTGTAAGAAAAGCTTATAAGTATTTTAAAACTGAAACCAACAAGGAATATTTCTGAAATGATCAACTTCACGAAAAAATATATAGGATATAAATCGTGGGATATAACGAGATCTACATGTTTTGTGTAGTCAGTTTTTGTCTAAATTTTACGGTTTACCAGTTATGCAAAATTGAGCTAAAGTCACACAGAATAAAGAGATCTTCAGAGGCTATCCCCAGAAAATTCAAGATATATTTTTTATTTTTAATATAAATATCTTTAATACCCGGTATTTTAATCATTATTGAGAAAATCAATATTTTCGAAATGTTTTTCATGTGAAGGGTAGTTTACGATAGGGAGGATTTTCTTGAAAGTCTCCTCTGTGTCGTATCTTTGGAAGATATTGAATTTAAATATCAAGTTTGGTATTTAATGGAGTTTTTGAGTTTAGGCTGTACACAGACACAAGGACACGCACACGGACTGTTTTCTATTGTTTTTATACAGGTGATCCTAAATCATATATTTCCGGTGAAATCTCGGTATCGAATTTTAGGGCGTAATGCAATACCTTCTCTATCCACTATTCACATTGTTCATACATGTAAAGAAAGTAATAGAAAAGGCTTTCATGTTTGCATTGTAAATGCTTCAGTATTTATACTAAAAATATTAATAAAAAAAATATATATATATCCGTTCTGTATTGTATTTGATTTACTGAATCCCTCTCTGGTTTATAATGTTCCTGGGTCTTTAGTTTTGTTTCGAAAGTTCTCATCATATGCTTAATTATCTCTTGTATCCACATAATTATCTTGAAAACAAGCATGAGTTAACCTCAATTAAAATCAGAAAAAGTACCAGTATTTTTAATATTTTGAAGGTGCGAGACGTTTTAAAAATGTAAATAAAGTAATTAGTGAGAAAAACTCTTTGAAATACACTTTTATAAGTAGTGAAACGTGTTTAAGATAATTTAAGGTCGCCGTTCTAAACAAGTTCATGTACACATTTTGAAGCCACGAGATGTTCATAAATGTTCAGTTCAAAAATAAAAATTATGTTTTCTGTGCAGAGCTGCCTTAGACGTTGCGTTCATACTATTTAGAGCAGTTATTCCCCCCATTTGCTCTTGATATTTCTTTGTTTTATTATTTGTATGAATAATGCAAATTGACTTATGTCTTCAGTCGTCACTACACTGAGGGGAGAGAAAAAGAGAGAGAGAGAGAAAAAAGCAACACTTTGCAAGGATAATGAACCATTTTATGCAGTTTACGTTAACCTTAGACCACTCACTTTGCACTGACCGGAATATCGTTCTCCTCCAGGGAGTTTCCACTTTTACTGCTTCGTATGACTCAAACAGATTTTCCTTCTCTGTCTGGCTTTAACCGCTCCTTCCTCTCACTACATCTCTATCTCGCTCGCTCTCCTGGAGACGTTCGCTTCATTCACGACGCAAGTCCGCAAAACTTTTGTTGAGGTCACAGGGCCAGGTGATTGGTTGTCTGGAGGGTTATCCCCTCTTCTGCACCAATAAGGTTGCCTGTCGAAGGCGTGTCTGTAGGCACGCGCGACGCTGTGGTCATCATAACATATCGGAATAACAAAAAAAACTGCAGCACCGGCACGCGTTCGGGGTTGAGGTTACGCGCAAGCCAACACATGGCCGTGACAGAGGAACGCGCGCATGTATGTGTAAGTGTCGTAATAGAAGGGGGGAAAAAGAAGTGAAAGGGAGGGTTGAAGAAGATGTGGAGGTGGAGGTGGAGATGGAGGGGCGGAGGAGACAGGTAAGGGTATTTAAATGCTAGTGTGAAGCAACAAGGGTGCCTAACGTCGCTTGTCAGCGTCCAGCTGTAGAGGATCGGCTGTGAGACTTGGGGAAAACATCAAGACTGCTCCTGTGCTTTACTTCTCTTTGCTTCAACTAACATATCACCGGCAGTCAAGGAGATTTCAGAGCCCATAGCCGTTCCTGATTATCTCTCGATCAACATCTTCAGAGAGACCATTGTTATCTCAAGAGTTCTGACTACAGAAAGTCTTTGAGGCAACTACTTCAGGCTGGATTTCGGAGCTTTCGGAGTTTTGAGTCACAGTTTTAATTTGTCTTCTTCAACTACCTGTGCAAACAACATGATGGCCGTAGCTGCTGCCCAGAAGAACCGCGAGATGTTCGCCATCAAGAAATCTTACAGCATCGAGGTAAGTCAAGCAAATATTCGCTAAAATTATCACTCGTAAAACTATAGTATCCACCACGTTGTAAATTAATATCTAAAGGTGACATTTGAAGCTTCGTAAATCTTAAACGTCTTCCTAACTTTTGCAAAAAAAATGTAGGAAATATCAACTTTGTACCGCTATTTTACGAAGGTATAATAGTTAAGCAAATTGTTAAAACAGAATATTCAAATTCCAATTCTGAACTAAGATTTTAAAAAATTTATTATTTCTGAAATATCTGTATATTTTACAACAAATAATTGTTTTAAATGTACAGTTTTCGTAAGATGAAGCATGCAAAAATACGTATAGTTTATTACTGTGTATTTTAAATAGATGTGCGTGCAATGTCTTAAATAATGTTCAAAATTAAGAAATGGGGGGAAAATTAAGCAACTTCGAACAGCCAAGCTTAAGAATACTATAGGAGAAAAAATTAAATCTACTGCTTATCTAATTTTTCAGATACTTACACTTTAATATAACCCCTATTTAAAAGTAATTAATCGTCCCTCCAAATACGAATATAAATCTGCATAAATAAACTTAAATTGGTCCTTCTTTAGTTTTAAAATCCTTGAGAATTACATTTTGTGGCTACTGGCAAAACTTTCTCACAAACGTAAATATGTCCTCTAATATTCTTATAAAAAGATGTTTGATGTAATTTAAAAGTTTATTTTAGAGAATAGCACACAGTTCGGTTTATCTTTTTTGTTACGAAAGAATGTCTCTTGAAATCTGCACCAACCTTATTTCAACATTTTAAACACAGAATGTACACTTTTGAGTGTTATATAACTATGCATTCTGTTGAGTTATTTCTTAATTTAGGTTCAAAACTAAGGCTTACAGAAATTTATTAAAATAGGAACATTTCCATTTCATTTCGATTTAATTGTTTTTTTTTTTTAATTCTTTTGGGGCCTAAATATTTAAAGTACTGGAGTTTATGCCTAAATCTCCACTGAGTTTTGCTAGTGTTAATATTGTTTGAAGAAATTAAAAACGTTGTGAATGTAAGGGATATACATTAAGAACACATGGAATCCCCTTCATAGAAAGAATCAGGTTATGAAATACCCGGATCGCAAATATGCACTCGAAGCAAAAGCTTCAAGAACCTGCTGTCCCGCTTTCGACCCTATTAAGATTTCTTTCACAAACATTGACGTCAGAAATCAACTCTTTTGTAATATAATTACTCAGGACAAAGACTTGGCAAGCTATTACATTCCAGTTTTACAAGGTTCGTTCATGCAGTAATATTGGAGTACTTGTAGTAGCGGAGTATTTTTCCCGTAACTAATTTACATAACATACTTCTTTCATTACAAGCATTTACATTTTCTCAAGAAGAGCAATTTCCAAAATAGTATATCGAAGCATATAAATATCTCGTTTCGTGTAATATACGTTTTTCATAGTTAAAATAAACATAGTTCAATAATTTAAGAGGTGTTCAATAGCAGTGCAAAAGCTAGCACAACTCTGATGTTACGTAACGAACAAAGGAACGGGGTTTGATTAGTTAGATCGGGTTTTATAAATCGATGTTGGAGGTATATCGAGATATTCCCTTGTTTTCCTTAGACGAAGAGTGCAAATTTCTCAACCTTGGCAACAATTTTGAGACTACTTAAGAAACTAGGTAGTTCAGTGCCGCGCACTTCCTTGGTTTCTTTGTTTCAAACACTCCAGAAGGGAAGGATGTTGAAGGCCTTGCTAATTATCCAGGGAAAGTGTGAAGATTCTGGAAATAGATTCCACACTTTTGTTACCCAAGGACGGACCTAGTAGCCCACTTTCTTTGTTTGAGAAACATAAGTACGTAATTTATTATAATTCTCAGGCTCAATATACCGCTCTATTATATAAAATAAAAAATAGCGTAGCAGTCTACTCGCAATGCTATTTTCTTGATTATTTTTTATTTCTCTCACTGTCGTAAACATATCTTCCTTGAATGGATAATGATTACTTAGATATGCTTAAAATAGACCAAAAAGTATTTGATTTAAATAATTACTATACTTGTTTTAAACCTCCTACATAAAATGGCTAAGATTTTAAATATGTTTTTTTTAAACTTTTGAAACGCAAAGGGATTATTCAGTTTAAAATCAAGTCTAGTGTCTCTCGTACACTTGACAATAGATGGATCAAAATATCGACCCACTTTAAACTTTTGTGTCGAATAGTTACGTATTAAACGCTATAAAATGCATTTATAAGATCTAGAAATGTTTATTCATGAGAATAAATCAAGTATTTTGTGTATAAATGATTAAATTAAGTAGAATAGCTCACATTTGTCGAGACGTAAATTATGCTTCTTTTTGCGTACAATTCATACGAATGATGCTTCAGTATTTGTATCTACATTTATTTACATTATACTTATTTTAAATTCTAAATTTAACAATTAATGACATTTAACCATTATAATTTACCATAGCTCTGTTGATCTATGAATGCTGCTGCACTCTATTGGCCGTGTTTCAAACTCTTATGTTATTACAAATTAAGAGCTTACCATAGGTTTTTCTTCTTAGCCTAGATATATATTTTTGTCAATCAGTAACTTAAAAGAAAATCTTTATCCCTTGTAAATTTCCACATTGTAAAATATTACATTAAAATGCATCAGAATGTTTAGTGAAAATTGTTAGAAATTAGATGTGTCAAAATACACATTGCTTATCAAACGCAGTAAGAACTAAAGTTACATTAAACATATAGTTTACTTTAATAACTTTTTTATTATTTATTTCACGCTTTATTTAAAAATTTTCAGTATTGACCCAGTTTCTCTTAAAGCATTTTTTCTGAGAAAGGTAATTTAAAAGTAGTATATACATGTTCATACATTCAAAATAGGCATATAAAAGCTCTTTACTATAAAAGGGTTTTGATTTATTAATTTTAAAAGTAATAGTGGAATTTAAAAAATAAAATGTACAATTGTGTGTTTGTGCTCTTCAAATTTAACCTAGAAGGTATTGTTGTTCCGCTATTATTTAATTATTTAATTTTCAGCTACAAATTTACTTGTGTGTTTCGATAAGATAAATTAAATCCGCTAGATTTCAGAATGTGAATAATAGCGTAATTTAAAGAAGTTATTAGTCGAAACTCACTTAAATTACTTTCTTAAAATTTGAATTTCTTTAAGGGTATATGTGTTACACAGTAAACATCTTAAATAGGTATACATATATATCTACAAACATATATTACTTCTTTAAACTCTTAATATATTGAATAGTACTGCCAAGCAATGGTTTAAATACATGTAAATGGAATTAATACCTATTAGAAATAACAGTTAGCAATTGTATTAATGTGTGTGTAGAAGATTCCAGAACATATGGAATATCTTAAAGAATCGGGCTACTTGATACGTGTATTAGTCTGTCCTTCCGGGTAACAGAAATAAATATTAATCCACTCTGCGGTTTCAATTCGTGAACCAGCTGAAGGTCTTCAATCTTGCAGGAAGATCTCAAGTCGAATTAAAAGACTCAAGTCGAATTCAGACGAAAGAGAAAGTCTGTAATTTCAGTTCTATTGTTTGAGACAGCTGAGTAACAATTATTGCAACAAAGAAGCTGCTTTCGCTTTCATTGTTATGCATGTAAAAATGTAAACAATAACATTTCGTACTTAAAAAAATACCTGAACGATAATACCAAAAGGTAAAACAAAACATTTGCTTAAAGTAATTTAAGCAGATGGTTGTTTTAAGTTTCAAACTTGTGATATTACACTCCAAAAGACTCATTAGCCAATTTAGCATAAATTCTTTACTGCAGAATTATAAAATGATTGAATTTTATTTTTAAAAAAAATTCTGTTGCTGAAATAAATGCTGAGCAGTTAAAAAAATAAAATGTCTGAAATATGTGTTTCCAAAGCACAAACAAATATTTTGGTTAGAATTCTTACTGTAGGGTACCACAGATGGTGGACACAAGTTACAGATGAAGTAAAATGATTATTGGGAAAATCAATTTGGGAAGAAACGATTCAAGCCTAAATTTAAGGTAGTTCTCTGCCATTTACGTAAGCCTTTAAAAAGTAAATAAAACTAAAAATCTCAGTCAGCAAGGGCGGTCCTGGCTTGATTTGAACCGCAGAGTTCCCGCTCACGAGTCCGTGATTTAACGCTCTCGGGAAGCTACGTGCACGTTTTAAGATACATAATGAACAACAATTTAAGGTAAAAGCAAACTAATGAACATTTAAATGTCGAAATAATGTTTTTATCTACAATTACTGGCAAAAATATACTATTTGATTAATTAATCTCTGAAAATTAGAAAGCATTTGTCTATAAATGTATGGTTTCCAACTTTTTCTAAATTTGTTCTGCCAGTTTTAATACCATATAGTTTTGTTTCCTGGTTATAGGTAATAGGCTTTAAGTTTCCAGGTCTGTGGAATAATCGTTATAGTTCTGAAAAGGAAAGCGACTTTCTAACGCAACAGATGACGCACATTTTGACAGATCAGCTGGCAGGGGAAGAACCACAGGTGGACCGTGTGACGTCAGTAGACCTTGCCGCGGGTACTGACGTTCTGGTTACCGTTACTAGGTTCATGCGGTCCAAGAGTGAATGGCTCTGGAAATTACGTTATCCTGTGGTGGAAAGCAACGCGTAAATCAGTGGTTCTAACACTGGGGAAAACACTAACCGCAAAGTTAAACAGCTGAGCATCTCGTATTCACGAACAGCTGAAAGCAGTTATGCGTGACAGGTCAATTTCTCAAATATAGGGGCAGATAACAGTAGTACTTACATCAGTTATTTAAATTCATTACCCATTTTCTCGAAAAGGTTTTAAACTGCTGAATTGAAACTTTTACTGTACGTAGATGAATACCTTCAACTTCATTGGTGCATTTTATCCAATAATTTTGTATTTTAAAGATTATATAATTGTATTTCTAATTATTGGTAACAAAATTTAATTATGTTCAAAACCTCAAACTATCTGTTAAGTATCCAAAGAAAAAAGTGGTGACTCTACAATAAAAAATTTGGGAGAAATGTGCACCAGAAACCTTGAATTATCACTTTTTTGTTAGGAAACGTGACATGCGTTATGCCATTTTTCCACAAGATCTTCTGAATTTACCCTAAATACTATGCAATTACTAAATGCA
This sequence comes from Hymenopus coronatus, assembly GCA_030762935.1. Classification (NCBI taxonomy): domain Eukaryota; kingdom Metazoa; phylum Arthropoda; class Insecta; order Mantodea; family Hymenopodidae; genus Hymenopus; species Hymenopus coronatus. Next base: position 81,374,313 of record CM060898.1, on the reverse strand, counting down.
GAAACATTTTATCTCTGAAACTCCAAATGTAATTTTAACTAAGCAAACTTTGGTAACAAAAACTGAAAAAGTTTTCACATTATTTGAGTACGGCAAATGTACATTCATTTCCTGGTGCCTTTAAATTTTAAATATATTAAACTATTTTGCTTCTTTTTTACTATTTTATAGCAATTAATCAGTCATATCATTAATTCCAAAATAAGTCCATAACAGCACCTATATCATTTTAAAATGTACCTTAGCTGTCTGAGAAAGCAGGTCATTTATACAAGAAACTCTCATTCACAAGAAAAGTTGTTCAGTAGCTTGGGAAAACAAACAACACTCGTAGAGTATTGAAAGACACCAGTTAATACCAATCTGAACAATACCTACAATTTGTAAAACAAAGGTTTTCCTGAAATATGGGGAATTTCAGTAAATTAAAGGAAACTGATATTAAATATTTCACTTTATTGCTTTCAAAGCAACCAACAGGCGGAAACAGGTTGTTCAATGTTTTGTAGGTGTAACTTAAAAGTTTATGAAACAAAAACTTGAAATATGCACTGTTAAACAGTTCTCCAACAAATCTAGTTGTCAAAGAACGAAGATTTAACAAAGAAGGAGGGAGCAGAGCAAGCAAAACAATGCGAGATGAAAATTCACATATAAAAGTATTACATTTTTTGTGCATCACAGTCACTTTTTGTGCACCAATTTTGTAGCCTATAAAACGTCATTTTTTACTCTCTCGACTGCTTATAGTAAGTAGGAAGGGTACCTATTATATTTTTCCCAAAATTTCGATACCAATATTTTACCAGAAATGCACGTTTTGAGACTCGTTGAATCCAAAACAATCCTTTTTAGAAAACTGCCAATGCGTGTGGGTTTGTAAACAGCATAATTAAAAACCAAGGAGCTGGCTTTATATAAAACCTGGTATTTAAAATCATTATCTTCCAAATATACGACACAATGATTTTCAAGAGCATCCCTGAATCTCCAACTACCCTTAGCATGAAAGATTTTTCGAAATGTTCGGTTTTATCAGAAATTGTCCAACGATTTTGACTAACACCCTATTACTTATGAGAAGTAAGATTATGTATATATATTGAATTTACTGGGAATAGCCTGTATTCAGGAGGCATTTTGTAGAATCTTGTAAACTGATAAAATGTTAAGCGCCAGACGAAAACGTACTATACATAGAATGAAGATCTTTACAGTTTATGTATCAACTCATTTGTAATTTATTATTTTATTATTTATGATATTCAATCTAACCAAGAATTGTTACATTAATTGAATCATATACTGAAGTTGTGTACGTCTGTCGTAATAAAGACCTCTGTAGTTAAGGCATATAAAATAAATACTTAAAAAATGTGAAGATCTCTTTAAAACACACAATTTTTCTAAATAATTTTTGTACCATATGCCATTTACAAGATAATATATATATTATTATTAATTGTTTAATATGTATTCATTATTTTAAAGTCCCTTCATGTTTCTCGTGATTGCATGAAAACAGTGTGGAATATTAATGGTAAAATTCTTACCTTTGATAAGAATAGTTTGTATACCTGCTAACAAACAACAGAACAAGAGAAAGCTATTTGAATAAAACACATCTTATTTTTCTAATTAGCTGTTCCTTCAAAAAGAAGTAAATGAGTGATTTTCTGGTTTCTCCACAAGTATTCAATAAAAACAACAACACAACAGACTTTAAATAGCAATGCATAATATGAAAAACAGCCGACTTGTTTTCGACTACACCTTGAACATTAAGGTTAATGTTGCATGTGCCTGGCTAATGTTTTCATGTGCGTTCATTTGTTTGAAAATCACTTTTATACTAATCCTATCAATTCTATAGGCCAGCAATTATTATCGGTGGCCAGAATTTCAAAGTTATACTAAAACTGAATTTCATTTCTTATTTTTTGTGCTTTTTTTATTGTTTTCACTTCCTGAGAGAAAGAATTATGTCAGTTTATAACCAACGTAAAGTGAAACTAGAGAAATTGGCTTGCAAAAGTTTCTCACGAAAGTATTTTCCCTTGCAAACTTTCACACGACATGATATTGCGATTTTACTTTGCTTTATGTTTTGTTCTCCTTTTATAGCATGTATAGTTTTATAAACGCACATTCAAGAGGTCGTGAGCTGGAATCTAGCTTAGGGCGAGTTACCTGAATAAGGTTTTTTTTTTTCCGGGGGTTTCTCTTATCCTGAGAAGACGAATGTCAGAAACTTTAAGCTCCATGAAGTCCGAGATCATTTGAGCATCGACTTTTTTCATTGTACGCTAAGTTAGAAAAAATAAATAAATAAATAAAAGCCTAAACTCACTGTTTTCGAAATTTATTTGGACTTTATTTATTATTGATATAGCTGAAAATATACTGCATTTGAAAACCAACGTACTGGTATGCTGATGTAAACCAAAATTATATATAACTTAATGAAAATATCAACGTATAAAAATATTAACGTGATCCTATGAATAAAAGAAAATCCGGTGATTGATTTATTTGTTTTTCTTATTTATATTACCTTCAGCAACATTATTTATGGAATTCCAAACACTACTTTATTGTTGTACTTCTGTAACGTTTCAATTGAGTTACAATTTATAGGAAAATAAACGTTATATAAAAATTTGCATAAAAGTGATCAACAACAGGTTGTATAAATGCAGATATTTCATGACAATTTGAAAACCATACTCTTTCTAATTAATTACATTTTTGTGTGTAAAACTATGTTACTGCTGTTACCTGAATAACAGATACGTATACCAAGCATTTTCTCTGTTTTCAATAACAGATAACTGCGTGAACTAAATAAATAGGTTTTCTACTTTCTCTACCAAGTAGTATATACATACATAATAGGTAGAGAAGGTATTATATTCCACCTAAAGATTCGAATCCGAGATATTTATAGGACTCCTGAATTCCCCCAAAAAATCGTTTTTAGATAAAGGTTCGTATGTGTGTCTGTGAGCAGCATGATTTTCGATTTTTTTCAAAAATGGCTATAACTACTTTGATTAAAAACCATATATTAAAGATATTTACATGACGAATAAAGTATATATCTTGAATTTTCTGAGAATGGCCTCTGAAGTCCTGTTCATTTGAGTATTTTGCATGTCTGGTAAACCGCAAGATATTAGCAAACACTTATGAAAATACAGATTTTGTCAAAACACACAATTTAGATCAAATATATTTTTGTTATAGAGCTAACCATTTCCCATATATTGCTTATTAAGGATTTAAATTTTCTAATACTTATACTTTTCTCAAATGGGAAGTCCTTATTCATATATTGTTTATCCTGGTCAAATAAAGATAATTATCACATAGTGACCTTGTTATAAAAGAGCTGACTATCGGTTATTGATTCCTTTATTTCCTTTATACAAGAAAGTAAAATCGTAATAAAATTATTTCTGCTTAAATCTATCTTGATAAGCTTGAAGTAGATAAAAGAATAAGCTTTCTTAAAAATAGTTTGTTGCATACTCCTTTCAATATTCAATGAATGGTTGGTTACCTTTCTACCAAGCTAATTGAAGAGTTTTGCTAATGTTACCTCGGTTTTCATTATCATCTAGAATTCAAGGATAAACATGTAATTTTGTCCAGAAGTCCATTGTATCAAAAACAACAACAAATCTATTACACAACTAGCTGAAACAGCCGACGCCTATGTCAATTATAAACTAGATGTAATTAGGGACCACCACAAATTGGGCAAAGATAATAATTTATCAACTTATAGTCTGTGAACGGTCTCCTAATGCGTTGCAACAAGAGCAGTATTTAGCGAGACCTCAAAGGCGTATAAAAGGTTTGCTAATTGGCGGGTGTCCTCGTAAATCCAGGATGGCCTTGTAGCAGGTGGACAGCAAAAAATTTAGCCTGCAGTAAATAATTATCGAAGAATATACAATGAACTACCTAGGTGACAAACTGTTGTGAACAAAGGCACAATGCTTTACACTATGTTGTTAGTGATAAACTTACCCACTGAGATATATTTTATATATTGGACTGCAGCTACACTTGAGACCACTCGCCTGTCACCAAGTCGGCCCGAGTTCGCATGTGCAATTTGTGGCGGACAAAGCGGCTTAGGGCTGGGTTTTCCCCCCACCATCGCATTCCATCAGTGCTCTATCTTCATTCCATGCATCATTAATGTCATCGCCTGCGGTACCATTTGTATTAAATGCGGGCGTTAAAATCTCATTGTCTTAAATATTAAATATTATTTATTTTAGTTTGGATTCAAAATAGTTAAATTCATAGAATTTGTTGAAAAAAATTTATATCAAGAACCGAAGCTCAAAATAGGCTTGCTGCTAAGTCTGATAAATGTTTAAAGAAAGAATTACAATTAAATTTACAACTAACGAAAAATTTATCTTAAAAGCATGGCTGTTTGCGTTCAGCCCTATTGTTTCTGCAGAAAACAGGTCCCTTACGATTCGCAAGGTAATGTATTTTATTTTCTCAACCTGTGGTAGCACGTCTGACCGACATATTCACGGGCCGAGATGTGAAGGGGTAAGACACTACAAGCACCTCAGGTCATTTCTTGCCATGCGAAGCATAGTCGAGGAGTGTCGAAGATGACCGAAGCCGTTTCTGACATGTTTTAAGAGTAGAGCCAGTATACTGACTATACGGATTTCTATTTGCTTAATCAGAAGTTACCATTTAAAACAATAGATGGAGGTGACTTTTTATTTATTTATTTATTTATTTGTAAATTTAAAGCTCTACTCAATGAGCAATTACAATTGTTACCGAACCCGATAGCTCAGGCGTTTCGTCTGAAGCTGGCATTCAGGTGGTCGTGGGATCGATTCCTGCAACCGATCTCGCTGGATCATGGGTTTTTTTCGGAGGTTTTCTAGGCAAATGCTGCCCGGAATTCCATTTATTTCATCTCCTTTTCATCCAACGGTCTCTTTCAGAGTAGTAAGTGTCGGAGAGGACTGCGCCCTATCGTGGTGGTGAATGCGTTCTGGAAATACAGCTCTCGGCGGCGGGTTGACGTCGGAAGTCCTTTTAGATCCAGAGAGTTTGGTGAGATTCGGGGTGTGGGCTTCTACCGCTGCCCGCCTCAAAATGAACTGTTTGGAATATGTTAGGGACCTTCCGCGATGGCTCTCCCCCACTGATATTACTCTTATATCATTCTATCCTCCTGGGTCTGAAGTACAATAAGCCAAGAAGTTTTCATTAACTTCAGAACAAAACTGTAAAACATACTTTGTAATCTTGGCAGCAGCATATGCCTCTGATTGTTAGTAATATTACAACCCCAACTTGAAACAAAATTTTGCTGTTTCCACAATTAATTTTATTGCTGTGACACGTTAATCAAAGAAAAGTAAGTACAAGATAAATCATTATTTTACTTCTGTTATTTTATCTGAAGTTCACATTTCCTTTTGAAGTGCTTCAGTCCTTGAAAATAAGCACCAGCTTCTGTCTTACCTTTACAGTATTATTATACGTTGAGTAATTATATATTTAAAAGCAAACTGTTTTTGTCATTATCAAGACAGGTACTTTATGTTACACCAGTAATGACAGTAATTATCAGTTCGTTTATAAGCATTCCCTTTGTTAATTTTTGAGCGTAATCGTTCTCTCCTGCGCAACGAAGAAAAACATGTTTTTCAGTCTGTACGAGAAACTAGCTAGCATTTATCTTCAGTATAAAGCGAATTTTGAATAGGATGGAAAAAATCTGTTAAAATTATTCAACAAACAAAGTATTTATCCAATTTTAATGAAATGTTGTATTCATATTAACATGGCAACAATGCAATTGCAGTTAACCTTTTTAAGAAAATCAACACAGAAATATAAAGTTTGAAATATCACTCCCTGTATGTAGAAATATTTAGAGGCTTTCCTTTCTCCCCCCTCCCTCCTCCACGTTTCTCCACAGAACAAAGCGCAATAAATACCTGATATGTCATTTAGAATAAATTATATTTTATTTAGCGAGAGGTAATGCTGTACCAGTTTTGGCAATCGATATTAGTGGCAAAATGTTGAAATGCTGACATAGGTGTGCCTTCTAAAGCAATGTTGGCATAAGCTTCAATAACTAGGTCAGAAGAGCCTTGTTTATCTGAGCTATGACGTTGTGAGATGGAATGATCCTTCACCTCTTGTATTTGTTTAAATTACTGCATTATTATTGAGTGTTTGTTCTTTGTAAAAGTATTACTTTGATTATTTATTTATTTTTTTGATTATCTCAAACCAGTAGCATCATGTTAATCTATTATCATAATTATCATTTTTTTTTATTTAACACAGAGAGAATGTGAAACTTTTATATATCGGTGATCTAACTCTCGTGCTGCCTTAACACAATAGAAATGCTTACACTAGCAAATGTTACTTTATTATCATAATTTAACCTCTAACATTTATGCATTTCTTATTATCCTCTAAGACTTTTACTTCTAGTTATAACATGGCAACTGTGTGTGTGTGTGTGTGTGTGTGGGGTTCCTATGATTTTCCTATGCTTCTTTGCGCTAAAATGTCTATCTCTGTATGTTATAAAAGCAATAACAAAGCTTCTTAACCTGTACGTTATTTCTATGATAACGCTTAAGCGCATGATCAAACTATTATTTTATCTTGTTTTCGTCGATATAATCATATGAGGTAGCTGCGACGTTACAGGCTCATAAAGAATGGATGTAGAGATCATCACAAAATATTTGATGTATGTCCTTCCAACTATATTTATATATTCTTTACGAATATATTCTTCCGCGTTCTATATTTGTTGTTGCTCTTATTGATAAGTATCACAAGACCGGCTAATCATAATTTACCTTGACTTTCCTTTTTTCATTCTCTTGGTTGTGAACGATAGGTGATTAATAAAACGTTCTATAGGGAAGTACATACATGCTGACGGAGAGTTAACATATTTGTCAGAACGGGTTAAGACAGCCGAGGCGGTAATTAGTCTGTGTTACATAAAGGTATCAAAATAAAAACATACTCACCTTGCTCATGGTATTCAAGGCCAGTCATCCACCTGCACAAAACGATTCCTTTTATTTCCGGATTCCATCCCCTATGTGCGAACTTGTGCACTGCACATTGCCAGAGTGCTTTCTCTACACGTGCTATGTACATAGTGTATAGAGAAGATGTTGCACTCCACCCAAAAATTCCATACCGAGATTTCACCGAAAATATATGTTTTAGGGTCCCCTTTATCTTACAAAAGCATTTTTGAAAAAGCTCCATGTGTATGTGTGTGTCCGTGTGTTTGTGAGCACGATAACTCAAAAACAAAAAGTCGGTGAAATACCAAACTTGGTATTTAAGTTTAGTATCTTCCAGGGATGCGACACGAAGATTTTGAGAAAAGTTCCCCCACCCCCTTCTAACCTTTACATGGAAATGTTTCAAAAGTTTCGATTTTCTCAAAAATGGCTCTAACGATTTTGATCAAAACTTCGTATATTAACGATATTTACACGACAAATAAAATGTATATCTTGAATTTTCTGGGAATAGCCTCTCAAGACTATTTTATTCTGGATGAATTTTATGGATTTTTGAATAACTGCTAAATCGTAAGAGATGGAGAAAAACTTACAACACAAAAATGTAGAGCACCTTAAAACGCACAATTTATCTTATATACTTTTTTTCGTGGAGTTGATCGTTTTTGAAAATTCCTTGTTTTTGTTTTCAGCTATGAAAAACTTATACTTTTCTCATACAGGAATTTGTCAACTCCTATCCATACAAACAAAGAAACTTCAGTCACAGAGCAACCAGCTTTGGATTATTAATTTAGCCTATAGTACTCCCTTATTTCCCTTCTGCTTACAAGGAAACAAGTAATAAGACTATTTATGCTATTTTTTTTCTCGATTAGCATGAAGTAAATAGAAGCATAAGCTTTTTAACAATAATTTGTTGCAGAGAGGTAGAGAAAGTCATGTGAATGGTACACATCAGATTTTTAGAAAAAGTTCCGTGTGTGTCCATGTGTCAGTGAACACGATAACGTAATAACGAAAAGTCGGTAAAATACCAAACTTGGTATTTAAGTTTAGTATCTTCCAGGGATGCGACACGAAGATTTTTAAAAAACTCCCCCAACTTAAACTACCCTTTACATGGAAAAAAGTTCTAAAATGTTGACTTTCTCAAAAATAGCTCTAACGATTTGGATTAAAACGCCGTATATTAAACATATTTATATGGCAAATAAAGTATATATCTTGAATTTTCTGGGAATAACCTCTGAAGACGTCCTTATTATGAATTAATTTTGCTGAATTTTGCGTAGGTGCTAAACCCTAAGAGATAGACAAAAACTTATGACACAAAAAATGTAGGTCGTTAAAATACACAATTAATTTCCTTTAAGTTTTTGTTATGGAGATAACCGTTTTCGAGATATGCCTTGTTATTGGTTTCAATTGCAAAGTAGCTATACTTTTTCAGGCAGGAAGTTTGTTTTTCTTTCGTTCTATTCCTGGCCAAGCAAAAAAGCGATTTACAATGACAATCCCATAACGACAGTTTTTAAAACAATTGAATATCGCTTTAGCATAGCCTATTGCTTTAGTTCCCTTCTACATAGAAGGTTCTAAGCAATAAGAGCATTCTGCTAATGTTTATCTCGAGTATTTGTAAGAGGTTTGTTTGAGGAGCAGCTATAGAAAGCCATGTGAGTAACTCATCAGATTTTTTCATTGTAACTTCGCGTTTTGTTACTTTCTTTATACGTACTATGTACACTCAAGCAATCAAAATACGCTTGGCACTGTGGTTTTGCTGAAAGTTCGGACGTTTGGCGGGGACTAGGTTCTTAAGGCGACTTTCATTGGTGCCATTCTGGTACCACGCGAGTAAGAAAGGGCAAACCCGATTGAGCAATCCACCCTTTCATCCCTCAACCCCGATCGACGCTCCATCAGAACAGTATAAAGCAGTGTGTTATTTTTTTCCTCCATGTGCGCGAATTACCTTGGGATTAAAACTTCAATAGGAAACTTAGAGAAAACTTAGCCTAAGTTTGTATCACCAGGTGAGAGGAGTGGATAATTGTCCAACCAGAAAGGTTAGGAATCACTATTTCGCAACTCAGAGCTTCATTTTTTGGAAGTTACGTTCCATGCTCATTCCGTTTCCTTCGGTAACATGTCCTGTACAATATACATTTAAGAGCATAACAAACAGCTAAAAAATATGACCGGAGTCATGCTTCAAGAAACGAAAAGTATTTTTGTAAAAATAGATTAGACATGCGAAAACGCCCAAAATCCACCGGTTAATTCCTATATTATTGAAATTCTAAGCGATGTCAAAAATATACTCTTCACAAAAAGCTAAAGAATCAGTTATTAGGTCATGGACAGACAAATTTAAACTGGCCTAGCTGGCTTATTATGTCCACAAATCATGAACCTTCACTGAGCCTTGTTCCGCACCTGTATGGTCGCAGGTTTACTGTAAATTGACTGTAGAAGAACATTCTCAAGAAAAAAGTGGGTTAAACAAGGTATTAAAGATTGTTGTGCGTCCTTGAGTTGCGCACATAAACGGAGATTGTGTTTTTATGCTCCTTTTCACAACCAGTAGCCGTAAGCGCCTTCACGTTGTGAATAGGCCACACACATAGCTTTAAACATCCATTTGTGTAAAATTTGCACGTTCATGGCATGTTGTATAATTAACAGTCTAAGAAATACACAAATGAAGAGGAGGATCTGCAGAGAACATTAAGACGATTAATCATCAAGATTTACGGTCACTTATAAACAGTCGATTTATGGCTGTTTTTTAAAACCCACTAATTTATAATTACGATCCAGATTAGAAGGTTTTAACCTATTTTTATTTTCTATACTCCGTATAAAATAGATAAGGAAGGCAATGCATTTCCCCCAAAAGTTCAGTTTCACCTGACATACGTGTCTTGAGCTCCAATGATTTACAAAAAAAAAAAAAATAGAAAAAAGTGCACTGCTTATGTGTGTCTGTGAACGCATATCTAAAAAATGTAAAGTCCGTTTAATGCCAAACTATATATTTAAGTTCTGCATCTTCAAAGAATGCGAGAGGAAGATTTTCAAAAAAATACCTGCCCCAAAAGTACCTACCCGACTTTTCGTCTTCGAGTTATGGTGTTCGCAAAAGCACACATACCCAGACCCTTTTATAAAAAATGTCTATTGGATTCAGAAGTACTAAAAACATACATTTCCGGAAAACCTCGGTAACGAATTTTTGGGTAAAATGCAATAGCTTCTCTACCTACGTAGGGTAAATATAAAATCTGTTTTGGGGGTTCAGGAGACTTCACAGCATGTATTTCCAGTTAAATCTCGACATAGAATTGTTTGGTGCAATATTACATTCTCTACTTGCTGCTGAGCAAGTAAAAACTGCAAAGAGTCTATATTGTCAAACAGCTAATGCAGTTACACAAAGAAAACCACAAAATGCCCTGACTTTTGTAGTAGGAATGTTTCGAAATCTAAACAAATAGAATCAGAGTGTTTTCATTCCCCTGAAAATGATCTTATTATTAACCTCTATAAAATAGGAAATGTCCCCGCTTTCCTAAAATTCAAATGAAACCTTGTTGACCAAATACCGAATCGAAAAGCAAAAAACTCAAGCGAGGGCAACGAAGATATTACATCAGTAAACTGACTAGTATTTTGTTGAAGTTTGGAGGACTCTTGAGTGAAAGTGAGGAACTGCCAAGTTCATTGGCTACGACCTACAAAATGATTTGCAGGACAGCTTGCAGTTGTTTCTCAAAGTCCCATGATCAGCAAAATGAATATTTAAAGCTACTAACTTGCTTTACCCCTTCACTGTCTACATTCATCAAGGTCCATGTAAATGCTAATTTAAAGGAGTTTTAAAAGGCATTCGGCCAAAAGAATAATACTTTATCGAGCGGGAAAATAATTGGCGTTTCTGAATCCAATTCTGTTCCTCAAAACTACGATGTGGAAATGAGTTTTTCTATTTAAGAAATAAAACATGAAGAAACATCTTGTATTTGTATATCATTAACAAATGATGAAAAGTAAGGGGGAAATGATTGGAACATGCTTAATACAGGCATATACTTTTAAAAAAAAAATGCCACATCAAGAAACAGAGAATTAATTGTTTAAATATTTTGGCGGCATTTTTTTTAATTATCGTTTATTAAAGTAACATTGATAAATACATTTCTTAAATACTGAGAATATTTAAAACACGTTTTCGACTAAAATGCTTTTATCCATTGCCCGCGTTGGAATTCCTACACACCGTGCGTTTTTACCGCAGACGTTAACAGAATTCATGTAACCCTTCAAGTATTCTTATGTATATTTATTTTAGACATGTACTATAATTGTTGTGATAGCCGAGTCCTACAATTTGCCGTATTTGCTAATATTTACTTACTATTTAATCCAACCAGTGTTTAAATATAATTCTTTCGGCGCAAGCATCTACGTCACCTTCAGATGTTCACTAGCTTGTTCCACGCAATTATAGCAGATTCAATTATCAGCTCGCAGAGGCTAGAGTTGACAGTGTAAATATTTATGTTATTCACTATCAAGGTGTAATACACATGCAGAAACTCGGAGTGAAAACTCGTATATTGTTTCGCAATCTCATACTACTTAAGTAAACATTAATAATTTTATGCTCTAACATGTATAGCGAGAAAGTGACATTATTTTGATACTATCCCGATACAGGGTGTTTATTTCATGTGTCTTCCAAATTACAGCTTTGCAAACATTTTCCTTAAACCGAAGGAACCTTTGATGCTTTGAAACACTAAAACAGCTGCTCTGAAATGAAATACCACGCCTTAATCCGGGAAAGTGATATCATTTAGTTCAGTTGAACAAAAATACAATAGTATACTAGTAGCAGGCGCCCAACAGACCACATCTTGAGACTCATGAGGTTAAATGTGACCATTCCAGCCCTCCTTGCAAAAGAATAATTCGTTTCCAGCACATATAAGCAAAGTTTTGATTTATAAAAGTATTTATCCTTTAAGTTAGACAAACAGGTTCAGACGCAAAACCCGTAAAGTAATCTTAAAATACGAGCGAATAATATCGGTGCAGTCGTTTGCTTTATTTCCGCAATTACATTTCCATACTGGAAAGCTGTAGAACTTAAAGAGAGGAAGATTAACTAGCATGTCATTTTCTTAACACCAGAGATTTTGAACTTTGGATATTAAGAAGCCACTATGACAGTTTTATATAAATTAAGGAAAAATACTAGGATTCATAAAAAAACCAAATATGAAACCAAATACCTAGTTAGAAAATCTAGAATATGTTTAACACAGTTCAACTGGGAATGAATTGTTTTACTACAGTCAATAAAAAAATCAAAAAGCATTATTTTGTAGTAAATGGTTGTTGGAACCATTAGGCACCCATAGAGAGTTAACATCCGTATCAGTCTTATCCCGTTCCTCAGGCTCTACGGTCATTTAAAACCCGTGCAATAATCCTGTTCAAAACCACTCCACGTGGCTCAGTTTTTGTTTAAATTCCATTAACATTTCCCAAAAAGTGTAGAAGTACCAGCGTTATATTCTAAAAGACAAAATAAACAACATATCTATAGTAATTTTAGAAATAGTTATTTCTGTGAAAATATGACTACTTTTAAGGATTGAGTTTTCTTATATGTTTATAAAAATTTACAACTTATCATATTTATTTAAAACATTTTTGTAGAAATTTTGTTTGTGGTTCCATCCTCCAATTTCAAAAAAAGAGTCAATTTTCTGAACTAACATTTTAATTATGCGACAGTTATATAATAGTCTATAAACAAATTAATAGCTCTCAAAGAATTTAAACAATTTAAATTAAATTGTTATTCATATTAATTAAACAGAAAAGCAATTACAGTAAAATTGTCAGAAAAATCCATACAAAAATTTGGAGCTTTGAAAAATCATCCCATTAAGTGCCTCTAAACGAGTAAACCACGGAAATTTTCCAATGATCTCCGTTTAAGGTAAACAAGGTCTCGAAAACGACACGCAGACAACAAAGCGGTTTCATTTCATGTGCATTTTATTGTTGAATACTTTTATACTCTCAGGGCCAAATATGTATTTTAAAAAAAGGGAGCTTTCACTGAAGTAAAGCAACTTGGGGGGTGGAGTTCGTACTCTGAACTACACGATTTGTCTTGAAGCTATATGTGAATATAATTGTTAAGAAAAAGAGCATGTAAACGCCCACATGTCCTCGAGAGGTGGCGTAGAGAGTGGCCATTGATAATTGGAACATTTCAAAGCAACGTAGGCGGAATGTGGCTATCAGCGACCTTACTCAAGGCCAAGTCCTTCCACAGATCGGGAGCAGAGAAAGTAACTTACTTCCTGCTCACGCCATTGGACGTTTTTATCCAGAGATGATAGTTTTCTATTTGTTCTGTGACCTTTAACTGATCACGTACTGTATGGCTATGTTCGTGCTGCGGAAAACAGTTCACTTAATAACCCTCAAGGAACGTTTTCTTCTTTTTTTGGATTAATAAGAGTTGTGTCTTATTCCAATAGCTAGCATTAACATAAATATCTGTATTAATGAAGAATAAATGTTATATTTTATGTTGCAAAACAGTTTTTAATATTAGTTAATATTTCATTTTATTTAAGAAATTCTATACTATTTCTTTTTGGGCGTGTTTCAGCTATTACAGTCCACATAAATGCATGATTTTCTTATAATTATTATGTGCAAAACGTATTTGAGGTTAGGAGGATTTTTTGAATGTCGCGTCTTTGGAAGATACTAAACGTAAACATCAAGTTTGGTATTTATTAAACCTAGCATTTTTGTATTATGCTTTCATACATACGCACACACAATAACCTTCTCTTATTATTTTTATTCAGGATCCTCAAAACATACGATCCCGGAATTGAATTTTTGAATGCATGCAATGTTTCCCCTGCTTAGTATATTAGTAAAGAAAGCAAAATGGCATTCTGAACTTTAAGCCTAATGGAAGATATTTTAGTTTTCTTTTTTTTTTTTGTTTTTTTTTTTTATCTATTCTATTTTATCGCTTTAACTTCTTATCGCGACGATCTGTTCGGTGAGATACCTCGACGGTATGCCAAGGTATCTTAGAGGACTCATTCCTTACCAAGCTACTTCATGCTAAGCAGATGATGATGGGGTCCCTCAATCTTGTTGCTTTCACCATCTGCAGTCAGATGGCGGCGTAGAGTCAGCCATCGAGGCCTCTAATCTTGTTGCCTCCTCCATCCGAAGTCAGATTACCTACAAGGCAACCCTCGAGACCACATCCCTATATACCATATTACTTTGCTCCGTGGCAAGCAAATTGCGTAAGAATTCCATTCAGACTAGCTACTTTAACCATTTGCGGATAGATGGCTAAGCAATTGCCATTACTTCTATTTTGTTAATATTGTTTTAGACTAAACTGGAAGTTTGGGTCTGGATTTAAATATTCAATCCAGTATTTACTTTGGCTACTGAGGCAAACCACGAAAAACAAAATCTGATGTGTCCAATTCATACGCCTTTCTCTATCTGTTCTAGAAAACAGACTATTCCTAAAAAGATTATTCTTTTATAAATCTTCATAATGCTAATCAAGATAAACATTCCAGAAGCGATTTTATGACTTAGTTCTTTATAAGTAGAGGAGAAATAGGAAAATACACTAGACTAAAGTAACAGCAAAATCTTTTGAAAACTGTCACTATGCGATTTTAGAAAAAAAATATCAAAAGATGTGACACGGACGAAGACCTCGCGTTTCACAAAAGCTCAAAGTATTTTAAAATTGCAACCAATAACACGAAATATCTCTTTAATTGCTAGTACTACAAAAAACCGTATATGATTGTGTGTTTTAGAGGTCTACATGTTTTGCGTAGTAAGTTTTGTCTCTTTTGCGGTTTACCAGTTATACAAAAGTCATTCCAAATGAGAACATCAGGTGCTAATCCCAAGAAAATCAGGATATATATTTAATTTGCCATGTAAACATCTGCAATATGCAGCATTTTAATCAAACTCGTTATAGCCAATTTTTATAAAATCGAAGATTTCGAAAAATGTTTCGTGGAAAGGGTAGTTTGGAGTGGGAGGATTTTTTCTGAAAAGCTTCGTGTCGGAGCCTTGAAAAATACTAAAATTAAATTCAAAGTTGGGTATTTATCCGACTTTTTGTTTTTGAGTTACATGTGCACAGACATACACAAAGGGGGGGGGGGGCATATTGTTCGCCACCCCTTCGAGTGCTCAGAAATTCTCTTGAAACAAAAACTTAACATTTCGGTGGAAATTCAAAATTATATTTTCACCTTTGATAGTTTTCACTTGTAACATGAATGCGTGAGAGAATGTATGGAAGGTATTTATGCCAACGAAATCAAAACTGCAGCAAGTGGTACATGAATGGTCTCTTGATGGCGCTAGTGAGGATATTTCAACTCCGTGATGCATGAGTCCATGCAGTACGGTGCTGAAGCTCACTTAACAGGGCTATTCCATTTGCCGACCCTCATCAATATTCCACTAGCGAGAATAACCTCATTACGTCATTAAACTGGAAGAGGGGTTGAAAAGAACATGAGAAGTGACTCGGTGTTTCAACGACACATGTGTATGGAGGGAGAGGGGTTATTTCGTAGGAAAGGGGCTTGATTGCTTTCTAATAGTATTATAATAGCCCCTTTATTCAATACTTGTCACTTTATAATCCAATCCTGCAATTCAAAGTCACAGAAACGAACAATAACCAAGCAAGTTTTGTGTTGAAGCAACCAGCAAATATTTTCCAGTTTTATTACCAGTTCTGTTGTTGCCATTTCCATTCTTCAATTTAATAGAGTAAGGAGAGTAAAACTTCCTATAGAAAAATATCATTAAAATGAACATAAATTATATAAAAACCTCTTTTGAAATGATTGAAAGACGAGAGTGATATAAATAAATGTAGTATGCCTCAGTTTCAGGGGAAAACAAACTATAACTATATTTTTCTGCAATTAGTTTTCAGAAAATTATATTTTAGTACAATTTTAGCACCACAGGTAAGACATCTGTAAATTTCAGGAACGATGGTGTTATGGGTGTAGGTGTAGGTTATACAAGCGCACACCTCGCGCAAATTTTATTTATTTTCTCTACATTTTTCATGCCCTAGGCGGAAACGAACCCACTAAAAATTTAATCCCATAGCCGGAATTTTAAACCAGAACCTCCTGGCCTCCATCCATTTACTGTAATCACTAACCTACCATGGTAATGGCAATGCAAGTAATACATATTTAGAGTGGCTAACACCTTTAGAAGGAAGGAATGAAGTAAAGAAACTACGTCAGAAGCTACCAGGACACTGACACGCGTGGAAGTCTAAGATTTCCAGGATCGAAGATACGCCCCATTTCTGGAGCTGCTCAGAGAGGGCGGTGAACGAACTGTCGAACAAGCAGCCCTCCAGTGTCCAAGGAGTCTTACCTTTGAGCATCATCTGTGTCATGAACCTTTAATTGTCAGATGACAAGGAAATAGAATGAAAAGGAAATGATCGAAATGAACTTCTGGTGGTGAGAAACCATCCTAGCATTCGTTCACCGACCAGGGAAACCCACGAAAAACATAAGGTCTAAGAATCCAACACGCAGCCATTTCGCTCATTAACGTTTTTGACAGTGACGTTAAATAAGTTATATAAAACTACAAACATGTTTTATGTTTCAATTCTTCGTAAATGAACTATGATACATATTATATAGGTCTTACAGAAGGTTAATTATTATTTATAAAATATTGTTTTCATAACATAGAATATGTGAACGAATATGATACTGGCTTCAGCTCTAACCTGCATAATAAAATTTATTTTGTCTGCTTTGTCAATAAAGATTAATTCTACTGAGCAAACCTTCATATAATTTCAAAATAAACGTTGCTTGCAAGTATTTTTAAACATATAGTTTCATGAGTGTTTTTAGTAATTCATAGCAATAAAATAAATCTTACGTAATTATGCACTCATTTTGTTAACCAAACAGAGAAAATGCTCGGCGGTACAGTTTAACTGAAGAACAGGGGTATCTTTGCGGTTCATAAAATAGTGCAGGGTTAGTTTGTGGACTGTTTTGTTTGTTTTGAATGAAGAGGAAGGCATCATAGGGCTGGCTTTCATGACCCCATAGCTTCCTAGCAAATATTTGCTTTAGCAAGAGAACGAAACATCATGTGGGCGTTTATTTGTATAGATATTAGTGCCAATAACTTCTCCGTTAGCTTCTTGAGGGTTTAGTCGGGCATAGGAAACTAATTATAATACAGCATGTTGTTCAATAAAATGTAGCAAAAATCCACAGATGATATTTTGTCCAAATTGTGAATAGAAAAAATATTTCTTTAAATATATTTCCATAACGAGCGTTAAACTTTGTTTTAATAAATATAATAACTTCAGGAGTGAAACATAAAATATTAACTAGTAAATATTTTGTGCTGTGCTATAATTAAATGGGCTCAAACAAAGGTGAACATCTATATATTCGTATACTGTATTTAAAAATCGTTCAGGTTTTATATTTTTCATTATGATTAGCAATTTTTAAACAGTTTTATGCCTATAATAATAGTCTGGTATTTATTTTTCCATGTGTTTCAATTTTGCTGCTAACGATAAAAATTAAAATATTAGTATATTCTCATAAAATATTAATCTAGTAATAAAACACGTAAAAAAGAAAAAATATTTAGTATGCTGAACTCTGCTATGTCTTGCTTCACGTTGTTTCATTTATTTAGACTTATACGAGAGGGAATGCATTCAAGAATTAAAGATATGGTTTATTATATAACAGTTTGCAATAAAGAATTTAATTTAGACAGCTTTGCTAGAAACTTTGATCTACGCGTATATACGCATTTTTGTAAGTAGTCATACCATGAAATGTAAATATGTATGTGATCATCAAAGATGGAATTCTGACTGGGTCACAAAAAATATATGTCATCTTAGATTGTAGATGTAAAAACTATACAGGTAGTCGTGTACTTTCTCAAAATATTTAGGGAATTCTTCATTGGCAACTTATCCGGAAACTCTCAACAATCATCGAAGTCTTGGCAGTATTATATTCTGAACAAAATTATGTTTTAGATGAAGACTGCACATGTCCCTCAGGAGACAAGGGCAAAAGCGGCTTGACCGACCAAACACATTTGTGCTCCATTATGTGAGATAACCGCAGCTAACGGAATATGTGAAAGGGTCTCCATGACAACAGAACAAAAGTCGATCGTGACGGAGAGAGATATCGATAGCCACAAGTGGGGTCCGCCCAGCCACTGTCAACAAGTGGTTCGTTGTGTTGACACGTCATAAACACGCCGGATCCTGGAATGTGCACAAATCAACATACCCTTTGTGTATGTTTCCAGAATTAATTTTCGTCACAAGAGCGGGAACTTCTATGCATTTGTGTAATTAATAACGTACTCGTAGATATGCGTTGGAGTTATGCCACAACCGAAATTATTTCTCCAGTTCATCTATCTCACATCATTAGTTATTTTATCTTTTGTCATCCTTGAAAATGGTAATGTTGCATCGGTGTTTCGAGATTCAAACAGCCTTGTACAGAGCTGGAAGAGTATTTATGCTAATATTTTATTGCGAATTTTTTACCGATAATTCTACAGAAATATTCAATCGAAGTTTCTAAAATGTCAGGTTACCTCCTTAGTCTTATGTTACTCATCCACAACACTTAGTTTTAAAATATATATAACACCTTCATGGGATACATAAATCTACACATTGCTTCTACTCTATTTTTCAGAAAACTTAAAAAAAAAAAGGTCATTTATACAAATATGTGTCGATAAAATAGCAATAATTCGATTATATAAATATAAATTCAGACAAAAAACACGTAAAGAATTCAAGGATATAAAACTAGTGATTGAAATACATTTAATACTTGAGCATTTAACAATAAAATGTGCTTTTCAAAATCAGATCATATTTTCCGGTTATGTAGACCGGAATTAGCAATGAGTCATTCAGTGGGTGGGACTCAAACCCATTACCTTGAGATCAGTGAAAGGAAGTCCAGCCATGAACTTCAGCAGTATAACAAGTCACATTATATCGCCAAGGTCTTTTTACACGTGACAGATTAGTTCTATTTAATCGGTTACGTAAGGCAGAGAGACTGACATTTAGATCTGTATTAATCTGCTTGTCCATTTCTCTCTGAGGACAAAACGATTTGAATCGACCGTATTTTATCTTCACCTTTCATTTAATGTTCCGTGATCTCAACTATAGAATGAACATCTGTAGAGTAATTCCCAAATGTAAGGAAGACATTAATGGTCATCAGTGTAGTTCTTCTTTAAGTGCGACAGAATGTCCAACTGATGAAGGACTTAAATGTTACAAAATCTCGCTCCATACGAGAGTTCCTGCTTCTGGAGGAAAGTACTACCACTTCTAGTGTCATTTGTTGAACACTCGCGTGTTATGTTGGTATGTAACAAGATGATGGCTATGATTTAGCTATACCAAAATAATGCTACAAAACTGTTGGTAATAAACGCATTCAGAACTATTATAGATCTGAGACAGGGTTATAGCATGTCTCCTACTTTATTTAAAAGATATATCCAATAGGTACTGGAACAGTAGAATCAATCTTGTAAAGGCCTGGGAATGCGATTTCAAGGTGGCACAGTATATTCATTACTGTTCGCAGATGATCAAGTGGTGATAGCTCAAAGTCGTGAGGATGTGAAATACATGAGAAAATTTTTGGTCACTTTCGAAAGAGGAAGAGAGAATAAACATGAAAAAAGTAATACTTTTTAGAGGAAAGAAGTAAAATTACTAGAGCTGTAAAACAATTGACATATTTGCGGTCAATTATTGATGAATCAGGGCGTTGCAAAGCTGATGTAGATAGCACGTTAGTCCAAGCTCGAAATGCTATAAGATTGTTAATGGAGGGTGTGAGCAGTAAGCCTAACTACAACGATTTTAAAATCTGTTGTGGAAAGCATAATTACTTATGGTGCTGAGGAATGCACTTTGATACAGAATCAAAAATATAAGATGTTAGAAGTAGAGATGGATGGAATGAGACGAAATGCCAAGATTTCTAGCTTTGAAAGAGGGAGAAATGATAAGGTGAGATCGATGATAGATACCGAGGAGATAGGAGTGGAAAGGATCGAAAGACGAGATCTTCAGTGGTACGGCCATTTTAGAAGAATGGATGAGGGTAGGTAGCCAAAAACATTAGAGTGATGCTAATGGGTATCTGGAGGAGATGACTGCATTGATCGGAAGAATAGCATTTAGAGATGCAGAGTAACTGCTATAAAATGGAGAAGCCTTTAAAAAGTGGAGAAGCCTTCAAAAAGTAAATTAAACAATAGACAATATAGAAATGCAATTATTAAATACTTTTAAATATTCAATAGTTCAGTAATGAAGTATATTCATTCATCAAGCTGGATTTCCAAGCTTCGAAAAGTAGGGTGTACCCTTGCTGCTCTCAGAAAACTTCACTCCTCGAAAGGCATTTCCATGCACATTATTAAAACAACACATATGACACGTTATTTTGAAATTTTAGAACATATTACTACCAGCTAGTTTTAAATGTCTCAAAGCTATCATTTAATTATTTCTAGTGAAAAAATAAGATTGAGTTCACTAAAGAATTTCGCACGAAATCCAAAAGTTTAGTCTCTCCGATAAAAAGGAACTTTTGGAAAGGTTGCAACAAGTGAGTTGACAGTCCTCTTCCTTCCTGCAGCTGCACTTCTCGAAAATGCTATCGATTGCGAGAGAATCGAGAGTAGAGGGTGAATCAAGTGCACTCGAGTGTGAACGTAGAGTTCTAATTGGCTTCCTCTGTGACAGAGGTCTTTATGTGCACTGAGTCCACAAGGATAATCCTATGCCGTACAATTTTAGCTTATTAGTGCCCAATTAGAGCTTACAATATTGCATTTGCTGCTATTTATCTCCATCTTTCGGGCTTCTTTCTTGCGTAAATCAGAGGATATACAATTTTTAGCTACTCATTTACAAAGCCCCGGTATTCTTACTTCAGGAAAGTTTTAGGAATATATTTAAATATTTTTATATCTAGGTATCCATCTACCTTTCTATTTCATTTCGACGTTCTTAAGAGAAAAGATATTTCTTATTAACTATGGATAGCCACTAAAGTGACATAAAACTGATTTAGTGACATTCATAGTGATTTTCCTCGATTGTTCCACAGTGAAAGTCTCTGAAGATATCATTGATTTTCTGTTATGTACAGGGTCGATAAAAGTTTGATAATAAAAAAATCCAATTCTTGGGCTCTGTAAAAATAGTCTTAAAAATTACTTCTATGTTACGCAGTGAATCTCAGAATATATAATGAACTATTTACAATACCAGACAATTGATGTTTTCTTTTAAAACATGGTTAAAGTCTATCATATTTTCTGAAGTGTTTAGGGCTTTATTGGCATGAAATATTTTTATGGAAATTATATTTGAACTTGATGTAAAGTGACATAATAGGACTGCAGAATAGAATTTCGGTGAACGCTTCCAAAATATTAGCAGCATTAAAAATATAGTTTTAAGCAATGAGTACTATATAAATAATGTTCTATGTGGAATGATTTACTATAGTTTAATGTCAATGTACATATTCCTATTTAAACTCCATAGCCATCTTCTTAAATATTTTTGACAGTAAGAATAGTATTTTAACGAATGAAAATCGACTTAAAATGTTGCGCAATTGTCTGAAACATTTTGTTTCGATTACGCAGGAACGATTGTCAATTTTCTTTCAGTAATTGTTCCTCTTTTTAACACACAATTGCAACAGAAACGATAATTTTAATCGCAACATCCCCTTATTGGCCTTAGAGCTTCGTCATTATACATGCGGCGCTTGTAGAGGGAAGTCGTAAAACAGAGCTCCATACTGACCCAGTGAATATGCTATCGATTTCTACCAGAAGCGGTAAAGGTTGAGTGCAGGAAAAAGCAATCCAGATAATCGCAGCTAGATTCCCAACCCTCCATCTTCCATAAATCTCGCGACAACCACGACCGAAATCTCCCCTCCGGAAAATCCTTACCTTCTCTGAGAAGTGGGAGGATGGGTGGATGGTTTCCTGGTGTGTAGTTCCTATACGGTGAAGATTTCTTTATTTCATTTATGTTGCTGAGTAAACATCCATCCTCAGTGCCTTGTTTCAGTAAATCCAAACAGAAGAAAAAGCTATCTATCTACTTATCTCGAAGAGTAGGTTCGATTAAACTCGATTAAAACACGATTGTTCTGGATGCTAGCCTTAGAGGGAAGATCCTTAATAACCAACTTCCGTTGAATTCTACAAAAGAACGTCTAAGAATAAAAATATTTTCCCTTTAGGCAAAAATACTTTCATCCTTGTATGCTCAGATCTTCCTACACGGAAATGAGATTTGCGCTCTGCTAATTCTGTCACAAACATCCAGCCTTTGATCTAAGTTAGCACTCTTAAGTTATCCAAGCTTAGTATCTGAAAATAAATTAGCTATCCACTATCCTCAGCAGCTATAGAGCTATTGTTAAAATAATTATTTACCAAACACAATTAGAATCCATATAAAAGTAAATTGATACATTATGCAAATAAAATTAAAATTGATGAGTCGGAATACGTTACAGGTTTGAAATAAGGCGAAAAACTGTTATGAAAAATCAATTTCAAGAACTTGATTAAAACAAGTAATTTAAATGAATTAGAAGAAAAACAAAATAAACGATTGTCTTACCAATAGTAAACGTTTCAAAAACGGACCAGAAAGCTAATACACTTTGGAGATTTAGGAAATAAAAGATTTGCTAGTCTATCAACAAAAGAAGCTATTCCTCCTGAGTATAAGATATTGATGGCTTCTGCTATTTACAACAAACCGGCTAACATTTTAATTATAAGTAAACTACTGCTGAAAATTAAAGAGTGGATAAGAACTCACATAAGTATTTTCCATTCGCTCTGCATGGAAGTAACAAGCGAGTCAGATTACAGTTCTCATGTTAGTAACAAACCCGTCCCTAGAGAGAATCGCACCCTCCGTTTCTCAATTGTTTATCGATGTTAAAGCTCCACATGGGAATCTACCTACCATTTTAAGATGCATGCAACGTTTTAGGCACACCTGCTCCTTTCTGGCGCTCTGAAAGTTTCTAAAGGAAAGCAAACTGAAAGAGTGCGTTTCATATTACTTTTTCGAGCTCGCTTGCTACCTCCAAATAACATGTCTTATTTGGACATAAAAGTTACTATCTGGAATTGAATAAAAATATAATTTTAAATGTATTATGATTTTCTTTCATAATTAAAAGCACATATTCTTCATTATTTTCTGATGGTTTACGTATTTGTCTCGCCAGTTTTCCTTTTAATCTAAAGAAGTACTCTTGCTTATGTGTTTTTCTTTTTCTATTAGGGCCTTTTTAATTAACTAGTTTCTCCACTTTGTTTACATGCTATTATAATGAAAGGTGATAACACTGTTTTTAAAAGTCTACTGTGTTGCATTCACATGGCTTTCTCTATATCCTCTAGTTTATATAAACTTTTCTTATGAAGCTTATTCTGTATTTCGTGTTAATACAAACCTTTGCAGATATATGTATATTGCACATTTGTTATAAATAGAAATAAAATAGCAATAGTCAAATGTTTCATAACCGGTTGCTAAATGCTGGTATTAAAATAAACACTCTCTTTCAACATTCAAAAGAAACGACTGAAAATCGAGAGGACTTAAAGGATGGCAAGATATTGAACAAGTTTGAACAATTAATATGAATATTTCAAATGTATTATGCCAAAAAAACTTAACTTGGAATAGATTATGTAGAGATATACATTTTTTTGCAGTACATTTGCATATGTCGCTTAATGTGTACCTTTATACAAGTTTAGAAAATTCCTCCCGAATAAAGTGGACTTCACAGGTTATTCCCATAAAGTTTAAGATATACATTTTATTTGTCTTGTGAATATTTTCAATTTTGGTATTTTACTCAAAATCGTTATCCCTATTTTTGAGAAAATCTAAAGTTTCGAAAAATGTTCCATGTAAGAGGTAATTGGGGCGGCAGATTTTCTTGAAAATCTTCGTTTCACATCTCTGGAAAATGCAAAATATAGATACAAGCTTTAATAATTACCTGACAACTTTTTTTTAGTTTTGCTGTTCAAAACAAACAGATATTTTAGAAAATTATGAAAATATTCTGATGAAATTTCTGTATCGAATTTTTTTGGGTGGAATATAACGCTTGCTCTCCCTACAATGTATATGTAGAGAAAGTAAAACGGCAATAGTTTTCACTAGGTGACTTCTTAAATTTTTACAATTTTGCATAAATATTACAGTGGTCAGTTCCTTTTAAGTATATATTCACGTGCACTGTTCAGGAGTCCAGTGCATTAACAAACGCTTGTAAGTGTTTTGCCTAACATCGTCAGGGCAATGAGAATGGTGTCATAACAAAGGCGTTATAAAAGCTCACAATTTGTTGCACTTTGTTTCATTACCTATTTTATTATTTATTCGTGACTTATTCAGGTTGAATAGCTAGTACATTACGTAGCACTGGAAGTTAGCAAGAATGTTGGAGGTGGCCATGGATCCAAAGTGATTACAACGCCCCGCCGCGACGTTTCGTAAGAAAAGAAACAAGTGAAGGTCGCTGACTAATGGCTCGAGACACGGTCCAACGAATAGCCAGGTCATACCAACACTGCGCGGTGGTACATGTAAATCACATTAAAAATAAACGTAATACAACGCTCATTTTCATCTTAGTTGCACAGCAAATGGGTTTCAGCCTCCAATAATCACCGTTAGTCTGTTTTATTCACTTAAAGTGAAAGCGATGAAGAGTAACACAAGATTTACATATTAAACCTAGTTCTCTGTTTAGTGGATAAGGAAGCATTATGGAAAAGAATCCGTAAATTTTGGAAAATCCACACCCCTGTTAAAATGTATACCAACTATTACACACAACAACGGTAATATTTTTGCCATGTTTTAAAATCAATCTCACATGGTTATTTAAATTTTTTTTTTATTTTCTAAAATCATGATTCTAGTATAACTGCTGTACATTATGCAGTTTTAAAAATACTCACATCAAAAACTCACACACTCATAATAATGAGTTTATGAAAAGATCTCATGTCATAATTTTTATATTAAGCCCCAATTATTTTAGAAAAATTGTTACTTTCTGCGTTTTCCATAATTCTTGATTTTTTCAATTTAATAATTTATTTTTGGAAATTTGAGTATTATTTTGGAAAAGTAAAACGTAATTTTCTTTAGTGTACTTTTGATAGGAAATGAAAGCAATTCTGAAACAAATTATTACAAAATTTTATAATTGAGAATCGAGAAATTGGAGCATTATTTCGAAAAACTAAATTATCGTTTTCTTTAATGAACTTGTGGGAGACAGTATAAAAATGTTAAAACAAATTAATAAAAAATTGCATCTAATAGAACATTTTGAGGATGAGAGTGTTGGAAGAAATTGCGAGAAAACAAGATTCTAAGTTGCGTGCATATTAATAAGCTTACGCCTACCTATTTCCTTAAATTTTAGAGCTCAAATGATTTTATTATGAAAAATATTTTTAAATTTCAGAGATGTATCACCATAGTTTAATTCGTCTTCTAAAGTTTCACTTTGCTAACTTGATACATAAATACCCATGATATTAAACAGAAGCTTAAGACACAGGCTATTTCAAAGCTTTAAGCTCTCACTATAAAAGTGTTAAACAGATAAGCAATAACAATATTTGTGGAATAAATAGGGCTGCTATTTCAAACAAGCACAAAAACGTTAAAAGCTCATCTGTTAAGCAGCAGTTATCTACATCCTTAACCTTGTAAATCCCCTCCTTAATTAACAAACCGTGTAAGTATTATTAGTTGACCATGAAGGCGATTTTCTGTTCCCGTAGGGTATTATTGAGGTCAGTGAAGCGCAGAGGTAAATATTTACTTTTAAAACAGCTCGTTCTTTCCTCTTCCTGTTTGATTTCTTCAACTCACGATGATCCATTGTCGTTAATATCACGAACCTTTTAGTTGCATTATCATTTCAGCAGAGAACAAAATGGCAAAGATTTACGAGTCATGCGGACACGATCAAAATATTTGGTGTTTCCAAATGTAACTTCAAAACTAGGAAAAAATATTAGAGAGAAAGAAAGTATTATAAAATAATTGTATATAAGTTACAGACTTTATATTTATCTCTCTATTTTATGAGCATTATAAATAAAAATGCTATCTCAACACTTAAGTATGCTCTCCTCTTAATAATAATACAATAAAACTGCAAAAGAAAGCCTGTAAATCAACGAAAGTAGCCGCAAGATTAACGATACTAAACGGATTTAAATAAGTTAATAACATAGACAGTAAATGGTCTAAAAATTAATCCGATGGTTGCCACTTGCTCACAAATTAAAACCAGTTTAAAAACTGCTTAATTTGGTAGAATAACAAAGGAGATAAAGGTGCTAGAAAAGTAGTAATTATATATATAACCCTTCAGAGCTACATTATGGTGCCACAAGAATTTCAAAGTTATGAGAAACTTATATTTAAATAAAGTGGTGTGAAATATTCCTTACATGAGAGCATCAATAAGAATAAAGTTAAAAAGGATGTTGAGAAATAACAAAACTCCCATAATATACAACTTAATAGTTTTGCTTAGCAGCACACAACTTTATTAGTATTTTGGAAAACAAATTATTTTTTTCTATTAAAATCGCTTGCACATAATTCTAATGTCTGCATTATAGACATTCTAATCTGTTGAGAGTAGGCATTAACTTTTTGCTCACCTGTTGAATTTATTTGTATAAGAAACAGCAACCATGGAGTAACTATGTAAACTAACTCAATTCTACTTTTCTTCTTCAGAACGGATACCCTGCAAGGCGTCGCTCTCTGGTAGATGATGCTCGTTTTGAGTCCATTGTTGTCAAGCAAACCAAGCAGACCGTTCTCGAGGAAGCACGACAGCGCTACGACGGTGAGTACAGATACTACAGCAGTTATTAGTTAATATCCTCTCTTTATTTTTAGCGAATGTTTCATCGCTAGATGTCGCATGTATGTTGCTGTACTGTTATAGAGAAAAGTAACGATAAGCCAGTCTAATATCTCAAGCTGTCCCCTCTAAATTCAATGTCATTCTTCACGTTATAGCCAATATTTTTCTATAAGATATACTTAAAATAGTTGTAGTGCATGTGTAGTGCATTTATTTGCATGCGATTATCAGCTATGGTGGGTTTTAAACTTTGTACAAACAATACAAGCGGGTAATAGTTAGCGGGGCCCATAACTTGATCAAATAGACCTAAATTGTTCTCCAAGGTCCTCTTGAAGCTTATTTAAAAAAAAAAAAATCAGCAGAATTTTCGAAATCGAGAATATCTGGGTTTCTTTGTCTATGTATTGAATGCAACAATTGTTTGTCTGCGACAAATCAAGTAGACCCATAATAATTTGTTACCGATCTCCTCTTGGACTTTAAAAATCAGCTGAATTTTTGGAATCGGGAATATTTTCTTGTTCCGTCCACGCCTTGAGCTTTTCTTGAGACTGAAAATCAGCTGTATATTTGAAATAAATGTTTTTGCTCCGTCTTTGCCTTTAGGTCCTTTTGAGACTAAAAAAACAGCTCAATTTTTTAAATTAAGAATATATAATTGCATCGTTCATGCTTCAAGGCTCTCTCGAGATAAAAATCAGCTGAAGTTTTGGAATTGGAAATATTTTGCTCCTTCGTCCATACCTCGAGGCCGTCTAGGGACTTCAAAAATTGATTCAATTTTTGAAATCGGGAATATTTTCCTACTTTTTCCATGTCTTTGAATGCAGTCCCTTGGTTTATAAAGCTGATACATAAATAAATTTAATTTTGTCTGAGAAGTTATTGCATATATTCCATTTAGAATTATGAATACCACCGAAAAGATCTCTCAAATTAACTGCACAATCCTTATCAAATAGGATCTCATTTTTGACATTGTTTAAGACGATTTTATGCAGATGTACTCTGCAGACGAGTTAGAAGATAAACTATACAGGAGCAAACAAAAGCTCTTTGGGATTAATTGTGTAGGAAACGGATGTAGACATTTTAAGGAGAGCTGTGTTAACTGGATAGAACACACTCAACATACGCCAATCAGGCAATGCTTTTAAAGTGCGAGGTAAACAAAATTGTCTGCACAAGTAGTTCTAACATACGCTTCATTATGTTTATTTCACCAGTGGGCAATACTATACTGCCCCACTCCAAAAACACAATACTTATTGCTCATATAGGTACAAGAAAGTTTAAAACCTTATCGCAGCTTTTGATGTAAGCCCTGCATGCAATATGTTGTGCTTGTCTGTGTATAGATGCTCCCTCCGACAGCAACGTCGCCGTTGAAGAGAAGGTTGTTGCTGTAGAGGAGCAAGTTGTTGATCAAGTGGAGGTCTCTCAAGAGGAAGCTCAAGAGTTCGAGGTAGCTGCAGGTACGTCATAATTATAATATTTAAATATATGATTTCATACATTTCCAAATGCATTGCTAAATTCCCACCAATCTGAACAATGTTATTTAACTTCACTTTAAAATATACGGTCAATTGAATTTTAACTCCCTAGTTTTGCATTTTGTTACTACAATAAAGTAAAGTATGCCTCTTCGATAGCTGTCATCGTCACACATTTCATTCTCATTTGTAGATGTCTTGCTAAAATAAATTTGCCTCGGCACTGCTTCTTCCAGACAAGTGATATAACATGTTACATGAATGTTAAATTGTATGTTGTGCTGCATGTTGCATGTTTTCATGTTTCTTGTTGTGTTTGGATGTATAGAAATACCAGTGCAGGCAAGCGAGGACAAGCCCACCGAAACAGAAGTACCTACCCCTAATGAGCAGACTGAAAATGAGGAAACTACAGGTTAGTTAGTGTGTGAACTTTTGTTATTTCAATTGTGTTCCTTTCAGAATATTTACGCAGTGAATTTGGAAATAATCTTGCAAAAACAATAGTAATTTTAATCAAATTACTTATCATAATGTGCAAATGGCATATTGAAATACTTAATATACTTATGTATTCATTTTTTGCGCATAAAACCCCTTATAGACCTTAAGTATATAAGCTATTGATCACAAATGTGATGCAATTCATATCCAAAGCTTGATTTTATATTGTTTGCAAAGTTCCTCCGCAGTATCCTCGAGTTCTTTGTATCCAGGTGGGGTTGTGGTTACATATTTCTGTATATACAATCAATGAGGTGCGATTCCCTTGTTAGCAAAGACAGCGTATAATCAAAATAGGGTACAAATCGACTGTAACGTTTTTCTCGGGATAGCAGCTGCAGCAACAGGTTCCACTCCTAGAACAGAGCTTAGAGAGGAAAGAAACCTCGTGCGCAGAATATTTAAAAAGAATGATTTCAAGATATAAGTTATGATGGCTAAAAGAAATGGAAGCGAAATGTTACGCGGAAGATGTAGGTGGATATGGGATTGGGGTAGAAAGAGGATAAAAATAAAACAAGGGAAAGAAAAATCGAGGTAGGAATTGACTTTATGCGTCGGGACTGTGAGGGAGGGATTGCAAAATGGCAGAGAGTGTAGGAGAAGGCAGGACAGAAAGAAAGGCAAATTTCTTTCTCCCTCTCCATTATACCAGTCCATTGTGCTCCATTCTCGACCCATTTCCTGCATCTCAGGCGTCACTTCAAAAGCTGAATTATGGGCTCTACTGAAGTGGGCAGACCTTTTTTATTTCTCTTAAAAGTAAGAGGTGAACAATTAGAGTTTTACTTGAAGGCAACCAAGAGTGACAGAATTCTCTCGATATTATCACCTAAATAAATTCTTTATTTTCCTGGTTCTGCTTTCGGCAAAATTAAAAAGAATATTTGTCAAGTAAAGGCGTACCAGTAGGTAGGTACTTGTTTGAGAATTTCTTAAAAATTGTTACCATGAGGTACGATACGAAAAGCGAGTGCGGCTATGCCCACGTACAATGTGGTTTTCTCTTTCCTGAAAAAAACAAAAGTTAAAACAATGTAATAATGTATGAATAATAAGCGCATCTGTGTCTTTAGCTTTGAATGTAGTACTGTTACAGATGTCCCATTAGAAGTGGCTAAAAATGCTATGATTTCTTTTGGCGTGAGCTTTTTTTTGGGTTCTAATTTATGTGATAGCGAGGGCCGGGAGGAAGAAGAGATAGTTCGCTCACCTGTCTTTCCGCAGTGTCAACCAAAGAAAGTTTCTTCCTTGAGGCCCTCAGCCGCAAACTAACTGAATTATTAAACGATCTGTGAGCTACATACAGAATGAAATCTTAACATAGAAGCCAGTAGATATTAGGGTGTATAGCGTACTTCATGTCTCAATGTTGTCGCACTACTCTGCTTCCGATATTGCGCGAAACCTAACAAATGAAGACAACTACCGTTAATCTTCATGTTAGCTAGTTGGTATGTTTTATATTGTATTTTCGTTAATAATATTTACAGTATTTGAGTATAAATATTTCACTATATAAGTATTTTAATTTTTGAAGCGGTGATTTTACACCACGAAGTTAACGTAAATAGTGAAACAAATGAATTTAAATAGCCGGTAAAAATTCCCGATCTTTGTCTTTCTCTCGCCCTCTCATAGTGTCTCTTTCGCTCTCTCAGTATATATTGTTTATATCAATAAGGTAGAATTTCTGGTTAGTTATGGTTTCTTGTAAAACCAAAACAGTAACTTAAGAGACATAAGGAGTCAGGATTCCTTATAGAATTCTGGTTTTATTTTAAATTGCAATAGTAGGATAATTTTGTATCACACCATGTAAGTAATAAACTTAGAAATGGTTCACTCAAGAAGCTAGCATTATCTGAATTTTTTTGCGATTAACGTCAAATTTATGGTATATTTTTGCTCCATATTCATGAAACATAAAATAAAAGAGTATAGTGCTCTTCAGAAGTCACTTCTTTAAAGTGATATTGGCTTGTAATTTGTAAGTTACTGGCTCTTTCACTAAATGGTATGATGCAAACTGTGTGTAAGCTGTTCCGGGGAAAAAAAAGAAGAAAGAAAATTAAAACCCTTAGACATGTACCCAAGTTTGCCGAAAATAATGTTTGTGTCTCCCTAAAATCCTAAATATTATAATATTTCAAATATTTCAAAATTGATGACACTATATTTTACGAATCAACCCTTAAAGCTTACGTTTTAATACAAATATACTCGTTTCAGAGAGTATTTTAACATTGCAGCAACAAAAACGAAAATAAATCTTGTTCTTTAATAGTACTATAGACCGTTCTTCTATAAAGACTGCATTCGTTGTAAAAGAACGAAAGTTTCACATACAAAAGAAATAAGAAAAATGGAAAGTACTTAGCATTCTAACAAGTGGCACACCTAACCTCAAGGAGAAGAGGTAATTCCCTTCTTTGAGACGGCAATTATTAAACATTGTGTGTGGTAATTGCTGTCATTTGGTATATCTGGTATTCACGTTATGAGAAGCTATTAAAGTATAAAACCATATAACTACACTGGTAAACCGTAGAAGCATTTATATCTCTGTTGTAATGATATTAGTGACTAACGTTGGCAATCCGTAGATTTCTTCATTTCTTATCCGAGTTCGAATTCTAAGGACTTGATGCGCTTTTGTTTCGCGCTGCACGGTCAACGTTCTGATATGGCTTGGAAAATTGAATTCCCGATACATCTGGGAAAAAATGGAACAGGAAATGAAAAAGACACTTGGGATTAAGCTCCGGTAATCGCATCAGTGCTTCTTTGTTCTGAGCCGAACAGTTCCAATAATAAAAAGGAGACTTTTCTCCGAGTGTCTTAAACTTAATGAAAGACATCTGAACGGCTAAAAAGCAGCCAATAGTTTCTTACTGTTCATCAACTAAATGTCACTCTCATAAAAACCTTTCAAACAATTTCAAGAATGCTCAAAATATTCCACAACCTTAATAAGAGCGAACCATTGTTCATTTTGTAAAAATTACATGTTTTATAATGTTACTCAGCATGTACTTATAATTTTAGCAAAATTGGCATTCAAGAATGTTGAAAAGTACCGAAGCATAAATTTGGTTCAAGTTATTTTCTCTATCATAGACTGAGGTTACGATAGAAACAGTTTACATAAATGAGACAGCTCATTTTTTTCTCAGAAATGCAATGTGATAAAACGCATTTCAAAAAAAAATGAATGGATTTTAAAGTTAAACCTAACTGAATATGTCTCTTGCTAACTTACCTAAATGTTAAGAAAAATAAATTTACTAAAATAAATGAAACTGTGTTAAGAAACAGAAAAAATAAAAATTTTATTGATCAGAAACATAAAACTAAAAAAAAAGCATTTTTATTTTTAAAACGACACTTTTTCTTATAAAAATAATCTTGAGCATACCAATTTTGCACTTAGATTAGAAAGTAACTTATTTAGAGTCTCAATTACATCTTCCCCTTTAAATAATTCTCAACTTGAACGTTTTCCTTTTCTCTCAGATGCTGACATGACCGAGGAGGAAAAAACCTTCTTGAGCATACCATTTTTGCACTTAGATTAAGAGGAAACTTATTTAAAGAAAGTCTCAATTACATTTTCCCATATAAATACTTCCTAACTTAAACGTTTTTCCTTTCTCTCAGATGCTGACATGACCGAAGAGGAAATGATCCTGATGAACGCCGCCAGCGAGAGCAAGGAGGCTGAGCAAGCGATCCAGAAGGCCGCTCTGGTGCTCAAGCTACGCGAAGGCATCAGCTCCTTGGCTAGAATCCTCAAGGCCATCGAGGTGAGTAAAATTAATCAAATCGTAAATTCTATCTCTTCATCTGTCTATATAACAACTATATTTGTCTAACTTCTTCACAATACTGGATGCAATAGAACACAAAGTATCGTGCACGTAAACAAAAAAATTTACTCAACCATCTTCCGTTGATTACAGGCAATAGCACATTTACTGTTTTTACCCGTAGTAATGTAGCTCGTTGTGAGTTTTGTGTAGGATTTAATTATGTCCATGATTTGCTCTAAGCTCTGCGCGTATTTTCTTTGTGACGACAGCTAATGAGCATTGGAATGCCACTAGCCGTTGCAGGAATGCTTTTTTCACATTTTCAATACTACGAAAAAGCAAAATATGGGGTTTATATCAAAGTTTGTACACTGTTTCACAATTAAACCAAGAAATTACAACAATTTGGCTAACTTTTACTGTAGTTTCTAACTAACAATTAGACCATTACAAACGTGATCACCATAAAACGTAACACGTTTGTCTTGGAGAGGACCAACCTTACAGAAATTATTTTGAGAAACAAAGAATTCACTTCTTTTAGTTTCCTTTCGCCTTCGTAACTTCCATGCATTACTAAAACATCAAGTAGTTTTATTTCATTCCAAAAATCAGCTCTAATTTACCACCATTTGCGACAATATCAAGTAGTATTAGAAGAATTGGCGGTTCCCTATGAGACTTCGATGATGGGATTGTAAGCTTAATAAATTGTCACATAAGAAGATATTTAATGAACTAGTAATTGAGTGAGACGTCAACCTTATTCTGAAAGATAGATGTGATAGGACCATCATGTTTTCCCAAGCCTACCCTACAACATTCTGTTTTAAGATGGCATAAATAATCGAAAGAAACAACGGCTAGTGACGAAAGTATTTGCTTGTATGTTTGCGGTCACTTTCTGTACTTCAGCACCAGCTTTATAACGCGAAAATTAAGCCCATATTAGTTTTAGTACCGTACAGATATCAAATTTAAAGGAACTCCTGCATGAATTATGAAATCTTCACCAGGTCTGGACAAATTTTCGTCGAATACAACATTCCTGGCAGCCTAAGTGGATTGTTAGTAAGAAGAATGGAGTTGTAGATATTCTAAAGCATTAGAGGTGATCCTGCTGATGCTATGGTTATTTGTCCAGTCCTGGAAAATTGTCTTTTTTATTGGCTTGAGATATTCTGTACATGTTCTCCATTCCAGTCATTGGTATTTTGTGTGTGAGATATGGTTGAAAGATTTGAGAGGAGGCCTCCTGCTGGAATCAGAGGTGAGTGTGAAGAAGCACAAGAAGTCCAAGAAAGTCCATTCCTGCTTCCATCCAGATGAGAGGGCCCTAGGTTCAGTCCCCGAATAGACAATCAGCTTGTTAACCGGCCAGTGCTGATTCTTTCTTCAAATTTTCTTAATACTATCTTCTTCTTTACAAATAATGTATCATTTCGTTCATTAGCATTCATTAGATTTCTATAGAACCACTTCAGTAGAATTCGTTCGTAGACTAACATTTCGTAAGCTACTCTCAAAAATAAATATTTCATTTGTTAACACATCCATCTCTCCTAATGTTACTTCTTTCTTCATTTCTTTGGAATGCATATGCTTTCTTAACAACAGTATTCCTTGAAAACTGGGAATGCACCTTGTTTTAAGTTCCTAAACATTTTAACTTTGTTTCAATTTCAATATTAGAATTCTTGAGCCACCAAATCAAACATCACCAGACTCCCAAGTATCTAACAATATGAAAATAATTGAAAACGAATCTTCCACTCTTCTTTTGTATGTCAGAATCTTTGCTTAAAATGGTTCCTAATAAGAAAACTGTTCCTGGTTTTCGAGGGAAAATATCAACATCCAAAAACTAACTCCTGAAGCAAACTATCACATGCTTTTCTTCTCAGAAACATACTCATTCTTCTATAGAACCATGTATAATAGAAGTTTAAATAATTCCAAAAATAGCTCAATTCAATGAAAAACCTTCCGGTGAAAACTAGCATATGTAGTTGAAAAACTACACTTTTTGTTATTGGTTTAACCGGAAACTGGGTGCGTCTACATATGTCGATTTAGCGCATTCTGAGAGGAAGTTGGCTTAAACTGCATATTTATTGAGATATTTATAGAAAAAATGATTATTTGAAGAATTAAAATTTAACAGAACAATTACGGTATTTTAATAAACGCATCCTATGAGCTGAACATTGGTTCCTTAATTCTTTGAAGAAGCAACCCCTCTCAGTTTAGTTCGCGGTCTTCCAACCAGGAATATAACTGGTTTGAAAACGAGATTTGAAGATGTTCAGCTTCTTCGCCTACTGAATAACTAATGAAAGTTGAAGTCTGAATATCCGCACTTATACTGAAGACTATAATAAGATAATGAAACGTTGATTTCAAATAAATTATACACTTGATTGGAAGACATGGATAATTTTACATTATCATATCATCTGAAAAACTTCAGCCCATGTTGTTTTTACTACAGTTTGTAACAGTTTTCAAGTTTTTCCGAAAAGCTAAATGAATTTCCGAATTATTAATGAGCCCTAATTATCTCAGTGTTTCTGTTTGTCTGAAATGCTATTTTTTCGCTTAGTGGTTTCTTTTGGATGTCCATTTCTGCAGTCGAATTGTAGGGTCTGTAATAAAATGATTATGATGTTTTAAAATCATTGAATTACTATATTTCTCAAAGATTTATTAGATAATTTTATTTTTTCACAGTTAATTAGCAATAGTTAAGCTCTGATTTTAAGAGTATGGTGCAAACAATTTGCGAAAGATACTAAACTCTTATAATATATCTAGCTTTTAGAGTAATCTCGTGCTATTGTAATAAATATCCAAGACAGAATTCCTTCACAGAATTGTACATTAATGTTTTCTGTGAGAGATGGTAAATATTTTCCCCATTACACTTTTCAAATACTATGAAACAAGTTATCCAAAATTCAATCAAACGATATTGAGCTACTTTTGGATATATTCTCTTTAAAGGTTTACCCTTTGACTAAAAGGTATTCTGTGTGTTACAGAACTTCAAGGGAGTAGTGACCCACCTAGAAACTCGAGCTAGCAAGGAAACGGGTATGCAGTTCGACATCCTTCTCAAAGTTGACATGTCTCGTCAGAATCTTCTGCTGCTCATCCGCTCACTTCGCCAGAGCTCATCATTGGGAGGTGTCACGCTCCTGGCCGACAGCAGCGTCAGCATCAAGGGTAAGTTTACACATAGTTGTTACAATTTTCGAGGATGAAGCTTACTTATATCGGTGTAATTTATTTAATTCGGTTCTGCAAACATCTACTGAAGTTGGCGTCAAATGTTTTAGATCCCTGGTTCCCACGACATGCTGCAGAGTTGGATAACTGCAATCATCTAATGACCAAGTATGAGCCAGAACTTGACATGAACCATCCTGGCTTCGCTGACAAGACCTACAGGGAACGCCGTAAGCAGATTGCTGAGATTGCATTCTCTTACAAGTAGTAAGTATTTTTCTTTTATGCTTAAACGTAATTAGAATATTCAATATTTCAATTTAAAACACGCTGGATTTGTACAACAGGAGCAATTCGTTTCTGTTCAATAGCAAGGATTGATTACATTAGTAAATATAAGAATTATTAATTTCAAAAATAAGCTCTGAAGCGTAACTTACTTATTGTGATGTGAAGTTTAAGTGTGCTCAAGTAGTAAACTGTTTATTTTTAAAACAAACAAATTTGTAAATTAGAGAAAGCTCTTTTTCAAAAATTGATACTGGAACAACTCCAAAATGAAATTCATATAATAGACAGCAAAATATTGTTTTATTTCAACATGCTTTATTGAAAACAAACTGATGTTTGTTGCTATAAGAAATAATGGGATCTTTATGTGAATATGTGGTTAGTTGCTTTGATAAATGCTTTTGAATCTCTAAACCAATCAAAGCAGTAACACTAAATCCAAAAACGCTTTTGAAGCTGAATTCGAATATCTAATGCTGTCAAAATCTAAAGCCACATATAACTTCCAAAATCAGTACTCTAAACCAAAGAGTGTATATTTGTTCCCCTCGTCATTGATTTACAGTGTCTAGTTCCGGAGAAGCAGTACTGGTTTTCCTTTCTGTTTGGGATACGGACGGTAGCGCTTTTGTTCGATATTTGACCGCTGCCTTAGGACTGCAGAAACTTTTAAGTTCGACAATAGGAAGCCTTAGCGTAGATTTACAAACTTTTGGTCACATTGACTCAATTTCAGCTTTAGGTAACAGAATATTTCTCATTGTCCAATATTCACAACACGAGTGGTCACAAGACCTACACAAACGCACATGTATTTACCAATATTCCAGAGAGTTAATTTTAACGAACTTGGATGAAGGTAATCCATTTGACTACTGCATTTACTTCTTTCAAGAGGAGATTTTTAGGAAATTCTTTGAAACTTACTGTTGAAATGATTGATCGCCCGGTAATCGATTGTTTTCGCCCGTTACTCTTTTGTTCAAGGACATAGGGATGGGCGAGATGATGGTGAGGTATGCATATAAAAATGCAGTTTATAAACGAACACCTTCTTATTAAAATTCAGTTATGCATTATGTATTCCAAATAAATTAGGTGTAGATTAGTTGTTCAAGTTTTTAGTTATGGATCGTCCATATTCTTCTATAACTCATTATTATATTATTTGGAGAACAAAGTTGCAACTACAATTCTCTTTCTCACTTTTCGTTTCATTTCCTATTTTTCTTCTCTTTTGAGAAAGAGTATTTGCTATAAACCAACGTTTCTAAATAAGTTTATAGTTCTTGAACATACTAATTAAACAATTGGTCGGCGAGTAATAATATCCCCATACAAAGTGCATAACCATCTCGAAATTTCTTCACATTCGTGAAGCAGAGGTGTACGATGATTCAGCTGATAAGAGGAGATGGTGCGATCAACACCATGCTTCCCCCAGCCGTTATGTTGGTTACAGATCTTCAAATTCCTCCCCGGCGCTATACGGGGCTGAAAAATACAAACCCTCATATATGAACTCGAGACACATCCTGTGACCAGGAACCGGAGCACTAGGTTACCCACTACACTAACACATAATTATATAATTAAGTGATCACTGCATAAAATATAATTACAAAATCGAACAAAGGATTAACATATTCTAACTTTATAGTATTGCTGCAAGTTCCAGAAGCCACAGCTTTATTTTATGTGTGCTAAAAGGATTAATGAAAATAGTTGCCTCCCTAATGGGATACGAGTTTTGTAACACATCAATGTTACTTCATAAATAAATGACAAAACATTTTGATTTCAACAATTAATTGATGCATAAAGGGCTGTTTGAATTTAGTGTGTCCTTTTTCTTGCAGTGGTGATCCCATCCCTCGCATTGACTACACCCCCGAGGAGAACGCTACCTGGACTGCTGTGTTCAACACTGTTGTGGATCTGATGCCCAAACATGCATGCTCTGAGTACCGCCGTGTGTTCAAGATGCTGCAGGATGAGGGTATCTTCAGCCCAGATCGCATCCCTCAGCTTGAAGAAATGTCCGCCTTTATGAAGAGTAAATAACTTGTTGATCCAAAATAGCTGTGCTTAATCATATCTTCAACTAAAATGTTGAAGTTTTCTTTCAAAAGTTTAACAAATCTACTGTAAAGAATAAGTATGTATTGACTTAAGAATTCGGAGCCAAGCCATTTTGATATAGTAAAAATTGTTTGAGTACAGTGTTATAAATGGCATTTTACGTCAAAAATGAACTAAGATTGATATACAAATAGAAGTAGTGAACTAAGCACCTTTTACTATTTCAGAACACACCGGTTTCACCCTCCGTCCCGCTGCCGGTCTGTTGACTGCTCGGGACTTCTTGGCTAGTCTCGCCTTCAGGGTATTCCAGAGCACCCAGTATGTACGACATCACACCTCACCTTACCACACACCTGAACCGTAAGTATTTTCCTGTTACTAAGTTAATAGTTTTGTCACAGTCATAAAACAGAGTAATATATAGTTACAAGCCATGGTAAACTGCTAGCACCATATTTATTTATGATACAAATGTGTAAAGTCGTCATCTGTTTAATTTAGTGTTAACGACAACCCGAAAAAGACTTTGCACATGTCTATCATGTAATCTTTTTTGCATGGTAGCACGAAATTAAAATAAAATAAATATTAGAAAAGAATTTCATTTTCAGGGACATAAACATACAACAGCGATTATTTTGTGGGCATGTATGTTTACATAAACATTGAAAATGATTAGACAAGGGTGGTTATAACAATTCTACGGCCTAAGAAAAATTACTTGTTTCAACGCACATTAAATAATTTTTAAAAAAAATGCTCATTTAGAAGATTTTGAAACATGTAGTTACAGTAAGTGGCAATAGATGATGTAGTGGAACCTACTATAGGAGATTTGCACCCAATATTGTTGACAAACACTGCATGTTACATGCTATATTTTTTTCACCATAGTGCGTAAAGTTACATCTTGTTCTTAAGTGTTACAAAACTTCACTGACTGCCTATAGTGGTCGAGTGGTTAGCGAGCTTACTTCTCACCCGGAGGTCCCGAGTATGATTCCTGACTGGGGCGAGAATTTTTTCTTTAAGTAGAACCATTCCCTATCCCCTACAGAATCTGTAATGTGTGTGTGTGTGTGTGTGAAGAAAATAAAATTATTTAAAAAAAAAAGAAAAAAAAGGTTAAGGATGCTACTGTCAACGAGTTGTTTCTGGAGCAAAGTCCCCGTTATAACCTTAGATGTTAAAGGGAGCTATATAAATGCAACAATTTTTAAAAAAAGCACTTTACGCACTTACAATATGTATATTATCGTGCAAAAAATATAATCTGCCTGGCATGGTAGAAATTAGAAATTCTACCCTAAATGAGGGATTCATTCCAATACAATCCTATTGAGTATTTCACTGGTAAAAGCTTAGGGCATATCCAAATGTATCTTTAAATTCCTGCAAGAGAAACAATATGGATTAAGGAGGTCATTCTAAGGAATGTAAAAGGGCACTTCTGCTTGAAAGAGAGCCATTATGCACTGCCCTCCCCCGCAGGCTTTAAGCAGTCAGTTGGCGTTGCATAATGCTGTAAATTATACAATTATGATTTGAATAGTTATCTTTCGTACTCGACTTCAAAGCATTCCAGTTAAAAATGGCAGCTAATATTTTGCAGTTATACTTCTTACAACAATTGGTTTATGTAATCACAGTTTCGAATGCCATGATAATTTCCTTGTAATGCGGAATTCTGGTAGTTATTTTTGGGAGTTAAACAAACCGGCTATTGCATTAAATATATAATTAGTGTGTAAAAACTACCAGATTTCCTATGGTTTAAAAAATAAAGTTTATCATCAGGGGAAACATTTCTGACCATTCTTAATGAAAAACTGAAGATCAAAACCTTACAAAAGTGTACTAATTTTAGAACCTCTTTACCATTGTTGTGAATCACTGTATCTCTATCAGTTCCTACTTCACTCGCTTTCAGTTGAAATAAAGAAATACTAAGAATCACAAAATGAGGCAAAATAGACAGCTAAGGAGAGAGAAGATAAATACTTAGCAACGGAGCACCTCGATGCCCTCTTAATTAAGATTTACTGCACTAAGAACATAAGCTGTTGTGAACTGGGATTAAAGTCTCATTAATTAAAATACATGGAAAAGAATAAAAGATTAGAATTAAAAACACATCAGAGTAACATAGGCATAACTAAAATAAGCGTTGACTATTTGGTAGAAAGAATGAACCGCCAGGCCACGTACCGTTAACTATAATAAATATAAGCATATTACATGTTATTAGTACTGCCATAATACAATCAAGTATACGCAGAAAGTTTAAAAAGCTTTTATGATAGGATAAATGATAGTCATTTAACATTTTAAAATATATCCCTTCTGCCTGTAACAATTTAAACTCAGCGTAAAACGCTAAAATAGTAAATTCTAAGGAATAGTTTCCTGCAATGCCGACTTCTGTCTGTCTTTTATGGTTTATACATTTCAGTTAATTGTCCATTTTGCAAAAATTCAAACAATACTTTTTACTTTTCTTTAATTGAGATTTTATTTAAAACTTGCCAGCAGTCTATCTTAAAATAGAAAACAAGCAAAGATTTCCTAAGTAGGATGGTAATTGGCACAGGTAAATGATAAAAAAAATTCTTGCCGCTGCAATTTCTCATTGCTACAAATAAATATATATAATGATATATAATGACATTCCTTAAAACAGCTTAATAAATCGTCGATTGAAAATGTTTCCTCTTTTTTTTTCTTTTTTTTTCTTTTTTAACTTAACGGTCTTTTACCTGGTTGGTCATATCTGACGATGAATGAAATCGATGAAATGATGCGCAAATGATCTCGAGGTTGTTCACGGAGTTTAAAGTTACGTCTTCTCAGGATAAAGGAAAACCCCGAAAAAACCTTATCCGAGTAACTAAGCGTTTCTTGTTGTGGATAGTTTTTGTTTTAAAAATATTTTATATCACAAAGTGAAAAAAACTGCTACAAACAACTAAAGATTGCGCTAATTAATTTGTTAAATTTGAGCAAGAGAAAAATGACTTTGAATGTTGACATAGAGAGTCATTTAACCAGCGTAACGCTTAAAAAATGGCGGCCAAAATATGTGATACACCCGCATAGGAAAATAAAACATTGCAAATATTTAGTTTAAAGTACAGTGATTTTGCATCAAAATTAAAAGTCGGTATTTTTTTACTAAAATCACTGAAAAATAGTTGTGTTAAGCACGTATTTGAAATAGCATTTGATGGAACATTTCAATTTTAGATATGCGCATTATAAAATGTAGGCGTTTTAAAGCTCGCAAAATGAATTTCCCCCTTATATGAGAAGCGCTATATTTCCTCCCTTATGTAACATGGACTGCCCTGACAATATAGCAACAGCTTTTAGCCCTGATATCATTACAGGGCTCATTACACCTCCTGCTATAATCAAATTGCGAGAAAGAGCTGAAAGATGATTGGCTTTTAGTTGCACTGTAGAGAGAGGAGGATGTGGGAAGATGTGACGTCACTTCCCGCTTGAGCGTACGCTGGACATGTTTTATCACTTCACAGCGAAAATTCTCATCATCCTGCAAACTTATTTTTCATACTTAATATTATATTACGTTTTCAGACATTGTATATCTGATGGAAAATCAGTAAGCTCTGATACTACTACCAAGCTGGGTTCTTTTCATTTTAAAAGGGTTAAACGACAGATAATTTTAACTATTCTGAGCTTTGGGTGAATTTATACATTAATTTCAACAATTCATTTTATGAGGATATTTGTTCTTATAAAAGGCAAAGAACGCCGATAAAAGATGTAGAAATGAAAATAAATGCCAATATTTTCCATTGTCATGTTCCACAGATATCGAAGATCATTACGAATGGGAGGTCTGCAGCTTAAATCCCATCATTATCGTTCAATCCGATCGCGATTTACCAGACCTGAAAACTGATAATTGCTAAACTTTGGGCTGCAACGTTTCCTTTTAAAATTTCCGTTTGAAATTATAATTCCTCCTCGTGTTCACAAACCGGTGCAATACATCCCTAACAAATCGAAATATGAGATTTATTGTTGCTGTGGAGTCAATTCTCCCCACCTGTGGTGCCGTAGGTATTTAATAAGAACGGTCATGAGAGATTATTGGTCGTCTTCTTAGTGCGGTGGCTAACAAGCGGGAGACCCGAATTGGATTCCCAGTACCAGCGTGTAGATTTCTTCCCGCTAAGAGACTAGGCTCGGGGTCCACTCAGCCTCATCAGGTTTCTGAGAGGGCAATTGGGGAGCTATTTGATTGAAAAGTAACGGCTCCGGGTTAAGGAGCTGTATATATACCTCAGTATTGCACTCCCTCGTGACGCCTGTTCTGGGCAGAGGTGGGGGACGCAGCGGCCGGAAGGCAGGCCTTAGCTCGGCAAGAGACCATTTAGTTGTTTTTGTTTTGTTTTTACAAGTTTAGTTATATATGATTTAAATTTAGTTCAAACGCTTTTCTTTCCTATTGCCCTTCGTATACGTTTTCAGATAACGTTTAATTAGCCAAAAGGAAGAGGTGTGATTTTCTGCATACACCAGCATATCTATACTAAGATCATTCACAATACTTTATGTCCTGAAATATGTAACCCCGTCAAAATAATAGCACAGATATAAATAGAATATTATATCACACTCAATATGCATTACTTTTAATAATAAGTAACATTTCGTGTAGTGGGTGATACAAATAACTAAGAAATAATCGATAATTTTTATTTTAGTGTTATTTACATGTTTGAATATGGGATATAATCTAAGGCGACTGTAAGACCACGCAGTTATGATGTATATTTGCATTTAAGTAGATGCCACATATAAAAATGAAGAGGTAATTATTTTCAAATACCCAAAAACATAAATTCGAAAATTATAAGTGACGGCTTAGTTAGAGCTAAACAGGCAACTTTAACAAAAATGATAAAACTATACAGATTGTGATAGTACTGAATTGTGTAAATCATAGTTATTGCTTTATGTTTTACAGAGACTGCATTCACGAGCTGCTGGGACACATGCCTCTTCTGGCCGATCCTAGCTTCGCTCAATTCTCCCAGGAGATTGGACTGGCTTCCCTCGGGGCATCTGACGCTGAAATTGAAAAGCTTTCTACTGTAAGTATTCCTGAAATTTGCATTTCCTCCTTATCCGTGAGCTTACAAAGTCTCTGGGATTATACAAAGGTGACACTAATTCTTTGCCGGTAATTAAAACCTTTATTTTTCGTCGTTTCCATTTTTCCCCTTTACGTTTCAGACAACGAAAATTAGCTGTTTTTTTTTTTTTTTAAGTGTAACATAGTATCCATATCGAACGATACAAAAGTCGGTAAAATGATGCTCAAATGATCTCGAGTTCCACGGAGCTTAAAAGTTACTCGACATTCGTCTTCTCAGGATAAGAGAAACCTCGAACAAACCTTATCCGAGTAACTCACCCTAATTGAGATTAAAACTCGAGACCTCACATAACAGAGACAGGTGAAGTTTTATTTATGGACGCTCTTTAATGCTATTGATCTGAGCGTCCCATTTTATATTGTGCGTGAAACACCGAATTGCTTAGAGGTTTCGATCAAGATTGGGCTTCCTTCATATGACATACGGGACTACGACACGGGACTACCGGCTTTACTTTTCTTCCAAAGGAAGCCATGGTAAGAATTTTTCCTCCC
The DNA here is from genome assembly GCA_030762935.1 of Hymenopus coronatus. Taxonomy (NCBI): domain Eukaryota; kingdom Metazoa; phylum Arthropoda; class Insecta; order Mantodea; family Hymenopodidae; genus Hymenopus; species Hymenopus coronatus. The sequence goes on along the minus strand of CM060898.1, from coordinate 81,329,955 downwards.
GCAAAAATCTGTCACCTACTCCTGATTTGAACCCGTGATTTCGGAAATAGATGCTAGCAGGTATCTAGACCACGGAGGAGGACGTTTCAAACAATAGCAGACTTAAAAATGGCTAAAGTATGGGGTGTTAAAGCTTAATTTTCAAGACTATTTGAACAGCTTCTTATTCCTCGAGAGCAAACTAATCGAAAACACTTGATCAACTTAGGAATTCACTATAAAAACTATTAACTGAAATGCAACCTTAATATGTCATGCTTTTACACTATCATTCTTTTTGTTTTATCATCACCAACATCAACAACAATATCATCACACGCTGTACCTCTAAACTTACCAGTACATGCACATAATTTTCTGATCACCTGCTTCATCGCTTGTAAAAATGTACATAGAGCTGTAAAATCGTTTTACAATATAATTTTAAAAGGAGTTAGTCAGTTAGGATGTAATTTAAACGCACAGGACGCTTATTTGATACATTACCGTAAGGAAGTTATCAATGGAAGTGTTTAGAAATATAGGGTTTTTATTGATACATCACCTTTAGACTATATTACACCGCATTTGGATTTACTTGCCTCTTGCCTAAAGTAAGAGATGTGTTGAAAAGAAACAAGTGCTAAACCCTGTGTCTCTGTTTGTAGACCCTATCAACCTCCTCGCACGCAACTTGAGTGGTGGAAGCGACCTTCCACTTTTATGATCCTCGAAACAAGTAAACCCAACATGTGAACGTTATAGATAATGTGAAATGTCGAGATAGTTGATTGTTAGCTACCTTAAGGGTGTTCCAGTACTGTCACACCTCAACATGCAAAAATGTCTCTTGTAGGTCTACTGGTTTACCGTAGAGTTTGGACTGTGCAAGGAGGCTGGCAAGGTGAAAGCTTATGGTGCCGGACTTCTATCCAGCTATGGTGAGCTTCTGCATGCCATCTCAGACAAGCCCGAACATCGCGCCTTCGAGCCTGCCCTCACCGCCATCCAATCCTACCAGGATCAGGAATATCAGCCCATCTATTACGTCGCTGAGAGCTTCGAAGATGCCAAGGACAAGTTTAGGTAATTTGAAATTCGTACCTAATATAGTATCTATATTTACCCATAAACTTACTAAAATGAACTTTAGTTTTATTTATAGACGCTCTTTGACTATTGTGTTCTCAGCGTCCCATTTTATGTTGAGCGCGAATCACCGCATACTTTTGCTTAGAGACCACTTTATTTGAGGTTCTTTTGCTTCCCTACTGAAAGAAGCCATGCTAAGGATGTTTACCCCTCGGAAAAAATCCACATTAGTATCAATTTTGTTAAATATCGATTTGTTATAAATATTCAGCATTTCTGATTAAATTATAGAATGTAGTTATTAGAAATTACCCTTTAATTAACTGATCATTTGAAATCATTGTAACCATTAATTAAAAAATGGCTGTATAAAATCGATACATTCTTCTTTTATGTTTAATTCATACTTTTTCTGTAGCATTCCTTTACTTAAATTTCGCATATGTATAAACGAATATTTTGCTTATATAAATGTCATTGCTTTCAATTCTTTCAAAATTTCGAAACTTTAGCTGTATTCTTTTATATCATCACAAAACTTAATTACTGGCCTTCTTTTCTTAAGTTATGTGGTGCTTGTATGAATAAGCAATTTTAAACATAAAACAAACAGCATACGCAATTTTTTACCACATTCTATATTATTTTTGTAGCAAGGTTCCTTGTACAGATGTAGATTGAGTGGTTTATATGTAGGGTAAAGCAATTGGAAGAACTGTGTCATCCGGGATGCATTGAGAACACAAGTATTCCTTCCCGAGAGTAAGCAGGTGTTTGCTATACCTTGGTGTCAACAGAGTGCAATTTTAAAGTATTAATGAATTATACATAAACATGCAAGAGAATCCAATAAATTAGGACACGATGTTCAAAAACGCTCATACAAAGCATTTGGCTGAAAGGAATTAACGTCTCCTGCTGGCTTGGAGTTCGCATTGGGAACGGCCGACGAACTTTGTTCACTTTAATGTTCACTTTCACTGCAATTTGTTTATATTGCATACTGCATGTATTATTAGCACAGTGTTTTTTTTTTTACAAACAGATGTTCATTTTCATTTTGCCACTTCTATTGAATGTGCAATCCTCAAGAAGTTTTCTTGGTATACCCAAGAGGTTGCTTCTATAGAATTTTCATTTTTTGAGCTGTGTACAGAATTTTGGATATTAAACATGCTCTATATATAATATTAGCCTTTGTTGATGTAGTACAGTAGTTTTCGTGCCCTTAAATACTGACATGTCCAGCGGAATATGTCGAAATGTATAACCAAATAAGTAGATATGTTATTTTTAAGTAGGAAAATGAAGATTAAATGTTTATCAACTTGACATATATTTGATTTTTGCAGGAGGTGGGTTGCCAACGGAATGTCCCGCCACTTCGAGGTTCGCTTCAACCCCCACACACAGCGAGTGGAGGTATTGGACAGCGTTGAGCGACTCGAGAGCCTTATGACGCAGCTGAATCTTGAGATGCTTCACCTCAACAACGCATACAACAAGCTCAAGTCAAAGGCGCACTCCGGATAAGCGTCTTCATTGCGACCAAGGCTCATCTTTCATACACCATTCATAATCCATCCCTTCTGTAACTTCGCTTTAGTCGAGAAAATAGTTCTGGGCAGATACACATTTGGCAATTTTATATCAGATTAGTTACATCGGTGTAAAATTGTTATTTCTCGATTTTAATTGCATGCCAGATTTAAGGTAAACATTTTCCAAATTAAGATTCTAAAACGCTGTTCCTAACAAAGTAGTGCTTGTTTTGACTTCCCTTTACATGGTCTTTACATTTGGAAGTAGTTTTCAGAGAAATCTACGTCGAAAGTGCTAAGAAAGACTGACATGGTCGTAGAGTGAAACACTTTGTACCATGGAATTATTGCGGATAGAAAATGGGAAAACTTGGTTGGCGTGCTGACTAAAACAACATAACGTTACGGATTCTACAATATGACCTTATTACCTGCGAAAGGTATCTACCCGAGACAAAAGTAAACCGCGGGACCAACCCTTACGCGACTAGGCTAATCAGGAGTAGTAGCCCCAAGTCCTGCTCCTGATGGTCGACTTGTCCATGTATGGGCTATGGTAATAGACCCGGTTTACCCCGGGGTCACCGTCTGGTAGACCACGGATCACGCGACTCATATTGTCCATGTGATTGTGATGGTAACATAAGCCTTTGACGGTTGATCCGTAAGATAGACATAAGTCGTCCATGTTTTACTATTTATCAAAACATGTACAATATCTGTTGGAAAAGTCCATATGGAAGTTTTATTGCAAATCCTCCTGTTTTCTCGACTATCTCATTGTACTCATCCATTGTGTATAAAGTATTCATCCTATTAATTATTATTATTAATGTATTATTAATATTTCTTTGCTGTACCTGTAGCACGGCTTCCTTAATAGCAGAAAGATTAACAATGTTTCTGAGCAACTCAGAAGTAGCACAAAGCTTATTACTTTCGTCTAAATTATTTAGACGCATTTTAAAATGACACAAATGTCCGATGTGTCTTGATTCCACACTGTTTCAGTAATACACTGAATATTTATGTAACTATCAAGAGAGCCGTGTCTCATACATTGTTAATGAGATTCCTATTAGTGATGTATGTTGGCAGGACTGTGAGAATGAGTGAAAATGTATGAGTGAATCTTTCGTCATTTCTTTCATCCACCTCTGGATTTAAATTAATTATATTGTGATCAATATTTTCCTTTCTTTTCTGTGGGATGCCTGCTGCATAAGTGAGTTTCTGTTTTAATATTATTTGATATATTATTGTTTCAAATGCACATGAATAGTCCATGTCTGCAAATTTGATTTCGAAAGAAAGCAAATGTGTAATTTTCTAAGTCAAGGAAATTATTACAAATTATAACGTTTGCAATACAATTCGCCTATAATTACAGTATATACTCATTTATATTGAAGAGAAAATTAATTGAAACGTAAATCTATGTGTATTAATCGACATTATTCAAGAACTAGGCAACTTTTTCATTTATTTTATAACTTTACCACATTTACTGAACTGTGTCCGCACTTTTAAATGGGATACCAGGGTATTATTAAATCTACATTTGTATATTAGTAATTAAGAGCTTTTTACTTTTCACCTAGCCAATAGTATAATTCTGGCAACAATTGGCTTTGAATCACATGCATATTTTCGTTTTTCCTTGACACAAAGAAACCTACATTTCCAGCTTATGTAAATGAAATAAAAATGAATGTATAATGTACATAAAATGTTTAACGTGCTAATAGTTGTGTGATTCTGTGTTATTCTGATGTTGTATTACTTAGGGAGAAGTGTAACCCTGCTTCAGAAATACATAGATACTGCAACTGCACCGTTTAAATTCTGTCTTTTATTATATTTTACCTTTATATCCTTTAATTCCTACATTTCCTGACAAAGTAAAATGTTAAATAAGAATGAGTTGCTTTATAACTCTCAATTTGAATTTAGAGTAAAGGTTCCGCAGGACGTCCAGATTGAAAATGTTGAAATTACTAATCTAAGCAATAAAAATGCACATAGAACGTGTCTTGCAATAAATGTGATCACTTTGAGTTGCAATGCCCCATCCACTTACCCTAATTAAGATATTTTCTTATATATAAAAAGTGTTGCAAAATGCAAACAATGCTACATTTTGTAATTTTTACGAATACACGACTGTACTGCCAACCTATTCTTTTCACGAAATCCGCGAGTCCTCTGTTGTGTTAAGCATGTGTTACTCGTATGCTTTGGTGAAACCATTGGAAATGCTAAAAAAAAAGAACTTCAATAATAATAATGATAATTAATGTACACATCAACCTTAATCTAATGTAATAGGGAGAATGCTGCTTTCGTTCGCATACTTGAGTAAAAACAGTGGAAGTTACTAAAAGAATATTCACGAAAATCAGTTTATTCTCACTCACCTCAAACACACACACACGCACACACGCACACACCAACCTAGAGCTAAACGAGAGCACGCTTGCTTCACTCGCATGCTTTGATGAAATCAGTAGAAATTAATAAAAACAAATTACCCGAAAATCAATTTATTTACACATATAAAACTAATCTAGCGCCATCCGAGCGAATGTTCGCTTCACTCATGGGGTATGATGAAAATAAAGGAAATTACTAAAATCAAATTACACCAAAATCATTTTATTTATACACACACACACACACACACACTAATCTAGAGTTAACCGAACGTATGTTCACTTCGATCGTATGCTTTCTCTTTTAAAAATATGTTAGAAATAAAAGATAACTTACAAACATTCATTTGATGAGGGGTGAATTGGATTGGTTGACGAGGGGTGAATTGAATTGGCACACCAACCTACACCTAACGAAACTTATATGAAAATGTCTATTTATACACCCACACTACTATAATCAACTCATTTAAAAATATCCAAATTAAAGCAAACACCAGAAAACTTCTATAAGTAATTCTTGAAGTAAAGTATTATTGCTTAGAGCACACACCTGTAACCCCCAGAACAGATATAGAATCGCATTTCTTCCTTTATGCTTAAACATATACAATAATCTCCAAGTCCTTAGATGTCAGTATATACGACAGCTTGTCATATCGCGGTATTATTTTTATTAATGTTGGCAGCCACCACTATAATGAATAATAGAGACAGAAACAACGAAAACCTTGTAAACAACTACATGAGCGCTCCTAACGGCCTACTGAAAAAATCTGGATCCTCAAAGAAATAAAGACGAATTTAGATATTACAAAAATACCAAACATACAATTTAGAAAGTCCTTTCCGGCAAACTTACTTATCAAGCTACTCTTGGGTAGTTTCTAGTTTGCTCTTCCGCTGATGAAGAATTTTGTGCTTCTTATTACACAGTACTTAAAGGAAAAACATACAGTAAAACGACATGGTACTGTGGTTTCTAAATTTAACCCGAGATTAGGCTAAGAAATGAAATGGAGATTTATTTATGGACACTCTTTAACCACTGCGGTTCTCAGCGTCTCATTCTACAATGGGCGTGAAAGACCACTTAATGTTGCTCAGAGGCCTTTTTATCAGGCCTGAGGTTCCTTTACGTGCCATAAATCAACGACACGAGAGCAACGGCTTTACAGCCCTTTCGAAGAAAGCCATGCTAAGGATTTTTACGCCCGAAAAAAAGCCATCGTTCGGATTTGAACCCGCGACTTTGAATGTATGAGGCATGGCAACCACTACACCACAGAGGACGTTAGATTAGGCTAAAGCGCCTAATTTGGTATGTGCGTGCGCTTCTTTTTTACCTGATAGAATAATTGTGCTAAAATTAGGCCCAAAGTTAGGTAACGACGTCTTAATGTTAATACATGAAGGGGATCAAATAACTATTCCCGCGGACTATACTTTCAGCACCGGGTTGGCAGTTCCTTCTACGCAGGCGCAACAGTAACAAAATGAGTCCGTGGTTACATTCCGTTATGATCATTCTATCGAATAGCGTATTAAAGCGTCAGGAGGCTTTCCAAGAGTTCATATCCTCTCCAAAATCTCCAAAATTAGATATCTTCATTACGTTTGTCTACATTTCATACAATATTTGGGTGGAGGCTGTATATAACAGTTTAGCCAAACCAACTGCGCCAAAAAGCACTAACGTTTAAATTATTGTCAAAATAAAGTTCAGTACATCAAGGAGAATATAATCATACTGGGTAGAATCAGAGGGTTCTCTAGTAAAATAAACTGAAGCCTTAGTTATGGAATTCAATTGTTTTGCATATTTACCAATGTTGTATGAACATCTTTATCCTATACTTCTTTAATTTTCGCCTTCTCACTTCGCATGTTCCCTCTGCAAAAGTACCAACAGGCAAAAAACACAAGATATTTTATAAAGGACAAACTCTTAATCAGTTAACTTGATTTAAAACACTTTTAGCAAAAGAAAAGACACATTAATAGTGTTATAGAATTATATTCCAGATATTATAGATCTTTTACTGCTGGTTCAATGCAATATTAAACATCCATCTATTTTAATATGCGTATGTACTGTGTTGCAGACATGCACATCACACAGCAATGCTAAATAACTGAAATGCATAAATAACCACAAATTGTAACTAATTCACCACAAGGGATCTTGGCCTACCGCCCGGCCGCTGCATCCCCCATCACGGCCTGATGGCGTCATGAATGGAGTGCAGTGTTGGAGGGTGAGACATGATCAGCACTTCGATTCCCTCCCGGCCGGTTGATGCGGTCTTCTCGATCAAGTAGTTCCTCAATTGGTCCCCCCCAGGGACCTTACGAGGCTGAGTGCACCCCACGCCGGTACCGGGACTCGAACCTAGGCTTCCCGCTTGGCAAGCAGCCGCGCTACCACCGGGCTAAGGAAACGACCACAAATCAGTATTAGTATATTTTTATTACTTTCTCCACACGCACTATGTATATAGCGTATAGAGGAGGTATTGTATTCCACCCAAAAATTCGATACCGAGATTTAACCGGAAATACACCTTGAATTTAAAATAAACATGTATAGAAAAACGTTCGTGTGTGCAGCATAGCTCAAAAACAAAGTATCCGTGAAATACCAAACTTGATATTTAAGTTCATTCTCTTCCAAGGATGTGAGACGAAGTTTTTCTAGAAAATATTACCATTGGCATGGAACATTTTTCGAAAAGTTTTATTTTCTCCAAATTAGCTGTATCGATTTTATTTAAGTATCATATTTGAGATATTTTCATAACAAGTTAAATAAATGTATATCTTGAATCTTCTGGGAATAGTCTCTGAAGACCTGTTCATTCTGGACGACTTCTGTCTAACTTATGTAAAATTGGTATACCGTAAGAGATAAACAAAGACTTACTACACAAAAACTGTAGATCTTACTAAAACACACAATATATGTCATATACATTTTCTTGTAGAGTTAACCGTTTTAGAGATATTCCGAGTTATTGATTTCAGTTTTAAAATACTTAAAACTTTTCTCATATGGGTATTTATCAACTCCTTGCAATGCACAGTAACAGATTTCAATCAAATGGCAGCCAGCATTTAAAACATTTGACTATTGCTTTAGCCTGGTGTATTTCTTTGTTTCCCTTCTACTTATAAGGAAGCGAGTAAGTAACAGTTGTTTCTGCTAATAAAGTAGATAGAAGAATAAAGTTTTTAACAACAATTTGTTACAGAGATGTAGTTAATTCCATGTGAATGGAACATACCAGATTTTTTACTGCCATGTACAATGTATATAGTACGCAGAAAAGGTACTGATTCAACCCAAAAATTCGATACATATTTTTTACCAGAAATAAAGGTTTCGAGGAATTCCTAGTAAAAAAGGAAAAAAGCTTTGTAGGAAAAGGTTGGTGTTAAGTATAATTCAAAACGAAAAGTCGGGAGGGGGGGTAATAAATATGGTATTTAAGTTATGTATTTTCCAAGGATGCGGCACGACGATTTTCAGGGTACTCCTCCACCTCAAACCACTCTTTAATATGAAACACTTTTCACAATTGTCTGTTTTCCCATAACTCGCCCATAAGATTATGATTGCAATACTATACAGCAAGTATATTTACATGACAAATAAAATATATATCTTGAATGATCTGGAATAGCCTCTGAAGCCCTTATAACTTGGGATGACTTTTGCAGAAACCGTAATCGTAGGGCATAGGTAAAATCTTACTACACAATAAATGCACAATGTATGTCTTATACATTTTTATGGAGTTATGATTTTTAAATTATTTTACAATTATATTATGTTTACAAGTTTTACAAATGGAAAATTGTTTACTCCAGGCTATGCAAAGCGAATCGAATATCAATTAATCACATAACGCCCAGCTTTTAAAAGAGTTGACTATTGCTTTAGTCTAGGGTTCTCTTATTTGCCTTCTACATACAAGGAAATAGTAAGACTATTGTATGAAGTAGAGATAGTGTGTTTTTTTTTTTTTTTGATAGTGTTTAACGCCCGGTTGTATGAAGTAGAGATAGTGTGTTTTTTTTTTTTTTTGATAGTGTTTAACGCCCGGTTTGACTACTTGTGGCACCGCAGGCGATGACATTGATGATACATGAAGATGGAGCACCGGTGGATGCGATGGCAGGGGAAACCGGAGAACCCGGAACAAACCCGCCCCTGCGCCTCTTTGTTCACCACAAATCTCACAGGAGAAGTAGAGAGATGAATAAGCTATTGTACGAGTAATTTATTGTAACATAGGCAGAGTGTCATGGAGTATACCATCACATTTTGTTAATATTTTATGAGGTAGAATCACATTATGATCGTCGAAACGGTCGTCAAAAACGAAAGACAATATACTACGAAAATACAAGTTACAACCATATTAGCAGATGCTTGGGTGTGATTACTGTTCGGTTTGGTATATTAAATATTCTTATGTAATTGAAAAATAGGCGTGTACAGTAAAATAACTGAAGGAATAAAATAACTGAAGCTTGTAAATTTATTTTTGTATCCTACACTTTTAGCGGTGTCTGTCGATTTCATTGACGTTAGCCTGGATACAAACTAATCCTAAATATCTTCGAGATAAGTTTTGCTTTACAGTTAGCACAATGTTTGTGTTCAATTAAAAATAAGATACCCAATAAATCACACAACCACGTTTATATGTTATAGGTTTATAAAATTGTAGATCATAAGTGAATTAAGTTTATTCTTGATGTTATCAAGACCTCCCATATTATTGCGCAACACCTATTACAGAACTCAAACATTGTTGAATACATGCATACGAGTATGCCATGCAACAAGCATGGAACAGATCATTATAGCAATAATTACACCCTAAATTAAACATTACTATGCCTTTTACTTTCTCTACACCGTACTTGGTACATAGGTATGGAAAATGTAACACTTCACCCAAAAATTGAATACCGAGATTTCACCAGAAATACACGAGGGCCCCCTATATCCAAAATGTGCATTTTTAGAAGAAAAAAAGTCCATTTTGTGTGTGTGTGTGTGTGTGTGTGTGTGTGAATACGAAAACTCAAAAAGAAGAGTCAGTAAAATACCATACTTGGTATTTAAGTTTAGTAACTTTCAAGGATACGACACGAAGATTTTAAGGAAAATCCCCCCAAGCTACCAATTACACGGAAAAAATCCATAACTAGTTTTCTCAAAAATGACTATAAGATTGATTAAAATACTGTATATCAATTATTTTGTCGTCTCCTTAGCGCGGTGATAGCGTTGCTGCATGTCAAGCGGGAGACCTGGGTTCGAATCCCAGTACCGGCGTGGGGATTTTTCCCCCGCTGAGAGACCTGGACCGGGGTGTACTCGTCTTCGTGAGGTCCCTGGGGTAGGAGCTAATTGATGGAGAAGTAGCGGCTCTAGGTCGTGAAGACCGCATTAACTGGCCAGGGGGATCAAAGCGCTCATCCCCCAATACTGCACCCCATCCATGACGTCTGAAATGGACTGAGATGGGGGACGCAGCGGCCGGGCGGTGGGCCAAGACTCTTGGTGAGCTGTGTCACGGAGTTAAATAATTAAGATTATTTATTTATTCTGGTTGGAGTTAAGGACATAAGGCCTACTCTTCCGCTCTACCAGGTAATACATTAAATTCAATACAGTCGTGATAAAATAAAGAGCAAAAATACAATTCTATACAATTTAATAAAAAAAATAAAAAAGGTGCAACAGGTATACTGAAAAGAAAAAAAAACTATAAACAAATGTATTTTAAGTAAAATATTCGTGTAGGTTAAAACGCATATTTGTCATATTTACAATTGAGTGCATATAACTTGCCAGCCCATAAAATATTAGTAACAATAAATTAAAGTGATGTATTTAACATATTAATACAGCAGCAGATAGGAATGCCCTAACGATAAAAATAAAATGTATTTTGTGAATTTTCTGGGAACAGCCTCTGAAGAGCTCTTAAATATGGATGATTTTTTTCTGAATTTTGTATAACTGGTAAACGGAAGTCAAAAAATTTACTGTACAAAAATATAGATCTCGTTAAAACAAACAATTTATGTCAAATGCAATTTTTCTGAAGTTGACCATTTCCGAGATATTCCTTTCTATGGGTTTCAGTTTTAAAACACAGACTTTTCTCATACGGAAATTTTTCAACTCCTATGCAAAGAAACGGATTTCAACCACATAGCAATCCGCGTTTTAAAGATATGGCTATCGCCTAGTGTATTTCCTTATGGAAGAAAGTAATAAAACAATTTCTGCTAACGTTTATTACGATTAGCATGAAGTAGATGCAAGATTAAGCGTTTTAACAATAATTTGTTACAGAGATGTAGAGAAAGTCTTGTGAATGAAACACATCAGATTTAAAAACAAAACAAAAACAAAAGGTCTGTGTGTACTTTTATCTATGAACACGGCAATTCAAAAGCGAAAATTCGGTAAGATAAAAAACTTGGTATTTAAGTTTACTATCTTCGGAGTATGTGACACACAGATTTTGAGGAAAATCCTTCCATCCCAAACTAGATTTTACATGTAAAAAATTTCGATAATTTTGTTCTCAAAAAAGGCTAACGATTTTGATTAAAATGTAGTAAATTAAAGATATTTACATGATAAATGAAATGCAGATCTTGAATTTTCTGCACATAGACTCTTGAAGACTTCTTTATTCTGGATGAATTTTACTAAATTTTACACAGCTGCTGAACCGTAAGGGATAAACAAATATTTACGACACAGAAATTTAAATGATGTTAAAACACACAAAGTATGTCACATAAATTTTTTCGTGGAGTTGGTCATTTCAGATATTTTCCTTCTAATTGGTTTTAGTTTTAAAATGCTTAAAACGTTGCTTATAAGGAAAACTGTAAACTGCTAGTCATACAAAGAAACTGATTTCAACCACCTGGCAACCAGCCTTTAAAAGAGCTGACTATCGCCTACCATTATTTGTCTTCTGCTTACAAGGAATCAAATATTAAGCTAAAATTTATCAAGATTAGAATGAAGTAGTTAGTAGCTTTTTAGGCATAATTTGTCCCAGAATGTAGAGGAAGTCACGTGAATTGAAGATATCAGATTTTTTAATGATTTTATTGCAACCTTACACTTTTTGTCCAAAAACTGTACACATTATGGAATTGTCATTTGCTCAAAGAAGCCTGGGGTACATAGAGCTTAGAGTTACTCAACATTCGTCTTTTCAAGATAAGGGAAAAACCACAGAAAAAAATATGATGTGTTCCATTCACATGACTTTCTCTAACAAATTATTCTTACATAGCTTATGCTTCTATTTATTCATGCTCATCGAGAAAAGAATAGCAGAAATAATCTTATTACTTGCTTCCTTGTAAGTAGAGGCGAAATAAGGGAGTACCATAGGTGAAAATAATAGTCAAAAGATGGTTTCTATGTGACTGAAGTTCTTTTGTTTCTATGGACACGAGTTGACAAATCCCTGTATGAGAAAAGTAAGTTTTTCAAAGCTGAAATCAAAAACAAGGAATATCTAAAAAACGAACAACTCCACGAAAAAATGTGAATAACAAAGTGTGTGTTTTAACGTGCTCTATATTTTTGTGTAGTAAGTTCTTGTCCATCTCTTACGGTTTAGCAGCCATGCAAAATTCCGCAAAATTCATCCAGATTAAAATAGTCTTCAGAGGCTATTCCTAGAAAATTCAAGATATACATTTTATTTGTTAGGTAAATATCTTTAACATACGATATTTTAATCTAAATCGTTTATGCCATTTTTAATAAAATCAAAAATTTCGGAAAAGAGTTCCATATAAAGGGTAATTGGGGGTGAGGGGATTTTTTGAAAATCTTCGTGTGGCATCCTTGGAAGATACGAAACTTAAACACCAAGTTTAGTATTGAACGGTCTTTTCGTTTTTGAGCTATGCTGTCCACAGACACACACACACACGTACCTTTTTGTAAAAATGTTTTTTTTGTATTCAGGGTATCGAATTTTTGGGTGGAATACAATACTTCGTCTATACACTATGTACATAGTACGTGTAGAGAAAGTAAAAATCGTATTCGGCTAAATCAGCATATCCGAAACTTGAGCTTACGCTACCACTACAGTGCAAGGTTGTGGTAAAGTGGATTTTAAAAGTCCGTTGTGTTCCATTCACATAACTTTATGTAGCTGTTCCACAAGCACTTTTTTCTTAGAAAAGATTATGCTTTTAACTACGTCATGTTAGTCTAAATAAACATTAGCTGAGTTGATCGTATTACTTGCTTTCTTATAAGTAGAAGGGAAATTAGAAAATACAAATCGATAACCAAATCTATTAAAATCTGGTCGCTATGTGAAACAATTGAGGTGCAGTTCGCTTTGTATGGTGTCGTTTGAGAAAAGTTCAATAGTTTAAAATTGAAACCAATAAAAATGAATATCTCGTAAGCGGGCAACTCTTAGAAGAAAATCCTTTTTTTAAATTTTTGTCTATATCTTACGGTTTAACCATTACGCAAAATTCGCAAAACCCAATTAGAAAAAAGAGCCCTTCAGAGGTAATATACATTTTATTTGGGATGTAAATATCTTAAATACTCGGTATTTTAATCAACAACGTTAGAGCTATTTTTGAGAAAATTAAAGGATAGTTAGGGGTGTGGGGATTTTCTTAAACAGTTTCGTGCCCCATCCTTGTAGGATACTGAGCTTAAATACTGAGTTTGGTATTTAACTAGCTTTTCGGTAACCAATTTTGGCTGGAATACAATACCTTCTCCATCCACTATGTACATACGGGTTAGAGAAGGTAAAAAGTATGTTTGGATTTAGAATAAACAGAGGTTCGTATCTAGGGCAAGAGGATAACCTCGTGGCAGCCATATTCACATGTTGCAGGTTACAGAGTGAATAGCGACTGCCAACATTTTCTGACGACCTTTCAAAGGCCATTCATTCCATGCTTCCTCATCATCGGGACTGTCCTGGGCTGCTCCTACAGCGTTAGCATGACCTTTGAAAAGTCGAGTTAAATGCTAGTAGATGCGGTTACGCCCCAATGCTTCAACTGCAATAAGAGAGCGGTTTACCATAAACCATCCTCGGTGCTTCACCAAGCTGCTTTTGAATTAAATAGCAGAGTGTAGATAATAATAACGTTTTCGAGTAAGAAATATTCATTCTTTGAGATTGAAATGCGCAAATTATATTACGAAAAATATGATGTGATCCACTCACATGACTTTCTCTACATCGCTGTAGCAAGTCGGTCTCCGTGGTGTAATGGTTACCATGCTAACTTCATATACCCAAGGTCGGGCGTAAAAATCCTTAGCATGGTTTCCTTCGGAAGGAAAGTAAACCCGTGGATCCATGACGTAGATTTATGGGACGTAAATCTACGTCATGGATCCTGCTAGAAAGGCCTCTGAGCAAAATTAAGCGGTCTTTCACGCCCAGTATAGAAGGACACTGAGATCACAGCAGCTAAAGAGCGTCCACATTTTCATTTCGCTTTAACAAATTATTTTTAAAAAGCATGTTCTTCTATTTAATCGAGGCAAACATTGTTGTCTTAATTACTTGTTTCCTTGTAAGTAAAAGGGAAATAATGGAGTACATTAGACTAAAACGATACTCAAATATTTTAAAAGCTGGTTGCTATGTGGTTGTAATCGTTTCTATGCAGGGCCAGGAGTTTACAACTTTCCGTGTGAGAAAAGTGTAAGTTTCTTAAATCTGAAACAAATAACAAGGAATATTTCAGAAATGATCAATTCCACGAAAAAAATGTATATGACATAAATTGTATGTTTTAACGTGATCTACACTTTTTATATAGCAAGTTTTAATTTATCAGATACGCAAAATTCAGCAAAATGCATTTATAACAAGGAGGTCTTAGGAGGTTATTCCCAGAAAAGTCGAGATATGCATTTTATTTGCCATATAAATATATTTAGCACACAGCACTTTAATTATAATCGTTAGAGCCATTTTTAAGAAAATCAAAATTTTCGAAACTTTTTTCATGTAAAGAATAGTTTGGGGTGGGTGCATTTTTCTCAAAATCTTTGTGTGGCATCCCTGGAAGATAGGAAGGTACCAAACACAGACCCATACATACTCACTGACAGACAGACACACATGGGAATTTTTCTAAAAATGTTTTTTTTTTAGGATTCAGGGGTCTCAAAACATATTTCCGTTGAAATCTCGGTATCCAATTTTAGGTGCAATACCATACCTTCTCCATACACTATATACATAGTACGTGTAAACCAGGTAAAAAGAAAAAGAAAAGATAAAACGAAACGTAATATTTAATATACATAATTATTTATTTACATTCACATGGTTTTCGCAAGTATTTATATTCTTTGTTATTGGTTTCAATTTTAAAACACTTAGACTTTTCTCATACCAGCGGTCAACTTGTGGCCATGCAAAGAGACGAACTTCTGTCACATAGCAACCAGCTTTTAAAAGATTGTCTATCGCTTTAGCCTAGTTCCCTTCTAATTATAGGCAATTTCTGCTAAAATTTATCTTAATTAGCATGAAGTAGAAGTTTTTAACAGTAATAATTTGTTACAATTCTAATGTTGGAGAAAGTAATATGAATGGAACATATGATTTTTTTAGATTTAACCATTTCCAAGACATTGCTTATTATTGGTTGCAACTTTAAAATACTTAAAATCTTTCTCAGATGGAAGGTTGTCTTATTTTTTTTTTTTATTTTACATTTTGCCATGCAAAGTGGCCCAGGATTTAGCTTAGAATATTCCCTTATTTCCCTTCTACTTATAAGGAACCAAGTAATAACACTGTTTCTATTAATGTTTACTTTGATTAGCAGAATATAAAATAATAATAAATGCATTAATATTATGATCAAATCCGTTCTATACAGTGAAGCTATCAAGTAGTGGAGCAAGTGTCATTAATGAATGTTCAAGCTTATATAATACAACTGTAGTTATATAATATGGTGTAATTTGTTACAGAATATGTAGAGAAAGTCATATCAATGTAACACACAAGATTTTTAGAAAAAGGTGCAAATTTAGCAAGATTTTTTCTCATTGTCACGGTTCACCACAAATGTAAAAGTAACTCGGAAAGAACAGAGCTAGAAATTCCAAGATATAAATGTAAGTTTTATGTAAATGTGATTAATATTATGGCATTTGAATCAAAATCGTGGAGAACCATTTTTGAGAAAATCGAACATTTCGAAAAATCTTCCATGTAAAAGACGGTGGTACCACGCTGGCAAGGGTTGGGGCTACATCTGGATTAGTAACTTAAACAGCCGCATTTCATTGTGAGATTACATTTTATGCTAGTCAGTAGCCTATGCAAATAAGCCTGGCGGGGCAATGTGACCAGTCAAAAAATACCTTTTTATGGGAGATTGGAGCAATGTCTTGTAAACTCTTTGAAGACCATTTCTTTATTTTAGAAAGCATAAATAAACAAGAAAAACAATTATTCTACATTTAAGTTTTATGAACATGTGAAATGAATTTCTGATAAAAATGTAAAAAATAAGGAATTGATCCAAGTTCTTCGGGTACAAATTTAGGAAACGATCTTAGTTTGTGAGTCATCTAATCATTGTATCTCTCCATCTAATGGTCATGAATGACAACTCATTCAGATACACTTTAAAAATAAACGTTGCTCAGGTACACTGAAAAGCCTATTGATCTTCAATAATCACTCAGGTAGATGGGACTTCTGGAAATAACGTCTGGTTTTCTCCATCCAAAAAACTTAATGATTTCAATAACCAAAAAGATATGACATTACTACCTTGGACATTTCAGTTTTTTTCGTCTTATCAGTCTCATAGTGTATGCGAGTATTACTCTCCTTTATCCTTTTGAGTTTTTTTGTTGTTGTTTCCCTGGTATTTTACAACAAAATATGCGAAAACAATTCACAAAACATCAGAATCATAAAAAGAAGCTGGTTACAGCACACAATAATCGGCAAGTAGACCGTTTTACCTGAAATTGCTGTTTTCATATACGTTTAGCCATCAAGCAAAGGATTTATCTACAAGTCGCAATGAAATTGGCAAAAATGTGAATTGGCATTAATGATGGACCACTTTGCCCCGCAAGGTTTCAACTTATATCTTATCTTTTTTAAGCTAAGAAATGAAAAATGTGGGACACTATTTTTCAGAGATGCACACCATAGTATCGTCAAATAAAATGAATGTAAAGAACGTCCGAGATCAGCCCTCGCTACGAATTCTGTGGAAATGCTCTCCTTCGCAGCATCTTAAACAGGTACACAGTTCATAGCATATTTTTCTTAGTGGATGGAAAGTAACTAGGAACTGAAAAAGTATTTTAAAAGTTGAAATATATTGATACTGTGTTTATATGCGTTGGAATATTAATAGGAAATTATACCCAAATTTTAATTTAGACAATTTCCTCAAAGGACCGCTGATGGGATTCAAAGTTTTCTGGACGTAAATTTGCGAGACAGAGGTGACAAATTCTTTAACCTGTGATTACGGTTCTCTAATGCAGTGAATTTCTTAGTCCAGTCCCATGAGATTTGATCATCTGCAGCCCGTTCGTTAGGCTTGTACAGGTACCTGATTCTCCACAGAGATGTGAGGGGCACCGGTTTTTTCTGCATTCTTAACCCAATCTTAGCTTGGAAAAACGATGATTATTGCAGACTAAAATTTTGAAAGGTGCTAGCTGCCGGCGGTGGGATGGCGGTTCTAATTTCAGCGTGGGTCAAATTTTATTTGTGCCAAATTTTACACAATTGTTGAAGAAAATTATCATCATCATTGCCATCACTGTTGCCATCATTGTTACCATTATTATTATTATTATTATTATTATTATTATTATTATTTGAAAAATATGATTTTAAGTTCAGTTACACAACACTTTCAGAGTAAATGAAAATGCGAGTTTATCATTTTTGCTACTTTCAGATTCAAATATTACTTTGTATGCTGTTTAGCTCTGTCAGACATGCTTAATATGGTAAATGGCTGTAGGAATGCTTCAGTTTGATAGAGTTCCCTGTATAAGAATCAATGTAAATAATTAAGACGTAAATTGTTTATAACTAAAAAGTAATTATTTGTCTCTTAACACCTTTAGGTCGCGCCGTGGCAGAGTGGTTAAGCGGCCCGCCTCTTACCTAGACGGTCTTGATTCCACCCCAAGCAACCGCATATGTGGTGGATAAAGCGGCGCAGGGCGGGTTTTCTCCGGGTTCTCAGGTTTCCCCCACCATCACATTTCACCGGTGCTCCATCTTCATTCCATGTATCATCAGTGTCATCGTCCGCGGTGCCATAGTGGTAAAAGCGGGCGTTAAACACCATAAAAAACTTAGGTCCTTTGAGAACGCCTCAATCAACCTTTAGACAAATTGCGACATACTCTTCCTTCAGTTCAGTTTTGTCTCTAGACAAAAACATTGGAACTGCACATTGGCAGGGAACAGCAATTTCCAGTCACACTCAAAACCACATGTTTTTGGTTAGTGGTACTGTGATCTCTCAGGTAGAGTGTGGTCTTTATTCCCAATCTTCACTTTTATCTAGCATTCCAGTTCCCTTCAACCAATTACCACTCATCTATCATCCGCGATATTTCAGGCTTACAAGGTGTTCTAGGGCCGGTCCCATTTCCCTCTGGCCGCTGAAAATCTCACTGTAGCAGAATATTTGTCCAAGTATTCTTCTCATACAGCCTTCTTATGCGACCATACCACTGGAGTGCTCGGCTTTCAGTCCTTTCAATCCTGATTCTTCCATATGCATTATACTTCTAATATCTTCCTTCCTTCTCTTCTCTGTCCTAGACACTCTGGTACCCCTCCTTATTCGATCTATTTCAATTGCCGGTATCTTGCTTTTCGACACTACAGTGAACTTCAGTCTTCTGCCGCATATGTCAATATATCTCCTACTATGACCTGAAGAATTCTTTTTTGTTTCCGGTTTTATTGTCCTACTACATAATAATCCATCAAACACTTTTGTTGCTCCTCTGCTAGCATCTGGTTCTCGAGGTCGCGGCTCAAACCCGGCGAAAAGCGATGTATTTTTTTCGGCAATGGCTTCCTACTGAAGAGAAGTATAGCCAGTGGTCCTATGTCATATACTTACGGCACGTAAAAGAACCTCAGTCCTGATAAAGAGGCCTCCGAAGAAAATTAAGCCATCGTTCATGCGGTTGAAGAACTCCATAAGTAGCAAATACTGTCTTTTTCGGTACTGCCAAGAGTTGTCTGCATTTCCAAATTAACTATTGGTACGTTGAGCAGCAAACAGTGTAGCCTCCTTGCTTTCACCCGGTCTCGTTTACACCCATCACCCTGTCATCCATCTCAAAAGTAGGCTTGAAAACACGCCAACATATCAATTTGGACATCTTATTTGGTTGCATGCATGTTAACACATTTTGAATTAAAATGTCAATGAGAGTAACAGCTCTATAGTCATTATTTGTTACCCAGTTACTTTCTGTCCGTCCTATACTCCAGTATTTAGTATTTGTATTAGCTTACAAGGTGTTTTACTTAATTCTGTTAGCCTTAAACAACAAGAAATATTGAGTTACTTATTCATGAACTAACATTTGTGATGGATCATTAAACTTCAAACATGAGTGATGTAAACATGAAATAATTTACAATTTCAAAATAAGCAATTTCATTCCTCTAATCAAGATTGAAAGCAAGACAATTGAATTAAAGAAGATGATCACATTGCTGTTTCATTCACAGCTTGTTCATAGGAAACTTGGTGCATGAAGAAACAAACGTCAGTATTTAATTTATGTTTCTCATACGTATAAAGAATACTAACAAAAACACCTTGAATCGTCTCTTTGATATTTTGGAATCATATATTTGCTTTTACCGACACTTAGTTCTGTAAAATCTGGCAGTATCACTGTCACAGTTGCTTTACTGTCTTTGGTAAACAAACTGCAGTAATCGTGCAAAATAAACATCTCGAACATACGAGGCATGTGCATAAAGGTACCATTTCGTTCTACCGCCACAGCAACGCTAATGTCGCATGCGCACTTGTCTCTCTGATTCATTATCTATCCACTGAGTTCATTAAAGCCGCATCGTGTTGTGTCTACAGTTGTTAGTAATTGTTCAAAATGTTCAAGACGATTTATGATTCCGTCGACTGTGAAATGCGTTCCATTATACATTCTTGAGCGCAAGGAATGTTAAGCCAGCTGAAAGCCATTGTCAACGCGTAGAGATTTGCGTTGAAGCTATTATGACAGATGGAATGGTGAGAAAGTGAGTTGGGCAATTCAGTGATTGACGATCCAATGGTCATGAAGCAGCACAGAGTGGGCGGCCTTCTGTATTCACTGTTGGCTTGGTTGACAAGTGGTTGAGGCAATTCGTGAAAACAGAGGTTCCCATAAGAGCGCTTTGTGATGTGTTTACACAAACTTTAAAAACTCTTTTGTATGAGATTGCCACAAAGCGCTTAAATTATCGCAAACGTGTTCCGTTAGGTTACGAAAATGCTTAACATGTCCACAAAACAAAACGACTAGACAGTGCTTTGATATTTCTTACTCGATAGAGTGATGAGGGAGATGAATTCTTAAGCAGTATAGTGACCGGTGATGAAACTTGAGTTTGTCATGTCACGCCAGAATCAAAACAGTCAATGGAGTGGAGGCACATGGATCCCCAAACGACAAATATTCAAAACAACATTGTCAGCACGATAAATCATATACACTGTGTTCTGGAACAGGCGGGGCATTCTGCTTGTTGAATTCCTTCCCAGAGATGGAACCATCAACGCGGTACGATACTGAGAAACATTGAGAAATTTTCGGCGCGCAGTTCAAATCAAAAGGCGTGGAATGCTCAGTCAAGCCAATGTGTTGCTTCACGTCAACGTATTATCCCTTACTGCTGGTATCACACAAAACCTTATTCAAATTGAGTGCAGTTCACTCACCCTCCGCACAGTCCCCGATCTCGTGACTTCTGACTGCCACTTGTTCTTGAACCTGAAGCGTGAGTTCGGAGGAAGGCCCTTAGACAGCGATAACAATGTAAAACACGGTATTCAGCAGTGGCTGGCTTCACTGGCGGCAGCTTTCTTTGAAGATGACATACAAAAGTTGATTCCCCGCTATAAAAAATACCTGAATAGTGGGACGTCTATGTCGAAAAATAGGCTAAGGCATATTCTTTCCTGTACAAATAAATTTTGTGAAAACAACCATTTTGTCTTTTGTTCCAAATCAATACTTTATTTCCGTACACGCCTCGTATATTATTTATAAGTTTACTACGACATTAGCAAAACCTAGTAACGTTGCATTATCGTTAAATATGAAGCTGCCTCCCTTCTCTCCCCCTTTTCGCCATCTCTCTCTCTCTCTCTCTCTCTAACCTATTCCTCTAAAACCTTCTCTCCCTTTCATTCCCCTCTCTGTCCAACACTCTGTCGCCCTCTTTCACTTTTCACACTACCACTATTACTCCTTCACCGTTACCACCAACCCTTCCTCTCCTCTTTGTCAACTTAAATGGAATGTGTTTCTAACACCAGTAACATGTTTGCTTCTTCTAGGATTTTAATAAAAATGAAAACATAAGTAAACGCTTTAACCATACTATACATTTGCTTCTTCTTTATGCTTATTAAACGATCGAACCACACTATTTTTTGTGGTAAGCATTTATTTAGCTCACAAATAGTGTGAAACTTTAATATAAAATGTGGAAATATGTAAATAAAAAATCGTATGTGTTCCATTCACATTGACTTTCTCTACAGCTCAGTAACAAATTATTGTTAATAAGCCTATTCTTCCATCTATTCCACGCTAAAACACTAGCAGAAACGGTATTATTATTTAGTTCCTTGTAATTAGAAGGGAAATAAGGGTACATTAAGTTAAAGCGATAGTCAAATATTTTAAAATGTGGTTGCTTTAGGAGTGAAATCAGTTTCTTTGCGTGGCCAGGAGTTGAAAAATTCCCGATAAAGAAAAGTTTAAGTATTTTAAAACAAATCAATAACAAGGAAGATCTCGAAAACAGCCAACTTCACGAAAAAAAAAATGTATATGACAAATTGTGTGTTTTATCGAGATGACGTCTTTTGTGCAATAAGTTGTCCATCTCTTGCGGTTTACCAGTTATGTAAACTTCAATAAAAATCATCCAGAATAAAGAGGTCTTCAAAGGCTATTCCCAGAAAATTCAAGATGTACATTTTGTCAGGTGAATATCTGCGAGATTTCAATCAAAATCGTTAGAGCCGTTTTTGAGAAAATCAACATTTTCGAAAATTTGCCCATATAAAAGGTAGTTGGGGGGGGGGGATTTCCTTGAAAATCTTCATGTAGTTTCCTTGGAAAATACTAACTTAAATACAGTTCGGTATTTAACGGTCTTTTCGTTTACGAGCTATGCTTTACACACACACACACACACACACACACACACACACACACACACACACAGACCTGTTTCTAAAAATGATTTTTTTTGGATTCAGGGGGCATGTTTTCCGGTGACATCTCGGTACCGAATTTTTAATTGCATTACAATACCTTCTCTATATACTATGTACATAGTACCTGTAGAGAAAGTAAAAATATTATGTATTCCATTCACATGACTCTTTGTATATCTCCGTTACAAATTTTTATTAAAAAGCTTATTCTTCTATCTACTTCATGCTAATCGAAATAAATTAGCAGAATGGCTTTTATTTGTTCCCTTGTAAATAGAAGGGAAATAAGGGAGTACCATATGCTAAAGAGACAGTAAAATATTTTAAAAGCTGGTATCTATGTGGTTGAAATTCCTTTGTTTGTATTACTAAGGGTTGACAAATTCCCTAATGCCAAAGGTATAAGTATTTTAAGTCTGACACAACCAATAACAAGGAATATTAGTTGTAGTAAGTTTTTGTCTATCTATTACGATTTAAAAAATTCAGCCAAAATAAAGAGGTCCTCAGAGGCTATTCTCATAAAATTCAAGATATACATTTTATTTATGTACATATCTTTAATATACAATATTTTAATGGAAATATTTAGATCCATTTTTAATAAAATCAAACTTTTTGAAAAATTTTCCATGTAAGGGGTAGTTGGAATGTGAAGACTTTCTTGAAAATCTTTGTGTTACATCCTTGGGAGATACTAAACTTACATACTAGTTTGGTATTTAACGGACTTTCCAAATTTGAGTTATGCTGTTCACAGACACACATATAGAACTTTTTCTAAAAATGCTCTTTTTGCGATTTAGGGAATCTGAAAAAATGTACTTCCGGTAAAATCACGGTATCGAATTTTTGGGTGGAATACAATATCTTCCACACTGTGTACACAGTACGTATAGAGAAAGTAAAAACCTTGTGAGATACTTACATATACTTAAGTTTTTCGTAACCCTTTAAATATATTCTAATGTGATACATTCATACGACTTTCTCTATTTATCATTTATTAGTAAATTTTGTATTATTAATTCATTTTAATCAAGATAAACAATTCCATAAATGACATTTGAATTCCGATAAAGGTACAAAGGAAATAGCAAGGGTCTAATGTTTAAGAACAGGACGCTTTATGCTGGATTAAAATTCCATACGCTGCATGCAACGCGAGAAACAACTGAACATCGAGAAGACTTTACATAATAACAAATGATTGTAAAACTCGAACTTTTAATAACGGATGTCTTGGAAATGACGACACAAAAGTTACTGAGAGCAAATTGTGTGTTTTAACAAATTCCATTTTTGTATAGTATGTTTTCATCTATCGCTTATCAATTATACAAGATTATATACATATTTATTCCGAATGAAGAGAACTTCACAGGCTATTTCCAAGATAATTTAACATGTAACTTTTAATATCTAGTATTTTATTCAAAATCGTTATAGCTATTTTTCAGCAAATAAACTTTATGTGCATGGTCGAGACTTAAGGGGAGACGAAATATCTTGCCAAAAACACATAATACATAACAATACAACATACATAATGTATACAAATACAATTTTCTGAAAAGTTAATCATTTCCAAGATATTTCATGTTATTGATTTAAGTTTTCCAATACTTTACTTTCCTCAAATGGGAGGTCCCTATTTGTATTTCTTTCTCTTGGTCAAATAAAAGAAACGGAATGTCAAAATATCACATATGGAACTCTTAAAATTGCATTAGCCTATTTGCAATGTATCTACGTGGAAACTGGAAATATTGGTTTTGATGTTTCAATCCTTTTACTTTTCTCAAATGCGAAGTCGTCATGGTTTTTCTTTTTTTTCACTTCAGGGAACGCAAAGAAAATGGAATTTCACCACCTAGCAGCCTTTCAAGATTCAACTCTTGCTTTAGTAAGGCATCCCTTATTCCTTTTGTGCCTAGTAGGGAATGCATAATTATCTCCGATTAGCATGAAGTTGAAGAACAAGCTTTGCTAAGAATAGGTAGAGTCAGACCGAAAAACTCGAATGCCATAGCCGGGATAAGTTGCTCTAACCACTGAGCTACCATGGCAACATACCTGCACAGCATTAAATCCCCCAACTCACTCGCATGTTCCCAGGTAAATCACAAGGTGATCTCAAATAAGTTTCATTTGACATACCCCAATGGCAACTTACAATGTTGCAAGTACTCTTAAGTCCCGGACTTCACAATTTAACCAACTATTCGGTCAATTAGTGTTAACTATTTTTTTCTATACAAGCCGTGTGTAGGACAGGAGTTGGATAGGTATAGTAAGACGAAAACAGCAATGCCATAGCCGGGATTTGAACCATGAATATCTGGTCTCTAGCGGATTATTCTAACCAGTGTGCTACCATTGTAACATTTTGGGGCATGTCATCTCAAAATACAGCAATCGGCTAGAGACCAGGAGATCCGTGGTTTAAATCCCGGCTATGGCATTGTGTTTTTCGGCCTAACTTTGCCTACCAACACCTGCCCTACACACGGCTTATGTGGAAAAAGAAAATAATTTTCTTAGAATATTTTGTCGGAGAATGGGTACAGAAAGTCGTGTATATGTAATGCATACGATTTTCGGAAGCATGTGCACCTGAATTCTGCACATACAAGAACAAACTTAAATTGTCTAACATAGAAAGTCTCTGCAGGCAATCAAATAATATAAACAGAAAAGAGATACATACACTGTCTAGAAATTATAATACGGAGCAACGAAGGGAATAGTATCGTATAGAAGCCCAATAAAAGCTAAACCCAAAAATGTTGGTGTCCTTAAACGAAATTAAGTAAAACTTCAACATATCAAATAGAAAGGAAACCAATTCAGGTTTATACATTACACCATTAACATCAATAAAATGCATTTTGCTTCTGATACTGTGTAAACTTTTTAATATTAATTTCATAATGTGAATTCTATATATGAATTTAGTTCCTTTCTTCAAGTGGAACTTAATCAAAACATTAATTGGTTAAAATCACAAGAAAAACAGTTTTTTTTTTTTACAAACTTTAGAACATCAAATGACATAATAGGGGAGGGGAGGGGATGTAGACGATTGAGCGAGAGAAAGAGAGTAGAAAGATAGGGAGTAAGAGGGACGGATAGAGGGAAGAGACGGAAAGAGTTACGGAGATTTTTTATAGTGTTTAACCCCCGCATTTTCTACTATGGTACCGCAGGTGACGACACTGATGATACGTGGAATGATGATGGAGCCCCGGTGGAATGTGATGGTGGGGAAACCGGAGAACTCGGAGAAATCTCACATTCGGTCCCTTGGTATCAAACCCGGGCCTTCTAGGTGAGAGGCGAGTGGTCTGACCACGGTGCGGCCGCGTTAAGGAGAGAGGCTGAGAAAGAGAGAGGAAAAGGAATCCCCACATTTTACGGGTGGGACTGTGAGTTTTAATAGTTACATTATGAAATAAATAAATTAAAATTACAAATAAGTGGCTTAAATAGACTATTATTTGCGAGTGAGATGTTTAGTACACGAGCGCGTAAGCACGAGTGTTCTAATTTCTCATAAGCAAATAATACGAGTAGTCTAATAAGCCACGTGTAATATACAACGTTTTATCTTATCCTAATATTAACTGAAATATTATTATATTTAGTAATATTTTAATTATTAGAGCCATCATTACGAAGAATTGAATTTTAGTTCCGACGTAGGTAGCGCTTTGTTTGTTCGTTACTGCGTAACCCGCCGGATTAAGCAGTTTCAAATTAGTCAATAAAAGAATGAAAATTGGTATTATAGAAAATTATGCTAAAAAAGCTGTACTTAGTTTTTTATCCCGCAAATTATTGTTAACTAAGGTTGTAATAATTGTAAAATTACTGTTAATGTTTACAATTAGGTAGAGCAATCTATTTAAGGAAACTACAATTTGCTTGATTTGATTTTTTCTGTGTTTAATAAATAAAGTTACAGTTACGATTCATCTTTGTTGTTTCCTACGATATACGATGTGTATACGCGAAGTCTGTAGGATAGGATAAAATCTATTTTTACTTTCTCTACACGTACTATGTACATAGTGTATAAAGAAGGTATTGTAATGCACCCAAAAATTCGATACCGGGATTTCACCGGAAATACATGTTTTGGGTCCCCCTGAATCCAAAAAAAAGCATTTTTTGAAAAAAGGTCCGTGTGTGTGCGTGTGTGTCTGTGTGTGTCTGTGGACAGCATAGTTCAAAAACGAAAATACCGTTAAATACCAAACTTGGTATTTAAGTTTGGTGTCTTCCAAGAATGCGACACGAAGATTTTAAAGAAAATCCCCCCACCCCCAACTACCCTTTAAATGGAACTTTTTTCGAAAATTTTGATTTTCTCAAAAATGGCTCCAACGATTTTGATTAAAATATCGTATATTAAAGATAATTACCTGACAAATAAAATGTATATCTCGAATTTTCTGGAAACAGCCTCTGAAGACTACTTTATTCTGGATGAATTTTACGGAATTGTGCATAACTGCTAAATCGTAAGAGATGACAAAAACTTACTGTACAGAAAATGTAGCTCACGATAAAACACACAGTTTATGTCATATACATTTTTTTTCGTGGAGTTGATCATTTTTAAGATATTCTTGGTTTTTCGTTTCTGCTTTGAAAAACATATTTTTCTCATACAGGAATTTGTTAACTCCTGTCCATACAAATAAAGGAACTTCAGTTACATAGCAACAGCTTTTGGCTATCATTTTAACCTATAGTACTCCCTCAATGAAACAAATAATAAGACTATTTCTGCTAATGTTTCTCTGAAGTAAATAGAAGCATAAGCTTTTTAACTAAATTTTTTTGCACAGATGTAGAGAAAGTCATATGAATGGAACATATCAGATTTTTAGCGTTTAGTGAAGTACCTGAAATAAAAACTCTGTTGTGTTCCGGTCACGTGGCTTTTTCTAGCTGTTCCACTCAAGATTATTCTATGTACTTCATGCTAATCGAGATAAACATTAGCAGAAGTGGTCTTATTACTTGCTTTCTTATAACTAAAAGGGAAATAGGGGAATATACTGGGCTAAGTGATAGTAGAATCTTTTAAGAGCTACCACTATGTAAAACAATTGAAATTTGGATGTCTTTTTGCATTCTCAGGAGTAAAGCAAAAGAGATGAAGTGAAAACTAACTTCCCGCGTAAGAAATGTTTAAGTAGTTTAAAATTGAAACCAATAACAAGAAATATCCTGGAAACGGTTAACTCTACAAAAGAAAATGTATATTCCATAAATTGTCGTTTTAATCAGATCTAAGTGCAGTAGGTGTGTAATAAGTTTTTGTCCGTTTCTTACGGTTTACAGAGTTATACAAAAGTCATCCATAATGAAGATGTTTTCAGAGGCTACTCCTAAAAACTTCAAGATATATATTTCGTTTCTCACGAAAATATCTCAATCAAAATCGTTAGAATCATTTTTGAGAAATTCAAAATTTTCGAACATCTTCCATGTAAAGGGTAATCGGGGGTTTTAAAAATCCTCGTGTAACACCCTTGGAAGTTACTGAACTTAAATTCGTTTTTGAGTTATGCTACCTACAGCCACACACACGTCACCCTCCGTGATGTAATGGTTACCATGCTAACTTCATATACCGAAGACCGCGGGTTCAAACCCGGCAGAGGACGATGGATTTTTTGGGCGTAAAAATCCTTAGCATGGCTTCCTTCGGAAGGGAAGTAAAGCCGTTGGTCCCGTGTCGTAGATTTACGACATGTAAAAGAACCTCAAGTCTGATAGAGAGGCGTCTGAGCAAAATTTAGCGGTCTTTCACGCCCAGTATAGAATGGGACGCTGAGAACCACAGCAGTTAAAGAGCGTCCATAAATAACGCGTCATTTACATTTACACGGACATGATTCTAAAGTGTTATTTTTTGATTCAGTGGGATCTCATAATATGTATTTCCGGTGAAATCTCACTATCGAATTTTGGGTAGGATACAATACCTTCTCTATCTACTATGTACATATGACATACGGGGTAGAGAAAGTAATTAAAAGCATGAAAACTAAAACTCGCACAAAAATTATATTATTATTATTATTATTATTATTAGAGAGCAGCTGTAATTGTGCCAGTCCTTCAATTATTCATAATCGTAACTGTTATGCAGTAGATCGCATTTGACATTTTCAGAGCTATCGGAATCTAAAACTTTGTGAACATCTAAAAGAATACACGAGCCGTCACTTTTTATCTTTTATTTAAGAGAATAATTGTTTTCCATACAATTAATGGGTATGACAAAGCAAACCAAAACAGTATAAATATATACTGCAATTACATATATAAATTTAGGGTTAACAATATAAGGCATTATAACAATATTATATAACTATACATATCAATATGTGGATACCTTCCCATCAGGGGATAAAGGGGAACGAAAGAGCAGATAAAGCGGCAAAAGAAGCAATAAAACAACCACCAGTTTATCCCCTATCCCTATTCCACATGAAGATGCTATACAGTATGTTAAGAAGAAACTGATACAAAAATGGAAGAACAATTGGATTGAAAATAATCGCAACAGTAAACTGCATGAAGTAAAAAGTAACACATCATTTATCTCAGCCGGCATCAATAGATGATACTCACGAGCTTAAGAATTGGACATACTAAACTAACTTATAATTACGTATTCACCAAACAGCAACCACCATTCCGTGAACATTGCAGCCAGAGACCATTAGTCAAACACATCATAACGGAATGTGCCCACTATTCTAAGTACAGAACCAGCCACCAAATTCCTCCAAATTTTCAGGCAGCACTCGACGAACCAACCAAATTATTATCATTGTTTAAATACATAAAAGACTGTAGACTTGCCACTGCACTGTAAAATATTGTATATTTTTAATACACTATTGTATGATACACTACATATAAAGTATTATTGTTAGAATTCCAAATAATTGATGTTACAAGCTAGATATAACTATTAATTTAATGTGTAAATATTGTATTCAAATTGTTATAAAAGTTCTTCTTACATGACGTCGCTATAAGACCTGAGTAGTTAGCGACATCAAATAAAAGTATAGAAAAAAACTCTTAAATGATAATTTTGCACAATACATTATACACAAGATTGTGAATAACAATAAATTACTGGTGGTCAAGTAGTTGACCAATTATTATTTGACAAATATCTCTTAAGGAGAGATCAAGATTCTTAACCATTGTTCATTTGAACAGCGAAGATTTATTTCTATTTTGTATCAGCCTCAGCTTTACAACTTATAAAATATGAATTATTTATGCTATATCAAAATCTTCTCCCTTATTCTCGAATATATCATTCATAAAAGCTCTCCAAGTTGTACCTCTCGACTTATACTGTTATTTTGGTCACTAAGCCTAGCACCGCTTTGTGCGAAACCATAACTTTACGATTCTGTGTAATACACTGCGGCCCTCTGGTGGCAACAGAGCAAACTACTTACAACCTAAACTTAAACTACGGTAGCTCCAACATAGTATTGAAGGGAGAAACTGCTAATGGTAAGAGAACATAAAATATATTTTGCAGTCGCATGACTTTCGCTACTTCTCCATCGTTTATTAACGGCTACACAAAGTATTCTTATGTACGTTTGTATTTCTATATAAATACTTCTCTTTAATTCAAATAAACTTTTGTAGAAATAGCTACACATATCGTTATAGATATAAACAAAATATCGATGGTCAAATCTTTAACTATACGCCATTTCTATTGACTTAAAGTCCCATACTCTGTCTATGCTATTAACGAGAAACAACTGATCATCGAAAGAACTGAAACAATGAAGTATTTAATGATTCGACCCATTAACAACAGATATGGCTTACGACACACACAAAAAATAGTTATTTAAAATAAATTATGTATTTTGCCGAGTAAGAATTTGTCTATCGTTTCACATTTATCACAAGATCATCCAAAATTCCTTCCGAATGAAGAGGATTTCTCAAGCTATTCCTTTGTTTCTGTTTCTTTTCAACTTTATCTACTTTTCTTTCTCTTTCTCCCTTCTCTCTTTATTTCTTCCCTTATTTCTTTTTTCCTTCCTTCTCTTCCCTCCTTTAGGATTTGGGCACCCCAGGACTTATGAGGAGTGGCTGAGATCAGATATCTATTGGGGAGGAGACACATTGGATCAGACAGAAATAGTTTATTTTATATTTCCTTGTAGGTACAAAGAAATAAAAGAATGCATTAGACTAAAGCGATAGTTAATATTTTAAAAGCTGGTGGTCATGCTAAGATATTGAAACTAGGTTCTCTTTGTATACTAGATGCTGAACATAGATATCAAGGTTGGTATTTAGCAGACTTTTTGTTTTCGGGTTATCGTTTTCACTGACACACACGCGGGCGCGAACACGTGCCTCTTTTTTCTTTTCTTTTTTTTTATCTAAAAATGATTTTTAATACAAGAAACCTTATAACGTATATTACACTGAAATCTTGGTATCAAATTTTTGGGTGGAATGCAATACTTTCTTTACTTATGTACCATGTACAAAGTATAAAAAGTAAAAATGGTTCTATGTACGTACATAATAGACAGAGAAGGTATTGCATTCGACTCAAAAATTCGATACCTGAATTCCACTGAGAAGCATGTTTATAAAAAAAGTCCGTGTGCCTATGTTAGTGGGCAGAACAGCTCAAAAACAAAAGTCGGTTAATTACCAAACTTGGCATTTAAGTTCGTATCTCCAAGGATACGAAAAAACAATTAAGAAAATCCCACCACTCTAGGCTTCATTTGCATGGAAAATGTTTGGAAAAAATTTATTTTCTCAAAATTGGCCCTAACGACTTGATTAAAATTCGCATATTAAAGATTTTTTCATGACAAATAAAATATATATCTTGAATTCTCTGGGAAAACCCTCTGAATATCTTTTGCGTAACTGGTAAGCCGTAAGAGAGACAAAATCTTAATACATAGAAATGTAGATATAAAATGTATGTGTTAGTTAAACAGTTCCGAGGTATTTATTTTAATTTAACAATACTTAAAACACTTTTCAAACGCGATTTGTCATTCCGGTTTCTTTTGTTTTACTCCTGATCGTGAAGGAGAACTGAATTTCAATACTTACCAGCTAGTTTATAAATGATGTGACTATCGTGTTAGCTCAGTGTATTCCTGTATTTCCCTTATCTCATAAGGAACTAAATAATAAGACAATTTCTACTAAAATTTATTTTGATTAACATGAACTAGATAGAAGAATAAGCTTCTGTAAGTATAGTTTCTTGTAGAATAGGTGGAGAAAGCCATACATATTTTCTCATATGGGAATTTATCATTCTTTTTTCTTTTGTTTTACTCCAGGCCATGCAAAGAGAACCAAATTTTAATCACCTAGCGACAGCTTATAAAAGTTTTGAATACCGCTTTAGCCTAGTATATTCCCTTATTTCCCTTCTGCTTAGCGGGAACTAAGTAATACAACCATTTATACTAACCTTTATCTATGTTAGAAATCAGTAGGGAAAAGAATGAGCTTTTGTAAGAATAATTTGTTGTATAATAAGCACAGAGAGAGAGAGTCTAGAGAAACAAACATCAGGTTTTTAGAAAAAACTCCACGAGTATCTGTAGACAGCACACTCAGAAATGAAGAGTCTGTTAAATACCAAACTAGGTATCAAATTTAGCATTTTCTGAAGATGCGATGCGAAGATATTTGAGAAAATACTACAATTCCAAACTACATTATGCAGAAAAATCTGATGTGTTCCATTCTCATGACTTTCTCTACTTCTCTATAATAAATTATTGTTAAAAAAGCTCAAGCTTGTTTCTGCTTCATGCTAATCGAGATAAATATTAACAGAAATGCTTTCTTTTAAGCAGAAAAGAAATAAAGGAATACACTAGGCTAAAATATTAAAAGCTGGTTGCCATGTGGGTGAAATCCGTTTCTATGCATTACCATGAGTTCACAAATTCCCGTATGTGAAATGTTTTTAAGCATTTTAAAACTGAAAAAGAAGAATGGTCAGCTATAAGGAAAAAAAATATTTGGCATAAATCGTGTGTTTTAAAGAGATCTACATTTTTTGTATAGTAAGTTTTTGTCTATTTCTTACCGTTTCTAGTTATGCAAAATCTAACACAATTCGTCCAAAATAAAAGATCTTCAAAGGCTATTCCTAGAAAAGTCAAGATATGCATTTTATTTGCCGTGTAAATGTCTTTAATATACAGCATTTTAATCAAAATCGTTAGAGTAATTTTTCCGAAAATCAATTTTTTTGAAAATGTTCCATGTAAAGGGTAGTTTGGGTTGGGGGGGATTTTCCTCAAAATCTTTGTATCGTAACCTTTGAAGATACTCAAGGTATATACCAAGTTTGGTATTTTACCGACTTTTAGTTTTTGAGTTATCGTGTTCACAGACACGAGCACACTAACAGACGGACACACACATGCTTGGATCTTTTTTTTAAAAAAATCTTTTTTTGGGCTCAGAGTGCCCCAGCCGACCAGGAGAAAGCACAAAAACCAATGAGTCAGAGAAAGCGGTTGTCAGGGATCATACCCGGGACCTCCTGTATGCGAGTCGCACGTCTTACAGCTTCACCTTATTCTGTTTTAAAAAGTATGAATCAGGACTGATCCAAATTAAAACCAGGTTCAGATTTTATACTCCTAGATTACCCTTTACAAATAACTTTACAGATAAACATATAACTAATTAAAATATCCATGTTGTAGATAATTAACCAACAAAACATAAATTGAAAAAATAATTAATATTGTTCTAATAATACAAATTGAGGCATTTTATCTTTCCTACATATATTCTCAGTAGTGTTGCAAAATTACCTTTATGTCTTTGTTTCACTTCCAAAACAGATTTAGCCTATTGTGCTATATTTTTACTTTCTCTACGCGTACTACGTACATAGCGTGTAGAGAAGGTATTGTATTGCACCCAAAAATTCGATATCGAGATTTAATCGGAAATATGTTTTGAGACTTCTTGAATCCCAAAAAAAGTTTTTTTACAAAAATGTCCGTGCGTGTGTGTGTGTGGGGGGGGGGCAGCATAGCTTAAAAACGAAAACTCCGTTAAATATCAAACTTGGTATTTAAGTTCAGTATCTTCCAAGAATGCGATACGAATATTTTTAAGAAAATCCACCTCCGTTCTCCCAACCACCCTTTACATGGAAAATTGTTCGAACGATCTTGATTAAAATATCGTATATTAAAGATATTTAAGTGAAAATAAAATTTACATCTTGAATTTTCTAGGCATCTTTATTCTTGATGAATTTTGCGGAATGTCACATAACTGGTAAACCGTAAGACATGGACAAAAACTTAGAACACAAAAAATGTAGAGCCCGTTAAAACACACAATTTATGATATATACATTTTTTCGTTAAGTTTACCGTTTTTGAGGTATTCCTTGTTATTCATTTCAGTTTTAAAATACTTATACTTTTCTCATACGGTAATTTGTCAACTTTTGGACATACAATGAAACTTAATCACATAGTAACCAGATTTTAAAATATTCGACTGTCAGCCTATCCTATTGTAATCTATTTTCCTATTACTGAATAAGGAACTAAGTAATAAGACTGTGTCTGCTAATATTTATCTTAATTGTCATGATATAGAAAAATGAGCCTACTAACAATAATTTGTGAATATAACATATCAGATTTTTTTTTAAGATGACAGAAATGCTCAAAATGTAGAACATACTCTTACATTAACCTTGTATTGCTTTTGCCAAAACAGATGTCAATGGAATCAGACAGTGGGTCAGATGCAGAGGAGACAGAGAAGCACAACAAGGACATTTCTGTGAAGATAGCCAAGAACTCTAAGAAGACCACCTCTGGATTAAAGTAACTATAACATCACATGCATTAGTAAAGCAACTCCTAATACTTTTGTACATGAATCTTAGGTAAAGCTATACGAGAGTAACATCATATAAATATATCTTTAAGAACTGAAACTAACCTCATAATCCACTACAGAGCATCAAGGAGCTAATATGCTTTCATCTAGAATTGAAATATCCCACCTGTAAATACACTCTCTTAAATAGCAAAATTCACGAAAATGTTCATGATGGGGGAAGATTTAACAGCTGTTGCTAGGCGGGAAGTAAGTATTTACGGTCTAGAAACAATGAAATGCGTATACTACCAACGTAGATAAAGTCACCAAACAAGAAAGAAAAAAAAAGTGAACCTCAAAAATCACCAACACCCACACATTAACAATGGAGTGCTAAGACTGTAGCTGGAACATAATACAGTTAGTGAAACCGGTGTAAATTAGTGAAACCAAAGTACAGAAAAGTCAGTTTATTGATACACACTAACCTAAACCTAACACACCTAATGCTTGCTTCGCTCGCATGCTTTGGTGGAAAAAATCGAAATTATTAAAACCAAAGTAGACGAAAACTAAGTTTTCTCGCTTCGCTCGTATGCTTTTTCTTTTTTTTTTTTGGTAGTGTTTAACGCCCGCTTTAACTCTTATGGCACCGCAGGCGATGACACTGATGATACTTGAATAATGATGGAGCACCGGTGGAATGCGATGGCGGGAGAAACCGTAGTACTCGGAGAAAACCCGCCTCAGCGCCGATTTGTCCACCACAAATCTCACATGCGGTCGCTTGGGATATATGCTTTAGTGTAAACACTGAAAACTCTAAAAACAAATTACACGAATATCACGTATTTACACAACAATAATGGATTCAGAACTCTAAAAACACAGTATCACTTTTAGAATCGCAGAATGGCATATCGCGGTATTTTTGTATCAATGTTGCAAATCATCAGCTCGTGCCTTAAAAGCAATTATAAAGCTCTAGTGATCTAATAACACTAGCAATCAGACAGGTAGCGTCTAAATCGTTCATAGTTGCCGTTAATGTTGCAAAGTTAAGAGCTACCAATATTTGAAAACTGCTTATCACTAGCCATTAAAAGGTTGTGTAACCATCATTGGTGGTTTGTTATTGAAAATGGAAATGGCGTTTTATTTATGGACGCTCTTTATAACTGCAGTGGTTCTCAGCGTCCCATTCTACATTGGGCGTGAAAGAACGCATTAATTTTGCTCAAAGGCCTCTTTATCAGGCTTGAGGTTCTTTTACGTGCCGTAAATCTACGACACGAGACCCACGGCTTTACTTCCCTTCCAAACGAAGCCATGCTAAGGATTTTTACACCCGAAAAAATCTATCGTCCTCGTTTGAACCTGCGACCTTGGGTATATGAAGTTAGCATGGTAACCATTGCACCACACAGAGCGACTGAGCACAGCAGAGCCTTTATGACCCTAAATATACTTTCCGTGCACAAGGACGTGGAATGAGTATAATGCACTGTACACACTTCAATAACTGACAAAATAATACAGAAATTCGTATATGTTCCTCTCACATGACTTTCTCTACCGTTCTGCAGACAAAGTATTATTATTTTAGATTATTATTTTATTTGCATCACTCCAAGCCTAATAAACATTAGCAGACATTATCTTACTACTTGCTTCCTTCTTAACAAAAGGGAAATAAGTGAATGTACTGGACTAAAACGACAGTCCAATATTTTAAAATCTAGTTTCTATGTAATAATTGAGGTTCGGTTCTCTTCGCATCGCCATCAGTAAAACAAAGGATATATAAAACGGAATGTGACTTCCCGCTTGAGAAAAGTTAAGTAGTTTAAAATTGAAATCAATAACAAGAAATATCTTGGAAAAGGTCAACTCTACAAAATAAATGTAAATGAAATAAATTGTGTCTTTTAACGATATCTACATTTTAGTGTAGAAATGTTTTGTCTATCTCTTACAATTTACCAATTATGCAAAATTCATCCATAATAAAGAAGTCTCCAAGATTATTCCCAGAATATTTAAGATATTCATTTTATATGTGATGTAAATATATCTAATATATAAATGTAAAAAGAAGCTAGTAACAGTGAAGTAACACAAATATTAATATAACAATTAATAGTTGCAACAAATCTTCACTTATCTTTTGGAATCCTTGGACTAGTTTCGCAATAAATCTATTGCATTCTCAACTTAAATTTCCTTTTGGTCTCAGTTTTGCATTAGTACACAATCCACCTAGTAGCAGTAACCATAACAGTGTAAATAAACATCAAAAACCAGACCAAAACTAAGACCAAAAGGAAATTGATGTTGAGAATGCAATAAATTTATTGCGAAACTAGTCCGAGAATTCCAAAAGATAAGTGAAGATTTGTTGCAACTATTAATTGTTAATTTAACATCCAGTATATGGTATTTTAAAATCATTATGGCCATTTTTAGAAAATTGAAAATTTTGAAAAATGTTCTATGTAAGGGAAAGTTTGGGTGGAGGATTTTCTTGAAAATCCCTGTATCGCAACCTTGAAAGATACTAAATTTAAATACCAAGTTTGGTATTTAATGAGCTTTCCGTTTTTGAGCTATTCTGTCCACAGACACAGATTTTTCTAAAATTTTTGTTTTCGTTTTATCAAAGGACTTCAAAATATGTTTTTCTATGAAGTCTCGATATCTAATTTTGGGTGGAATACAATGTCTTCTTTGTTCACTATGCGAATTGTACATGTGTGCTGGAAAAAGTAAAAAATCTGATTTGTTCTATTCTCATGACTTTATCTGTTCTAAGAGCTATTTTTACAAAATACTATATTTTTATCTGCATCAGCTAATCCAAATAAAAATTAGCAGAAATTGTTTTATTTGTTTCAATGTAAACAGAAGGGTATAAGGGAATACTAGGCTAAAGCAATTCACATCTTTTAAAATCTGCGCTATATGATCAATTGAAGTTCGATTCGGTTTACATTGCCAGCAGTGAAATAAATGAGAAATGAAACGAAAGGTGGACCCGTTTGAGAAAAGTTAATTAGTTTAAAATTGAAACAAATAACAAGGACTATCTTGGAATAGGTCAATCGTACAGCAAAAATTCTTATGATTTAACGAGATCTCCATGTTTTGTGCAGTAGGCTTTTCACTATTGCTTATAGTTTAGCAGTTATGCAAAATTCATCCAAAATGAAGAGGTCTTTAAAAGCTATTCCGAAAGTATTCAAGATATACTTTTTATATAGATGTAAATATCTTTAATATACGGTATTTTCATATAAATTAAGTCGTTTTTGAGAAAAACAAATGTTTTTCAGGTAAAAGGGTAGTTTGGTAGAGATTTTCATTTTGTATCGTTGTAAGATATTATACTTAAATATCAAGCTTGGTATTTAATAGGCTTTTCGTTTTCGATCTTGCTGTTTACCCGCAAGATTCATTTTCAAAAACTGATCTTTTCACTCAGGGGACATCAAATCACATTTTTCTTGTAAAACTTTGACATTAAGTTTTTGAGTAGAATACAATGTATCCTCTGCCTAATATATGCATAGTACTTGCAGAAAAAGTAAAAAGAACTGGAATCGCATATAAAGGGTCTTTCAACAAGAGTGTATTATCTTTAACATGCGATAGCTGCCGTGTAATGGAGTTACAGCAGTCATTTTTTTCATGGTTACAGTTGTTGTTGACAAAAATTGACAAAAATTGACAAATAGCCAGC
Source organism: Hymenopus coronatus (assembly GCA_030762935.1). NCBI lineage: Eukaryota > Metazoa > Arthropoda > Insecta > Mantodea > Hymenopodidae > Hymenopus > Hymenopus coronatus. The sequence goes on along the minus strand of CM060898.1, from coordinate 81,291,694 downwards.
AACGCGTAGAAATTATGAAAATTTGCTATCAAATAGATCATCTGTTCGCCAAATCTTCGTGTATTGCGTGAAGTTTACGGTGTGCATAATCGTCCCTGCGAGAGAACGATTCGGCGCTTGATCGATAAATGTGAAAGAAGCGGTTCTGTCAGCGATCAAAGAGCGCCTGTAGGTAATCGACGTAAGCGCTCCAACGAAAACATAGTTCGTGCGAGTGTACGCGAGAAAAACAAATCAATTGCTCGTCGAGCGCAAGAATTGGGGCTTTCGCCGACTATGGTGGATTCTACATCTGGACTTGAAGTTTCACGCTTACAAAATGGTGTTAACTCAAGAAATAAAGCCCAACGACCATAGGTTGCGCCGTGTATTCGCTGACTGGGCTATGGAGCAATTGGAAGCTGACCCGGATTTTTGTCGAAAAATCATCTTCAGCGACGAATCCACTTTTGGATGGATAGTTGTGTTGAACAAAATTGCCGCTATTGGATCAATCAAAATCCAATGCAGATTCAAGAACGACCACTTCATCCCCAAAAGGTTTTTGTGTGGTGTGGATTTTGGTATGGGGGAATCATTGGTCCATATTTTTTCCTAAGACGAAGAGTGTCAATGGAGAAAGATACCGGGCTCTTATAAGGGACTATTTTTGGTCTCAATTGGATGGTATGGATCTCAGAAACATCTTGCTCCAGCAAGGTGGTGCCACATGTCATCTGCTCTCGAAATAATCGATCTTTGAAGGAGAAGTTCAGAGGTTTCATCATTTCCCGTGGTGGTGATATGTGAACTGGCCCCCAAGGTCATGTGATTTAACGCAGTTGGATTACTTCTTGTGAGGTTATGTTAAATCTCTAATGTATGTCAACAAGCCAGAAACAGTAAATGATCTTATGAATAACGTCACGTGTGCTATTTGTAAAGTTGGAACTAATTTACGTTCTTCTGTCATTGAAGATTGGGTCGTATACGCGCAACCCAACGAAGTCGCGACGATCACTTAATTGGTGTTCTCTTCCATACGTAATGACAATTATGTTCAAACAAAATAAATAAACCTCTCTCATTTATAGAACGTGTTTTATTTAAGTTCAAAGATATGACACTCTTGTTGAAAGACTTTTTATATTTATAAAATAAATATTAACTGCAAATGATAACTAGAAAATTGAGAAAATTAGTATATAGTTAACTTGGTGCCATAAATGAGTAAGCAGGACAGAGTTGAAGAATATCTTAAAGCATTTTATCATAATGTGTAAAGTACCGTGTACGTTATGGAGATATTGGATTATTTCTTTGAACAGGGCATTCGAATCTCTCATTCAATTTAGGCTGGGGGCAGCACAGTTGGTTAGATTACTTGTGCCTCTCGTCGAATTCTCTTCATTCTATCTTTGAACAAGTCACTTATTTTAAATAAAAGGCTTTGTACTCCCTCTTCATTACGCTCATTGAGGACACAAGGTGGTTTCAACATTCTGAAATTATACCTTAAGTGAGTTAAACTACCACTGCTGTTTAAGTTCTCAATGGTTTTTCCCAAATTTATATAAATAATGTTATTAATCTTGACAACTACTTCAATTGTTTCTATTGATAGCTTATGTGGTTGATTATGTAAAGAACTTCATTCAGCCAAAAAATAAAATTAATTTACTCTTAAAGCATGAGAATTCATGTACCTTTTTCTTTGATACTACTTGAAATACAGAGTCACAGTTTTGTAGCATTGCTCTTAGCGTAATCAGCCATCTTCTGAATCACCATCATTTAATTATTTATATCACTTCACTATAAATAGAAAAACAAATTACTTGTAAAGTAAAAAGAAATAATAATGTGAAATATCTGAAATGATATTGCCTTTTTAATATCATTATTATAATTATAAAATTAACATTGTGATTCAAAATGTTAAAACTATGTTTTGTATACACGTACGAAAATTTCAGCTCTTAACCTGTCATACTTTCTAAGCAAACGGTACACAAGTATTCCTATTCTTTTTTTAAGAAAACTAAATTTCAAAATACAAATGCTCTAAAAGGGACGCTGCATAACAGCTTTAAAGCAATGCAGACTAGCATTTAAATTATATTTAAATGAATTAAGAGACCGTTAAGCCCCCAAAAGTGTATTATTATCTGAAACTGAAAATAATAGAGATGTTATTAGTGCCTAAAACAAATAATGTAAGTTTTTACCATTTCAGAGTACCTTGCCCCCTTAAATAATCGATGCACAATTGCTCATCTTGAAAATCTTTTGCTTCAAACTCCGAAATGTCATTCCAATTTAACTCTTGTAAAGTTCTTAACCAACAGAATATCTACGTTTACAATTCACGGGCGTTAGGAAGTTATTTGAACTTTGTTAGGGTTGATGCACCAAAAAAATTAGTTACAGGTGTTAACTAATAAATTTACGGCCACATACTTGTTATTAAGAATACTCATACTCCGTTTTGACACAATTTCAAGAAAATAATAACTTCAAAATGTTTATGCAAAAATTAAAATACTGTATTAATTTCTCTGCCGAGTGCAATGTTCATAGGAGGTAGAAAAAATATTGAATTTCACACAACAGTTCTGTAGAGATATTTCACCGGAAATATCTATTTTGAAATCCCTGAATCAAAACAAAATAGTGAAAGGTCCATGTATGTTTGAGCAGCACATTTCAAAAACAAAAATTCGGTTAAACACCAAACTTGATGTTTCAGTTTTTTTAACTTTTTACTCTCTCAAACATGACTGACGATTTAAAAAAAGTACTATATGTTTAAGATATTTTATTGCACATAAAATGTATATCTTGAATATTCTTAGAAAAGCCTTTGAAGCCTCCTACATTCTGAAAGAATTTAGCATAAATGGTAAACTGTAAGAGATAGTTAAAATCTTACTACACAAAAAATATCATTAAAGCACTCATTTTTGTCAGCTATGGCTTGTTTGTTTGTTTGTTTGTTTGTTTGTTTGTTTGTTTTTGTGGAGAAAGCCGTTTTCCAGATGTTTCTTGTTCCTGATTTAAATTTTCCAAAACTTGTGCTTTTCTCAAATGGTAAGTCGGCATTCGTTATAAGAATAGTTTGTTGCAATAAGTAGAGAAAGTTGTGTGAACGGAACACAACAGATTGTTTTTTACTTTCTGATTGATCCTTACATGGACTGGTTGTCGTTCGTCACGTTTCGGGCGTTATTTGTTTCTGGAACTATAATGTATTTAAATGTGTTACCAAATGATCCATTCGTAGGCAATGGTTGAAGATAAAATACTGTCACTATTTATTTCTTTACTTTGTTTCTTCTTTTACAGTAACATCGGAGATCTTCCCTTGAAATCGAAAACCATACTTTTAGGGAAGTGCTTTGAGCATCAGAGAACTACACCCTCCAATGTAGAAATTGCCTCTGTAGAATCTAAAATTCTAGCCAGTTCTAAGATAAACAGTCAAGTTAAAGATGAGGGCAAAACAAAAAGCAATGATGCGAGTAGTTCATTGAACAATGTTGGAGATGTACCAAGTGTACCCACAATAGAAAATCGTGATAATGAAAATGGGGAATCACCTAACCTTCCCAAAACTTCTACCGATGCTGCAGGTGATGAAACGAACTCGAAACTTCACAATTCTGGTAAAGCGTCCACACTAAATGCTCTGGAGTTCTTTTCAGGCATTACTCGTTTAACTGCTAACAAGAAACATACAATCTTCACCAAGATGCCTCACATAACACAGCAGTCTGGTGTGGTATCTGCTGGCAAAGATATGAGCGAAAACTCCTCCAACAACAACCCGTCACCTGCTTGCCAGAATAAAGTAGAAATACCCGTTACCACAGAGAACAAACGACCCTCAAGCACAGGAGAAGTATGCACATATATCTCTCAAGAAGTGGAAGACAATAAGTCCCAACCTGCAGCAGAAACTCACGAGCCGGATCTCCAAGAGCTTCCCTGTAAAGCAGGAACTTCAGATCATCAACAAACTTTCGAAAGAAGAGCATCAATTATCACCTGCAGGACTGGATCATCAACTGCGCTGGACATAGCCAGCAGGTCTTGCTCGAGTGGGTTAAATCCCAGAATGAAAAGACCAGATGTGCCAAAGACATTCATAGATAGAGGTGTTCAAGTTTGCCGGACAGAGTACGGGTAAGAATATTATTTCCATTCACAGTAAAATAGTACAAACATAAGGGGGGGAGGTGAATAAGTGCAAATATGTGTATCAGCTTTGAGGACGATATGATGATCCAGTATTTGCAGTGTTTCTCGCTATTTCCTACAGTTATGTTCATGAGGAAAATCTCACGATGTTAATAGGATGGCAATTATTCCCTATCTCAGACGTTCAGATGTTTGTGTAACAGGTCGCATTGTTGACCTTTTTGTGCCCTCTTTTCTTTATCCTGCCCAACTATAGGTGGTGTAATTTTTTTTTGGATAGTGTTTAATGCCCGCTTTTACTACATATGACACCGCAGGCGATGGCAATGATGATACATGGAATGAAGATGGAGCACCGGCAGAATGCGAAGTTGGAGGAAACCGCAGAAAACCCACTCCTGTGCCGCTTTATTCACCACAAAACCCACATGCGGTCGCCCGGGATCGAAGGTGAGAGGCGAGTGGTCTAACCACTCGGCAGGTGTGATATGAGAAAATATCGGTCGCAATGAAACACTAACCTATGTAACGATATGTTTTTGTTTTCATACAATATTATCTGATTAGGATTCATAAAGCATTCATGGTTCAGATTACAAAATATTGAATGCAATGATATCATGCTTTATTTAAATTTGGTTTAATTGAACAAACACATAATTCAAACCAACATGTAAGTATTTGCGCTTCGGTTTTTTTTAAACTACAATATCACCCTCATTGCTCTTAAAAAGGTGAGAAATGAATCTCAACATTTAGAAAATCTTCAGATCCGGAATTAAGAGAACCTGTGTCACAGAACCTTTGATACATTGTAATGAACGTTTGTCTTTTGAGAGGATTACGTTTAGAAATCACTTGTATCATCGCAGCACCGGTACTTTCTAGATGTGGCGCAAATTAAATAAATATCTGCTAATTCAGCATTTGTAAAGCTATTCATTGTGTAAAGGAAAGTTTACGACTGAATCGGGCCCTCCTTTCCTCATCATAAATCACATGAACGCAGGTTGGTGGTGTGCATGTTGTGCAAAAGCTATCAGTTACGTGATGTATGTAGAAACAAGCAAGACATAACGTAGGGCTGTTCAAAACATATTAGACCCTAAAAGTTGTGCTTCATTTATGACAATACTATTTGTAAGCACGCAAAATGAGATACACTTATTTTTATACATATTGTTCTGTACTAAATATCAAGTTATTTGCACTTATTCACCATTATATTATGCATAATTTAATATTGCTAAAGGCTCCCAAGTGGTTCAAATATGGAAAAAATAATTCAGTAAGTACGAGCGACAGTTAACGGCATGATAATCGACTTCCACTCCTCCCAAAAAAGTCGACTGACAAAATCCAAGATTCAGACGCCGTATACTTGCACTAAATTTCACCAGTCTAGGTCGCCGTTTTCCCTAAATTGAAGCAAAAATTTGCACGTTGCTCCATTTTCCAATGACCGAGTTCTCATACTGAAAAGTAATTTTCATCCTTATTTTTCATTTGAAGACATTTTATTATTTTGTGCACCACTGCTTCACCTCGTGATTTGCTCGATAGGGGGCACTTGTTAACAGATTCTCAATACGTTTGCACGGGTACCTCATTATATATAGCGCGGTTTTTCACTATTTACCGAACTTTTCTGACGCACCTTGAATGTTATCCATAGGCAAAAAATTCTGGTTAAAACATAATCTGAAAAGGACTTCTACTTCCTGAATAGCATTTTAATCATTATAGTTCTATATTCAGTGCTTTTTCATCATAAAATGACCAAAGCTGGAATATTTGTTATAATTTTTAGGAAGTCTCCGACTAGACTGGAAAGCAAAGTAAACATCCTGGAGAGCAGAATTCGGCTGGAAGAACTGCGCAGCAGACACTGGATCACAAGAGTTATAACCGCAGAAAAATCACTGTTGAAAATTTGCGAACAGGTAAGGGTTTATAAAAATAATAATATCTTTGAATACTAAATTTAAAAATCTGATGTGTTCTATTCACATGACTTTCTCTAGCTGCTATACAAACACTTGCCTTATAAAAGATTATTCTTTTATCTACAACATGTTAATCAAAGTAAACATTAGCAAAAATTGTCTTATTACTTGCCTCCTTGTAAACAGAAGGGAATATAAGGGAATACACTACGCTAAATCGGCAGTCAAATCTTTTAAAAGCTGGTGTTATGTCAAACAAACGAAGTTCAGTTCGCTTTGCATGGCCTGCAGTAAAGTCACTTCCCGTTTGAGAAAAGTTTAGTAGTTTAAAATTGAAACCAATAACTAGGAATATTTCATAAACGGTCAGTTATACATACAAAACGTATATGACAAATTATTTGTTTTAACGAGACCTGCATGTTTTGTTCAGTAAATTTTTGTTTAACTCTTACGGTTTAACCGTTTTACAAAATTCTGAAAAATTCGTCCAGAAAAAGGTCCTCAGAGGTTATTCCCATAAATGTCAAAATATAAATATTATTTGTGATGTAAATATATCTAATATACGGTAAAACTTTCAAAAAATTTTCTATGTAAAGGATAATTTGTGGCGGGGGGGGGGTGATTTTCTTGAAAATCTTCGTGTCGCATCCTTGGAAGAAACCAAAGATAAATTCCAAGTTTCGTTTTAACGGTGTTTTCTTTTTTAAGCTATTCTGTCAACAGACACACATAGGACCTTTTTCTTAAAAAAAATCTCATGTTTCCATTCACATTACTTTCTCTACATCTCCATAACAAATTATTGTTAGTGAGCTATCTACTTCATGCTAATGGAGATAAACATTGGCACAAACAGTCTTATTATTTAGTTCCTTATAAGTATAGAAGGGAAACAAGGGAATACGCTAGGCTAAAAGTCGCCTCTCGTGGTGTAATGGTTACCATGCGGGTTCAAACCCAACGGAGGACGATGGACTTTTTCGGACGTAAAAATCCTTAGCATGGCTTCCTTTGGAAGGGAAGGTCCCGTGTGGTAGATTTACGGCACGTAAAAGAACCACAAGCCTGATAGAGAGGCCTCTGAGCAAAGTTAAGCAGTCTTTCACGACGCCCAGTATAGAATGGGAGGCTGAGAACCACAACAGTTAAAGAACCTCCATAAATAAAAAAAACGCCACTAAGCTAAAACGATAGTAAAGTCTTTTAAAAGCTTGTTGTTTATCAATTATGCATAATTCAGCAAAATTCATTGAGAATAAAGAGATCGTCAAAGGTTATTTCTAGTAAAATGAAGATATACCGTGTCTGTGTCATGTGAATACCATTAATATACACTATTTTAATCAAAATCGTTAGAGCTATTTTTGAGAAAATCAAAATTTTCTAAGTGAACTTAAATACCAAATTTTATATTTAACGGACTTTTCGTTCGTTTTTGAGTTATGCTGCCACCCCACACACACATACACTCACACACAAACACATACTGACAGACAGGCAGGCACAACATGGATTTTTTTCTAAAAATATTTTTTTATTCATGGGGTCTCAAAACATGTATTTCCGGTGAAATCCCGGTATCGAATTTTTGGGTGCAATACAATACCCTCTTTATACACTATGTACACAGTATGTATAAATAAAGTAATAACTTCTTTGATTAATAAACTAGATAGCACTGACGTGTGTATAAATGCTTAATAATTTTGCAGAAAGATTAATAATAGTAGAGAAATTTAGTGGTTGTTTCACATCAGATACTTAACTGTTTCGGTATATTCTTCTTTCTTAATGCACAATACATTACCAATTTAAACTCCTTTATCAATAAAAAGTACTAGAAGTTTTTGAGCATTCTAAAAGAGAATATGGGAAAGTACATCTGTCATGAAAAATTGTTATAGACTGCTTCCGTGGTCGAGTGTTCAGCGAGCTGACTTCTCACCTGGAGGTCCTGGGTTCGATTCCCGGCTGGGGCAGAAAATTTTTCTATAACCAGAATTATTCCTTGGAGTCTGGAAGCGTTTACTATATAAAACGTTCTAAACCTCAGCAATACAAATGAAACAATTTAAAAGAAAAATTGTTTTCTCAGTTGCAGGTCTTGGATCAAGCAATGAAGAACCTCAGTTCTTCCCACGTTCTACTGCAGGAAACAAAATCCACTTCTGAGTCAGAAAAGAACAACTGCCCACAGGTATATGAAAACCTCATCAAAGATATACGAGGCGAGGTAATTTCCGATAATTTCTACTTGAATTTTCTCATGTAATGCTTTTCGGCTAACTTCGTTGACACGATGGAGGCTATTTACTTTACAATGATGTTCAAACGCGATGGAACACAAACGGAAAACTGCACAATATGTTTAAAAAAAAGGCTATGCTTTTAGCCTTCTGTGCGCACAGTTAATTGCATGCATACTCCATGAAACACACCTATAGTGTCCACAATAATGAAACAATTGAGAGAGCAGTTCTGTGGATCTCAGGATTTCGGCATGGTTAAGTTATAGGATGCCTTAAGTGTGACAAATCAACTCAAGGGTTAATCCAGCGGAATTTTAGGTCAACTGTTTACGATCCCATAATAAAGCAGATGTTAATAACAAAAATCTGATGCGTTCCTTTCCCATAACTTTCTCTATCTGTTCCAAATGCAAAGTATTCTTAGAACCGATTCTTCATTTATCTACATTGTGATAATTGGAATAAACATTAGCAGGATTTGTCTTATTACTGGCTTCTTTGTAAGTAGAACGGAAATAGGAGAATACATTAAGCCAAAGCCATAGTCAATCTTTTAAAGAATGGTTGCTATGTAAACAATTGAGGTTCGGTTCCCTTTGCATAGCTCCGTTTGAGAAAAGCTAGGTACTTTAAAACTGAAACAATAACAAGGCATATCTAAAAAATAATAATAAAAATAAAAAATCTGATGTGTTCCATTCACATGGCTTTTTCTACATCTCTAACAAATTATTACTCAAAAGTTTATTTTTCTATCTACTTCAAAATAATCGAGATAAACATTAGCAGAAATTGTCCTCATTACTTGGTTCCTTGTAAGTAGAAGGGAAAAAATCGAATGCATTCTATTCACATGAAATCTCTAGCTGTTCGGTACACAAACCTTTTATTCAAAACATTAATGTGTTATCGATATCATTATAATCAAAATAAACATAAGTAGAATAAGTCTTATTACTAACTTCCTTGAAAGTAGAAGGAAGATAAGAAAATGCACAGGCAAAAGCTGGTTACTATGTGAAACAATTGAAATTCCAATATGTTTGCTTCCCAGGAGTAAACAAACACAAAATAGAAGAAAGACGGCTTCCCGTTTTAGAAAAGTGACTTAAAATGGAAACCAATAATCCGGAATATCTCGAAAACGGTTAACTCTAAAAAAAAATATATCTGACTTAAATTGTGTGTTTTAATGAGATGTGCATTTTTCCTTTTTTTTTTTTTTTTCGTGTTTAGTAAGTTTTTGCCTATTTATTATGGTTTGCCAGCTATACAAAAGTCATCCAGATTGAAGAGGTCTTCAGAGGCTATTCTCAGGAAATTCAAGATATGCATTTCATTTGTCATAAAAATATCTGAAATATAACATTTTAATAAAAATTGTTACAACCATTTTTGAAAAAATCAAAATTTTCGAAAAATGTTCCATGTAAAGGGTAGTTAGGAATGACGGGATTTTCTTGAAAATATTCGTGTCGCATCCTTAGAGGAGACTCAACTTATGTACCAAATTTGGTATTTAACCCACTTTTCGTTTTTGAGCTATGCTGCCACACACACACACACACACACATAGAGAAACGCACAGGAACGTGTGTCTAAAACTTCTTTTTGGAATCAAGGATTCTCTAAACATGTATTTCCGATGAACTCTCGGTATCGAATATTGGGTGCATTAAAATAGCGTTTATATACACTATGTACATAGAACGTATAGAGAAAGTAAAAGGAAATGGTAAATTCTACAAGAAAAATGTATGACATACATTATGTTTTAACGAATCCTACATTTTTTGTGCATTAAGGTTTTTTTTTTTTCCTATCTCTTACAAGTTAACCGCTATGCAAAATTCTGCAAAACTCATTCAGAATAAAGATGTCTTCATAGGCCATTCCCAGAAAATTCAAAATATACATTTTATTTGTGATGTAAATATCTTTAATTTAGAGTATTTTAATCAATTCGTAAGAGTCATTTTTGAGAAAAACAAAATGTTTAACAAATTTTCCATGTAATCATTAGTTTGTGGTGAGGGGATTCTTTTGAAAATCCTTGGAAGTTACTAAACATAAACACCAAGTTTGGTTTTTAATGATATTTTCGTTTTTGAGCTGTGCTGTCCACAGACACACACACATGGACCTTTTTCTAAAAATGCTTTTTTGAAATCTTGACTTCGAATTTTGGGTGGAATGCAATACGTTCTCTAACTACTATGTACATTGTATGTACATACGTGTTAGAAATACGTGCTAAAATATATATTTATTTCTCTCTATATCTCTCTATATGTAGTTTATATAGCGAACTTACATAGTAGAGACAGTATGTGATGGTCAGCAGCCTTCAAGGTCTCGTTCCTTACCATAGTTTCTATTTAAGCTTCGCGCCAAGCTGATAGTGTCAGAGTGCCATCAAATTTAACGTTTCTACCATTCGTAGTCAAATGGTGTAGTGCAGCCAACCTTTCTGTGTCCAATCCCTATACACCGAACCACTTAGCTTCACGACAACTTGATGGGGTTGCCGTCCAGTCTAGCTGCTTACACTTTCTCTGAATATATGTCAACGTAATAGCAATCAATATTCATTTTCAGTTTTATTGTTGTTTTAGATTGAAGGTGGAATTTTGGGTCGTGATATTAAATATCCAATCCGGTGCGAGAGATAGCTTTTCCACCTATACGAGGGTGGTTTGATAAGTATGGTAAATTTCAACGAAAGAATCAAATATTTTTGTTTCGCCTTCATGGTTGGTAAGCTTGATTATCTAAAGGATCTATAAAAAGTTTCAACAATATACAGGTACAATTCATTGTTGACAGCCGTCAGAAGTGGTCAGGGTGTCGACCGCAATTGAAAATGGGAAAACCGGCTATCAGACCGTTATTAAAATTCTCATTTGAAGAGTTGGACTGCCGCACAAATCAAAATAGAATTGGATGAAGTGCACGTGGACGCTCAGCATCATTGAAGGTCATTTACATTTGGATTAATTAACTTAAACGGGGTCGGACAAGCAGCAAAGACGAAGCGTGCACCGGCCCTGCTATTGAGATCATCCCACAAAAAACATTGACAAAATCCATGATGTATTATTACAGGACTGCCGAATAGAAATTCGCGAGATTGCCGAGATTGGAGGCATTTCAACTCGGCAAGTGCATCATATCCTGCAAGGAGAATTTGACTATGAAGATGTGTTCCAGATGGGTGCCGCGATTGCTCACAATCGACCAAGAGCGCTGCTGTCTACAATCCGCAAGACTTTTACGCCAATTTGGGACAGTTGATGAAACCTAGATTCATAATTACACTATAGTCAACACGGCATTCAAAATAACATACAAAAGACTGGTGAAATGCTCCGAAGAAAGCAAAAACAAACCTGTCAACAGGTGATCGGCACTGTGTTTTTGAATTCCCAAGGAATATATTGCAAATACTTGAAAGAAGGCAGAACCATAGCTGGACCCTATTGTTGGATCGCCCAAAACTTGAGTTGGCTGAAAAAGTCAACGTTGACGTGCTCTTTTACCAGGTTAATGCACTGTCCCACACATCAGCGATAACAATGGGAAAGTTCATGAATTGAACTTTGAATTCGTTCCTCATCCACCCTATTCACCAGACTCAGCCTCAAGTAACTTTTTTCTGTTCCCTAACTTTAAACTTTGGCGTGGTGTAAAGAAAAAATTGAAGGATCACTGGACCAATATTTCTAAGTCGAGAAGTAAGCTGAGTTATTTGCGAAACAAAGAGGTTTTTTCCCCCTTCTTTTTATCAGACTTAGCAGTTCACTCTCGTATATTGCCAACTATCTATTTCAATTACTAAATTCACTCTAATACTATTACATCTCTGTACAATTATGAACAGGGTGATTGGTTTGAATTAAATTGATCTCGAACGGGGCTCCTAGACACAACGGTAGAGCACCACACGTAAGCCCCGAGTGCTATTCGCGACTTAATGTGACCCCAGGGAGCGACGGGGATGAGGGAAGAGATCCGAAGGGTGCCAGATCTGGATGAAAACGGGCGCGAGCATTGGGATCTTTATCGGTTCCAGATATCCTCCAGGACGACGCTGCGGGACCCAATAGCCGTGGTCGTTGGCGCGTTTATCTTGACGTACTGACGTGAAAGGGTTGCTGCTTCAAATAGATGCGTGTGTTTGTGTACCGACTTAGTAATTACACCACGAACCTGATTAACAAAAAACAAAACAAAAAAATAACCAAAGAAATCCATAATGTATTTTCAACTGCTTCCGCGGTTGAGTGGTCGCGTTTAGGTTTCTCACCCAGAGGTTCCGGGTTTGATTCCCGGCTGTGAAGACTAATTTTCGTTAACCAGAATTATTCCCTATCCCCTACAGAGTCTGGAAGTATGAATGTGGGACTGAATGTGCATAGTTAATAGTATAATGCTAAAAGAACAAAATAAAGAAACCCTCAGTTCAGCGACCAAAACACTATCAGCAGTCCCCGATATGACCATAGAAGTTAAAGGGACTATATGAATGAAACAATTTTTTTAAAAAAATATATATATACATATAAAATTACAATAATAAACACAATGCAACAGTATGGCCGTAATGGGCGACCGTTGATAATTGTCAGTAGTGTCAAAATAGAGTAAAAAAATACAGCCCCAAGCCTCCAGTGGTCCCCGAACGAGGTCTAGCCTGAAAGCACCCGAAAGCGGATTCCTACACAGTTATCCCGCAACGACTTCACAATAATCCTTCACAGTGCACAACTCGCCGAACACTGATAATTTTATTTGGGTCCTCCCCGTCCTTCATCACAGACATTTTTCACTGCAGTTGCTGGCTTTTAATGGATGGCCAGTTTTATGCTCATGGCTATTCGATGGTACCTTTGAAGAGCTATGAAAATTGCTATAGAAATTAAGGAAGGGTGGTATGCGTAGTAAAATAATACGCATTAAATAGTTAAAGGGGACATAGATATGCAGACTTTTGTTTGAATTCGTTTCAACTGTTACATTATCGAGACACATAGGTCCAAACTTGAATGTGTATACGTGTATAGAAAGAGCACATACACAGCGGTCATCTCATTTGCATATATGATAGACAAAATGAAGAATAACTGCGACTTCAGAGGAACTAGCATAACCTCTTAATCGTCGATAGAATGGATTTCGTTTGTTACGTGCGTACTGGCACACCATAGCTTGTGGACCAACGGGTCACGAGTTCATTACTATTGAGGTCATTGTATGCGTGTGTGTGTGTGCGCGCGTGTGTAGAGAGAGAAAGTACTTTCTGGGAAACACTTAAGTCATAAAGCCACATCGGTTTTAAATTTCTCTGTAGATCTATTATAAGTTCTCCTTGGTTGTAACAGTATACTGTATACCAAGATTCAACATACATAAGAGTATTCTTTTATCTACATAATCCTAATCGAGATAACCGTTATAGCAAACGGTCTTATTGCTTAGTTCCTCATAAATAAAGGAGAAATTAGAGAATACACTAGGCTAAAGCTTTGGTCAAATCTTTTAAAGTCAGGCTATTATGTGATTGAAATTCGCTTCTATTGATGCACAGGAATTAAAGAAAGGACATATGAAACATATGAGGGCTTCCCGTTTGAGAAAAGTTTAAGTATTTAAATTTGAAAACAATATCTGGGAGTGGTTGTCTCTACAAAAAAATTGTTTTTCATTCACATAACTTTCTCTAGCTGCTCCACAAACAACTTTTCTTACAAATTATTGTTCTTTTATCTACATCATGCTAATCAACATAAACATTATCAGAATTTGTCTTATCACTTGCTTCTTTGTAAGAAGAAGGGAAATAAAGGAATACACAGGCTAAAGCTATACTCAAATATTTTAAAAGCCGCTCGCTGCTATCTGACACATTTGAAATTCGATTCTCTTTATTGCTAAGAGTAAACAAAAGAGAGGCGAAAAGAAAGATGGACTTCCTGTTTGAGAAAAGTTTAAGTACTTTGAAATTAAAACCATTAACAAGGAATATCTTAGACGGTTAACTATACAAAATATGTATGTGTATAACATAGATTGTGTTTTAATGATATCTATATCTTTACTTTCTCTAACACGTACGTACACTGTACATAGTGGATCGAGAAGGAATTGTGTTCCACAGAAAAAGTCAATACAAAGATTTCGTTGGAAATACATGTTTTAAGACCCCATGAATCCAAAAAGAATTTTAGAAACATGTCCATGTGTGTGTGTGTGTGTGTGGGCAGCACAGCTCAAAAATGAAAAGCTTATTAAATACCAAACATGGTATTTCAGTTCAGTATCTTTCAAAGATGAGAAACGAAGATTTTCAACAAAATCAACTCCTAGTCTTGGAGTAAAAGCTGATGCTACCCCAGGACGACTAAATCAAGCAACTTTTTTATTTAAGTTACTTTTAAAACGCTAATCCCTTTTAAATTTAGAAATACTTAATATTTTTATAATTAAATAAAAAATACTTCCCCGCCCGATCTACCCTTTACATGAAATTTTTTTTTAAAAAAAAATATTTTCTCAAATATGGCTCTAACGATTTTATTAATATACCTACATACGGCTTGTGTCAAAAAACAATTATTCTAATACCAATTGATCATAATAGTTAGCTATACTATGAATTCTGGGTCTCAAATACAACATTGTAAGTCACCATTGTGGTTGTCATCTCAACATAATTTGAGATCACCTTGTTTACCGGGAAACATGCGAATCAGTTGAGAAATGCAATGCTATGTCGGCATGTTGCCATGGTATCTCAGTGGCAGAGCAATCGGCTAGAGATCGAGAGATCCGTGGTTCAAATCCCAGCTAAGGCATTGTATTTTTCAGTTTGACTCTACCTATCCAACCCCTGTCCTACGCACGGCTCATGTGAAAAAACAATTATTCTAATATATCATATGTTTAATTTATTTTATGAAAAAACCAAATGTGCGCTTTGAATTTTCTGGGAATAGACTCTGAAGTACTTTTTATTGTGGATAACTTCTGTACAGCTGGTAAGCTATGGGATAGATAGAAACCAACTACACAAAATTACACATTTTTTTCGTGGAGTTAACTTTTCCGAGAGGTTATTTATTTCAGTGCTTTTTTTTTAAAAATACTTGCTTCTTTCATACGAAAATTTTTAAACTCTGACCACGAAAAAAAGAACAATTTAAATCATATAGCAACCAGCTTTTAAAAGATTTGACTATGGCCTTAGGTTAGTGTATCTCCTTATTTTCCTTCTATTTACAAGGAACCAAGTAGGTAATAAGACAATTTTTGCTAAAGTTCGCCAAACTGGAATCAAATTTATTTATCGTTTCATGTTTTTATTGTTCACAGCTGGAAACCCTGAAGTTGACATCAGCACTTCAAAAGAATGCAGCATCAGAAGAAAACCTTCCAGTTAACAATTCGCGTAGCTGATGAGCAGCACTACATTCTTGGCTTCGTTACAATTCTGCAACTTGTTTTGTGTAAAATAACCTAATTGTCTATTTATTTATCTATTTATCCACGTCAGTCGCAAATGGTATATTGGGGAAATATATTTATGGATCCCACTGATACAGAGGTACTAAGGTTTATAAAATTATAGTTCATATATAAAAATCCTTATAAAATCTTCATTTCTGTATTAGAGCACCAACATCTGAGGTACAGTGTCAAATGCCTATGTATTTTCATAAATAATACACAATGTGCAAATGTGTTATTTAAATAAACAATTCTCTAGGTTTACACCAATCATTTTAGATTTAGACTACTGCATTGTTAGAGATACATAACGAAACAATAACGTCATTGTTGGGGCATTAAACACAATTTATAAATTCATTGTTACTGTGTAAAGATGAAATATATTACTTAGCTAATCTGCTTACATAAATTTGAAAATGTACCCTTGTACCCTTATAATAGATTTCTAGTGTTTGATAATGTTAATCTGTGAATATAATAGTATTTTTATACTTTGTTAAATTGTTAGAAAATAAAGAAAGTTTCATTTGATAATGTACACTCATATAGACAGCATGGTATTTATCTTTATGTAAGCATATCGTCTGCAATTTCGGTTTTGCTTTCTCCAACAAGTCTTACCAACAGCAGAGGAAGTACTTCATCCAACCCAAAAACGTTTAAACAAAAAATCTGATAGGTTCCATCCACATGACTTTTTCTATCTGTTCTGTAAACAAGCCATCCCCACAAAAGACTATTCTTCCATCTACATCGGCTAATCGAGATAAACATTAGTAGAAATTGTCTTATTACTTGCTTCCTTATTTAGAAAGTAAATAAGGGAGTATGCTAGATTAAAGCCATAGTCAAACATTTTAAAAAATGGTAGCTAAGTGGAAAAATTGAAATCAAAATTGAATGAAAAATTAAGTAAATCAGATGAAACGAAAGATGACTTCCCGATTGAGAAAACTAGTTTAAAATTTAAGCTAATAACAAGGAATATCTTGGACATGATTAACTGTACAAAACAGAAAATGTATATCACATAAACTGTGTGCTAGAATGACATATATATTATTTGTATTGGAACATAAAACGTTTTAAGTTAGTTAAATGCTCCATGTTCACCATTCTAATCAGAGAAATCATTAAAAAAGGTATATTTCGTTTGGTTGCTAATTATTCTTTGGTAAAAATCCTTTGAGCCAGAAATAGAAAGTCACGCGTAACAGATTTGGGCACAAAAATTATTTTTGCACCTTTTCCTTATGATCTAAAAAGATTCTAACCAAAGAATAAAACCAGCACTTCAAATTTGAAGAAAACTTGTCAATATAGTCTTGGATGTCTCCACTTTAAGAGCAGAGCTTCAATAACCACTTAAAATACAAGTTTTTAGGAGAATAAGTGCACTCATTTCAACGGCAACTTCCTGGCTTAAGCTAAAACAAAAGTTCCTGTAATATTTTTCTCTAAAGTGCATAAACAAAAAATAAAATTGGTCAAATGTTTGATTGCGATTATATAAGCACCCCCTTATCGTTAACCCGCAATTAAAATAGTGAGACAGAGCTACAAAATATTCGTTTCACCATTTGTTGCTAAAATGAAACGTTTAGCCACAACATGATATTAAAGAATTGGATTCCAGCGTGTCTACAGGAATAAAGTCGTGATCTTACGCTTGGTAACTACGCCACATGCTGTTGAGTGGAAGGGCAGGAATTTTGAGGGTAATGTTGTGTCTCGAAATCTTGCACAACAGCTTGTTCTGCTTCAGATGCGATAAGTACATTCAGGACTAAGATAGCTTTACAAATCAAGAGTATCCAGATATGCTTCTTACTTATGATAAAGCACAATACTTTAGATTACTTTCTGGGGACATTTGAAGAATGAAGCATACCAGATTAGGTTACTACCATTGAGGATTTTTGTACAGTGTGTATCAAGCAGCCCTAGAGTTTGGCAGAACGCAGAAGCTCTAACGAGGGTAGGGTAAAATTGCTAAGAAGATGTGATACCTGCTTAGTTTCTGTTTGCCATTACCAGTGTTTTTATTTTATTTTAAACAAATCTTAACATGGAATATAGAGTCTATATCGTAGAAGACTTGTATTCCTTCGCCGTTTCCTAAGACTACACAAAGATATTTTCTGAATACATTTGAGTGTACATCCAGCAAACACAATTTTTACAATGGTGTACATAGAAGGTGGAAAAGGTATTATATTCCTCCCAAAATGTTTAATTTCACCGGAAATACATGTTTTGAGACAAATACCCTTACGCGTTAGTGAACGTACGTGTGTGTGTGTGTGTATAAACAGTATAACTCAAAAACGAAAAGTTGGTTAGATACCAAACTTAGCATTTAAGTTAAGTGACATCCTTCCAAGAATGAGACAAGAATATTTTCAGGAATATCCCCCCAACTACCCTTTATGTGGAACATTTTTCGGGATTCTCGATTTTCTCAAGATTCCCCTACGATTTTTACTTTCTCTAGCCCCATATGTACAATGTACATAGGGATAGAGAAGTATTGTATTCCACCCAAAAATTCGATACCGAGATTTAACCGGAAATACATGTTTTGGGACCCCCTGTATCTAAAAAAAGCATTTTCAGAAAAAGGTCCGTGTGTGTGGGTCCGTGTGTCCGTGAACACGATAACTTAAAAACGAAAACTAGCTAAAATACCAAACTGGTATTTAAGTTTAGTATCTTCCAGGGATGCGACACGAAGATTTTGAGAAAAATTCCCCTACCCCAAACTACCCTTCACATGGAACTTTTTTTCGAAAATTTTGATTTTCTTAAAAATGGCTCTAACGATTTTGATTAAAATTTCGTATATTAAAGATATTTACACGACAAATAAAATGTATATCTTGAATTTTCTGGGAATAGCCGCTGAAGACTACTTTATTCTGGATGAATTTTGCATTACTGCTAAACCGTAAGAGATGGACAAGAACTTACAACACAAAAAATGTAGAGCGCCTTAAAACATACAATTTATGTTATATAAATTTTTTTCGTGGAGTTGATCGTTTTTGAGTTACTCCTTGGTTTTGGTTTCTCATACAGGAATTTAACATTTCAGGTCCATACAAACAAAGGAACTTCAGTCACATAGCAACCAACTTTTGACCATTACTTTAACCAACAGTACTCCCTTATTTCACTTCTACTTACTAGGAAGCAAGTAATAGGCTATTTCGGCTTATATTTTCTCGATTAGCATGAAGTAAATAGAAGCATAAGCTTATTAACAATAATTTGTTGCAGTAGACTGCCTCCGTGGTCGAGTGGTCAGCGAGCTGACTTCTCACCCGAAGGTCCCGGGTTCGATTCCCGGCTGGTGCGGGTAATTTTTCTTTATCCAGATTTATTCCCTATCCCCCACAGAGTCTGGAAGTATGAATGTGAGAGTGAAAGTGCGTGAGTCTTAGTTATATAATAATGATTATCCTAATGTCCTAACCTACAGTAATACGAGTTGTTTCACAAGTCAAAGTCCCCGCCCGATATGACCATTGAAGTTAAAGGGGGCTATACAAATGAAACAATAAAATAAAAAATTTGTTGCAGAGATATAGAGAAAGTCATGTGAATGAAACATCAGATTTTTATTCTAATGCCGTATATCAAAGATATTTGCTTCATAAATAAAATGTACGAGGGTCATCCAGAAAGTGACAGACGGTTTGGTATAATTAGATGATAACGAAAGATATCAATACAAAACTTTATTTACAAAATTACAGTATCTTACTCTATTTCTCAATGTAATCTCCATTCTGTCAAGACATTTATTGTCTCGTGGTACCAGTTTTGCAATGCCGATGTTATACTTTACTACTGCCAAAGAATTTTTTTTGAATGCACAAAATATTCGGCCAATCGAATTGTATAGGCAAACAACACAAGTGCATGGTGATAATGCAATGAACGAATCTTCAGTGAGGAAATTTACGAGTAATCAAGGAAGAAACAGTGTGTACGATAAAGACTTGAGTTTATCAATCATTATGGAGGAGTTGAAAGTAAATGTTGATAAAAGAATTAAGAAAAATTGGTATTTCACTTTGGACACCGTACATAGCTTTTTGGATGGAAAAGATTTCCCAGCCGATGAAGACCTCAAAGTGGTGGTGACATCTTGGCTCGTAATTTTTGCGGTGGAAGATTATAACATTTGAACTGAAAAACGGTACCACGTGACAATAAATAGTTGATAGTAATCACGATTACATTGAAAAATAGAGTAAGGTACTGTAACTTTGTAAACAAAGTTTTGTGTTGATAACTTTCGTTATTGTTTAGTTATACCAAATTGTCTGGCATTTTCTGGATGGGTATATCCTGAGTTTCTTGGGAATAGATCATAAGGTCCACTTCATTCTACATGACCGTAAGAGAGAGACAAAAACTTGGGGAAAAAAATATAGATCTCGTTAAAACACACAATTATGTGCATACATTTTGCTAAACATTTTTGACAATTTCCCTGTTACTGGTTTTAGTTTTAAAATACGTTCACTTTTCTCAAACGGGAATGCCTCAACCATTTAATCTCTCTTTTGTTTTGGTCGCCCTCCGTGGTGTAATGGTTACCTTGCTAATTTCATATACCCAACGTCGCGGGTTCAAACCCGGCGGAAGATGATGGATTTTTTCGGGCGTAAAAATCCTTAGCTTGGCTTCCTTCGGAAGGGTAGTAAAGCCGTTGGTACCGTGTCGTAGATTTACGGCACATTAACAGAACCTCAAGCCTCTGAGCAAAATTAAGCAGTATTTCTTGCCCTGTATAGAATGGGACGCTGAGAACCACAGCAGTTAAAGAGTGGCCATTAATAAAAAGTCATTTCATTTTTTTTTTCTCTTTTGTTTTAGAAATAAAATCATATCAATTGAATAGCAACAGCTTTTAAAAGATTTAGCTGTTGCTTTAGGCCAATGCATTCCTTTACTTCCCTTCTATGTATAAGGGACTGTGTAACAAGAACATTTATGCTAACGTTTATCTTAATTAGCATGCTGCACAAAAAAGAATAGTCTTTCATAAGAATAGTTTGCACAAAAGAGTTTTACTTTCTCTAGCTCGTAGGTATGTACAATGTACAGACATAGTGGATACTGTACTTTATTCCACACAAACATTGGATACCGAGATTTCAACGGAAATACATATATTGAGAACCCCTAAAAATATAAATTTTTACTTTCTCTACCACGTATGTACATTGAATGTAGTAGGTAGATATGGTATTGAATTCCAACCAAAAATTCGATAACGTGATTTCACCGGAAGTACATGTTTTGAGAAACCCTAAGTAAAAACTTCTGAGTGTGAAACTCACATGACTTTCTCTAGTTATTCTACAAACAAACATCTAAGAACAGATTATTCTTCGTTCTAAACCTACCTAATTAAGCTGCATTAACAAAATACACTTATTACTTGTTCCTTTTAAGTAGAAGGGAATTAAGGAAATGTTAAAGTGTTAAAGCTAAAGAGGTAAATGTTTTAAAAGATGTCGTTATGCGATTATCATTGCAATTCGCTCTCTGCTTGACTAGGAGTAGAATAAAAGAAAAACGGACACTTCCAATCTGAAAAAAGTATAAGTACTTATTTTAAAATTGAAACCTATACAAAGGAATATCTTGGAAACGGTCATCCCTACAACAAAAATGCACATCAAATTAATCGTGTATTTTAACAAGATCTTCATTTTTGTGTACTAAGATTTTGTCTATCTCTTATGATTTACTAGTTATTCAAAATTCAGAAAAAAACTGTCCAATAGGAACAGAACTTTAGACGCTATTCCAAGAAAATTTAAGATATACACTTTATTTTTCATTTAAATATAATATACTGTAATTTAATAAAAATCGTTAGAGCCATTTTTGACAAAAACAAAATTTTCAAAAAAGTTTCTATGTAAAGGGCAGTTTGAGGTGGGGTGAGTGTTTTGAAAATCTTCTTCGCATTCTTGGAAGATGATAAACTTAATACCAAGTTTGTAATTTAAAGGTATTTTAGTTGTTGAGCTATGCTGTCCGCAGACACACCCTACCTTTTTTTTTTTTTTTTTTTTTTTTTTTTTTTAGTACAGTAAAATACCTTCTCTATAAACTATAAACATGGAACATATCTCACCGCAGGTGATGACACTGATGATACATGGAATGAAGATGGAGCACCGGTGGAATACGATGGTGAGGGAAACCGGAGAACCCGGAGAAAACTCGCCCCTGCGCCGCTTTGTCCAAATCTCACATGCGGTTGCTTGGAATCGAACCTGGGCGGTTGCTCCGGCGAATCCATATTGCCCATACTTCTTATTGCCTTATTTGCGATTTTACTGATATACGGCAAAACAATGCCGTTATCAATTACATCGTCTGCTAAGAGCGTCAATTGCGGTAAATCGATGCTGCCAACATAAGAAAAATCTGCTAAATGAAAATCCGCTAGTTTTACTTTCTCTACACGTACTATGTACATAGTGTATAGAGAAGGTATTGTATTGCACCCAAAAATTCCATACCGAGGTTTCAGCGGAAATACCTGTTTTGAGACCACCTGAATCCAAAAAAAGCATTTTTAGAAAAATGTCCGTGTGTCTGTCTGTGTATCTCTGGGCAGCGTAGCTCAAAAACGAAAAGACCCTTAAATACCAAACTTGGTATTTAAGTTCAATATCTTCCAAGAATGCGACATGAAGATTTTCAAAAAAATCCCCCACCCCCAACTACCCTTCAGATGGAAAATTTTTCGAAAATTTTGATTTTTTAAAAAATGGCTCTCACGATTTTTATTAAAATGTCGTATATTAAAGGTAATATACCTGACAAATAATATGTGTATTTGAATTTTCTGGGAATAGCCAATGAAGACTACTTTATTCTGGATGCATTTTACGAATTATGTATAACCGGTAAACCGTACGAGATAGCCAAAAACTTTAAAAAATTTAGAGCACATTAAAACACACAATTTATGCTATATAAACTTTTTCGTGGAGTTGGTCGCTTTTTATATATTCCCTGTTTTTGGTTTCAGCCTTGAAAAGCAGCAGTATGTCAACTCCTATCCATACAAACAAAGGAACTTCAGTCACACAGCAACCAGTTTTTGACTATCACTTTAACCTATGGTACTCCCTTTTTTCCGCTTCTACTTACAAGGAATCAAGTAACAAGACAATTTCTGCTAATTTTTTTCTCGATGAGCATGGAGTAAATAGAAGCGAAGGTTTTTTAACAATTTGTTGCAGAGATGTAGAGAAAGTCATGTGAATGGAGCACATCAGATTTTTTTTTTAATTCGGATGGGTTTAGGTAGCATAGATCCAATCATTGCTCTACATCCCTATTCTTATAAAAATATCCATCGGCTATACTTGGCGGCTTGAGCTCTCAATTCCTCTTTGAAAACGAAATGGAGTTTTATTTATAGACGCTCTTTAACTGCTGTGGTTTTCAGCGTCCCATTCTACCCTGGGCGTGAAAGACCGACTGATTTTGCTCAGAGGTCTGTTTATCAGACTTGAGGTTGCTTTACATGGTAATCATTACACCAAGGACGACGATTTACTCTTTGAGGCTTACAGCCCTCTATTCTCGGCTACGCTATAGGGTTTCTTCCGCTTGTTCGATTGTGAATATTGGCAACATTGAAGGACAGAAGAAGCAATATTGCCATGATGCCTTGGGATCGGACATTCATTAGGTTTAAAGAAAAATGACGCGGAAATGACAAAAATGAAAAGTTATGATTATAAATGCAATATATGTGAAAAGAAATTCTGTCGTGTTTCATTCACAAGACTTTCTCCAGTTGCTCTGCAAACAAACCTCTTACAAAAGATTATTATTCTTTCTACACCATACTAATAGACATAAACATTAGCAGAGCATGTTGTTACTTAAGCATTTGTATAATACTTGTAAGTAGACAGAAACTAAGGGAATACACTAGGTGAAAGGATAGTTAAAATATTTTAAAACCTGTCACGAATTTCAATGACAGTTGCATTGCTTTTTTTATATTGCCAGGAGTAAAACAAAAGAAACACGAATGATTTCCTGTTTGAGAAAAGCATAAATATCTTAACATTGAAACCAATAACAGCGAATTAAAAATAATCAGTAAACGACACAAAGCATGTGTTTTAATGAGATTTGTTTTTTGTATAGTAAGCTTTGGTCTATCTCCTACGGTTTACCAGATATGCAAAAGACATTCAGAATTTAGAGCGCTTCAGGGGCTATTTCCAAGAAAGTCAAGATATACATGTCTTATTTGTCATGTAAATATCTCTGATATAAAAATTCTGATCAAAGTCGTTTAGTCATTTTTTTAGAAAATCAAAATTTCCTAAAACTGCTCCATTTAAATGAAATTGAGTGTTATTTATGGACGCTCTTAACTCCTACGGTCCTTAGCGTCACACTCCTTTACCAGGCTTGAGTTTCTTTTACGAGCAGTAAATCTACAACACGGGACCAACGGCTTTACTTCCCTTCCGAAGGAAGCCATGCAAAGGATTTTTACTCCCTAAAACATATCGTCCTCCACTGGGTTTGAACCTGCGACCTTGGGGAACCAGACAAGAAGATAGCATGTGACCTCTAGACCACGTATATTTGGCCACTTTCACTCACAAAATGCTGCACATTGTAATCTATTATGTTTCAAAAAGTTATAAGTATGAAATTTACTTCCGTTGTTTTAAAAAAATCTTATTTGTTCCATTCACAAGACTTTCTCTACCTGCTCTGCAAACAAACTCCTTACTTTTTCCATAATAATCGAGATGAACATTAACAGAGTGGTCTTATTACTTAGTTCCTTACTAAGTAACTCTAGTCTAGGTTACAGCGATAGTTGCGTCTAGACCACAGAGAACATTATTCTGGAATGGGTAGTTGCGAGGTCCCTCAAAACCTTTGTATCGATCCTGGTAAGACCATGTCGAGCTTAAAAATGTTTTTTTGGATCAGAGGGTCTCAAAACATTTCCGGTGAAATCTCGGTATCAAAACACACTGTACATACGTGCTAGAGAACGTAATATAAATGAAAAAGCGTTATAAAAGTGATTATTTCTATACGTTTGTTACACCGCTTGGCATTACTTCAATATGTGATCTGGATTTTGTATTTTTGTTATTCTGTCATCAGAGCTGGTTTATAGTTAATTACTGGTTTGTTATAAACGTTTAGGACCCTAAGCCGCAAAGCGTAGCCCAAAACGATGAGTTGTATGCTGCAAGGGGAGCCGAGGGATGTTGATATAGGTAGAGGAATGGAGCAGTTGCGGCCAAAGGCAATCTGGCGAGTTTCACATCTAAACAACTTAAGGTTTTCAACACTTTCAAACATGGATCGCAAGTGGAAGCTTTACCCGCCACTTAAAACTACTGCTTAAGAGCGCTGTTTTTTTTCTTCTTTTTTATAGTATTTAATGCCTACTTTTACTACATATGGCACCGCAGGCGGTGACACTAGTGATATATGAAATGAAGTGGAGCACCGGTGGAATGCAATGGCCGGAGGGGGGGCCGGAGAAAATCCGCTCCTGCTTTGTCCACCACAAATTCCATATGTGGTTGCTTGGGATCGAACCTGGGACGCAAGGCAAGTGGTCTAATCACTCGACCACGGCGAGGTATAAGGATGATTTGTATGTATTAATGTATTATTAATTGACTTCTCTGGAATATGATGTTCTTAAGACTGCAAAAACAAATGAATTAAATCTTTGAAATTCGAGATAAGCAAAATTCATAATTTATTTTAATATACATGTGCGTGTGTGTCCTTGTGTATCTATATGTATGTGTGAGATGACCCCATTACATATTTTTACTAGTATGTATTCTCTACATTTTACTAATAAAATAGTACATTTTCACTTTCTCTACACGTAATATGTGCATAGTGTATAGAGAAGGTATTGCATTCCACCGAAAAATTCGATACCAAGATTTTACAGGGGAAGTGTACTTCCCCTGTATTAAAAAAAGCATTTTCAGAAAAAACGTCCGTGTGTTTATGTCAGTGTGTCTGTGATCACGATAACTCAAAAACGAAAATTCGGTAAAATACCAAACTTAGTATTTCAGTTAAGTATCTTCCAGGGATGCGACACGAAGATTTTGAGAAAAATCCCCCACCCCAAACTACCCCTTAAAAGTTTCGAAAATTTTGATTTTCTCAAAAATGGCTCTAATGATTTTGATTAAAATACCGTATATGAAAGATATTTATATGGTAAATAAAATGTACATCTTGAATTTTCTGGGAATAGCCTCTTAAGACCTCTTTATTCTGAATGAAAGTTACTGAATTTTGCGTAACTGGTAAACCGTGAGAGATAAAAACTTATTACACCAAAAATGCAGATCACGTTAAAACACACAATTTATGTCATATACGTTTGCTTTTTCTTGGAATTGAGATATTCCTTGTTATTTGTTTCAGATGTAAAATACTTAAAATTTTCTCACACGTAAAGTGCTCCTGCATAGAAACTGATTTCAACCACATGGCAACCAGCTTTTAAGAGATTTGGCATTCGTTTTAGCCTAGTGTATTCCCTTAATTTGCTTCTACTTACAAGGAAGCAAGTAATGCTAATGTTTATCAAGATTATCATAAAGTGGATAGAAGTATATGCTTTTTAACAGTAACTTGTTACAGCAATGTAGAGAAAGACATATGAATGGAACACATCAGATTTTTACTTTCTCTACTCGTACTGTGTACATAATGTATAGAGAAGGTCTTGTAATGCACCTAAAAATTTGATACCGAGATTTCACCCGAAATTCATTGTTTTGGGTCCCTCTGAATGAAAAAAAAAAATCAGTTTTGGAAAGTGCAGTATCTTCCAGGGACACAAAGATTTTGAGAAAAATTCCCCCAATCCAAACTACTCCTTATATGGTAAAAATTTCAAAAATTTTCTTTTTCTCAAAAATGGCTAACGATTTTGATTAAACTATTGTATATGAAAGATATTTATATGGTAAATAATATGTATATCTTGAATTTTCTGGGAATATCTTCTTAAGATCTCTTTACTGGTAACTGGTAAACCGGAAGAGATCGACAAACTTTCTGTACAACAAATGTAGATCACGTTAAAACACACAATTTACGTCATACGCTTTTTTCATGGAATTGACCATTTATGAGATATTCCTTGTTATTTGTTTCAGACTTAAAATACTTAAATTTTTCTCATCCGTAAAGCGGCCCTGCATAGAAAGGGATTTCAACCACATGGAAACCAGCTTTTAAGAGATTAAGCATTCGTTTTAGCCTAGTGTATTCCCTTATTTTGCTTCTACTTACAAGGAAGCAAGTAATTAAGGCAATCTGTGCTAATGTTTGTCAAGATTATCATAAAGTAGATATAAGAATATGCTTTTTAACAATAATTTGGTACAGCGATGCGAATGGAACATATCAGATTTTTATGGATACAACGATTTGTAGCTATTCCAAAGATGAGGAGTCTATCCTAAAACAGTTCCACAAGAAAATCCACTTTCGTATGTCATTTTAACTGTCTCCATATAAAAACGTACTTGTTACCGAGTTGTACTGTAATAATATTCTCCTAGTTAACAACCTTAATAGAAGGTGGGTCTGCGGTTGACGTAGACAGACAAGAGTGTAGCTCCAAGGGGCGCTGTTGACAGACATCACGACGCTACATCATCAACTACACTCCGCCGCCGTACTAAAGCGCTCTCTACACATGCACGTTGTGTTGTATGACCAAGTCGGGATAGTTTTCGAGTATTTTTAGCGGGAGTGTGCTCTTGGACGCCAGACAGTCAAGCCGTGTGGTGCCTGCCACTTTCTCTTCAGCTGAACAGGTGTACGTTCACACACAGAGCAGGTACGTGCAGCCCTTTCTGACTACTGTTTTCTTTGCTTCCATTATCCTACACCGCTCAACTTACTCTACTGCTTATCTAAAGTAGAGGAAGTATCTGATTCGATATCGAGATTTCACAGCAAATTTTAGTTTCGAAGTGGCTGTAATACATTTTTTCACGTGCCTGTGTGTGTATCAAATAGCTCTAAAACGAGTGGTCGTGTGTCATACATTTAAGAATACGAAAGAAAAATTGTCAAAGAAATCTCTACCACATGTAACACTTTAGGTAGATGTATACGTAAAAACTGCTGCAGTAATTTATATTAAAATATATCTGAAGCTTGTTACCAAGAGATAACAAATCCAGTTGGCTACATTTTGAGGTAGAGAAAAATAATCACAGAAATAGAATGGTTGTCATTTAGAAGCAATGTTTAAAATAGTTTTTCCTGGGGATCTTTGAAATTATTTATGAAAAAATTAAGATGTTCCATAATATTATTCCACATTTATTAGAAATTTAATTTTAGATTTGGAGCTTTTTCCCTTGAAAAGTACTTATTAAAATTTCTACATATCTTATTTAACGACCAAATAACAATCAATAATAATAATAATAATAATAATTTATATTTATTGAGAAATACTTTAGGAAGTAAAACAAGTATTACATGTTTAAAAATCTGATGTGTTTCATTCACATGGCTTTCTCTTCCTCTGTTTCAACAAAAATTCTTATTCTTTTATCGCATAATTTCTAATCGACCAGTTTTATTCGTCACAAACAAATAGATCTACTGAATGAATATATAACTTTCTTCCAGCCTAACATACTTATAATGAATTAACTTTAATTACCAAGTAATTCTAATATGGCAGATTAGTGCAGTGGGTTTCAGCTCCACAAATAAAGTTTACGCTGTTTTTAGAATCAAGCTAATTGAGATAATTATTAGCACAATGCTCGTATTACTTAGTTTCTGTAAGTAAAAGGGAAACAAAGGAATACATTACGTTAAAGTAATAATAAAGTATTTTAAAAGCGAGTCTCTACGCGAGTGTGTGAAATTCTGTTCTCTTTGCATGGCCAGGAGTAAAAACAACTATGAAACGAACTGTCATTTGAGGAAAGTATAAGTATTTTAAAATTGAAACAAATAACAAGGAATATCTCGGATATAGGTCTAAAAAAATAATGTATATGACACTGTAGTGAGTTTTTGTCCATCTCTTATGGTTTGCCAGTTATGCAAAAGTCGTTCAGAATGAAGAGGACTTCAGAAGATTTTCCAAAGAAATTTAAGATATACATTAATTTATCAAATATATTTAATATATGCAATTTTAAACAGAATCATTAGAGCCATTTTTAAGAAAATCAAAATTTCAAAAAATGTTTCAATTGGCAATGGAAGGATCTTTACTGAAATTCTTCGTGTTGCATTCTTGGAAAATACTATATTAACTTAAATAGCAATTTTGATACTTAACGTACTTTTCGTTGGTGAGTTATACTGACCATACATACATTACATATACACACACACACATACATACACAAGGTGGAGTACAGTAACTTCTCCATTCCTTGTGTATGTATATAGTACTGGGTGGATAGTTTAATTTACACTGGAATTTATATTTAACTTAAGCATTTATTTTATAGCTAATTTTAATTGAATTTTGCCGGGATAGTTTTCTAAGGGCGCTAATGTCCTCGAAATTAAGCACGCTTAAGCAACAATAAGCTTCATCATAATACTGGGTAGAGAAAGTAAAAATGTACTTGCTGTTTTAGCATGAACCTATATCAGAAGTTAAACTTACTTCATAATATATTCCTCGACCATTCCTTGTAGACCTTTTCGAACACTTATTCGTACTCGAAATATTCCATATGCTGCAATTTTTCACTAATGCGTTTCAATATGTGTATACTCTCTCTAAAAAGCGCATTAAAGGAAATAGTCATATTAAGTTTTTGAAATAATGTTCCAACTTTGATAGATAAATAAATAAATAAATACATTTTGAAAAAATCAAGAGCTTTGGACAGTATAAAAGTAATAATTAGGGCTAATATAAAAAATATAATATCACATCTATTTTTAATCTCATTTTCTGTAAAAATGGATTTTATCAACAATTTAAAGTAACATAATAAATCAAATGAGGTGCTTTACTATATATTAGTTACATTTGTTTTCACAAGTTTTGCTTGTGAGCATTTTCTGGTTTTAACATTTTTACACCCGAAAAAATCCATCGTCCTCCGCTGGGTTTGAACCCGCAACCTTGAGTATATGAAGTTAGCATGGTAATTTAAGTGCAAGCGCACCCACTAGACAATCATTGTTGACTTTCTCATACATACATTTTACATGGCCTGAATTAACTTATATATTAATTCTGCTCACATTTTATCAACATTATTCATATTTGAATAAACATCATCCATATTTCATAAATATTGTTTCAACTTTTGTAAAACAAAGGATAAAATATAAACGTTACGTATGTATGACCAAACAAAAGCTAATCGTCCAGAACGTATATGTGATCATTTTGCAAAAATAATTATTAAATATTATAACATTAAATGCATGTTTTTGCGACCAACGCTTATAAGAATATTTATAAATTCATATTTTTCTTCTGCTTCAAAGCCTACATTTATACTTTTCAAAAAACGTGTGAAAAGGCTTTTTCAAACGTGAAGTAAAATCAAACAAATGACTACTTTTATCCCTTCACTTCCCTACTTTCATTTTAATAATGAAAGCTTTCCAAGTGCTTCCAGGGTCAAGCGATTTGCAATCAGTCTTACAGTTGTTTTTTTTTTTTTTTTTTTTTTTTTTTTTTTTTATTTTAACGTCCTTTAACCTGGTTGGTCATATCGGACGATGAACGAAATTTTTGAAATGATACTCAAATGATCTCGGGGTCCATGGAGCTTAAAGCTACTCGACATTCGTCTTCTCAGGATAAGGGAAAACTCCGAAAAAAACCTTATCCGGGTAACTTACCCTAAGCGAGATTCGACCTCACGACCTTTTGAATGCGAGGCAGACACGCTACCACCACACTACCCAGATGGGCACAAAATTACTCTAATTTGTATAGTTTATATTATCCTCCAAGTTTCCGGTATCGTAAATACAGTTGGTAACAATCATGTATCTATTATTGTAATTCTTTAAGTATTAAAATTTAGTTGTTCGTTACTTTTGTTATTAGTTTTAAAATTTGTTGTTCCATTTTATCTATTTTATTCAGCTTTAGGTAAACAATAATGAATTTATAATTGTTTTGAACGAATTTAATAAACATACAAAATTTTAATAAACGTCCTCGTTTATGGAGCCAGATGCCGTCAGAGGTATTATATGCTAATACTTCTTTTCTCTAAGAAACTTGTTTAAAAATAAATTCTAAACATCCCATGGAGTAGTGTCACTTTTGCACATATGTACAATGTACATAGTAGAAAGAAAATGTATTGTATTCCACCATTCGAGACCAAGATTTTACCAGAATTCCCTAGATCTAAAAATAGGCATTTTCAGAAAAATTTCCGCGTATGTGTTTATGTGTGTGTGTGTGTGTGTGTGTGTGCGCGCGCGTGTGTGTGTCTGCCTTTAGACAGCATAACTCTAACGAAAAGTCCGTTAAATACCAAACTTGGTATTTAAGTTTAATTACTTCCAAGGATGCAACACGAAGATTTTCAGGACCATCCCCCATTAACTACCTCTTACATGGAAAAATTGTCTAAAACTTTGATTTTCTAAAACATGACAAATAAAATGGATACGTATCTCAATTTTTCAAAAATAGTCTCTGAATTCCTCATCATCCTGAATTACTTTAGCATAACTGGTAAACCATAAGAGATAAACAAGCTACTTCACAAAATGTAGAGTTCATTAAAACTCTCAATTTAGGTATATACAATTTTTTGTGGAATTAACCATTTCCGAGATTTTCCTTGCTGTTGGTTTCAATATTAAAATACTTAAACTTTTCTCATGCGGGCATTTGTCAACTCCTGGCTATGCAAAGAGAATGAATATCAGTCATATATTAGACAGTTTTAAAAGATTTGACTTTCACTTTAGCCTAGTGTGTTCCCTAATTTCCCTTCTGCTTGCAAGGAACTATGTAATAAGACCATTTCTGCTAATGTTTATCTCACTCTTAGTATGAATCACTGATAAAAATAAGCTTTTAAACAAAATTTGGTTACAGATACATGTAGAGAAAGTCATGTAAATTGAACACATTAAACTTTTTACACATAAACTGCAAGAACTATGAATAAATCCACTGAAGTCTCAGCCCTATTGCTTCAATTGTGTTTTAGTTATAAATGCTTTTATGTAAAGACACATCTTTACAAAATTTATCTCCTTCTAAAAGTATGATACAATACTAAAAGTTCTTGTAATTTCAGCTGATAAAACTAAGTAGCTATCAGATTTGTTTAAGATTTGCCTGCGGAAAATAAAAAGAATTTAATGTACTCATAAAAAGAATAAGTTTTCCCTTCATGTCATATGTTTTATATTTTATTTCATGGAACATGAAGGTGTCAAAAATGTAATACTTAAGTTTTATTGGCGATAGTTTCTTAAACATTAAATGAAATTACCAGTCTCTCAACACAAAAATAATTGTAGCAAAAGATGCTTATGATTTCAAAAAAATGATAAAAAAAATGAAATTGATAAAACCTAATTTTAAATACAGAGGATACATAAACAGTTAGGCTTTCAAAAATGAAGTAGTTTATTAAAGTAATAAAGTACAAAGAATCACAAAGCTTCGGAAATGCGTATAACAAGTTTGAAAGACATTAAAAACCATTTTTGGACAAAAATGACAAGTTGACACCCATTTGCCCCCCCCTAAGGTTAGGAAGAGGTAGGAAACACCTCTCAAATTGCTAATAGAAGTTCATTCTAGAAGATGTGGTCAACTCTTTTGATGCATAGATAATATTGGTAGCTAGTTTTCCAAACTCAGAACTTTACATTTTAATTGCAACAATATGAAATCTGGCATTACCAAGCTATTCTAACGTAAATGTTAACACTATAAAAACTAATTAAATCTAGGATTTAACGAATTCCATTTAACTTTTAGCAATTTACTGCAATAAATATCTTAATTTATTACGCCTTTAATTGATTAATCTATATTAAAATATGTTCTAAAATAGAACGTTGTCCCTAAAAGGATTTAGATTTAAAATATTGGACCAAGAAGTAACTGTCGTGAACGGTCAATACAATCATCGTAACCTAACGGAGCATTTAAAATTATCATTGGAATTTATTACAGAATTTATGAATGGTAAACATAGAATAGATTGTAATGTAAATGATTAGTAAAACAGATAGGAGAAAATTGAAGTCTCTCTCTCTCTCTCTCTCTCTCTCTCTCTCTCTCTCTCTCTCTCTCTCTATTCTCTCTAGCTATTGCAGCTTCCTATACCTTTTTATAACCATGCAACACAACTAATGTTTGAGTACAAATAACCTGAAATTAACCGGTCCCCATAGCTGCGATCGCTAAAGCGTCTAGCTTTGGTGGTTCGCGGCGTAGCGGATCGCGGCGTAGCGGATCGCGGATGGTTCGAGTCCAGGCTTGGGCATGGGTGTTTTTGGTGCGTTTCTGTGTTTGTATTTTCTATCATCATTCTCTCTCTCTCTCTCTCTCTCTCTCTCTCTCTCTCTCCTAATGATCAATTAGGTCATGCCTGAAAGCCAATATGTGTGTAAAAAGAGACCTGAACTTAAACAACATGGAAGTAGTTGCATTACTGTCTGGAAAATAAAACAACTTTTCGGATACTGAAAGTCGGTTCTGGTTACTGCTGCAATCATTCGGGAAAATAAGATATCAAATGACAGTGTATTACCTTGATTTGCATTTAGAGCGAGAAGAATAAACTTTTGTTACAATTGTTTGTTGCTGAATATGTAGAGAAAATCATATGAATGAAACCCCTCATATGTTTTAACAACAAATCATGAAAAAGTTATAATACATATAATGCATAATTTAAGCTGGGGAGAAGTTCTTGAGATAAAAGTGTGGCTGAAATATAAAAATTGTTATTTATCTATTCGTTTTCTAATTATTCATTCACAGGCATATAAACACAAGCCCATAGAAACTTTCTTCTAAAATATGTGATTGATGAATCTCAAAATATGTACTTTTGAATACCCTGCATGTCGAGTTTTTGGAAACAATGCTTTTTGTTCCTACCATAGTTAAGTGGCAAAAAGAGCAAAGATGGTTAATGTTGAGTTAAACTATAAATGCAAATTATTTGATGATTTCTACAGTCCGTAATACATGGACATAATTCACGAGTAAGTTAACAATTTGTAGGATACGTCAATTAAAATTTTCAGGTCACTTGGATGCAGGCCCTGATAAGGGACGTTAAACTTCCTCAAAGAAGATAAAGAAAAAAACAAACAAAAACAAGTTGAAAAGTTTATGCTCATCTCTGCCATTATTACGAAGAAACGGCTGTATCATTTAAATAAAACTTGGCGGTCGGGACTGTAAAACGTCATCAGCTACAGCAGGGGGTTTTAAGCAGCTCTCACCTGGTTTCTACCAGTTTAGTCTAGAAATGGACTCACATACAAAAGTATTACAAAACGAGATGTTTAAACTGCAAGAATTGATATACATATAAGGAAAATACAGTTTTTTTCCTGATGTCACATTAAGATCCATGCATTTTGAATGTACAACAATTCGTGTTCATCCAAAAGCAGTTTTGGATTGAAAAAAGCAATCCCGAGAAAAAATTGCCTATTTCAATAGGCATATAGTGTGGAAAATACAAATATTTTGATAAATAGTATCTTAATCTGTATCCACTTCGGTGTCTTAATTGTTTCTCTCTTCGTCTAACAGTTTTATCACAAGCCAATCACA
The DNA here is from genome assembly GCA_030762935.1 of Hymenopus coronatus. Classification (NCBI taxonomy): domain Eukaryota; kingdom Metazoa; phylum Arthropoda; class Insecta; order Mantodea; family Hymenopodidae; genus Hymenopus; species Hymenopus coronatus. The sequence goes on along the minus strand of CM060898.1, from coordinate 81,256,940 downwards.
TAATTTACTATCTGATGAGCCTTGCATGGTCTTAACTGCGCTGCGAAATGAACGCCTGTCAGTAGAGACTATCCATTTTACTTCTAATTTTTCACACCTGAATATCTGACCTGCTAGCCTAAGTAGTGTGGGGTCATTGACCTTCAGAAAGCATTAAAACTTAGTCCTAATACATGTCTTATAGCGAGGCCTACTTTCTTAAGATTACGCCTTCCGACCCGCGGTCTCGAGGAAAACAAACACGTATTTCTTGTATGTGCTAAGCCTCCTTGGGGTACAGACCCCTTGAAAACGTACTACGCTTAATAGATAAAATTAGAGTCCGCAAATGAATCAAATAGGAGGGTGGTTTTGATAAGACTAGTAAATTTCCATGAAACAATGGAACATTTTTGTCGCAGCTTCATTGTTGGTAAGATTGATTATTCAAAGGAATGTATAAAATTTCAAGAATGCACATAATACAGTTAATTGTTAGCAATCATCTGAATTGATCAACCGAGTTTCATGTTTTCTTAAACATTTTCGTTTGAAGGGTAAGACGACTGCACAAATTAAAAAGAGAATTGGTTGAACTTCATACGGACTGTGCAGTTACATATATACATACATAACATTACATACATACATACATACACGGACCTTTTTCTAAAAAAAAAATTGGACTCAGGGGACTTCAAAACATATATCTCCGGTGAAACCTCGACGTCAAATTTTTGGGTAAAAGCAACACCTTTGCTAGCTACTTTGTGCTAGAGAAATTAATAACCTGGCGTCACCAACTATACAAAAAATGGTGAAAAACAAAAGAATAACCCTGTTAGTAAATCGTGTATGACCCTCTACATGTGAAATGGTTATTAAAAGTAGCTTATTTGCATGGTTAGGACTAAAACAAACTTCCTGTTTGAGAAAAATATTAAGTATTTTAAAATTGAAACAAATAACCAGGAATATCTCTGAAATGGTTATCTCCACAACCAATATGTATAGAACATAAATTATGTATTTTGACCAGTACTACGTTTTTGTGCAGTAAGTTTTTGTCCATCTCTTACGGTTTACCAGTTATGAAAAAGTTATTCAGAATGAAGAGGACTCCCAAGCTATTTCCAGGAAATTCATGATAAACATTTTACTTGTCATGTAATTGTAATATATGGAATTTTAATAAAAATGATTAGAGCCGAGTTTGAGAAAATCAAAATGTTCTAACTTTTTTTTTCACGCAAAAGGTACAAATTTTGAGGTGGGAGGATTTTCTTGAGAACTTCATATGGGATATATTAATATTAATATATTAATCTTAAATATCAAGTTTGGTATTTAACGGACTTTCAGTTTTTGAATTATGCTGCCCACAGACAGCGACGCGCTCACACACGCACACACAAATACAGATTTTTTTCTATTTTTTTTTTATTTTTTTTTATTTTCATAGCTTCCTTTATTGTAAGGCTGTCTCATGGACAAAGCTTAACAATTACATACTTTAACAAGAACACATATGAATTGTTGAATATATAATAGAAAAAGTAAAAGGATTTGTATGGATTAAACACACTTCAAAATCTCGGTACTGAATACATTCTCTACCTCTCATGTACATTGTACATACGTGCTAGAGAAAGTAGAAAAATAAAAATCATAAAATAGCGTTTTTAGTTTGTAAAAATAACCATAAATTTAAAAACGTGTTAAAATAATATAAAATAATTTCCAATATGTATTGGAACACTATAAATTATCAAATTTATAGTGTTATAAATTTGATAATTTATAGTGTTATAATAAAGAATAACCCAGGAAAGTTATAATAAATTTTGTTATAACCCCCCAGCAAATTATCACGCTTAGTAATGAAATTGCAAAAACATAACACTACAGTATTTGAAACCAACTGCAGTAAAACAAACCAAATTGAAATAAAAAGAGGTGTGTTACAGGGTTCACCTATATCACCCATTCATTACAATTTAGCAACGGATTTCATTTTGGAGGAATTTAGTGAACAAGCTTTGTCTGATGAATATGGTTATTCATTGGCTTCAAATTGTCAAAATTTAACAGTGATGAGTTTCGCAGATGATACTGTGATCATTGGAAAAAATTTAGAATCTGCAAAATAATTGACTAAACTGGCTATACAGCGTTTTCAAGAAATAGGTCTTACCATCAATACATCAAAAGCTGTTTGTTTATCCATAAAGAATGGAAAATATTCACCACAGAATCTGATAATTTCTGAAAACGATGCAAATCAGTGTCAAAATCCCGAAGAAAAAATACGTATCTTGGCATTAATTTAAAAGATGAAATAGTTTTCGACAGCCATCAAACGTTAGAAAATTTACGTAAGAAAGCTGAGACTTTAGAAAGTTCACCCCTTTTACAAGCAGACCAAATTTTTGTTATTTTAAACTCATCTGTCTCTATGACCTTAATTTATCCATTTCAAATTATCCCAATGGATAAAATTCCACAAAAATTTTTGGTTGACGCTGACAAAATATTAAAATGCACTCTAAAAAGTATCCTTCAGACGTTCCAGACTATATGGTATATACTGAGAGAAAATATAAAGGCCTTGGTCTATTCTGCGCCTCATGGGAAGTTCGACTACAACATTTGAACGTCTGTAAAATTTTAAAATACTTAAACGACCCGCTTGTTAACGCCGTAAGAAATTTTGAGCAGGAGACTCAAAGCTGTTTACAACATCTTAACATCACTCAGAGTAACATCAGAGACCCGGTAAGTCTTCTCCCAGATGCGAGAAAAGTAAGAAAATATTTAAGAGAACGAGAATTTCAGCTTTGGAGTGAGTTAGCACAAAAAGGAAAAGGTGTTAAAATGTTCAGCGACTATACACCTGCAAATAAGTGGATCCGAGATCATCGCGGACTTTCCTGCTCCGAATGGAGAGACGCCATCAAAATGACTGCTGGAATTATTGCTGTACGTTCCTTACCGGGTAGGTCCCAGAACAATACCCTCTGCCGCCGCTGTGGCAGGGAGCACGAAACACTTGCACATGTTCTGGGTGCCTGCCCTCATGGAGAGGTACTGCGAAACAGCAGACATCATAAAATTAGGAGCTTGATTGCAACAAGCATGAAACAAAAAGGTTTTGAGGTCCATGAGGAAGTGCATGGTTTGTCCAACAATGGTAGCAGCAGGCGCATCGACATCATTGCTTATAAGATATCTGATGGTAGCGGAGTGATCCTTGATCCTACTGTTCGCTTTGAGTCCCACTGTGAACAACCCGAAGAAGTGGACACAGAAAAAAAAACAATTTATCAATCTACCATTCCCTTTTACAAGGACAAGTATACTCTTAAAAATATATCAGTCACCGGATTAATAATAGGAGACAGAGGGACAATCCCCAAAAAATTACACCAATTTTGGAAAGATTATGGTCTGGATAAACGCCTACTGCATACAATAGCGATCATGGCAATCAGAGGATCTATTCTCATCCTCAGAAATCATTTGTATTCTTTTTAATGCTGGTGCTATAACGATTCATTAAGTTTTGTTCTGTAATTTTGAACTTAAGTGTTTTTTGAGAAGATTGTATGTGCTATTTGTATTAGATTTGAAGTTTATCGTTTCTAATTTTATATGTTATTTGTACTTATACGATTTATTTTTAAAAAATTTTAATAGTATAGTTATATTTTCTCTACATGGCAGCCCTCAATTGAGGAAAGTAATAAAATAATTTAGTTGTATTAATAAATTAATAGACAAGGAAACTGTTTGCAGTTTACAGTCCATGAAAAGAAAAGTGGAGTTCAGTAAATTCAAAGATGGAATGTGAATATTTGTAACTTCTCTACCATTCTTTCTCTCTCTCAAAATATGTTTTTGAGTAGTTTATGAACAAATAATTGTGCCCAATTCAATGCTTGTAATTACTGAAGGTGCATATATAAGGGCCTATTTTGTAACGTTTTATAATGCCTACTAGACTGTCTAATTTTTACTTTCTCTAGACATACTATATATATATATATATATATATATATATATATATAGTGTACAGAGAAGGTATTGCATTCCATCCAAAAATTCGATATCGAGATTTCACCGGAAATAAACATTTTAGGGTACCATGTATCCAAAAAAAGTATATTCAGAAAAAGTTTCGTGTGTATGCGTGTGAGAGCGTGTGCATGTGTGTGTGTATGTGTGTGTGTGTCTGTGAACACGATAACTAAAAAACGTAAAGTTGGTAAAATACCAAACATTGAAAAAGGTCGAACATTTTGATTTTCTCAAAATTGTCTCTAACGATTTTTATTAAAATACCGTATATTAAAGGTATTTATATGGCAAATAAAATGTATATTTGAATTGAATTTTCTTAGTATACCCTCTAAAGACCTCTTTATTCTGAATGAATTTTGCTGAATTTTGTGTAACTATAAACCGTAAGAGATAGACAAAACTTTCTACACAAAAAAAAAAATAGATCAGGCTAAAACATACAAATTATATTAATGTGTTGTTTTTTTTTTTGTGGAATTGACCAATTCTGAGATATTCCGTGTTATTTATTTCAGATTTAAAATACTTAAACAGTTTCCACTCGGAAAATTGTAAACTCCTGGCCCTGCATAGAAATGGATTTCAACCACAGGGCAACCGGCTTTTAAAAAATTTGACTATCGTTTTAGCCTAGTGCATTCCCTTATTTTCCTTCTAATTATAAGAAAGCAAGTAATGAGGACAATCTCTGTTAATGTTTATCTCGATTATCAAAAGTAGATAGAAGAATATGCGTCTTAACAATAATTTGATACAGCGATGAAGAGAAAGTCATGTGAATGGAACACATCAGATTTTTAATTGTTAGCGTCTACTGCGCTTAGTGTAATTTAAATGAGGCGTATAAATACCTTGTAATCTTCATAGTTTCATTGTTTATATAATAAACAGATAATTCGCAATACCGGCTGTGGCCCTATCTGCTATTTTAAACTGCTGAATATTCATTGTGAAACTTTTCCCCCTCTAATACTATGTATGCTCTTGGGAAATGTTTTGCTTAGTAGACCGGAGGAACAATTGAAGGTTTTGCTTATTATTTCAGCGGAAGCAAATATTATGAAAATTTGCAAAGTGGGGGAAAAGCTTAAGTATCCGAGAAATGCATCCAAGGAACGTTGACGCCTTCAGGTTTTGTTTACACCTTTTTGGCCTCCTTCCAACTGGCAGGTATATGAAGAGGGGAACCCACAAGGCGGATTCCGCCGTACGAGATGACAGCTCGGTAATCAGGTGGACAGAGTGGCCTACAGCGATAGCCAGCATAACGAGGATGACTTCATTAACACGAGGTCTAACCTTTTCGTTTTTTACTTTTTCTAGTCCTCATGTGCAACGTACATAGTCGATAGAGAAGGTATGGCATTGCATCCAAAAATTCGATACCGAGATTTCTCCGGAAATATATGTTTTGAGATCGCCTGAATAAAAAAAAACATTTTTAGAACAATATCTGTGTGTGTGTCTGTGGGCAAAATAGCTCAAAAACGAAAAGTCCGTTAAATACCAAACTCGGTATTTAAGTTCAGTATCTTCCAAGGATGTGACACGAAGATTTTCAAGATAATCCTCCCACCCCCAATTACCCTTAATATGGAAAAATTTCGAAAATTTTGATTTTCTAAATATCGTATTTTAAAGATATTTATATGACAAATAAAATATATATCTTGAATTTTCTGGGAATAGCCTCTAAATACCTCTTTATTCTGGATGAATTTTACAAAGTTTTGCATGACTGGTAAACCGTAAGAGAGAGACAAACTTACCTCGCAAAAATATAGATCTCGTCAAAACACACAATCTATGTTCTTTGCATTTTTTGTTGTGGAGGTAACCGTTTCCGATATATTCCTTGTTATTGGTTTCAGTTGTACTTATATTTTTCTCAGACAGAAAGTGTCCATTTTTCTTTTGTTCTACTCCTGCCCAAGCAAAGAAGCGATTTGCAATGACAATCGCATAACGATAGCTTTTAAAACATTTGACTATCACTTTATCTTAGTGCATTCCCTTAGTTCCCTTCTACTTATAAGGAATTAAGTAATATCTTTCTGATAATGTTCATCTCGATTAGCATTATGTAGAAAGAAGAATGACCTTTTATAAGAAGTTTTAGAGCAACTAGAGAAAGTCATGCGAGTGTAACACATATTTTTAATTATACTGGACATAAGCATGTGTGCCTTTTTATATAAATGCTTCTTTTTAGGCGGTTCGGGACCCTCAAAACGTATTTCCGGTGAAATCTATATATCGAATTTTTGGATGGAATATAATTCGTCCTCTACCTGCTGCTCGTAATAGAGAAATACTTGTGTAATATGGTATATACTGCTATTGGGTCAATTCACTCCATCAATAAAATGTCTGATGTGTTGCATTCCCACGACTTTCTCTAGCTAAAAAAATCTTCTTACAAAAGATAATTATTTTGTCTACATCATGCTAATCGAGATAAACATTAGCAGAATTGTTCTTATTACTTGCTTCCTTGTAAACAGAAGGGAAGTAAGGTAATGCATTAGGCTAAAGCGATAGTCAATTTCTTTAAAAGCGGTCACAATGTAAAACAGATTTCGTTCTCTTTGCTTGCCAGGAATAGGTAAACAGAAGATAGACGAAAGAAAGATGACCTACCGTTTGAGAAAAGTGGCTAAAAATTGAAATTATTAACACGGAAAATCTTGAAACCGGTCAACTTAAAAACAAAAATGTATTAGACATAAATTGCGTGTTTTAACGAGATATAAATTATTTTTGCAATAGGTTTTTCTGTTTCTTACGGTTTGCCAGTTAAGAACATTTAAGCAAAATTCATCTAGAATGAACATGTCTTCAGAAACTATCCCCACAAAAGTCAATATATATATATATATATATATATATATATATATTATTTGTCATATAAATATGTTTAATGTACAGTATTTTAATCAAAACCATTTAGAGCCATTTTTGAGTAAATCAAAATTGTCTCAACTTTTTTCATGCAAAGGGTAGTTGGGAGTGGGGGGATTTTCTTGAAAATCTTTGTGTCGCATCCTTGGAAGATACTAAACTTACATACCAAATTTGGTATTTTACGGTCTTTTCGTTTTTGAGCTATGCTGTCTACTGACACAGGACCTTTTTCTAAAAATGTTTTTTCGGACAGAAGCCCGGGTTCAGGGTATCTCAAAACACGTATTTCCGATGAAATCTCGACATCTAATTTTTTCTGGAATACGATATCCTCACTAGCTACTATTTACATTGGGTGTACATACGGCTAGAGAAAATAAAAAGTCCATGGCTAAGTTATTAAGAATCCACAGGTTGTGAGCATGTGTTGGTTTTGTTTACATAGGGGAAGTGGTTCTACTAGTTGCCCCAACTGCCACGTATTTGATGTGTGCAGATATCCCTTCGAGCTTCGAAAGAGTTGCAGAATTCAACAGAACTACTTCAAGATAAAATCCGCCAGTGAGAACTGGCCTGAGCGAGCTTGTTTTACCCCTCAATGAGCGTGACCAGGCTCATCCTCTCCGCTGATACACAAGAGAAGTATGACAGTTTCCCTCTGACGGGTTTTAACTTTAAATAGTCCCGGTGAGTTCTGCAACTCTTTTAACACACAAAAGGATATCTCGACAAGTCAAATACGGCGCAGTTGGAACCACCTGGAATAAGCTTAGAACATGATTCTCTAATATTGTGAACCTTATTGTCTACAGTGTTTAACCTATTATAGCTCTGTCGATAGGGTTCTCAATAACATCAGCCAAACTGTTTACAACTATGCCGTAAAATTTGTCTTTCAAATACAATATAAAAGAAAGAAGAAATATGGAGGAAAAGAGCTGTAAACATGTAATAAAAATTCCTTGGGCATCCACTCGTTTGATACACGTTTGCCCATATGTGATGTGGGTCACACTAGGCGGTTACAATCCCCGTCAGGGATTTAGGTACTTTCTTGGAGTGAAAGTTGGTATATAATGAAACAGAAAACTTACCTTTTCTAACATAGTGTATATAGATATCCAAAAGATTATTTTTACTTTCTGTAGTCCGACGTACGTACTGTATTCCACCCAAAAATTTGAAGTCGAGATTTTACTGGAAATATATGTTTTGGGGTCCCCTGAGTCCGTAAAAAATAGTTTTAGAAAAAGGACCATGTGTGTGTGTGTCTGTAGATAGCATAGCTCAAAAACGAAAAGACCGTTAAATACCAAACTTGGCATTTAGGTTTAGTATCCTCCAAGGATGCGACACGAAGATTTTTTAAGAAAATCCCCCATCCCGGACTACCCTTGACATGGAAAAATGTTTGAAAGTTCTGTTTTTCTCAAAAACGGCTCTAACTATTTTGATTAACATACAGCATATTAAAGATATTTATATCACATATGAAATGTCTATTTTGATTTTTCTGGGAATAGCCCCTGAAGGACTCTTTAGTCTGGATGAGTTATGAACAACGGTTAAACCGTAACAGATAGATAAAAACTTACTGCGCAAAAAATTAGATCTCGTTAAAATATATCAATTACGTTTCTATATAAAGCTGACCGTTTCTGAGATATTACTTGTTATTGATTTCAATTTTGAACTACTTTAATTTTTCTCAAACAGAAAGTGACGTTTCGATTTATCTATCTTGGAGGCTATGAAAAGCAAACCGAACTTCGAACTTAAGTTGTTTTATATAAGACAAGCTTTTAAAGTATATGTCTATCGATTTAGCCTAGCGTATTCCCTTATGACCCTTCTACTTACAAGGAAGCAAGTAATAAGGCAATTAATGCTTAGCACGCCGTAGATAAAAGTATTATATTTTGTAAGGAAAGTTGTTTGTGTAACAGCTAGAGAAAGCCCTGTGAATGGAATACGTCAAATTTTTATAATTATTTTCTTTAGTCGTATGTATAATGTACACGATACATAGAGAAGATATTGTATTCCACTCAAAATTATGGTATGGAGATTTCACCGGAAATACATGTTTGAGACATCCTAAATCTAAAATAATAATTTTTAGAAACATGTCCTTGTGTGTATCTGTGTGTATGCGTGTGTGTATCTGTGGACAGCATAAATACCAAACTTTGTATTTAAGTTCCATAGATGTGACACGAAGGTTTTCAAGAAAATCTCCAACCCAACTACCCTTTAAATGGGACATGTTTCGGAAATTTTGATTTTATCAAAAATGGCTCTAACGATTTGTATTAAAATGTCGAATGTTTAAGATATTTTCATGACAAACGAAATGTATATATTGAATTTTCTGGGAATAGCATTTTCATTCTTGATCAATTTTGTTTATTTTGTATAAACTAGTAAATCATAAGAGTTGAACAAAAATTACTACACAAAAATGTAGAATTCATTATAATACATTATTTATGTTATATACATTTTCTTTATAGAGTTAACCGTTTTCGAGATATTCCAAGTTATTGAATTCAGTTTTAAGATACCTCAACTTATTTCCCCCTACTTACAAAAAGCAAGTAATAAGTACAATTCTGTCAATGTTTATTTTGATTAGCATTACGTAGATAAAAGAATAATCTTTTGTAAGGAAAGTTTGTTTGTGAAACAGCTAGAGAAAGTCATGTGAATAGAAAACATTATTTTTCCATTTCATCTGTTTTATTAACTGCCGCCTTCAACAATTTATCAATCTCTTCGAGCTTTAAAGCTTTTATTTTATTATTAATATTGAATTTATATTTTACCAAAATAAAAATCAGATGTGGTACATTCACATAACTTTCTCTACCTATCTTCAGCAAAATTTCTTAAAGAAGCATATTCTTCTACTTAATTCGCCTCAATCAAGAAATACGTTTATTACATACTTCCGTGTAGATACAACGAGGTTAAAGGTATACAGTGGGCTTAAGTGATAATCAAAACTTTTAAAAGCTGCTCGTCTTGTGAGGGTTTTGATCCGTTCTCTTTGGTTTACAAGCAGAAAACACGAATAAGCGACTTTCCATTTGAGAGGAGTATAAGTATAGAAAAATTGAAACAAATAACTCTGATATTTCGAAAATGATTTATTCTACAAGAAAAAAAATATTTGACAAACTATGTGCTTTGACGAGATCTACATTTCTGTATAGCAACTTTCTATCTATCCCTAATGATTTACCAGTTTCCCAAAAGTAATCCAAAATGAAGAGGATGTAAGACAATTTAAGATATATATTTCATTTGCCATAAAATATCTTAAATACATGGTATTTTAATCAACATCATTAAGAGCCATTTTTAAGAAAATCATAATGTTCTAAAAACCATCCATATAGAGGGTAGTATACGAATGGAGGATTTTCTTGGAAATTTTCGTGTAGCATCCTTGGGAGATACAGAACTTAAATTTTAGCATTTAACGGAATCTTCGTTTTTGAGTTACAAGTAATGCTCACAGACACACACACACTCACTCACATATACACGCACATACGTACTTTAAAAATAAAACTGCTATATTTTTACATGAACAATATAACGTTAAGTAAAACTGTTTTGTTAAACTTAAAGTTATTGCGAAATTTAAACAAAACTCGTGAAAAAATAAAAAATTATATTTTGTTTCATAATAAAAAGATATGGATTCTAACTTTTAAGAAAATACACCACTTTTCCCGTCCGGCGCACTTAAAGTATCAATTAACTGAGTTAAAGATGGATAGGTGTATGCTTATTAGTAGGGACTTCCAATTTTAAACCTTATTTTCTCCCAAACTTTTTTCAAACATTTTCAATGGTCAATAAGATACATATGATGCAATTTTTCTTTCAAAAATGTATACTACCTCTGAAAAGCACATTAAAGAAAACGCTCCATATTACTTTTTCGAAATAATGCTTCAATTTTCAAAAATAAAACATTAAGTTTAGAAAAATCAAGAATTTGGAGAATACGAAAAGTAATAGTTTTTCTCCACCAATTAAGGCTAATATAGAAAAATATGATATAACAGATATATCTGTAAACTTATTTTCTGTTAAACTGGAATGTTGTTTGTGCATAAATTTTAAAATGCATCACGTGATTCAATTTTATCACAGATGCATCACCTTAATCCAGTCGATTGTAGCTAAAGAATGTTCTAATTATTTGTATGTCTTTGTTGAACACGACGAACATGATAATTACATCAAATTGATTTGAATGCATCACAAAAATCAATAGTTTTACTTACATAGCTTGAAAATGCCATAGTTCTCAAATATCCACAGTTAATAACATTTTATACTGGTTTCTGTCATTAATCTTTCTTTTTTGAAGATGATAACCATAAGTAGATAAATAAATTTAAATTGACTTAAAATATAAAACATATACACACTTAAATTATTTCACATATAATAAGGTTCTTACAAAACTACACAGCCAATTAGTAGCTAATTCTTGATGACACGTTGTTGTAAGCGTATCCAAAAGTTCATTTAAATGTTTGTAGCGGAATTCATAAAATGCGTTTCTGTGGAAACAAATCAATCTATTTTAATTGTTCGTTCGCATTAATAGCCTTAGATAACAACATGTAAGATTCAACAGACGCTGTTAACATCAGTGATTCCATTTTACTTCTGAAAATCCAAACTGTTTTTTTTCTTATATTCTTTTTGCCTTCCCTACACGTACTATGTGGATTGTGTATAGAGAAGGTATTGCATGCCACCCAAAAATTCAATATAGATATTTCACCTGAAATAGCCGTTTTGGGGTCTGCTGTATCCAAATAAATCATTTTTTAGAAAATTCGGTAAAATACCAAACTTGGCATATAAGTTTAGTATCTTCCAAGGTTGCGACACGAATATTTTGAGGAAAATCCCCCCACCCCAAAACTACTCTTTACATGGAAAAATTTTCGAAAATTTTAATTTTCTCAAAACAAGCTGTAACGATTATTATTAAAATACAGTTTATTAAAGATATTTATATGACTAATATAATGTATATCTTTCTGTAAATAGCCTCTGAAGACCTCTTTATTCTGGATGAATTATGATGGATTCTGCATAACTAGTAAATTAAACAAAAGCTTACTACACAAAAAATGTAGATCGCGTTAAAACACAGTTAATATCATATACATTTTTTTCGTTGAGTTGACCATATTTGAGATATTCCTTGTTATTGGTTTCAGTTTTAAAACTTGAAACTTTTCACACACAGGGTGATTCATTATTCCCCTTTTACTTACAAGAAAGTGTTTCTGCTGATGTTTATCTCAGTTAGCATAAGTAATAGAAGAATAAACTTTTTAATAATAATTTGTTTCAGAGGTGTAGAGAAAGTCATGCGATTGGAACACATCATATTTTTGTCTATTTCTTTTTAATGCATACTCCTTAAATAGTGATTGCTCAATACTGCTACCAAATTTCTGATATTCCAAAAAGTCTGAAGTCTCAAGAATTTAAAAGGGGTTCGAAAAGCAAAGAGTGGAAATTTTTTATTTGTGTTGTGTAGATATGTAATAATTCTAACATCACAACATGGGCGAGCATCCGCCGGAATTTTTGGTCCCCTCCCCACACCTTATAGTTACCGGGGTAACAAATTCCCTTTTTTTTAAAAAAAAAATGTATTTACAATAAATGGTTTATTGAATCCAAAAGCTCAATCTGTCTCTCATCGCTACGAGGTTGTACATTTTTGATTACATACTCTCTCTCTCTCTCTCTCTCTCTCTCTCTCTCTCTCTCTCCCTCCCTCCCTCTTTCACTCTCTACTACAACTCCGAACTCATGGTCGAAACTGACTCTCTACACTGCAGACTAATTTTATATCCAACTTCATTTTGACCAACAAATTTTTCATAATCTCCTCCATTATACCGTTAAATCCTATTTCTGACACCAGTGTAACCAGGATGTTACAATAAAATAAACAAAATGGCACATTAAACGATTTACGGTTTAGAATCTTTATATGTTTTTAAAATAGTATTTCTTTATATGCAATCTTTAACATCTAAAGTTACACGGTATAAACATAAAAATATCTCGAACAATCCAGTAACAATCAATTTGCTAGATAAGTAAAACTTCTGTTGAAATTTAAATAAAATATTTGTAACTTAGTTTTTGTTTGGCATTTTTCGATACTTATAGTTCCGTAGAAAGTGTATGAAGATATATTGAAAACCATCAGGATCGTTGGGGTTTAGACGCTACGCTACCTTGGCTAAGCTTTGCGGCTTAGAACCCTCAACACGTAAATATGGTTGTATCAGCTGGCTTATGTGCTTGTGAATAACAACAACGTAAGCTAAGAAGCTTATCTTCAGGGAATATCGGCATACTTTCAGAAACATCTCGCGTGTGTGTGTTGTATATGTGGGCTGTATTAGCTCAAAAGCGATGTGACACGAAGATCTTCAAGAAAATTCCCCTACCCCCAACTACCCTTCACATGGAAAATTTTTCGAAAAGTTTGATATTCTCAAAAATGGCTCCAACGACTTTTATTAAATGCCATATAGGTATTATGTTTAAGGAATTTTCATGACAAACGAAATGTATATTTCTGGAAATAGGCTCTGAAGACCTCTTCGTTCTGGATTACTTTTGATAACTGGTAAAACGTAGGAGATAAACAAAAACTTACTACACAGAAAATGTAAATTCATTAAGACACACAATTTATGTAATTTACGTATCTACATAATTTGTATAATATATACTTTTTACGAGATATTCCGAGTTATTGATTTCAATCTTTTCTTAAATTTTCTCAAACGGGAAGACACCTTTCATTTCATCACTCTTTTATTTACTCTTAGCAAGGCAAAGAGAATCATATTTCAATTGTTTCACTTAGTGACCGTCTTCTAAACAGTTTTGACTATCGCTTTAGCCTAGTGTATTCCCTTATTTCCCTCCTACTTACAATAAAGAAAGTAGTAAGACCAATTCTGGTAATGTTTATCTTGATTAGCATAATGTAGATAAAAGTATAATCTTTTATAAGGAAAATTTGTTAGAGCAAGTCATAAGAATGAAACACATCAGATTTTTTTTTAAATTGCATTTTATTGTCGCATAAACAACTGGATCATATTGGGACGGAAGTATTGTTATCACGTTAACAATGTGATAACAGTAGTTCCATAAGGTCTCCTCCCCGAAGCTGCTTTCGCCTTGAGCCAAACAGATTGTATTGGTCAGCCGTACAGTCAAGCTTTTCTACCATCCGTAGTCAAATGGTAAAGCTCAGCTAACTGTTTACACCATGCCTACCATTTAGTTCTGCTGAGGGTACCATCCATTCTACAGTCTGTGGATATATAGTAGTGTAGTCGCAATTACCATATATTTTCGATTTTGCTATTGCTTTAGATTGAAGAAGGAACTTTGGGTCGCGTATTACACATCCAATTTGATATTTTTCTTGGCGATTCAGGTGACTGGGAGAAACCAAGAAAAAATATGATGTGCTACATTCACATAACTTTCTCTAGCTGTTCCATATACTAACTATTCTTAAAGATTATTAGTTTATCTACATTATGCTAATGGAGATAAACATTGGCAGAATTAGTCTTATTGCTTGCTTCCTTGCAAGTAGAACAGAAATACGGGAATACATTAGGCTAAAGCGGTCATCAAATATTTTAAAAGCTGGTCGCTATGTGAAACAATTGAGGTTCGATTCGCTTTGCATTGTTCAGTCAGGTGGCTTAAAAATGAAACCAAAAACAAGGAAGGTCTCGAAAACGGTCAACTGTACAATAAAAACATATATGACTTAAATTGTGTGTTTTATCGAGATCCACATTTTTGTATAATAAGTTTTTGTCCATCTCTTACTATACCAGTTATACAAAACTCTTCCAGAGGCTATTCCCAGAAAATTCAAAATTTACATTATATCTGTGATATAAATGCTATTTTAATAAAAATCATTAGAGCTATTCTTGAAAAAAAGGAAATTTTCAATATGTTTTACATGTCTGTGGTGTGGGGATTTTCTTGAAAAGATTCGTGTCGCATTCTTGGAAGCTATTAAAGATAAATACCAAATTTGGTATTTAATGGTCTTTACTTGTTGAGCTATGCTGCTCATAAATAAACGCGCGCGGACTTTTTCTAACAATTTTTTTTTCAGACTCGGGGTACTTCAAAACATATTTTTCATGTGAAACCTCGACATAAAATTTTTGGGCGTAATACTGTGTACACACGGCTACAGAAAGTAAAATATTTTGCTACGGTTTTGAGTCTGAACATGCTATTTATTACGTAAGATTGTCTATTTTGTGAAATAAGGGAAAGAGCTATGGGAAATTATATTGCAAAAAGTGCTGATTTTCTGTCTGTATCCTCAGGTCAGATTCAAGCAGAAACAACGTGCTACTAATTTTATTCCCTGAACATAGCTTAAATAATTCTTCTTTTATTATGTTTTATTTGCAAGAATATTGGAGATTTTGAAAAGTTACAAAAGTTGAGTACTGAGGAGGTAACCGGAAGTGTTGCAGACTGGCAGAAGGGAGGAGGGAAGTTATGGATCCTGCTAACATCTTCCTGGAATCCATTTACCAACACAATCCGAGTAGCACAATGACCCTACACGCTTGTTTTAGACAAGCATCTCTGAACGTAGTCCGCCTTTATTGCAGGCAACATATGTTTAAGACGTGTTCAAAGAAAAGCGTTTCTCAAAGTTAGCGCCGATGTTTACAGGATTAACGGTATCCACTTCCAAGGTTATAAGCACACGAATTCACTTGATGTACAGCTTTGAGGTGGGTCATAAACCCTATTTTGTCATTACAAATAGTTACATAAATAAAATACAAAATGGTTCTCATAAACTGTTACATATGACTGTGAAATCTGTGAAATTTGGCAATTCACATCTGAGAAATTTCATCAAAAAGTGTGAAAATTAAATTTATTTTATGATAATATGAATTCTAAACTTTAGGAACCATGTTGCTTTTACTTTCTCTAGTATGTATGTACAATGTACATAGTAGATAGAGAAGGCATTGAGTTACACCCAAAAATTCGATACTTAAGATTTCACCGGAAATATATGATTTGAGCGCCCGGAATAAAAAAAGAAAGATTTTTAGAAAAAGGTCAAGGTCTGTGTCTGTGGAGAACTTAACGCAAAAACAAATTAAACTTGGTATTTAAGTTTAGTATTTCCTAAGAATGCGGCGCAAAATTTTCAAGAAAATCTCCCAACCCCAAACTGCCCTTTACATGGAATATTTTTAGAATTTTTTTTATTTTCTCAAACATGACTATTACAACGTTTATTAAAATACCATAGTGTAAGAAATGATTATGACACAAATGT
Source organism: Hymenopus coronatus (assembly GCA_030762935.1). Taxonomy (NCBI): domain Eukaryota; kingdom Metazoa; phylum Arthropoda; class Insecta; order Mantodea; family Hymenopodidae; genus Hymenopus; species Hymenopus coronatus. Next base: position 81,240,553 of record CM060898.1, on the reverse strand, counting down.
ATTTCCTTAATTCTTTTTTGGAATAGACTCTAAAGACCTGACTTTTGTATAACCTCTGTCTGTCTCTTATGGTTTACCAGGTAACAAAAATTAAATGCCTAGTTTACAGCTAATGACTTCTGTTTCATTAAACTTTTTCGAGATAGTCCTTGCATTGCTATGAATTTTCCAATGGGTTTTATTTCTTTTGAAGGCCTAAAACACTATTACTTTCTCTAGCACGTGTGCACATACAATGTACATAGTAGCTTGAGAAAGTATTGTATTCCACCCAAAAATTCGATGTCGAAATTTCACCGGAAATATATGTCTTGAGACTCCCTGAGTGCCAAAAAATATTTTAAGAAAAAGGTCCTGTGCGTATGTGTCTTTGGACAGCATAACTCAAAAACGAAAAGACCATTAAATACTACACTCGGTATTTATATAAAGTATTTTCCAAGGATGTGACACGAAGATTTTCAAGAAAATGCCCCCCCCCCCACCCTACTACTAACTACTCTTTGCACGTAAAAATGGCTATAACGATTTTTATTAAAATACCGTATATTAAAGTTATTTAAATAACAAATAAAATTTATATTTTGAATTTTCTGGAGATAGCCTCTAAAGACCTCTTTATTCTAGGTGATTTTTTTTCTGAATTTTGAATACATGATAAACGTAAGAGATAGACAAAAACTAACTACATGAAAAATGTAGATCTCGTTAAAAAAAACACACATTTAATTACATACATTCTTTTTCGAGTAGAGTTGGCCATTTTCGAGATATTCCTTGTTATTGATTTCAGTTTTAAACAACCAAATTCGTCTCATACGGGAACATACAGGCAAACCGAACCTCAACTATTTCACATAGCGATTAGCTGTAATGTCTTTTAATGTTTATCTCGAATGGTATAAGTTAAAAGAATAATCTTTGCAACAATAGTGTGTTACAGATATCTAGAAAAAGTCATGTGAATGATACATCAGATGTTTAAGAATATAATAATTTATTTCTCAAAATTGGAACTTTACTTCGTAAAAGTAAACCTATGTTTATTTAATGTGCTTTATTAAAATGCTGATACATATCAGTGAAAATGTGTAGCGTGTGGAAACATTTTGAGTATGGAAATGATAGAAAAATGTTTGCGAGAAAATAAGTTTTAAAGTTAGGAGTGCCTATTAATGACCATGCGCCTACTCACTTATAGCTTCAGCTATTTGGTAATTAAAGTGAAACAAACTATATATTTCTTAAAGTTTAGAATGCATATCATTGTATTATGAAGGAAAATATTATTTTCATAATAAAATAATTTACCCACCTGAGTAGTGTGGTGGTAGCGTGGCTGTCTCACATTCAAAAGGTCGCGAGTTCGAATCTCGTTTAGGGTGAGTTACTCGGATAAGGTTTTTTTCGGGGTTTTCCCTTATTCTAAGAAGACGAATGTCGAATAACTTTAAGCTCCATGGGCCCCGAGATTATTTAAGCATCATTTCACCAATTTCATTCATCGTCCGATATGACCAACCATATATATATATATATACACACACACACTTCCTACCACCGCCAACATGGCTGCCGGTCTTTCCCCTGGTTGCGGCAGGTATTGTTCACCCATAGTATGCTATGTTATGCGTACTGCGGATTAGTTATTGCTGTCATGTGATTGCAGTATTGGGTGTTCACCTGTATCCACGATTTCCCCACACATCCTCAGTTGACTGGTGAGCCTACAGTAAAGCCTTAGCGCTTTTTACCGAGAAGGATTGGTATTCGTTTTCGGAAGAAGAAAACATTCAACAGCCTCTATTGAGAAATAGCAATCTCTACTTAGAAACAGCGGTAATGGTTTACGAATTGCTCTATTAATATTAATTTCTTGCATATTAACCAGTTATTATTTTATTCATTTCATCATTATTTCCTTTACTTTTACTGCAACCAAATTTCCTTCCTAAAATTCTCTCATTTCCATCAATCAATCACACTGGCTGGATGTTAGTAGCCAAAAGAAAAAGAAAAGTATAGCGCTTCCAAAGTGGTTGCATTGCTAATTATATAACCAACCTTTTCACGCCCTTCCCATCGTGTTAATGAATAACATTCAAGTGCTGCTCTGTTCTTTGTCGACAAGCTGAACATTAACACAAGACACCTTTTTAATGTGTTATTGAGTTATTACCACACTGGTGTCAACAGTGTATAAATACTTCTCCTGTCACTAGAGGTCATACATAAACTCGCTTCATTAGCGATGTTTTTGAGGATATTTCTTGCACGGAAAATTACACTTAATATTGATGTGTTCTATTCACTTGACTTTCCCTACTTACTCTGTAACAAAGTTTTCTTACAAAAACTTATTCTTCTATGTACTTCATGATAATCGAGATAAACATTAGCAGAAATTGTCTTCTTGCTTAGTTCCTTATAAGTAGGAGGGAAATAACGGAATACCCTAGGCTAAGATAGTAGTCAAATATTTTAAAAGTTAGTTGCTATGTGACTGAACTTCGGTTACCTTTGCATGGCCATGTGTAAAAAAAAGAAACAGGAATAAATAATTCCCGTTTGAGAAAAGTGTTTAGTAGTTTAAATTTTAAACCCATAAAAAGAAATATCTATAAAGTAATGTTCTGTGTGGTAAATGCTTGCCCATCTTTTACGGTTTACCAGTTACGCAATAGTCATCCAGAATGAAGAGTTCTTCAAAGGTTTTTTCGAGAAAATTCAAGATATGCATTTTGTCAGTCATGCAAATATCTTTAATATGCTATATTTTAATCAAAACCATTAGATCCATTTTTTTGGAAAATCAAAACTTTTGAAATGTTTCCATATAATGATTTGGAGCAAGGGAATTTTCTTGAAAATATTCGTGTCGTATCCTTGGAAGGTTCTAAACTTAATTATCAAATTTGTTTTTAACCAACTTTTCCTTTTTGAGCCATGTTTTTCACAAACACACATATTTTCTAAAACAAATTATGACGTGTTACACTCACACGACTCTCTCTCTAGCTGTTCTACAAACATCTTGTATACGTTTATTCCTCTTTCTACACAATGCCAATCGAGGCAATCTTATTACTTCGTTCTTGTTGCTTCATTTCTTATAAGTAGACGGGAACCAAGGGAATATACTAGACTAGATCAATTGTTAAATGTTTTCAAAGCTAGCGTTATGCGATTGTCATTGCAAATTACTGCTTTGCTTGGCCAAGAGTAGAACAAAAGAAAAACGAACTCTTCTTGCCTGAGGAAAGAAAAGTGCTTTTCAATTGAAACCAAATTGTGTGTTTTCACGAGATCAACATTTTTGTACAGTAAGCGTTTGTCTATCTTTTACAGTTTATCAGTTAAACAAAATTCGGCAAAGTCATCCAGAATAAAGAGATCTTCAGAGGCTATTCCCAGAAAATTCAAGATAATATGCATTTTATTTGGGATGTAAATATCTTTAAGAGACGGTATCTTAATCAAAGTCGTTAGAGCCACTTTTGAGAAAATCAAAATTTTCGAAAATTTTTCCATGTAAGGGGTAATTTGTGGTAAGGGATTTTCTTGAAAATCTTCGTGTCGCATCCTTAGAAGATACTAAACCTAAATACCAAGTTTGGTATTTAAAGGTATTTTCGTTTTTGAGCTATGTTGTCCACAGACATGTGTACACACAGACACACACGCATGGGCCTTTTTCTAAAAATGCTTTTTTCGGATTCAGGGGACCCCAAAACATTTATTTCCGGTGAAATGTTGTCATCGAATTTTTAGAAGAATACAATACCTTCTCTATCCACTATGTACACGATACATACGGGGCTAGAAAAAGTAAAAATTTATACTGCGAGCCCTAAAACATGCATTTCCAGTGGAATCTTAGTATCCAATATTTAGATGGGATGCAATACCTTCTCTACCTATGTATTATGCACTATATATATATATATATATATATATATATATATATATATATATAGAAATAAAAATGAATACCTTAGTTTCATAAGTTACTTATTAAGGGTTGTTGTTGGCATATTTCAGCTATCCTGAATCCATGACACTACCAACATGACATCGACTGCGATCCGTGGGATCCGCCGCAAGAAATCAAGTCTTTCTGAAGTGAAGGTAGCCGTCCTAGGTGCGCCCGCCGTGGGAAAAAGCGGTAAGTAGGTATTAGTTTCAAACAATTAAAGTCGCTTTAAGCTTACCTGCAGTAAAGACACCATAAAGACCAAATGTGCATTAGAAAAATATGGTGTGCCTGTTTTTTCGGCAATACGTGGTACCTTTTTAATAAAACGAATATTGACGGGATGCACTACCTACCGTAACAGGCAGAGGAAATATTACTTCCACCCAAAATTTCCATATTGAGAGTTCAGTGAAAATACACGTTTCCATGAATCCAAAAAAAAAAATAATGTTTTGAAAAATGGCAGTGCTTGTGTGTGCTTTTGAAAAAAAATACTCAAAAATGAAAAGTGGGTGAAATATAATATTTGGAATTCAAGGATGACACAAGAAGATTTTGAAAATAATCCTCCGCCTCAAACTATCCTTAGCGTGGAAAATTATTACTAATTATTTTTTCTACACGTACTATGTACATAGTGTATAGAGTATAGAGAAGGTATTGTCCCCAAAAATTCGAAACCAAGATTTCACCGGAAATATATATTTTGAGACCCCCTAAATCTAAGAAAAAAAGCATTTTTAGAAAACTGTCTGTGTGCGTGTCTGTCTGTCAGTGTGTGCGCCTGTAGGCAGCATAGCTCAAAAACGAAAGGTCCATTAAATACCAAACTTGGCATTTAAGTATCTTTCAAGGGTGCGATACGAAGATTTTCAAGAAAATTCCCCCAACTACCCTTAACATGAAAAATGTTCGCAAATTTTGATTTTCTAAAAAATGGTTTTAGCGATTTTGATTAAAATACTGTATATTAAAGATATTTACATGACAAATAAAATGTATATCTTGAATTTTCTGGAAATAGCCTCTGAAGATATCTTTATTCCGAATGGATTTTGCGGAATTTTGCATATCTAGTAAATCGTAAGAAATGGACAAAACCTTACTTAATAAAAAATTTAGAACTCGTTAAAACACACAATTTATGTTACATACATTTTTTTCGTGGAGTTGGCCGTTTTCGAGATATTCCTTGTTATTGGTTTCAGTTTTAAAATACTTATACTTTTCTCATACGGGAATTTGTCAACTCCTAGCCATAAAAACAAAAGGAACTACAATCACATAGCAACCAGCTTTTAAAAAATTTAACTATCGTTTTAGACTATGATACTCCCTTATTTCCCTTCTATTTACAAAGAAGCAAGTAATAAGATCATTTCTGCTAATTTTATCTCGATTTGCATGAAGTAAATAGAAGAATAAGTTTTTTAACAATAGTTTGATGCAGAAATGGAGAGAAAGTCATGTGAATGGAACACACCCGATTGTTTTTTTTAAATTCTAAAACATGGTTCTAACGATTTAAGGAAAATCGAGTGTGAAATTTCAAATGTTTATATTTTTGTATAAATGTTTTTAAATATGTTACTGTAATTGTATTGGTGTTATATTAAATATAGACACCAATGTCATTCAATTTGGATAAATACTTTGCAGGATATACATTATTATTAAATTTTATTATGTAAATATTTTGCACAGTCAAAATGTTACACATGCTTTAAAATTTGAAATAAAACATTAATGGAATTGTTTGAATTGGCACGTTGAACCACACAGAAAAACTTTAGGCATTGATATTTAAACAATTTTGGTTAGTGATTATAACTGTTATAAATTAAAAATTAATTATTTTAGTTAAAATATTTGTTTTAAAATTGCTATTGTTGTAAGAATAATTTTGTTATCTGCAAATATTACATAAGATATTTCTGCAGTTAATAGTAAAGTTTACTTTATTTAATAAAAAATTGAGATACGTTGAACATTTTGAAAGTGTAAAAAATGCAATTTGGAAGAAAACTGGTGGTTTATTAATATATCCTAGGAAATAGGGATACATGATCTTTAAATGCCACTAGAACCCAAAGCATGAGGGACAATTAAAAGCCTCTCTACAGGATACAAGTGCAACAACCATTAGCTATAAAAAAAAACGATTTTCGATTTTTTATCAATTGTAATCAAAAATTCACTCTCAGTCTTCTTTAAAATAATAATGTCTTTAAAACATTCCCATGAAAAATAAAATATCGAATTTTCAGAAATAGTCTGTGAAGCATGCTAATCGAGATAAAAATTAGCAGAAATGGTATTCTTGCTTGTTTCCTTGTATGAATGAATGAATAAGTGTATTTATTGACATAGCAATATTATACATAGAATTTCAACAATCGCAAGGGTACACAGACCGTACGTGCTTTTGTAATATACACTAAAAAGCAATATTAAAACAACAAAAGAATTAAAAAAGTATACACGAAAATAAAAGACAAAGGTAATACACAATCAAAGGCGAATTTAAAACCAACAACAAAGAATTAAAAGAGTAAAAATAAAGATACAGAGATATTCAAATATAGCAATTTAAATTTAAAGCACAGAGTACACCTTCATAAATGCACCCTCTTATAATAGAGCATTACACTTAAAAGAAATATATACATTTAATATATACACAATATATAAAACCATAACACAACAGTGACCTAAGCATATCATAATATATATGTAAAAACATTGTAGTCGCTTTTGTTTAGTTGTTTTTATTGGCAGCCTCCTCAGATCTCAGCTGGCTTGCCTTAAGTATAAATTTACCTAGCCCGTCCACGTCTTCCGTGCCTGCCAGTAGCGTCCAAATGCTTCGCGGTGGTAATGTTTCCTTATAAGTAGAAGGGAAATTAGGGAATACATTAGACTAAAGCGAGTCAACTATTTTAAAAGCTGTTTGCTATGTGATAAAAATCCATTTCATTGCAGGGCCAGACCGTGTGGCAAAACTTTAAATATTTTGAAACAGAAACCAACAGGGAACATTTCGAAAAAGATCATCTCCACGGAAAAATGTATATGACAAATTGTTTGTTTTAACGTGATCTACATATTTCGTGTAGTAAGTTTTTGTCTATCTCTCTAGTTTAACAGTTATGCAAAAGTCATCCAGAATGAAGAGGTATTCAGAAGCAATTCACAGAAACTTCAAGATACGATACATTTTATTTGTCGCGGAAATAGCTTTGATGTGGTATTTTAACCAAAATCGTACGTCATTATTGAAATAATCAAAATCTTCCAAATGTTTTCCATATAAAGGGTAGTTCGGGGTGGAGGAAATTCTCCTCAAAATCTTCGCATCGCATCCTTGAAGATAAATACCAAGTTTGGTATTTTACTGACTTCTTTTTGAATTATCGTGTTTACAGACACACACATACACACATGGACCTTTTCTCATTTTTTTATTCATGGGACCCTAAAACGTGTTTTGCCACTGAAAACTCGGTATCGAATTTTTGGGTGTAATGCAATACCTTCTCTACCTATGTAATATGTACAGAAAGTAAAAATGGATATGGGCACAAGTACATTGCCGTACCCTCAACATATGTGGATTCAACATCAACATTATACTGGGTAGGTAGAACATCCAAGTGTCTAGGCATTAGCTGCTACCATTACCACTACTGTATACTTTTCTCTATGGCGACTTCCATACTACTATATGCAGCAACAATCTAGAGTAAAAAACAAATCTGATGTGTTCCATTCACATGACTTTCTCTATATCTCTGTAACAAATTATTGTTAATAAGCTTATTCTTCTATCTACTGCATGCTAAAACATTAGCAGAAACGGTCTTATTATTTAGTTCCTTGTACATAGAAGGGAAATAGAGGAATACACTAGGCGAAACCGAATGTTAAATGTTTTAAAGTGTGGTTGATATGGGATGAAATCCATTTATTTGCGTGGCCAAACGTTGACAAGTTTCCGTATAAGAAAAGTTTAAGTACTTTAAAACTGAAAGCAATAACAAGGAATATCTCGAAAACGGCGAACTCCACGAAAAAAATGCATATGACATAAATTGTGTACTTTATCATGATCTACATTTATAGTGTAGTAAGCTTTTGTCTATCTTTTAAAAAATGTTAAGTAAAATTCAATAAAAAATCAACCAGAATGAAGAAGTCTTTAGAGGCTATTCCCAGAAAATTCAAAATATACATTTTATTTGCCATGAAAATATCTTAGATATAAGAGATTTTAATCAGAATCGTTAGAGTCGTTTTTGAGAAAATCAAAATTTTCACATTTTTTTCCATGAAAATCTTCGTGTCGTAGCCTTGGAAGATACCAAACTTAAATGCCAAGTTTGGTATTTAACGGTCTTTTCGTTTTGAGCTATGCTGTCCACAGTCACACACATGGACCTTTTTCCAAAAATGTTTTCCCCAAAACATGTGTTTCTGGTTAAATCTCGATATCTTGGCTGAACAAAGAAGAATTATCTAATGCAAATCGAACAGATACCTATAAAGAATCGATTGATCCATGCAGGAGATAAAGGATGCTAATGAAGGTATAGCAAACTGGACCAAACAACTATTCCTGATCTTGATTGAAGCGAAAACATAGCCAACTGAGCTATTGCCTATCCCAAGTTTTTACTGATTACGCATAATCTAAAGCACACCACATTCGCATCTTTGCGAAACAGACAATTTGTGTATTGTGTAGTCAGAATTATATATCGCAGTTTTGTATGCGTAAGATGGCTCAGAGAGAGAAACAAATTAGAAAATAAGATGCCTATGGGCAGTTACACCGAAAAATCTTGTTCCCAAAATGCCGGCTTCAACGAGAATTGGGGGATTGTACATCAGGTGGTCAGAAACATTAGACCAATTAAGAGACACAGTTTAAACGTAAGCCAAAATTTTATTAAGGTACGGATGCCACTTTGTCCGGCTTGCGCTTTGCTTTAAGATTTGCATGTTTCACATTAAGAAAACCAAGGTCGGCTTTATCAAACAACTCTAGGGAGCACTAAAGTTGGTAATGCTGCCATCGAGTGAATTTCCAACTTTTATGACAACGCTGTTGGTAACATAAGCATTTGTGAGTTATCCAGTAACATATATTTTAAAATGAACTAAAAATAAGACCAAAAATATTGCGAATTTTACTCCTGTAGAGGTGGGCATCCTCTAACAAATGAACAAGTGCACAAGCACGTAAAGTGCAAGTGATCGTTCAAGTTATTACAGAGTATGAAAAACTATGTGTGGGCGGAAAATTACGATACGATCAGTGGATTAGAATGGTGAGAAATAGTTTTGACTATTTAAATTTTGAGATGCTGGAAAATGTCCAGCTGTAATTAGCATGCTTCCACTTTATATTAACTCAGTATTTAGAAAAACCTTCCTTCTGAATTATAAATAATAATAGATTACCAGTCTATTTTATGTTTATTTTATCATACATATTTGCATCTTTGACAAATGTTTACTCAATGAAGTCTCTGGTAGAATTCTCGGTCGCATTCTAAACATTTTAGATTGTATTCTGTTGCGCATGTGGGTTAAACGATGAATTTACTCATCAGAACAGTCTTCTTCAGATAACATTGCGATTCCTAAGATTCGAGTCAACTACATACTCTAAAACTTCACTGTAAATTAAGCTTACGTATTAGTCCAGTTCAAATTTTAAGCTTAAACTGTGAAATCGGGTTTAAAAGAAGAGAATAAACGAATCATTAATATATAAGAATAACATGAACACACTAGTAAGCAGGCCTTCCTCATCCACTTCTTGAAGTAATACCGCCAATGGTCCAAAAAGAAATCAACTATGGCTTGCGGGATTTTTTAGTTGCTGAGAATCCAACTTATCTTTGAATGTTTCTGTAAGATTTCTCCCCCAACTAAAAAGAATCTGAATATATTACATTCACATAATTTTCTCTGCTTATTCTGCATCAAATTATTCTTACAAAAGTTTATTCTTCTATCTACCTCATGCTAATTGATATAAACATTAGCAGAAATGGCCTTACTAGTTAGCTCCTTATAAGTAAGGGGAATAAAGGAAGCATGAAGTGATATTCAAATCTTTTAAAACCTCGTCACTATGTGAAACAAATGAAACACGGTTCTCTTTTGCAATCTGGGAGTAAAACGAGAGATACGAAGCAAAGTTGGCTTTCCGCTTGACAAAAGTTTACGTCTTAAAACTGAAACCAATAACAAGAAATGATTAACCTCGGAAATGATTAACCCTACAAAAAATATGACAAATTGTGTGTTTTAAGGAGATCCACACTTTTTGTGTAGTAAGCTTTTGTCTATCTCTTACGGTTTACCAGTTGGAAAAAAGGCATCCAGAATGAAGAGGTCTTCAGAAGCTAGCTCCAGATAATTCATGATACACATTTCGTTTGTCATGAAAGTATCTTAAACATATGATATTTTAAACAAAAGCGTTAGCCATTTTTGAGAAAATAGCAATTTTCGAAAAGATATTTCGGTAAAGGATGGCAGAATGGGGGGATTTTTCTGAAAATCTTCGGTAGCATCCTTGGAAGATAATGAACATATGTTTGGCATTTACCAGACTTTTCATTTTGAGTTATGCTGTCCACAGACACGAACTTTTTCCTAAAACTGCATTTTTGGGATTCAGGGTGCCCCAAAACATTAATTTCCGGTGAAATCTCGGTATCGAATTTTTGGGTGGAATACAATACTTTCTCTATCTCCTATGTATACATGGATGCTAGAGAAAGTAATAACGACTAGACTACTACTGCCTTTACTACTACACAAGATCTAACTACATCTTCAAATATTTCATCATGATGAAACTTCGGTTCTCTTTTAAGATTATATTGAGAAGTTCAAATCATAACAGGTTTATTTTTAGCAATAGATTATTCGGCTCATATTATTTAGTTTTTTCAATGGAAAGGTGCACAAGCGATTTTCATTAAAAGTGGATTATAAATAAGTTATTTCAGGTTCTTCTCTTAATAGGAGGAGGTAAGAGTCAAAAATGAATTATTATTTATCAGGAAAATACTATTTCAGGTGCCCCTAGTAAAATTATTAAAAAAAAAATCTGATGTTACTCTCACATGACTTTCAGTAGCTGTTCTACAATCAAACTTCTTACAAAAGATTATTCTTCTTTCTACATCATGCTAATCAAGATAAACATTAGCAGAATGCACTTACTAGTTAGTTCCTTTAAGCAGAAAACAACTAAAGGAATGCGCTATATTAAAGCGATAATCAAATGTTTTAAAAGCTGTTGTTATGCGATTTTCATTGCAAACTACTTCTTTGCTCGGTTAGGAGTAGAACAAAAGAAAAACGGACACTTCCTGCCTGAGAAAAGTATTAGCACTTTACAATTGAAGTGTGTGTTTTACATTTCTTGTGTAGTAAGTTTTTTGCCTGTCTCTTTATGGTTTAGCAGTTAAGCAAAATTCGGCAAAATTCATCCAGAATAAAAAGGTCTTCAAAGGTTATTCCCAGAAAATTTAAGATATACATTTTACTTGGAATGCAAGTATCTTTAATACACGGGATTCTAATAAAAATTGTCGAACATTTTTCCATGTAAAGGGTAGTTTGTGGTGGGGGATTCTGTTAAAAATCTTGGTATCCTATCCTTGGAAGATACTAAACCTACTTACCAAGTTTGAGCTATGGTGTCCTCAAAAACACATACACACCTTTTATAAAAATGCTTTTTTCGGACTCAGGGGACTCCAAAACATATATTTCCGGTGAAATCTCGACACCGAATTTTTGGGTGGAATACAATACCTTTGCACATTGTACATGCGGTCTAGAGAAAGTTATAGTATTGCTATTCTGTTTAATAAACCAATTTCTCAATATGCTTTATTTCCCTAAATAAGCTCTGTTTTATTTCATGTTTTATTAGGTTATTCTTTACTGTGGATCCCAGATGTCTAAAAGAGATATATTTACGTGAACAACAAATCCCGTTCACATTGGCATCTTCTCTGACTGAAAAGTTGGTGACGATGATGAACTTAGTCCATGTTTTGGCAATACGTACTGAATAAAGATCTTACTGCAATTGCCAAGACGAGGTCAAGTCGTCCAGCTTGCAGTGAACTATTCTGGCTACGCCATGCTATGCAACGAAGTCTTCCAGAAAGGTGACGACGAAAGTGGGTTTTGAGTCCACACTCACACAGACCGACAAGCTACATTTAAATTGGTTCATCCGCAAGACGAGTTGTCAGCAATCTCTTTCAGTTGGAGAAGAGGAAGTATGAGTTAAATCTTGGCTGTAACACCACTACGTGCCGAAACGAACAACACTGCATAATAACTCAGTCGCGCATGACGGACAATGTGTACATAAATAGTCAGTGACCGTGTTTCTATTGGCACTCCCAGTCATACCAAGCGCCGCAGAATGGTAATGAACATGCTTCCTCTGCCACAGTGGGGATCCCTTTGGAAGAAAGGGTGTTTGAAGCGAGTCTATATACATCCGAGTAGTGATGGACATTATCATATGAAAACTATCGAATTTCTCAATTTGGTTTTTCGATCATTCGGTTTTCATTGAGTTTTAAAACATTTCTATACTATTGGTCGCTTGACAGTCGAGAAACCCCAATAACTTTTCAAGTCGTTACATCAACGAGCCAATGCAGTTATGATGCCGACTTTATTTCGGAAAGTTAAAGAATCAAATACTACCGGAGAGGTCACATTTTTTGAAGGATTTACCAATCACTCAGTAGTGGGAGGTGGCAATTGTAGCTGTATATAAAAATCAGATGGTTAATTTCAATATTTTAAGCAAACACTTTTTCCATAACAAAAGTTAAAGTTATAGTTTGCTGCATCATGTGACCTAGTTAATTAACAGTCAGAAAAACTATTGTAGGTCCTCACTTGTTTGTGTATTAATACCGAGGAACACATGCCACATGAATGTTTAACATTCAGTTCAACCCAAAATATAATTTAGCCAAATTTAGGACCGAATATCACAATTACAGAATAAGAACTAATTGTTAATATCAAGATCTTCCCATAATTTTTCGCTTATTCATTTTAACTTCAAATCAAATGGATACAAAATAATAAAACGATATAACCTTTATTACATAACCTCAAATTACTGCACGATAACCGTATATAATTCTGAAATAGGTACATTAACTTTAAAAAGAGAAATATATTTTGTATCTTTATTCAAATAACAGAGTTCCATTTCAGAATTACTAAACGTATATGTGCTAGTCTGATTGAGAAACGGTATGCTTTCACAATCCGATCTTAAGGAAAAAATTATCGCCATAATTACTAGAAAATAACTTCAATTTATTGTGTTTTTTAATTTTGAAGTCTTGTTACATGATTCGAGAGCAAAAACACCTATTGCTAGTACTTTTGAATCCAAATGAAAACTGGTTACCTTAGTCACTTATCACCGCCTGCGGTGCCATAAGTAGTTAAAGCGGGCGTTAAACACTACACAAAAAAACCTTAGTCACTTATCTATGGTACTAGCTCCGTATTTTGCGAAAATAAACAGCTTTTAAAACTGAATGAAAACACGAATAACTCGAAAGTCATTACTCACTATCGTAATACATTCGATTGCTGAAAACATTCGATAGTGTTTATCACTATATCACTATATCCAAGCTCTTATTAGTGGCTAATACCCTTAATGTGCTGGAATGCTCTAATTAAAACGGAAATAAGCGTAGCTCTTTTTTTTTTGTTGTTTTTTTTTTTTTCTTTTTTTAACTGCTTTTACTGCTATGGTATCGCAGACGATGACATTGGTAGAATGTGATGACGGGAGAAACATGAGAAAACCTGTTCCCACATGCGGTCACTTAGAATCGAAATCGGACCGCCTAGGTGAGAGGCGAGTGGTCTAACCACTCGGCCACGGCGCGGCCCCAGTAGGCTCATAGACTGATACTACAACGTATAATATATATCTTATCTTCATGTTCTCAAATGCAGAACCTTAAGACAAGTTTTAAACATATTGTGTAATAGCAGTAGGCATTACGGTAAGCAAAAGGTAAGGAAAAATAGTCAATAAAAATACTCCTAAAAACCTTCACCGCCACTTAATCTTGTGGCGGCTGTCATGTTTACCTAAAAAAGCTTCCCAAATGCGTTAAACTTCGTTGCTTTCAGGATGGCTCAAGCAGCTTCGTCTGGCCAGCATTCGGAAAGTCTCGGGTTCAATCCACGAGACCGGCCTACCTAACCCATGGGTCTTTTAGGGGGTTTTCCCAGGTCGCTAGGCGAATGCTGGGTAGGTTTTTATCCCCGAATCAACTGCCAGTGTCACTCCGTTTATCCTTCATCCCGCTGGTTTCTTTCAGGGATGAAGTGTCGACGATGGTGTTCGGTGCGGCGTGGTAGGGAAAAAAGATGCTCGTTGTGACTCTCTCCGACCCCGGCTTTGGCTGGTTGCCGGGATGCGAACCGCCTCTCAGCACCTGTGAGGCAGGGTTCTTAGTGTCTGTCCGACAGTCTGAATACTCCAGTCTGAAAATTGCAAGGACCCTATCATTGGTGTGCCCTAGCACCTATTTCCGGATGCCCGGTGTCTCCCCTCACCTCATCCGTCATTCATAAGAACGTCCCCTCATAGGACGTAGATACAATAACCGCACTGGTCCGTCCGTATCCTATTCCTAAAGTTACTTTTACTCAGTTTTGATTCTGTCCTTTGCAAATACAGTGTTACTATAAGTGATCTTTCCGATTACAAACTTGAGTAACTATATCGTTAGGAGAAACTTAGAAAAATTATATCGGTATCAATGGAAAGAGAAACTCAAATATTTGTTACGTTGGTGAACCTGCTGCCCATTTATTAATTTCGTTTCAAGGAGACGATATAACACAAAAATGGCTGCAAATAGGAGGCCATTTTGTATGCTACATTTCAACAGTGTTTGTTGGGGCATGTTTAATTATCTACTGGCTTTTACAGTGGATTTCTGTGGACTTCGTGTGAAACTCTCTCACACGCTCCACATTTGCCTCACTTGCTGCTGGACGACCGGTTGACTTCCGCTTCCATATGCAACCCCTCGTTTTGACGTCAGCGTACCATTACGGATATAGTATTCACTGGGTGGACCGACACCAAATTTTCTTCTAAAATTGTACAGCGATATGTGAAACATCTAGCACACAATATGCCCTCCTGTCTTCGTTTGCAGCCAGTTTTCTAATATATCGTCTTCTAGCAATGAAATTAATAAATATGCAACATGTTCATCAACATAACAAAAATATTTGGATTGTTCTTTCCATTGACACCAAGATCATGTTTCTAAGTGTTCCCTAACGATGGTTAGGTATTCAAGTTTGTAATCAGAAAGCTCATATAGTAACATTGTACTACTGATTCAGCAAAAAAGTGGGTTTAATTCAGCTTAGGACTAACTAGTAAGATATATCAACTGCTATGTAATCGAGAATTCTCGCGTGATCCATTCAGTGAGTGAGTGAGTGATTCGCGACTGCGCTTCTAGTGCGATATGAAGGGCGTTCTGCGGTGCGTAGCGACAACTGCTGCTATGAGCAGCGCCGGCTGCTTCCGAGAGATATCGGAAAAGTATTTTTTTCTTTCTTTTTTTCTTTTTCTTTTTCCCCCCCTTTATTGAAAACTTTAGTGCACCAAGGGTACAGTACAGTTGTGATAAAGAATTTCAAAACAAAAACCTGATGTGTTCCATTCACATGACCTTCTACCTCTCTGCAACAAATTATTGTTAAAAAGCTAATGCTTCTATTTACTTCATGCTAATCGAGAAAAAAAATTAGCACAAATAGTCTTATTACTTGCTTCCTTGTAAGCAGAAGGCAAATAAGGGAGTACTGTAGGATAAACTAATAATCAAAAGCTGGTTGCTATGTGACTGAAGTTTCTTTGTTTGTATGGACAGGAGTTGACAAATTCCTGTATGTTTTTCAAAGCTGAAGCCAAAAAACAAGGAACATGTCAAAAACGACCAACTTCACGAAAAAATGTATGTACCAAATTGTGTGTTTTAATGTGCTCTACATTTTTTGTATGTTAAGCTTTTGCCCATCTCTTACGGTTCAGCTGTTATGCAAAATTCTGTGTTAATTCATCCAGAATAAAGTAGTCTTCAGAGGCTATTCCCAGAAAATTCAGGATATACATTTTATTTGTCAGGTAAATATATTTAATATACAATATTTTAATCAAAATCGTTAGAGCCATTTTTAAGAAAATCAAAATTTTCGAAAAAAGTTCCATGTAAAGGGTAGTTGGGGGTGGGGGGATTTTCTTGAAAATCTTTGTGTCGCATCCTTGGAAGATACCAAACTTAAATACCAAATTTGGCATTCAATGGTCTTTTCCACAGACACACATACGGACCTTTTTCCAAAAATGCTTTTTTTTTTATTCAGGGGAACCCAAAACATGTAGTTCCGGTGAAATCTCGGTATCGAATTTTTGGGTGCAATACAATACCTTCTCTATACACTATGTACATAGTGCGTGTAGAGAAAGTAAAAATTAAACGTGTACATGGGTCCCAAAATAAATAGATTCAGGAGAATTCAGATACCTTAATATAATCGTAAATCGGAGTGCTATTTCCGTTTCAGTCTCCTGACAGGCGGAGCAGGTGGAATGTACAGGCCGCGAAGACGAGGGTTGCGATGTTGAGTGTAGGGACGGAGTAACCGTTTATCGGAGGCGCGGAGGACAGTAGCAACCTCCGGAATACCAAGGTCAGTGTGCAGGTTAGCATTGTGGTTAAACCAAGGAGCCCCCGTCACCAACCATAAATAACGGTTCTGTAGTCATTCTATCCTGAGAAGTTGAGCTCCCCAAATGGAGCAGCCAAACTGCCATATTGGGAAGAATGCAATTGTGTTCGAATTCCCAGCGGGTAAACCGCCTGGGAGAAGAGGTGTGTTTCATCCCGCCGCGAAGTGAAGTGACGTCGCTGCGAAGTGAAGTGACGTCGCTGCGAAGTGAAGTGACAGGGGGGATTGCACTAATTCACTGAAAAGTGAAGTGAGAGTGATAATCTAGCGAAAACCCAGTGAACGAATAAGGCAAAAGTGACAATAGTGGACATCGCAATATATTACAGCAAGCTGGCTTCTCACCCGGAGATCTCGGGTTCGATTCCCGGCTGGGGCGGGGAATGTTTCTTTAAACAGAAGTATTCCTTATTCCTCACAGAGTCTGGAAGTATGAATGTGAGAGTGGGTGAGTGTGTGTTTAATGATATAAAAATGGTAAACCTAATGGCAATAACCCACTGTGATCAAAAGAGTTATTTCACTAGTCAAAGTGCCAGATATGATCATGGAAGTTAAAGGGGGCTATAACAATTTCTCCATGGCATGACAGCTTATAAGGAAAATTGGCCTACCGCCCGGCATCTGCGTCCTCTATCTCGGTCCATGACAAACGTCATGGATGGGGTACAGTATTGGAGGGTGAGACGTGGTCAGCGCCTTGAACTCCCCCCGGCCGGTTAATGCGGTCTTCACGACCTGGAGCCGCCACTTCTCCATCGAGTAGCTCCTCAATTGACCCTCCAAGGACCTCAGGAGGCTGATTAAACCCTGGACCAGGTCTCCCAGCGGGGTAAAAATCCCCACGCCGGTACTGGGAATGGAACCCGGGTCCCCGCTTGGTAGGCAGCCGCGCTAGTTTATTCTTCAGATAAATTAGAAATTCAGTCGATGAAATCATTTGCAGAAGTAGATACAATTACAATAGGTGTAAATCCGTAGTTGGCACCACAGATTTTTGAACATTGTCCATAAATACTCCAGGACGATTAAATCAAAAGATTGCTCGATTTAATTGTCCTGGAGTAGCGTCACCGCGCTAAGTAGACGACCAAAGGGGGCTATACAAATTAAAAAATTATATAAATTTATATTTGCACAGCTGCCAAAAAAGGAAATATATTAATTTATTCTTCAGCTGTGAGAAACATCTTGAAAAGTAAATTTATCTAAATAAGAAAATCAATTTAGGATTTAAAGTAAGT
Organism: Hymenopus coronatus; assembly: GCA_030762935.1. NCBI lineage: Eukaryota > Metazoa > Arthropoda > Insecta > Mantodea > Hymenopodidae > Hymenopus > Hymenopus coronatus. The sequence goes on along the minus strand of CM060898.1, from coordinate 81,222,481 downwards.
TTTATGGCCGGAATCTTAATAGTTTATCCGAAAAGACGCATAACACCTGAGAACCTCTCTTTTGAAAAAGAATAGGTTGAAAGGAAAGTGTTGAAGTAAAACAAGGACATAAACACGCGTACTCCTTTCGCAGGGGCTTGGTGCAAAGTGAGGCTTTTACACACTTCAAGTTGGACATCCCACACATGCGCACTGTGACATGTTGTGTATTATCGCGCGCGCCGACGCACGTGTATTTTGAGAGGGGAACAGGAAAGTTATTTTTACTTCTCATACGTAACTATGATTCATGTTGAATTCTTCTGTGCTCTTTCGAGCCTACTTTGCAATTCGGTGTGTAAAAAATATTGATATTGCATTTTAGCTTTGTATTAGCTATAATTTTCCCGATATTTTCATATTTGTACTATTACACCATATAAAAACAATAGTTCACCGTTAACAAGGGTCAAAACTGACTCTACATTCACGTTACTTACCCTATTTCTACTTATAGTGAGGAAGCATTGTATTCCACCCAAAAGCTCGATGTCGAGATTTTACAGGAAAATATTTTTAAAAGCATAAAAATAAAAATCACGCAACATCCCTATTCCAAGCAACCCTTCATGAAGACAAATCTTATTTTAATTTCTTAAAAATAATTTTTACGATTTTGATTAAAGCAGCATGACAATCAACATTGAATTTTGGATGTTCCCTTAAAACATTTCCATTATTACTGACTTACACATTGGACAACATAATGGGAAAGCAAATATGGTCGAAATCTTATACACCTAGTTGGGGAGGTCTGTTTCAAACTTGCCATCATAAGTGTGTTTTCAGAAAATAAAAAAATACATCATATATATATATATATATATATATATATATATATATATATATATTAAATGATAAATCAAATGTCTTAAACTTTTTTACCAAAAAATTAAAACGGTGCAAACTGGCTAAACATAAGTTTATTTAGCAGAAAAGGAGTAACTTAATATTTAAATTTGGATAAGACCGCATTTGGCCAACTAAATATTTACGAGAGATTTTTCCCAAAATAACTAAGGAAATGAAAGCATTTTCTAAACTATCATTATAATGTTATAGTTATGAAATTAAAACCTTTTAGCAAAAAACCATATTAAATGATTGAAGAATGGCTTTTTGACAAACTTGAATTTGATATTTCTCTGTGCTTGCAATTAATAATGTAATCTAATGCTCTTTCTGCTACTACATCTTTGTATTCTTTTCTACAGTTACATATTTCAATAAAATACATACTGCTGCATTTTTTTAAGGATTAATAAAAATGTGCATGAAACAACATTCGCAACCCCTGATGTCTGAAGGTGAGGCCACTACAATCGCGCAGTATAGGACCTAGAACTTCGGGTCTGAAATCAAAGATTGTTATTTGCAAAATAAGTTATAGGATGTAGTTTTCTCTATAAGGTTACATTTTACTTTCCCTAGCACATATGTACACAGTAAATAGTAGATAAAGAAGAATTGTATTCCACCCAAAACTTCTAAATCAAGATTTCACCGGAAATGCATGTTTTGAGAAAAAGGGCAGTGTGTGTGCTTGTGTGTGCGGGCGTGAACAGCACAGTTCAAAAACGAAAATACCATTAGGTACGAAATTTAATGGTGTAATATCAAAAAACATTATTTGTGGTTATTCTCACAGACAAAAGATTAATTTTTACTTTCTCTAACCCGTATATACAAGTACATAATGAATAAAAGATACTGTATTCCACCCAAAAATACGATATCGAGATTTCACCGGAAATATGTTTTCACGTCCCTTGAGTCCGAAAAAGATTAGAAAAAGGCCGTATGTGTGTGTCTCTGTGGACAGGACAGCTCAAAAACGAAAAGTCCGTTAATTACCACACTAGGTATTTAAGTTTAGTATTTCCCAAGGATGCGACAAGAAAATTTTCTAGAAAATGCCCCTACTCCAACTACCCTTTATATGGAATTTTTTTTCAAAAAGTTTCATTTTCTCAAAAATAGCTCTAACGATTTTGATTAAAGTGTCGTATATTAAAGATATTTACATTAATATTTACATTGAATTTCCTGGGATTAGCCTCTTTATTCTGGATGAATTTAGTTAAATGTTGCACAACTGGTAAACCATAAGAGATAGACAAAAGCTTATCACACAAAAATGTAGATGTCGTTAAAACACATAATTTATGTCATATACAATTTTTTGTGGAGCTGGCCGTTTCTGAGATATTACTTGTTATTGGTTTCAGCTTTAAAATATACCTACTTTTCTCAGATGGGACATACAAAGCTAATCGAACCTCAATTGTTTCATACAGCGTCGAGCCTTTAAAGAATTTGACTATTGCTTTAGACTAATGTACTCCCTTATTTCCCTTCTACTTAAAAGGAAACAAGTATAAGGCAATTTATGCTAGTATTTATCTGGATTAGCACGATGTAGATAAAAGAATAGTGTTTTGTAAGAATAGTTTGTATTTGGAACAGCTAAAGAAAATTATGTGAATGGAACATATTCAAGATTTTTTCCGTATAGATTCGATGCGCATGTTGCAGCTAGTCATGCATATCTAATTTTACCTAACCTCTTTCAACAAATATGAACGTTAAACAATACATCAATACTGAGTAAGAAAATTTTACAAATATCACTGGCAAACATCCATATTAAATAAAGATAAAACATATGAAGTGTAATATATACATAAAATTTCAAGAGATATAATTGCTTCAGAGTTCCTGCAAGTACTGCTATGTAGGTGCAAATTTTCGTAATTGACGAACATGGAGAGAAGAATAACCTTTAATACGATTCTTTAATGCAATAGATTAACATCAATCTTTAGAACGTTAGGTAGGGAAAGACTGTATTCCACTCAAAAGTTTGATGTCGAAATTGCACCGAATACATGTTTTGAAAATCCACAGAGAAAAGAAAAACAATTGAAAAAACTTCCATATATGTGTGTGTGCGTGTGCATGTGCATGTGCGCGCGCGTCTATGAACACCATAACTCAAAATCGTAAAATTGGTGAAACACCGAACCTATGATGGTACATAGCAGGAAAAATAAACATATTTTAACTCACAATTTCTTAACAAATTTAATGTATTTACTTAGAGGAGAAAATAAAAATGCTTTAGTTTATAATTTCAGAACACATAAGCCATCTACTAATAAAACCATAACAAGTCAATTAATTAATGTCTAAGAAAGAAAGAGATACATATGTGTTTACAGTTTTATTCTATTAATGGCAGCATTTATATTGAATATACAAGTTAGTAATCAGTACTACTAACACACTGATTGTGCGGTCTAATGGTCAGTGCTGGTTTCTCAGTTCAGAGGACCGGGTTTGTTTCTCGGCTAGGGCGGAGAAATTTTCTTTAACCAGAATCATTCCCTACCCTCCATAGAGTCTGGAAGTATGAATGTGGGAGCGAATGTTTGTATTTATTAGTATAATGCTGAAAAAACAACGTTAAGAAACCTCACAGTTCAGCGGGCAAAACAGTGACCCAGTCGCCTCACACCAAGGCGGGGCCGGGTTAAATTACACGGAACCGCAAATTTTTGCAAATTCACCATTCATCCTACAAACTGCTCCACCATCACCATTTCAAACCTTTGTATGTAGTTTAAAGCTGAAATTAAGAAAAGTCCTATCATTGTTCTCAAACTTTCAGACGCGTGGGACTTTTTGATCATGCAATATATGTACATAATAAAATTTATAAAATAATATATATTTTGCAAGTATTTATCTAAATTGAATGAAATGTAATATTCATATTAAGATAACTAATCATAGTTAAACTTTCAGAAAAATCTTTACAGAAATACAGACATTTGAAATTTCACTCCCTTAAGGTGGTGAACTTTGACCAAAAATTCTGAAACATTCAAATGTTTTTTCATAACAAAATAATACGAATTCTAAACTTATGAAAATATATAATTTTTCCCACTTGGCAAACTTTAACTACCAATTAACTCAAGCTAAAAGTGGTATGTATATGCTTATTCATAGGCACTCCCAATTTTAAACCTTATTTTCTCGCAAACTTTTTTCCTAAAGTTTTCCAGAAATTCTTCCACACGATGTAACTTTTTATCACTTTGTTTCTACACTTTTATAATGCCTCTAAAAAGCAGATTAATGAAAATAGTCAAATTGATTTTTACTTTCTCTATACTACCATGTCATAGTTTATAGAGCAGATATTGCACTTTACCCAAAAATTTGATACCGAGATTTCACTGGAAATATATGTTTTCAGGGTCCCCTGTATCCAAAAAAAAGCATTTTCACAAAAAGGTCCGCGCGTGTGGGTGTCCATGAACACGATAGCTCAAAAACGAAAAGTCTGTAAAATACCAAGATTTGTTGAGAAAAATCCCCCCACCCCAAACTACTCTTTACATGGAACTTTTTCGAAAATTTTGATTTTCTCAAAAATGGCTCTAACGATTTTGATTAAAATATCGTATATTAAAGATATTTATCTGACAAATAATATGTACATCTTGAATTTTCTGGGAATATCCTCTGAAGACTACTTTATTCTCGATCAATTTTACGGAATTTTGCATAACTGCTAAACCGTAAGAGATGGGCACAAAATTACAACAGAAAAAAATGTAGAGCACCTTAAAACACACAATTTATCTTATACTCATTTTTTTCGTGGAACTGAACGTTTTTGAGATATTCCTTGTTTTTAGTTTCAGCTTTAAATTACATAGCAACCAACTTTTGACTATCCCTTTAACCTATGATACTCCCTAATTTCGCTTCTACTTACAAGGAAGCAAGTAATAGGACTATTTGTGCTGATTTTTTCTCGATTAGTATGAAGTAAATAGAAGCATAAGCTTTTTAACAATAATTTGTTGCAGCGATATAGAGAAAGTCATGTGAATGGAACACATCATATTTTTCGAAATGTTGCTCCAACTTTGATAAATAAATTACTAAATTTTGAAAAATAAAAAGCTTTGGAGAGTACGAAAAGTAATCATTTTTCTACACTATTTAGGCTAATATAAAAATCTAATGGGTTCCAGTCACATGACTTTCTCTACATCTCTGTAACAGTGTATTGTTATAACGCTTATTGTTCTGTCTACTTCATGCTAAACGAGACAAAACATTAGCTCTAACTGTATTGGTGGTTGCTTCCGCTATTGGCCGCTATTGTTTGTAGCGTAACATTAGTTGTGCGAAACGTCGGCAAAAACATGAGCTACAAGACACCGCGGCCAATAGTGGAAGCAGCCACCAGAATATTAGATGACGGCCGCGGAAGCCTGCGAATTTACATTAGCTGAAATGGTCTTATTACTTGCTTTCTTGCAGGTAGAAAGTAAATAAGGGAGTACACTAGGCTAAATCGATAGTCAAATCTTTTAAAAGCTGGTTGCCATGTATTTGAAATCAGTTTCTTTGCATTGGTAGGAGTTGGCAAATTCCCGTATGAGAAAAGTTCAAGTATTTTAAAACTGAAACCAAATAACAAGCAATATCTAAAACATGGTCATCTCCACGAAAAATGTATATGACAAATTGTTTGTTTAAACGAGACCTTCATTTTTTGTGTAGTAAATTTTTGTCAATATTTTAAGGCTTATCAGTTATGCAAAATTCAGCAAAATTCATCCAAAATAAAGTCGTCTTCATAAATTCTCAGAAAATCCAAGATATAGATTTTGTCATGTAAATTCTTTAATATATGCTATTTTAATCAAAATTATTAGAGATATTTTTGAAAAAATTAAAACTTTCTAAACTTTTCCATATAAACGGTATTTTCGGGTGAGGGAATTTTCCTCAAAACCATCATGTCATATCCTTGAAAGATACTACACTTAAATACCAAGTTTGATATTTTATTGATTTTTTCGTTTTTGGAGTATAGTGTTCACAGACACACTAACACAGGGACCTTTTTTTTCTATTTTTTTTATACAGGGGACTAAAACACATATTTTAAGTGAAATTTCAGTATCAAATTTCAGAGTAGAGTGCAATATTCCTCTACCTTCTCTTCTGTACCATATACTGTATAAAGAGAGTAAAAAGTATATGACAGATTTATTTGTTAATTCATTTACTATAAAACTGGGCTTTTTATGTGATTATTATTAAAAATGCATCACGTTGCTTATTTTTACTACGATAATGAATTTAGACAATATAAATTATTATATTAAAAAACCATGCAAGCTGTAATTTTGATACATAGCAGAAATAATACTATTGTTGTGTACAATAACTGGTATAAATTTCAATAAAATAGCTTCCATGCTGTGAATTTTCGAAATTTCACAGATACATTAACTAAAGGGCATTCTCTGGTCAATTTTGTAGATTCAAGTATTTAAATATCCTAGGGGCTTCTGCATAAAACCACAAACACAACGTAAGTGTAAATAGTTAATGCGCAGCATCTCATCTGACCGTACCGCGTATCGCACCGCGTTTGTTTCATGGAGTCTTTATTGTCTCCCCAAGGATACCGAGCGCAATACACAATGAAAGTGGGCTACACATTCTTTGTAGAACGCCGTGCTTTATTATTAGCATAGGATACGCCTGGAATTTATTTGAGTAGTTTTCGCGCGTCATTCGGACCTGTGTTTCATCAATGACTCTTCGTGGCAGAAATTTCCCTCTCCTTCTCTTCGTTTATTTTTAACTCTCTTGTAGCAGATAAAATAACATTGTTGCTTCAATATGCCCGCTAGGATGCAATCAAAACACAGCTTCAGAGCGAGTACAATGCTCTCTTGTGGTGAAGAAAAGGTGGCTACACGTGATCATAACCCCTTCTGTTCTTATTCCTCCCCAACCTTGCAGCATTTTTAAACTTAGCAAAGAATACTCAATACACTTTTCTAATATATTTGTTCCAATAGATTTGACTGTTGCAAAGCAGACTTTGAGAAAATTGTGTACACGACAGTGTTACCAAAAGTATTAATATTACACATTATCTGTATGCTATCTCAAACCCATGCAAGAACCGGTACTGACAAAGAGCCACTGTAGTGGCAAAGAGCACGCCTCACTGGCAGCAGAGTATTGCGTCATACTGTGTAAATGCAAGCAAAGTTGCGGCCTAAACACGCTCTCTTGCTCTCCGCTATGCATCACGGGACTTCTTTGGGACTCTACTTTGGTCAAGGGCAAGAGCGGGGATCGTGCGGGCAATATCTGCACAGGCCTGTGCCATCTGACACTTTCAGTTTATTAAATTAGTATGAATTTTAACTTTAGAAACCCAAAGCTTATTCAAAATTCTCCATCCAAGTAAGATGGTTCTGTGGTAAAGTGCGAGGCTTGCTTTCGGGAGATCCCATAGACAGCCCACTGTCACCTTGAGACTTTTCGCGATTTTCCCTGGGCAATAGGAGAATGTTGGGGTGGTTTCTAATCTTCCTTTTTTTCATTTCCCTTTTATTCCGTTTCCTTCCCATGTTTCAGATGTGCTTCTAGGTATTGTAGCGTGACGTCCCGGTCGTTCCTTGCTGCAAGGATAGAGTATTCTCTGTGGACTCTTAGAGGACCGCCTAGCTAAGCGGGTCTGTCATTGTCTTCTCTGAGCGGCTCCAGTAGCAGGACGGGTCTTCGAGGCAGGTAGTTCCGCGCGTCTCTTTGTATTCCCTACCTGCGGCCTGTTGCCTTCTGTGCGGCACTCATTTCATTCCCTCCACCTGGAGCAGGTAGCAGCGGTAATAAATCTCTTGTAGGTTGCAAGTGTAATGTTCCCCTTGGTTTTATACCTTATGCCCTAAAGCTCTGCTCTCGGTCGGCAATGCTGCACTTCTGAAGTCGGAGCAAACGAACGCCAACGGTGCACTGTGTGACGAGTAGCCGTGAGAACTGCTGCAGTGGTAAGGATATGTGCCGTGGCGGCTCATGTTGTTCATTGTGTCCAAGTTTTTGCTTATTGACTGAAAGCTTTATTTATGATATACTATACATGATGAATTTATTTGCTGTTGAATTTCACTCACAGCAACGTCACAATTGGAATGTATATGGCAAATTGTATTTTAACGAGATCTATATTTTTGAATAGTAAGTTTCTGTATATCTCTTCCAGTTTACCAGTGATGCAAGAGTCATACAGAATGAAGAGGATTTCAAGGACACTTCCCTAGAAGTTGATATATAAATATACATTTATTTTCCAAGTAAATATATTTAACATACGCATTTTAATCGAAATCGTTTCAGTCATTTTGAGGAAATTCAAATTTTTCGAGAAAAAAAATGTCAATGTAAAGGGTAGTTGGAAGTGGAGGGGGGGAGGAGAGAATTCTCCTCCTGCAAATATTCGTATCAAGCTTAAGCGACTATTCGTTTTGGGTCATACTGACTTACACGCGCACATACACACAATGACAACAGCATTCTTAATGTTATTATTATTATTATTATTATTATTATTATTTATTCATTAGGTTAGATACACATATGTACGGTAAAATCTTGGTATCGAAAATTTTTCCAATACCTTCCCTATCTACTGTGTGCATTGTATATACGTGGTAAGGAAAGAAAAAATGTAGATCTCGTTAAAACACACAATTTATGTCAAATGCATTTGTTTGTGGAGTTAATCATTTCCTCCCTCCCCCTTTCTTTTATCCAGGTCATACAAAGAGAACCGATTTTCAATGTCTTCACATAGCAACCGGTACTTTAGAGCTTCGACCATTGCTTTGATCCATTGTGCCCCATTATTTCCCTTGCACCCCATTTCTGTTACTCCCTATCTTAAATAAAATGAATTAGAAGAATAAGTTTTTGTAAGAATAGTTTCTTTGATTTTTAGTTGTTTTCCACAATTGGTAGAGAAAGTCATGAATGGATCACATCATATAATAATTATTTACTTATTTAATTAAACAATGCGGTAATTTTATGGTGAGGCTACGAATTCCTGTATGTGTTCCCCGCACTCTGTCCATTTGACTGGGGGTTTTCCGTTCCTTAAATCCCTAGTTATAAGTGGCACTGAAAGTGGTGAGTATATGCGGGAAGACATTCCTGGCATCTTGGGATGAAATTTTCTTTCACGCCATAGCTTCTTACGTAATCTTTATAATTCCTATTTTATATTATCAATGGTCGTCTATGGAGTTTCTATTTTCCTGTGAGACAGCATTGACATTTAAATAAAAAATGCCTTGCCTGAAAAAGTATTCATTAAAATTAATTCATTGAATTAAAATTTAGATTAAATCTCAATATCAAGTTTTTGGGGTAGTATGCAATACCATCTCTATTGTGTAAGTTGACATGTATAAAATGGGGCTGTTTGTCGTATTGCCAATCTCGCCTCACCCTCTACAAACGTTTCCGTTCTTTTTTCCGAGCATTTATTCTAGCCAGTGATTGGCAATGTGCTTTACCTTCCCAAAAACATTTTCGAGAGTAATATTGCAATCTAAATCTTGTATTTTTATGTTATACTACGTTTTCTTAGTATCAGTTTGGTTATTCGATAACGGTAATACCTTTAACCTTCTTCTCCATATCCCTGATGAAAGCTCTCATATATGTTAAGTGCCGTCAAGTTGTCAGGTTTAACGACACATCCTTGACCCCTTCCTCTAGAAGGCCGAATTTTAAATGGTTCAGCCTTTCCTTGTGTATCAACTGTAGTGAAACGCTTTCATAGAGAGCTGCCCCTTCAAATACATCATTGTTTATGCTCATTTTCTGTCCTTAAATTAATTTTCAGGCCAGTCACAAAGAGAATTGATATCGGCTTGGAGGAGCTAAAATTTGGTTACCTGAAGGTGGAAAAACACTATTGTGATCTTGAGGAATGTACCGCTTTCTATGTACTTAAATGAAGGAAGTAGAAAAAGTAAAAATAAAGCAATCTTACAAGAATACAAACACTTGTTCCGCAGAAAAGATACTAAACAAATGAGATATGCTATTTCAGTGCTTCTTCAATTTGCTATTTACGTATTTGCAACTTTTCGCGAGAACATAATGACGTAATGAAAATTCCATTCAACGCATAAGATTATCTAACAGCTCACAAACATTTCGCAGGGAGAACACAAAGCGAATAATTTATTAGCAAAAGTTTAAAGCTGCAGAACACATAAACAAAGACTTCTAAAAATAGAAACATCTACGCAGAGTTTCTTACGAAGGGAGCGTACAGCAAATGGATACAAAGACAAATAAAATTGATTGAAGATGAGGGGAATGCACAATTTTAGCTGAAACCTTTCGTCAAAACCATTGTAATCCTTGTATCTACTGCTGTCCCGATGGAAAAGTTTACAGGTCGATTCACATGAAACTTATCAATGTGAACATTCCTAAACCCACAACTGATATTATTATTATTATTATTATTATTATTATTATTATTATTATTATTATTATTATTATTATTATTATTATTATTATTATTAAGCATACTATCCTTTCAGATTAATACTAAGGTTATTATCTATCTAACCGCATTATATACCAAATCTTACTGAACATTTAAATGATCTCAAATTTACCTGGGTGTGAAGAAAATTGTCGGGCTACTGCGGGAACAAATACACTGAACCAAAACTTTTGTTTCATAAACCATTCACATGACCTTCTCTTATCTGTTCTACAAACCAAGTGCTGTTACAAAAGATTAGTTTATCTACATCATGCTAATCAGGAAATTTTTACCAGAAATAGTCTTATTACTAAATTCCTGATAAGCAGAAGGAAAATTAGAGAATGCACTAGGATAAATCGACAATCAAACCTTATATTAAGTTCTCGCTATGCGATTGTCATTGTCCGTTCTCCTTTCATGACCAAGAGTAAAACAGAAGAATAGAAACGGATGAGAACTTCCCGTTTCAGAAAAAGTTAAGTATTTTAAAATTGAAACCAATAATAAGGAATATCTTTGCAATGGTTAGCTCTAGGAAAACGTGTATCTGACATAAATTGTGTGTTTCAATCAGATCTACATTTTATGTATTTTTTTTTTTACTTTCTCTACTTAGTAGATAGAGAAGGTACTGCATTCAACTCAAAAAGTTGACACCGAAATAACCAGAAATACACATTTAGGCCCAATGAATAAAAAAAACATTTATATGCCGTGTGTCTGTGAACACGATGACCCTAAAACGAAAAATCTAAAAATATCAAACTTGGTATTTAAGTGTAGTATCTTAAAAAAGATTTTGCGGAAAATTCTCCCCATTTTAAACTACCCTTTACATGAAAAAATTGCAAAACTTTTGATGTTATAAAAAATAACTAATGATTTTGATTAAAATACCATATATTAAATACTTTTAAATGATAAATAAAATGAATATCTTGAATTTTCTGGGAATAGCCTCTGAAGACCTCTTTATTGTGCATGAGTTTTTGTAATGCTGGTAAACTCCAAGAGATAGACAGAGCCTTATTACTATGTAGTTCTCGTCAAAACACACAATTTGTGTTTTATATATATTTATATAGAATTGCCCATTTTAGAGATATTTATTATTCTTGGTCTCGTTGTAAAATACTTCACCTTTTCTCAGACAAAAAGTAGTCATTGGTTTTATATCTCTTTTGACTTACTCCTATCTATGCAAAGAGAACCGAATTTTAATTGCATTACATAGCGACAAGCTTTTTTAAAAATTTAACTTTCATGGCTTAGTTTATTCCGTACAAGGAAGCAAGTAAAAAGACGTTTCTGCTAAAATTATCTCGATTAGCATAGTATAGATAAGAGATTGTTATAATAAGAATTGGTTGTAGAACAGGTAGAGAAAGCCATGTGAATGGTACATACCACATGTTTTCTATATTTATTATTAAAACAAATTATTTTAGGATTATATAAATATGTCCAATAATTCTGTTTAATTTTTAGCTACTGGTTTCAAACTTTAAACAGTTAAACTTTCATAAAATGGAAGTGTTTCTGGTTTTCTTTCTCCTGGTCAAGCAAACACAACGAATTTCGCCACTACATAGTGATCAGCTCTTAAAATAATTATCTATCGCATAAGCTTAGAGATGCCCCTTTTTTCGTTTAATTAAAAATAAATATGTAATTAAAGCGTGCTCAGATTAACATGAAGCAGATAGAAGAATAACCTTCTCAAGAATAGTTTGTTGAAGATGGGTAGAGCAATTAATATAAAGCAACACATCAGATTGTTGTTTTCTTTTAAGCGGAGACACACTCCTTGGGGTCACTGCACGCTCATTTTAACAATTGGAGTGGTTTTTCCGAGGAATAATGGAATTAAAGAGAAATTCCCTCAGCGACGGAAATTGCACTCAAAACCTTACAAGTTGTCGTCTGATATACTTCGTGAACTAAATCATCGATAATAGCCTTGGCACAGAAGACTTGCTCGCAAGACATATGTCAATACTTGAACTCGTTAAGAACATAGGCTCCAAAAATGGTATCAAAGCAGAATGCCGCAGCTTGACTCACATGTCCTAGTTAAGAAAACACGTCTGATCAGCTCCAGTGCATAAAGGGGAAGTACTGAGGATTCTGAGAATGCATTATTTGAAAATAAACGTTAATATACGAAGAAAGTTTCAGTGGAAAGTGTTAATAACGGTAAGCGTATCTATAATCCTCCAGCCGCTGCACTTAATAATGAGGTTTCTTTACGTTCTATAAAGCTTTGGTCAGAAATTATGATACATACTTTCTGTATAACGTGCATATAGTAGATGGAAAAATCTGATGTGCTCCATTCATATAACTTTCTATAGCTGTTTCATATACAAACTATTCTTACAAAAGGTTATTCTTCCATCTAGTCATGCTAATCGAGATATACATAATCAGAAATTATCTTATTACTCGCTTCCGTGTAAGGAGAAGGGAAATGAGGGAATATACTAGACTAAAGCACTAAATACACTTAAAATGTCATCGCTACGTGAAACAGTTGAGGTTCCGTTCGCTTTGCATGGTCTAGTTTGGGTAGTTTAAAATTGAAACCCTAAACAAGAAATATATCGAAAACGGTCAACTCTTCAAGAAAAAGGTATATGACACAAATTGTGTGTTTTAACGAGATCTACATTTTCTCTGTTTTAAGTTTTTGTCTATCTCTTACGTTTTAATCGGTATGCAAAATTTTGCAAGACTCATGAAGAGGTCTTCAGAGGCTATTCCAGAAATTGCAAGATATACATTTTATTTGTCATGTAAATATCTTTAATATACGATATTTAGACATGCTATTCGTTAGAGCCATTTTGAGAAACTCAAAAGTTATGCAAATATTTCAATGTAAAGGGTAGTTGGGGGTGTGAGAATGTTCTTGAAAATCTTCGTGTCGCATTCTTGGGAGGTACTAAACTTAAATACAAAGTTTGGTATTTAACGGAATTTTCGTTTTTAAGCTATGCTGTCCAGAGAACAGACACACACGGACCTTTTTTTTTCTAAAAATGCTTTTCTTTTTTTTTTTTTTTTTTTTTTTTTTTGGAGTCAGGGGATATGAAAACATATATTTCGGGTGAAATCTCGATATCGAATTTTTGGGTTGAATACAATACCTTCTCTAGCTACTATGTACATTGTATGAACATACGTTCTAGAGAAAGTATAAAGTATGTTGTATTCCAAAAGTTTCACAAAGAGATCTCAGCGAAAATACCCAATTGGAGGTCCACTGCACAATAGTAATGAAAGCCGGAAAAACATTCTGATGTATCCATTTACTTAACTTCTTTTACCTCTATTATTTATTAGTGTTTATAATTTACATTAGTTTTTCGAAGTGGAATTTCGATAATCACGTTTTCTCGTGGTAACGCAAAGAGTAGTATTTGAAAAACCATCACATCACATAGCGACGTGCTTTTTAAAATTCGTGTGTGTTCAATTCACAAGACTTTCTCTAAATCTCAGTAACAAATTATTGTTAAAAAAGCTTAATCTTCTACTTTATGCCAATCGAGGTAAACATTAGCAGAAATTGTTTTAACCCGGATAAGGTTTTCTTCGGGGATTTCCCTTATCCTGATAAGACAAATGTCGAGTAACTTTAAGCACCATGGATCCCGAAATAATTTTAGCATCTTTTCACCAATTCCATTCATCGTCTGCTATTACCAATCAGGCTAAAGGACGTTAAGCGACAAAAAAATTGTCTTTGTTGAATAAGTGTATTTATTAACATAGCAATATCATACATAGAATTTCAACAGTCGCACGGGTCCACAGACCGTACGTGCTTTTGTAATATACATTACAAGCAATATTAAAACAACCACAACAAAGAATTAAAAGAGTAAACACGAAAATAAAAAGACAAAGGAAATACACAGTCAAAAGTAATATTAAACAACAATAAAATTAAGAGTGAATCCGAAAATAAAGATACAAAGATATTAAAATATAGCAATTTAAATTTACAGCACAGAGTACAACTTCATAAATGCACCCTCTTATAATAGATAATTACACTTAAAAGACATTTATACACATAATATATACAACCCCAGCACAACAGTGACCTAAGTATGACATAATATATATGTATGTAGAACATTGTAGTCACTTTTGTTTAGTTGATCCTATTCCCCCCCCCCCCTTCTCTATTGGCAGCCTCTTCAGATCTCAGCTGTCTTGCCTTAAGTATAAATTTACCTAGCCCGTCCATGTTTTCCGTGCCTGCCAGTAGCGTCCAACATGCTTCTATCCCTACATTCGCAGTGGTAAAAAATCGCGGCAAATATTTTTCCCGCCATTCCTCCGTACCCCTACATCTTGCCAAGATGTGAGTCCACGACTCTTCCTCCTCGCAAATGGGACAGATTCTCGTACCATTCTCGTCAGAAATTTTCGTGCTCCTCCATGCTCCTAGTCTAATCCACGCGAGCCCCTCTCTAATGAGTTTGGTACCTGTTTTGACGTATTGCTCCATACCCCACTCCGATTTCAGCCCAGACTGTACTTCTAATGACACCTTCTCTGTGCATTGCGCAATACTTGCTTCCTTGTAAGTAGAAGAGACGTTAAGCTACAAATATATTGTCTTATTAGATGTTTTCTTTTTAGTAGAGTGAATAGAAGGGAAATAAGGGAATACACTAAACCAAAGTAATAAACAAATATTTTAAAAAGTGCTTGCCATGTGATTGTAATCTGTATCCTTGTATGCCAGGAGTTTACAAATTCCGGTATGAGAAAAGTTAAACTATTTTAAAATCGAAATCAATTACAAGGAATATCGCAGAGATGATCAACACCAAGAAAAAACTAAATGACATGAATTGTTTTATTAAGATCTACATTTTTGTGTAGTAAGTGTTTGTCTATTTCTTATGGTTCACCAGTTATGCAAAATTCATCTAGAATGAAGAGGTCTTCAGAGATTATTCCACAAAATTCAAGATATAAATTTATTTGTCATGTAAATACCTTTAATATACGGCATTTTAATCAAAATCGTTAGAGCCATTTTTGAGTAAATGTCGATTTCCATGTAAAAGGTAGTTTGAGGTGAGGTGGAGATTCTCAAAATCTTCGTGTCCCATCCTTGGAAGATACTGAACTTAAATACCAAGTTTGGTCATTTACCGGATTTTCGTTTTTGATTTTTTTTATACAGGCGACCCTAAAACGTGTATTTCAGGTGTATCGAATTTTTAGTGGAATGCATTGCCTTCTCTAAACACAATGTACATAGTAAGTTTGTGTAGAGAAAGTAAAAATATGGCTATCGCTTGACCTACTATTTCCTCTTTATACGTACAACAAAGCAATGAAACTTTATATGGATTAACCATATGTACTTAAAAGAATAAGCTTCTGTGATAAGAGTTCGTGGATGACTGAGAAGAGGAATATGAATTATACGAGTCACATTTTTAGAAAAAGACACATGTGTATGTGCGTGAAAGAAAGAGAGAATCGTAGTGAGCATCTACCAAAGATTCAATACGAAGAAGTCCCCCACCCCAAAGTACCTTTTGTGTAGAAAAAGTTCACTATATTTTACCTTATCCAAAATGGCTAACAATTTTGATCAAACTACCATATTTTTATTTTCATGACAAAATGCATAGGTATATTTCTTGAATATACTGCGAAAGTCTCTTCTTTCTGAATGATTTGCTATATAATTCTAAAACCGTATGATATTGACGAAACCTTACGACACAAAAAATATATATCTCGTTAAAACATACAATGTTTGTTGAGTTAATCATTTTGGAGATGTTATTAATATAAATTTGCGATATACACTAGTGTTTTGCCAGAGGAAAGTGGCTATTCGCTTTTTCGAGTGAACTTGCAAAAATAAAGGAATTTTAAAGCCATAACATAGCGATCCTGTATTTCCAAATCCAAATGATATTTTAACCTACTGTATTTATCTTACCTATATTTACGACATATTGTGTAATTGAGTCACAGAAGTTTAATTCGTTTAACAATAAGTAGATGGAAGGAAAAGCTTTGTAAGAAAAATGTGAAGAGTGCATAGAGAAAAGCATGTGAATGTTACACCTCTAAGACTTTTTTCACTGTTTTAAATATATAACATATGCACGCATGCACACACATAAATATAGTTAAATAGGCAGATACGCATGCTCGAGATCGGACTCAAACCCGAAATCTCGCGCGTTTCCGTATTTGAAGGATTGACACCCCCCTAACACTTAAAACCCAATGCCTAGGGGTCAGAAGCTTGTCGGCACGAAATCACAAAATGGAGAACCTGTGACGAGGGGTCGGCCAGTAGCCAGACATGAACATGAGAAGTGGATGATATGAAATGTAAGGGATTGATGATGGAGCAATTGGTGGAAGAATGGCGAGAGAAACCGGAGGACCCAGAGAAAACCCGCCCAGACGCCGCTTCATCCACCACAAATGCCACATGTGGGCGCTTTGGATCGAACCTGGGCCACCTCGATGGGAGGTGAGCGGACGAGGAATAGTATTGAAGCCAAGCCCTAATGAGCAAGGCCATAAGGACAGTGGGATAAAAATAAAAACATCTGAATAATTTAGTTGTGTAGTAAGAAGCATTGGCAGTCATTTAAAATTTAATGTAAAGTATTAAAAGTGTTATTCAATCTACGTATAAATTCTTCGCATAAGGACTGCGTTGAGCATGCGCAAAGTAGGCAGTAAACAAGCTACTAATATTCTGTTTAATGAAGCGAGAAAAAAGGCGACCTATGTGATTTACAGCCCACAGAGCAAACCGCGCTCTCTACAAACATCAACTTTTTAATGCTCACTACAAGATGTCATTTTAAACACAACTTGACGTTCACAAAAGTCGCCGTAAATCATGGTCAACTCCAGCGTCCTTAAATCAAGGCCTGCTGGAGTCCTGCAAGCTAGCTGGCAAAGTAACCTCTGTGAGACTGCGTGATTTGTTGCAATTCTAAGAACACGTAAGGCGATTTAGGGTTGCTGTTTATATGGGACAGGTGCAATCTGCCCATCGTCTTTCTCCAAGTGAAGTGTGTGTTTAAGAGAAAACTGTCGCCACAGGCTACATTCCGACTGGCTTCTATGAATTCACGCATAACAAATTAGATAAATCAGACGGGTTGATATCAGAATTATTGTCGTATTAAATGATTAACCTGACAGATAAATAAGAGCAGCTTAATAATAAAACATGAAAATAAACGAAATAAATATAGCATATCAAATAAATAAAAAGTAAAAATAACGTAAATAAATAGAATGCAATCTCGAACAAAAACAGAATCAAAACTACTTATATAATGCTAGCTATATTAAAAGAGAAATGGAAAGCAGAAACAATTGCTTAAAGTGCGAAATCTCGTGAGTCTAGTGCACAGAGGCCAGGACAAGTCATTAGCAAACAATGGAGACTGGTATTTCAAAACCTAGAAGCTCAAATGTGTAGACTATACGTGTAAAATACCCAGGCGAAATTCACGCTTCACCAAACACAGAATGTTTAATCACGCATGTTAAAACATGAATAGTTGTAAGAACGAAGCGTGGCGTCTAAAAGTGTGATAGCCAATGAAAACACGGATGATATAAAAATGCAACATATTCTCAGCTAGTAAAATCAGTGAAAGTAACCGAAATAGCAAAGGACCATCCTAGAAAATGGGCGGCGAATAGACCGCCTGAGCTCAGAAAAATAGTGTTCACATCGTTATTTGGACGTCAAACATCGTATGGTGAACCCGCGTGGCGTTGTAACTCAAGAACTAAAGACAGTTTGCAAGTTCGCGATGTAAGGGAATTCATTCATGTTGGAAGGAAAGTAAGAGGGAGATACGAAATCTATTAGCGAAACGGAAAAAGGCGAAATATTTAACTTTATTTGTGAATGGTTTTGGCCAGGCTCGGCCCTGAAACCACTTCTTGGAACTTGGACGGCCAGGGACACGAGGTACAGTAAAGGGCATGCAAGAACAGAAACAAAGGTGCCCCCGCACAAAATCAACCCTGAGATTCTCAGACCATTTCCTAAGCTAGCCGGCAACCCAACTTCCTCCTCCCATTCCAAAGCCACGACCATACTGCCACAATGAATAAATATTTCACAGAGAGCAAATCCGATAGGTTCCATTCACACGACCTTCTCTACCTATTTTGATACAAACTACTCTGACAAAATAGTATTCCTCTGTCTGCTTGATGTTAATCAAGAAACATTAGCAGAAACGGTTTTATTACATAGTACATTATAACTAGAATGGAACTAAGGGAATACGCCAGGCTAAAGCGACATTAAAATATTTTAAAAACTGTTACTATGTCATTGTCTTGGAATTTTGTTTTCTTTCCATGGCCAAGAATAAAACAAAACACACATGAAAAGTTGAGCATTTGAAACTTGAAACCAATAACAAGGAATGTCTGTGAAATGATTGTCTCTACAAAAAAATATACCTAAATTACATTAATGAGATTTACGTTTTTTGTGAAGTAAGTTTTTGTCTCTCTCTTGAAGTTTACCTGAAGACGACTTAAGCACTTATTCCCAAGAAATTCAGGATGTATGCTTTATTTATCGGAAACAAGTTTAAAATATGGCAATTTAATCAAAACCGTTAGACGTTTTTTAGAATATCTAAATTTTCGAAAAATGTTCTAAAGCGGGGAATTTGGGAGGGAGATTTTGATGTGTCGCATCCTTGGAAGATACTAAACTTAAATTCCAAGGTAGGTATTTAACAGACTTTTCGTTTTTTAATTTAAATTCATAGGTCCTCAAAACATGTATTTCCAATTAAATATCGGTATCGAATTTTTGGGTGAAGTACAGTACTTCTCTATCTACTAAGTACATTGTACTTCCTTGAACATTGCTAGAGAAAGTAAAGCATGAGCCAGATTGGTAGACCCACAGGATTTGAACACAGATTCTCGAATAGGGGCCACAGAATTTATCACCTGAACATTCCGCTCGGTTAAAAATTAGTTTCTTAATAGTATAATACTATATTAAATTTCACAACAGGATTTGAACTGCTGAGGGTGTAAACCTAATATACCACTAACATTCACCATCCGTCACATGCCTAACACTCCTTTTTACTTTCTCCTCACGTAATATGTACATAGAGAAGGTATTATATTGTCCCCAAAAATTCGATACCGAGATTTCGCTGGAAATGTTTGTTTTGAGACCCACTGAATCCAATAAAAAAAACATTTTTAGAAAAGTGTCCTCTCTGTGTGTGCGTGCAGCATAACTCGGCAGAAACAAAAAATACGTTTTGAGAAAAATCCCTCACCCCAAACTACCCTTTACATGGAAAAAAATCGACAATTTTGGGTTTTCTTACAAATGACTAACGATTTTTATTAACCTCTCTTATATTTAAGATATTTACATGACAAATAAGATGTATATCTTTAATTTTCTGGGAATAGCCTTTGAAGAGCTCTTTAGTCTGGATAAAATTTTCTGAATTTTGCATAACTTGTAAACTGTAAGAGATGGACCAAAACTTACTACACAAAAGATACAATTATGCCATATACATTTTTGGCGGAGTTATTTCGAGATATTCCTTGTTATTGGTTTCAGTTTTACAATACTTCTGAACATGCGAGAACTTGTCAACTCCTGGCCACGCAAAAACGGATTTCAATCCCATAGCAACCAGGTTTTAAAACATTTGACTGTCGGTTTAGCCTATTGTTATTTCCCTTCTACTTCTAAGGAACTAATAATTTCTGCTAATGTTTACCTCGATTAGCATCAAATAGATATAAGAATAAGTTTATTAGCAAATTTTTACAGAGCTGTAGAGAAAGTCATGTGAATGGAGCACTTCAGAGTTTTTCTTACTCTAGCTCCGTAAGTATCTACAATGTACACAGTGGATAGAGAAGCTATTGTATTCCACCCAAAAATTCGATGTCGAGATTTCACCAGAAATATATATTTTGGGATCCCCTGAATCCGAAAAAAGCATTTTTAGAAAAACGTCCGTGTGTAAGTGTGTTTGTGGACAGCATAGCTGAAAACGAAAAGACCGTTAAATATCAAACTTGGTATTTAGGTTTAGTGTCTTCCAAGGATGCGACAAGAATATTTTCAAGAAACCTCCCCCCACAAACCACTATTTATATGGGAAAAGTTTCGAACATTTTGAGTTTCTTGAAAATGACTCTAAAGATTTTGTTTAAAATACTGTATTTTAAGATATTTATATCCCAAATAAAATGTATGTCGTAAACTTTTCAGGAATATCCTATGAAGACCTATTTATTCTGAATGAATTTTGCCTAATTTTGCTTAATCCTAAGGAAAGACTACACAAAAAATGTAGATCTCGTCAAAAAAACACAATTTATGTCCTTTACATTTTTGTTGTGGAGATAACTTTTTCGAGATATTCCTGGTTATTATACTTAATTATTTTCTCACAGAAACCATATGTAGGATAGGAGTTGGATAGGCAGAGTCAGACTGAAAAATTCAATGCCATAACCGGGATTTGAACCATGGATCTCCCGGTCTCTAACCCATTGCTCTACCACTGAGCTGCCATGGCAACATGCCGTCATAGCATTCAGTTTTAAAATACATAAGCTTCTCTCATACGGGAACTTGTCAACTCCATAGCCGGTCCCCATGGCCACGCTCGCTAAAGCGTCTCGCTTTGTTGCTTCGTGGGCAGGGGATCGTGGGTTCGAGTCCCGCCTTGGGCATGGGTGTTATATGTTTGTGCAATGTGTATATGTTTGTAAAAGAAACAGTAAAACCAGTAAACCAGTAATCAGTAAAACCTACGGGGGGAAATGTAAATAGGGATACAGTAAAAAAAAAAACTCCTGGCCACGCAAAGAAACGGATTTCAATCCCATAGCAACCATATTTTAAAACATTTGACTGTAAGTTTAGTGTATTTCCCTTCTACTTATAAGGAGCTAAGTACTAAGTAATAAGACAATTTCTGCTAGATTGCCTTCGTGGTCGAATGATCAGCGAGCTGAGTTCTCAGATCCTGGGTTCGATTCCCGTCTGGGGCGGGGAATTTTTCTTTAACCAGAATTATTCCCTATCCCCCACAGAGTCTGGAAGTATGTATCTGAGAGTGGATGTGTGTGTGTTTGTTTGAGGAAAATAAAATGATTTAAGCCCAATGTAAAGAACCTATAGACAAGTTATTTCTAATGCAAAGCCCCCGACATGTCTTTAGATGTTAAAGTGGGCTTTATAAATGAAACTATAAAAAAAAGTGCTAATGTTTACTCGATTAGTATGAAATAGATAGAATAAGCTTATTAGCAATAATTTGTTACAGAGGTGTTTTTATACAGAATTTACTTTTAAAAACCTTCCAGCTATGTTTGCAATTCTTTATAAGCTCTCTTAGAAACAAGTTTCATGCTGTCATTTTTGAAAGCTTGAAACACCCGATGCATACAAAGGTGCGTCCAGAAAGACACAGCAATGGTGTACTTTTGGGCTATACATATAACCTGCGAACCTTGTGTAGATGTTGCCACTCCTGTATGTAAACTCAAACGTTTACTGACACTGTAAAGAATCCATAAGGAGTGGCATGACAGAGTGAAAGAGCCAGGTTTTATGTTTGTGCAGAAAATATGCAGAGGCGCTCCTTTCAGCGCCTGCAGCAATCTCTGACCTATGCAAGTGGTAGACACGCATCATCGGCCGGTTATAACTCTGAGCTCGTTAACTTTAAGTGTAAAATGTATTTATGTGATGAGATCTCCAACACATGTAACTATTTTAGAACATGGGTAATCATTTCAGGTCGTGTTACATTTAGTATCCCTGTACAAGCGTTTCAAAATGAAAGATTTGTATTCCAACAAACTCTGTAATAATCTTCCGTACGACTGCTGATTTTCCACAACTTCGTCCACAAAGAACGTCTTGATTGATGGAAACTACGAAAGAAAATGTTTCGGAAGTTTTGAAATTAAATTGATTAAAATAGTTTTACTTTATCTACACGTACTATGTACATAGTCTATAGAGAAGGTATTGTAATGCACCCAAAAATTCGATACCGAGATTTCACCGGAAATACATGTTTTGGGTCCCCCTGAATTCAAAAAAAGCTTTTTTGGGAAAAAGGTCCATGGGTATACGTACGTATGTGTGTGTGTGTGTGTGTGTGTGTGTGTGTGTGTGTGTGTGTGTGTGGAGACAGCATTGCTCAAAAACGAAAAGACCGTTAAATACCAAACTTAGTATTTAAGTTTGGTACCTTCCAAGGATGCGACACGAAGATTTTCAAGAAAATCCCCCCACCTCCAACTTCCCTTTACATGGAATTTTTTTCGAAAATTTTGATTTTCTCAAAAATGGCTCTAACGAGTTTGATTAAAATATGTATATTAAATAATTTACTTGACAAATAAAATGTATACCTTGAATATTCTGAGAATAACCTCTGAAGACTACCTTATTCTGGATGCATTTTGAGGAATTTTGCATAACTACTAAACCGTAAGAGAAGGACAAAAGCTTACTACACAGAAAATTTAGAGCACATTAAAACACACAATTTATGTTATACGCATTTTTTTTTTCGTGTAGTTGATCGTTTTTAAGATATTTCTTGTTTTTAATTTCAGCTTTGAAAAACTTAAACATTTCTCAAACAGGAATTTGTCAAATACTGTCCAAACAAACAAAAGAACTTTAGTCACATAGCAACCAGTTTTTGTCGCCTGCGATGCCACTAGTAGCAAAAGGGGGCGTTAAACAAAAAAAAACAAAAAACAAACAAACAAAAACAGCTTTTGACTGTCACTTTAACCTATGGTACTCCCTTATTTCGCTATTTAAAATCGCCTGCGGTGCCAGAGCAGTAAAAGCGGACGTTAAACACTACAAAAAAAACTCCTACTTAAAAGGTAGCAAGTAATAAAACTATTTATGCCAATTTTTTCTCGATTAGAATGAAGTAAATAGAAGCATAAGCTTTTTAACAATAATTTGTTGCAGAGATGTAGAGTAAGTCATGTGAATGGAACACATCAGATTTTTTAACCGTTTTCTCTAACGCGAATTTACAATGTACCGTCCAGTGCGTGGATGCTGTTAGTGTCTTTTGGTTTCGTTTCGTAATAGGCTTACCCTCCCCGTATTTGTAGGACTGACAGAAGCCTGTCGGGGAGCCAATGGCACGAAACCACAGAATGAAGAACCTGTTACGAGGGGTCGACCAGTAGCCAGGCATGGACATGAGAAACTAGGTGATATGAAGTGCAATTGATGATTGGAAAGGTGATGATGGAGCAATTGGTGAAATGATCGGAGAGGGAAACCGCAGGACCCGGAGAAAACCCGCCCAAACGCCCACATGGGGATCGAACCCGGGCCGCCTAGGTGAGAGGTGAGTGGTCTAACCACGGCGTGGTCCCGACTGGTGTTGAATCCGGAACCTTCCGAATGTGAGCCTAGCACATTAACACAAATACATCTTGCTCGATCAAGATAATATTAGAAAACCTTAACTTACAAGATTCATTTATTTGTGCTGAACAAGGATGTGAAAAATATACAAACCTCTTTATTAACTATTTGGTCAAATTGTGACGGATATTGTTAAAAGATACTCGGTATACTCTCATTCCCGTACCATACATTCGCTTCGCGCCAATTAGAGACGTTATAGTGCCATTCAATTAAATTGAGTTTTTTATTTTGGTCGTTCTTTAACTGCTGTGATTCTCAGCCTCCCATTCAAAATTGGACGTGTAAGAGCGCTTAATGTTGCTCAAAGCCCTCTTTATCTAGCTTTAGGTTCTTCTGCGTTCTGTAAATCTAAAACACGGGGCCACCTGCTGTATTTCCCTTTCGAAGGAAGCCATGCTTATGATTTTTACGCCCAAAAAAATCCGCGACCTTGGGAACCAGAAGCAAGTATCCCATTAAAGCGGCCCGGGTTCGATCCCAGGTGACCACAAGTAGGATTTGTGATTACAAACGGCGCAGGGGCGGGTTTTCTCCGGGTTCTCCGATTTTCCCCGTCATCGCACTCCACCGGTGCTCCGTCTTAATTCCATGTATCATTAGTGTCATCGCCTGCCAGTACCATCGGTAGTGTCTTTGGGCGTTTAACACTATCAAAAATAAGAGAGACTAATATGTTAACCCTAGACCATGAAAGACGAGAACCATCCGGTTTAATTACTTTCACCATCCGCAGCCTTTTAACATACCACTTTGTGCATTGACAAGCAGATGACGTTAGAATGCTGTTCAGTCTAGCTGCTTTCACTGTTTTTGGATAGATCGTAGAACATTCACAATTGCAATCTATTTTCAGTTTTACTATTGCTTTTACTTTCTCTACAGGTAATATGTAGTGTATACAGAAGGTATTTTATTGCACTCAAAAATTCTATATCGAGATTTCACCGCATATATATGTTTTGAGAACCCCTGAAAAGCATTTCTAGAAAAATGTCATGTGTGTGTGTGTGTCTGTAGGCAGCATAGCTCAAAAACGAAAAGACCGTTAATTAACAAAGGATGCTACACGAAGATTTTCAAGAAAATCCCGCCACTCCCAACTAACCTTTACATGGAAAATATGTTAATTTTATCAAAAATTACTAACGATTTTGATTAAAATCTCTTATATTTAAGATATTTACATGACAAATAAAATGTATATCTTCAATTTTCTAGGAATAGTCTCTGAATACATGTTTATTCTTGACGAATTTTGCGGAAGTTTGCATAATTGGTAAACCGCATGAGATAGGCAAAAATTTACTTCACAAAATTGTAGATCTCGTTAAAACACACAATTTATGTTATATACATTTTTTTCGTGGAGTTGGCCGTTTTTGAGATATTCCTTGTTATTAGTTTCAGCTTTAAAATACTTATAATTTTCTCATACGGCAATTTAACTCCTGTCCATACAAACAAATCACATAGTAACCAGTTTCTAAAATATTTGTCTATCCATTTAGCCTATGGTACTCCTTTTATTTCTCTTCTATTTACAAGGAAGCAAATAATATGACCCTTTCGGCTATTTTTTTTTCTCGATTAGCATTAAATAAATACGTAGAAGAATAAGCTTTTAACAATAATTTATTACTGAGCTGTAGAAAAAGTTATGTGAACGATTTTTTACACTGAAAGTGGAGTTTTGGGTCATACGATATTTACCTTGCCAGATTGAATGCTACATGGGATTTAAACCCAGTTATAAACAAAGTTATAAACTAGTTTTCCATCTTCAACAGACTTTCATCCAAAAAGCTGCCACGTGTTCTAGAACAATGATCTTTTAGAGAAATCCTAATTCTGGTTTGTATCACATTAGTAAGCAGAATCTGGCACTTACGGCTATCTCCCTAATCGAGTGCGTGCGCATGTCATTAAAAGCAGAGTCTGGCATGATTTGTTGAGAGCCTACGATTAAAGAAAACTCGCTTCCCACTTCTGATAAAACTGTGACGACAGCACTACCTACGTGAAGCATGTCCAAACAGCCGAAGTCTTTCTCTACGCTTTCTTAATGCCCCTTTGGTGCAAATTCTGTGCATTCCTTAGCGTGCTGGCTATATTTACTCCATGACAACCTTCTTTATTTCCTCGATCTCAGCTGTACATTGTTTCTTTTATTCTCTACACATACTATGTTAGTGTATGGAGAAGGCAGTGCATTCCATCCAAAAATTCGATACCGAGATTTCATCGGAAATAGACTTTTAAGGTCCCCTATATCCAAAAAAAAAAAGTTGATGTGTTCCATTCACATAACTTTCTCCACATGCTGTACCAAATTATTGTTAAAAAGTATACTCTCCTATCTAATTATGATAATCGAGGTATAACATTAGCAGAAATTGTCTTAATTACTTGATTCCTTGTAAGTAAAAAGAAAATAAGGGAACACACTTGGCTAAAATGATAACCAAATCTTTTAAAAGTCGGCTGCCATGTGGATGAAATCTGTTTCTATGCAGAGCCAGAAGTTTACAACTTTCCGTGTGAAAAAGTTAAGTATTTTAAATCTGAAACAAATAAAAAGGAATATGTCAGAAATGACCAAATCAACGAAAAAAGGGTATATGACGTGTAGATAAAGTAACAAAGCATTTTACTTCCTCTACATGCACTATGTACATCATGTATAGAGAAGGTATTACATTCCATCCAAAAACTCGGTCCCGAAATTTCACCGGAAATAGACGTTTTCAAATCCAATGTATCCAAAAAAAAAAAGTTAGAAATAAGGTCCGTGTGTGTGTGTCCGCATGTCTGTGAACACGATAGCTCTAAAACAAAAAGTCTGTAAAATACCAAACTTGGCATATAAGTTAAGCATCTTCCAAGGATGCGACACGAAAATTTGAGGAAAATCTCCTTACGTCAAGTTACTCTTTACATGGAAAGATTTTCTAAAATATTGATTTTCTCAAATTGTTCTAAACTATTTTGATTAAAATACCTACTGTATATTAAAATATTTGACTATAGTTTCAGCCTAGTGTAATCCATCATTTACTTTCTACTTACAAGAAAGCATTTCTGCTAATGTTTATCTTCAATTAGCATGAAGTAGATAGAAGAATAAGCTTTTTAACAATCATTTGTTACAGAGATGTAGAGAAAGTCATGAGAATGGAACACCAGATTTTTAGAAAAAAGTCCGTTTGTGTGTGTATGTATCCGTATGTCTGTGAGCACGATAACTCAAAAACAAACAAATCTGTTAAATACCAATCTTAGTATATAAGTGTAGTAACTTCCAAGGATGCAACATGATGATTTTGAGGAAAATCCCTACCCCAAGCTACCCTTACATGGAAATATTTTATAAAATTTAGATTTTCCCAAAAATGGCTCTAAACGATTTTGATTAAAATAGCTACCGTGTATTAAAGATATTACACGACAAATTATATGTATATCTTGAATTTTCTGGGAATATCCTCTGAATGCCTATTTATGCTGAATAAAATTTGCTGGATTTTGCATAACTAGTAAGTCGTAAGAGAAAGACAAAACCTTACTGCACAATTTATGTTATATATACTTTTTTGCTGGAATTGACCATTTTTAGATATTCCTTGTTATTGGTTTATGTTTTAAAATGCGGGAATTTGTCAACTCCTGGCAATGCAAAGAAACGGATTTCATTCACATGGCAACCAGCTTTTAAAATATTTGATTGTTGTTTTAGCCCTTATTTACTTTCTACTTACAAGAAAGCATTTTTGCTAATGCTTATCTCGATTGGCATGAAGTAGACAGAAGAATAAGCTTTTTAACAATAATTTATTACAGAGATGTAGAGAAAGCCATGTGAATGGAACACATCAGATTTTTAGAAAAAGGTCCCTTTGTGGTGTGTGTGTGTGTGTGTGTGTGTGTGTGTGTGTGAGAACACGGTAACTAAAAAACGAAAAGTCAATAAAATACTAAACTTGGTATTTAAGTTTAGTATCTTCCAGGGATACGACATGAAGATCTTGAAAAAAAAAATCCCCCTCCCCAAACTACCCTTTACATGAAAAACATTTAGAAAATCTTGCTTTTTTCATAAATGGTTCTAACGATTTTAATTAAAATATCGTATATTAAAGATATTTACGTACAAATAAAATATATTCTTGAATTTTCTGGGAATATCCTCTACAGATCTCTTTATTCTGGATGAATTTTGCTGAATGTTGCGTACCTGCTGAACCGTAAGAAACTTGCCACACATAAATGTCGATATCGTTAAAACACACAATTTATGTCAAGTAGTTTTTTCGTAAAGTTGACCATTTCTGAGATATGTCCTGTTACTTGTTTCAGATTTAAAATAGACACTTAAACTTTTCTCACATGGATATTTGTAAACTTCTGGCAATGCCTATCAACCACATGGCAACTGGCTTTTAAAAGATTTATTCCCTTATTTACCTTCTACTTACAAGGAAGCAAGTAATTAACACAATTTCTGCTACTACTTGTCTCGATTATCTAAAGTAGATAGGACTAAGCTGTTTAACAATAATTTGTTACAGCGATGCAGGAAAATAATGTGAACGGAACACATCAGATTTTTTTTATACTGATACAGGTTGGTAGAATATGTGGAACTAAACCTGCAGCATGTCTAATTTTTAAGAACCTTCAGAGCAGAAAAATATACTATATTTACATGATTTTCTCTATCCACTAATTGTTTATTAATCTCTGTAGCACATATGTACAATGTAGATAGTAGGTATTGTATTCTACCCAAAATTTCGATTCTGAGATTTCTCCGGAAACACCTGAATCCAAGAAAAGCATTTTCAAAAAAAGGTCCGTTTGTGTGTGTGTGTGTGTGTGTGTGTGTGTGTGTGTGTGCGCAAGTATGTGTTTGGACAGAATAACTCAAAAGCGAAAAATGAGTTAGACACAATGCTTTGTATTTAAAATTGGTATTTTTCAAGACTGCGACGAAGATTTTCAAGAAAATCCTTCCACCCCAAAACTACACTTTGCATGGAACCCAAATGTTTGATTTCCTAAAAAATGGCTCTACGATGTTGATTAAAATGCCGTATATTAAAGGCATTTACATGGCAAATAAAATGTATATCCCCAATTTCTTGGAATAGCCCCTGAAGCCCTATTCGTTCTGAATGGATTTTGTAATACTGATAAACTGTAAGAGTTACATAAAAACTTGCTACACAAAAACTGCAGATCTCCTTAAAACCTATAATTTATATAATACACAGTATTTTTGTATAACTAGCCATTTCAAGGATATTCCTTGTTGTTGGTTTCTATTTTAAAATGCATACACTTTTCGAAAAACATTCGTTTCACATTTCCTTCCTGGCCGTGAGAATCGCATATTGATAGCTTTAAAAAGATTTGACTTAGCCTGTGTATTCTCTTATTTCTCTCCTACTTATAAGGCACCAAGTACTATGACTATTTCTGGTAATGTTTACCTTGATTAGCATTATGTAGTTAAAAGAATTATCTTTTGTAAGAACAGTTTGTTTGCAGAACAGGCAAATAAAATCATGTGAATGGAACACATATATATATATATATACATATTTATACCTTGTATAAACTACTCTTACAAAAAAATTGTTTTCTCCTCACAACCCGTGAGTAGGACAAAGGTTGGAAAAATAAATAAATCCAGACTGAAAAATCTAATGTGTTTCATTCTCTACTTATTTTCTCTACCTATTCTGTAAACAAACTTCTTATAGAATATTATTCTTCTACCTACTTCAAGCTAATCAAAATACTGCTATGCGATTGCCAATTGACCTCCGCTTCTTTGCATGGCTAGGAGAAAACAAACGAAACACGTACAACTTCCGCTTTGAGAAGCGTACAAGTATTTTAAAATTGAAACCAATAACAATGAATATCTCGCAAGTATTTCCACGACAAAAATGTAAAGGACATAAATCGTGTGGTTTTATGAGATATACATTTTTATATGGTAGTTTTTTTGTCTATCCCTTACATTTACAGGTTATGTAAAAGTTATTCAGAAGGAAGAGGATTTCAGAGGCAATTCCTAATAAATTCAAGATATATACTTTATTTGTCATGTAAATATCTTTAATATACGTATTAAAGTCTTAAGATCATTTTTGATAGTTAAATTTCTCAAAAATTATTCCATGTAAAGGGAACTTTGGATTGGGATAATTTTCTTGAAAATCTTCCAAGATTGGAAGATACTAAATTTAAATACCAAGTTTGTTATTTAATTCACTTTCCTGAGTTTGCTGTCCACAGGCACAGAGACGTATGTGCACACACACAGAGATCTTTTACTAAAAATGATTTTTGGGGGGGATTCAAGGGGTCTCAAAATAAATGTTTCCTGTGAAACCTCGTTATTGGATTTTGGGTGGAATGTAATACCTTCTCTACCGACATGGTACATCGTGCTAGAGAAAGTAACTAGATACTGAGATTTTAGTGGAAATACGTGATTTGAGAACCCCTGAATCCAAAAAACAATCCTTTTAGAGAAATGTTGTCTGTATATGTTTGTGGTGTGTGTATGTATTGGAATTTTATTGTTAAAAGTAGCAAATGCTGCGGATAAATTAATTAATGCTATATTGAACAGAGCACAACACAGTTATAGATATCTTCAACGTGAAGCAACCTTTACACCCAGCAGCTTTGCCATTTTGTTTATTTCCAAGCACTATACAATGTTGCCATGTCCCCATTAACTGGATGTCTACAAGCGTGCCTTTATCCTGATTCTCCATCCATGATAATAATAAATTAGATGAATTAGACATTTGCTAATGCTCCATGTTGTGCCTGTAGCATTTTAATTTGCTTCTTGTCGACCGAAACCTTCTAACATGAAAGAGATATAAATGTCTTCTTAAATGCATTGTAAGCTAATGTAAACAACAACGCATGACCGAAATAAATTCTTTAAGCTGATGATAGTATTTGGAATTTACATATACACAGATTACTTTGAATAGGGGTATTTAAAGGAAAATATTGACGTTTGGAGGAATGGTTGACAGTTGATATAGGCAAATTTTCCTGTTTTATTTGCAGAATTTGCCATTTATATTTCATAAATCATTCAGTTAAAAATTTCAATCGTATTGCAGCGTTTGTAAGACGGCGGGAAATATTACACCGCTATACGAAATAAAACTAACCATGTTATTTGCTTCTCTAAAGGAGATGTTGCATTAATCTGTAAAATTTAGATTTCTCACAGGTATATAAATAACGATGCTGTCTTAAGTTAAAATAAAAAAGAAGTTCAATTTCTCTAATATTTAGCAATAACGACTTCCCCTATTCTAATCGCAGGCACGGCTCTTTCTGATTAAACTTACCTTTATAAGCAAACCACCCAAATTAGATGTGCTTTTACTTCTGACCAACTACGTGATCGAAGTACAATAACAAAACTTTTTCTGGAGGTAAATTGAAATTAAACGTGCAATATTTTCCCGTTATTTTACAATGATAGCTGAAATATTGGTTTCAAAATTGCGAGGTGAGAGGACGGCTGCCATCCCCTCATGAACAACATGACAAATTTTATTCTTGTACAATCTATGCAGGAACGCCTGAGATATAGATAACCCTTCGCGCATTCAAACAGAATGTGTGTATTATTTTTTGAAAGACATAGGTAGAGAAAGTATTGTATTCCCCCAAAATTTTTAATACCAAGATGTCACTGGAAATACATGTTTTGAGTTCCTCTGAATTAAACAAGCTTTTTTCGGAAAAATATATGTGTGGACAACATAGTTCAAAAACCAAAAGAACATTAAATCACGTTAAAACGAAGACAACATTAATGTAATATTTTTGACAAGAGTTAACCATTTCTGATACATTCCTTATTATTAGTTTCAATTTTAAGCGATTTAAGCTTTCGCAAACGGGAGGTTATCTTTCGTTTACTTTCTTTTTTGTTTTACTCCTGACCGTGCAAATCGAACGGAATTTCAGTTTTTTTCACTAACGGCCGGCTTTTTAAAAAAATTGATTGTCACTTTAGCCTAGTATATTATCTTATTTCCCGTTAATTAGAAGGAACATATAACCATTTCTACTAATGTTTATTTCGATTACTACGATGTAGATAAA
Source organism: Hymenopus coronatus (assembly GCA_030762935.1). Classification (NCBI taxonomy): domain Eukaryota; kingdom Metazoa; phylum Arthropoda; class Insecta; order Mantodea; family Hymenopodidae; genus Hymenopus; species Hymenopus coronatus. Next base: position 81,190,361 of record CM060898.1, on the reverse strand, counting down.
GGAATAATCTTTTGAAAGAATTTTTGCATAGAAAGTCATGTGAATAGAACACATAATGTTTTGTTTTTGTTGCTTTTTTTGTTTTTTATACTTTTTCTACACGTCCCAAGAAAATAATAGGGAGATAAGTTATTTTATTTCACCCAAAAATTTGGTCTCAAAATTTCATTTTATTACTTAAGGCTATAACTGCTAGTTTTCATTTTTTGTTGTTGATGCCCCAGAGTTTGTTTACTAAAAAGGATATACTTTTTTAGATGGAAAAAGTAATTGGAATACTCTCTGCCTGAAAAGGGCATACCGAGTTCGAAGCTATAACCGCCGCTGAACGAAACGTGTCCGAAGCACATTTAAAGCAGACGGTCAGAGAATGGAAAGCTACGAGTGGTGAAATGAGGCAAGGGCACCTTTCATTGCGGTGACATCATGGAGCGTTTTTCCGAGTACATGCTTTAGAAGGGTTTTATACTGCAATAAATGCATAATGGGTTACTAATTCTAAATATAATGAATTTTATCATGAAATTTGCAGTAACAGTTTTTATTAACTAGAATCTGCAGTTTCTCTGCGATAAAGGAGATTCAATTCTCCTGCTTTACAAGCGTTTCGCTCCGCTCTCCCCTTCCTCTTTTTCATCCTCTCCTAATGTATTCCTTTGCTTCATTTCTTTCCCCTTTCTGTCCCCCTTTGCTTCCGCCTATTAAAATCTCTCCCTTCTGTCGTCTTCTATACTCTTTCTCTCTGTGCAATGCATAACTCATAAGACATCTTAAAACCGGTATTAAAACTGTTTCTTTATTTATTTCTTCTGAGGGGTAAATAAAAATTAAATCACAAATAATAGATCAAATAATACATAAGTTATATATTGTGTTCCTTATTTGTATTACGCGAACGAACGAACTGTTTCCCCTAGCAACTGGTTCACATATGTGAGTAATAGTATGTTTAACTTCTTTAATGTTAATTCTATCGAAATGTTATATAAACATATTTAGTATAATTATAAAATGTTGTGTAATATATTGTCACAGAATTCAAAAATACGATATGTATGTTTATACTCTCTCTAGCCGTCATGTACAATACACACAGTGGATAGAAGGTATTGTATTCCACCCAAAAATTCAATACCGAGATTTCACCAGAAATACATGTTATGAGATCCACTGTATCCCAAAAAAAAACTTTTTAGAAAGATATTCGCGGGTGTGTGTATATCTGTGGGCAGCATAGATAAACGAAAAGTCGTTTAAACACCAAATTTGGTATTTAAAAATCAGTATCTTCCAAGAATGCGACAAGAAGATTTTCAAGAAAAATCCCCCACCCCAAACTTCCCTTTACATGGAACATTTTTCGGAATGTTTGATTTTCTCAAAACTGGCTCTAACGTTTATGCTTAAAATGATGTTATGTTTAACATATTTGCATGACAAACGAAATATAAATCTTGAATTTTCTGGGAACAGCCTCTGAAAATCTCTTTATTCATCTCTTCGTGACCTGTGTATAATTTTTGTATAACTGGTAAGAGACAGAAAAACTTTCTACACAAAAATGGGGATCTCGTTAAAAACACAATTTAGGTCATATAGATTTTTTTTTAAAGTTAACCGTTTTCGAGATATTTGGAGTTATTGGTTTCAGTTTTAAGCAATTTAAACGCTTCTCAAACGGAAGACATCTTCTTTTCCTCTCTTTTGTTTACTCCTGTAATATCAATTGTTTCACATAAGGATAGCTTTCAATATATTTAACTATCGCTTTAGCCTAGTGTATTTCCTTATTTCCCTTCTACTTACAAAGAAACAAGCAGTAAGACAAGTCTGCTAATATTTATCTCTATTATCATGATGTAGATAAAAGAATAATCTTTTATAAGAAAAGTTTGTTTGCAGAACAACTAGAGAATGTCATGTGAATGAAACAATGTTTTTTGATTCTGTATCCCACTTGTATCTCCAACTTTTGGGAAAAGAGCTTCTCAATAATGAAGCTAAGTTACGTTTTGTAGTGTACAAAGGTTCATAGCAATTAGTTAGATCGTTCTTGAATACACAAACATACACACACATACACACACAGAACAGTTATTTATTTCTGGGCATTTATTATAGTTGGACACATCGCAAATTATCAGAAACGTAATCGATTTCTTTGTTTTTATTTTGGAAAACAGAATTTTTAAAAACCTAAACTGTCCAAAATAGTAGTGGGGTTATGAATTACAATTTCAAACAAAATATTTTCATCGTGGGAAATATTTCAGTACATAAATAGTTATTTGAACCAATAAAGAAATAGAAATATTATAAATTAGCTTCCAAAATTGAAGATGAGTGATTCAACTTTGCAAAAAGATGTTCACAAGTCACAGAAAGGGTCTATTCCGCCTTTGCCGCCAGTCGTTTGTCCCAGCATGACGACAATACGAGTTTATCACGTATTGCAGAGGACTAGCGAACAATGAGTAGAAGAGTGAATGTCAACAGTTTTGAGGTCACCTTAGCGAAATGGGACTTTATGTACCTTTCCAGTGTTTACATTAGAAGATTCGATTGTGTCTCGTAAACCCGCAATCGCAGCATTTATGGTGATAGGTAACTCAAAATAATTGGACGGTTGTGGTAACGTAGAGGGCTCATGGCACAACTTCCTTATTCAATAAACGCTTGTTCGTGCTCTTTACAGCAGTAAATGAAAACTGAGCTACATAGAATAAATTGAGGAAACTAAAGAATGCACAAAATGTCCTGGTGAAAAACAAGTTCTGCGCCGCCCAGTGCTTCAACCTGTTTACGAAGTCGACAATGCATACAGTCCAAGGTTCAATTCCCTATCTCTTCTTTGAGACAATTCTCGCTGAACTAATAATGTCATGCATTGAAATCCACTGGGCTAAAGGCCTAATAAATCTGAAGACCCTGTATAAAATTACATAGGACCATTTCTGAACATCTTAAAACGTCCACAGCGATCTTTCGGCTTCTGTAGATTTTGCTGAAATATTTTACGTTTACGATGAAGACATTTCTCGAAAACACGAGCTATTCGCTGTAAATATTCGCAGGTTCTGCTTGGTCGTCTCATAGAAACGATAAATGTTATTCTACTTGGCCGTTAGTTTATTGTAATGGCCACGGAATGTGTTTGGACCGCAACTGCTGAAGCTATTTTCGCAAATCCAACACGCACATAAGTCTCTTTGCTTGTTTGGATAGACTTAATTCCACCTCCTGGAGCTGGTTTGAGTATGCCGCTAACATTTCAATTTCACACTTCAGCCTGCCATAAAAACAAAATGTAGACCCGTTCACGTGTTCGCTGACTGCTACGACAAATGAAGAGCTCTGATATCTTTGTAGCAAATGGGTTTGACAGATTCATGTTAACAAACAAGCATATCGAGTGTCTATCTGTAAGATCGAGTATCTGTTCGGTCATGTCAGTGTGCATATGTTAAATAGTGACATCAGAAAGAATTACATTATCGTTCACATGTGAGTACATGACAGTTCTTTTACGGCTATTTACTTCATATAATAACTTAATCTTATAAAGTAAAAATTCGGAGTGTTACTACCTTAAATCAATAAAGGGGAACAAAAGGAAAAGAGAAATTATAGCTCATTTACTGATGTTCTTTCTCAGCTATGTATATCCATATAGTGGCTGAAAACTGCAAATCAAACTGCTCTCTACTATTATGACAGGCTCTATTTCATAGCCGGAAATACGTGGGGCAAGATGCTCGATTTCGCCTGTGGCTAACAATGGGGTGGGACCAGGTTAAATAAGTACATCGTACCTGGATAATGACGGGGCAGGTAAAAACACTCAATGATAGTTTTTGTTTTTCGAAACATCTTTCTATACTTACTGTTTACTATCTCTATTTAAAACATAGGTAGAGAAGAATTGCATACCATCCAATAATTCGATACCAAGATTTCAGTGTAAACACATGCTTTAGGTTCTCCAGAATAAAAAAAATAGAAAAAGGTCCGTGTCTGTGTCCGTGTGTCTGAAAACGATAACTCAAAAACGATAAGCCAGTTAAATAACAAACAGTATATTTAAGTTCAGCATCTTTCAAGGATGCACCACAAAAATTTAAAAAAAAATCCCCATTCCAAATTAACCTTTACACACAAAATCGACAAATTTGATTTTCTCAAAAATGGCTAACGATTTTGATTAAAATGTCATGTATTCAAGATATCTACATGGCAAATAAAAATTTTATCTCTAACTTCGTAAGGATAGCTTCTGAAGTCTGTCCGTTCTGGACGGCTCAGCATATCTGGTAAACCATAAGAGATCTATACAAAAAATCTTGTGTTCCATTCACATGACTTTCTCTACATCTCTGCAACAAATTATTGTTAGAAAGCTTATGCTTCTATTTACTTCAAGCTAATCGAGAAAAAATTAGCAGAAATAGCCTTCTTATTCTTGCTTCCTTGTAAGTAGAAGCGAATAAGCCATAGTTTAAAATAATAATCAAAAGCTGGTTACTATGTGACTAAAGTTCCTTTGTTTGTATAGTTAGGAGTTAGCAAATTCCTGTATGAGATAAGTATAAGATTTTTAAAGCTGAAACCAATAACAAGGAATGTCTCAAAAAGATAAACTCCACGAAAAAAATGTATATGACATAAATTGTGTGTTTTAACGTGCTCTACAGTTTTTTGTGTGTTGAGTTTTTGTCCATCTCTTACGGTTTAGCAGTTATGCAAAATTCCGTAAAATGCATCCAGAATAAATTGGTCTTCAAAGGCTATTCCCAGAAAATCAAGATATACATTTTATTTGTCAGATAAATATCTGTAATATACGTTATTTTAATTAAAATCGTTAGAGCCATTTTTAAGAAAATCAAAAAGTTCGAAAAAAGTTCCATGTAAAGGGTAGTTTGGATTGGGGGAATTTTTCTCAAAATCTTAGTGTCGCATTTCTGGAAGATATTAAACTTAAATACCAAGTTTGATATTTTATCGACTTTTCGTTTTTGAGTTATCGTGTTCACAGACACACTGACACACGGACACACACGGACCTTTTTCTAAAAATTCTTTTTTTTGGATACAGGGATCCTAAAGCATATATTTCCGGTGAAATATTGGTATTGATTTTTTTTTTTGGTGGAGTGCAATTCCTTCTCTATACACTATGTACATAGTACGTGTAGAGAAAGTAAAAATGTAGATCTCGTCAAAACACGCAATTTGTCATTTACTTTTTTGCTGTGTAGCTAACCATTTCTAAAATATTGCTTATTATAGATTACAATATTCCAATGTTTATATTGTTTCTCAAATTAGAAATTGTTTTTCATTTTGTTTATCCTGAACAATAATAATCACACAGCAATCGGCGTCTAAGAGTTGTCTCGCTTTAGCTTACTGTATTTTCTTATTCTCTATGTACACGGTATATCGTAGCCAAACCATTTCTGCTAACTTTATCTCGATAAGCGTGAAGTAGATAAAATAATAAGATTTTGTAAGAATAATTGGTTGCAGAATAGGTAGAGAAAGCTATTAGACTTTTAATATTTGAAAAGTTATTCCTATCTGAAATATTAATAACATAAAAATATTTCATATAATGTAAATGTAACAAAATTACTAAATAAATACATATAAACAAGAAAAGAAAAATCTGATGTGTTCCATTCACATTACGTACTCTACCAATTCTGTGACACATTACTCTTATAAAGGTTATTCTTCTATCACTCTGCTGACCAAGATAAACATTAGTATAAATGGTTTTATTACTTGCTTCCTTGTTTATATGGATAGGAGTTGACAAGTTCCTGTATGAGAAAAGTATACGTTTTTCATAGCAGAAACCAAAAATAAGGAATGTCACAAAAACGACGAACTCCACGAAAAAATGTATATAACATAAATTGGGTGTTTTAATGTGCTCTACATTTTTTGTGTAGTAAGTTTTTGTCCATCTCTTACGGTTTAGCAGTTATTCAAAATTTAGTAAAATTCATCCAGAATAAACTACTCTTCAGAGGCTATTTCCAGAAAATTCAAGATATACATTTTATTTGTCAGGTAAATATGTTTAATGTACGAATTTTTAATCAAAATCGTTAGAGCCATTTTTGAGAAAATCAAAAATTTCGAAAAAAGTTCCATGTAAAGGGTAGTTGGGGGTGGGGCGATTTTTCTCAAAATCTTCGTGTCGCATCCTTGGAAGATACTAAACTTAAATACCTAGTTTGATATTTTACCGACTTTTCGTTTTTGAGTTATCGTGTTCACAGACACACGGACACACATACACACACGGACCTTTTTGTGAAAATGCTTTTTTTGGATATTGGGGACCCTAAAACATATATTTCCGGTGAAATCTCGGTATCGAATTTTTGGGTGGAGTGCAATACTTTCTCTATACGCTATGTACATAGTGCGTATGGAGAAAGTAAAAACTGGTTGCTATGCGATTGCAATTCGGTTTTCTTTGCGTTTTCAGAACTAAAAACAAAAGAATCAAGAATTTCAAATTCCCGTTTGAGAAAAGTAAGTATTTTAAAATGTTAATCAATAACATGGAATAACTCGGAAACAATTGACTTCACAAAAAAATATGTCGGACATGAATTATGTTTTAACGAGATCAACATTTTTGTCTATCCCTTACGGTTTACAAAGTATGCAAAAGTCATTCAGAATGAAGAATCTTCAAGCTATTCCCAGAAAATTCAAGATATACATTATACATTTTATTTTTCGTGTTAATTAAAATAGGGCTATTTTGAGAAAGTCAAAATTTTCGAAAACTTTCCCCTATAAATTGCAGTTTGGAGAAGGGGAATTTTCTTGTAAGTCTTCGAGTCGCATCCTTGGAAGATGCGGAACTCAGTTACCAAGTACGGTAACTAACATATTTATCCTTTTTGAGTTGTTATCTTCACATACAAACACACCCATAGGGCGGAAGCATCTTTTTATAAAAATGCATTTTTGGGATTCAGGGGGCCCTAAAAGTGTACTTTCAGTGAAATGGCATCAAATTATGAGTGAAATTTCATTATCTACGTACTGCTACAAAAAGTAAAAATATTTTATACTTAACTAGATGCAAGAAAATTATTAAATAAAGACAAAGATGACATAAAATCGATAAAAAAAATGCCTGAAAAGAGAAAATTAAATAAAATAATCTACAATGACCTAATAAATATTTTTTATAATCTGGGACCCATCATAAGGGATTATGTACAAGTTAATAGTATCTATGATACAAAAAAATAAAATATGATATTTTATTGCAATGCAGGCCCAGTATATTGCATTCAAATATATTGGACTGTTCGTCTTATTCCTGTGCACAATTTTCGTAATTATTAGCATTTTAAAAGACATTACATAAAATGAAACATTTAAGGCTTCACGGTTATGAAATATATCAATTTAAATACATTATAATTTAAATACATTTACATACATTACATATACGGCACCGTTTTCAAATTTGTTACGATATTATATATTAGTTATGTTCCATAACTGGCTCTCAAAAAAACAAATTTGTCCAAAATTCGATTCCTAAAACTGATTCAAAACATTCTATTCACTTCCATATGCTTCATCATTTATGCATTTTATCATATAATTTAAATTCCAGTCTTTGTTTTGTGTTTGATTTTTGTGTTATACAAAAAATGTACATTATATGTGAATGCATTGTATCTTTTCGTTTCGTAATCGGCGTACCCTCCTCGTATTTGTAGGATTGACACCCTCTTAGGACTCATAAGCCAATGCCTAGGGGTGAGAAACCGATCGGGGAGCCAGCGGCTCGAAATCACAGAATGGAGAACCTGTTACGAGGGATCGGCCCGTAGCCAGGCATGAACATGAGCAAGTGGATGATATGAAATTCAAGCGAAATTGATGATTGGAAAGGTGATGATGAAACAATTGGTGGAATAAGTGGCGAGGGAGACTGGAGGACCCGGAGAACACCCGCCCATATGCAGCCTGAATACATTGTATACAATGCCATAATTGGAGTCATGCTCTATAGAGGCACATTGAATTCAAATAAATATCTCAGCGGCAAGGGAAAGGAATAAATCTTCTTTCACTCTGCATCTGCAGTACGTGCCTCACATTAAGGCAGAGAGGAAATAAATAAGCACTCATTTCTCTTCAGAAATTATAGAATGCTTCGTAACATTTTATCAAGTGAGGAAACGAGTTCAGCGTAGGCGGTGGGAGGGCAAAGAAGATTAATAACATTGTAGGCTATTAGTCACACGTAAACTTCTTTAATATTTATCTACAAAACAACACCAACGTTTTGGATAGAGTTATAACCCAGGGTTATTTGAAATAGCACATTAACTACATAAAGATCTACTTTATAAGCTAATGGACTGTTGTATACATGTTATGAAAGGACCATCCACTTGACGTTTTGAAGGCGGTCACGCGTATTTTCATGGCCTTCAAGCACTATAAATCACTTTAGGGAATGCCTTGACCACACACCATCGTATATTTTGGACATCACCGTCCACAAAAAGACGTGCAAGAAGCTTAACCGTGGCCTTAATGACTTAAAATACCAACACCGGTCAGACGCACCTGGGCAATTTGCCCGACGTCGCGTTGAGTGCCAGACGCTCAGCTGACAACGCGACGTTCGCGGCGCCACCTATGCTTGGGGAAATATACTGCAAGGAACTTCGGAACAACAAAGAAACTTCACACTGGTCTGGATACAATCCAGGCCTATTTTCTGCATTGCCGACAAACAGGCATTTACATTGGCTCCAGAAAGTATGCGCCCCGCTTTAAAAAAATCTCACATGACTTTCTCTGGCTGCTCTACAAACAAACTTCTTACAAAAGATTATTCTTCTTTCTATACCATGCTAATCGAGATAAACATTAGCAGAATGTTATTACTTAGTTCCTTATAAGCAGAAGGTAACTAAAGGAAGCCATGATAGTCAAATGTTTAAAAACGGACACTTCCTGCCTGAGAAGTACCTTACAATTGAAACGAATAGCAAGGAATATCTTGGAAACAGTTATCTCCACAAAAAAACTGAAAGATCATAAATTGTGTGTTTTGACGAGATCTACATTTTTATGTAGTAAGCTTTTGTCTATCTATTACGGTTTACTAGTTATGCAAAATTCAGCAAAATTTATCCAGAATAAACAGATCTTCAGAAGCTATTCCCAGAAAATTCAAGATATACATTTTATTTGTCAGGTAAATATCTTTAATATTCGATATTTTAATCAAAATCGTTAGTCGTTTTAAGATAATCAAAATTTTCGAATATTTTTCCATGTAAAGATGTTTCTTGAAAATCTTCGTGTTGCATCCTTGGAAGATACCAAACTTGAATACAAAGTTTGGCATTTTACCGACTTTTCTTTTTGAGTTATCGCGTTCACAGACACACTGACACAAGGACACACGAAACTTTTTCTAAAAATGCTTCTTTTGGAAGTAGGGGGCCCTAAAACGTCTATTTCCGGTGAAATCTCGTTATCGAATTTTTGGGTGGAATGCAAAACTTTATCTATATACTATGTACATAGTATGTGTAGAGAAAGTAAAAATGTGATGGGTCACTTTCTCTAGCACGTATGTATAATATATTATCACGTGTGTCATTGGCGAGAGTTTAGCTTACAGTGATTTTTAAATATTTTATTAACCAAATAGTAGAAGAGGAGGTATTGTATACTACCCAAAAATTCGATACTGAGATTTAACCGAAAATAGATGTTTTGGGGATTCCTGAATCCACAAGAAGGATTTAAAAAGCTGATGCATTACATTCACATGACTTTCTCTTCCTGTTCTGCAAACACACAATTATTACAAAAGATTATTTATCTGTTGCATGCTAATCGAGATAAACATTAGCAGAATTGGTCTTATTACTTGCTTCCTTGCAGAAAAATATGTGAATGCATTAGCTAAAGCGATAGTCAAACCTCTTAAGCTGCACGCTATATGAAACAAAGTTCGGTTCACTTTGCCCAGTTTTTGGAAAGGTTAGACGGGCTTAAAATGAAACCAATAACAAGGAAAAAATTCAAGAAAAAATCTGATGTGTTCCATTCACATTACTTTCTTTACATCTCTGCATCAAATTCTTGTTAAAAAGCCTATGCTTCTATTTACTTCATGCTAATCGAGAAAAAAAGATAGCAGAAATAGTCTTATTTTTGCTTCCTTGTAAGTAGAAGCGGAAATAAGGGAGTACCATAGGTTAAAGTGACAGTCAAAAGCTGGTTGCTATGTGACAAGTTCCTTTATTTGTATGGACAGGACTTGACAAATACCCGTACGAGAAAAGTATAAGTTTTTCAAATCTGAAAACAAAAAACAAGGGATATCTCGAAAATGACCAACTCCACGAAAAATGTGTGTATGACAACTTATGTGTTTTGATGTGCTCAACATTTTTTGTGTGGTAAATTTTTGTCCATCTCTTACGGCTTAGCAGTTATACAAAATTCCGTAAAATTCATCCAGAATAAAGTAGTCTTCAGAGGTTATTCCCAGAAAATTCAAGATATACATTTTATTTGTGAGGTAAACATCTTTAATATAAGATATTTTAATCAAAATCTTTAGCGCAATTTTTGAGAAAATCAAAATTTTCGAAAAAAATTCCATGTAAATAGTACTTGGGAGTGGGGGGATTATCTTGAAAATCTTCGTGTTGCATCCTTGGAAGATACCAAACTTAAATACCAAGTTTGATATTTAACGGTCTTTTCGTTTTTTGAACTATGCTGTCCACACACACACACACACACACACACACACACACACACACACACAAACCTTTTTCCAAAAATGATTTTTTTTTTATTCAGGGGCACCCAAAACATGTAATTCCCGTGAAATCCCGGTATCGAATTTTTGGGTGGAATACAATACCTCCTCTATACGCTATGTACATAGTACGAATAGAGAAAGTAAAAATGTATATAACAAACTGTGTGCTTGAACAAGATGTACAATTTTAGTATAGTAAGTTTTTGTCTATTTCTTACGGTTTACTTGTTATGCAAAATTCATCCGAGTCTTCAGAGATTATTCCCAGAAAATTCAGGATATAAATATCTTTCAAATACAATATATTGATCAAAACTGTTAGTTATTTTGATAAAGTCAAAATGTTCAAAATTTTTCCATGTAAAGGGTAGTATGGGGTGGGGGAATTTTCCTCAAAATCACCGTATCGCATGCTTGAAAGATAATAAACTTAAATACCGAGTTTGGTATTTTAAAAAAAAATGTAACTATCTTGTTTACAGACATACGAACACACTCAGGTCCTTTTTCTTAATGGTTTTTTTTTTTTTTGCTTTTTTTTTATACAGTGGACCCTAAAATGTGTATTTCCGGTGAAATCTTGGTGTCGAATTTTTTGGGTAGAATGCAATACTTTCTTTCTGCACTATTTACATAGTACGTGTAGATAAAATAAAACATTTAAAATCTGATGTATTTCATTCATATGACTTTCTGTATCTGTTCTGCAAACACACTATTATTACAAAAGTTTCCTTTATCTACATATGGCTTGACGAGATAAAACTTTAGCAGAAATTCACTTATTACTTGCTTCCTTCTAAGCAGAAGGGAAATAAAGGATACACTAGGCTAACGCAATATTCAAATCTTTTAAAAGGCTGGCTGGTCCTTTATAAAGAATTGAAGTTTGGTTCGCTAAGCATGGCCAGCAGTAAAACAAGTGATATGAAACGAAAGGTAACATCCCATTTGAGAACAGTTTCTGAAGTATTCGTTGATATTGGTTTCAATGTTAAATTACTTCTCAAGCGAGAAGTCAGCTTTCATTTCATCTTTTTTGCTTTACGCTCAGGAATGCAAAAGAGAACTGATTTTCAGTTGCTTTGCATTGCAATAAATGTTAAAATATTTGACAATCGTTTTATCCTAGTGTACTCCCTTATTTCTCTTCTACTTTAAAGGAAGTAATACATAATAAAACCATTTGCTTATGTTTATTTCGGTTAGCATAACGTAAATAAAAGAATTATCTTTTGCAAGGAGAGTTTGTGGAGTACATCCGATTTTCACGCTTACAATTCTGCACATAAATGAATTCATTTAGAGTCAAATTAGTAAGACATATGTCACAATGATTTGAAAATTGCCTGCAAAAGCGATCCTTCTGCTCTCAGACATATCTGAGACCTTCAACCAGGATATTTTTGTATTTTATGACCAGAGATTTCCAGAATGCCCTTTGCGCCCACTAGTAACCTTGTGGCCGGGAGAGGTGTTGGGCAGTTCATTTAGAAACCTCTAGATATTACTACAGTTGGTCTGAGTGGCTAATCTGGTAAGGCGTTGGTCTTCTGATCCTTAAGTCACTGGGTCTAACCAGATCGATGGTTTTTACATGTGCCTAAAATCGTTACCATGTCAGCAGATTTCCTGGCACATAAAATAACTCTTACAGGATGAAATCCCTACATACCGGTGGCGATGATATTATTCTAGCCATTGAGAGTGGCATGTTATATAGGGTGATTTATATAGACCTGACACATTTCTTTCATTAATTGTTTCAAAACGTTATGCTAGCGACATCTTATCATACCTAAATTGTAGAGGAATTTTGGGAGATTATTTACCTCTGTAGCAAATGTTGAAAATGTCCTCCATCCTGCATAAGGCGCAACTCAACACGTCGTTTCATGTTACTGGCCACTCGTTGGAGGACTCTGTTGTCAATAGTTTGAATCTCTTTTGCGATGTGCTTCAGATCGTCCATTGTCTGGGGACATGTTGCGGAAACCCTGTCCTTTAAGTAACCCCATGGAAAGAAGTCCGGCGATGTAAATGAAATTTCGGTGACCACAGATTCCTGGAAATTATCTGGTCGTCAAAGAAACTTGCAATTAGGTTCATGGATTCATTTGATGTATGGCATGTAGCGCCATCTTGCTGAAAATATCCTTGACTCAGCTTTACATCGTACTGCATTTTCACGTTGACTACAAGAACAAAATGTCGAAACAACTGCCAACAATGTAATTTAGAATAAAACAAACATCTGCGCAAGGAATCGAAACTCCAGAATATTCTGCTTAATTTGGTGCTAAAATTGGGTCATTGAATGAATTTTCAACAGAATAATTAAAGAAAGAAAGGTGTCAGTTCTATATAAATCACTCTGTATATCACAATGTTGGAGGTGAATAACTGCATATATTTGTATCAGCATTTGAGAATGTCGTAACGATCAAGTACTGTCTTTTTTTTTCTTTGTTTTTTATTTTCTCTACACGTACTATGTAACTAGTATATTGTATCGCACCTAAAAATTCGGTACCGAGATTTTACCGGAAATATGTTTCGGGACCCCCTGAAACAAAAAAATAAAAAAACATTTTTTTATAAAAATGTCCCTGTGTATGTATCTGTGGGGAGCATAGTTCAAAATCGATAAGTCTGTTTAGTAGCTGGTGTATTTCCGTATTTCCCTTCTACTTACAAGGAAGCAAAGAATAAGACAATTTTTTGCTGATTTTTTATCTTGATTAACATTCAATACAACTTTGTTTGCGGAACAGGTAGAGGAAACATGTAAATCAAATGCATTAAAGTTCAGTATTTGCCAAGGATGTGACACCAAGATTTTCAAGAAAATTCTCTCACTACCAATAACCCTTTACAAGAAAAAGAATTTCGAAAATTTTGGTTTTCTCAAAAATGGCTGTAATGATTTCGATTAAAATCTCATGTATTTAAGATATTTACATGTCAAGTAAAATGTTTATTTTGGGGGAAATAGCCTCTGAACACCTCTTTATTCTGGTTGAATTTTTCTGAATTTTGCATTAACTGGTAAACCGTAAGAGCTAGACAAAAACTTACTGCACAAAAAATGTAGATATCCGCAAAGCACACATTTATTTTTTTTCGTGGAAATATTTCTTATTATTGCTTTCAGTTTTAAAATACATAAACCTTTCTCATACAGGAACTTGTCAACTCTGGTCACGCAAAGAAACGGATTTCAACCCCATAGCAACCAATTTTAAAACATTTGGCTGTCGGGTTAGCCTATTATATTCTATTTTCCTTCTACTTACGATATAAGGAACTAAGCAATAAGACCATTTCTGCAAATGCTCATCTCGATTAGCATGAAGCAGATAGAAGAATAAGTTTATTAATAAAAATTTGTTACAGAGATGCAGAGAACGTCATGTGAATGGAACACATCAGATTTGTTTTTACCCTCTCTACATCTATTTGCATAATGTATAGAGAAGGCATTGTATTGTATCCAAAAATTCGATAGGTACCGAGATTTCACCGGAAGTACATCTTTTGTAATCCCCTGAATTCAAAAGAAAGCATTTTTAGAAAAATATTGGTGTGTGTGTGTGTGTGTGTGCGCGTGCGTGCGTGTGTGTGGGCAGCAAAGCTGGAAAACGAAAAGTCCGTTAAATACCAAATTTGGTATTCAAGTTCATTATCTTCCAAGGATGTGACACGAAGATTTTAAGGAAAATCCCCCCAAACTACCCTTTACGTGGAAAAAATTTTGAAAATGTTGGTTTTCTCAAAAATGACTAACGATTTTGATAAATATACTTAAATATCTGCAGATAAAAAGGTCATGAGAAAGGGAGATAAGGTTAACACATTGGAATATAAATATATAAATATATATTATATATTAGAATGAAGAAGTCCTCAGAGACTATTCCAAGAACATTCAAGATATAAGTTTTATTTTTCATGTAAACATCTTTAGTACATGACATGGAAATGAAAATCGTCAATAGCCATTTTGATAAAATCGAAAAATTCGAAAATATTTCCATGTAAAGGGTAGTTTGGGGTGGTGGGAATTTTCCTGATCATGTTTATATCCCAGCCTTAGTAGATAATACACTTAAAATCTGATTTTTCGTTTTTGAATTATGCCTCTCATACACGCCATATACACAAGGACCTTTTTCTAAATATGTTTTCCTTTATTTATTTAGGGGTCTTCAAAACATGTATTTTCAGTGAAATCTTGCTACCTAATATTTTGGTGGAATGCATCATACTTCTTTATCTACTTTGTACATTATCTGTGGTAGAGAAAGCAAATTTTTTGTGTAAATTGTGTGACTTAACGAAATGACATTCTTACTTTCTCGACCACGTATATACAATGTACAAGGTTAGTAGGGTATTGCATTCCACTAAAAATTCTCTATACCGAGATTTCACAGAAATACATGTTTGAGATCTGAATACAAAAATAAATAAATAAAGGTCCTTGTGTATATGTGTGTGTGGACAGCATAATACAAAAACGAAAGGTCGCTCATACACCCAACTTAGTAGCAACATCTTCCAAGGATGCGACACGAAGAATTTCAGGAAAATGTATTGTTTTTAGTTGTGCTGCCCACAGACACACACACACACATGCACACACTGACTTTTTTCAAAAAAAAATTTTTTTGGACTCGGGGACCCTCAAAACATGTATTTCAAGGGAAATATAGGCAATTATTTTTTGCTGGAATACTCTTTTTAGCTACGACGTACATTATACATACGTGCTAGAGAAAGTAAAAAACAAATTTATAAACAATAGAATGTAAATGAAGTTTCCTTAATTTGTGAATGTTATCAATTTATCTTGTGCATATACAGAAAGCAGGCTAAAAGATAATAGATTTAGTTAGTATATGTTCGAAATATGTTGCCAGGTTTTATGGCCTGAGCTGATTTACTCCGTCGTGAAAAGAGAAACCGCAGAAAGCTACAAGGTCAAACAAGCACTCCCAAAGTAAAATAGATTGTTGTAAACATCATTTCGGCGCGTTCAAGCTTAACGTCAGAGTATTTGGGGAAAAGTGTGACAAATACTAAAAAGTGTTAAATATTTTCTTAAATATCCCTACTTTGGTATAACTGTATGGTGTGTAATAATTCAAAACAATCTCTGCTTTCTTCTGCCTTTACAAGGTTCTTAATGTATTACACCAAAATAATTTAAGAGATTATAGACGGGTCTGATATAAATAAGTTCAGATAAGAAATGCATGGTCCACGACCAAACACAACGTTAAACAAATTGGTTTCAGTTTAACTGTTTTTTTCACACAAGCCGTGTGTAGGACAGGAATTGGATAGGTAGAGTCAGACTGAAAAAGTCAGTGCCAGAGCCGGGATTTAATCACGGATCTTCCGGCCTCTAGCCGGTTGCTCTACCACTGAGCTACCATGGCAACCTGCCGGCATAGCATTTAATTTCTCAACTGACACTTATTTCCCGGTAAACCATGAGGTGATCTCAAATTATTTTGAGATGACAACCCCAATGGCGACTAACAATGTTGTAAGTACTTTAAGTCCCAGGATTCATAGTATAACCAACTATTATGGTCAATAGGTATTGGTTTAACTGTTTTTCATACAAGCCGTGTTTAGGATAGGAGTTGGACCGGCCTCTAGCCGGTTGCTCTTCCACTGAGTGGGAGATCCGTGGTTCAAACCCCGGCTATGTCATTGAATTTTTCAGTCTAGCCCTACCTATCCAAAATGGTTTCAATTACAGATAAATCGATGTTAAATCAATGTCAGATGAAAACTTAGCTTACAATGTTTTTAAAACTGATACGCGAGTTTATAAGCATCGATTTATATTGGCGTTCTCAAGATTTACTGCCATAAAGTTCTCTCAAATCTCAAACAGGTCATTTGAAGGTGCGACACTGTCCATGGATCAACTTCCTTCTTACGTTATGTAGCCTACTCCAGAGGCGTTTACTGAATTGCTCCTGTAGCTTAATGTGTAACGCCGAAAGCTGATGACTCGAGGGACTTAGGTTCGTTTCCTGCCACAACTTACCGTATTTACTTTCTCTACACTATGCACATAGTGCATAGAGAAGGTATTGCATCCCACCCAAAAATTCGATACCGAGATGTCATTGGAAATATACGTTTTAGGGTCCCCTGTGTCCAAAAAACAGTATTTTTAGAAAAACGTCCGTGTGTATGTTTGTCCGTGTGTCTGAACACGATAACTCAAAAATAAAAAGTCTTAAAATACTAAACTTGGTATATAAGTTTAGTATCTTCCAAGAATACAACATGAAGATTTTGAGGGACACCCCCCAACCCTAAACTACCCTTTACGTGGAAAAATGTTCGAAAATTTTATTCTCTCAAAAGTGGCTCTAATTGTTTTGATTAAAACACCGTATATTAAAGATACTTACACGACAAATAAAATGTATATCTTTAATTTTCTGGGAACAGCCTCTAAAGACCTCTTTATTCTGAATGAATGTTGCTGAATTCTGCGTAACTAGTAAACTGTAAGAGTTAGACAGAAAAAAATGTAGATCACATTAAAACACACAATTTATGTCATATATGTTTTTATTCGTGGAATTTACATTTTTGGGATATTTCTTGTTGTTTGTTTCAGATTTAAAATACTTAAAACTTTTCTCACACGGTTAGTTGTAAACTCCTGGCCCTGCATAGAAACGGATTTTAACCACATGACAACCAGCTTTTAAGAGATTTGACATTTGTTTTATCCTAGTGTATTGCCTTATATTCCTTACAAGGAAGCAAGTAATTAAGAAAAATTTTGTTAATGTTTATCTCGATTATATAAAGTAGATAGAAGAATATGATTTTAATAATAATCTGTTACAGTGATGTAGAGGAAGTGGTGTGAATGGAATACATCATATTTTTCTTTTAAGTTCATACGAAGAAGAGCTGCTTGGTAGAGAGATTTGAACTCGAAAAGAAATACTGCCTATTGTGCGAAGTTAATGCCATAACCAGCACACCAGAAAGATACGCTCTACAACGGCCCTTCGTTTTGTTGTTGTATTCTCAAATGCTATCATCATCATCATCATCATCATCATCATCATCAGCCAGTGGTGGACTGATACTTTAGAAATTTATATCCGTAACTTCGAAATTGAAATACACAGGCCAGAAGTCTCCTTTTCAAATTATTTGTTTAAGACACCTCCTTATTTTCTGAAAATATTTCGGTGTAGTTCATTATATATATATATATATATATATATATATATATATATATATATATATATATATACAGAATGTCCCAAATTTCAACCACACAAATTAGCAGGATTGTGGAGGGGTCCTAAATAAGCAGGTTAAGATAGGGAACCTATTGGCTCTTTTGCCATGTCAAAGCTTTCTGGATCATACATCAATGGCCGTAAATTAAAAGAACGTGAACGTGTGCATCCTATTTTCATTCAGAATGCCTCATTTGTATGCCAGTAGTCGAAGGAATGCAGTATTGGTGCACAATCCGTACGATGTTTAAAATTATTGGACTCACAACTTTGGCAAAATTGCCTGTTTTTTGCTTTTTTTAGGGTGCGCACGCCGCTTACAACAGCTCGGTGGATTTCAGGTCATATGCATGCAGTTCCGGAGAGCGTTCCGCTCCAATACCTGTAGTTGAGTCGATTTAGCACTGGTCATCGAATCCCAAGACAAAGTTCGGAAGCTCCTAAAGCTTCCGTTTTTTAATTTCTTGTTTTTCTCAAAGAGCTACACAATAAGCACTCATACGCTTATTTTACACTTCTGAAGCCAAGACAATAAACCCTTCAGTACAAATCACTTTCAAAAGACTGAATGATATTTACGTAGCGTTCAATATTAAACTCAGTAATTTTCAAAGAACCTCCATCGATTAATACAATAAAGCATTTATGTAATGTGTGCTTTGAAAGGTAGTAACTGAACTATGTTTTTGGGGTGGAATAAAAAAAACATGATTATTGCTTAGATTCGAACAGCGGTACTTTGAATTTATCCGTGTGAGTGTTGTATGCCGGTTTAACCACCTGTACTACATACAATATCCTGCGAGATGTGCTTCTGAAAATCTTGTCTAATGCCTACGCGTGACTTCTGTGAGAACCATAAATTGCTAAACATTGGATTCTTATTGTAAAAGAACACACATTAAGTGTAAGGAAAGAATTATTTCAACGAGATGCGAAACTGAGGACTTCTGAGCTCATTTGCTTTTTGTTGCCACCTTATACCATTGCTCATGCTTAAGAACTTCGCTTACCAGATGTGCATTGAATCAGATGGACAATTAAAGACACGAACTTTAACTGTTTGTGGTGAGGTTCACAACACTTCTGGAAGCTTTGACAGAGTATGAAGTTCGTTTCTTCGTAGGTGTAACCTTTGCAGGGATGTTACAGGTTGTCACATTGAACAGCTCCTCTGGTAACCTGTTGTATTTTGTGCTTCGGATATCGTATTATTTCTCTAAGAATCTGTCTGTTTGCCTATCATGCGTAGATGAAAAGGTAGAATATACTTCCCTGATTAGTTTTATGTAGGTTCTTGATTTACTAGAGATATTTGTTCATTTTTATTTCATTTGAAGTTCATTTGACACAATGATAATATTGCTTCGTAAAATGTGAACTGTGCCTATTGTAATATGTGCATACATAACCAGTCAATGTATGATACAATGTATTTTGGGAACTACTTGGGGGAATTTTTTTTGGTAGTGTTTAACGCCCGCTTTAACTACTTATGGCAACGCAGGCGGTGACACTGATGATATATGAATGATGAAGCATCGGTGGAATGCGATGGCGGGGGAAACCGGAGTACTCGGAGAAAACCCGCCCCAGCGCCGCTTTGTCCACCACAAATCTCACATGCGGTCGCTTGGGATCGAACCCCGGCCGTCTAGGTGAGAGGCGGCGCGGCCCTTGAGGGAAATGGAGAAATATATCCCTTAAGGTGTTAAATGCAATTGATACTGGAACGTTCTCTGTTGCACCTAAATGCTAATTGTACATTACATTTCACTTTATTTGTCAGAACCAATAAATCATATTTCGTAACAGAAGAATAGGAACGGCTCATTATAAAATACAAAGGAGACAATATTAAAAGATCTGATGTGTTCCATTCACATGACTTTCTCTACATCTGTATAACAAATTGTTAAAAAGATTATGGTTCTATTTACTTCATGCTAATCAAGAAAAAATTAGCAGAAATCGTTTTATTACTTGCTTCCTTGTAAGTAGAAGCAAAATAAGGGAAACCATAGGTTAAACTGATAGTCAAAAGCTGGTAGCTATGTGACTGAAGTTCCTTTGTTTGTATGGATAGGAGTTGACAAATTCCTGTATAAGAAAAGTATACATTTTTCAAAGCTGAAACCAAAAACAACGAATACCTTAAAAATGATCACCTCCATGAAAAAAAATGTATATAACATAACTTGTGTGTTTTAATGTGCTCTACATTTACTGTTCAGCAAGTTTTTATCCATCTCTTACGGTTTAGCAGATATGCAAAATTCCGTAAAATTCATCCAGAATAAAGTAGTCTTCAGAGACTATTCGCAGAAAATTCAATATATACATTTTATTTGTCAGGTAAATATATGTAATATACGATATTTTAATCAAAATCGTTAGTCATTTTTTAGAAAAGCAAAATTTTCGAAAAAAGTTCCATGTAAAGGGTAGTTGGGAGTGGGGGGATTTTCTTGAAAATCTTCGTGTCGCATCCTTGGAATATACCAAACTAAATACCAAATTTGGGTTTTTAACAGACTTTTCGTTTTTGAGCTATGCTGTCCACAGACACACACACACGCACACAGACAAGGACCTTTTTGTAAAAATGATTTTATTGGATTCAGGGGGACCCAAAACATGTATTTCCGGTGAAATCTTGGTATCGAATTTTGGGTGGAATACAATACCTTCTCTATACACTATGTACATAGTTCGTACAGAGAAAGTAAATAAAGATACCTATGGAAGCTTGAAACTTCAACTCCCACATCATCTTAATCCGATACCTACTCGCTTACCAAAGCCCTAAATAATGTAACTGTCTATGCTTTCTGAAATCCGGATGCTCACGTCACGGTCTTTTGCGGTTTGATCAGTGGCTTCCTAACCCTTAATACATTTTATGCTGTGGCAAAGAAATTAGAACCCATATTTATTTTGATCCCTCTACAATTTGGCCAATTAATGCGGCAGAATTCTGGGACACCCTGCATGTGTTGTATATTATAGTAGTGGCCAAAATTTTCTTCGCGTGCACTTTTAATTAGCGAATGCAACTGCTACATGATGCATGATCTTGGTAAACACTTATTTGCTTATTAAAATAAATTTTTGTTTGTTTGTTTTTTGCTGTTTCTCAAGTAAAATGTTCATTTTGACGCTTTTAACAAATGAAATAATCAGCAAATGAAGCCAAGGATTGTTCAACTGCAAGGAGTGTTACAGAAGCTAGCCGGCGTGTTCTCCAATTCCAGTTGTGAGCAACCGGATAAGACGCAATACCTTATCAGACTGTAAATAGTTTCAATAAAAATATCTAAAGCCTGCATCTGTAATATGGTGATACCGTGCCTGTCTTACATTAAGTTTGAATCTCGGCTAGGTGAGTTACTCGGATAAAGTTTTTTTTTCAGGGGATTTCCCTTATCCTGAAAAAATTAATACCGGGACCTCTCTAGAGACCTCGAGCTCATTTGACCCATTTCTTCATTCATCGTCCTATACGACTTACCAGGTTACACGATGTGAATACTTACTGTACTTCTTTGGTTTTGATCTCTGTTGTTCATAGATTGGTATAACTAAGCATGCCATATAACGCGAAACATCTTTTCTAAACTGCTTCTTTTATTTTAGTAGACCCCAAAACAGAACTTTATGGTCGTACAATTGAAAATGCTCTCCTCTCAATGTTTTTGTTAATAATCTAAAACTGTAAAAGATAAATTCTGCATTATGAAGGAAAAGTTTATTGTTGAGTACTATAATAGTTATTTATGATATAAATGTTAAAAATGGCGATTTATATTGTGAGTAGGAAGCTTGCGAAACGAGACCATAAGCCAAGTTTTGCAACCCTACGAACAATATAAAACCATTTTAACACGTGTGTCATTCACTATTTCTTAGGCAGTCGTCAATATCTATAGACAAATTATTAATTATTAGATTATTTTTACCTACTTCGTATCTGTGATGTGCAGCGCGGCAGCTCATTTGTTTCTTCTTAGGATCAGTACTGAGTACAGCTGTGGGCTGGTGAATATCAATGGACTTGCGCATGCGCGAAGTGGCATAAAGTGCCATAAGTGCAACTTTTAACTATTGTTTCTTGTGTTAAAAATTCTACTTTTAGTTTGAGCTGTCTAAAACAGGTTTGACGGCATGTATTTGCAGTTCGATTCCCTTATTTTAAATTAATTTTTTTCTGATTTACTTTCCCTTATTCATGCAACTAAAGTTGCTTGTTATATTATCTAGGGGCTAAATGCGCGTCAAAAACATCTAGGTTTCTGGTGCTTATACAGTAAGTATGCTTCAAAATTTGGCCGTCAGGCGCTGGTCCGTCTCCCGGTCACATATTGTACACTTGGCTGGCAGTCGCACGGCCCGTCACACATGCAAGGACATCAAATAAAATCTCAAATCACATTAATCATCAGAATAAACAAAATCATACCTTATCATGAGAGATATTGGAAATGCGTCCATCTGCATCAGTGCATCTACTGTATCTTCTGAAGAAATTGTGATTCACACGCATTAACTCATCTTCCGAAATAGTGTTAATTTATGTCCTGATATTTTGTTTGAATTCTAATGTGTGTGGGGATTAGTTTTGTATACTTTATTTTCCAAATTGCCCCATAAATAAAAATTGCATGCTGTAAGATCAGGGGACCAAGCGAACCATAACCCCTTACTAATGATTTTATCCACAAAAATGTCCGCAATAAACTGTAATGGTTCATCAGCTGTATGCGCGGTGGCAGAATCCTGCTGGAAATATCCAGACCGACATTCAATGTCTTTCAGCTGTTCGAAACATGATGCCAGTATATCATGTATGTATCTTTCTGCATTTATGGTACACTCATAAAATTAGGCCCCATTATTTTGATCCATTTATTGCCCACCATATCCCGATTTTTTTTATCATACAAGGGAGTATCATGAGTGTAATTGGGTTTGTTTTAGAGCAATATCGGTTATGTTGTGATCACATATGATCATGTAAAAAACCTGCTTCGTCAATGAACAGTACTAATCGTGGATCGATTGTTCCTCCATTAATATTCCTCAAAATCCAGTTACAGAAATTTACCCGACTCTGCTGATCCGTGGCAGCAATTTCTGAACAACAGTAAGTAACTTTGTATGGTTTGAGTTTTAAAAGTTTTGTTGCTTTCCAAGCTCAGTCTTTCGAAATCGCAGCGCCTAAGAGATTTTCGAGGTGACCGTTCTAACCTTTCTCCAATTTTGTCTAATTTCTGCTCCGTAAGCACAAGCCTTGTACCTTTCTTTTCCTATAAAAAATTGATCCCGTCTCCCTGAATTTATTTACAAGTAAACGAACCCTACTTGGAACACGCACACCAGAAAATTTAGTTTCAAAATACCTTACAACTTTCCTACAAGATTATGTAAGCTATTGTACACTGCATTTTGAAAGCACTTCAAGCAAAACTGAACACTTTTAAACATCCCTAATATTATTCACGTGTGAACTGGACTTGAACAGAAGTAAGTCCCACGCACGTGTGACGATATAATGGATGTAGGACTGCGCGCAGGAAAATGCAGTGAAGGTCACACTCGCGGCCAAGTTTTGTAACAAACGTACTGTAGACTCACGCTTTTTTCAATTATTTTTTTTCTGTTCCTTACTTGAGGATCCAATCCAGTTTTCTCTTGTTGAACTGATTTTTCTAATATTCTGTGCAATTTTATCGTGTGATAATACCTATATGTTTCCCTCCACAAGTCTGATTCCTTATACTCTATTTAGTATTATGTCCTGCTTCCCATAAAGGACATGTTTCTATGGTCAAGCTTAATCTAAGCCCTCTTAAGAATAGATTCCATCTCTTGCCTAAGACTCAGTTTACATAGAGGGGTACGGCAAACTGCGGAATAATGAGGGAATTCGGGGCACATAGTGAAACGATAGAGTGCAAAATCAGAGCAGTTAAATATTGGATGAGAATCGTTCACGGAAACCAATCTCTAATTAGGGCAGTCTGCTACCGTGAACAGTTGCGAATGGAAGGTAATTTGACGTGGGCATCAAAATTAAAGAAAGGGTTGGAAACCATTGGGATGGGAGACATTTGGATGGCGGGGCAGGAAAACAGGCTAAGTATTTTGGAGAAAAATTAAGAAACGTCTCTGTGATATTGACAGACAGCAAATGATTGCGCAATGCACAGAGAAGGTGTCATTAGAAGTACAGTCTGAGCTGAAATCGGAGTGGGGTATGGAGCAATACATCAAAACAGGTACCAAACTCATTAGAGAGGGGCTCGCGTGGATTAGACTAGGAGCATGGAGGAGCACGAAAATTTCTGACGAGAATGGTACGAGAATCTGTCCCATTTGCGAGGAGGAAGAGTCGTGGACTCACATCTTGGCAAGATGTAGGGGTACGGAGGAATGGCGGGAAAAATATTTGCCGCGATTTTTTACCACTGCAAATGTAGGGATAGAAGCATGTTGGATGCTACTGGCAGGCACGGAAAACATGGACGGGCTAGGTAAATTTATACTTAAGGCAAGACAGCCGAGATCTGAGGAGGTTGCCAATAGAGAAGGGGGGGAATAAGTTCAACTAAACAAAAGTGACTACAATGTTCTACATACATATATATTATGTCATACTTAGGTCACTGTTGTGCTAGGGTTGTATATATTATGTGTATATATGTCTTTTAAGTGTAATTATCTATTATAAGAGGGTGCATTTATGAAGGTGTACTCTGTGCTATAAATTTAAATTGCTATATTTTAATATCTTTATTTTCGGATTCACTCTTAATTTTATTGTTGTTTAATATTGCTTTTGACTGTGTATTTCCTTTGTCTTTTATTTTCGTGTTTACTCTTCTAATTCTTTGTTGTGGTTGTTGTTTTAATATTGCTTGGTGTATTACAAAAGCACGTACGGTCTGTGGACCCGTGCGACTATTGAAATTCTATGTATGATATTGCTATGTTAATAAATTCGTTCATTCAGTTTACATAGAGATGTTATCTGAAATCCAAAACACGAAAACTTGTAAGAAGATTAATAAATCGGTCCATTCACAAGTATTTCGTCAATATAAACGTGAACATGTCGTTAACGCCAAATCTTACAATCTCCAGGCTTTCATTTTTCCGGTTAGGGTAATTCGAGAGAAATAAAAAACACTATCGCACTGCATAGAAACAGAAAAGAGGAAAACGGAGTCATTTGATGAGAAGTTAATTACTTCATTTGAAAATCATCGTTTTTATGTCAAAAACATAATCCTCGCAAAGATAATTTGTTAAAATATAGCCTATATATTCGGAAACGCATTGCGAATGAACTGAAGTTTATTAAATACCAATCTTCAAGGATGTGACACGAAGAGTTTAATGAAAATCTTGCTACCCAAATTACTCTTTACATGGAATATTTTCTCAAAAGTGGCTGTAACGATTTTTATTAAAATACCGTATAATAAAAATGTTTACATGAAAAATAAAATGTAAATCCTGAATTTCTTTGGAATAGCCTCTTAATTCCTCTTCATTCTAGACGTCTCTTGTAAAGCTGGTACACCGTAAGAGATAGACAAAAACTATGCAAACGATATAAATCTCGCTAAAACACACAACTTATGTCATATATATTTTTATAGAGTTAACGATTTCTGAGTTATATCTTGGTATTGGTTTAAATTATCCTTAGCACATTATACTTTTTTCAAGTGGGAAGACGCCAATGGCTTTATTACTTTCTCTGCACGTACCTTATGTACAGTCTATAGAGAAGGTATTGTATTGCATCCAAAAATTCGATACCCAGATTTCACCGGAAATGCATGTTTTGAGGTCCCCTGAACCCTGAAAAATGTGTGTGTGTGTGTACAGGATAGCTCAAAAACCTAAAGTCCGTTAAATTCCAAACATGATATTTAAGTTCAGTATCGACATGAAAAATTTAAAGAAAATGCCCCCATTCCCAACTACCCTTTACATGGAAAAAATTTCGAAAATTGTAATTTTCTTAAAAATGGCTGTAACAATTTTGATTAAAATTTCTTATATTTAGGACATTTGCATGACAAATAAAATTTATTTTTTCAATTTTCTGGGAATAGCCTCTGAAGACATGTTTAGGACGAATTTTGCGGAATTTTACATAACTGGTAAACCGTAAGAGATAGAAAAAAACTTACCACACAAAAAATGTAGAGCTCGTTAAAACAATTTATGTTATATATAGTTTTTTCGTAGTGTTGGCCGTTTTCGAGTAAGTTCTTGTTGTTGCTTTCAGCTTTAAAATACTTATACTTTTGTAATACGGAATTTGTCAACTACTGTCCAGACAAACAAAGGTACTTCAATCGCATGGCTTTTAAAATAATTGACTATCGATTTAGCCTATGGTAGTCCCTTATTTTCCTCCTACTTATAAGGAAAAGACCCTTTCTTCTAATTTTAATCTCGATTAGATATATATATATATATATATATATATATATATATATATATTTGTTAAAATTAGAAGAAAGGGACTACCATAGGCTAAATGGATATACATATATATATATATATATATATATATATATATATTTATTGTAAGAAAAATTTGTTTAGCTAGAGAAAGTCGTGTGTATAGAACACATCAGATTTTTCTCTCTCTCTCTCTCTCTCTCTCTCTCTCTCTCTCTCTCTCTCTCTCTCTCTCTCTATGCATGGAGAATCAAATTTAAATATAATTACAAAGGGACCTGCTCTTAAAAGATTTACCCATCGGTTTAGACTTGTATTCCCTTTATTTCCTTTTTACTGCAAGGAAATAGGTTATTCTATTTCTGCTAATGTTTGTCTGGATTACATGAAGTAAGCGTCTGTAATAATAGATTGTTGCAGAATAAGTTAGAAAGGAATGGAACACGCCAGCGTTTTTAAAGAAGTATTTCCGAATCAGTATTGGCACCAATAATTTTCGTTTTTCTTAATTTTGTGAGGTTTATTTGTGAACTTTCTCTCGTAAGTTTAATTGTCAAAGATATCCATAAAAAATCTCACGGAGAATTTATTTTACTGTTTCTTTTGCAGTTTTTTTTTTCATTTCATTATATAACTGCATACGCACCCAATTTTTTTGCCACAAACGTTTTCCTGCTTTCAGTGAAAACTGGCGTTTATTGGACCGCACGGTATAAAATATAATATAGCATGTTCTAGGGGTAACCTGTATACTTTAAGTTGTATACTGATGACTTTTAGTCTACAAAACCACGATTGCGTTGAAGAATCGTCTGCAGCTTCAACGAGTTGCAATTCTCACTGGTCGAGGTATTTCTTTACTAGAAACATTACCAATGATGGTAGGGTTGCACTTTCCAAATGGTGAATAGCTTTTGGAATAAAACAAAAATGTCTTAAGAAGGCGACAAGAGTGGCACACTAGAGCGATTTCTAGGTCTTGACGATGCAGGAAGCTTCTGTTTGATTCAAAATCATTTTAATTAATTTTATTGATAAATTAGGGCATTCAGACCATTGATACATTATAAACATAGAACATAATAACAAAGAGCATAACAGAAGTGAGGTCCACCTCAGCAGACTCCGCTGTAAGGAAGTAGCACAATCAAGCTTTGTTATACTGTTGCTTCTGCGTTGGATGAAGCAAGATATCCTGAGATTGCCGACTGCGGATTCTACTAAGAAGCTACGATTATTTGCCCAGAGAAAAGAATACTCCGCCTGACACTTTGTGTCAACTGCGGAAGAATCTTTGAGCCTGTTTGTGGATGGAGTCTTCAATGGTCAGAATACCAAGTTCTTGGTTTAACAGTGCGTTTTGACAAACCAGGATGCATAGACTGCGAGACGTAGAAACCATTTTGAAAAGACTGAAGTGGCTTAATTTTGTTGGAGGCTGAACCACTCCAAACTGGGCAGGTATAGGTGAGAGTGGGACGAAGAAGATATTTCAAAAACAAAATAGCTGTGGCACTCTTCAGAGAAGATTTACGATTTATTAGAGGTGAAGTTAATGATAGTTTTATATCTTCCTTAACCGAACCCTGACCATTTTCCAAGTTTTGGAAATGCCTGTAACTACTATTTTTCGGTGAAGCAGCTATAACACAAATGGTCGAATAATTTTGGACAACTATAGAAAATGATATTTTAAACCCACCTATCTAAATCTGATATCGAATTTTGTAGTCTTGTCTAAATTAGACTTTCTTTTACCTTAAATGAGGATTATTGAAAATAAATCTAGTATGCATATAAACCCAGTGTTTGATTCACAGTTGTTAATACAGAGGCGTCAATACCGATTACGTCACTTGTCACTCCCTTTAGAGAACGTTGGTGACAAGGACACTGCCATTTTCAATACTTCCTGTTCATGATTGTTTTACAACAGCACCATTCAAATGTTTTATGTGCAGCTGGTTGCTCACTAATTTAGATCGCTGTTCAATCTGTAGAGAGCAATAGCAAAATGGTTTATCATCTGGCTTCAAATCTTCGATACTAAAGTACTGGTTTAAATTTAATGTTGAAGAACTATCCAAAAATCTAGTTTTCGTGTCTTTCATAATTTTCACGGTTATTATGCATGTGTCAAAGCCTATAAATCGTATTCATATTAGTAGTGAATCATAAACTATGGGGAAAATGTGATGATTTCTAAAATATAGATTAAAAGCTCAGTCACGTGGGCATCATTGCAAATAAAAATTAAGCATTTCTTTTAGGTTTTAAGACTTAATATATCAGACTAAAATAAAATGAAATCAAACTGAAATAAAATGGTTAAATGGGGTAACAGTTTCCAATTAAAATATTAAAATAGGCACTACTCAAAACTCAATATTTCGTATTTTCAATTTTACTCTCAGGAGAGTAATGAAACTATACTTTTCCGTGTTGAGTTTGGTTTCATTTTAAGCACCAGAATATAATTGGTTGCAAATGTGTACATAGTGTATAGAGTAGATATTGTAGTGCACCCAAAAATTCGATAGCAAGATTTCACCGGAAATACACGTTTTGGGATCCCCTAAATAAAAAAGCATTTTTAGAAAAAGGTTCATGTGGGTGTGCGTGTGTATATATGCGTGTCTTTTGACAGCATAGCTCAAAAAAGAGAGCGTTAAATACCAAACTTTGTATTTAGTTTGGTATCTTCCAAGAATGTGACAAGAACATTTTCAAGAAAATCCCCCCACCTAAAATGCCCTTTATATTGAACACTTTTCGAACTTTTTTATTTTCTAACAAATAGCTGTAACGATTTTGATTAAAATCTCTTATATTTAAGACATTTACATGGCAATTAAAGTATACATCTTCAATTTTCTGGGAATAGTCTCTAAAGACATGTTTTATTCTGGATGAACTTTTCGGAATTTTGCATAACTGGCAAACCGTAAGAGATAGACAAAAACTTACCACACAAAAGTGTAGAGCTCGTTAAAATACATAAGTACACATTTTTTTCAGGGAGTTGACTGTTTTTGAAATATTCCTTGTTATTAGTTGCAGCTTTATAATACTTATACCTTTCTCATACGGGAATTTGTCAACTCCTGTCCATACAAACAAAATACTTCAGTCACATACCAACCAGCCTATGACAATCCTTTATTTGGCTTCTACTTACAAGGAAGAAAGTAATAAGACCCTTTCTTCTAATTTTTTCTCTATTAGCATTAAGTAAATATAACAATTTATTGCAGAGATGTAGAGAAAGTCATGTGAATGAAACACATCAGATTTTTTTTTTCTTGAACTTTGCAGTAAAGTATGCAGCTTTGCTGATATGGTTACCTAGCACCAAAGATGAAGTACCTAAATATCCCTCCCATGCCGAAAGTATTTCGAGGTTTGCAACTGCGTACTTAAGACGGCAAAACAGAGTGGGAGAGGATATTTCCAGTCCCAAAAGATTATTTTTGCTTCATTATTACAGAGTTTACACATCTGACGGATTAGCACTCGAGCTTTTGGGCATGTGTGAGGAGTTTCCTTGGTTTTCCTGCGTCATTTGCTGACAGATGCCAACTCCTAAGATCCTTGGCGCGTCGCTTACTTTTGCAAGCAGCAGCTCGGCGACCTGACGTTTCCAAAGTGATATGATGATCTGAGGCACCTGCCATGTTGCCCACACGTGGTGCTCAGTGGTGCCAACATTCCACCAAGGCTGTTTACACAAACTCTATAATAAAACGTTTAAACTTGTGAACGTGAAGATACCGCCTCCTCCACTGACACGCTGATTCTACGGTTTTATTGATCATTAATGTGGTTCTCTTCATCAACCAGCTCACATTCTTAGTGGACCTGTGATCAAACTGACTCTTAATATTACCGTAACGATGCGTTTCAGAAAAAAAGCTGCAGGATTTCTCCTTGATCTTCTCAATAATTTTTGTCACGAAGTAGCATACCTTAGTGTTATATTGGAAAAACTCCTCCCACATTCAAATTACGCTGGGTAATGTTTTACTTTCTCTACACGTACTATGTACATAGTGTACCAAAAATTCGATACCGAGATTTCCCCGGAAATATTCGTCGGTAAAATATCAAACTTCATATTTAAGTTTAGTATCTTCCAGGGATGCGGCACGAAGCTTTTGAGAAAAATCCCCCACCCAAACTACCCTTTATATGGAAAAAAAATTCGAAAATTTTGATTTTCTCAAAAATGGCTCAAACAATTTTAATTAAAATACGTATATTAAAGATATTTACATGGCAAATAAAATGTATATCTTGAATTTTCTGGGAATGGCCTCTAAAGATCTCTTTATTCTGAATGAATTTTGCGTAACTGGTAAACCGTAAGAGTTAGACAGAAGTTTACTATACAAAAAATGTAGATCACGTTAAAACACACAGTTTAGGTCGTATAGTTTTTTTTATTTTTTTTTTCTTCGTTGAATTGACAATTGCTGAAATATTCCTTGTTATTTATTTCAGGTATAAAATACTTACTTTTTTCACGCGGAAAGTTGTAAACTCCTGACCTGCATAGAAGTGTATTTCATACACCTGGCAACCGGTTTTTAAAAGATTTGACTGTCTTTTTAGCCTAGTGTATTCACTTATTTTCCTTCTGTTTACAAGAAAGTAAGTAATTAAGACAATGTCTGCTAATGTTTATCTCAATTATCATAAAGTAGATAGAAGAATAAGCTTATAGCGATGTAGAGAAATTCATGTGAATGTAACACATCAGATTCTTATTATTAAAAACAGTTGAAAAATGCAATGATACAGCTGGGATTTGAACACGTTTCTCCCGCTCTCCTTGCGGTTGCTCTAACCACTGAGCTACTGTGACAACATGCCGGTATGATATTCAATCCTGCAACTGTTAATGTGTTTTTTACCCGGTTCAGAGTGCCACCTTAATGGCGAATTATATTTTCTCCAAAACATGATGGCTCTCAAATGGGACTGCTCCCTTCTGCCACTGTGAAATATCCATTGGCAAACAAAAGACAGCCTGTACTAGGAGTGAGATAAATTGAAAATTTAAATTGAGCTTTATTTATGGACGCTCTTTAACTGCTCTGGTTCTTAGCGTCCCAATTGTATGTTGGGCGTTAAAGGCCGCTAATTTTGCTCAGAGGCCTATTCTTTCATGCTTGAGGTTCTTTTACGTGCCGTAAGTATACGACACGGCACCCCCGGCTTTACTTCACTTCCGAAGGAAGTCATGCTAAGGATTTTTACGCCCGAACGCCGATCGCTGGGTTTGAACCCGCGACCTTGGGTATATGAAGTTAGCATGGTAACCACAAGGGTGGTTACCATGGCAACGTATTAACATCTCTGTTTACTGGAGACTCTGCTTGTAAGTCGAGATTCGCGTCCCATTTAAGGGACCAGTAAGCGGAAGACTTGGCAACTGCAAGGGTTGGTTTCTAGCCGTAAAGTACCTAAACCCAAGGTCACGCCGAGGGTCATCATGTTCTGAAAAATACTGTACCCTCCGGGTAATATTAATATAATTATTGCCAGCTACAAAACTATTCTATTATATTGGTACTAAGTACGTACGAAGGTAAGTCGCCATTAAGATGAAGGGAGACATGCCAATTGATTGGAGCTGCTAAAAATAAAAGCAATGGATAGGTAGAGTCAGACTAAAAAATTCAATGCCATAGCCGGGATTTGAACCACGGATCTCTTGGTCACTATCCGGTCGCTCTAACCACTTAAGTGCTGTGGTAACATGTCGGCACGGCATTAAATTCCTCAACTGACTCGCATGTTTCCGGTTCACCACAAATTAAGATCTCAAATTATTTTAGATGACATACCCCAATGGCGACTAGAATGTCGCAAGTACTTTAAGTCCCGGGCTTCATAGTTTAGCCAACTATTATGGTAAATTAGCAATAATGTGTTTAATTCTTTTTTCACACAAGCCTGTGTAGGGCAGTAGTTAAATATGTAGAGTCTGAGAAAAATTCAATACCATAGTCGGGATTTGAACCAGAATTTCCCGGTCTCTAGCCGTCACTCTCTAACCACTGAGCTACCATGGCAATATGCGAGTCAGTTGAGGAATTTAGTGCTGTGACGGCATGTTGTCATTGTAGTTAGAGCGACCGGCTAGAGACTGGGAGATCCGAGGTTTAAATCCCGGCTATGGCATTAAATGCTTCAGTCTGACTACCTATCCTACTGTCCTACACACATCTTATGTGAAGAAAGAATTAAATAAACACATAATCAGTTGGACTACTGAACGTCATACTGGTATATGACCTATGGTGACATTTTTCTAAGATCAATAGTGGACACTTAACTATGTAACGATGGTGGAGTTTTGCATTCAGGAACACAGCCAGAAAATTTTAAGGGGGAGGTTATGCACAGGAATCCATTTTAAATCTTTGTATATAAAATGGTAAATACTGAATAGAAATATCGTCAACAAGGCAATCCATTTGGCTCAGGTTCAACGCAACGCAATATTGTTTTCATAAACCTGAGGTGCACTTAGTTCCATTGAGAATTTAGCAAAGGGAAAGATTAATTAGGACTGAGTAGTCAAAGAGAATGAAAAGTGTGTCTGAAATTCTAAGAGTAAGATTTGGCAACGTAAAACTTAAAAACTATGCTGGGATATTCAGTAATAGGCGGGACTTAGGTTACTGAAGGAAGTGTATATCGAACATTTTGTTACTCTCTGGCGTCTCTTACGATTCAAGTTGTTTTTGCCACAGCGACCGTAGTGTAGCGCTAGGCTTTTACCTAATGGTGATAGGTAAATGAATCCCCATATAGTAGTTTTGGAGTCACGGTAACTAACACTTCACGACGTAAGCAAGTTTTTTTTTTATATATATATAATAAAGTTCTTAATACCGTGCCAGTTCCATCTTCTTCAGCAGTGTTTTTCACGTTTACCTTGGTATGCGAGTCATCGCATCGGATGCTTAAACAACAGGAAGAGCGACGCAACGGTAATCGGTAGCTTCGGGAACGCGACTCCCGATTCTTCGGCTTCCAGAAGCGTCCAATATCTTTATCAAGTTTCCAGGAGGTTCTGTGACGTTATTTTCTAGCTATAAAAGGAGGAATAATTGCAGCGCAGTGTGGTTATGTTGTGAATTGTAATGAGATGTGAATGATGAGAGTGTTTGCGTTCAGAGCTGCGCGAGCCATGAATAGCGTGCAATAGTAAACTGTCTACGCGTCGAAACTTCAAGTGAATTATTTGCAGCATATAATGCAAATACTATAAACTAGTTTTGAGTCAATAAAGACATTTGTTACAATACCCTGAAAGCTCTGTTTAATATAATTAATGTCCTCGTGCTTAGATTCAGAATTTATTGAATGTTTATTCATCTTAAAACAATCGGTAACTCAGTCTAAACAGATCGGTTCTTGGTCTCCATAAAATATTCTCAAAAACTGCAACTAGTTTATTCCATTCTCGCCACACCCACGCATACCCCGTGCGAAGAAAAAGATCTCGCAGCATACTACTGGAAAACCTATCAGGCAGCAGAAGTTAAAAAGTGTGATAAATGATTCATTGGAAAACGAGGAGGAAAACACTGTCTTCCGACATTCTACATGCAGTTAGCGCATTTGTTTGCATATCTACTATTTATTCGAACGCGGAATAAAACGATATACTAAGAGCGTTCAATATGATAGCTCCAATAGTAAAGTCGCCAAATTATGCGAGGGATCTGTTGAATTGGTTTGTGAGGCATATGTCAAATAAGAAAGATCCTATCCTCGCAAAATAATTAAATTTGCACAAAATTTGATTTTAAGAGTCTTTCAAAACATTGTTTTGCTTAATACTTTTAGTACAATTTCATACTACACAGATTCCATTTAGGCGAACGATTACAGTCTACGCCTTGTTGTGGATTTTAAAAACGACACAACTCGAACGAGGTTGCAGCATAAATAAAATCGCAAAGACCTAGATAAGATTCAACAATATGCATAACTTCCAGTACCAATAGGTAAGAGCATCTTAGTAGCTCATGTATATAGTGCAGTAAACAGGTTTTTCCTGAAAACAGGTAATTTTACTTCCCACCATAAACGAGAAGTGAACAAAACCATTAGTGTCGAGGGGAAAAAAGGTGTTTGCACAGATGGAATATTATATGAAAGTCTCAAGCCTTTTTGGCGCAGTTTAATTGAAGTATAAAAGTGAGGAAGAAAACTGACGCGAAATAAATATTTTCGTTTCGTTCGCCAACAAGCAGGGCTGCTTTAGGAATGTTGTAATATGCAACCATTTGGCCTCTGGCTCTTTTGGTAACACATACCACACACCCACTTCCTCACGAAGACAAACATGAAGGCTTCTCACGGCATAAACACCTCTCAGAACGCGCCATAATTTATGAGGACACTGAAGATGACCAACGAATATACACTTACATACCCTCAGATTTTATACTATGTTTACAGTAGAAAAGCGACAATTTAAAATTAACCAATGCAATGATGCAGTTCCCGAAGTAATCCTCGAAAGCAAACTAAGCCTATGAACCAGTGGTGGAAACTGGGTTATCAAAGCTTAAAGTTCATGTCTAAAGTAAATTAGAAATTAATAAGTAATATCAATAATAGTTGCAATACCAGAAAGTTTCCCTTGTGGCAAATCAGCGCGTTGCGGGTAGAATATGGCTCGTTCTCGATACTATCGAATCTAGGGGAGAATAAAAGCTTCAGATACTTGAAGCTGCAGCTCTACATTATGTTACGGTCAGAGAGGGTTCGGGAGGAGGAGCGTAGGAATCAGCAAGCAAAGATTTCAGAAAACGAAATCGCCAAACCACACACGAACGTCCCCGAATAATATCGTGCGCACGACTGTCTTGTTTACTTGTTTGGAATTCTGCATAACACAGAGTAAAAGCATTAAAGAGCATATTGTGTTTTAATTGTAGTTATTATATTATTAAATATCGTACCAAGTTTGGTATTTAACGGTCTTTTCGTTTTTGAGCTATGCTGTCCCCCCCCCACACACACACACATACACATTTTTCTAAAAATGCTTTTCTTGGATTCATGGGGTCTCAAAATATGTATTTCTGGTGAAGTCTCGGTATCGAATTTTGGGTGTAATACAATACCTTCTCTATATACTATGTACATAGTACGTGTAGAGAAAGTAAAAACGAATCGGGTTGTATGGTGTATAAACTATAGATAACTAATATTCCTAAAATAACTTTCAGTCTCAGAGTAAACAAGGTTCTTAGTGTAGCAGCGCATAAATGGTGCACCCTAGCAAATGAGGTTTTAAAATATATATGTTCTAACGTGTAGAAATGTGTTACTAGAAGAATGTATTCAACTTTCATCCCTAATAAGATATCTGCAATTGTTATTTTCCACAAACATTACTCTTATATTCCAAATTGCAGCCTCCCTACAGTTTGATGTTGTTAGAAAGCTATGAAAAATTTAGGTTGTTTACAAACTATTAATAATTACTCAAGGACAAACAGAATTTTTAGACAAATTGAACAATGGAGGAAATTGAAAATATTGTCGTGAATTCCTCATATAAACGAAAATCCCTACTAAAGCCGTAATTAATGACACTATTTAAATTTTGATTTCTGTACTGTCCGGTTCCCTACAAAAACAGCCTTAAAAGAAAATATCCACTGTGTAACAAGTCAGTAGCCGTAGTGAGTAAGAACTAATAACACAGCCAGCAGAAAAACAAGAGAGAGAGATGAAACGATAGGTGACTTCGCGATTGAGAAAAGTTACGTAGTTTAAAATTGAAACGAATAACAAGGAAGATCTTGGAAACTCTATAAATAATGTATACGACTGTGTGTTTTATGGAAATCCACAATTTTTGTACAGTAAGCTTTGTTTCTCTCTTAGAGTTTGCCAGTTTTGTAAAATCTATCCAGAATGAGGCTATTCGCAGAAAATTCAAAATATAAAGTTTATTTATTATGTAAATATATTTACTATACGGTATTTAAACAAATACGTTAGAGCCAATTTTGATTTTCAAAAAATGTTCCGTGTAAAGGTAGTCTGTGGTTGGGAGATTTTCTTGAAAATCCTCGTGTCGCATCCTTAGAAGATACTAAACTTGAATACCAAATTTAGTATTTAACGGTCTATTCGTTTTTGAGCTGTGATGTCTACAAATACACAAGCACGCACACACTTATCTTCTTTTTTCAAAAATTCCCTTTTTTTGGATTCAGGAGCTCTCAAAACATGTATTTCCGGTGAAATCTCGGTACCGAATTTTTTTATGAAATGCATAACGTTCTCTATATACTACATACATAGTATGTGTAGAGAAAGTAAAAATGTGTTTTTCTATCTATTCACGTTAATCCAGATAAAATTTTTGTAAAAGCACATTAATTATATATTTCTTTGTGGATTCAAAGTGATTAAGGGAATAATGTAGACTTAAGCAAAAGTCGCTATGTGATGATTTTGAAATTCCGTTCTTTATGCTTGACCAACAGAAGACAAAACAAATAGATAATTTTTCTTAGAAAAAATTATAAGCATGGAAAAACTGAAACAAAAAACACGGATATCTCGGAAAGTAGTAAGTCCACAAAAAATGTATTTGACGTAAGCGTGTGTTTTGATTAGATCTACAGGTTTTGTATGGCAAGTTTCTGTCCATCTCTTGACGATTTACCAGTTATGTAAATGTCTCCAAAATGAAGCGGACTTCAGAAGCTCCCAGAAAATTCAAGATACAAGTTTCATTTCAGATGAAAACATCTTCAACTTACGGTACGTTAATCAAACCCGTTGAACTACTTTTGAGAAGATCAAACTTTTCGAAAAATGTTCCACATAAAGAGTAGCTTGGGGAGGGAGATTTTCTTGGTACTCTACATATGGCATTAATAAAAATCTGATGTGTACCATTCACATGACTTTCTCTATATCCCTGCAACAAATTATTCTTAAAAAGCTTATGCTTCTATTTACTTTATGCTAATCAGAAAAAATTAGTAGAAATACTTGCTTCCTTGTAAGTAGAAGCGAAATAAGGGACTACCATAGGTTAAAGTGATAGTCAAAAGCTGGTTGCTATGTCAATGAAGTTCCTCTGTTTATATGGATCGGAGTTGACAAGTTCCTGTATGAGAAAAATATAAGTTTTTCATGGCAGAAACCAAAAATAAGGAATGTCTCAAAAACGACGAACTCCACGAAAAAAATTTATATAATATAAATTGTGTGTTTTAACGTGCTCTACATTTTTTGTGTTGTAAGTTTTTGTCCATCTCTTACGGTTTAGCAGTTGTTCAAAATTCCGTAAAATTCATCCAGAATAAACTACTCTTCAGAGGCTATTCCTAGAACATTCAAGATATACATTTTATTTGTCAGGTAAATATGTTTAATATACGAAATTTTAATCAAAATCGTTAGAGCCATTTTTGAGAAAATCAAAATTTTCGAAAAAAAATTCCATGTAAAGGGTAGTTGGGGGTGGGGGGATTTTTCTCAAAGCCTTCGTGTCGCATCCCTGGAAGATACTAAACTTAAATACTAAGTTTGGTATTTTACCGACTTTTCGTTTTTGAGTTATCGTGTTCACAGGCACACAGGCACACACACACGCACACGCACGGACCTTTTTGTGAAAATGCTTTTTTTGGATATTGGGGACCCTAAAACATATATTTCCGGTGAAATCTCGGTATCGAATTTTTGGGTGGAGTGCAATACCTTCTCTATACACTATGTACATAGTGCGTATAGAGAAAGTAAAAATCAATTTAAATAAAATATAAATAAATTTAAATCAGAAACAAGAAAAATAACATATTAATATACTCATAAATAAAATAATATTGAAAGATGCTGAACCAAAATACCACGTTAGGTATTGACTGCCTCTGCGGTCCAGTGGTCAGTGTTCTGACTTTTAATCCAGAGGCCTAGGTTCGATTTCCGGCTGGGGCACGGAATTTTTATTTAGCCAGTATGAATATAGGAGTGAATATGTGTGTGTTTAATAGTATAACACTGATAAACCAAATTTGAGAAACCCTGTAGTTCATGAATAAAACATCAGCTGTTGTTTCTCAAATCAAAGTCCCTGATAGGACCATAGCAGTTAAAGGGGGTTATACAACTGAAACAAACAAAAATTTTGGTATTATTTAGACTTGTTTACACGCGCACACAGAGGCACGCGCCCACAGACCTGTTTCTGAAAATACTTCTTTTTTTAATCAGGGGACCTCAAAAATGTTTCCGGCGAAACCTCGACATTTAATTTCTGGGTGGAATGCATAATTCTTCTATAGTAGTAGATAAAATAAGCATAGGTACTAAAATTAAATTGGTTCTAATATTTTGAATAGAAGGACGAGGGCCCTCCAGAAAGTAACAGACGATTTAGTACAACTAAATAATAGAGAAAAATATCAGCAAAACTTTATTTACAAACTTACAGTACTTTATTCTACTTCTCAACGTAATGTTCATTTTGCCAAGACATGTTTTGTCACGAGGTACCGGTTTTTCAATGCAGATCTTACACTCTTCCATCTCTCAAATCTGAGCCAAGGTGTCACTGCCTCTTTTGAGATCTACGTTAGGAAACCTTTTCCACCCGAAAAGTCATGCACGATGTCTAAAGTGGCGCACCTGTTTTTCTGAATTATTTTGTCAATATTTGATTCAACTCCTCAATAACAATTGATGAACTTCCACTCCGGTCTTTGTCGTGCACATTGGTTCTTCCTTTTCTTTAACAGTGTTTAACGCCCGCTTTTACTACATATGACACCGCAGGTAATAACTCTGATGATACATGGAATGAAGATGGAGCACCGGTGGAATGTGATGGCGGGGAAACCGGAGAACCTCGGCGAGTGGGCTAACCACTCGACCACGGCGCGGCCCCGTGGTTCTTTCTTGATTACTCGTAAATTATGCGCCATTTCTTCACTGAAGACTTTTTCATTGCATTATCACAATTACACTTGTGTTATCTGCTTATAAAATTCGATTGATCGAACATTTTATGTATTCAAAACACATAAGATTTTAGTGGTAGAAAAGTATAACATCGACATTGATAACTGGTAGGCACCACAGGTTTTGACGAATGGAGATTGCGTTGAGAAATAGAATAAATACTTTGTAAATAAGATTTTGTGTTGATATCTTTCGTAATTATTTAGTTATGCCAATTCGTCCGTTACTTTTTGTATTTAGAGTTTACTTGTAAATTTCTCCAATGAATAATTGGGTATTAATGTACGTCGTAGTCAATGAACTAAAATACCTCAATTGGGGACAATTTACATGATTACAAAACAATATACGCAAACATATGCGAGAGTTAAACAAAACACATTTATTCGTTAATGTTGCTTAAAGAACTCGGTATGGAGCTGATCAACCGTTAAAACCTCAATATTTATCCATCTCTAAAGCCGCATGTCATTGAAGCTGTTGTGGTTATGTTTTTTGGCAACTATATCTTTACTGCTTGCCAAGGACGACCTGCCCATGATCCATCTCTGCGACATTCTTGGAGCAGTGTTCATAAACAAATTGCTTTCGTGGAAGACAAAGGTTTGAATCTTGCTCAAAATATATTCCCTCGACATGTGGGCTCAGAAGGAGTTAATTGGGGCTAGAGTCCTCTTTTAATTATAGAAAAAATATTACTATGATTCTTCTCAAGGTTATGCTGTTGCTTTGCTTTGGTAAAATCAAAACAAAATTGTATTTATTTCTTATTTGCTTCAACCAGATAACCACCTATTTGTTCCGAGTCGATGAAGGGTTTAATCATACCGGTGGACTATGTCTCAAAAGACGTTCAACTATTTCAAAATAGAGAAAGAAAGAAGAAAACAAAAACCAAAATAAATATGCTTTACCTTCCCTATCCAATTTCCTCTGATCAAGAATTAACCTCTCAACAACGAGTATCAATAACGCCCAGCAAAACTGAGTATTCATACTTGATAGTTAAATATTAGGTTTAAGACACATTTATTTAATAACATATTACATAAGTTTTCTCAAAATGTAAATGTATGATTGCATCCAAAGGATTATGCGTGGATCACCTATAAGATGTTCAAAAAAACAGAAGATTAAAATTATGTATAGCTGATTATGTTTTTTATTTTCTCTACACGTACTATTTACATAGTGTAAAGAGAAGGCATTGCAACCGACCCAAAAAATTGATCCCGGATTTCGTCGGAAATACACATTTTGGGCCCCCTGTATAAAAAAATGTTTAGAAAAAGGTGTGTGCGTGTGCGTGCGTGCGCGTGTGTGTGTTGGACACTGTAACTCAAAAATGAAAAGTCAGTAAAATACCAAACTTCGCATTTAAGTTTAGTATCTTTCAGGAATGAGACACTCTACTTTGAGGAAAATCCCCACACCCCAAACCACCCTTTACATGGGAAAAAAAATCGAAAGTTTTGGTTTTCTCGACGATTTTAATTAAAATATCGTATATTAAACACATTTCCATGACAAATAAAATGTATATCTTGAATGTTCTGG
This sequence comes from Hymenopus coronatus, assembly GCA_030762935.1. Classification (NCBI taxonomy): domain Eukaryota; kingdom Metazoa; phylum Arthropoda; class Insecta; order Mantodea; family Hymenopodidae; genus Hymenopus; species Hymenopus coronatus. Next base: position 81,149,162 of record CM060898.1, on the reverse strand, counting down.
GAATAGCGTCAGGATGCTTTTTTTTTTTTTTTTTTTTTTTTTAATGATATTCCATAACTGGTAAATCGTAAGAGATACACAAAAACTTATTACAGAAAAATATAAATATAGATCTCGTTAAAACACACAATTTATGCCATACATCTTTTTTTTTAGACATTCCTTGTTGTTGGTTTCAATTATAAAATACTTAAAAAATTTTCTCATACAGGAATGTGTCAACTTCTGGCCATACAAAGAAACGGATTTCAAGCACAAGTTTTTAAAAGATTTGACTGTTTCAGAAAAATATAGTTTTTTTAAAACTGAAACCAATAACAAGTAATGTTTCTGAACTGGCGAGCTCCACAACAAAAATGCATAGAATATAATTATGGGTTTTGATGACATCTACAGTTTTTGTGCAATAAGTTTTTGTCTATCTCTTACGGTTTACCAGTTATGAAAAACTCATCCCGAATACAGAGTACTTCAAAGACTATTCCCAACAAATTGAAGATTTGAATTTTATTTGTCATGTAAATATCTTAATATGCAGTATTTTAATTCAAAATCGTTAACCATTTTTCAGTAAATAAAATTTTCGAAAATGTTCCATGTAAATGGTAGTATGGGGTAGAGGGATTCTCCTCAAAATCTCGTGTCGCATCTTTGGAAGATTTTCGTTTTTATAGTCTGCTTACCCTCCCTGTATTTAGGACTGACATCCCCTAGCACTTACAAGCACATTCCTAGGAGACAGAAGCCTGTCCTAGGAAGATACTAAATTTAAATACCAAGTTTGGTATTTAATGGACTTTTCGTTTTTGCTCTATGCTGCCCAGACACACACTGACCTTTTTCTCAAAACATGTATTTCTGTTGAAATCTCAAAATCGAATTTTGGGTGGAATACAATACCTTCTCTATATCTGTACTACATGCATAGTACGTGTAGAGAAAGAAGAAAACAAATTAAATATGCTTTACGTTTCCTATTGAAATCACTTCTGATTAAGGATTAACTTCTCAAACAACAAGTATCAACAGCACCCAACAAAACTGAGAATTCATATCAGTTAAATATTACGTTTAATACATATATTTATTTAATAAATATTTAAACAAGTTTTCTCAAAATTTAAATTTGTGTTTGCATCCAGAGATAATACGTGGATCACTTATAAGGTGTTCGAAAATTTACAGATTAAATAATCCATTGCTGATTATATTTTTCCTCATTGGCAAGATAAGTTAAAAAAATCTTAATGCTCCATTCACATGACTTTCTCTACCTATTCTACAACAAACTATTCTAAAAAAATCTTATTCTTCTGTCCATTTCATGCTAATCGACAGAAATTGTAGCACAAATGGTTTATACTCCTTGTAAGTAGGAAGTAAATAAGGGAATGTACAAGCCTTAGAGCAACAGTGAAATCTTTTAAAAAATGTAATTGAAATGTCAAATTCTCGTTTGAGAAATGTTCAAGATATTTTAAAATTGAATCTAATAACCAAAAGATCACAAATGATCAACTCCACGAAAAAGTGTATAAGACATAAATTGTGTGTTTTAACGACATCTATACTTTATATGTAGCAAGTTTTTGTCTAACTCATATGGCTTACCAGTTATGCAAAAGTCACCCAGAATGAAGAGGTCAGGCGCTATGTCCAGAAAATTTAAAATACACATTTTGTTTGACATGTAGGTAAATATCTTTAATATAGTATTTTAATCATAATCGTTAGAGCTATTTTTGAGAAACTCAACATTTTATAATTTTTTTTCCATGTAAAGGATAGATTGGGGCGAGGGGTTCTCAAAATCTTCATGTCACATGAAGATATTACATAACGAATGTTGTGGTGATCTGCTCTCGGTGAATCAGTTCAATCAACTAAATACTCTCCCTACGAGATCTTGAATTTTCTGGGAATGGCCTATGAAGACCTTTTTATTCTGGATGACTTTTATATAACTGGCAAACTGGCAAAACTTACTACACAATAAATGTAGATTTCATTAAAACACAAAATTATGTCATATACTACTATTCTTTTTTTTTGTAGAGTTAACGTTTGAGATATTCAAGATTATTTATTTAAATTTTAAGGCACTTAAACTTTTCTCAAATAGAAAGATTTTTTTTTTTCTCATTTCTCTTTTGTTACTTCTAGCAAGCAAAGAGATTAGAGTTTCAGTTATTTCACATAGCGACCAGCTATCAAGCGACAAGACTATCGCTTTAGCTTGTGCATTTTCTTATTTCCATTCTATTTACAAGGAAGCTAGTAATAAGATTAATTCTGCTTATATCTTGATTAACATGATGTAGATAACAGATTAAAGTTTTGAATAAAAGGTTTGTTTATCGAACAGTTAGAGGAAATCATGTGAATGGAATACATTCGATATTTTTCCCTTCTACTAACAAGGAACCAAGTAATAAGGACAATGTATGTTAATGTTTATCTCGATTATCATGAAGTAGATAGAAGAATTAGCTTTTAAAGATAATTTGGTACAGAGAAGTAGAGAAAGTCATGTGAATGGAACACATCAAATTTTTTTTATAAGTATTTTTCAAGGATAACATTTTAAATTCATGAGAGTTTGTAAAGTTTAATATCTCTATATGTGACAAAAACACAATTATAAATTGTTACCAATTAATTTGACCAGTTTGTCTTTCTAATATTAAAATGTTTTCTTTTTACCTTTGAAAATTTTAATTGTTTAAGAAGTATTCCAATATTAAGAGGAAAGCCAAGAAAGAACAAATAAGAATTGTTCTTTATTTGAATGCTCAAGGGGAGCAATAGGATGAGAAATCTTTGTTTTTCAGGTACATCTGAGTTGGAGGCTTCAGGCAACTTTTTTTGAAGAGAGGTAATCCTCCAGCATTTTAAATTAAAACTGTTTATACCTGTTGTAGGTATGGTTAAGTTCTTAGAAAATTATATGGTATGGTTAAATTATTAATTTAAAGTACAGGCAAAGCATGGCAGTGAATTAATTCCACAAATATTTTGATTTCAGCCCTGACTGTGCGCTTTCTTACCAGAAGATACATTGGAGAGTATGACCATCAGGCAGGTGAGAACAATAGCTTATTGAGAAGACTATTATATCTGATCCAGCTAAGGCTTACTTTTTGAGACAAGACATTCAAGTGTTGGCTTCTACATATTTTAATGAGAGTAGTATTGAATGACAAATGACATATATAAGAAGGCACAGCTCTTTGACACTGTACAAATTTGCTGACTTACTGTACCAGCCATTACCCCACTCCACCCAAAATAAATAACTGAAATTAAAGAAAAATTACTGTTTTCTATAAGTTAAAACTTAGCATAACTTAATATAGAAAGTCAAAATTGACAAAAGTGCTGGTTTCAGAATAAATGCACTTTCCCCAATGGAAAAATATTTTTTTTCCTTATTCTACCATTATTACACATTAACACAAGGGCAGCAACAAGAGTAAAAGACTCTAACCTCTAGAAGTAACATCTAGGTAGTTTATTTAAACAAGAGGCAACTTGTGACAGTTACTGAAGGGAATGCTTCCAAGTGATTTCCAAGGCAACCTTCCATCCACCTTTCTCTAACTAGTAAGATCTACCATCTTCCTTTTCCTTCATCAATAAGCTGAGCTTTGAGGGGTAGTATATATATTAGCATGTTATACATCACAGCACATCAGGGTTGCCAAGCTAGCAGAATTTCTGCTAAATTTGACAGATTTTACATACTGTCAACGGGTAAAATTTTGCATTTTGGAGTTAATAGATTTATGGACTATTGATCACAATAATATTTTTCTGTTTAATTCAGTGCTTCAATTATACAATTAGAAATAAAACAAATCCCAGTTAGCATAACCCTGCTAGATTTAAGAAAAGCATTCAATGGATATTGCACTCATTTAAAAAAAAATCTGATCTCGTTATTAATCTGATAAAGTCATACTTAGAAAACCGATTTCAAATAGTTAATGTAAAAAATGAAATGTCTGATTCAAAACCACTAACTAAAAGAGTACCTCAGGGTATTAGGTCCCTTCTTATTCATTATATATGTAAATGATTTGCCCATTAATCTTCCGTGTAAAATAGTTTTATATGCCAATGATACTACATTAGTAACAACAAGCACAATTTAGAAGAACTTTGTAACTCAAATAAACATATGGTGGATTTAGTGGCTGAATGGTTTAATGCAGACATGTACAGATAAATACTACAAAAATTGGAGAACTTATTTCAATTAAATGCAAAGTATCAGGATAATAATCTGTCAAACTTCTAGGAATTTACATAGACAAAAGACTTAATTGGGAACATCACATAAATTTCATAAGTGGAAAATTAGCTTGCATCTTATTCTTGCTATACAAACTTTGTCAGTGTTAGTGAAAACTTGTTTCATTTCTGTCTAACATATGGTATACTTCTCTGGCATAATTCTGCAGTAACATAAAACTACATTCAAGTGGCAAAAAATGCAGTTAGATGCAGTGCTAACCATCCTTGCAGACAACTTTTCAAAAAAATTAAAATCATGACCAGCATTGTACATTTACCATTCATTGAAGTTCATAAAAGAATACATACAAAAATATGCACTCTGACAGACAGTACATGGCTGCATAACACAAAATAATTATACCAAGATTTACCTTACTCAAGATCATCAAAAATTGATGCCAGCCATAAATATCTAGGATTAAATGTGTATAACAAACTTCCGATACATATTACCTCCTACCCAATCATAAATTCAAAACATTTCTGGACAATTGGCTGAAAGATAAAGTTTTTACTCAGTAGAAGAGTTCTTTGAATGTATTAACTTTCACATAGATGAGTAATAGCTAAACTAGCTTTGTAAAATGTAACTATTATACAAATTTATTATAATCATGCGTAAAAAGTTCATTATATAAATAGTAGCAAATATATTCAACATGTTTTAAATAGTGTATATAATTTTGTAATATGATAAATTATGTACTTGACGAGACCAATTGCAATGCTGTAAAACAGCTTAACGGTCAAAAACTTATTCTTATTTTTAAACCAGATTTAGTGGAAATAAGTCTTAGATGGGACTGTAAATTAAATTCCCCTCTCCATTTCAGTCATGAAACTTGTATATTGTAGAATACCATATGAAACATAACCTCTACATATGCTTACCTACTTGTCCTGCAAGAAATGGTAATGAAGTAAACATATATACATGATTAATGCAATGTGAGTCAGTCATATATTTGAGTAGATATTGCTTTGTGGTGCATTCGCTTATTTTCTATATTGGTGGTGACAGTAATAATAACAATAATAATAAGCCACATAAAATTTGCACATTGAAATTTTACTTTTAAGAAATTTTACAACAGTGGATTTCATTTAGTGGATTTTGGTGGAATTTTAATGGTTTGATGGAAAAATATTTTTGTGTTGGCAATGCTGTAGCACATGTTTTCATATTGCTTACTAGCTTTTTAATACCTCCAGCAATGCTGTTTCCCACTTCCCTACTATGAGTGAACTATCATAATTTTCCACTTGTTTAAATACAACTAAAATACATAATATGAGAGTCTTAATTTGAAATATATTTCAACAATTTGTTTATGATGTGGATAAAACCAAGGTTTTTGCAATAATTTAACAAAAGGAGGAAGATATTGCAAAAGTGGAAGCAATTTTAACTTCAAAATACACTGCCTGACAAAAAAAAAGTTATGCTCCCAGAAGGAGTGGTCCAATATTATCCCACTTCGGTATACATGCATACCATTGATGTGTGATAAATGATTAGATTCACAAGGATCTGTAATGTGTAAAATGCCCACCAGAGTGCTTTCGTGATAACCCCACATGTTGTGGATAAGTTGTTACTAGTCAAGTATTGTAAGTGAGACAGTTAAGCAAGGCGAAGAATACGAACCACTGGCGATACCTCGAACACGCATTAGACAACCTTTCTAGCATTTGACAGAGGCTGAATTGTGGGACTGCATGAGGTGGGTTGGTCATATCGTGCTATTGGCAGGCACGTGTGCCATTCAAATGTCACAGTGGCCTGATGTTGAAATCAATGGGTACATGAGGGTACTCAGTCACGTCTTGCAGGTTCGGGTCGACCAAGAAACACCACTCCGAGGGAGGGCTGTCATATGGTGCGCCAAGTATTGCGGGATCCCATAACTTCGATAGCTTCGGCACCCGCCATCTGAGAACATGCACTGGAGACTCTACAACATCCTGTGAGTTGCCGCAGTGTCTCGACGACTCGCATCTCCCGGATTTAGGTCCTACCGCCTCATGTGCCGGATGCCATTGACACCAGAACACCGGCGCCAGCGTTTTGAGTGGTGCCATGCTCGGAAGGCATGGACAGGGGACGAATGGGGTCGCATCATATTCAGTGATGAGTCCTGCTATTCCATAATCTCCGATGACCATCATATTCGGGTACAGTGGCAGAGGGCACTTCCTTCCCATATTTTGGAGAGAGACTCAGGCGAAACCCCTCGCATCATGGTGTGGGGAGCCGTAGAATATGCATACAGGTCACCTTTAATAGTGCTTCGACAGACTTTGATGTTACAGTGATACATCATAGACATTCTGCGTCCGCATGTCCTACCCTTTATGGCACAGCACCGTGGGAAAGTGTTCCAACAAGATAATGCATGTCCAATGGACTACCTAGAGCATGTTGAGGTCCTCCAGTGGCTAGCAAGATCTCCAGATCTCTCAGTCATTGAGCACATGTGGGATGACATTGGAAAGGATCTGGAGGGACAGCTGCAACACCTGTGAACAAACTTGCCTCAGGAGAGGATCCATAGGCTGTTTGACACCATTCTGAACTGCATAAAGACATTCACTGTGGCCAGAGGGGGTGCAACACCCCACTGACCTGCACCCATATTCCACCTGTAACTGCCTTGACTCTTTCAGCCCATATTGTAATCAGTGCAATAATGGTACATGGTGTTTCATATGTAGTTTCATTCACTTCTAACCACTTCTTCTGGGTGCTTAACTTTTTTTGTCAGGCAGTGTAGGTTCCAAGCTGTCATTTTGCAACAAGGCATAACATTACATAGCAAGTTGTATTTTTCAAACGTAATTTAGAGCCTAACCTAATTGAAGTTTTACTATAAACTCTACTGCCTTTGCTGTAATTTTCTTTTAAATGAACATTAACAAACCTTGCCCATTGTGCAAGAATAATAATAATGCATTTGCTTCTATCACTTCACAGAATACCTTGTTTTAGTTATATTACCAACAAAAGATTTAAGTTATATTACCAGCACCCTAATAAGTGAATGACTAACATTTGAAATAATGCAAGACTAATTATTTTCCTTGTCATTACAGAAAACCGATATAAACATGAAGTGCTGGTAGATGGTGAACCCATTCTCTTTGAGATACTTGATACTTGCCCGAAGGTATGTATGAATCAAACATAAAACATTTATGTGTGTACATATATTTTGAACACAACACTTTTGTGAATTTACTTTATTAAAATTGCATGTTGTTTCTTCTTTACTTTGTTTCTCCTTATATTGTCTGGTTTACACTGCATTACATTGCTACATTCTATAAATATGGGGTTGAAAATAAGAGTAGGGTTGATTCTGAAAGTTTAAGTTGTCTAAAAGTTGTTATTGCACCTAAAGCATAATTACTTAAAGTTTTGTCCATAATGGTTAAACAGTGACAAATGGAAAGCTTTTTGAAGTTTTATGGTATCCTATAATTTTTTTTTTTTTTTTAGTTTAACGTTCTTTAACCTGGTTGGTCATATCGGACGATGAATGTAATTGCTGAAATGATGCTCAAATGATCTCTGTACCTTTAAATTTATTGATTTTGAAAAGAGATTATGTATTAGTTTGATTTTAAATTTACTTAAGTAGTTTAATAAAAATTATGATTTGTAGTGTATAAAAATTTACAATAAAAATAATAGGGTATCTAATCCTAGTTTATATTTTCAATTTCATTGCAATCATACCATGGAGCTTAAAGTTACTCGACATTCGTCTTCTCAGGATAAGGGAAAATCCCCAACTCACCCTAAGCGAGATTCGAACTCACGACCTTTTGAATGTGAGGCAGACATACTACCACCACACTACGCAGATGGGCCCTATAATTTTTGCCAAGTTCTGAAGTACAAGTGCACAAATGTGTGCCCTAGTTGACCATGCAGTATAGTTTTATCTATAAGGAGTTAAAAGTTAAGAGTGGCTTTTAAAAATTTCCAGTACATATAATTCAGAATAAGAATAAGATTTTTGTTAATTCCTATGTTTAGCTTGGTTGGTCATATTGGACAATGAATGAACTTGGTGAAATGATGCTCAAATGATCTCGGGGTCTATGGAACTTAAAGTTACTTGACATATGTCTTCTCAGGATAAGGGAAAACCCTGAAAAAATCTTATCTGGGTAACTCACCCTACATGAGATTCAAACTTGAGACCTGTTAAATGTGAAGCAGACACGCTACCACCACACTACTCAGGCAGGCTACAAAAAAAAAAAATTTTGTTTTTCCTATTTCATTCTTCAATGCAGGCTTTGACTTGTGAAACAACTCTAATTATAGCTCTTTAGAACATTAAGTTAATCATTTTTTATCAATAAACACATGCACATTCGCTCTCACATTCATACTTCCAGACTCTGTGGTGGATAGGGAATAACTGCTTAAAGAAAAATTCCTTGCCCCAACTGGGAATCGAACCCGGGACTTTCGGATGAGAAGTCAGCTTGCTGACCACTATAACACGCAAGGAGTCATAATAGTTTTTTTTTTTAATGATAATTGAGAAAATTGTTGAATTGAAAAGCTACATTTGTGCATGCATTTGACATAATGTTTAAATTATGAATAGGCTTACTTTTTTCTCCAATTTATGAGAATGTTTCATATTTTCCAATATTATGCATTTTTTACCCATAAATGAGAATCTTGTATTTGTAACTACTAACTTTTTTCATTGAAATTTTACACATTGTTTCACAGCTTCTAGCTTCATGACATGATGCAAATGCTAAATTAAAGTTTCATTTTTTTAATTTTAATTTAACATTTACATCTCATGCCAAGAAGCTAGAAACTGTGAAATAATATATAGAATTTCAATGAAAAGAGTTAGTAGTTACAAATACTTACAAGATACTGAAATAAGGTACCAAATAAGAAAATTGCAGGTGGTAACAGATCCAATATTAGAATTTCAATCTAAAGAAAAACATGTAGCTCACTTTGTTTTATCCTGAAATAGGTAACTCACTGAGAGCCAAATGTGAAAATACGAGGGCCGTTCAGAAAGTAGCCTCCGATCGGTCACAGTGCGGGTAGTGGGGGGAGTAGCAACGCCATCTGTGCATTCACGCACTCAGCAGGTCAGTCGGCATCAAGCCGTGGTCGAGTGAAAGTCGTACCTGCGCTAGTTTAGTGTTTGTGGCCGTTTAAAATGTGTACTGCAATAGAAAACCCCGCCAAATGTGAAGTGCGTGCTGTTATAAGGTTTTTTACAGCCAAAGGATACTCTGCAGCAGCTATTCATCGTGAGCTTTGTGCCGTGCACGGACCAAGAGTTATGAGTGAAGGAGTGGTCCGTGAATGGGTACGTTTATTTAAAAGTGGACGAGAAAACGTTCATGATGAAGAGAGGAGTGGTAGACCATCATTGGTCACGGACGAACTCGTTCAGACAGTTGATGCAAAAGTTCGTGAAAACCGACGTTTCACAATGTCGGAGTTGTCTATTGATTTTCCACAGATTTCTAAGACTCTCTTGTACGAGATAGTGACAGCAAGATTGGGTTACCGTAAGTTCTGTGCACGATGGGTGCCCAAAATTCTTACCGACCACCACAAAACTCAAAGAATGGCCTCTGCATTAGACTTTCTGTCACGTTATGAGGCCGAAGGTGAACCATTGTTAAACAGAATCGTGACCGGGGACGAAACCTGGATTAAGTACGTGAACCCTGAGGCAAAAGAACAATCAAAGATGTGGGCACATTCAAATTCGCCTACCAAACCAATAAAAGCCCGGCAAGAGTTTTCTGCCCGAAAATTGATGGCAACGGTGTTTTGGGATGCAAAAGGGGTGTTGTTGGTTGAATTCATGGAACGTGGGACGACCATTAATCAAGACGTGTACTGTGAAACACTAAAACAATTACGACGGGCTATACAGAACAAACGCCGTGGTATGCTGACTTCCGGTATCGTTTTTTTGCACGATAACGCCCGTCCTCACTCTGCTCGCAGAACAACAGCCCTTCTTGAGTCCTTCAAGTGAGACGTTGTCAACCATCCACCTTACAGCCCAGATCTGGCGCCAAGCGATTATCACCTCTTCATGCATATGAAGAAATGGCTCGGGTCCCAGCGGTTTGATGACGACGAAGAGCTCAAAGATGCGGTCACAGGCTGGCTCCAGGCACAAGCGGGTGATTTTTATGCAGAAGGAATTTCAAAGCTTGTGAACAGATACGATAAGTGCCTCAATCGTTATGGAAATTATGTAGAAAAATAGTGCAAAGATGTAGTTGTAAGATGTATATATTAAAATATTTTTATTTAACTTGGTGAATTTCTTGCAATCAACCGGAGGCTACTTTCTGAACGGCCCTCATATATTAAAGAAGTCACTTTGAAAGTAGAGTAAGTGCACTTATAAAACACATGGATCACATGTTAGAGATGCAATAGAAGACTTTCTAAAAGTTTGCTGCCACATGACTGTCTAAATTGATTTCCACTATAAAAAAAGAAACTGATGATATAACAATAAAAGCTTTTGTTTATTTGTTTGAATTTTCAAGGCTAATTACTAAATCCTGTACCTATTTGTAAACACAATTGTTGATTTTAATTTTTAGTACAACTTAATACTTAGAGGGATAAAACAATGTGACTCAAAAAAATTGCCCTTCAAATCCTAAAAGTTCCATTTTCCATCCTTTCCATCTCCAATCATTCTTCCAAGAGTTCCTTCCCTTCTTGGCTGGCCCATATTTTTTTTTCACTTCTAACCTGGAAATCAGTAAATTCAACTTCCTACATTGACTTTCATAGGTTGCACTCTTTTCTTATTTTGTATTTTATTCTTATATTTGACAGTTCAGTTTTTAAACCTTCCACTATGTTGAATTTTTTAATCTTTCTTCCATTCCCTTCATTCTCAGTAGAATATTTTCCAAAGCCAACTCATTTTCCTTTCTATCCCTCCCAACACTGACTAAATACCATTCAAGCAATACATAGCTATCAAGTTAGCTTTTCCTAGTTCTTCTTTGATTGCTTCCATTTGGTTATGTTTATTGCACCTATTCTTCCTCTGTAGACCTTGATACTAACACCCAGTATTGCTTAGCTCCTTCTTCCCAAAGATAGAAACAAATAGATCTCCACTCTTGGTATTAAATTTTTGGATAGAATGCAATACCTTCTCTGCCTACTTTGTACATTGTTCATGGTAAAGAAAGTAAAAAGAGTAAAATCATTTTGTGGAAAAAAGGCACATTATAGGGAAATCTGAGCTTGTATTTGGATTCAGCATACCAAGAAACTGTAAATGCAGTATACATTTTGAAGGAAAAAAAAAAAAAAATACATGCATGCACGCACACACACCTTTTTCTAAAAATGCTTTTAGGATATAGAGGAACCTAAAACATGTGTTTCTGGTAAAATCTTGGTATTGAATTTTAGGGTAGAGTGCAACACCTTCTCTACCAACATACCATGTACTATGTAGAGAAAGTAAAAAGCTGATATAAACAATCATAAGAAAATTTGAATTAGAGAAGTCGTAGGAGCAAAACAAAAAATCTGATGTGTACAATTCACATGACTTTCTCTACATCGCTGTAACAAATTCTTGTTAAATAGCATATTCTTCTATCTACTTTATGATAATCAAGATAAACATTAGCAGAAATTGTCTTAATTACTTGCTTTCTTGTAAATAGATGGAACACAAGAGAATACACTAGGCTAAAATGATAAGACAAATCTTTTAAAAGCTGGTTGACGTGTGGTTGACATCCGTTTTTATGCATAAGTTTACAACTTTCCTTGTAAATAAATTGACACAAATGACAAGGAATATCTCAGAAATAGTCAATTAAATAAAAAAAAAATATATGACAAATTGTATATTTTAATGTGATCTACATTTTGTGCTTAGTAAGTTTTTATCTATCTCTTACATTTACCAGTTACGCAAAATTCAGCAAAATTCATTCAGAATAAAGAAGTCTTTAGAGGCTTTTCCCAGAAAATTCAATCTGTACATTTTATTTGCTATATAAATATCTTTAATATATGGTATTTTAATCAAAATCATTGAGCCATTTTTGAGAAAGTCAAAATTTTCAAAATTGTCATGTAAAGGGTAATTTGGGGTGGGGGAATTTTTCTCAAAATCTTTGTGTCACATCCTTGGAAGATACTAAACCTAAATACCTCATTTTTGAGTTATCCTGTATGCATGCACGCACCTTTCTAAAAATGTTTTTTTTATACAGGAGGCCCTAAAACATGTATTTCTGGTCAAATTTTGGTATCAAATTTTTGGATGGAATTCAATAGCTTCTTTATACACTATGTACATAGTACATTTAGGGAAACTAAAATGGAGTGCAAAAGACAATACATTGGCAGCACAATATGAAACACATAGACAACAAACAGATTACCTCCTTACAATATTAACCTGTGAAGCAACATATTTTTACTGCTTTAGTAAAGAATAAGTAGAAAAATTATTTTAGAAATTCTATTTTATAGAAATGAGTACTTAGGAAAGCAAAATAAGAAAAATAAAATTTTAAGAAAAAGTTTTAATAGGAATAATGTTTTAGGAAATATGTATTGAGAAAAATGTCCAGAAACAGAACTGCACACATGATACTTGACAATAACCTTAGATGACACACTCGTGTAGATAAATGCTGCAATAAGTTAATCAGCACTATTTATTTGTTAAGATATATAGCAGCCTTTTGTAACATTGATGTTTTATTAAAATTTATCATGGTCTATTCATGAGTTATGTAATCATAAGGGGAACCTCTTCAATTGAAATTATGACTTTCTATTCTTCACAAGAAAGCAATTTGAACTCTGTTGAATATAAATATCAGAGAAAGGGTTTAACATATGTACATAAAACTAAAGTTACTTACCTTTCAAAGCTTAATCATTTTTATAATGCTGCTGCACATAAAGCCAAATACTAAAATTAATTCTGAAAATTATAACTATAGTGCTAGAAATAGGAGTGACTATTGTAGGCCTAATAAATAATAAATTAACACATTTTTTAAGGAGTCTAAATTATAAAGTAATCATATTATACAATAAACTTTCAAAAGACTTAAAAGCAATAACAAATGTAAATATATTTAGGAAGACACTGTATAAACATCTAGTTGGTAAGGCATTCTATTCTATAGAAGAGTTAATTACTAACTGAAGTATTCTCTTGTAAATATTTTGTACACAATATTTATATCTGACATGTCTAATAGGTTTATGTAACCTCTACAGGCATTAAGTAAATTTGAATTTGATGGATAAATTTGTAGATATTAAAAATTGTGTAACAGTTGCAAGTGACTTCAAAACTTCCTTTCCAAAATAAACATGTTCATATCTTTAAATGAAAATTATAAAAAATTATAAGGTACATATGAGTTGAAATTAATACACTTTAATGGGCCATCTTGTGGAAGATGTATTTAGCATCAAGAATTATAGATATTTGCAAACAAACTTATCCAATTCTGTTTTCAGAGTGAGGATGACCTTCCAAGTAGCGAGACTCTGAACTGGGCTGATGGACTGCTGCTTGTGTATGCTATTACAGATAGGCGGTCATTTAATTATGTGAGAAGAGTGAAGCAAACACTGTGTTGTGACATGCCCATTGTATTGGTGGGAAACAAAGGGGACATGGTGCACCTGCGCCAAGTAAGCACAGAAGAAGGCAAGTTCATTACAAATAATAGAGTAAGATTGCAATAATTCTCATAAAGTGCTGCACATCTATTATCTAGTATGTTTAAATTGCAATTCCTTATTATCAAACCAGTCTAACTTTTTTACTTTCTCTACATATAGTGTATAGAGAGGGTATTATATTGAACCCGAAAATTTGATGCCAAATTACCACCAGAAATATATGTTTTGAGACCCTCTGAATCTAAAAACAGCATTTTTAGAAAAATGTCCATATGTCCATATCTGTCTGTCAGTGTGTGTCTGTGGGCAGCATAGCTCAAAAACAAAAAATCCATTAAATACCAAACTTGGTAGTTAAAGTTGGTATCTTCCAAGGATGCAACATCAAGATTTTCAAGAAAATAAGAAAATCTCCTCACCCCAACTACCACTTACATGGAAAAATTTTCGAACATTTTTTTAAAAGTTCTCAAAAATGGCTCAAATGATTTTGATTAAAATATCATATATTAAGGATATTTACATGACAAATAAAATGTATAGTTTGAATTTTATCAGAATAGCGTCTGAAGTCAGCTTTATGCTGGATATACTTTGCGGAATTTTGCATAACTGGTAAAGCATAACAGATAGACAAAAACTTACTTGATAGAAAATTTAGACTTGGTGCAAAATATAAACCGACAGAATTCCTTCAGTTTGCACACCAGAAGTTATTACAGTCATTCACCAAAGAATTATTCAGAGCCTAAAGAAATCTACACTAAATTGGCCCAACATTCTCATATAAGTAGAAGTTGTCAGCGGCCATTGAAAAAACTTAATTTGAAGCCATATCGTGTGATGGTTGTGCAACAGAAACGTGTAGATGTCTGCACGTGGCCTTTGAATAACATCAATGATGGTTTGTTAGACCCTTTCCATTACATCATGAGATGTAAAGCGTTCATCTTTTCGGTCATGTAAATTTACAGAACACGAAATACTAGGCAACAGAGAACCCTAACAATGGTGTCAGCAACCACTACAGTGAAAAAAATCAGCATTTAGTGTGTGTAACAGAAACACACATCACTGAACAGTATTTTTCAAACCATCCTTTACACGGTTGCATATATGGAGGTCTATTGTACAATAAGCCAATGGCTGCAGTGTGGAATCCCCTTCAACAACACACTTGCACACAAAACCGCTGTAAGCAAACAAAATATTTTTAGACTGTTCTTGTAATTGTTGACTTGCTAGGAATGAGAGAAACATCCCTAGGGTTGGGGGGACTTGCAGAGGTTGCCTTTCTTTAACCAAGACAAACTAATGCCCACCTGAGTAGTGTGGTGGTAGTGTTTCTGCCTCACATTCAAAAGGTCGCAAGTTTGAATCTCGCTTGGGGTGAGTTACCTGGATAAGGGTTTTTTCACGATTTTCCCTTATTCTGAGAAGACAAATGTCAAGTAACTTTAAGCTCCATGGACCCCGAGATCATTTGAGCATTGTTTCGCCAATTTCATTCATCGTCCGATATGACCAACCAGGTTAAAGGACATTAAACTAAAAAACACTGATGGAGTACCCTCTGCAAGGTACTGCCAGTGGTTTGCTAAATTCCTGTACTGTTAGCTGCACAATAGTTTCAAAACAGGTATTCTTGGTAACAATTAGAACCTTTAGTTATGTTTTGTTGTCGTGATAACTAGATATAAACCTGCAGCTACATATTTGTTGGCAAAAAGTAGCTGCACACCATGCTTGTCCATTTCCTCCTTCATTCCTTTTGTGCCTCTTCAAACCCAGAAGACAAATATCTCCAGCCCCTTTCTTCTTTACTCACAGATATGCTCCTGACTGGTTGTTGGTATTCTAGCCAAATTGAATTGTTTGGATACTTGAGCAAAAAAGAAATTAAACACCTATATTCAGTCAACACCTATATTCAGATTTACTAAAAATGAGTGAATAGTGTTTCTCCTAAATAGCTGCCACTGTAGTACAGGCTTTATGTTGTTTCAACTACCTAATTAGATTTGTTAGATAAACTAATATACATTTTTGGTTATCCTTTTTCTTAGGAGAGATCCTGGCAAAAGACTATGAGTGCTGGTTCAATGAAGTGGCTGCAGCAGAGCAGGTTACGCAAGTGGCGGAAGCTTTCCATGAACTGTGCAGAGAAGTGCTTAGTGTGCGCCGTAAAAACAAGCAATCTTTGTTGGACCGAATGCTAGGGAATAAATCTGCAGGACTCAGAGTTTATTCTCGTGGCAAAAGTGATAGTGCATTACCCAAAGAATAACATGTGCTTCAATTCACCTATCAGGCATTACACTTCACAACTTGCAGGTTATGTGCCCTGCAAACTTTGCACAAATTGAGCCGCTTCACGTGCAACACCTTCAAAAGCACTGCCACTAATTGCATTAATAGAGCCTTGGCTGCAGCTGAAACAATATCCTCTGCATGTTCATGCTGTGCCTGAATCCTTGAAAAGTGCAGGAAACCACAGAGTGCTAAGCATCAAGTGAAGCCCAAGGAGTTGTGCCAGTTCTTTTCACGCTAATACTGCACTCTGATGATGAATGTTCATTTGTGTATGTTGAATAATATTATTAAGAAAAAATATAGTCATAAAAATAAATTTATCAATAAAAGTAAAAAACGTTGATATACATGGAATTTTGTCTACACCTCTAACCTGTATAACAGCTCCATCACTAAAAGTTACCATGACAACACTAGTGTTGTAGTGGTATATCCTATTTGTTTGTGTCGCATCATATGGCCAGTCTCAAAATGGAAGTGGAAGATGCAGTAATCAGTGGCAGCTTAGTTGTGAATATGGGGTTCACACTTAAATCAGCAGTACAGATGTGGTATGATGTCCTGTGCATGACTTAATAACTCATTTTACCAATGGATAACATAGCATAGCCCATGAAATAATACTAACCTTGACGAAACATGTATGAATATTAAATTTTGGTAGGTGGAGTAATATTTTTTATTTGGATTGTATGTATAAAAAAAAAAATAAAAAAACTGTTTAAGACATCCATTTTATAGGAAATTTATCACTTTTTATACCTTTAACTTCTGCATGTTTTAGATTATCAAATTTTGCTTTATGTAATAAAAGTTTATATAATCATTTACATAATAAAGAAAAAAATAGATAATTTAAATTATTTTATAAATATATAATTGCTATTGTTGGCCATATGGACTAAGGCAAGAAAGGAGTAGCTAACCTATCAAACCAAGGATCATGGGATTAAATCCATTCAAAATGTGGAAAAGAATGTCCGCATTCAAGAGAAACTGTGATAAAGGACGGGGAGGGCCCAACTAAAGCAATCAGTGCGATGGCATAGTTGGAAGCTGACAAGTTCTGATGGAATGCAGATACATTTTATAGCTTTTGGGGGGGGGGGGGTTGTAAAAATTCATTCTCATTATTAAGCAGCATGATAAGATCAGATAATACTGCAGTTATCATGTGTCTGATTGGCCATGCAGTCTAAGGCATGGTATGTGAGAGTTAACCACACTGGTATGGTCATAGGTTCTCGCCCCAAAGTAACAAAATGTTTTTTGCCTCCTTTATTGAGTATTCTTTAATGGGTTAAAAAGTTTATAAGCAGAATCAAATTAAACACTTTTAGAGGTAATTTTATATATAGAAATTCATAATACACCAAGAGCAGGTTGAGTCAATATAAAGAATCAAATAAATTGTGATTTCCATTAATTCTAAAACTGCTTATTTGTTTGTTTGTTTTGTAAAAATGCATAAAACTTGAAACACTGCATACATTGGTCTGCTTCTTTTTAACTCCATCTTCTATTCCAAAAGTAAGGTAGAGAGTTCCTTTAGTTAATGAATCTTAATCTACTTAAAGTGTTTCATTATCATAATGAAAATGCTTATGTAAACAATATAAAACAATAGCTGCACATGAAATGCAGAAGGAACAGAGAAAAAAGTAACACTACTTCCTTGTGTCTCAGAATTCACTTGGAGCATGACTAAGTTGTGTGATGCAGGTTTTTATGACGAAGATACCCCATCACAACCACCCATCTTGGTGCAACCTCACAGCTTGTTCATTCACACATGCAAGTGAAAGGAAATGAATTCAAGCAGCATCTTATATGCATGTCTGCCAATCTTGTAGTCGCCCTCCATGGTGTAATGGTTACCATGCTAACTTCATATACCCAAGGTCGCGGGTTCAAACCCGGCGGAGGACGATGGACTTTTTCGGGCGTAAAAATCCTTAGCATGGTTTCCTTCGGAAGGGAAGTAAAGCTATGAGTCCCGTGTCGTAGATTTACGGCACGTAAAAGAAACTCAAGCCTGATAAGAGAGGCCTCTGAGCAAAATTAAGCGATCTTTCACGCCCTGTATAGAATGGGACGCTGAGAACCAAAGCAGTTAAAGAGCGTCCATAAATAACAGGCCATTTCATTTTGCCAATCTTGTAATGAGATTCCATTCGAATGTATGTATTCTTATTTCATTACTAAATACATTATATATGAAAACATTTTGAAACAATATATTTAGTTTTAGATAGTTAAAATGCATTTAGTATATATTTTGTGTAAAAAATAAATTGTTACAAAAATTCCAGCTTTACTAGAGGATTTACGTGCAACTGTGCACAAATTGTAAAACCACTCCTGGCAGTAGCTATTATTTATAGCAAGTATGTTTATATAATAGCTAGGGGGGGGGAGGCGGTCGCGCCGTGGCTGAGTAGTTAGACCACTCGCCTTTCACCTAGACGGCCCGGGTTCGATCCCAAGCGACCGCATGTGAGATTTGTGGTGGACAAAGCAGCACTGGGGCGGGTTTTCTCCAGGTTCTCCGGTTTCCCCGTCATTCCATTCCATCAGTGCTCCATCTTCATTCATGTATTATCAGTGTCACCGCCTGCATTGCCATAAGTAGTTAAAGCTGGTGTTAAACACTACAAAAAAAAAAAATAGCCAGGGGGGATTCCAACCACCCTTGCTAAAAAGAAAACTGTAAGAAGTAATAGCAATGCTAATTTTAATTCCAATTCCTGCACTTAATCTGTGAATAGAAATTTTTTAACAAATTATTTAAAAATGGATTCTCTATACTTAACCCCTCCTTAATATTTTTTCTGCATACCATGTGTGTGTTTTAGTTATAATTTTCATTCATTTAAAGAAACTCTTAATTCATTAGAATCAAATTTGGTTTTATTATAATATTTTTAAACTATGTAAAGTTTAAGTAAAACTTAGATAATAGCTGTTCAGTGAAACAAATAGTGGATGTTGTGATTAAGAACTCCTGTGAGACATTAAAAGTGAAATATTGGATCACATTAAGCATTTTTCTTTTTATTTCGCTGTTGCTGTAAGCTTATGTATCTATGTTTTGGTGTTTTTGTTGAATTTTTGGGAATTTTGACACCATTTAAGCATTTATTTTTTTCGTAGAATGAGTAGATGAGTGGAGACCTCAGGCCATAGCAAGTCACAGCAAGGTCAAGGGGTCTTGTGTTTTCTAGATTTAACCCAAGGTTAGCCTTAGGTTTAGTGTGTGTATGAACTGATATTATTGCATTAAATAGTACACCTATAGAGCAATTTCTTGGAAAGAGAATATTTGGATTTTGTATTCTTTGTATTTTGCTTAGCACCTCACTAAAGGGCAGTTGCTACCTAGAGCAATGTGCTCATTGGGACATTATAAGTAAATAAATAAGAAAATAATAATAAAAAAAAAAGAGTGACAGTAAACTGCCATATCATGGATAATGAAGTGCAAATTCACATAAATAAAGAAATGAGGAGGGTATTTCTTTGATAGCATAATTCCATAGAAAGTATAATGAAAACTGCCAGGGATGATTGGGATTCAGCAAAGGGGCTACACCTTGTGACTCAGGGTCCTCAACAGTGGGCTATATAACACATCCTCAACATGTAAGTGTGGCAGTGTTTGTTAGTCATGCAGTTGTAAATGACAACAGCAAAAGCTGAAAGTATAACTGCAGAGAATATAGGCAAACTGTTTCCACTCACAACTATAGCTATTGAAGAATGTCCCGAATAGGAGGTGAGAGGAGGCCATCGTGCTATAGCAAGCTGCAGTAAAACTATGTTTTCTAGATTTAACTCAAACTTGACCTTAGGTTTTAATGTGTGTACATTAACTGATGTTACTGTAATTATACTCTGCATTAAATGTATAGAGCAATTGCTTGAGAGGAGTGATCTCGTTGGTAATAAAGGGCAGAGTTTGTGTAAATGAAGGGAGTGTCTGTATTAGTCTTTACCTTTTAAGCATGGTGTAGAGTATATAGCTGCTCAACAGCTTTAAAAAATGCCGGTGATCTGAACCCTCTACATATGTAGGACTTGTGCCCCTCCAAGAGGGCACAGGCCCTGTGGAGGAGCAGAAAATTCTCTCTGGATCAAAGAGACGACAGGATGGGTGATCAGCCCAATGCCTGGTATGAAGGTGAAAAAACTGGAAAGTGAAATGATGATGAAAGTAAAGACATGTGATTAATGGCGGAGGAAATCAGAGAAGTCGGAGAAAATCTGCCCAGACACCGCTTCATCTACCATAAATCTCATACATGGTCCCTGAGTTCTAACCCAGGCTGCATAGGTAAGAGAACCACTCGATCACGGTGCCGCTGGATATGCTCTTTTGAACAAATTCCCGCCAGATATCAGACATAATATGCTGTCTTACGATCGTACCTGGGAGCTTCTCTCCAGGCCTGTTCTATATTTTGAGTGTAAAATTAAATGAATTTTATTTATACACGCTCTTTAACTAGGTACTGTGGTTCTCAGCGTCCCATTTTTTGTTGGGCGTGAAATACCGCCAAATTTGTTCTGAGGCCTCTTTTATCAGGCTTGAATTCCTTTTACGTACCGTAATTCTACGACAGGGTACCAATGGCTTTACTTTCCCTCCGAAGAAGCCATGCTAAGCATTTTTACGCCCGAAAAAATCGTCCTCCGTGACCTGAGGAAGCGACATTTATGCTCTGGTTGATCGTAAAATGGATAAATCCCCCTTCAGAAAGAGGATCTTAAGTTTTCCAGCAATCGCTCCCAATTTTACTACTTGGCAGGACATAGACCTTGATTGCCGCTAGTAAGGAAGCACTGTTGAAGTTTTTTCGGGGAAACAAAAATATGTTTCGCTAGTAGGGAAGCACTGTTGAAGTTTTTTCGGGCAAACAAAAATATGTTTCGGCACTCTCTCTCTCCTTTCAAAAATCCAATGAGACAATTACCCTTCCACAGTTATACTTACCTTTCTCTGTCTTTGCTTCATCTGTTTCTATCTTTACTCCGTTACTTATCAGTCTGGGCGGCTTGGCTCAATTAATTAGGCGCTGGCTTTCTGACCGCTAAGCCGCGGGTTCGAACTCGCACAGGCCAATGTTTTCGACTATTTAAAAGCGACAACCCCGTGCCAATAGATTTATTAACGTATAAAATTTTGTAGCGAGACGAAATTCCGGCACACCGGCGACGCTGATATAATCTTGGCAATTAACAGCGTCGTTCATACAACTATAACTTTCGTTAACTCAGTTCCACCTAGTCTTTTTTTTATACTGAAACACCTATTTAAACACACAACGCACCTTTCAATGTGTTCACTGTCATTTTACACATTAAACTGCGCAAGGGACAAGAAATAATCGTGGGTTCGCACAGGTGCTCTCTCCTTGACGTGACGTACACGCCTATGACACCTATAACCAATAAGAACTACGGTTAATTATGACGAAAACAGAATCGCAATTTATACACGTGAAACTAATCTACAGAAGTAATTGAAAGTTAATGGTAGTTATAAATTTAACGTAAGGTGACTCACCTTAACGCGAGAAACAGAAATGTCTTATTGAATTGTATTGTATTAAATGACAACGCGACGTAACTTAAAAGAGTTTGGCATAGTCAAATTTTTCCTTTCCGTTGCGTTAAATATGTTACATGGTAATTAGAACCAATCGGTGTGAAACAGTAGAATGAAGTAATAAAAACTACCAATCAGGCGTTACTCCTGTAGCGTTAAGTTAAATTGCAACCTAATAGGTTTAGTAGCATTTCATATCTTCACTTCACGTCACGTCACGTCACGTTCCGTCACGATAAGTAAAGCTAATCACAATCCTGGCATTAATGCAATGTGAGCAAAGGATATTTATATTTAAAACGTGTATTTTCGTTTAGTGGCTATGATTATTATTAACATTCATTATCGAGTTTCCAACAACTAATAGCAAGGTTACTCGGATCGAATCTCAGTCAACTGCCTAAACCTAAAGGAATTTGTGACATCAGATGTGAGGAATAGGGTGATTAGGATAGCATATAGAATATTAAGGGGAAAAGATGAAAGGAAATGAAAAGAAAGAGGTTTAACAGGATAAATAAGAAGTCACAGCGTAGAGAGTTAGCAGCCCAATTTCTGCATAATTACCTTTGTCAATTTACTAAATTACTAAAAAGGTTCATCTGCAACAAACAACTCAATAAAAGATATGTTTTGTATATTGCATTTTGATCTACAACATAATGGGTACATGCACAAGTGATGAAATGCCTTTAATGAAAAGTTCATCTCAAATTAGAATTAATGAAATTATATTACCTTGTGATGTTATACTCTTTTAAAGCAAGAAAATTGATTTATTTTCCACAAGGTTCTTGAAATGCTATTTATATTAGCGACTGAGTTGTGACATCAACATCCAGGCCCTGTACGTGCATTGATGGTAGACCCTAAAAGATGATGATGGTATTAAAAAGTCTACAATCTGATAATCTGAGGATAAGTTGAGGGTAGTGTCATTTTTCTTTCTTTCAAGAAAGAATGCCAATATTTTATTTTATATTTTGTGGTTTAGGTTTTTTCTTTGAGACTGCCATAATTCATGGATCAAAAATATACCTTTCTTAAGTAGCATAGCAGCCTATTATACATAATAGGTATGCAAGATTGCTAAGTTGCAACAAATCTAATCCTTGAATGAATTACACAAAATGGATTTAAATTACCTATATTACACAACCATGAATGTTAGATATTTACTGTGTTCCCCTTGTTTAAAAAGTCACCAAAATGGCATTAAGGCGATCATTTGTTATTGATTTTGATATTTTCTGTATGAATGCTTGTTTACCGTTTATAATGGTTCTAGTCATATTTTCTGGATGATTTAATGCAGAAAATCATGACATGCAAGAAAGAGTTGCTGCTGTTCATATTATTTAATCTATAATGTTTTTGTTTTTTTTAATTTATTTCAAATGTACTTTTAACATTCTTAGGTTTATTTCATGGGATTCTGGCTAGATAATATTGCTTGTTTGATTTGCCAGACAGCTGCATTCAATGAGCTGGAAATGACGATCTCCAACAGTGTATTTTGCTTCCATTTTCTCTAACGCCTCACACTGAAAAATGTCTACTCAATGTGATTGATGTTGATTAGTTGTCCATCTACACTAAAGAAGCAGAAGTAACATCTTACAGAATCCAGCTCATCCACTCTTATTGCAAATTTTGGTAGCATTAATTCCTCCTCTTCATCTTCTTTCTTATTCATCACATTATCACAAATATCTGCAATCCTTCTGCACCACAAAAGTTCATAAAATCTTCAGATGTTACATATGTGTGTTTCAGAAGCAACTTCCAGTCTCACAGTTTCATCTTCTGCCCCCTACCCATGGATTTCTTCAAGGGGGAAAACAGCTTTGTAGAAGTAGTTTCAGATGGTAGCAGTTGTTGCTAGTTGTTTTGGTTCTACAAACATTAGGGTGCAATGCTTGTACTGTATTCTGTTCCTCCTTTCTTTCCATAAATGAAATGCTTTTCTGCACCAGAGTGTCTACAAATATTTGGCCTTTAAGGAACGAATTAATCCCTAATCTAGAGGTTGTAAATGACTGGTGGAAGTAAGATCAGTCCATTGTTTCCAAAAAACGACACATCTATGTGATGTATCAAACATATGCACAACCAAAATTATGTTACTTCCTTTGGAACCCATTTTAGTCTACACAATGTAAAAAATCTGATGTGTACCATTCACATGACTTTCTCCATATCCCTGTAACAAATAATTCTTAAAAAGCTTATACTTCTATTTACTTTATGCTAATCAGAAAAAATTAGCAGAAATAGTCTTATTACTCGCTTCCTTGTAAGTAGAAGCGAAATAAGGGACAACCGTAGGTTAAAGTGATAGTCAAAAGCTGGTTGCTATGTCAATGAAGTTCCTTTGTTTATATGGATAGGAGTTGACAAGTTCCTGTATGAGAAAAGTATACATTTTTCATAGCAGAAACCAAAAATAAGGAATGTCACAAAAACGACGAACTCCACGAAAAAAAATTATATAACATAAATTGTGTGTTTTAAACTGCTCTACATTTTTTGTGTAGTAAGTTTTTGTCCATCTCTTACGGTTTAGCAGTCATTCAAAATTTAGTAAAATTCATCCAGAATAAACTACTCTTCAGAGGCTATTCCCAGAAAATTCAAGATATATTTCATTTGTCAGGTAAATATGTTTAATATCCGAAATTTTAATCAAAATCGTTACAGCCATTTTTGAGAAAATCAAAATTTTCGAAAAAAGTTCCATGTAAAGGGTAGTTGGGAGTGGGGGGATTTTTCTCAAAATCTCTAAACTTAAATACCCAGTTTGGTATTTTACCGACTTTTCGTTTTTGAGTTGTCGTGTTCACAGACACAGACACACACACACACACACACAAACACACACGGACCTTTTTGTGAAAATGCTTTTTTTGGATATTGGGGACCTTAAAACATATTTCCGGTGAAATCTCGGTATCAAATTTTTGGTGGAGTGCAATACTTTCTCTATACACTATGTGCATAGTGTGTATGGAGAAAGTAAAAGTTTACAAATGTTTCAGAAATAATTCAGAAATTTTTCTGACTTACAACGCAACGAAGTGTACAAATGTATTTTGTATTTTATAATAACTAAAAGAACAATAAAGGACAGAGCGGTGAAAGCTTACTCAGAAAGAGCTATTGTCCAGTCCTTGGCAAACCACAGTACAATGAAACATGAGATCATAGAAATCATATTAGTACGTAAATTATACAAGCTGCAAGCTGGTAGCAAAATTAAAAAAGAAATTCTAAACTAGTCACAGATATTTGAGAATCTACTGTATTAGGTTTGATTCCATTGGAACATTATTTGCTTGCAGACTACAGCTTCTCTATCTCAAAATCATTGCTTATTATCCCTCCATAATCTATGAATTTGTACTATGGAAGTCTAATACACCTATATTTACTTATATAAACAAGCGGAATGTAGCAGCGTGTTTATGTGACCTTCGTAAAGCTTTTGACTGTTTACCCCACGATCTGCTGCTAAAAAAATTAGAATATTATGGAATAAAAAACAAAGAACTGTCCCTAATTCAATCATACCTTAGCAATAGAAAGCAATCAGTCTCAATTAATGACCAAATGTCTACTTTTCGAGATGTAACTACGGAAGTGCCTCAAGGATCTATTCTGGTTCCTTTTCTGTTCATTGTTACTGTTAATGACTTGCCCGCTGCTACTCCAGGTAAAGTGATATCTTATGTAGATGACACCACTGTGCTAAATATTATTTCTGCAAATACTTTTGATTGGTCCAATACTTTAGATCAAATTTCTGATTGGTTTGACACAAGTTGCTTGCACATGAATAAAAAAAAAAAAAAAAACACAAACTATCTTATTTAGTTTAAAAGATAAACAAAGTACAG
Organism: Hymenopus coronatus; assembly: GCA_030762935.1. Taxonomy (NCBI): domain Eukaryota; kingdom Metazoa; phylum Arthropoda; class Insecta; order Mantodea; family Hymenopodidae; genus Hymenopus; species Hymenopus coronatus. Next base: position 81,123,328 of record CM060898.1, on the reverse strand, counting down.
AGCAAAAGGTTAAATAAACTACTTGGAATATGGTTGGACAACAAGCTTTCCTGTAAATTCCACATAATGGTTATATGCAAAAAGTTGTCAAATGCTTTATTTATCTTAAGAAGACTTAGGATGTGTGTTTCCATTAGCACTTTATTGACTGTTTATTATAGTTTATTTCATTGCCATTTAAACTATGGTATTTTGCTCTGGGGTAGCAGTGGGGAAGCCAATCAAGTATTTTTGCTCCAGAAGAAGGCTCTCAGAATAATAAAAAATTGTAATTCTCGCCAACATTGTGCACCTATTTTTAAAGAATTTGGAATTTTAACTGTGGCATCTTTGTATATATTTGCATGCTTGAATTTTATTCATCTCCAAAAGACAGATGAGTTACTTTTTTCTGATATACATAACCATTATACAAGGTGTAGAAATAATATGGTATCTCCTAAATTTCGGTTGCAGAAATCTGTTAACTCTCATCTCTATCTTGGAGTGAAATTGTATAATAAACTACCTTTAAATATAAGACAAATTGCAAATGCAAATTCTTTAAAATTAGTGTAAAAAACAGAATTAATGAACTTAATTTTTACAACATACAAGAATATTTAAATATAGATGCATTTTAATGACTTGCTGACAAAACCTATTGCATTATATGTATGCCAAATGGTGAAATAAATTATCATTATATATAATTTTTTTTTTTTCCTGCATAACTATCACATAGGCAGGAAGCACATTCTGCAGGTGGACAGTTGCAAATATTTGGCAGTTTACTTGGCAAATAACCTGAATGGTACAATCATGTGAATTCTGCATCCAGGAAAGTGTGGGAAACATTGCAAATCTTAATTAGAGTTCTAAATAAGGGAAGTGCAAAGTCCAGGAAAATTGCCTACAAATTCTTAGTGTAGCCAGTTATGGAATATGGAGCAGCATGTTGGGACCTATACAGAGTTAATCAAATTGATTTGTTAAAAAAGCTTCAGAGAAAGAATATATATATATATTAGGAAAAAAAAAAAAAAAAAAAAGAAAAAAAAAAAAAAAAAAAAAAAAAAAAAAAAAAAAAAGGAGGGTAAATATTTTGGGTCTACAAACAATGGGAAGATTAAATAGGAGCTGTTGAAAGTTAGGCTTAAGAAACAAAGGTTTGCTCATTATTTAAAGTTAATGCTGGTTGAAATGCATAGGTAGACATTACTGACAAATTAGAGAACCCAACATATTATGCACAGATGGATTATTTGTTCAAAATGAAGGTTAGAAAGTATAGAAACAACTTAGAAAAACTCTCTTTTGTTAAAAGAACATTAAAGAATGGAATGAATTGCCTGTAGCACCCTTTCAGAACTGCCTTCTGTTCTTGAAGAAATTTAGGAAAAAATCTCAATACAATAAATGTTGGATAATATATTGTAAATGACATTTAAATGTATGTTTATGATTCCATATTGTTTTAAATACTAATGGTAAACTTATTGCTGAAACTGACTAGATAATTAATGAATTCAAAATTGTGCGTGATTAATCATTATATTTAGTCCAGTTATACAAAGACATATGGTGGTAATCCTTGGGATTAAAGAAAAGATAAATAAAGTTTTGATAAAAATTATTGGAAGCATAAAGTGATATTTATAATAATCTGTTTCAAAATTGTTTTTTCATAAAATGTTTATTGTTTCTAAACTTAATGTAATTAGATACATAGTTGTACTGTTTTGTTCATATATTTATTGTTTATTGCATTATTCTTTGTGGTATTATTTTGTACAGATATTTAACTCTGCTACTGGGTAATACCCACTTGAAATGAATTAAACACATACATTGTACATATTTATCTTCAAAAGAAGGTATTTAGATTTCCTTTCTTTGGATTCTAAAAGTTTAAGGATTGTATCTCACAATGTTCCTCAGAAATTACGTTTGTCCTGGTGTAATTAAATGGATGAAGGAGGTTATCACATAAAAACCAAAATTAATGACAATATACTTAAAACTTCTGTATATGAAATGTTTTATTCATTCTTTCTTTCAAATCTTTTTCTTGTAACTTTGCAACATATTGTTTCTCATGTCACAATGTGTACTTTTGTCTACCTAAATGGTAAACAACAATTGTTGTAGTGCTAACACAAGGAATATTGAATTCAAATTCAAGAATAACTTCCCCATTTAGAATAAAAATCAGTTCTCTGAAATGTATGTGCCTAAACATTTTACATCAGTCATAAAAACGCTCCCTGCATCATAAAACTGGTCCCACATTTGTTGTTTTCTTTTTTGCATACTTAGTATGATTTTACTCCTTTCAATTTCCTAAAAATGTCTTTCACTTATCATCGTAAGTTTCTAATACATCTGCTAGATGTTCATTATCCCGTGGTCGCTTAAACTGCTTCTTGCGCTGACTTGGTTTTTTCCTCTTGTGGGGAGTTATCTTCTTTGGTCCATGATCTTGCATGGAACGGATGCCCTGAAAAATAGAAATGAGTTCATTCATATTTTCCCACTTTACGGAGATCAGACAATGATGTAATTTAGTACTGCTTTTGGGTCAATTAGTGACCATTATACACCACTTGCACTAATATCTAGGACCTGCCTCTGTCATGTGAATGCAGTGTATCTGCCTTACATTCAAGAGGTTTCAAGTTTGAATCTCAGTTAAGGTGAGTTATCTGGACATGGGTTTTTTCCTTATCTTGAGAAGATGAATGTAACTTTACGCTTCATGAAACCTGGGCTCATTTGAGCATCATTTCACCCATTTCATCAATTGTCTAATATGACCTTCCAGGCTAAAGGACATTAAATTATAACAAACAAATACCTAGGAACATGTTTCAAGATGAAGGTGACGTATTCGAGAAAAAAAGACAAAAACATGTTCCTAGTTATTAGTGTATTTGGTGTATACCCATCATGTAGTTATTCACAGCCATTCATTTGCTCAAAAATGGTGGGTAAAAGTGATTTTACATTTTGAGATCCTTTAGAAATATAAAATATTAACAGCAAAGTAGCTCTCTCATTCTACGTCAAGCAAGCATAAGCCACCTTTATGTGCAAAGTACAGGAACATGACTTTACAGCAGCTAAAGCTTAAAAATCTACAAAGAAAATTCTGATTCGTGGAGTCAAGTATTAACAAGTAACAATTTTTTTTTTAATTGTCTTTTAATCAGGTAGGTCAGATTAGATGGTAAATGAATGAAATGGTTGAAATGATCAAATGTTCTCAGGGCCCTAAAGCTTGGTAATACTCAACATCCATCTTCTCAGGATTAAGAAAAACCCTGGAAAACAACCTTATTAACAATCCCTAACCAATATTCGAACTTGGCACTTTTTGAATGCAAGACAAATATACTACAACCACATCACAAAGGTGGGCTATTATAATACTGTAGATTGAATTATTACTTTTATGAACAATGTACACAGTAGGTAGAGAAGGTATTGTATTGCATTCAAGATACCACTGGAAAAATATGTTTTGTAGACCACTGAATAAAAGGTAATATTTTCAGAGAGACATACCTGTATGACTTGGACATTGTACTTTTGTATTTCAACACTACTATACAGTAATCTAAATAAATAAATAATATTTTTAAAAATAGTTAGTTTGTACAATATATAACGATAATCATGTGAATGGAACACATCAGATTTTTTTCAACTAATTGCAAATGAATAACAGTATTCATTTTTGTTGGCATATTTTAAAATTGAATTATTTATATATTTTTGTACTCAGTTATAGAAAGATGATAAAACAGCTAAAATTCTATGCATTAATCTAAAGATTCTAAAGAAAAAGAAAAATAATGCCCAGATAAAAATTAACTGGATTGGAAATACTATGTAATAACAGCAAGTCTTGATACTATAACCAAACACAATTTTGGTCTAGTTAAGATCTGCCCCATTCAGATTTTTCCCCTGCCCTCTTTCTCTTTTTTGTATGACCTGTATTGTCCCTTTAAGAAATATGATACAGACAATACTGCCTTGCTTAATGCATTCAAGGATAACCACTAATAGAGGTGAAGTGTTAAAGTAAAAAAAACATTTTAGTCCTTTGGGGCATGAATTTCCAACCATACCAGAATGGTCAACTTTCACATACCATGCCTTACACCACATCCGTATGGACACATGATAGATGCAATATTATATAATCTTATAATGCTGCATAATGGTATGAATGAATTATCATCATCATCATTATTATCATTATTGTAACTCAATAAAATGGTAAAATATGTGTATCTGCGTTCAATCAATACCTGTCAGCATCCAACTAGGCCATCACACTGATTGCTTTAGTTGGGCCCTCCCCATCCTTTACCACAATATTTCTTAAATGCAGAACATACATTTTGATTGGATTCAATCCTGCAATCCTCGGTTTGATATCCTATCTTGCCTTAGACTGCATGGCCATAAATTCAGACCTCAAGGTTTGTATTATTACATGCAGTTATCCAATGTTATCTGTTAGTAAAATAGGTTATTTAACAATCATGCACAGAGTTAAGAAGTACTAAAAACTGGTGGTTAACCTATTTAATCATGCATTTACGATTCTTGCAAACAGCTTGTTTGTGGATCCTTGTTTTTTGGAACCTTTTTGCTTCTTTTATCATTTACTTGTTTGTGTTGTTAATTATGATACATAAGCAAAAATTGTTCTCTCTCTCTCTCCCTCTCTCTCTCGTTTTTTTGTAAGTTACTTGATGTGGTCATTTAGAATAGATTACATTTAATTTTGCAAGAGGTAATGTTACAGCGGTTTCAGCAATTGATATTGGTGACAAGATGTCAAAATGCTGACATAGCCGTATCTACTTAAAGCAATGCTGGCATAAGCATGGTTTAACTATGAAAACTCCAATAACGAGGTCACAGAAAACCTGAACTCTTGATGCTGTAGGATGTAATCCGGGCCAATGTCCACCACACGGACCTAGTATTTACTTAAAAGTGTTGTCTTCAAGAATCACAATGTATCTGGTGAGTTGAATGGAATTTGGGTAATCCCTTAGGCTTTCTTATTTTTTCATCCTTAACCATGAATTCGTCTACTAGATAACAAAAGCCTTGTGTCTTCTCACACCTTTGCGTATTTATAGCTCTTGATCTTTCCCCAAATGTAACCCTCCTGCACCTTCAATCCTAAGGCCACCTGCTGCTCTCTCACAGGTACGAGCACTAGCTCTACTTATCTTTCCAAAATTTGTGACATGTTACCTGTTTTTCAAGATATTCTTCTATTTTCTGGTCATCCATACTCTCCACCGCTACTGAGCGCCACAATTTTTGAAATTCCTCATCTACTGTAAGAGTTGCTGTTTTATCATTATAAAACACTATTTTCTTTTTGTCTATAGGTCTTGCAATGTAGATTATTTCATTCTGAAGAGCCTGTAATTAAAAGTTATAATTTATTTTTTTATCATCTAAACTAAAGCATCATGAGACAATTCATTAAAAGGTATTTATAAGGGAGATATAAATTACATTAAGAAGGGACAAATATGCATTTGAAATGGCCAGGGAAGAAATATTGTGAAACATGTTGAAAAGTGTAAATACTGATTTTACCAAGGTGCAAATGTGCCCAGTACTTGAGTTGGCAAGCGACCCAGGTACCATTACAGGCATGACAATGAACTGAAGGGGGTCAAAGGTCCATTGCCTGAGAGTGTACACGACAAAATGGAAAACAATAGATTTCTTATTGGTCAAGGTTAGTGACTTCACTTGCTATGGGAGACATGGTGTGTTAAGACGTGCTATTTGATTCAGTGGAGGAGAGGAACGGGCTATGTATGGCTGTTATAGTAACAGTATTAATTAATAAGCATCACAACTAATAAGGGATGGTAGGCACAGTCGCGTGAATAGTAGTTGAAAGAAGGACAGAACTAAGGAAGAATGTGCATGTATTCAACAGCAGAAAATATCAAAGAAAAATAAATTACTTCAACAATAATTATGAACTCAAAGGAAACCACTTGTGTCTTAACACCATCCCAGAGAAAAATTCTATGTTGACATATCCTGAGCTAAGGCATTCACACTTCCACACCATTCCTTAATCTCCTGAACCATCACATGGGATTCAAACCCAGAACCCCTTTAAAGCAACCTATAACGAGAACCCCCGCAATCTGTATAATTCATGGCATTTTATTTTATAGCAATTTGCTTTCATGGACTCAAACACCTTCATCACTTGTTTAATGATAAGATTTTGTAAGATATGTCTACACATTTAGTTTTTTAATCTTAAAATTATGCCCAGCAGTACTGTAACTGATAGTGTATGAGGGTGACACTGAAAACTTTTAGAAAATAAAACAAGAATTAGTTTTAAAAGATTTAAATGATTTTATTATTATAGATATTAAAAACAGAATCGCTATTATCTGTGAAGTTATCTTCATTTCATCTTCGAAAACATTTCATGTTAATACAACTTTAACGTAAGTGAAGTTTGAGTGTGAATAGTGTCTCATTTGTTTATTAACATCAATACATTTTTGCATTGGATAAAATCAGTCCTTAAAGCCATGATGGTATTCCTCTTATAAGATAAAGCTGTAAAAACCACAATACGATATTAAATGAGTAAAAAAAAACATGAATCAGATGGAGAACTGAATGTCATGCCAACATGTTGTCAGTGTAGCTAAATGGTTAGAGCAACTGCATGGAGAATGGGAAAACTGCGTTCAAATTGTGACATTGAATTTTTCAGCTGGCTATAAAAATAAAAAAGTATACCTACCCATAGTAACGTAAATATGGGAGCATTAGCAATACAATAAGATATATATATATATATATATATATCTTATTGGAACTTCAACATCCAAACCAAAGAACATACATGCAACATAAAATACAAAGAAATAGACAAGTCAGCAGTTTCAGCACATTTTTTAAAGTCTATCAAGAAGATCAACACAAATTGAGTTGCTAAAAAAAATCATTCCATTTGGATAAAAATATTTATCATTAAGAACATAAATGAGACCATGAATTTTGAAATACACCACCAGGTATATTCAGTACATCATAAATTCCAACCGCCACACATACAAGGAGAACATTGACCATGCCAGTCTATACCCAGCTGAAGATAAACACAATTATCTTTTGAAACATGCCATTTTTAAACAGTAAGTGAACCAATTAGTGTCAATACATAGACTCATAGTTTCTTATTAAAAGTTAATTACAATGGCACATTAATTAAAATGTTGGGTATTTCTCTCCTAATTTACAGAACTTTCCATTCCTCAAATTATGTACAGTAGAGTCCTGTTAATGCATGCAGGATACATTAGAATTGTGAAATTTACATATACAGAGCAAAAAGTGACTTATGAGGGTCATACTGAAAGTCCTGAGCAACCCATTGTTAAAATTCAAATTCCAACAATGTAACAAAAAGAACTGCAGAATTGTAATCTACAGACATTACACTACATGATGCCATATTGTGATATCATAGGTTCTATCAAGTGAACATACGCAGTATTTCCAAAATGGCAGATTTCAATATTTTGATCTGACAAGTGCTGTCATTGAATTCCTTGTTAAAGAGGGGAAAATATGCTGCTGAAATTCACTTCAGACATCAGTGTGCCTAAGGAGATGTCTGCATGGGTCTAGCAGATGGGTGAAGATGGGAAAATGAGTATCCTAATAAGCCTCATGTGGTCGCCTCAAACTGCCTCCTCGGAAGACAAGGAAAGAGATGATTAGTGTAGATAGGCGTATCACTGTGGATGAAACCACTGTACAACTTGTGGTAAGACGCATTGTAGTGCAAGAAATGATGCAAAGCTAAGGTTATCGAAAAGTTTGTATTCATTGGGTCCCACAGAAACTTCCAAGAACCATCAGCAGAAACCTTCTTCAGAGATTAAAAAAGAAGGTGATTATTTTTTGTCAAGCATTTTGACACACAATGAAAGCTGGTCAATCCTTATGAGCCTGAAGCAAAATGCCAGAGTATGGAATGGCATCATTTAGATTTGCCATCAGAGAAGAAAGCAAAGATAGTGTGATCTCTGCAAGAAAGGTTATGGGTAGCATCTTCTTGTACGCACAGGGTTGCATTCTGGTTGATTTTCTTGAACCTGGACGAATCATAAATGTTGTCCAACATATCCAGGCACTTTGGAAGCTCTGTCATGCATTGCACAATAAGCACCCTGAAGATCATCCTGCAACAGGATAATGTGCATCTTCACACTGCCTGTGTCACAATGGAGAAGATCAGAACATTTGGTTAGTTAACTCCTCCACATCCTCCCTTCAGTCCTGACTTGGCAGCCCCCAACTATCATTTTTTTGGTTCTATTAAGGAACAGATGCGAGGCCAACAGCACAAGACTGCAGTGCATCAGTGTCCTTATGAGCTGAAACAAAATTCTATCTTAAGGGTATTTTCAAAGCTGCAGAATGATAGGAAAAATGCGTGCAAAGAAGTGGAGACTATTGAAAAGTGAAAGAAAAGTCTGTAGATTATGATGATGTATTTGGTTTCTCTATATCCTAGTACAGGATGACTTTTAGTAATGAATAGAACAAAAAAAAATTGTGCAGTTTTGCTGTTTTCAAAATAGTTTTTGAGAAAAAGCGAAAATTAATATTAACTCTTATTTTAAATTAAGCTTTTACAAATCTTAAATACTATTTCAAATATTTCTAACAGGAGATTGCAAGATAAATACTTTTTGCATGTACAATGACACATGCAATTGAAAATAATTTGCAAACAGATTGATACCACTGTATTAAACTTTGGACAGTGCCTGACTCCGGCACACTGCTTGGGTGGAAGCTTCATTTGGATTTTAGATCAACTACAATGATGGGAGCCATTATTGGCACTATATATATCATTCATTCACGCAGAGATAATCTTGAATTACAACAATTTGCAGTCTTATTATCATGAGTGTTTGATATTTGTCTCAGTTAAATGTACATATATTGTTAATCAAGAAGAATATACAACATGACAACACTGTGAGATAGAAGAAAATGCACTTCAATTCTTTGTTTGATGCACTTATGACTTGTTTTTAAAATGGCAGATTATCAGTTACAATACCAAGTATCTTGCAGTGCTTACTAACTACAGTGCTACTCTAACTTCAAATAAGAGATTGAATTTGAAAATAAAGGCAACCAGTGGCTGATCTTTTTGATTGCTTTATGCAGAATAATGCAATTATTAATCATTTATTCTGGAATGATTTGTATTGTTAATTCAGATTTTGGACTAACTTCTTTGTAGTAAATGTCTGTTAAATATGGATATTATGTTAATGAAAAATATGGAATACTTAATTTATAATGGAAGTTCTTCTACTACCCAAAAAATACAAATGAATTCTAAAAGTACCTTTAATGCCTTATCACAATGAGGTAAAGATTCCTGAATATCTTCAAGCAGAATTCCACCTAAGCCTTTTAAATCATGTTGTTTCAAAAGCCTTAGTAAGCTCTTCTTATCTTTGATTTTATAGGATGCTTTAAAATTGAACTTGCCTTCTGGAGTCACTTCAATCTTCGGGTTGTTCATTAACGCTTCTGTCAAAAGCCACTGTAAAACACAAAATGCATTAATGAATATATATAAGAAATGGCTCATAGTGAGATTAAGAATAAGTAATTGGAGTAATAACATGGAAAATACATGCACTATATTGCACTTGGGACATTTAAAATATTCTCAAAATTAAATATTGGTTTTACTAAGAATAATGGTCTACTGAACAGCAGTTTTATAAATGGTGGCCGATACTAAATCTGTGATTTAATATTTCAAGGTCTCAGGTCCAATGCCTACACACTAAATAAATACCTTAAAGGAAGACTGAAAATAAAACCTAGAGCTCATATTGATGCAGGACTGAAGATAAACTTAGATCCATATATTGTTGCGAGTCAACTAAAAATTTTAATACCGGTTGGTACAGCAATAACTATTGTAGCTCCTGTAAAATAAGCTCATGTATCTACATCTATTCCTAATTCTTTTATGACTTCTAATAATAAAATATAAGTAACTGTGAGCATAATGTTGTAAACTGTGTTGTTCAATGTCCTGCCATTTTCATTCTGGAAGCAGTTTTATGTTTATACTAATCTATGTGTGACGTTATACAGCTGTCCACAATTGTGCCCACACTATCCTTAGCAATGATTGTTAGCCTTGCATTGCATTTAATCACTTTTGCTATTTTGTGGTTGTAGGCCAGTTTTCCTTTCCAGTGTTCTGTGTGATGTGTAATGTGCTATCTATACCTGCTATTGCATGTCACATAGAATCCAACACAAAGAGGAATAAAGGTGAATATTGTGAACCTGTTTTTATAAATGTGGAAAGCTTCAGCCAAACTCTGATCTCATTTATTATAACAGTAATAACATTTATATAGCACAGCCAAGCGAATAAACTCACATTAATTTCACAGTATTTTCAAATAATTAGATAATATACAAAGTTCAAAATATATAGAAAAATGTGTTGACTTTGGGTTAGTAATAGTTAAAAAATATTACTCACTGAGTTCGGACAGAAGGTTAGCAATTTAGCCATTTAATGAACAAAAGGTAGAAGTAAAATTTTGAAAGCCAAAAAATGCCTGATGATTCAATAGCCAAACAGAGGTTAAAACTGCCCCATACTAATATAAAGATATTGTCTAGACGAAGCTCTCTTGATGAGTCCTGAAAAGACTTGCTAGACCAGTCATCCCTGGGAATGTCTCTGGGCATGTTCTCCCACCACACGTCATCCCACGGAGAAACAAATTACCTTGGAGCACAGAGCTTCTGATTGAGAGAACTAGTAGCCCAGCAAGCATATTTCTCTGAGCACTGATTCCATCCCACTTCTCGTTACTTGCCTCGGGATGGGAAAATATGTCACAGATGTAGGATCAATAATGTCAGTGTGCAGTGCTTAAGGTTGTTTAAATAATTGGGTGTAAACAGAAATGTTGATTATTACTCCTCTCCTAATAGAGATGAATTGATGGGTTGCAGCAATGAAACACAAAGAGTTTGTGCCAACCAAAAATGCATAATTCATTTCAAAGAAAGTGATTTTAACAAGTCCATGTTACACAAATAAGAATAATAAAGAATGAGAAATTTAAAAGCTCTGATTGAAAGATAATGTGGTGCCTTCAAAGTTTTTACAAGAAGAAATAGAAGAAAAACCTCCCCAATCCCAAAAAAAGCAAGTGTTATAACTAGTCAAAAATTCAGTAACTGATGCTGAAATACAGTGCAAGTTGGGAAGCAAAATTTTTAGTGCTATAAACAGCATTAGTTAGTTATTTTCCTGTAGCTCCTTAACTGGAGCACTGTTATGATGTTTCATTGATCAGATGTGAATTTCTAATTTGTGGGTTTGCTGCTATGTACCATGCTGGTGAGGGATTGGCTCATTGCCCACATATGGCACTGTAGGATGAAATCACAACTTATGAATGCAAAATGGTGAAATTTTGTCCAGAAAATTTCTTCTTTCAAGGTCTGGGATTCTTTTACATGCAAATAAACATTGTGCGGGACCACCAACTTTACTTCCCTTCCAAAGGAAGCCATGCTAAGGATTTTTGCATCCGAAAAAAACCATCACCTTTACCAGGTTTGGGCCTACAGTCTTGAGTTTTATATTGTAGCATGCTAACTACTACACTGTGGAGGACAACATAAAAACAGCATTAATCTGCACCAGTTTTACTGATGACAAATTGTTAGCTGTAAAAGACAAAGATGGCAAAAACATGGCAACTTCAATGAATGAAAATGTGCCTGTAAAACTAGTCATGACAGACAGACACTTGGGTTTCCACATATACACCATGAATTTGATATAACATTCCAAATCATTGATCCTTCATGAATGAAAGCTTCTATTTATAGTCATCTATGGTGGGCATCTGCCACTTGTGAAGATGACAGCATACTCCAAAAGGAAAAATTCATGTTAATTTTAAATCATATATTTATGTACATAATTGGGAAGATTTTGAGAAATTTCATTGTTATGCTCATGATATATTAAATGAAGAAAAAGTTGAAAACACAAACTAGCTATGGAAGAATTCCAAAAACTACAGTGATTTATGTTTTATCATAAAGTATGCTGGATTTTAAGCAAAATGTATATAAATTACTTTCATCATATGGGAAATCTTGAATACTATCTCAATGAACTCTTGAAGTAAGTCCTAAAACGGGCACACTTTTTATTTCTACGTGTGTATCTCAGATCAATGATAGCTGCTCTAGATCACAATTTTCATCAAGAGAAGAAAATGGTGAGCAGTTCTATTGAACATCCTAAAGCAGCTGCAGATTGGGTCTTTGAAAAGAAGTATCAGAATAAAATTTATGAATGGAAACAAAATCTTTTAACGCAATTAGTGATTGATGTAAATGAACACAGGTTTCAATACAAGTATGTTTGCCAGGAGTTACTGACTTTAGTGACATATCTTGTTTCTTTGTAGCAAATCTGTTTGCAATACCTAAGTAGATTTTATTTTAAGTAGTAACTTATTTGCTTAGTTATATATATATATAAATAGCACAATACTTATAGAACACATGTGTAATGAATCTTAAGAAAAAATACATCTTACTTTTATAAAAGAAATTTATCAAAGTATCCATACTTAGCTTTAATGGAATGAAATATTACTTCATAAATTTAAGCATATTTGTTATGTTTATTACGGAGTGCTAAGCCAGCAGTGATAGAGGAAGGTTGTGTTTTGAGAGGTGCTCCTGCGGTGAAGGAAGAAGGATCTAAGTCACGATGGGAGTGGACATTACAGTGTATAGAGCAAGAATTGGACAGTTTAGAAAAGTAAAATTGGTGAATAGTAAACACAGTTTTGGAGAGAAGATGACAAACATATTGGTTTTAGCAAGTGTTATAACTTTGTTGCTAGTGATTGGAGGAATTGAGGTAAACCCCGGCCCTGCAGATATAATAACAATGCTGGAAAACCTGACTGAGAAAATGAACAAAATAGAAGGTATGGAACAACGAATAGGTAAACAATTGGAAAAGATGGCAACAGATATCAAAGAAGATGTTAGAGTTGAGGTGCAGGAAGCAAGAAGGGAAGTTGAAATGGTTAAGGAAAGAATGGAAAGATTGGAAGAAAGGGAGAGAAGATTTAATTTAGTGTTCACAGGAGTTAAGGAAAGAAGGTATAAATGGCCAGCAGAAGAAATATTAGAAATAACGAAGGAAAAGCTGAATTTGGAATTGTACAGATGGGAAATTATTGAAGCTTATCGAGTTGGAAGACAACTTGGCAAGAGAACAATTATAGTGAAATTTGCAACAGCCCAATTAGTACATGAAGTACTTAAAAGAGCCAAGAAATTAAAAGGAACAGACATTTTTATTAATAAAGATTTATCACCTAAGAAGAGAGCTCTGCAAAGAAATTTGGTACAAAAAATGAAAGAAGCAAGAGCCCAGGGAAGAAGAGCTTATATTAGAAATTTCCAATTGTGGATTGACGGAGAAAAGACATCGCATCTGGACAAGAAGGAGCTAAGAGAACCCCAATCAGGCACAGAGGAAATTACTCAGCAAATGTCAACGCCAACTTTAGGAAGCACAACAGGAAGATCAAAGTCCAAACAAAAAGGAATGGATGTGGGTGAAGACAGTGAAAGTGTGTGTTGGAACCGAAATCTACCTGTCAGCATGGATATGAGGACGGCATATGCAGATAGGACGTCATCCAACTTGCCTACGAGAGAAATAACAGCTGACGAAGAAATGACGTCAACAGAGGAAGCAACAGGAGGAGGAGCCACCAGAGTGACGTCACCTAGGAAAATAGTGTCACCGAGAAGAGGGGAAGTAATAGCCGCACGTAATTTGGCTGCGAAGGGAAAGAAGGCGTGGCAACAGAGTAGCGGGGAAAATACAGAAGGGGAAGAAGACAACATCATATCATCTGAACATGGCAGCGTGCTAGTTTTAGATAGAAATAAAACTATTTCTTCCCGAGAAGGGATACAATTAAGGAGTAAAAGGACTCTAGAAACATTTAGATTTAGATTAGGCTCACAATAGGGAAGGGAGAATATAAGGAGGCTTGGATTCTGGAATTGTGAGGGAGTTAAAAACAAAATATATGCGGGGAGTTTAAATCAATTATTGACAAAACTTGATTATCTCGCGGTAGCTGAAACATGGCTAAAAGAGGACCAGGTTTACGTAAAGGATTTTGATTTTGTAGGGATAAAAGGAGATAAGGTAGCAAGAAAGGGGAGGGCATCTGGAGGCATAGGCTTTTTTGTAAAGAAAACGTTAAGTAAAGGAGTTAAAGAAACTTGGTCAAGGAGAAAAGAAATACTATGGATTGTATTAGAGGAGAAACAAATAGTTGAAAATGTTATATGTATAGGCATAGTATACAATCCTCCTCTTCCTTCGCGCTTTCATAATCCGGACCTCCTTAAACACCTAGAGATAGAAATAGAACATTTAAAGGAGAGATATGGTAATTCTGAGATTATATTAATGGGAGACTTTAATATTAGGATTGGCGAAAATGATGTTATTGGAGGGAATAGGTGGATGAGCAATGATACATTAGAGAAACCTGAGAAAATTAGATACAGCAAAGATAAGATAGTTGACAAAGGCTATATGAAATTTATAGAATTCTGTGAATTGAATGCCTTTGATATTTTGAATGGGAAATATGGAGAAGATGTGAATGGAGAATATACGTATGTTAGTAATAATGGTCAAAGTGTGATTGATTATGTATTATGGCCAATTAATATGGGGTATATTTTAAGTAATTTTAAGATACTAAATTTAAGTTCCAACAGTGGGCATTTTCCATTGATAGTAGACATAAAAACATGCACAGAGCAAATAGTCTATAATTTAAGGGAGGAAAAGTGCAACATAGAAGAATACAGTAGATACAAATGGAAGGAAGAGTATTGCAATAAATTTAGGCAGACACTAAACTCTAATTATGGCCAGATATGTCAGTGTGGAATAAGTTTTATGATAAAGGAACAAGAAATTGAAAGTGCTATGGATATCTTAAATATCATTATGCTAAGGGCTGGGGAGGAAATGAAAATGAGAAAGAAGGTTTACAAAAGAGATGAGGGCTGGTTTGATGAAGAATGTAGAGTAACTAAAAGACAAGTCAAACAGCTGCTCATAAAGTGGAGGGAATTAGGAAACATAGAATTAAAGAAAGAGTATATGCAAGGGAGGGATTTATATAATTTATTACTGGAACAAAAGAAAACAAGCTGGATGAAAAAATATGAAAGTAATTTGATACGAATTCTAAATGAAAATAATGCAAATGAGATATGGAAGGTTATGAAATCAATGTATAATAAATATGTAACAAAACCAAGTATAAAACCAGGAGAATGGATGGAATATTTTAAAAATTTGTATGGGGAAAAAAAGAGTAAAAATGAGATAGGAAATTGGGAAATAGGTAATAACTATGTAGATATACTCGATGATATAATAAGAAGTGAAGAAATAATCCAACAGGTGAAAATAATGAAAAGAAATAAAGCAACGGGAATAGATGGAATCCCTCCAGAGTTCCTTAAGGAATGGTGCACTGAAATAAACAGAGTTAAGGTTTTAGTAGACTTATTTAACACAATTAAGGTGAAGGGGTATATACCAGATAAGTGGAGGAAAGCAATCATACATCCAATATACAAAGGCAAGGGTAGTGTTGACAAACCAAACAACTATAGAGGCATTGCATTATTATCAAATGTAGGAAAAATTTTTACTGGTATTATGGCAAGCAGGATACAAACATGGGTTGAAGAATATGATATCCTCTCGGAACTTCAGATGGGCTTTAGAAAAGGGAGGAGGACAGTTGATAACTTATTTATTATAAAAACACTGGTAGATAAATACTTGAAAGACAAAAGAGGAAAGTTATATATGGCTTTTGTGGATTTAGAGAAAGCATACGATAGGATAGAGCTTCAATTGCTGTGGCATAAGTTGTTGACTAAAGGAGTGAGTAAACAAATGGTGGACACCCTTAGAGCATTATATAAGGAAAATACTTTTTGTATAAGAGTGGAGGAAGGGGTTGTAACAAGAGAAATCCAACAAGAGAAAGGCCTTAGACAGGGATGTAAGTTAAGTCCAGTCCTATTCAATTTATATATAGATGATGTATTAACAGAAATTGGGAGAAATAATAACTCGATGCCAGTAATTAATAATATTCAGATTCCAGGATTACTGTTTGCAGATGATCTAGTTATAGGTGCAATTACAGTGAATGGCTTGAAACAATCCTTGCAAACATTAAATAATTACTGTAAAGAGTGGAGTTTAAAAGTGAACCAGGACAAGACGCAGATTGTAGTGTTCAAAAAAGGGGGAAAATTGAGCAAATATGAAAAATGGAAGAATGAGAATGAAAAGGAGTACAGGGTAGTGAGAGAATGTATTTATCTAGGAGTTAAAATTGATAGTGGTGGCAATTGGGAAAAGCAAAAGAAATTTGCATTGGCAAAAGGAAAAGGAGCTTTATCAGCTATTAGAAGTTGCAAATACAAAGCACCTAATATAAATATTAGATGGTTAGAAAAAGTGTACAATATGGTGGTTGAGGCAAAAATGCTATATGGGATAGAAGTATGGGGATTAAAAGGAGGATGGGAAGGCATAGATGAGGTGCATAGGAAATTTTGCAAAGAAATACTGGGGTTACCAAATGCAACTGTTAGGCAGGTAGCACAAATAGAGCTGGGTAGAGTGGCAAGTAAGGGAAAGATTATGGAAAGGGCATTGAAATTTTGGCATAGGATATTGAAATTGGAAGAAAGAAATTTGTTAAAACAGTGTTTAGTATATCAAGAGAAAAGTTTAAAGAACAAGGGATGGGTAGACTGTCTTCGAAATAACCTGGAAAGTAGTGGGTTAGGGGAAATGTGGAGAAGAAGAGAAAATAATGTGAATAACTTCTGGAAGTTGGCAAGGAAAAGATTTGAGGATATAGAAATACAAAAAATATTTAGTGAAATAACTGAAAAGAGATCTTTAGTTTTCTATATACCAATGAAAGTCTCATGGGGAAGGGAAAAGTACATTGATGTGACAAATAAAGAGGAGCGAGAAGGTATTGCATGGCTGAAAGCAGGAGTATGGAGATTAAAAGGTCTAAGGAAAGGTATTCCACAAAATCAATGTCCTATATGTGGCGGAAATGAAGATATAGAACACATTTTATTTAAATGTAAAGGAACTGAAATTTGGAGAAAAAAGTATATTAATAAGAAATGGTTTAAAATAGATAGAAATGTAGTAGTAGTTGAAATGTTTCAAAAAGATAGTAAGAAGATTGGACAATTCTTATGCAAAGTGAAAAATAAATGGATATGGACAGTAAATAGACAAAATGGTGCAATAAACTAGAATTAATAAACTATTGTAAAATATGAGTATGACCGGTAAAGAGCCAGGGCTGAACACCGATCATATTCACCTGTATAATACTTAGCATAAATAAATAAATAAATGTTTATTACACAGATGCATAGATATGAGGATGTTCAAAAAGTTGTCCACCTAATACAGAGATAGTGCTGACAGTAATAAATATTGAGAACAGTTCTCAAGTATAGATATTGCAATAATGTACTAGTATGCAGCATCATTGGCTGTTATAATGCTGCAAAGTTAATACACAGAGGATTCCTCTAAAGTAACATAAAATTATTGTGCAAAATTAATTCTTCATATTAAAAGGTTTAATACCAATTGAAATAAAAAAGGAAACACATCCAACTTTGGAAGGTCCATCACCATTCTTTTCTGCAGCAAATAAATTTGCAATATTAAAACATCTTCTATCTAAAGGGTAATTTGGGGTGGAGATATTTTTCTGAAAATCTTCATGTCACATCCTTATACTGAATATATATACTGAACTTAAATACCACATTTGATACTTATCTAACTTTTGATTTTTGAATTATACTGTTCACAGACACATACAGAAAATGTTTTCTAAAAATACTTTTTTGGATTCAGGAGTCCTCAATGTATTTCCAGTAAAATCTCAGTATTGAATTTTGGAATGCAGTATCTTCCCTGTCTACAATGTGCATTGTACACAGTAGAGAAAATAAAAATTAGCTGCAACCTCTCTGACTTGAACAATTCTTCAAATACTTCACATCTTACTCACCTGCTTCACCTTGGACCCAACATCCAGCTGATTTGTTTCATCTAAGATCTCTTCTAATGTTAGAGGGTGATCATCTCCTTCCTGATGCCTTGATCTCATATGCTTTACTATTTTTGCCAGGACTCCAAACTTATATTGTGAACTTCCTGACATTGTTTTGTAACTGTTTCAAAAATAAAATGTAGACACTTAAAATACTGATTTCAATACATTCCCAGAAAGATATTCCAAGTACATTTTAGATTCTATAATTACAGTTCTAATGAAAAAACTCAAAATTTGTGAGATGAACTTTGGACAAGGGTACTTTGAAATGTTATTTCATTGTAAATGCAAACTAATACAGTAGACACACACTAATTGGAAACAGAAGCACTTGGATAATACATAGACAATGTGTTAATGGCTAAAAAATGGTAAAAAAAAATCTGATGTGTTCCATTCACATACCTTTCTCTAACTGTTACACAAAGAACTTTCCTTACAAAAGATTATTCTTTTATCTATGACACACTAATCAAGGTAAGCATTAGCAGAAATTGTGTTATTACTTGTTTCCTTGTAAGTTGAAGGGACATAAAGCAATACACTATGCTAAATTAATAGTCAAATCTTAAAAGCTGGTTCTACGTAAACAAATAAAGTTTGGTTTGCTTTGCATGGCCTGCAATAAAACAAAGGACATGAAACAATGTCACTTCCAGTTTGAAAAAATTTTAAGTAGTTTAAAATTCACACCAATAGGAATATCTCCGAAACAATCAACTTTGCATAAAAAACATATATAATATAAATTATGTGTTTAACGAGATCTACAATTTTTGTGTTGTTAAGTTTCTGTGTATCTCTTATGGTTTAACATTATGCAAAATTCTACAAACCTCATCCAGAATAAAAAGGTCTTCAGAGGTTATTCAATATACATTTTATTTGTGATATAAACATTTTTATAATACAGTACTTTAATCAAAGCCGTTAGAGCCATTTTTGAGAGAAACAAAATTGTCAAAAATGTTTCCATGTAAAGGGTAGTTTGTAGGGGGGGGGGGATTTTCTTTGAAAATCTTCCTGTCACATCCTTGGAAGATACTAAAAATAAACACAAGTTTGGTGCTTAACGTTGTTTCTTTTTTTTTGATTTTTAAACTATGCTTCCTCTAACTTTTCCTATCCCTCTCTCCCTTTTTCCTAAATATGCTTTTTTTTGGGCTCAGGGAACTTCAAATATATATTTCTGGTGAAATCTTTCAGTGGAATTCAATACCTTCTCTATCCACTATGTGCATTGTGCATGCAGGCTAGAGAAAGTAAAACTGCTGAAAAACTATATAATATTTCTTATAATTTAAACTGAATACATTTTTACTTTCTCTAGCCTGCATGTACAATGTACATAGTGGATAGAGAAGGTATTGTACTCTACCCAAAAATTTGATGTTGAGATTTCACTGAAATATATCTTTTGGGGTCCCCTGAGTCTGAATATTTGGGTTTGGTATCTTCCAAGGATGAGACATGAAGGTTTTCAAGAAAATTCCGCACCACATTCTATCCTTTACACGGAAAAATTTTCGAAAAATTTTATTTTCTCAAAAATGGCTCTAACGATTTTGATTAAAATCCTGTATATTAAAGATATTTACATCACAAATAAAATGTCTATCTTGAATTTTCTGGGAATAGCTTCTGAAGACCTCTTTATTTTCTGGATGTATTTTGCTTAACTGCTAAACTGTAAGAGGTAGACAAAAACTTACTGCACAAAAAATGTAGATCTCGTCAAAACACACAATTGATGTCCATTACATTTGTGTTGTAGAGCTAACCATTTCCGAGATATTCCTTGCTATTGGTTTCAATTATGAAGTATTTATACTTTATTCAGACAGGATGTGTCCGTTATTCTTTTGTTCTACTCCTGGCCAAGCAAAGAAGTGATTTGCATTGACAATCGCATAATGACAGCATTTAAAACATTTGACTATCACCTTAGAATAACGCATTCCTTTAGTTCTCTTCTACTTATAAGAAACTAAGTAATAAGAACATTCTACTAATGTTTATCTCAATTACAATTGTGTAGAAAAAAGAATAATCTTTTGTAATAAATTTGTTTGTAGAGTAGCTAGAGAAAGTCATGTAAGTATAGCACATCAGATTTTTTGTTCTATTCTAGTCTTAACTGCAATGGTGTTAACATGTAAGTTTCATTGTGTTTCTAGTTTTTCTTTGGTTTTATACATTACAAGGGTTAATTAGAAACTAAGGCTACAAGGCCCATATATTTGGTGTTTTGTCCTTCACAGCAAACTTATTAGTGTGTGATAATTCTAATACATGTGGTTGGCAACTATGTGGAGCTTTTGCCAACTGCCACCTACACAATATAAAGTGAACACAAATAATATTTAAAAAACTTGATTTGTTCCTCTAACTGTTCTGCAAACAAACTATTCTTACAAAAGATTATTCTTCTATCTACTTCATGCTAATCAAGATAAACATTAGTAGAAAGGGCATTATTGCTTGCTTTTTTATTAGTAGAAGGGAACCAAGGGAATACATTAAGCTAAACCAATAGTCAAATCTTTTAAAAACTGTCACAATGCAACTGACTTTGAAATTGGATCTCTATGCTTGGCCAGGAGCCTGTTTCACAATGTTTACAAGCTTTATTAATTGTAAACTTTGTAATTTGTAAAATTCTGTTTCACAGTGAATGTTTGTCAAGTTCAACTTTGCATACAAACTTAAATATTTACAAGTGAAATTTTATAGAGTTTACAAGTGTTTTGATTCACAATCAAATGATAATTCCATACATTTGTAATTTGTATTTTTAAAGTAAGCAGTTTATCTTCAAATGGCTTATGGCTTGTAGAATAACCAATATATTATTATTATGTGTAATGTAGCTAATGCTCAGGATTTAGCAACAAAGCCATTCTCCTTCTTGCCTCCCAACATTTTGAGGTCAAGTCTGGATACAGTTTAAGTTGTTCACAGATTGATATATGTTCCATATTCATTTCTTCTTCTTCCTTGTTGCATAACAGACAATTGGAGCTGATAGCAATCCAATTTTATGCAGGTGTTTGCTGAGACAGTAATGTCTACTGGTAAGTCTAAACATGGCGATGGCTGTTTCTCAAGGTAATTCAGGAGTTAGTTTTAAGTTTGTTAAGAATGTTTCTCCTTTGGAATTTAATATATTTGTGGTTAATTAGCTTTATAGTCATTATTCATTTTCTTCTTAATGATACGTTTAATTATTCCAGTGGTATTTTTGGTTGTACCTTATTTTGAATTTTGGTTCCCTTTTTTGCTAGAATGTCTGCCTTCTCATTATTACTCAATCCACAGTGTGCAGGAATCCACTGGAAGATTGTTCTTACTTAAATTCTGTATCTGTTTAACAAAATAGTGAATTTCACTTATTTTTTCTGTTTTTGGATCGTGAGTTAATGTTATTGCTTGGACTGCCACTCTAGAATCTGATAAAATAACAATGTTTTTACACTTCTGTAGCCAAAAAAACATATTTTAGAACTGTAGATTGTATTCAAAATTTGTAGCATTTTTCCCCACATTTTTGTAAAAGGAGAAAAACTTACATGTACCACCTGCTCCATCATCAATATTATCATCGTCGTCTTCATCATCATCAATTACAAATATTTGTGAGCAAATAATGCATAGAAAAATATACAATTAAGTACACTGTAACATGCATATTTCTGAAAAGTGTATCAAAAGCTATTTCGCAGCAGTTTCAGATGAGTCCTTTTGCAATAATTGTTATTGGAATTTTAGAGTTGTTATTAAAAGATACAGGACATCACATTCAGCATACAACAGGCAAAAGTGGAGCACTAGCCAAAATAACAATTATATGTTGCTTTGCACTGGGTAGGAATTAGCTGTCAATTTCATTAATTGCAGGCATGCATGAGGTTTCTAAAACTTCAGTATGCAGAAGTGTGCACAGAGTATCCCACATTAGTGATTAGATGAATCTATGCAATGTACAGTGCACATTCTCAATGATCCTCAACTCACAGGTCATCAGTTCAGCCAATATAGTAAAATGCGAGACTTTGTAAATATGCATCATTAATACCTCAATTGTTTGCATCTTCAAACACGATTAAATAACTTTATATAGTATATATTTTATATATATTATTTAATTGCACACATAAAACTCATTAAATGTGTTGGAGGAATGGAGACATAGTCTATCTCTTTAGTATTTTTTGTAACATGTGGTTTGAATGTGCTTAATGTTTACATTTGCAAATTTATATCTGGATTTTTAAAGTATGTTAAACTTTACAAATTAACAAACTATTATTATGAAACAGTTTACAAGCATTTGTAATCTTCCCCTTATTATTTGCAAATTGTTAATACGTAAATTGGAAACATTCCAAAAAAGGCCCCAGGAGTAAAATAAAAGAAGGATGGATAATGATTTCCTGTTACAGAAAACTGTTTCACAAACACATAAGTATAAAAAAACTAATTAAATTCCAACTTGTAAATGTTCCAATTGATATCCTTACTATAAATAAAAGTTTAATAAAAGCTTGAGCAGTTACAAGAACATTCAACTGAAAAACTGACAATGGGGAAGATGTTCCCAGAAAATCGCTTTAATAAATAGACACAAGCAGAGACAAAGCTTTTAAAATAGTTGTCAATTCATTCCAAACTAAATTATAGTGAGTCTCCCCTATATATATAATACTTCTTGTTTATTTATGATTTGAGAGTATAAGTATACATAATAATGAAGATCTTATTTATTAAAAAATTCATTTTGACAGTGGTTTGTTTCATCTGAAATTATCAGACCAAAAATTACTGTGATATAATATTTTTCTAAAAATTGTCAGAATTGAAACCACCTCTGCTTATCTACCACCTTCATATAAAAACAGGTGCTGCTACTAGTAAAAAACTATTTTGTTTGTTAACAACGCTGTCAATTGCCAGGATCATATCAGCACTGCTGGTGTGCCAGAATTTTGTAGTACATTATGGCAACATGCTATTTTTTTAACACTCACTTTTACTACTATGGCACTGCAGGCAGATGACACTGATGATAGTTGGAATACTGCAGGCAGATGACACTGATGATAGTTGGAATGAAGATGGAAACCAGTGGAATGTGATGGTGGGGGAAACCAGAGAAAACCTGCCCCTGCACCACATGAGATCACTTGGGATCAAACTCAAGCCGCCTAAATGGGTAGAACCTTACTGGCTAGAATAATAGCATGCCAAGGGAAACTGCATGGAAATATCACTCTACCCTGTCACTGTCAGTCTCTTCTAGTTTAAAGTAAACTTTAAATAGCATTTTTCATGCTCCTAACAATTTACTATTTTAAAAATTTTACTGATAAGAGCACCCGCCTGCTATGCAGAGGTGTCAGGTTTGTTTCCTGCCTGGGGGTGTGAATTTTTCTTTAGCCAAGATTATTCCCTATCCTCATGAGAGACTGTACATAACCAGAAATTCAATATCTTTACACAGGTTAGCACCATTGTTTATCAGCAATATGTTTCAAAGATAAAAGGTTGTTGATATGACCAGTGCAGTTAAAAATAATGTATAAATGAAATTAAAGAAAGTAAAAAATCCAGTGAAGACAGTGGTGTAAAACACAAGCACTTCTAACACCTAAACAATTCTCCTTTCCTGATGAAGAAGGGGCATCATTCAAAAGTTGTTACTTTACAACACATGAAAGAATATGCCAAGAATTTGGCATGTGATTCATATTTATGCTGCATTGTCAAATATTACATTGCATTCATAGTTTTACATAAATACATGGTTGTTATAAGAATTATATTTGTTCCTCTTTATAAGTTCTCTTAGCACCTTGATGCTGGAAAACTGTACTCCTTCCTCTCCTTAAAATAAGCATATTTATGCAAATCTCACATAATCATGGCTGGTTTAAATGACAACAGACAATGCTTCATACTTTATGGACAAACTTACTTAACAACATCAAGTTTTGGACCTGATGAAGATGATGGTGGTGGTTTACTTTTCTTCTTTGACTCATCTTTCTGTATATTTGCACTGTCATCCTTCTTCTTTTTCTCTACCCTGAAACAAAATTTTAAAGTACTGTCAACACCTATCAAAACTGCTGTATTATTTGCAAGGAAATATAAAAAAAAAAAAAACTGTAAAAATGCAAATCTTTCTACTGACATATGCCACTAAAATGGAATAAAAACTACATTTTTTGAGAAGTTAATAAGAATTATCTGATGTCACTGAGCTGAGTGAAGCTTAACAGCTCATTTGAAGTTCTCAGTAGCTAGAATTTCTAAACGAAGCAAGCAGTCACTTTTCTGATTTTTATACTATGCTTATTATGAGAAAAGTGGTACATATACAAATGCCAGTTAATTCTTAGAGTAAAAGAAGTGGTTCTTGAATAAAATCATATTAATTAGATTATTCCCCACTCTGCTAACCAGGGAATGCTGCAAAAATGATAAATACATAAATAAAAAAAATGTACATATTGACATTTATTAGGTCATAAATACAGTGAATATCACCAACTGCTATGCTAACAAAACCTAATCCAAAGTTAGGAGATTTTCCCTACTTGCAAGCACCCTATGTTGTGGTAGACTGAGGTTTTAGTTTACATATCCCTTGACTACACTCTGCAACTTAGCTTCCTCAGCATTGGGCTAAGTTTAGTGTATTCCAAAAGGCAGGAAAGATGTGGCAAGTATGTGAGAATATCCCAAAGTTAATGCATATGTAGAATACATGGATAATGTAAGAATGTTGTTTTGCTGATCTATAACACGTCTGATAATTTCTGTATCATATGTTGATTACAATACAAATCCTGTTGCAAAACTCTTTTCATAAAATGGGAAATCAGGCTGAAGCAAGCTTGGTTTAACCCCAGCAACTGGATACCCATGTATTACTTGCTGATTACTTAAGGATTCTGGTAAATAGTACAATAATGCTGAATTAATAACAAAGACTTTAAGTGCAAGATGTTTCTCGAAAGAAGTCATATTACCCACCAACTCCTTTTGGAAACTTCACTTATTTAATGCAACCAGCACCATGTTGAAGTACAATATAGTAAACAAAATCACCAATGAAAATATCGCTAAACACTGTGGTTCATGTAATTTGCCCTTCACAGATCACGCGGCTAGGTAAGTCATGTCGTCGCTCCGCAGCCGCGGCCTTTGCTCCACTCCTCTCTATCTAAAAACATCCCTTGGCCCTAGTCCCTTCTGCATTTCGTTTGAGATTGAATATGAATGAGAGATAGTGTGTGCTTCTTGTTGTAATCACCAACGTAGCAAGTTATAACTTTCAGCTTTTCGTTTTAATGCTGGTTAGTGAATAATACGGTAATACTAAGCAAAACTAAATGTACACTAGACTTACGAATGATTTTTTTTTTTTTCCTTCTGTAGTTACCATTTAAAACATACCTTTGGGAGCGTTATTTTGACACCATTAACGCATTAATGGGCAGGCAGACTCAGAGGTAAACAGCTTAGATAACAGACTTCATTTTAACCTTGGATAAACATAACTGAGCAATATTTAAATTGCAGGGGTAAATATACATAACCTAAACGGTACTTACGTTGGCAAAGCAAGTGCTCTTTTTTTGAAGAGCTCACGTTCTCGTAATAATGCTGGATCCATGATTATTTAAATCGCAATTACAACTCAATATTTATATCACAGCCTATTTTGTCACAACCTACGAAATTGTATAGAACATTCTGCAAATAACAGGTCTCTCTTGACCTACAATTTTTGCTTTGAAAATACTGTAAATATCACAGAAACGAAATATAATCACAAATAGCAGATGTTATACACCATTATCCAACATGTGTTTGAACTCGTTAGCCACTGTTAGCATTTATAAAATGTGTTTACAACTTTACGTCAGTTATTACGATATCTAATCAAGGTTAATACAAATATGTTGGTGATACACGTTTGGTACACATGTGATTTGGGTGCTCGTGCACTTGGTACACCTGAAACAAATGAAAGGGAAATCTCGTAGCCAACTATAGCAAACAAGTCACTAGATCTGATCTTTTATATATGTATATATATAAATAATGACATAATACTTCAAAGAAAACAGACTAATGATTTTTAAAATATTTTAGTCAATGTTGGTGGATTTAAACTTTTGGCCACACATTTAATTTGAAAATCCCTTGAGTAGCATAAATGTTACAAATGGGAAAACATTCCCATTCCCAACACAATGGTCTTCTAAAAAAAGTATTATTACTACAAAGGTGCAAAGACATCTAATAGCTTTCGTAATCGCAATTCTTTCTGTTCCCCACATTTTAATGTTCCAGTTCTAGAGATAGTACAGCAAGCGCATAATTTTAATTACTGTTAGAGGTTTTGGAGGGCTGGGGGGGAAGGAGGAAGTTTGTCTAAAGTATGTTTCTTAGTTTATTAAACGTACAGTTGTAGTTTTTCTTTTGATAGAGCAGCAACAATTATTTCTCGTAAATTTAAGGGGAGCAATTGACTCTCCTGTTCCTTTAGAATGGGCTTTTAATCAGTGGAATATTAGCATTGTTTCTTCTTATTCCTTTTCACCGGCTCATATGAAGGACTTACAAGTTAGCTTGCGTCAGATGCTTGTTGAGGAGCAGAAGGGCTATGGGTCAGATAAAGCATGAGTTGGAGGATCAGGCTGGTACGAAAGTAAGGAAATATATATGGTATGATATAGATGTTAAGAAATTGGTGATGGAGCAATTGGTGGAATCAATGGCGGGGAAGCCAGCGAATCCAACCAGACGTCGCTTCATCCACCATAAAGCCCACATGCGGTCCCTGGGATCGAACTCGGGCTACCTAAGTGGGAGGCGAGCGGTATATCCACTTTGCCGCAGTATTTTCAAAACAAAGCTAATAAATTTCTTAAGTACTTAACTGTGGCAGCTATTAATAAATTGCAGAAATGCTCTTAGGATGTTATATTTAAATTTTATTCCTACAAATTCCCAGAAAAAAGTTCGTAAAACGTATACATTCAGTGCAGATCCAGTTCAATGCGGAGCTGACTGAAGAGCACAAGTTAAGAGGAAGAGGATCTGGAAAACATATTGCTTGGCTTATTATATGAATTTTTCGTTTAAGAAGTATTAAGTTAAACTATAATCTAACACCGAATAATTAATAATGGTATCTAGTAAATTTGATTTAGGGAATTTTAATTTGAAATTTGGTGGCCTTTGGCTAGCATTAATATAGTTGGCAACAGTTTCCTCACAGTAACATGATAGCATCGAAATTCAACTCACCATGTTTTGATTTGATCATGAGTTCATGGTTATGGCCTACCTTGATAACCTAATAGGGAATGGAATTAAATCACAAGAACAGTCAAGATGCAAAAGGCAGGACAGAGGCTCCTGACGAGGATAAGGCATTCAAAATGAAAGGTAATCTCAGGATTCTTAGGATTAAAATTGTGGAAAATGTATGTGATTGAGAATCGTGGTGTTGCATTCATTTGCATTTATTTACTGCTTATTAATTTATTAGACGGCTTTACTTCCAATCTCTATGAAAATTAAATGGCTATTTTCTTAAGCAAAGCAGTAATAATATTTAACTTAACTAGTCTAACCCTTAACATTTCTTGTACTTAGCAGGGTTTATGAAAAGAGTAAATAATTATTAATAATAAAGTTTTTGGTAACGCTATACGACGGTTCCACCACCCATATACTGACATGCGCGCGGCACGCACACACGCGCTAAGTTGTTCAGATGTGAAATTTGCCAGATTGCCAAAATTTTGACTTCTTCTTGGGAACATTGGGGTTTTAGCTTCACAGATTCATCGTCTACACCCTGTCGCCTTGACCGTAACTGCTACACTCCTCAACTTATAAAAAATATCCCTCGGCTACGCATTGCGGCTTAGGGCCCTCCACGTTGGGCTACGCTTTACAGCTTAGGACCCTAAATGTTTATAACAGACCAGTAAGTAATTACAATGCGGCTCTAATGACGAAATAACAAAGTGCCCGCCTATAGAAGTAATGCCAATTGGTGGAACCATTGTATACTAATAATAAGTATTTTTTAACAATGCCAATAATTGCATAAGATATATTGGCATTGTTGGTATGTTTAATATTTGCCCTAGAAAACCTTGTGCATTCCAGTAAATCTTTTAATCTAAGGCTATTTGCTACTATCATGGACTAACATCGAAGGACAACCTTTCACATAGAAAGCGACACTCAGCTAATTGCACATGAACTGATATGAACAATTAGTTTGTTGATTTTGGTACAAAATAATTGCACGGTAAAAGTTGACTTTGACTACAGTACAGGTTTCAGTTATTTTGTACTAAAATCTCTAATTTGCATTGTTTTTTCAGAACCCTTAGAAATAGTTTGGTTTTTATTCCTTTTTTGTGTTTTTTGTTTTTTTGTGTTTTATAAGTAGAGAAGGTGGAACGACGACAGGGCCTAGCCAAAGAATCTGTAAAGCTAAAACTCCAATGATCCCAAGAAGAAGTCAAAACTTCAGGAATCTGGTGACTTTCACATCTGAACAACAAATGTTTTAAACGTTTTTCAAATATGGATCACCAGTGGAACTTTTACACATCACTTAAACTACTTCTTAAGAGCATTTTGTGTGTGTGTGTGATGCAACCATCATATAGCTTTGTCTCTGATTGTGTTGTGAGACAGAGAGAGGGAGGGTGCGAGAGAGGGAGAAGGAGAGCAGAAGGGAGAGAGACCCAAAAATGAAAAGGTTAAGTTTAATATCTTCAAGGATGTGCCACTAAGATTTCCAGAATAATTTCTCTACCCCAAACTACTCTTATTTGGAAGATTTTTCGATTTTGTCAAAAATGCCTCTTTTGTTTTTCTAGATTTTTTAAATCTTGACAGATTTAATTAAAATGTCATATATTAAAGATATTTGCATGGCAAATAATATGTTTTTCTTGAATTTTTTAGGAATAATTTCTGAAGTCCTCTTCTTTCTGGATGACTTTTATATAACCAGTAAACTGTAAGAGATAGACGAAAACTTAGTACACATAAAATGTAAATCTCCCTAAAACATAATTTATATCATAGATTTATATCATAGACTTAATCGTTTCCGAAATACTCCTTTAAATTGGTTTCAGTTTTAATCTACGTAAACTTTTCTCAAACAGTAAGTCATGTTTTGTTTCAGTTCTGTTTTGTTTTATGGTTGACATTTGCAAAGCAAACCAAATTTCAATTAAAATAAGAACTGAAGCTTTCCTGGCGACGTGTTAATTCAAAATCTTCTCGGGCTTCTAGCCAGGTAAAAACTTGGCTTGACACCAACGTTTCGAAGAAGTGCATCTTCCTCGTCTTCAGGGTGAACTGATCAGCCAAGTTTTTACCTGGCTAGAAGCCCGAGAAGATTTTGAATCAAATTTCAATTGTTTCACAAAGCAATAACTTTTAAAGAATTTGACTATGGTTTAGCCAAGTATATTTCCTTATTCCCCTTATAAGGAACTAACTAGTAAGGCCATTTCAAACCTCCCCTTTCAAGTGATGGTGTGGTGGTTTATTTCTGTTATGTATTAGTGAAAATAGAGCCTTATGAGATCATTCGATACTTTGTAGACACCCTTTAGTTTATAGAGAACGTCGTGTGAAAGTAATACAGATTTTTTTTAATAGGAAGTTTTTGTCTATCTTTTAAGGTTTATGAGTTATGCAAAAATCAACCTGAGCGAAAGGGTGTTCAAAGATATTCCCAGAAAATTCAAGACATACATTATATCATGTAAATTTAATATACAGTATTTTAATTAGAATCATGAGAGCCTTCTTTGAAGAAATCAAAATTTATGAAAATATTTCCATGTAAAGGATAGTTTGGGTGGGGGGAGGAAATTATTTGAAAATCTTTGTGTACATTTTTGGAAGATGCAGAACTTAAATTTCAAGTTTAGTAATTACCTGACTTTTTGATTTTGAGTTATGCTGTTCACAGACACACTCACACAGACATTTTTCTAAAATGCTTTTTTTTATTTATATATTTGGTTTTTTATTCAGGGTCCCCAAAATATGTATTGCTGGTGAAATCTCAGTATTCTTTTTTAGGAGAATACAATACCTTCTCTGTCTACTATGCACATTGTAGATACATGCTAAAAAAAAATTGAATTATAAAGAGAATTTCAAATGTGAAAATGGTCTAAAATATTACAATCAAGAAAAATACACTAGTAATCTAGCTCATACTAGCTAGGCAGAAATTCTACTTTTGTATTTTTCATAAAATAGAGTAAATTTCTTCTTAAAGTGTATAATGATAAACATATGTGTGCTAAATTTAAAAACAAAAAAAACAAAAACTACAAAAAATGTTGGAAAAAATCTAAGAAATACTTATTTAAAATCTGATGTGTCTCATTCTTATGCCTTTCTCTACATCTCTGTAACAAATTATTGTTAAAATGGTTATTATTCTATCTACTTAAAGTGTATAATTTAGAAATTGATAGACATGTGTGCCAAATTTTAAAAAAACTAAAACAAATTTTGGAAAAAATCTAAGAAATCCTATTTAAAAATCTGATGTGTCTTATTCACATAACTTTCTCTACATTTCTGTAACAAATTATTGTTAAAAAGGTTATTCTTCTCAATACTTCATGCTAATTGAGATAGAATTAGCAGAAAAGATCTAAATACATGCATCTTTGTAAGTAGAAGAGACTAAGGAAGTATACTAGGCTAAAGTGAGACTAAAATCTTTTAAAAGCCGGTTGCTATGTGATTGAAATTCGTTTGTTTGTATGGCCAGGAATTAACAAATTCCCATATGAGAAAAGTATAAGTAGTTTAAAGTTGAAACCAAGTAACAAGGAATATCTCAAAAACAGTAAGCTCTACTAAAAAAAATTGTGTGATATAAATTATATGTTTTAATGAGATCTACATTTTTTGTGTAGTTAGTTTTTGTCAACCTCTTGCAGTTTGCCAGTTATGTAAAATTCATCCAGAATAAAGAGATCTTCAGAGGATATTCTCAGAAAATGCAATATATACATTTTATTTGTCATGTAAATGTCATGTAATTAATATACAATATTTTAATCAAAATCGTTATGAGCCATTTTTGAGAAAAACAAGATTTTCGAAAATTTCTCCATGTAAAATGTAGTTTGGGGTGAGGAGGATTTTCTAAAAACTTTTGTGTTGCATCCTTGTGGGATATTAAACTTAAATACCAAGTTTCCATTTAACAGATTTTTTGTTTTTGAAGTATGCTGTATATACACACGTGCACACACACACACACACACACACAACACACACACACACACACACACACACACACACACACACACACACACACACACACACACACACACACACACACACACACACACACACACACACACACACACACACACACACACACACACACACACACACACACACACACACACACACACACACACACACACACACACACACACACACACACACACACACACACACACACACACACACACACACACACACACACACACACACACACACACACACACACACACACACACACACACACACACACACACACACACACACACACACACACACACACACACACACACACACACACACACACACACACACACACACACACACACACACACACACACACACACACACACACACACACACACACACACACACACACACACACACACACACACACACACACACACACACACACACACACACACACACACACACACACACACACACACACACACACACACACACACACACACACACACACACACACACACACACACACACACACACACACACACACACACACACACACACACACACACACACACACACACACACACACACACACACACACACACACACACACACACACACACACACACACACACACACACACACACACACACACACACACACACACACACACACACACACACACACACACACACACACACACACACACACACACACACACACACACACACACACACACACACACACACACACACACACACACACACACACACACACACACACACACACACACACACACACACACACACACACACACACACACACACACACACACACACACACACACACACACACACACACACACACACACACACACACACACACACACACACACACACACACACACACACACACACACACACACACACACACACACACACACACACACACACACACACACACACACACACACACACACACACACACACACACACACACACACACACACACACACACACACACACACACACACACACACACACACACACACACACACACACACACACACACACACACACACACACACACACACACACACACACACACACACACACACACACACACACACACACACACACACACACACACACACACACACACACACACACACACACACACACACACACACACACACACACACACACACACACACACACACACACACACACACACACACACACACACACACACACACACACACACACACACACACACACACACACACACACACACACACACACACACACACACACACACACACACACACACACACACACACACACACACACACACACACACACACACACACACACACACACACACACACACACACACACACACACACACACACACACACACACACACACACACACACACACACACACACACACACACACACACACACACACACACACACACACACACACACACACACACACACACACACACACACACACACACACACACACACACACACACACACACACACACACACACACACACACACACACACACACACACACACACACACACACACACACACACACACACACACACACACACACACACACACACACACACACACACACACACACACACACACACACACACACACACACACACACACACACACACACACACACACACACACACACACACACACACACACACACACACACACACACACACACACACACACACACACACACACACACACACACACACACACACACACACACACACACACACACACACACACACACACACACACACACACACACACACACACACACACACACACACACACACACACACACACACACACACACACACACACACACACACACACACACACACACACACACACACACACACACACACACACACACACACACACACACACACACACACACACACACACACACACACACACACACACACACACACACACACACACACACACACACACACACACACACACACACACACACACACACACACACACACACACACACACACACACACACACACACACACACACACACACACACACACACACACACACACACACACACACACACACACACACACACACACACACACACACACACACACACACACACACACACACACACACACACACACACACACACACACACACACACACACACACACACACACACACACACACACACACACACACACACACACACACACACACACACACACACACACACACACACACACACACACACACACACACACACACACACACACACACACACACACACACACACACACACACACACACACACACACACACACACACACACACACACACACACACACACACACACACACACACACACACACACACACACACACACACACACACACACACACACACACACACACACACACACACACACACACACACACACACACACACACACACACACACACACACACACACACACACACACACACACACACACACACACACACACACACACACACACACACACACACACACACACACACACACACACACACACACACACACACACACACACACACACACACACACACACACACACACACACACACACACACACACACACACACACACACACACACACACACACACACACACACACACACACACACACACACACACACACACACACACACACACACACACACACACACACACACACACACACACACACACACACACACACACACACACACACACACACACACACACACACACACACACACACACACACACACACACACACACACACACACACACACACACACACACACACACACACACACACACACACACACACACACACACACACACACACACACACACACACACACACACACACACACACACACACACACACACACACACACACACACACACACACACACACACACACACACACACACACACACACACACACACACACACACACACACACACATTTTCTAAAAATGGATTTTTCGGTCACTGGAGACCTTAAAAATATATATTTCTGGTGAAATCTTGACCTCAAATTTTTGGGTGGAATAAATACCTTCTCTAGCTACTATGTAGATTGTATGTACTTATGTAAAAATGCATAAATGTGATATTACACCCTCTGCTCAAGGTTATTTAAATCATCATAGAAGTCCAAACTGATATAAAAATATTTACACAAGTAGTGGTTCAGCAAATTTGATGAAATATCTGTGCAGTATTCTTAAGAAATGATAATATTGCACCTCATTTATGCTTATTACTTAGCTCTCATTACCATACCTCTAAAATTACTCCCTGAATGTGAAGGTGCAAAGAACTGTTTATAAAACTTTACTTGAATAACAATTTGTTTTTTACTTTCAGCTGGCATTTTTCTTGCCTCTGTAACTGGTATATCTGCAATGATCGGATTTGGCACCACATTGGCATCTGTTAAAAAGAAAGATCCAGCATTTTTTAATAAAGGAGTAGCAGGATCACGAGAAATGGCAGAGACAGGTGCTTCACTTGCAATGAGAGCACTAGGCTGGGGAACGCTGTATGCATTCTTAGGTTGTGGTGCTCTGTTCTACTCTATATGGAAGCTCTCAGGAGCCACAGATGTAAGTTATGTCACATCGTGATATAAATAACTTCTTGTGCAATCTCCACCATTTTTATCACAAGAAGAGATTCCTTGTCTTCCTCCTTCCCAAAGTACTCTCATAGCTTGAAAATAAATTCATAGCTTTGGCTCCAGTAAGACCTAATTTTGCTTCTATGGTTTTGATAAATCACTAGCCATATTGCTATAATAATAACTATAAATATAAGAATAATGAATGAATTGACTTATTTATTTATTCCTCTTCCACAAAACTTATAGTTGTACAAATTCTCAAAATCCTACTTAGTCTAAGTGTTTATTTCTTTCTAGGGCCCAATATAACTAAACACTTGTTGTGAATGATGGCCACACCCCCTTCCTCCCTTTTATCTGTGGATGCTCTCCACTATTTGATTTACCTATATATCTTATCTCCCTTTTCTTTATATTAGGTTGTTTCTTCTTACACTTCTTGCCATTTTCATTTTATGCTCTCTTTTCTCCACACCTCTTTAACTTAACTTGGCCGTGCCGTGGCCGAGTGGTTAGACCACTCGACTCTCACCTAGATGGCCGGGGTTCGTTCCCAAGCGACTGCATGTGAGATTTGTGGTGGACAAAGCGGCGCTGGGGCGGGTTTTCTCCGGGTACTCCAGTTTCCCCCGCCATCGCATTCCACCAGTACTCCATCATCATTCATGTATCATCAGTGTCACCGCCTGTTGTACCATAAGTAGTTAGAGCAGGTGTTAAACACTACCAAAAAAAAAACCCAAAAAAAACCTCTTTAACTCCCTAATTTTCCCTTTTTCCTTTCAGATCCCCCTACTCACATCTTGCCCAACTATGACCTCAAACTGGTTACTCTTGGTGATATATCCCTTTCACTCCCTGTTCCTCCTTCCCTCCTATTTTCCACACATTGCCTTGCCTGTCACCTTATCTATTGCTGTTATCCCATATCCTCTTTGTCTTATAATTTCTTCTGCTTCTCTCAAACTGCTCACATTTATCATCTCTATCTACCTGCCTTCCCCTTTTCCATATTAATTCGCAGGCATAGCAATTCCAACTTGTTGTCTATTATCCTCCTCCAACCCCCCTGCCACAATATTTACTCCATTTCTGTCAGTTCTCTACTCTCCATAATCTGCCGAGTGGTCAAATTTTCTGCTGTGAATGGCCTACTCTCCTTTGCAGTTTCTCCTCCTCGCTCTGCTGTGCTGATTTTGTCACCTCTCCTTTATT
Organism: Hymenopus coronatus; assembly: GCA_030762935.1. NCBI lineage: Eukaryota > Metazoa > Arthropoda > Insecta > Mantodea > Hymenopodidae > Hymenopus > Hymenopus coronatus. Next base: position 81,086,706 of record CM060898.1, on the reverse strand, counting down.
CTTTATTTTGGTGATCTCTTTACTGTACCCAGATGCCTTTGACACTTTTATGCCAAGTTAACTCTTCCTGATCATTCACCCCAATGCTTGTTCCTGAGTTCTTGTCACGATTTTGCCATCCTTTCAATTTTCTTGAATGGCTTAATACATCTCTTATCATTTGCATACTTAATGCATTTTGCGAATATAATTCTCTTGCCTCTTTTTTTTCTGATTCTAAGAGAATTGCATATTTCATAGTTGTTCACTTTCAACCCTAATTTTCTGACAAATATGTAACTCTCATATCTCTTCCCATTTTTTCCTCTATTGCCAATATTATCAGGTTACACCTACTCACACCCTCCATTTTTTCAGTTCTTCTTTTAATGTTCTAATTTTTGTTCCCAGTCCTCCCATTCCTTGTTCCCTCTCTCTGCTTCCTTGTACTTTTTCATTTCTGTCTAAATCTCTTTGCTAGTTCCTCATTTCTCAATATAACTCTTTCGTCTGTTATATTACTTGCCACCATGTCACTTAACTCTTTAATCAGATTGAAAAATGCAGTGCCATGGCAAACTGAAAATAAAAGGGTCATATGCCAAACATGGCATTGTAATTTTTAGTCTGATTATAAAAACATTTTCATTATCATTGATTGGTTTAATAAACAATGAAGCTTAAATTATTTACTTATGACATTGCAAGTCAATATTGGAGTGTGTTATCTCAAAATGAATTTGAGAATGCCTTATAATTTACCAGGAAAAAATGTGAGTTCAATTGGGGAATTTAATACCATACTAGCATGCTTTCATTGTAGCTCAGTTGGTTAGAGTAACAGCATGCAAAGTGGAAGGTCCATGGTTCAAATCCTTGCACTGAAATGCACTTTGATCTGATTCTAGCTTTCCACTTTAGGTAACAATGTTGTGGAAGAACAATTATGATTTATTGGTCTAATAGTAATTAACTATTATTGAGTAAGAAATTTGTATTTATCCAACTATTTATGTTTAAGTAATGCTGTTCACAGATAGAAGTGCAACCCAGGGATCTTTTACTACAAATATTTTCTTTGAATTCAATAGATCTCAAAACATGCATTTTCAGAGAAGTTTTGCTACTGAATTTTTGGATGAAATATAATAAGTGCTTATTTACTTAGAATAATGACAAAAAAGTGTCTGTTATTAAGAAGAAATAATTTTAAATTATTTCTTTGACATGCTATGCTGGTTGTAATATTTGCATCTTAATGGGACATTACTATACACTATGTGCACACCTTTTGGGAAGCAAAGGCTGTAGGGGGGGGGGGGATAAAAGGGAAGAAGCCTGTCATTCTCTAGTTTTGTTGACCAAAAGTTTTTTTCTTGGAGGCCCTTAGCCTTTTGCTGAACAGGTTATGTAATATGTAGCAAACTACCAGAATGAAGCAAAACACAGCACTCATGCATGTGCATGAACTCGGGGATCTACATATGGAATGAAACCTTAGCATTAAAGCCACTATATGTCTAGGTGTATAGTATGCTTCATGTCTCGTGTATTTGTCTTGATGTTCCTCTGAAATTCTGCAAAACCTTCTAATGAAGGCTAGGGAGCCAAATGCCCAAGAAAACATGCATGTTTAATATCTCTATGGCTCAGAAAATGCTGTGAAACCTATGCTTCATGGCTGATTCATAAACAAGAACAACAACATTAAAATACTTGTTTTATATGAGAGCCATGACAAAACAAAAGCTTTCATTGGTTGCAGGGATGCAAAAAAGACATCAAGTTTTAACTTCCTCATTCTTGGGCACAGCATATTAGATTCTTCACACCATTGAAGCTATTCAAGACAGCCATGACATGAAGCAGCATTAGAGCTCTATCTAGTTGCAAGCTGGGAAAAGAAACTGGAAGAAATTCTAGCAAATGTGCATCCTGGCCAATGCTCTTAGATCCATTGAGCATTTGTTCTTCTAGCGAAAGTGTCATCTGTAAATTCATTTAGATGCAACTGAACTTTTTGCCCCAAAACAATAGCAAAACTATTCCTGCATATTATAAATTGTCCCTTGAGACAACACATTGACAGTCACGTCACAGCAGCTATGTGTAACTCCTTCGACCCCTGCACCTCTAACCACCAGTATAACACTGTTACAGATTTATTTATATTGCTGGCACAAGGGAGATATTATATTACAGCGAGTGTACAAATAACAGCAAAAACCGGTATAAATTAATGACGATCAAACAATTTTAACGTATGTTATTAATAAAGGAATGAGGCTTGATTTGACTAGAGGATCACAAATATTTAGAAAATGTTTACTCTTTCAAATTTTGTTGTTGGCTGAATTGGAAGCAAGTGTAAAGCAAAATGTTGGTCAATTACAAGCAAATGGCACCCCACTTTGGTATTGATATGGATCATTGATATGTTCTGTTATGGCTTTTGTTACCATGGTATTGTAAACCAAAATGTTGTATGCTATTTTGCCTCCTGTTCTTGGGTTATTGTGAACAAGTCTTAATGGTCTACGTTGTTACCAAAGGAGAAATTCAGAATATTTATTCTTTTCTTACGCCCTATTTTATACTTTATGATTCAAATCTATTATCCATAGTCATTTGTAGGCACGGCATAACAGTGCAGTGTTGCACATTCTATCAGCAGTGCATGAATGCAAGGAGATCAAATCTAAATATTATGTTATAAGCAGCAGCTACTAATAAAGTAATTGATAACCAATCTTTGCATATGAGGCATATCAAGGGACAATATTGCAAAGTAATAAACTAACAAGAACTCCATTTTATTATAATTAAAAATACTCTAATATATCTTTAGGTAGCTTTTTATTCTAAGGGAATAATAAGAATTTCATCTTTGACATCACTACAGGAATCATATTTTGTGTCACTGTCTTCTAAAAACTCTAATACAATGAGCCTTGCATGAATGTGAATCACTTTCATGAGTAGGCCTCTTTTTGTTAGATGTACTGGGTTGATGTTTGTAATTTTGATACTGGGCTCTTAAATATGTATATTTAGCAAACTTACACCCACATCTAGTTTAACACCTACTAGTAGGTATTATAATTGTTGCAAATGAACGCTGGTTGATGCTTGTGCAGAGAGCTGTGGTTGTGTACCAGCAGTAACTATGTACATGAGAGCATGTTTTACACCTCAGACATAGTGCCATCTATGGTTTCTGTAGTTAAACAACACATTAAAAATCCTTTAACATTAAAATCTTACATTGATGATGTTAACCCATAATAGATAATACATCTATGGAACAGCAAGCAGTTCAGGGGTGCCTTTGTCTTCTTTGAAAACACTCGATTCCCTGAAGTTAATGGTAATTGACTCCATAGTGCTTCTCTGGCAATTTTTTAAGCCAATCTGCATGCCTTACTCATGAATTCCAGTCATCTTGATTACACTGTGTTTTGCCTTGTGCAGAAGGTTTTCTACATCTGCTAATTTGAACATAGCATTTCTCTCAGCAATTGAGAATAAATCACTTCATGTTTCTTAATAGAAAAATCACACGCGTATCACAAAGAGAAATATAATTTAATTTTTATATTAACAAGATTTCAGCTTGAGTTTGAAACACGACTTAACATGCTTTCTCACTTTAATAATAATAGAACACGCCACTACTGTGAAAGTCAAATGAACTGTAACTCACTACTTTTCAAACTGCGTGGTTTGTGTATCATACTACACTGAATGTTTATATTTGAGATAAGTGTTGTGAGGAAGGATTCTGTGTTTTTTTCAGCCTATCTATGTTATAACAGATGTTGAGTAACAGTAACCACATGAACTTAAAAGGTGCATAGTTTGCATTCTAAGTATTGTAGAGACAGGATTTTCGTATATCCATGATCAGAAAATTAAATCCTAATTATAACACTGACATCTACATTTTCTAATATATATCTGAGTGTAATTAATGGAGATAACGTTCTCAGTCCAGACGTGTAAGATGTGTGTACTAGAAGCAGCAGAACTAGTAGGAGGGGCAAGCATATGATTCACTGGAGACATCAGTATGGCCCGCCTCTATATGCCTATAAGTTTTGCAAACACTCTACTATATATCATGAAATGTTAAACCAAAATGCTTAAGATAGCTACTACAAGACTAAATTATTATTAAGTAATGCTGCACATTCTTGGCTGATTATGTTTGTATAACTTCGAGCTAGCTGAGTTTACAACATCAAGTGTATGAATATTTTGTTACAGGCAAGTCAAATTTTGAGCTCAGCAAAATAACAAACAATTTCTGTATTATTATATGTAACCAAATAGAAATTGAACTAGCAGGGTAAAAAACATGGGGTTTCACTGGTATGAGTAAAAATTAGTGATCTCTCTACAGAACTACTGTTCTTCCGAAGCTATAAAACATTTTCTGTGTGCATGTAATATTTTAATTATTTCACACACAGTGGTATGAGAACCTGAGTGGCTAAGAGTGTTTATGGTGGGACATAGGCAATGTTCTTGTAACTAAGTTATCTGACAAACACAATAAACTGCTTTTCTGTTCTTAAATATTGATGTTCATATGTGAAGCAGCATTTCATTTTTCAGATGAAAGGCTTCAGAATGAAGATAGGCTCAGTTCTGCCTCGGATACCAAAGAATGACCCACCACAAGGAAGAACCGAGTTTTCTGGACTTACAGACCTCCTAACATACCTTGCAAGTGATGAAGCAAAAACAAAAGTAGTACCCAAAGACTAGTTAGGAAGTGTTAAAAATTTGGTGCTTTGTACCTGAAATATTAGCAGAAGTACTTCCTGCATTCTATATTTACAGGCATTGTACTTATTACATCACACAACAAAGGAAACAGATTAATATAATGTGATTGCTCTTGAAACTTTTGACTGTGTTGAAGTTGTTATAGAACCAAGTGTTGAATATTATTGTTTACAATTTTACTCCTAGCAAATGTAATAATTTTAAGCTTGATTAATAAGAACACTGTTTTGTTTTTTCTTTGTTTTATTCTTCATGTCTTATTATTAGACAGGCAAAATATTATGAAATATATATTTTAAGCCAACCTGCTTACTCTTAGGGTTGGAGGAGGCTCACTACGTCAGTGTTAAAAATAAAAAATCTGATGTGCACCATTCACATGACTTTCTCTACCTGTTCTGCAAACACACTATTCTTACAAAAGATTACTCTTTTATCTACATGATACTAAGCAAATATCAGCAGAAATGATCTTATTACTTGCTTCCTTGTAAGTAGAAGGGAAATAAGGGAATGCACTAGTCTAAAGTGTCAGTCCAATCTTTAAAAACTGGTCACTATGTGCTACAATTGAAATTTGGTTCTCTTTGCATGGTCAGGAGTAAAAAAAAAGCGATATGGACAACCTCCAGTTTCAGAAAAATTTTAAGTAATATAAAATTGAAATCGATAACAAGAAATATCTCAGGAACAGTTAACTCTGAAAAAAAAAGTGTAATGACATAAATTCTGTGTTTAATGAGATCCACATTTTTTGTCAAGTACATTTTTGTCTATCTCTTATGGTTTAGCAGTTATACAAAAGTCATCCAGAATGAAGAGGTCTTCAGAGACGTTCCGAGAAAATTGAAAATATACATTTCATTTGTCATGAAAACATTTAAACATGGTATTTTAGTCAAAATTGTAAGCCATTTTTGAGAAAATCAAAACTTTCAGAAAAGTTTCTATGTAGAGGGTAGTTGCGGATGGTATTCAACTTGTTTTCAAGTTAAGCTGTCCACACACAAACAAACCATTTTCTAAATATGCTTTTTTTTTATTCAGAGGATCTCAAAACATGTATTCTGGTGAAATCTTGACATTAAATTTTTGGGTGGAATGCAATTCCTTCTTTACTTATTGACAAAGACAATATTTTTGTAGAGAAATTAATAGGTTTTTATATGTTTTGCCTATATTTAACAACATATAAAATAAATACAACAAATTATTAGAATTCATAAAATTTAATCATAGTGAAAACTACTTAAACTTAGAAAAAATCTGATGTGTTGCATTCATATAACTTCTATGCTCTATTCCACAAACTATTCTTATGAAAATTCAGTTTTATTTATGAACACTCTTTTTAACTGTTGTGGTTCTCAGCATCCCATGCTATATTGGGCTTGCTCAGAGGCAAATTTTGTTCAGGCTTGAGGTTCTGTTATGTGCCATAAATCTATGGCAAGGGATCACCGACTTTACTTCCCTTCCAAAGGAAGCCATGCTAAGAATTTTTACATCTGAAAAATAGCCATCCTCTGCCAGATTTGAGCCCGCAGCCTAGGGAACTAAAGACTAGAATGTTACCAGAGGAAAACCATGAAAGATTATATTTTTGTCTCTTTTGCTTTGAGGTAAACCTCTGCAGAAATAGCTTCAGTGACCATTTAAATACAAATAGAATAGCAATACTCAAATGTTTTAATAATAGGATGCTATTTATACTTCCCTAAGATTCCGTACTCGTTCCACAAATTCAAGAAACATTTAAACATCAAAAGGACTTATAAAGAATGACCAAGTATTGAACATTTCAATCCACTAACAATGAATATCTTGGAAATAGCACAAAAAAGTTACTTAAAATATACTGTGCATTTTAAAGAAATCTATATTTTATGTGCAGTATGTTTTTTATCTATCACTTAATTTACATTGATTACCTTTAAATTTATTAATTTTGAAAAGAGATTCTGTATTTATTTGGTTTTAAATTTAATTTATCAGTTACACAAAATTATTCAAAATTCCTCCCAAATGAAGGGGAATATACAGGCTATTCCCAAGAAAAATCCATAACATATATTTAATTTGTCATGTACATAGAATTATTGGTAAACTCAGTACATTGCAAACAGAAAATATTTTAAAAGTGAAAAATCATAAATCTTATAAAGTATGACAATTTTGTCACAAGCATTGAATTCTGCAATGTAAAAAACTTCTCATGCGTTCCATTCATCTGTCATCCTCTACCTTTTCTGCAACAGACTATTCTTATAAAAGGTTATTCTTTTACCTACTTCAACTAATCCAGATACAAGGGTTATGCCAAAAGTTTTTAGCATCTCTTAAACTGGAAGCCTGGCAACAATGGGATTCTTTTAGTTTGAAAGAGAAGTGTTTTTTTTTTTTTTTTTTTTTTTACCTTGGAAGGCATGCACAACAGTTCCCCCATCACAGAATTTCACACAATACTGTGTACAGTCAGCAAAGATACATGAATTGTTGAGTGTGACACAGTGCAAGATGAATCTCTCTCAATGCAATTTTTGCGCACTGATATAACTATAAAAAAAGCTGTTAAATGCAGAGGAATGGTTCTCTTCTCTTGTACGCATTTTCTAGGGCCACCATTGGAAATTGATGTCATGAATTTTAAAGGTGTTGGGAGTCTCTTGAAGATAAAAATCGTTCTGGTGACCCAAGAAAACATTATGTGAAGAAGATAATTAAAGATGATCATCTCACATTTTGTAACATTAAAGGGATCCTAAATATTGGATTGACTGCAGCGCAGGCCATTGTTCATGATTATTAGGCCTTACCAAGAGATGTGCCCGTTGGGTGCCATTTTATGCTTGAGAAATTCAACAAAGGACGGTCCAAAGACAGTTACAATATTGTCACAGGCAACAAAACATGGGTTTATCACTATGGCCTCGAAACAAAGATGCAGTCCTCAGTATGGTGCTTTCCAGGTGAACAATTGCCCACAAAAGTTCGGTGAAGTAGGAGCTCTGGAATGAAGATGGTGGCCAATTTCTTTTTCAAGATGGGCCCTCTCACCTCTGTGACCTTGTACATGATAACACAGTTAATGCTTAGTGGTATGTGACTGAATGTCTGATGAAAGTCGTCACCAGGTGGATGTCATAGCATCCGAAGTCAAAAAGTGGGCACCTTCTACATCACGACAATGCCTCAGTACACACATCTGCCAGAAAATTGACTTCTTGGAGAAGAAAAGGGTGTGAATCTTGCTGTGCCCACCCTATTCACCTGATCTTGCCCCTATGACTTCTTCCTGATCCCAAAAAGAAACAAAAAATTCCTAGGTAGCATTTGCAACATCTGTAAAGCTTGGACTGAGACATTTTCTAAGTGCTTCAAAGGATGGAAAAATGTATAAGTGTTCAGGGAGAGTATTTTGAAAAGTTGTAATAGTTATTTCCTATTTTTTTCTGATTAGCATAAAGTAAATAGAAGTATAAGCTTTTTAAGAATTATTTGTTGCAGGGATATGGAGAAAGTCATGTGAATGGTACACATCAGATTTTTTACATGTTGCATGTTTCTTGAGATCATTTCTCCCTGATGAAACGTTCAAATCACAATCACATGCACAACAATAAACATGGTAAGGTCCTTTCTTGCTTTTCTGTAACCACCCACAAAATACTGTGTCTTTCTCCATTCAGTATTATATTTTGTACTGCATGTGTATTTTATTTTTTTACCCTTGCTTTATGACCCGTGTAGCATCTGAATTTGAACTCGAATCCATTAATAACAACTTTTAAAATTGCTGAAACCAATAATAATTAGAACACAAACCAAATACCATTACACCTACTTATTTGTCAAAATACAAACACTTGATAGAAAGTGAGTTTCATAGTACTACGTGCAACAGTTTAAACTGTGAAGCATTTTGAAAAAACTGATTCACCATAAATGAAAAATGTAATGTACTACAGGTATTGTTGTAAAAGGTTACTTCTGATTGGATTATATGAATGACATATCCCAGTCCTACCAGAATTTCTGACTTTATTTGTTGATATTAATTCGTAGGTGGGGCTAGATTTTGCCCACAACATCAAGAGTAATCCTCAAAAATAATGAAAAAGCATGTTTACAAAAAACAACTCATAGCTCTATGAGACATGTTTTATTGGCGCTTCAAGGTACTACTCGTGACATTTAAACAAAATCGAAGCTCAGACACATTGTCTCCAAACAGTAATTGCCACAGCCCATCAATTGGTTGAATACAATGAACATCAAAATCAAAATGCTTCTCCAGACCAGATGTGTTCGTTTTTATGCATTACATATTTTATATTTAGGGAAGCATTAATATCATGTTATAAAATGTTAACAAAATTTTAACTATATAATGTTCACCTAAGTTTTCTAAAAAACTAATTTCCTAGATAAAGTCCAGGGATTTCAACTTTATTGTCCATTTTGCTGAGAAATTAAATAATTCCGAATATCTCCGGAAATTTCCAGAGACCTAGCAACACTGGCTACAAATAATTTTATTTCACATAAATTATATGCTTTAACAAGATCCACATTTTTACCTAACCTTTATGGTTCACTAATTAAACAGAAGTTAGTCAAAATGAAGAGAATTCTCGGAAAATTCAAGATATCCATATTTTCATTTCCCAATTTCCTAAGGACTTAGTATTCTAATGAAAATTGTTAGCTATTTCTGAGAAAATAAAAGTAACGAAAGATGTTCCATGTAAAAAGTGGGAAGGGGGAAATTGTTGAAAATCTTAGTGTTGCATCCTTGGTGAATGTTCAATCAGGGGTCATACAGAATTTTGTATATCCATTTGAGTTCAGTGATTATGCTTTTTCAGTTTCATGCCAGTTTTTAACTGACAATATATGCTTAATTTTTTTTTTAATCAGCCTCCACCATCCTGTAGTCACCCAAAGCTATCCTGTAACTCTCGATGGTATTTTTATTTTTGCAAAACCATTATAGACTTACAAATAACCTAATCAAGGAATACAAAAAACAAATTATACAAACATATGTAAATATTTTATTTGTTTTTAGCACTACAGGTATTTCAAGTTATATAACAATTAGAAGTTAACACATACACAATAAATGCAAGAGAATCTCAGTCCAAGAGTTAATGCTTGCTGAATGTTTCTTTTACTAGCATGTGAATGACTCTAAGCAACTCTTAAAACATTAATTTACATTATTCACAGCTGCATAATTTTTTGAGTACCTGTTACATATCAAAATCCCTGACTTTTATGCCAACCATAATTATTTTCCTGGCATTTACCATTCTCTAGCTGAAATTCCCAGCATTGCATGATGGATTCACAGCTTGGAAAAGAGAATATTTCAAATTTTGTATATTTATTTTATAAAAGTTGTTTGTTTTTATGTGTTTCCTTCTACACCGTTGCACCATTTCAACCAAATTTGAAAGGCATAAATTTAGGATGAGGGTAAAATTACTGAAGAGCTGACAAGAGGTAATTTGGAGACACTTAAGGATGAATGAATCTGCTTTATCAATATTTACACAAACATTTTGTTAAATAAAGATATGTTCTCTTTATTATTTAAGAAATAGAAACATTCAAAACCACCCCAATGGAAGAGAGTAGGAAAAGGCCGTTGTTGATATTTTGTGACACCATGAAAGTTTTAAGTAATTATTGTTATTTGGCTATGTTCAAGATATGATTATATGAGAAAGATGCAGATGGTTTTGTGAGCATCACATAATATGGAATAATTATCGTGAGAAATGGCAAAGAATTTAGAATAGTAAGCTAGATAGCAATTTTGCCTTGTGCCAGTTATACATACTAATCGAAGCCTATAAAGAATATGCAAGGAATGTTCAATAAATCCTTAGAAAAAGATAGAAAAACAAATTATTATTGGTCAATTCCAAAATGTAGGTTTTTGAAAGGTCCTCAAAATAGGCATCTGTTTAGGAGATGACATCTTCGTTTGATGTGAATCATTTTCTGCCAAGCTACTTTTTCAAGTTTGGAAATAAAAAAGGTCACTGGGACCAAATCTGGTGAACATGTTGGATGTTATAACCTTAATTCTACAATTTTCACCTCGAAACTCCTCAGGTGTGCACCCTTACATTCTCTTGATGAAAGAGAGCCTTTTTCTCTGCCAGATGAGGGCATTTTTTCTGCTTTCTCCATTCAGCCGGTGCAATAACAATGCATAATACTCTCCATTTATCGTTCTTCCTTACTTCAAGTAATCAATGTAGATGAACCCACATGCATCCTAAAAACACCAAGTCTTCACCTTGTCTTCGGATTTCAACCACCTTTGTCTTCTTCAGAGCTTGTTTACCTTAAAAAAAACCCAATGTTTCAACTGTACTTTTGCCTCTGGAGTGTAGTAGTGTATGTTTCAGCCACAGTTATGTATCGATGCAGAAACTGATTGCAATGGTAAAGTGCCAAATCAGTTTCTGAATCGATCACACGATTATGTTTATTCTCCATTAATAGCAGCAGCCATGTTGTCGAAACCTTTGTCACTCCTAATTTTTTGTGCAAAATTGAGGTCACTGTACCTTGCAATATGCCTGGAGCCTCTACTACTTTGTAGACTTTGATTTGTCGATCGCTCAAAACCATATTCTGGATTTTGTCAATCATTTCAAAGGTCAACTCAGCTTTTATCTCGTTCGGTGTTAAGCCTTTTAAATAGATCACCGCACAAAACAATTTTTTTGCCATTTTTGTAAAGAAGCACAACACTGCTGATTCAATCGCCTATGACAATGAAACCATATGATGGATATTGCTGAAATTTTAATTGCCATGCAGTAAGAGATGACAGTTACTAAATACAAACTTTTTTTCAATTCTACAAGAGTATTTTCTTGGGTTTTCTAGGGATTTATTCACTACCCCTTGTATACTGGGTGAATAACATTGCACAAATTTTACTGGCAGTAGATTGTTCCTTACCAAGTTATGTACATTCAAAAAATTTGAGGTTGGGATCAATAAAAACATAAACAATGCACTTAGTAAAGCCTGTCTTTTTATCTCCCTGAAGAAGCATTTTTAAATTTTAACTTTACCAAAATCACTTAAATTGCAGATCTAATAATGGGGCTCCACACCACTGCAATGGATAACAGGTTGTCGCAAATGAATAAAACAAACATATGGAAATTCTGATAGTTGTATTTTGGCCACATGGTTGGACGGATTGACTGTGAACTAACCAGAATAAATCTGAGGAATCAAGTTCAATATGGATATGGGTCAACTTTTTTGTTCATTGCTTTTCCATCTTGTGAGCAATATTAAGCTTATACCTTAAAATTGCAAACTACCACCATCATTTTCAATGCACAGGGTATTGCTTACTGTTGCTTCCTCTCACATCGAAGGCTGCTGGTTTATATATTGACATTGCCTTGAAGTTGATTGACAATAAGCAGCAGCACAAAGTATGACAACTCCCCAAAAGGTGCAGAGTATCTAGTGGTAGCATGGCAATGCCTAATGCTGCCAATATATGACTTTAATACCCCTGGCAGACACTGCCACCACCGTATAGTGACTGTTTCTTACTTAGTAAATAAGTCTCCCACATCTCATGTCCTATTTGCCTACCATATATAACACCATGTTGAAACAGTTAAATAGGTAAATTGTGTAAAGTGTAATTTTGCTGAGCTCACTGATATACACCTTATGGTGAGGGCAGGATGTCGTTCTACAATAGCTGCACAGATTTACAGTGAAAGGTACCCCAATAGACGGCAGTGACATTGCACTGCTTTCAAATCTATATATCAGCATTTGTGAAACTGTGGTTCTGTGATGCCCAATGAAGCAGATATCACTGCAAGACCCATTGCACTCCAGAGTTTGAAAAAAAAAAAAAATGATTGCATAGATTGGAAGAGGAACTGTCAACCAGTACTCGTGCTATTGCATGTGCAATGGGCGCCAGCCTCTAAAGCATATGACAAGTCTTGCACAAGGAGCAACTCTACTCCTTCCATTTGCACAAGGTGTAAGCCTTAAATCTGGAGGATTTGTGAATGGGCCTTAAGGCAGCCACTAGTGGTGTTCTGCACCAAAGAGGCCATGTTTACCTGGGATGGACCAATTCTTAATTACAAAACCCCCATATCACAGCTCAAAAAAGCCACCAACAGCAATTTATGGCAAACATTGTATGGGCTGGCATTCTGACCATCTGTCCTCGACTGTGTGGCAACAGTTATAAAACTTTTTTTTTTTTTTAATTTTTAATGTAGCAGATCAGCAATCATGCTATATAGGCCATAGATAACAAAAAGATTAAATACATTAACATTTGACGTTGACCATGTGTGCTCCTCTAACATAAGCAGAAATAATTATTAGTACAGAAATGATAATATAATTTTACAAATAAATGTTACAACTGAATATAAGTATAAGTAATAATAATAATAAATTTAAAAAATGAAAGTACATGATTATGAAATTTATGAATAATTATTAGCAGGTGTCCTCTGTGTCACTGGTTAAGAAATGATGTGGTAATTTTCTTTTCAGCCTTTTGTGTGGAGTTTTGATATGCAGGTTAAATGCCTGAGCACCAGTAACGTTGCTTAATTTGTTGAAGAATGTCTTCAAGGGAGGTTTCATATAATTTTCTACTGGAAGGATGTTAAGTTCGTGTTGAAGCTGCATATTTTTTACAAACCATGGTGCATTTGTAGCTCTGTGGAGAAATTTATTTTGTATAACTTGCAGTTTATGAATATTAGTTTTATTTGTTGTGGACCATATAAGAAATGCATAAGTGAGAAGAGGTCGAATTAAAGATTTATAAAGAAGAATGGAGCAGTCTAGGCCAATCTTGGAGCATTTATTAATTAATGGATAAAGTTTGATGAGCCTTTAGTTAGCTAGTGTTGTGATGCATGTAATATGATCATTCCATGTCATTTCTGTGTCCAGTAGAATGCCAAGATATTTAATCGAGGTTTGAGATGGCAACCTGGTTAGCAGTTAATTCTGTAAATGTAAATAATCAAGGGTTTGACAAGGTCTTATAGAAAATATTTTTGCTTCTGTCTTGTTGATGTTAGGTGAAATATGCCATACTGTAAGCCATTCAGCTAATCGTGAAAGAGATGTTTGCAGGCATCTAATTGCTGTATTTAGTTTGGAGTGTGAATAAAAAAGGACAGTGTTGTCTGCATAAATTGCGATGGAATAAAACATTTCTGAAAAATATACTGCCAATGCTGTTGAAAGAAGTACCTCTTAATGTTCTGCCTCAACTGCATTTCCAAAACAACAGAGCTCTTGCACATTATGCTATAAACGTACATGAGCATCTAAATCAACTCTTCCCAAATCACTGGATCAGAAGCAGTACTACCATGCCCTGGCCACCTCATTCACTGGATCTCAACCCCATGCCTTCTTTCTGGGGTCATCTTCAGATTATGGTGTATTCATCACCGATTGATTCTGAAGAGAAGAGACATTGGTTGCCCACATGGTGACAAGATTCGCAACACACCGGGAATGTTCAACAGAGTTCAGGAAGCATTTCTGCATCAATGTCAGAGGTTTCCATTTTCACCAACTTCTTTGAATCCTGTGCCTAAACCTATTTGTTTGTTCACTTTTGATCTGTATCTACCTATTGTATTGCAATGTTAATACCAATGCAACTTGTCAATAACTCAGTAACATTTAACTTTTTCAAGTATTTATCAATTATTTAAATTTTGTAAGTTGTTAGTTGAGCTTGAACTAGTTCATTTATTTATGCATTAAGTTTCCAGTACGTGCCTATTATTTGGGTCATGAAAACCTAAATGATAAAAGAATTTGAAATAAAAAGCTTAAGCATTGGTTAAATGAAAAATTACAGCACAACACATTTCCTGTAAATCACATTCAAGTAAGTGAAAGAAAGAAAAAAAATACCTGTAGTCTTGTGGTTTCGAACCTGCAATTTTTATGCCACGTCAACTTTTGCATTCTTGCACTCTTAGACATTATGCTAAACACATAAGATTCAAAGACTACATGCCTTATAAGTGGGCATGATCAGTGGCATGCACACGACTTAGCTATTTTTAAGGTACAACTCTGTAATTTGTATTCTTAAACCACAGGTTTCCTATCTCAAATGGATTGTCTATAAACAGTCCTTTACTAGTAACATTTGTGCAGCGTTATTTATTTACACCTGTATACACATACACAAGCATACATACACTGTCCGTTATCTACATATTAAGATAAATAATTTTCCTGACTTTTCATAAGTAGATGCTAGAGATCAAAAAGGTGCAGTTTCATAATAGGCATCAAAGAAATCAGCTAAAACCAGTTTCCAAATCTCCCAGCTCGCTGTGTGTGTGTGTGTGTGTGCGTGCATGAGTGAGTGTTGTAACTTTACAGATAACTAAAGGTTTAAATGAAATACAATTTGGTAAGATTATTTAATATTTTTATTGAAAAAACTATTTCTAAACTTTTGATTAACAGTTACTAAAAAAATATTACATAAAGAGATTTTCATGTGATAAAATAGCTTCTTTATACTTGTGCAGTTCACTTCAATACTATACTCAGTCATGTTTTTAAAGTACAATAGATATGTCCACTACACAGCAGGAAAAAAGATAGGTAATATGTATTGTTTCACACTTAATACTAGAAATATATTTGCATATAATTAGATAACATTTAATAATTTCACTTCAAAACTTTCTATACTAAACTCATCTTAAATTTATATTGAAGATAGTAAAATAGTGATGTACAACATACTGAAATTATATTTTGGTTGCTTTTAAGCATTAACACATACACAAAATGAATATACTCAGATATTATCAAGGACTCATCATTCACATCTTTCATCCAGTTATTGGCAAATTGCCATACCAACAAGAGAGATAAATGAATACACAAAAAGGTTTAATTTACTTCAGTGCTGTCATTTTATGATGCTTTCATTAATGCCACCTGTAAATTTAATTATACTGGAAATCTAATATAAAACACCAGAAATGAGAGCAGGGGAATACATCCTGCTGCTCTGGAATCAAATTAAAGGATCTTTGTAATTTCTTTAGTTCTTGACATTGGTAAATACACAGGACACAATAAAATAAATAAAAAATTTAGCTTTGGCACTAATCTACTTGTAGTTAGTGACAATGGGTTGAGCATTTGATATATGCAGCAATGCATTGCACTAGAAATACCAGATATTTATTATGAAATAAGCTTGAGCAATTCATAATTTGTGTCCTTTGGAAGCAGATATAGTTAATTGTTTTTCTTGCTACTCTGAGAGTATGCTGTGGGATCTTATGAAATAGAAGAAGAAAGTATTAAAGCTGAATACTGAATATTTGGGAAGCAACACAGTGATGAAAACTAACCCAAATACAGACATGAAAGAATTGTGACAACAGGTCTCAAAAAGATCTAAAACATGAAAAATTTCAAGTTTCATGCATTTTATTATCTGTTTTATGGATTTATGTTTAAAAAATAATGTACACATAATGCTTGGTCACATTACAACAATTGTATTTCAAAAGCAGTGTGGTCAAACTACATATACACTGCATGATATAAAATCTATGTAAAGTGAATGCTGGCAAAACATTTGAGAATCACTTACATCTTTATTAGTTCAATTTATTTCTGGTTTCCTAGAATAAAACTAATTATGGGTTTCTGGTACATCCTAACTATGCACTTTCTCACTAATACTGGCATTATTTGGCTCGAAAGAAATCACTGTATACTTTCGCCTATATTTCAGTAACTCTTTACTTCAAAAAATGTAAATGGCGCGTTATTTATGTACACTCTTTAACTGCTTGGTTCTCAGCATCCCATTCTAAATTGGGTGTGAAAGACTGCTTAATTTTGCTCAGAGGCCTCTCTATCAGGCTTGAGGTTCTTTTACATGCCGTAAATCTACAACACGAGGGCCAACGGCTTTACTTCCCTTCCGAAGGAAGCCATATTAAGGATATTTACACCCGTCCTCTGCCGGAGTGGAGAGTGAGGGTTATAGATAATTATTAGCAACATTTTTTGATCCTTGTTTTTTTTTTTGGGGGGGGGGATAATTAATAATTACAGAAGATGGCAAAATAATTGGGCTTAATAACTTGATTACACAGATATACATGGTGAAACAAAGAATAAAAAAAATGAAAACATTCTTAAGGATAAGAGAATAAAGGAACATGTAATAGAGGCAAAATCATGCACAATGCAAAACTATACATACGTAAACAAATAATGACAATTTTTACTTCTCTGTGCAAAGAATTACAATTATAGAAACAAAATAGCTTGTCAAAAGTTAACAGACTACCTTATGTCTGACAGAATAATACACTGTGTGTATTTCATGATTCTATGGGTAAATGACTTTTATCCCTCCAGTGGTGCTGTTCAGCCCTTTGCTTCAATTTAGTGAAGCACTAAAATTAACCATTTTTCAACCAACAGTAGTAGTATTGTTACCACTAACAATAGGATCTCAGCTTTTGATGGCATTAAGTCGCTTTAATTACAATATTCTGTAATATTTCAGAATAACCTTTATTGAATTAAATTTGAGTTGAGGTGTAGACACTTATTCAAGCAACAGGTGTCTACATAAATTTAATTCAATGGTGATTCACTGTCTAGCTTCTACAATATTACTTTAGCCTTTATTGGCTGATATGAATAAATGGGTCCAGGCTGATACTTTGTCTTCATACAGGCGCTCTCTAAATTCCTTTTACAACTTTGAGAGATTCTGGAAGGGACTTAGTATTGAATAATATCCTTTCTAGAAACAGCATGTTTTCCAACAAGTTTGTATTGTGAGTTCATCATCTGAGATAACCTGTACAAGCAGGTCTTTCTCTGACTACCAGTGTCTCTGAAGCCTGTCTTTTGTGTGGCCCCCACAGGAAAATATTCAAGCAGAGTCAAACATGGTGAACAATGTCCGTCATATTGGACCACCACAGCATATTCCCTTTTGTCCAAATTGCTTGTCAAGATGATCTCCGACCACACATGAAAAACGCAGAAGGGTAGAATCAAACTGGAAAATCCAATGTCATATGGGTCTTCCAGTTTCCATAACCAACCGAGTTGCCATTGTAACATGCCAGCATGATTCAATTCCCCATGTGATTCACATTTTTTCTGTAAACAGCAAGAGTACCTCAAATCCATTTCGAAATGACATATTTTGATGACAACTTACATCATGTACATTAAATCCTGGACTTCATAATTTAACCAACAATAAGGTGAATTAATGACGATTCAGTTATCAATAGGTAACAACATGGTTTATTGATGATGATGCTAATAATTGGGCAATGGAGAAATGAGAACTGGAGAGGGGGGGGGGAAGAAGAGCTCTCTTGCCTGCTCACCTGACTTTTCACAGTGTTGGGTCAGCCAAAGAAAGTTTCTTTCTTTGAAGCCTTCTGCCAATTATGGTAAACAGGTTATCTTGTTTACCACAAACTAACTGAATTATTAAATGAAACAGCACATGTGCATGTGTGTGAACTCTGCAATCTAGACAGACAGAATGAAACCTTAGAATGGATATCAGCATGTATAGCATGCTCTGCTTCCAAAATTACATGAAACCTACTGAACAAAGACAACTAGGGGAACCAAGCACCCATAGAAAACACATGTTCATAAGTCCCATCAAAATAAGAAAAATGTCTTGCCTTTACAAAATTGAAGTAGCTATTTAAAGTATAAAACTACCCATTCTTAGCATTCTAAAAAGCGAAATAAAATATTATACTAGAACTGCATTAAGATAAGCCTATGCTATAATAAAATAAACAATTTGTTGCCAGGAATATTTTAATGCACAAGTTCTGATGAGCTGTATTTATCTGAATACAAATTGTTTTCTTCCCAAGTTTCTCTTGCATTTGTGCTATACATTTTCTGATTAGCATGCTGGTAAAAGTTTCACATTTCATGGATGTGGGACAGATGTCAGCAGCAGGAAAGCAAGTAGGAAATTTAAAGGTTCATGCAAAGTTCATGGTGCATCAGTTAGAGATTGTGCATTTAATTTTACATCATAAATTAGCGATTTACCAACTGCCTAGATTGATTTAAGTTTCCAATTTGTCAAAAGCTTCCTTTTTAGGCAAAATAAAATTGAAGGATTTCCTTCCTACATCAGTGACTGCACTGTATTAGTAGCTGATGATCATGCACTAAGACAGAAATGTACATTTTCATGGTCACCTCCCTGACCTCCATACACCACATGAATTTTTCCACTTTGAATCATTACTGTTAATAACAAAGTGTTACATACTCTCTAAATACAAAATCACATCCATCATCAATCATTATAGTGTATAATAATGATGCAATAGACTCATAATTAACCGATGGAGTTATTGAAAAATAGTCATATACATTGTGACAATATTGGTATTGTAGCAATTTTTACTGACATTAATGAAGTAATGTTACATTATTAGCATATCCAAATTCAGCAGCAATATAAGGCCTATTATTTTATGTGAGCAGTACAGATGAGTGGCAAAGTGGTTTCTCCGGAAAGAAATTATATCTTACACTACAAATAGGCTGGATAAAAGTGAGTCTATTGTTAACATTGTTGCTGACAATGCTGTTGCATGGATATTGGGATATTGTCATCAATCCTGAAGAGTATAACACCAAGCGTACCCAGAAAATATCACATTCCCAGGGACAAGATGATTAAGTTGCTATAGCCTATATTGAACAGCAAGAAGAGTCTATACTTCTTGATCTGCTATCTCTATAGCATTGGCATTATACTGCATCTAAGAAATGCAAGAAAACTATCAAAAACTCCTTTACAAAAAATAATCTGTTTAATATTGTAATTTGAATTTTAAAAAATTTTATTTTAATAAGTAATTGCTATACTGTCATTTATCTACTAGCCCATTATCTATGTATCATGCACAATTTTCTGTATCTGAGGTAATCTTGGACCCAATTAGCCTAGATTAATACAACTGCTTAATTAGAAAAGATTTGGGAAAACAATAAAAAAGTCACATCAGCTAATTTCAACATTGGTTAGGAAAATGACATTCATCTTGCATTTGAATCAATACAATGCAAATTTTAAACCAAAGGCAGCATTTTGGAGAAAATATGACTGAGTCACCTGAGCAAAGAGAGAATATTGAGACAAGTGGCCTTAACACAAAGTCCTGTTAAATCTACCAGAAGAGCTTCTACTAGTTCAACATTGTATGTTCTCTTCCATGCATTCTTCTCTACACTTCTTTTGCTTCCCTACAAGCTTCACTTTCTGCCGAGTATCAATTGAACCTAGTCCACCATGCTTCAAAATGTGGAACCACACATCTACAACAACGACAAGTGCAGGCTTCTTTTGAGCCATACTTGAATTAAGGCTGCCAGTCACAAAATTTTAATGATGAGCCAACTATCATCAACCAGTTGCATCTTAGTAAAGCCACATTAACAAAAAGATTCAAGCACCGATATATCACAAGTGTAAGCACGAGGGGAGGCCATGCATTATACAGTCGTAAATGTAATGCACAAGTTGGCACAGGTTTCTAGAGCTCCAAATTGCATACAAGTAGATATCTTCCAAGCACTCCGCTGTTTCAAACTGAATAGCATAACAATTCCATTTAAGAAAGTTCACCAATCTTTTACAAATTAATAGGTTATAAAAATTACAAACTAATAACTGACATCACAATAATTGTTTATCCAAAAATATTGAAAATAATGCAAGCACAGAGAAAGTGATAAGCTGCATATTTAATGAACCATGAATTATCTCTTTGTGCCTTACGATCTATGAAAGTCAAGAAATCTAGTTGCAGATCTTGGATACATCTATTAAATCAAAAGAGGATTTGCAGGAGACTGCCATAACCTCTTGAGGGAGATGGTGCAGCAGGGCCAAAAAGAAGAGTATGTATGTACAGTAGGCGTAAAATCTTGCATTGTGATCGTTTGTTGTTAAACAGCAGGCAATGCATAGAGGAAGGAATGCAGAGTTCTTTCTCTGTGTTCGCAATGCAAAGGTAATGTTTGGAGTTTGCAAACTCTTGCATTATATGTATAGTGTGTTGAACATGTCTATGTGAATGCTTACATTGAATAACATAGGTACAAAGTCTTGTGCTTATGCTGCATCTGCACTAACATCTCACTGTGTATTGCATGACCTTAAACTATGCAGAATTTGTACAGTGCAGTGGCAGTATGCAATCTTTTCCATTTTAAATAAGTAGTCTATCCTTTATGGGTTAACATACCCATTATGGGTTCATGATTGGTAAAGTAATTGATCTATTATGTTACCTCTTACATTAATATTGGTGTTTCTGATGTGAGCATGCACATATTTTCATAGGTTTGGTAGTCATAATATAAATAACTGCAAAAAATAACAAACACAAATGTTTTCAGTTCTATATAAAGATTATACTCATCATTAGCAAATATATCGACCACTTAGAATTATACTTTGAGAATGTGCATCCTTGATAGTTGCATTAGGTATGTTTTACTGAATTATGCAGCATACTTTATTTTGGTTTCTTGACCAGAAAAGAAGAAAAAAGTGTACTTCTGCTCACAATGAATTTGTCACTTGTCCCATTTCATGAAACTTCAACATTATATAAAACTTACACATTCTATTATTGAGACAGGTACTTGGTCTCATTTATTTTGAGAAACAAAAGCTAATAATGTCAAATCGTATACCATAACATTCAAGTATATACTATTAAACTATTCATATTTTCCTTCTGAAAAAGTCATCTGTGAATGAAACATAGTTTGTAATATAAGAAATACCATTCATTACATGCTCAATATTATTTTCATAATTTCATTTCTGTACATGATACAATCTTAAAGTGCATTTGACAACTGAGAGTCATTAAGTAAATTTGTGTTATCACTTTACAAGATGGCACATTTTGTGTAGAAATTAACGTGCAACTCATTTATATATTATATAACCAACTGCATCAGCATTCATTTGGATGTATCTGTTTTTCAGATGATAATGAGCATAATGCATTAGTCTGTTGGCTCCCTTTTAATGAATACAGTTGGTTCGGTTTTGAGGGACTTAAAAATGTCATTTTGAAATGAACAAGAATATTCTTGCTTGATAAAACTCGCAGGTTCTTGCTTGATGAAGCTAAATGGTTCATCTTTGATGAACTTATATGACGCTTCTTGAGTGATAGGCTGAAAAGAAAAAATAATTCATTAATATATAATTTGTTAAGATTACATTTCACTTAATGGTTTTAAAGCAAATGTCTTCTAATGGAGACAGGAGCCCAAATTGAAAACACATTTAATGCTGTATGGCCTGGTTCACAATACTGGTAACGAGAATGCATTCATTTGTTTCTTATTGAGCAATGAAATGTTTTCACATACTCTCCAATTTAGTCAACATAATACATAAACCACAAATTTTGATAAACAGATTTTTCTAAATGGAAGTCACTACTATTTCCAATTCCTTAGAACTTTTTAAGCAGCCAAACTCTATACCTTCAATTAACAGCCAGTGCTCAAACAATATGAAATACAAATATAGCATTTTTGCTAGGATTCCTTTCAGTGATTTCCTCAGCTTGCAACTGCATTAGAGAGAGCTCTCGCAGATGTTTTGCATCACAACTGTATGGAATAATTGCTACACTGAAAAGTCCTTAAAATGAAGAACAAGAGTCTGATACACAAATTATGGATTAGATACTCGTGCCCAAGAACAAACACATGAAACTTAAACTTGTTTCTCATTACTAGGCCTGGGAAAGCTTCCCACAAGTTGTGAACGTTTGCATTTATATACATGTATTTCAACATTCCCACTCTCTTTCTTGTTACCCTTAGCGGTTGTTGTGAAACGGTCTTATTTCATAAAAATAGAAAGAGCCTGTTGTAAAATGCACGACCTTGCCATTAGCGTGCTTGCAATTAATTAATTCCCCAGACCCATAAAAAATCTTTCCATACTTTTAACTTATACATGACTGTGGCTGTTGGATTGGTGTCTTTCTCTTACGGTTTACTAGTCATGCAAAAGTCATTCAGAATGAATAGGACTTCAGAACCTATTCCCAGGAAATTCAAGATATACGTTTTATTTATCATGTAAATATATTTAATATACAGTATTTTAATCAAAGTTGTTTCAAATAAGATTGCATGGATACTATAAAAACACATCACTAAAACTATATTAATACCACCAAGAAGCTGAAACAATTCATGAGACTTGAGAAGGACAACCTGGGACTGAAAATATCCAACATATACAAAACTCTATGCCAATGTGGGAAAATATATATAGGGCAGAAGGCCACACAGTAGAAGATTGATGTGCGGGACATAAACGTAATCTCAGACTACTTCAACCTGAGAAATCACCAATGGCTCAGCACAGCCTTGACAATGACCACAGAATCTTATTCGACGAGGTCAGGGTTTTACACCCCAGTAACCGATATTACGATAGACTTATGAAAGAGGCCATTATAATCAAATTAGAGCCAAACAATTTTAGCAAAGTCAATGGCCTATGGCTGAGCAGCATGGAGAAAGACACTCAACAATAGCAGACATTCTGGCAGTGCTTCTCTGCATCATTTAGCTCTGCCCTACACTTGGAGAGCATATATATACCAACCACCTGGTCTGGGGCATCTCACTACTTCATGAAGAAGGCCAGAGAGTCCGGATGGCCAAAAGCCCGAGTGTGCTCCAATTTTTAACCTGAGTATAAATTATGTGCAGTAGAGAACTTGGATCCCTTAAGATGCTGTACAAGTGCTGTGAAGTCACGAGCATATTCCTTAACAAACACTGTTTCAACTTTAACAGTGTTAAGTCAAATTGTTTGAAGCTTAGACTTAAGTTGAATCTTTAAACTTGAAAAACATCAAAAAGTTAACTCAGCAGAAGAATCGCAAAACATATTTTACAAAATTGTCAATGGGACTAGTTCAAAATATCTTAACAACATATCGCTAAATATGGAGCAACACTGAAAAAGGCAATGAGGAAATTGGCAATAATATTGCCTACCTTGGTAAATAGCCAGCCAACTGTTGAATGTATTGTATTTATTCAAATACATGAATTTTGCTGAATTTTGCACAACTGGTAAACTGTAAGATGGACAAAAACTTATCACACAAAAAATGTAGAGCACGTTAAAACACAAAGAAGACTTCAAATGCAAGCACAGTCAAAATTTTGTAATTTTATTTTTTACCTGCTTTGATGGTTGAGATGCAAATTTTGCGATCATCTGATATTATAGGAATGATAGAATTTCTGCTAAAGTATGATGGATCCTTATGAATGACAATAGCAGTCTCCAAAATGTAAACACAAGGTAATGGTACTACACAGAATTCTTTGAACACTGGTTTTGTTACTGAATTTATGTAGACATTTATATTTAATTATCACGAACTCAGACCAATTAATTGAAAACGTTAAAGATTACAAGATAAAACCAGATAAGTACTGGTTTCATTTGATGTACCATCCTTATTCACCAGCATCCCAACAGAAGAAATACGAAAATTACTAACATAAACTGGCTAAAATCAGCAGAAACACAGATAGAAGAATTGAACCAATTGACGAACATATGTACATAAAACAAACTACTTCTGCTTCAACAACAAATTCCACAAGCAAACTACAGGACTTGCTATGGGAAACCCGTTATCACCACTATTGGCTGATCTATTCATAAGTGACCTAGAAATAAAAGTAACAAGAGCCTTCCGACATATATTTAAAACTTAAACGACATATTTGCCATCATCCTTACAAAACTTGCAGATGACACTTTAAAACTATTAAACCTACAGAACAATGCAATAAAATTCACTGTAGAAATAGAAAAAGGTTGGCTACCATTTTGGATCTAAAAATCATGAGATGGAAAACCAAAACGGAATTTAATATTTACAGAAAACCCACACACATAGACAGTTATATCAAGAAAAACAATTTCAACCCAAAAGCATACCAATTTTTCACAGCCCGACACATAGAAAAAGGATATGAACAGGAACACCAACACACAAAGAAAGTTGCTACAGAAAATGGTTTCAAAAAAGAGTTACTGGACAAACTAATACAAAAATATAAGAAACAAAAAAAGATTAAATATATGACCACACTAAAAGCACGGAGCCAACACAAACCAAAAATATAGTAAATTTGCGTTCCACCCACAATTGCACAATAAATTCAAAAAGCTGTTCCAAGATAATATAGAGCTAGCACCTCAAAGCAAATACCTCATGAACCTATTAAACCACTCATTAAGAGACACCATATTAAGCAAATCAAAATCTGGCATTTACTAAATCAACTCCGAGGATTGCTCCAAAATTTACATTGGACAGACTAAGAGAAACCTTCAAACAAGATTGAAAGAACACCTCAGGAACATGAAACTCAAGCAAACAGACAAATCTGGAGTATCGCATCACTTCTGGACATCACAGCACAACATCAAACTTATTAAACATGTAAAAACCACAACTGAACTAGCAATTTGGGAAAGGATACACAATAGGAAAAATGCACACAGAGTTATGAATTTTGAAATACCACCGGCAGACACAACACCTTAAAATGACCTCCAAGAAAACTGATGGCAGCACAGAGGAAATTACGAATGGAATCTCCCCTTCTGAAGCCAGTCAAACACCTGCCGACAATGAAGATGAAGATCTTTGAAATGCATCCAGGAGTAAGTGAAACTATATTGTTCATATTTTCTCAAATTAGCTATGTAATAAATTAAAAGTTTCACATCATACCTTGTTGATTATGCAGACATGTTGAATGATATAATAAGTGAGTTGGTAAATGGTAACACTACATCACTGAAAATTCCACTTACTTAGATGTGTTTCGGGAACTCACCTTGTTGATAATGGGAACAATACCCCGTTCCCAAAACATGTCCAAGTAAGTGGAATTTTCAGTGATGTAGTGTTACCATTTACCAACTCACTTATCATATGACTATGAATCACAGTTACTAGCTTCTATTCCCTCAAATTAGTGAATGTTGAATGATTTTTACAATGTGCTTTTGTAGCATGAACGTCTTTCATTTTGGTTGAGAATCCCCAAAAGATTACACCATCAGAAAGTATAGAATGTACAAATCCAAATAAACTGTTTTTTGAAACTTCAGAAGAGGAGTTTTATTACATAGCTTAGCTCACTGAGTTTTGTAATTATAAAATTTACGTGT
Source organism: Hymenopus coronatus (assembly GCA_030762935.1). Taxonomy (NCBI): domain Eukaryota; kingdom Metazoa; phylum Arthropoda; class Insecta; order Mantodea; family Hymenopodidae; genus Hymenopus; species Hymenopus coronatus. Next base: position 81,060,557 of record CM060898.1, on the reverse strand, counting down.
CTCTTCTAGGTTATTTATATCAATCCATACTCCTAGAAGCTTTGTGTGCCTGTTTAAGTTTTTCAATGATAATATTTACATTTGCTTTTGTTTACTTGAAGACTGAAGTGTATGCATAAGAAATTCAGTTTCATTAAAAGAATTCCAACTGAGATGAGTTGAAACTTTTCAAGAGGCACATGAAGTAATACAGTTTTTAAATGCATGAAAGAAACATATATGATAGGATTAATGTAGATTATTAAATCACCATTTATAACTAACCAATTACGCTATATCAAAAAACAGGACTAAAACAGAAGAAATTAATATTATCCTAGCACCTACAAATAATTTTTCAATTAAAAATTTCTTGCATTCAAAAGTCAAGGTGTAATTCCAATAGATAACAGAACCGGTATATACCAGAGAAGTTGCTTGGATTGTGATAAATTTTACATAGGAAAAACAAAGAGAAATTTGGCAACTAGGAACAAGGAACATTTCAGGAACATAAAATTAAAACAGGAAGATAAATCACACTTCTGGAGAGAACCCAACAAAGAAAAAACACCAAGTTTAGTAAAAGGCATAAGAAACAGTTGGGAATTGGAAACCTGAGAGATTATCCACATCTGAAAAAATAGAAACAACTTAATATATTTTGAGATCTCGGCTGGAGACATCCTCCTTCAGACTATGTTAAATCCACCACCAATGTAAAGCCATCCAATATAACACCTGAAAATCACGACACCAGCAGTTGAAGAAAAGTTGATAATGGAAGCAAAGGAGTTTCCAAAACATGTTCTTAGTAATAAAATGTAAGTGATGTAAAAATGTTACAACCAATTTAAATCATACTTAATATATGATGAGAGATTACCTGAAAACCTGAATGAGATGATGATGTGCTGCCATCCCTCTGAGTGAAGCTGTTCTTTTCCAAAAGCTTTCTTCTAACAGTCTGAAAATGGTAATAGAGTTACAGTAGAAATTAATAAGAACATAAAAGCTTTGTAAAGCATGAGTAGTGAAAGAAAACTAACTTTCTTTACAAATAAAAAGCAGGTACTGTATTTATCCGAATACAAGATGACCTTGAATGCAAGACGATCCCCATTTTTCAGAACTTATTTTTGGAATTTAGCATGTCTATATAAAAAGAAGATGTAATTTAATGCTTAAATGAAATTTAAAGTTTTCCCATATACTTTGAACAAAATAATGGGCACTTGAGCTGATTTAGGTTCCTAATTATTATATTTGTGCAGAAATTTAAGATTTAAGCCGTTGATGAAGAGAGGAGTATGGAAATGTATGGTATGGATGGGATGGTATAACATGCAGTGGTGGTGGCGACGGCATAACTGTAACAGCGATGTTGGGTATGCTTTTCTGTTTAGACAACATAACTTAATATAACACATTATCCATTTTTTTTACCTAATTTGAATTTGCACAGAAACTCACATTGCAAGTGGGAGAGAAACGATCAGGGAGAACAGAAATGCACTGGCATGTCTGTGTTCGGTGGTGACGGTGGCACTTGACTGTAACAATGATTACGGATACAATTTTCAATTAAGACAACATACTTAATATATTGTAAACGTTTTACCCAATTTGAATTTGCACATAAATTCATGTTTAGAGAGGAGATACGAAGAGAGTGCAGAATGTATGCGATAGTAGAACATGACAGCAGCAGTGGCGGCAACAAGTAAGAATGCTATTTTCTATTAAGACAACATACAAAATATAATAAATCGTAAAGCATTTTATCGAATTTGCCATAAATTCACATTGTGGATAGCACAGAGAGGCAGAAGAATAACCGGAAAGTACCAGTTTAGGTATATGCGACATGAGGAAGGGAAATGCATAGCTAACCTCTCTCTTTCTGCTTGATCTTTGGCTTACAATATAATATTACGTTTAACCATCGATTGAAAGGAAGTCCTTTAATTTTATTTTAGTCTCGGAAACTAATTTCTTCCAAAGAGTGCTCATAGGGCCATTAATAACTATTTTTGGCATGAAATGAAATGCACAAAATTTGCCGCATATGTTGTGGCCTTCATGGAAATCCCCAAGCTTTACCATTGAAGTATCCACATGTTTGAAACTTAATTTTTCCCCACATGGTGTTCGGAAAACATATTTTGCAAATGCATATTTTGCATTAATATTTTAGAAAAAAACATTGTCTTGTATTCGGATAAATGTGGTATTTACTAATTTGCTAGAGTCAAACATTGATTTTAACTGTGTTCAAATCCCAGCCGTGGCATTGAATTTTTCAGCTGGTACTAAGAGTTATACTATTTTGCTTGCTTTGTTTACTGTTTTTAACTACAAAATGTATCTTCATTATTTGCCTGTATCTTAAATATACAATGATTTGGATAGGTAGAGTCAGACTGAAAAATTCAATGCCATAGCTGGGATTTGAACCACAGATCTCCTGGTTTCTAGCCAGTTCTCTAACCATTGAGTTAACATGACAATATGCCGGCAAGGAATTAAATTCCTCAACTGACTTGTAAATTTCCTGGTAAACCACAAGGTGATCTCACATTATTTTGAGGTGACATAGCCCATGGCAACTTACAATATCGTAAGTACTTTAAGTCCCATATTTCATAGTTTACTATTACGTCAATTTGTATTAATTTAATTGTTTTTTCACACAAGCAATGTGTAGGACAGGTAGAGTCAGACTGAAAAAATCAATGCTATAGCCGGAATGCACAGATCTCCCGGTCTCTAGCCAGTTGCTCTAGCAACTGAGCTACCATGGCAACATACCAGCATGTCATTAAATTCCTCAACTGACTCGCATATTTCTTGGTAAACGACAGGGTGATCTCTCATTATTTTGAGATAAAGTCCAAAAGAGAAAGTCTGAAGGTTTGCCAGTATGCACAAGCAGATAGAACCCACCAAAGATTGTGAACCTTATTGCATCTTGCATAGCTGCCAACCTGCACTACATTTCTAACAATTGTAGCCAACCTCTGCAAATAACCCTCAGACATCTGCACAACAAACTGTGTTGCACCATCTGGAAATGCTCTACAATTTAATTGTAGAGCATGTAGAGTTCACCAGTACAATACATATGGATTCCTGGAAGGGTTACTATGGGTTGATGGCTGGAGGATTTCTGTTCATCTGGCAGTAAATCATTCTGTGCATTTGTAGATCAAGTGACAAATGTGCTTGCAAATAATATTGAACCTCATTGAAGAGCTCTAATGCATCACCTATTCAGGGATACCATTCCATACGAACAGTTAGATGCTCACATATATGAGTATTTGTGGCATACCAATACCAAAAACTGTTAAGCAGATCCCTTTCAGGTACTTGTGGAAGACATTAGGTAGGTGCCTGTGGTGTAGAGATTAGGTTTAGGGTAGTCTTAGTTAATAAGTGAGTTAGGTGTTTAGAGTACATACCTAGTAATTAGAGAGAAACAGTTCAGATTAGGTTTAGGATAGGCTTAGTTAAGTGTTTAGTGTGCATAGCTAGTAATTAGAGACAAACACTTCAGATTAGGTTTAGGATAGGCTTAGTTAAGTGTTTAGTGTACATAGCTAGTAATTTAGGGACAAACAGTGTACATGGTTATATTGTTAATGCAATAGTGAATCATCGTAATTTAGAGCCAAACTGTATAACTAAGTAATTTACTGACAAAACACTGTTGGCTGCCTTGCGTTATATGATTCAAAATGGATAATTTCTGTATTCTTCAGAATGGCTACATGCTCTGTAAGTAAATAAATAAAGAATTATAAACCTTAAGTTATGTTAAGTAAACGTTTTCCGGCATTGAAATCAGAGTAAAAAGTGATTTTAAAACCATATTAGATAAAACGTAAAGCCATACATTAGAGTTGGACTTAGAAAAAATCCTGCTTCATATATTGGAAAGAAGAGCCAATAAATCATTTGAGTTCTTTCTTATTACATTTTTATAAATTTGTTATAGTTACAAAATTATGTCTAAGCAAAAGAATGTAGTTTTGCAATCTTCAAAAATTGAGTCAACATGAGAAGTGGAAGGGGAGCAAGGATTATATAGTAAAAAAATTTACTTAGGTGTTAAAATAGATGGGATGGTGGGAAAAACAAAAGAAACTACGAGGGGCATACTGAAAGTCATGAGCAACACTGTTTTACAATCTTAATATTTATTTTTAAGCCAAACCAAATACATCATCATAATCTACAGACTTTCTTTCACTTTTCGACAGTCTCCATTGTTTTGCACACATTTTTCCCATCGTTCTACAAGTTTGAAAATGCCCTTGTGATAGAACTCCGTTCCAGCTGCCCGCAGACCCTGACGCACTGCTTTCCGAATATCCCCCAGCGTCTCGTAGCGTTGGCCACGCATCTGTTCCTTCACAGAACCGAAAAGATGGTAGTCGGAGGGTGCTAAGTCGGGACTGTAGGGAGGATGTGGAAGAGTTTCCCACCCTAATGCCCTGATCTTCTCCATAGTGGCACGGGCAGTATGCGGACGCGCATTATCCTGTTGAAGGATGCTCCTCTTTCCAAGGCGTTTATCACGCAAAGCCCGACGGAGCTTCAGAAGTGTCTTGATGTAGCGGGCAGAATTTATGGTTTGTCCAGGTTCAAGAAAGCCAACCAGAATGCAACCTTGTGCATCCCAAAAGACACTTCCCATAACTTTTCCTACAGACTGCACTGTCTTCACTTTCTTCTTCGATGGCGAGTTCAAGTGGTGCCATTCCATACTCTGACGTTTCGTTTCTGGCTCATAGTGATGCAACCAGCTCTCATCTCCAGTCACAATACACGTCAAAAATTCATCACCTTCATTATGAAATCTCTGAAAAAGGTTTTGTGCAATGGTTCTTCTCTGAAGTTTGTGGTCTTCAGTCAATAAACGGGGGACCCAACGGGCACAGACCTTTCGATAACCCAAGCTGTGGATCATGTCTTGCACTGCACTATGTCCTATTCCAAGTTGCGCAGCAATTTCATTCACAGTGAAACGCCTATCTCCTGTAATGAGCTCAACTCTTTCCTTGTTGCGTTCTGTAGAGGCAGTTCGAGGACGCCCACTACGAGGTGCATTTTGCAGACTTGTGTTTCCATCTTTGAAATGTTTCACCCATCTTCTAACACTGCTGGCACCCATGCAGACACCTCCATATGCACGTTGAAGTCTGAGATGAATTTCAGGAGCAGATTTTCCTTCTTTCACAAGGAATTCAATGACAGCATGCTGTCGAAACGAAACATCAATGTCAGCCATTTTTCAAACACCGTCTGTGGTCAAGTGATAGAAGCTAATGACGTCACAATATGTCAACATGTGGCTTAAAGTCTGTAGATTACGATCCTGCAATTCGTTTCGTTACATTGTTGAAATTTAAATTTTTACAATGGGTTGCTCGTGACTTTCAGTATGCCCCTCGTAGCACTAATAAAAGGAAAAGGAGCCATATCAGCAATTAGTTGTAAGTACACAATACTGAACATTGGAGCTGAATGGTTGGAGAAAATTTATAATGTGGTGGTGGAACCAAAATTGCTATTTGTAATAGAGATATGGGGACTGGTTGGGGGGGGGGGGGAAGAACCATTTATATGGTCCATAGGATGTTTTGCAGGGAAGTACTGGGCTTACTAAGTACAGTAGCAAAAGTATCGCATATGGGAACAGTGCCAAAAAAAGGGTGTGATTACGTAAAGAGCACTGAAATATGCCGTAGGATCCTGAATTTAGATAAGAATAATTTGGACTAGTAGAATCCGTATGAGCCTGGAAGTGAATGGGATGGGGGAATACTGGAGGAGGGAAGAAAATAATTGTAATAGATTTTGAAAAATAATAAAAGAGATTTAAAGACATAGAAATCCAAAAACTTTTTGGTGGGATAATGGAATAAAGATCTTTAGTTTTTCATTTTTTTTTTCTTTATGGACACTCTTTAACTGCTGTGGTTCTCAGCGTCCCATTCTATACTGGGCATGAAAGACCGATTAATTTTGCTCAGAGGCCTCTCTATCAGGCTTGAGGTTCTTTTACTTGCCATAAATCTATGACACGGGACCAACGGCTTTACTTTCCTTCCAAAGGAAACCATGCTAAGGATTTTTACGCCCGAAAAAATCCATCATTCTCTGCCGGGTTTGAACCTGCAACCTTGGGTATATGAAGTTAGCATGGTAACCATTACACCATGGAGGGCAACTGAAGAAAAATCTTAGGTATACTATATATATCAATGAAGGAAATATGGGAAAGTAAGAAATACTTGATAAGGTAAATGGCGAACAAAGGGAAGGAATAGCATGGTTAAGGATGGGTTGTGGAGATTAAGAGGGATAAGAAAAGTCATCCCTCAAGAGCCAATATCCCATTTGTGGAGAGAAGGAAGATCTAGATCATATAGTATTTGAATGCCAAAGAACAGATGTATGGAAGAAAGAATTCCTGGTGCAAAAGTGGGACAAAATGGATTGGAGAACAGCATTAAAGGAAATTTTTAGAAAGGATAGCTTAGGTCAGTGTTTAAGCAAAGTTAGAAGAAATGAAATTGGTCTGTGCAAAGGGAATTAGAGTTGACATAATTTTCTGCTAGTCATTAATGTTTTGATAGTTTTAAGGAATTAAAATGTGTAGATGTAATTATGTGGGTGGGTATGATGAGCAACTTGGGCTGAAGACTCATCATACTCAAGTATGTATTAGCTTAACACAATAAATAAAAAAAAATATCCTTCAAAAGAAGTTTCCACATACCTTCTTTGGCCTGATACTTTGTAGTCGATTAATCTTGGTAGATCTCTGCGAACCATTCACCTTTGCAATCTTATGAGATGGCACTGATGTCGGTGTATAAGTGTGTGAAAGCTTGCGCTTAGGAGCAGTTTTTGCTCCTGTTCTTTGAAGTGCTATAGATGACTTTGGAGCTGGCTTTGGAGCTGTCTTTGGCACTTGTTTGGTTACACTAGGTGGTGCCATCTTCTTGACTGTTTTAACAGCAGATGGCACTTCATTTTGATTGCAATTTTTCTGTAAGAAGGTAATATCCAGATTTCATTTTCCTCAAAGAAAGTGCAGCATAAATAAATACTTTAAATTTTCATTTTATTCAGCATCAGTAAACAAAAAGTGTCCATAATGGACTCAAATTACCTTCATAATAAATCAAATTAACTAGATTGTTCCATGTATCTTATATGTCATAGTACAACATTTTTATTATTATCATTATTATTATTATTATTTCACAATTTTCCCTTGATGAGCTATAATTGTAATTAGGGTAGTACATAAAGGCTGTTGATAATTGATAACTTATATGAGGGCTGTTTCAGAAGTACCTGACCTAACAAAGAAAGCACAAACATTTTGGGGAAAAACATCTTTATTTCCTTTCAGCTCGATACACTTTTAGCAGCGATGTTCAATAGCTTCAAGGATTTATGACCTTGTTTTTGTTTTTTTAAAATTAATAGATTTTCCCAAATCGTTAATCCTATTGGATTCTGTACTAATTTTAATAGCTTGGGCTCACTGTGAAAATTATGGTTTTGAGTCCAAAAATGGTGTGCAACAGCTGAATTATCTGTCCGTTTGTATTTTGAATAGCTCATGTGTTCTTTAAAACGTTGTCCAATGTTTCCTTTTGTTTTTCCTATGTATACCTTTTCACATTCCTTGCAGCTGATTTCATATATCCCTGATTGTTTCAATGGGGGGATTTTATCTTTTGTGTTTGTGTGGAGGAGGTTTTTTAAACTATGCTTATTAACTGGGGCTAGGTTGATGTTCAATTTTTTGAAAATCTTTTGAAATTTTTGGTGTGCCAAAGGGTGGTAAGTAAATTTTTTGTAGCTAGTTTCTGCTTTTATTCTTTTTAGAGTGCTAATTTCTTTTACTTTCTTCTGTTTCATGAATTTGTTAATCTTTTTCTTTACCAAATGTTCTGTGTAGCCATTCTTTTGTGCAATTTCTATGATCCTATTAAGTTCTAATTTGTATTCCATCTGGCTTAATGGTAGGTTTACCAGCCTGAATGCAAGGCTGTTGATCATGCCATGTTTGTGTGAAATTGGGTTATAGCTATTGTTGATTATGTAGTTTTCTGTCTGTGTTTCTTTCCTATAGATTCCAAATTCTAGTTTGTTGTGGTTCCTGATTATTTTTAGGTCCAAGAAGGGAAGCATGCCATTTGATTCTTTTTCTATTGTAAATGTTATGGAGCTGTCCTGAAGATTTAGTAATTTAAGGCTGTCCTCAACTACCTTTTTGTTTACTATTGCCACTATGTCGTCTACATATCTATACCAAGATTTGTATATTTGTGGGAAGGCTGTGGTTATGTGGATTTCTAAATTACTCATGTATATGTCTGCAAGTATTGGGGATAATGGATTTCCCATGGCTAAACCATACTTTTGTGCATAAAATTTTCCTCTGAATGTAAAATAGGTTTGTTCAATACATAACTGTGTTAGCTTTGGTAAGTCTTCTGCTATTTCATTAGAAATGTCTGTTGTGTTTAGCCATTTTTTCAGTACCAAAAGTAATTTTTCTCTTGGAATGCTGGGGAAAAGTGATACGACATCAAATGAAACCAATATGTCATCATTACTTAGATCTTTTTGTTTCATTTGTTCTATTAATTGAAAGGAATTTTTTATACTTAAACTGTTGTACTGTGGTAAGGTTTGGAACTGTTTTGTGAGCCAGTTTGCTAGTTGGTATGTGGGGGAGTTAATGGTGTTTACAATAGGTCGCATTTTATTTCCTGGTTTATGTATTTTAGGTAGTACATATATTCTTAGTGTGCAGGGGTTGCTTGGAATTAGTTTCTTTTTGTTGGCATCATTGATTAATTTTACACTGTCTAAGGTTTCATGTAAAGCTTTTGTAACAGAAGTGAGAGAGTGAGAAAGTGAGAGAGTGAGTGAGTGAGTGAGTGAGTGAGTGAGTGAGTGAGTGAGTGAGTGAGTGAGTGAGTGAGTGAGTGAGTGAGTGAGTGAGTGAGTGAGTGAGTGTGTGTGCATGCATGCGGGTGCTTGTGCGTGTTGTTGTGTGTGTGTGTGTTGTTGTGTGCATTTGTGTGTGTTGTTGTGTGTGTGTGTGTGTGTGTGTTGTTGTGTTGTATGCGTGTGTGTGTGTCCGTCCGTGAATGCGATAACTCAAAAATGAAAAGTCGGTAAAATACCAAACATGGTATTTAAGTTTAGTATCTTCCAGCGATGCGACATGAATGGCTCTAACAATTTTGATTAAAATATCGTATATTAAGGATATTTACCTAACAAATAAAATGTATATATTTAATTTTGTGGGAATAGCCTCTGAAGCTTACTTTATTCTGGATGAAATTTACTAAATTTTGCATAGTTCCTAAACCATAAGAAATAGATAAAACCTTACTATACAAAAAATGTATGGCATGTTAAAACACACAATTTATGTTATATACATTTTTTTCGTAGAGTTGATTGTTTTTTAGATATTCATTGCTTTTTGTTTCAGCTTTAAAAAACATCATACAGGAATTTGTTAACTTCTGTCCACACAAACAAAGGAACTTCAGTCACAAAGCAACCGGATTTTGACTATCACTTTAATCTATGGTAGTCCCTTATTTCGTTTCTACTTTTAAGGAAGCAAGTTATAAGACCATTTCTGCTAATTTTTTCTCGATTAGCATGAAGTAAATAGAAACATAAGCTTTCTAACAATAATTTGTTGCTGAGATATAGAGAAAGTCATGTGAATGGAAAATATCAGAGTTTTCAAAGCTGAAACCAAAAACAAGGAATATCTCAAAAACAACCAACTCCATGAAAAAAATGCAATTAACAAAAATTGTGTTGTTTTTAAAGTGCTCTACATTTTTTGTGGGGTAAGTTTTTCTCCATCTCTTACGGTTTATGAGATATGCAAAATTCCGTAAAATTCATCCAGAATAAAGTAGTCTTCAGAGACAATTCCCAGAAAATTTGAGATATAAATTTTATTTGTCAGATAAATATCTTTAATATATGATATTTTAATCAAAACCATTAGAGCCATTTTTGAGAAAATCAAAATTTTTGAAAAAAGTTCCATGTAAAGGGAAATTTGGAGTGGGGGGGGATTTTTTCTCAAAATCTTCGTGTCGCATCCCTGGAAGATACTAAACTTAAATACCAACTTTGGTATTTTACCGTCTTTTCGTTTTTGAGTTATCGTGTTCACAGACACATGGACACACACACACACACACACATATGAACCTTTTTGTGAAAATGCCTTTTTTGGATACAGGGGACCCTAAATATATTTCCGGTGAAATCTCGGAATTGAATTTTTGCGTGGAATGCAATACCTTCTCTACACACTATGTGCATAGTACGTGCAGAGAAAGTATAAATATTTGAACATGAACCATCAATATTGAACACTGTCCCAGATATGGTTTATGCCAAAAAAATTATTTGAAATAAATTGCGGGGAGAGGGAAAGCAGTTGAAGGCTTCAGCTGCACAAACCGAAAAACGATAGCATTTTAATCATCTTGCCAAGCTATAGCCATGAATGAAGCAAAGCATGTGTAGCAATTCATGGCGGCAAGTTATAGGCACGTTCATTTAGGGCGTATTCTTAATAGTTACTGTAAATGTTTATCTGAAGTAGATGAGAATAAGCGTTTGGAGGAATATTTTTTATAATAGTGAAGTGTGTCTTGTGAGAGCAACCCATCAGCTTTGTTACTTTCTCTACACGTACTATGTACGTAGTGTATATAGTATCAAAAAACTAGATACCCTGAACTAAAAAAAAGAAAAACATTTTTAGAAAAAGGTCAATGTGTGGTATTTAAGTTTAGTATCTCCCAAGGATGGGATACAAAGATTTTCAAGAAACTCTCAACTCAAACTACCCTTTACATGGAAAAAATTTCGAACATTTTGATCTTCTCAAAAATGGCACTAAGGATTTTGATTGAAATATGGTTTATTAAAGATATTTACATGACAATTAAAACGTATAGCTTGAAATTTATGGAAATAGCCTCTGAAGACCTCTTTATTCCGGATAACATTTGTTGAATTTTGCATAAGTGGTAAACCGTAAAATATAGACAAAATCTTACTACACAAAAAATGTAGATCTCGTTTAAACACATAACTTACGTCTCATCTGTTTTTGGTAGAGCTGACCTTTTTTTTAGATATCTCTTGTTATTAGTTTCAGATTTAAAATACTTGTACTTTTCTCATACAGGAAGTTTTCAAATCCTGGCTATACAAACAAAGGAATTTCAATTACATAACAACCAGCTTTTAAAAGATTTGACTGTCGCTTTAGCCTATAGTACTCCATTTCTGCTGTTTATCTCAATTAGCAGATAGAGTAAATAAAAGAATACACTTTTAACAATAATTTGTTAGATTAGATATAGAATAAGTCATGTCAATGGAACTCAACAGATTTTTACTTTCTCCAGCCCTATATGTACAATGTACAAAGGGATAGAGGAGGTATTGTAATGCACCCAAAAATTTGATACCGAGATTTCACCGGAAATATATGTTTTGGGATCCCCTGAGTCTGAAAAAAGCATTTTTAAAAAATGTGTGTGTGTGTGCGTGTGTATGTGGGGACAGCATAGCCCCAAAACGAAAAGATTGTTAAATACCAAACTTGGTATTAGGTTTACTATCTTCCAAGAATGTGACACGAAAATTTTCAAAATAATTTCCCCACCACAAACTACCGTTTACATGGAAAAATTACGAAAATTTTGATTTTCTTAAAAATGGCTCTAACAATTTTGATTAAAATCCTGTATATTAAAGCTATTTATGTCCAAAATAAAATGTTTATCTTAAATATTTTGGAAAGAGCCTCTGAAGACCTCTTTATTCTGGATGAATTTTGCCGAGTTTTGCTTAACTGCTAAACCGTAAGAGATAGAAAAAAACTCACTACATAAAAAATGTATATCATGACAAAACACACAATTTATGTCCTTTACGTTTTTGTTGTGGAGGTAACCATTTCTGAGATATTCCTTGTATTGATTTCAATTGTGAAGTGCTTAAACTTTTCTCGAAAAGGAAGTGTCCATTTTTCTTTTGTTCTTTTCCTGGCCAAGCAAAGAAGTGATTTGCTATGACAATCGCATAATGATAGCTTTTAAAACACTTAACAATCACTTTAGCATACTGCATTCCCTTATTCCCTTCTACTTATAAAGAACTAAGTAATAAGAACATTCTGCTAATATTTATCTTGATTAGCATTGTGTATAAAGAAGAAGAATCTTTAGTAGGAGGTTTGTAGAGCAGCTAGAGAAAGTCATGTGAGTGTAACACATCAGACTTTTACTACTGAAATGAAAACAGAACAAAATCCTGAGGTATGTACATCAGCTTTCTTAAATTGTTTATGGAACCTTCTGACTGCCAAAAATGTTTCTTTCAACTGTTGCCTACATTGATATCACCTTCTCCTTGTTCTCAGAGCTGTTTTAGCTTTTTTCTTCTTGCTTTTATGCAGTTGTTAACACCTCAATAATGAGCTGGAGTAATAAGATACTTTTTTTTTTCTCATGTGATTGCAACTGTTGAGGCTACTTCAGAAGATGTATTTTTTATACTCATTGTCAACTGTGTTGCTGTATTTCTGCAGATAAACTTGTGTTCAAGCTTTTTCATATTTGAGATCCTTTTCAGTTTACATAAATAACTTTTGCACAGATTTTATTATGAAGTATAATTTTATAGCTTGTCTCACTGTCCACTCCAGGATAGCGCACAGGAGCTCCATGGTTTAAACATCTTTCCCTATGTCATATACCTTCTTATGCAAGTGGGACATGATATAGATTAAGCAAAGTTCTATAGAAATTATTATTATTAATAATAATAATAATAAAAAATTAAAAATTTTAAAAAATGAAAAAGAAAAATACCTGCACACACAACAATTTTAAAACTGCAACTGTTGGCTTCATGTAGCCCATATACTCCAGTTTCTTCAATATTAAAAATTTACACAAAAATGTTGTTTACTAATTTATTATAGACATTGATAAAACCATTGCTACTAATTTGTAGGAGTTTAATTTTCACCTAAGACAGGCATGCTGTTTTGTGTCACTTGGTGTCATGCCCCTCTTCTCATTTGCTTACTTTATCCCTTGTGTGTGGTTAGATTTTAGTGATGCATTGCTAATAGAATAGGAACCCTTTGGTTGATAAAAAGATCCACATTTATTTTCATTTCTATCTTTTCAATTATCTTATATAATAATTTTATAGGTCTATTGCAAACCAATATCCAATATAAGAGAGTAGGGTGAAGACTGTTTCCCCCTCCTGCAGCCTCACAGACCTAATATATGCATGAATATAACATATTCAAAGAATATATATTTGGATTTAAGTTTACCTACCCTTGCACTCCTTAATGCTTTCTGATTTTCTTTGTGTTGCTCCTTTTGCAGCTTAATAATTTCTGAAAATCTTTGGCCATACACAAGGAAAGGCCTTCTGTTCTGCCTTTCATATGTATCTGTGAGCTTCTTAATTTGTTCCTCTAAACGTGGCAAATCCTGAAATACAATATATATTTTATTAAAGGGTTTAAAGTTTTCAAGCCTCTTCCATAAAAACATAGGATAGATTTTGTGTATAAGTGTCCAGTAACAAAACAAATCTTCAAACATGAGTGTCTATGTCATGCTTAAATTGGGAAAGCAGGCAGGAGAAAGCCGATAGAGCGAAGGGTAAACAGTAGTATTCTAGATGCATCCATGCTGATAAGCGTGTAGTAAACTTATAGACAGTAGCAGGCACTACTTTAGTAACTACTGTAACACGTTGGTGAAATAAAACAGTGATTTGTGTGCACGTCATAGCGTACTGAAGGTTTACAAATAAAATACCTCGGAAATTACACACCTATAGTCTGTGTCAAGTTAGTTAAGTCCTGATGTCAACAACAAGGCAGAGCTGGCTCAACTCGCCACGTGTTAACGGTACATGTGCACACATAAGTTTTGCAACACTAGCAATATATATCAGCAACCTGTGGAGAGTACTTTGAGAAATGTGGCAATTCTGTGTCAGAATGTTCTGTATGCAAAATTTTATTTAGAGTCGATGGTTCATTTATGAAAAACCAATCATAAACTTTACCGCGAATAGCACTTCTCGCAAAATCATCGTATTTCTCCGAACGTTTTTTATATTTACACGACTTTCCCGGTGTTCTTAGGCTTCCGGATGCTTGCTGTTCCATTCTAACACTATGCACACTAAATGCAGAAATGCCAAGGAGATCACCCGTTTCTTTTTTGATATTCTTTATGGCCGATTTGGCGTTTCTTTCTTTAAGCACCGCAAAACAATGCGTGACCATTCGGCTCTCGACACTTTTTAAAGGCTTGCCTCGGTTGTGTTTTATTATGGCTGAAGCACTGGTCTGTTCCATGATTAAAAGCTTACTGCTTTTAAACTGCATATAGCAAGTCCCCTGGGCTTGTGAGGCATGCGAGACGTACAGGAAATACAGTCTTAAATAACACATTATCAGAGGCGACCCTGCACTATAAACAATAACAGCTTAATCAGCATTCACCTCGAGAATTACCGGTTGTTTAAGAGAGCTATCTGGTACAGGCTTGTAACTTATTGTGTATATAATACCAATATTCTTTAGTAATATAAGTTAGCTGCATTTTATTTAACAGTAATAAGTTAATAAAGTCAATATATAATTTTGCAGGTCTTCTGTCTAATCTATATGTTTTTTTATAGAATGTGTACGTGTGTTGTAAATATTCCTTTCAGAATTCACGAACCCAGAGCCATCTGGTTGGTATGTGTCAGATATGGATAAAATGTCGGACTATTAGCCTTTATAAGAATCGAAGCATTTGCATACTTTTCTCTCCGAAACTAACTCGCGCAGAGCAGTGGTCTGAAAACTATTACAGTACTGTACTTTTAGGAGGCTGTTACAATATGCATCCACGTAAAAAGTTAACACCCATTACCTTCCCTGAACCAATCAACAGCCTAACACTCTTTTGCTTCAGTATCTCTGTCTCTCTCTCTCTCTCTCTTCCCTCCCATGTGTTGACATCAGGACTGAACTAACATGACACAGATAATACAATATCACTGTTTACTTTGCATTCTGCTGACCTCATCATGCCTGCATTCTTGGCAGAATGTGACACACTCTCTGTATAAAACTAATGCCTGACACTCTGCACACAGTATGTATAACAAAATCCTATACTGAAGAATTAAATATCACTAATACTATTACATTTTATTTCCATGCAATCATAGATTATAAATCTCCTCCACCTTCTGGGCTGTTCTCCTGTCCTTCTCTTCTTGTAATAACTGAGCACCACGGTTCTGGAACAACCTTTCAGGGTTGTATTGCTGATTTTCCACATCCATCACACGCTGCCACATTTCCTGGTGTTTTCTAATTAACTCTAGAATTGTCCTGGGGTATTACAAAAATAAACAAACTTAAGTCAAAGGGAAAAAATCTCAAATGATGCAAAAGTATGGTAATAGGACTCTCAAGCCAAAATTATGTATCTCAATATTTAATTATTTTTGACTAAAGTAAGTTTTGTGTATTATTATATCCACTTAGTTGTAAACTAAGTGTGGTATAGTATGTTTTGCTTTTTTTGTTTACTTTATGTTTTACTTTTTTCAAGGCACTTCTAACTTAATACATTTCCTACTCAATAGACTCACAGCTATATAATTGCTCCAAATTCAGTAAGTAAAAAACAAGTATAGCATGTTTTAAAATGACACCAAACCACTAAGATGTGGACCTTGTTGCTCAGATTCTATATGACATGAAAAATATAGTTTCCAATGCCAACAGAAGAATATTAACAAAACGTCTCGTGGTCAACATGGATTAGGCAGGAACAAAGCTGCACATCTTGCCCACCTATCAGAAGCAATGTAGGTAGCTTAGGAAGCTCCAAGTCATGTGATTTTGCAGTGTTTTGATAAACACACTGACATGCTGCACATTGGTTGCTAGCAATATGGGGATCCTTGTCTTTAGTTATTTGTTTATTTTTCCTATATAGTCTCATCATAACAGACTATGAATGAAAGGAAATGATTGGTAAAATAAATTGGGATGCATATGCCACTAATATTATCTTTTAGAGTCAATTTAACATTAGTGGTCTTGAAGATGGAGCAAGGAACCGATAAGAACAGGCAACAATACTATCAGTATACTACCAAAGGATTGTAGATAAAGTTGAACAAAAATAAATCCTTTTTGCAGTGAGATAAAAAGTTTATTTTACTACCTTTAACTCATGAAACATTTGAACATTTAACAGCAGGTTCTTATATTTTTATTAAGTTGTGTGTTCATGGTTAGGGTAGAATATGTATGTATTGCATACAATAACCTCGAAACTGTCTGACTGATAAGCAGTCTTTTTAGTAAGTAATTGCCCTTTGCTCCTTTATCTGAAGGCTAGGACAGTTGGCTGATAAAGAACAAGGAAAAATCTGATTGTTTTCATGACATATGTTTGCAAGAACACGCTCTTAGGTGTATGTGGGCATCACATATAAATGCTTTATCCACTGCCTAATCTCAAAATGATGTAATTTTCAATGTTACATAAAAACACACCTGAAAGAGTTTGGAAGCTGTGACATCAAATTTTGGACAAATTAAAGTATAAACTGTAACACTTAATACTTGTTCAACTTCGTTTTGAAACAACCTGTATGTAGGATATGACAATAAAGTCTACCCAAACTTTCACGACATTCCATATCTAGAGGAAGGAAATATGTTATATGGACATGGGTCCACAAATATTTTATTTCCATGCACTCATTTTCTAATATGCTCCACAGTACAATATCATTGGAAACAAGGAACAGAAGGTACCACCATATCATATGAAACCCTTTCTTACATGTGCTCTTGGAGGTTTATTACCAGTGATTTGTATTCCATTTGTATGAAGGTAATGTTGACATGGAATTCACTTATTGCTTGTATTCACATGTGATTTGGAACTTTAATAGTAGGAACTATTTATTTATAACTGATACAAAAGAGATACATGTTACCAGGTTTTAAAGTCCTTCAAAGTAATCACCAACATTGTTTACAATCCATTGCCAGTAATGTGGAAGTCATAGGAAACCTTTAGCAGCATCTGCCATGATAGCTTGAATGTGGCATCTAGTGCCTGACATGTCTCTAGAATAGTTCTGAAGCAAATGCTACGAAGTGGTTCCTTCATCTTCGGAATGAAGTCAAAATCACCTGGGCTTAATTCTGATGACGCTGATTCTTTCTAAAAACTGGTTGCAGGTTGTATTTAAAAAATGAACAGTACTATTCGCATTGGCAGTCTGCTATGGAGGAAGATAATGTGTTAGGATAACACAATCATACGAAGCCCCATAACTTTCACATTGTAGGGTTCTGACAAGCTTTACTCTTTTGATCTTCAACTTTTGAACTTTCTGATCTTTGGCAACACTTTTGGCAGAACCCACCTATAATTTTGCACGATAATGCTCGGTTGCATACAGTGCAAACTGTGGCTGATTTGTTTAATGGAGCTGGGAAGTGATGCACCATCCATCATATTCCCCAGATTTAAGCTCTTGTAACTTTGACTTGATTGCAAAGGAATCACTTTGTGGCATTTGCTTCAAAATGTTCCAGTAGACTGCTCCATTTGAACTATCAACACAACAAATGCTGCTACGACTTCTACATTGCTACAAAGGTTGTACACAGTGCTGGTGACTACTTTGAAGCACAGTAAAACTTTGTAATATGTATATCTTTTGTACCAGTTGTAAATAAATAATTGCCACCATTAAAATTCCAACTCTCATACTTCATTGCCTTATACAGACTGCATCAACTGTTTGTTTTCTTACAAACTTGACAAGCATGAAACTGTTAATTTGGAGAAGATGAATTGCTGACGACAAGGAAGAATGCTCTTGAAAACATTTCAATGTTTTTCAACAATATTAAGGGAAGTTGAGTGTAAATAAGTATAACTCAGTTAACTCCAAATTCATGATGAGCATTTCACTGTTAATAGTGCTTCTATTTTTAATATTTAAAGCATGAAACTAGTTATCTTGGTCCAGAGTTTCCGGTGTAGACCGCGTCTTAAGGCTAAAATCTGCCGACGTTTCGCCCATCTTATGATAAGGCTTCCTCAGGGCTAACTGCGTCTGGTCCGGCTGGCGTACCTTCTTTTATACTGTAGTTGGGACATGCCAAGTACCGCCCTCCTGTGTTGCCATTGGTTATCGTTTGGCCAATGGCTGGGGTCGCTGCTTTCTGTATTCCTATTGGCTCACTGGCCGCAAGGTGGGATGCTTTTCTTAGCAGAGGTCTCCAGATGGTGTTCAAACTTTTTCCATTGTCTCTGTTAACTTTATGTTCTTCTTTAATTATTTCTATGCTTTCGCGTATAATGCGATGTTTGTAGTCTTCACATGGTACCAATAATTTCATGTTATCAAAATCAATGTGATGGCCAGTTTCAATAGCATGTTCGGAGAGAGCGGACTTTTCAGGCTGATTAAGTTTGAGGCTTCTGATGTGCTCTTTTCGACGTGTGATTGCCGATCTTCCGGTCTGACCTATATATGCTTTGCCGCAATCGCAGGTTATTTTATAAATTCCTGGCTTAAGTAGTGGGTTGGATTTGTCTTTTACTGGTCTGAGGGTGGATTGTAACTTCCGAACCGTGCTGTACCGAGTATTAATCCCGTGTTTGAGTAAAATTTTGCCAATCCTTTCAGTGGTGCCCTGCCTTAAGACGCGGTCTACACCGGAAACTCTGGACCAAGATAATTTTAATATTGGCCGTGGAAGTTTACGAAAACACATGAAACTAGTGTTCACCATGGACTCCGTTTTCAGTACAGTGCAATAAAAATTTATACAAATGCAATGTCCATTTGATGTATGGATTACCTGGTAATGGTCACACTGTTCAATGTTTATATGAGGAAATTTCTAGAAGGAAGGTGCTCCAAAGGAAGTTTCAAGCAGTCGATCATCACCTTAAAGAGCATGAGACAGCGACAACTGCTACTCTTGACATGTGAAGGCCTAGAAGAAAGAGGACACCTCTACTGGAGGAGATAATAACTCACAGTAAGGCAATTTGCTGCATCAGGTAAGGTTGACCGACCACATGGCATGAGAACCTACTATATTCACAATTTACAGCTTAGGCAGGCACTATCAGCAGTTGATTTTCCTGCAAATGGTTTACTCAACAATGTGTCAACCCTGATTTTAGTGCAGCTGTGCAAGGCCTTTGCAATGTTATTGGAAGATAAATTTTCACAATCAACCCCTAAGGTCAGTGTGAATCCTCACTTAGCTGTTTGTTATGGCCTTAATAAATTCTTCCATCCAGCTCAACGGACCAACTTGCCATGCTTTCTTAGAAACTGCTGGAAGATGCACTTTTACCATGTGATGAAACATATGCTTCGGTCTGGATGGCTCAGTTGGTTATCAATCCCAAGTAGCAGCTTCTAATACAGCCCAGACCAATAGTTTCCAAGTATATTTAAAAGCTACAGCCCCTTGTCAGTATATTTATTGGGATATAAGAGAGCTGCTGGATGAAATTCTGGCACACTGGTGGTGCCGATATGATTCTAGCAATTGGCAGTGTCGTTAATAAGCAAAGCATTTATTTTATGCATGATGGAGCTCCTCATGTGTTAGTGTTCATCACCTACTAAATAACATATTTCATGATGGATGGATAGGTGGAGATGGACAATTGCATGGCTTCCATTATGTCCAGGTCTAAACCGACTAGACTATTTGTGGGACCAAGGTTGCGGGTTCAAACACATCGGAGGACAATGGATTTTTTCGGGCGTAAAAATTCTTAGCATGGCTTCCTAAGGAAGGAAAGTGAAGTCGTTAGTCCAGTGTCGTAGATTTATGGCACGTAAAAGAACCTCAAGCCCCCTAGAGGGTCCTCTGAGCAAAATTAAGAGGTCTTTCATGCTCAGTATAGAATGGGATGCTGAGAACCACAGCAGTTAAAGAGTGTCCATAAATAAAAAATGCCATGTGGGACCAATTCAAAGTTCTTGTGTAATAAACCCCAATACAAGTTGCAGAGTTCTTCGTACTCACACTGTAGAAGACTATAAAAACAGCAGAAAGTTCTCCAGGGGTACATCAGCATATCTGGGATTCAATACATCAGCAAAAACTATAAAAGAAGGTATTTTATGTAAGAAAGAATTTATATGGTATACTGGTATGTTCTTTTACTGCGTGTTTCTCATGACTACTATAAATAATTGTAGAATTCCAAATTGACCCATATCTATGTAACATATTTTTACTTTCTCTACTGCAATTATAGGAAATAGACCCCAAATTTTGATATCGAGATTTCAATGGAAAGACATTTTTGAGACTCTATGTGGGAAAGAAAGAAAAAAGAAACAAATTTTTAAAAGGTCACATGTGCATAACTGCAGACAATCCTATCAATCCTTATTTGTATATCCACAGCTGAAAGGAATAGAGTGGGTAATGGAGACAAACTCCTCAAAGCATGCTCTGAGTGAAAACTTAGTACCATACGTGCACATTTTCTTGGGCACTCAGCTCCCCAATCTTCATTTGATAGGTTTTGCACAATTTCAGAAGCATAGTAGAGTGACAGCATTAAGATATGAAGTGCATTATACACCCTGATATCTAGTGGCTTCAATGCTAAGGTTTCATTCTGTCAGTAGGTACCAGAGTTGATGCATATGACATGTGCTGTGTTTTGTTTAATAATTCAGATAGTTCGTGGTAAATTAAATCAGCATAATGGCTGAAGGCCTCAAAGGAAAAAAACTTTCTTTGGTTGACAACACTGCAGAAAGATAGACAGGCAACCTCTCTCTACTTCCCCTTGGCCCTAGTTTCCCCATATATCTAGCACCCAAGAAAAGGTATGCATATTGTATGTGAAATTAAAGTACCACCAATCCATTCACAATTCTAATTATTGTTAAAATTTGTACTGTTTATAATTATTTCTAATAACTTAGCATGTGCACATTTCAATAATTTTCCAAAACTGCTCTTTATGATGCAATTTTCATCTGGTACATTAAATTCATATGACTTTCTCTGATCCCTTTTTTACAAACTATTGTTATAAAATGCTTATATTTCCATCTAATTTGTGTTAAATGACAAACTTCCATTTCAGAATTACACATTTATTTTTATGTATAAGGAAAATTGAACAGCCTAAAGAGATAGATGTTTAAAAAACCAGAAAGCATGTCACTATGTGATGACTTAGAAATTCTAGACTCTTTGCATGACCATAGAAAGAAATGAACATAGACTTACCATTTGTTGAAAAAAGTATAAACATTTGAAAATTCAAACCAACAATAAAGAATATTTTGGAAATAGTTACTACAAAAAATTGTATTTGACATGAATGGTGTAATTTAACCCTTTTAGTGCCAATCACTATCTAATCGTGATGTCATTTTCATACGTTTTACTTCTTTCCAGCTGGAAAGTCTGTGTATTTTCTATGTCATAGCCCGAGAAAAAAGTTTTCTGCAGTGTTTCCTGACTTTATTTTCACTCCAAATCATTAAATTAGCTCAAAATTTAATTTGTTTTTACATGGGTTGAAACTTGTCTAGCCGAAGGTTAGGAACCGAAGAGAAAGTATGCAAGTGATTTTGAAGAGTTTCTGACATTGGCGTAAGACAGGAAGATATATGTTCTAGCTTCAGCGATGAAAATGCATCCAATAACAGACCTAGTACGCATGCAAATAATCGGTGTACTTATCAAAATGGATTTAGGGAGGTGTGACCAGACGATCAATACAACATGAATGAACTATTTAACTATGCAACAACAAAAGTGCTAAATTGTATAGTAATCTATGTTGCATTTGTATCCTATTTCTATATGTCGTTTTCCTTAATAGTGGCATCATGCTTATGTGTGTGTGTTTTTGGCGACTTTCTTTTCAGTTTCAGGTTAGGTGAATTAATTTTTTGTATTAAAAAAGTAAAACACCAGACCAAAGCAGGATGCTGTTTTAGTAAAGAAATACCCATACTTTCATTTAATTAGCCTGAACTTTCTGTGTAGTCAAGTTTTGTATGCCTAATTATTAATTATTTTTTATTTTTAATTTTATTTTCAAAATTTTATTTTGTTTTCAATTTTTTAAAAATATTCAAGAGACTTCCTATACATATAATTCATATTATACAGTAGACAAAAGGGTTTACTAAAAATGGAAAAAAAAAAAAAAAAAAGATTCAGCTCTCTACGTCATTTGGTACTCATTTTATTACTAATAATTTAAAACCCTGCATTCTCCTCTAAAATTACTTGGCACTTTTCAGACAGTATTTTGCTATTTGGGCTGGCACTATTAGGGTTAATAAGATTTACATTTTTTTATACTGTAGATTTGCCTCTCACAGCTCCAAAAATGATTCACAATTAAGAGAACAGATTATTCTCTGAAAATTCAAGATATACATCTAATTTCTCATGCAGGTAATTTACTTTAATATATGATATTTTAAAAATCATTAGAGGCCGTTTTGAGAAAATAAAAAATGTTGAAAAGTTTTTCACATACAAGGTAGTGTGGGTGTAGGGATTTTGTTGAAAATCTGAGTTATAATCTTGAAAGATTCTGAAGTTAATATCTAAAGTAACAAAGCTTAGGAGTTTAACTCAGTTTTTAGTTAAACCTATTTTGGTATTTATCGAACAGTTCATTTAACGTTATGATGTTCACCGACACAACACGGACCTTTTCCTAATAATGCTTTTTTTTTGTAAAGAGAGGGCTTCAAAACATGTATTTTCAATGAATTCTTGACATAGAAATTTTGGGGCTTCTTTGGCATATAAGTGCATAATAACTTAATTCAGCATATAACTGAATCATTGACTGATGTAAGGTAAAAATTCTTATGTGTTACAATCACATGATTTTCTCTACTCGCCAACATTCTTCTAAATGCTTATTCTTCTAAGTATTCCTTCTTAGTGAAATATATTATATTATACATTTAGACACTTCATTGTAGATATAAAAAGCATACGCTAGACTATAGCAAGTCATACTTTAACAACAACAAAAAAAAGTGCTGGCTTGAAAATTACATGTCCTTTGCATGACCACAAAACAAAAAATAAACAGCAACTTTCAACTTGAGAAAAGTATAAACCAATACAAAAAAAATCTGAAATGGGAAGAGCTATAAAAAGATTTGACATAAATTCTGCATTCTAATGGTCTACATTTTTTGTGCAGTAAGAATTTATCCATTTCTTATAGTTTACCAGCTATATGTCATTCAGAATGAAGAACACTTCAAAGTCTTCTTCCAGAAAATTCAATAAATACATTTTGACATATACATTCTTAAATCCACAGTATTTTGATCCTGATTTGTTACATTTCTGAGAAAATAAAAAATAACAAAAAAGATTTTCATGTAAAGGGTGTTCGGAATGGGAGGATTTTCCAAAAATCTTTATGTTGGATACTCACACCCACCCCCATATGCCCATACCTACACTGAATCACCTCCACACACCCCTTCTAAATCACCTTTTTTTATCGGGAACCTTTATATCTCCAGTGAAATCTTGATATTAAACTTTTGAAAATGCAATACCTTCTCTACCTACTAAGTACAGAAAGTAAAAATGAAAAATCTGATGTGTTCCATTCACATGACTTTCTCTACATCTCTGCAACAAATTATTGTTAAAAAGCTTTTATGCTTCTATTTACTTCATGCTAATCGAGAAAAAATTAGCAGAAATGGTCTTATTACTTACTTCCTTGTAAGTAGAAGCAAAATAAGGGAGTAGAATAGGTAAAAGTGACAATCAAAAGGTGGTTGTTATGTGATTGAAGTTTCTTTGTTTGTATGGACAGGATTTGACAAATTCCTGTGTGAGAAAAGTATAAGTATTTTAAAGCTGAAACCAAAAACAGGGAACATCTCAAAAACTCTACAAAAAATGCATATAACATAAATTGTGTGTTTTAAAGTGCTCTACATTTTTTGTGTGGTAAATTTTTCTCAATCTCTTACGGTTTAACAGTTATGCAAAATTCCATAAAATTCATTCAGAATAAAGTAGTCTTCAGAGGGTATTCCCAGAAAATTCAAGATATACATTTTATTTGTCAGGTAAATATCTTTAATATACAGCATTTTAATCAAAATTGTTAGAGCCATTTTTAAGAAAACCAAAAATGTCAAAAAAAGTTTCATGTAAAGGGTAGTTTGGAGTGGGGGAATTTTTCTCAAAATCTTTGTGTCGCATCCCTGGAAGATACTAAACTTAAATACCAAGGTTGGTATTTTACCGACTTTTCGTTTTTGAGTTATCGTGTTCACAGATACACGGACACACTGACACACATACACACACGGACCTTTTTGTGAAAATGCTGTTTTGGATACAGGGGACCCTAAAACATATATTTCCAGTGAAATCTCGGTATCAAATTTTTGGGTGGAGTGCAATTACCTTCTCTGGACACTATGAACATAGTACATGTAGAGAAAGTAATAAATCACTAAAAAACCAATACATCTACATTCTTGCTGCTCATGCACAAGTCTCACTGCAGGTGCTGTCTTAAAACAGCAAGTCTGGAATCAGTCTAATATTATTTTGCTAAAATATTATATAGGGCTTAATAATATAAATCACACATTTTAATTTTTTTTTTTTTTTTTTTTTTTGTAGTATTGCTGCACTCTGCTTATAGCTTCATTCTATAAGGTACCTTCTCATAAAATAAAACTCTTTTAATGCTTGCATCATAAATGCAATTAAACAGATAACCATAAGAAAAATAGCAGATATAAAATTTGGTTGGATTTTTAACTAACTTTTGTCAAATCTATCATCTTGGCATTAGGGTGTTTTGTAATAGTGTTGACTTGAAGTCTATACAAATAACACTGTTTAGGAACAAAGCAAACTTTATTTTAAAATCAATATGAAACCTTAATCTTCAGTGCCAAAAAACATCATACTTGTTAACGTGATAATATCTCTTCAGAGTATGGATTTCATCTAAATGTCGATCCAGTAGATGTTGACTGTAATCTTCTGAGATGAATTCCTCAAATTCTAGTCTTTCGTTGTTGTTGAAGAAACACTTGTCCCACCACTGATTCAATTCATTCCTCACACTTAGGATTTTTTGTTTTATTAAATGATGACTTTCTTCCCTGAACTTTTCTGTGAAGAATGTCTGCAACATAAAATTAATATATTAGACACTTGGCCACTAACATTAAGCTTGACCTATCTCTTGCTTGAAATTAGGCTTTATTTTCCTGTTATAAAAATCTGATGTGGTCCATTCACATAACTTGCTCTAGCTGTTCCATATACAAACTAGAGTACATCTTTTATCTATTCATGCTAATCAAAATAAACATTATTAGAATTGGTCTTATTACTTGCTTCCTTATAAGTACAAGAGAAATAAGGGAATACATTAGGTTAAAGCAATCATTTTAATCATTTTTAACCCTAGTTGCTAGGTGAAACAATTGAGGTTAGCTATACTTTGCATGATCCCATTTAAGAAAATTTAGGTAGTTTAAAATTGAAACCAATAACAAGGAATGTCTTGAAAACGGTTAACTCTATAAGAAAAGCGTATATGACATAACACACGTGTTTCAACAAGATCTACCTTTTTTGCACAGTAAGTTTTTGCCTATTTCTTATGGTTAACCGTTATGCAAAATTCTATAAACCTCATCCAAAATAAAGAGCTCTTAGGAGCCTATTCTCATAAAATTTAAAATATTATTTTATTTGTGATGTAAATACCTTTAATACACAACATTTTAATCAAAATTATTGGAGGCATTTTTGAGAAAAACAAAATTTTCAATTTTCTTTTTCATGTAAATGGTAGTTTGTTGTGAGGGGATTTTCTTGACAATCTGCATGTCAATCCTTGGAAAACACTAAACATAATGCTAAGTTTGGTATTTAACAGTCTTCATTTTTCAGCTATGTTGCACACACCCCACAGACCTTTTTCTAAAAATGCTTATTTCGAATTCAGGGGACAGCAAAACATATATTTCCGATGAAATCACATAGAATTTTTGGGTGGAATACAATACCTTCTCTAGCTACTATGCACATTGTAAGAACATACATGTTATAGAAAGTAAAAATTATAATTTCTGATAACAGGGGATTTTAGGGGTTCTGGAGGTATCTTAGGAGCAATATATCAAAATAATGGACATGTCAATTAACTATAGTAACAGTATAGTATCATGCAACTCATATCATAATTATAGAGTATAAGATAATTTGAACATTTGTTCAATATATACAATGAGTAACCTATATACCAGCTAAACACATATCCCTGTCATGTTTTTCACTGCAGCAAAATTAAATGAATATACAGGGTAAGTCAGTATAACAAAATAGTTTTAAGCCATGATACAGGGGTTCTATTTCATTATTTTCTTTTAGGGAATGTATGCCCATTAACATCTTATCAAGCTAGAGGGCACTGATATTTTTCAAATGCTGTGTCAGGTTAGATGAAATTCCACTGAACAATTGCTATACATCGTTTGCTTCAAGTCTTTGGGAGAGTTTTGAAATATGAATAGCTACATATCTTTTACTTTAAAGAATGCAAAGCCCTCTTAGCTGACTTAATAACTTATGAATCTTTGTATAATTATATGGCACTAAATCAATGTGCTCTAAAGCAGGTAAAACCTCTAATCTGCAGCTGCAAATAGAGTTGCCAGGTTTTTCTTTTCCATTGCAGTCAGTTACAGGACAAAACGAAGCCAAAATCTTGCCAATTTGTCAATGATTACTAATGCTTATTTTTTTATTACAAAGACTGGCACCATTGATGTAAATAATATTCTAGTCACAATATTAACAGAGTTTCAGCTACAATATGACTTTCAACTATGAAAGAATTGGTTAATGTTAACAATAAACATACATATACCCATGTTCCATACTTTGGTTCATCTGCCATCAAAGTAACAATTATGACTTGAATGTGTAGAATTCTTAATAAATAACAGTTGGATAGCAAGCCATTGACTCATTGCTGTTGGTATAAATATTTTATTGAGAATTAACATAAATATTTAAAACTTTCAATCCATCAAATTGAAAATAGAATAACATGTTAATAATTTTGTTTTATTTTGTAAATCATATTGGTGTTTTTATTTACTTTTTGCAGTTAACTTGAATTAAGTAATGGGGATAAAGTATAAAATAGAGTGATTTGTAATACACAATCCAGAAAAGATGAAAGTGTTGCTCTTGCATGCAATCAGCATAAGCATTGTCATTGTTGACTACTCCCTTATAATGAATAAATAAGTCTAACATTACTACAAAATCACTTGTGCTAATATTAATGTTGATAACTCATTAATAAATGAATTTAATTACTTTGAAAAGTAAAATAATAGCCATATGATAGCCAATTGACTTTTTACTAACAAATTTAATTGCCAGCACCAAATCTTTTAAATGACTACTTTCAAAGAAAAAAGATAGTCAAGAATGGAAAAAATCTGATGTGTTCCATTCACATGACTTTCTCTATATCACTGCAACAAATTATTCTATTTACTTCATCCAATGGAGCAAAACTTAGCAGAAATAGTCTTATTACTTGCTTCCTTGTTAGTAGAAGCGAAATAAGGGATTACCATAAGTTAAAGTGATAGTCAAAAGCTGGTTGCTCTGCGACTGAAGTTCCTTTGTTTGTATGGACACGAGTTCACAAAGTCCTGTATGAGAAAAGTATAAGTCTTTATAGCTGAAAAAAAAAAGAATATCTCAAAAACAATCAACTCCAAGCAAAAAAATGTATATAACATAAATTGCGTGTTTTAAGGTGCTCTACATTTGTTGTGTGGTAAGTTTTTGTCCATCTCTTACGGTTTAACAGTTATGCAAAATTCCATAAAATTGACTGAGAATAAAGTAGTCTTCAGAGGCTATTCCCAGAAAATTGAAAATATAAATTTTATTTGTCATGTAAATATCTTTAATATATGATATTTTAATCAAAATCGTTAGAGCCATTTTTTAGAAAATCAAAATTTTCGAAAAAAGTTCCATGTAAAGGGTAGTTTGGGGTGGGGGGAATTTTCTCAAAATCTTTGTGTCGCATCTCCAGAAGATACTAAACTTAAATACCAATTTTGGTATTTTACCGACTTTTCATTTTTGAGTTATCGTGTTACACCCACACCCACCCACCCACACACATACACACACCTTTTTCTGAAAATACTTTTTTTGGATACAGGAAACCCTAAAACATATATTTCCGGTGAAATCTTGGTATCAAATTTTTTGGTGGAGTGCAATACCTTCTCTATACACTATATACATAGCACATATAGAGAAAGTAAAAATTGCTAAACCTGGCAATTCTGGCTGCAAATACAGGTTATTGCTAATAACTAGGGCCCAGAATTATATGCACTAAATATGCATTAAAAATGTCTCAAATATGCACTAAAAATGTCCCAAAATGCAAAGATTTCAAGAAAATGAACTTCAAATCATGGAATTTTATTCACTCACCATATACATACAATCAAGCATTGCAAAAAGTAGCATTGCAATAGGTAACTAGTAGTCTTTCAAATTTTTCTGAAGAGAAACTTAGTCTCTTATCTTAGAATGATCTTTCTACAACTGACGTGATTGGACAGTATTTATACATTGGCGCTGAAGCTTCAGAGCATTTATCAGGCAAAGAAACCTGAATTCTACACAAGTACTAAGTGATTGAATCTCCTTTAGTCTGGGGTTCGAGTTCAACAATTTCCGTTTAATGTTCTCTCCAATTTCACCTAGAATTGAATTCAGTAAACAAACTACTTTCTGGACAATACTGAGTGAATCATGGAGGGGTGTACCACATGATTCTAGGCTCTCAAAAAATGTGCATGGATAAAATTCACAACTTATAAAATGTATCACTTTCAAACACAACTTTTGCATCACAGACACGTGCTGTTTTGCAACCACTTCTTTTACTTCATGGAAACACTCCTGGTAAAACTAAACTGCAGATAACCATGTCCCCCATCTGGTTAGGGCAGGTGCAGGAGGCAGAGGAACTTTATCAGACAATTTTGTAGAACAGGATATGAGTTGGTGCTTTCAGAAATACTTTTTTCTCACTTGTAATTAAATTGTTAACAGCTGGAAACTGTGCACATATTTCTTCTGCAGCAAGGTGTAGTCCATGTGCTAAGCAGGTTATGTACATTAGATCTGGATAAAACACCTGAATGGCCTTTGCTGCTTTCAGCATATATGGGTGTAATACAAGCACCTTGCAGCAATTATTCTCAATTTCAGACGGGCACAGCAGCTGCAGTGAATCATTAGCTAATCTTACACTATGGTTAGTTTTCAATAGTATTTTGTATGCAAGAAGATGAGGTTTGTGCCAGGTTTGTCTGGTTGAAGTTTACCACCCATGAAATCTGTTATGTAGCGGCCACATCCTTTGATACTAGAATGGATGTATTGCAGGGTAGATTCATACAGCAGAGGTAAATTGTTTTTTATATTGTTGTTTCATCCGAGATATTTTGATTTACACAATTTTTTCCAGAAATAATCGCCAGGTTGGATTATATAATTTATTCCATGGAATGTTGCTGCATACTAGAAACCTTACAAAGATCAGCTGAAAATATATTAACAGAGGACTTGGGTTTTACCAGTGTAAGAAGAAGTTGTGATGTGCTGTCCTTCCTCCCCTTTGCTGAAATGTGTGCAGCAGTTTTTGTATTTGAAATTTCTTCTCACACTTTATTTACTTCAAGCAAACTTGGCACTACACTATTGTTCCACATGTTGAGTAGTCACAATTACACAACACTCACAATTTAATAAATCTCATTTGCTGCTTTTTACTTTCTCTAGCCCTGTATGTACAATGTGTGTGTCCGTGTGTCTGTGAACACGATAACTCAAAAACGAAAAGTAGCTAAAATACCAAACTTAGTATTTAAGTTCAGTATCTTCCAGGGATGCGACACAAAGATTTTGAGAAAAATCCCCCCACCCCAAACTACCCTTTACATGGAACTTTTTTCGAAAATTTTGATTTTCTTAAAAATGGCTCTTACGATTTTGATTAAAATATTGTATATTAAAGATATTTACCTGACAAATAAAATGTATATCTTGAATTTTCTGGGAATAGCTTCTAAAGACCTGTTTATTCTGGATGAATTTTGCTTAATTTGGTATAACTAATAAACCCTAAGAGATAGACAAAAACTTACTATACAAAAAATGTAGGCACAATTTATGTCATATACATTTTTTTTGTGGAGCTTACCATTTTCGAGGTATTCATTGTTAATAGTTTCAGTTGTGAAGTACTTATACTTTTCTCAGACGGGAGTGTCCGTTTTTCTTTTGTTCTACTCCTGGCCAAGAAAAGAAGCAATTTGTAATGACAATCGCATAACGGCAGCTTTTAAAACATTTGACTATCGATTTAGCCTTATTTTCTTCCTACTTATAAGGAACTAAGTAATAAGAGCATTGTTCTGAATACCTCGATTAACAAGGCGCAGAAAGAAGAATAATCTTATGTAAGAAGTTTGTAACAGATAGAGAAAGTCATGTGAGTGTAACACATCAGATTTTTTTTTTAGGTATTTTCACAAACGAAAAACTAGTTGCACTCTATTAATACAAAATTATTCAATGAACAAACGTGCATTTCTTTTGACCATTGCTGTGCACAGTAGCAAAAGGTATATAGGAAACTCCACTCCCTCTCCCTAAGTTAAGATCTTGCTTCTTTGTAAGCTCTGAAAGTAAGATGCTATTCCAACTAAAGGGATGCACCTTTTTCTTAGAAGTTCTTGGGATTTAAATGGTTGTTTGCACAAAACTTTTTTCTTAGAAATTCTTGGAATTGTATCATTTATACCAAAATAATCTAATCTTAGAATATGCAGCAACACTTTAAAATCCTTTAAACATACATTTGCATAAGCGCATGTGCACTTTCAAAAAATCCAGGCTCTACTAATAACATATGCAAACAATATTGTCAACAAATTAATGCACAGCAGTCAATTTATCAGTTTTTCTGCACTAGGTAGGTCTGGTGATTTGTTTTCAAAGACCAGAAGCAAGGATAATAATTGCTTATAGATAAGATGAAATTCATTTTTTCAAGTTATAAACACCATACATATAAAATAAGAACTGAAGCTTTCCTGGCGACGTATTAATTCAAAATCTTCTCGGGCTTCTAGCCAGGTAAAAACTTGGCTTGACACCAACGTTTCGAAGTGCATCTTCCTCGTCTTCAGGGTGAAGACGATCAGTTCACCCTGAAGACGAGGAAGATGCACTTCTTCGAAACGTTGGTGTCAAGCCAAGTTTTTACCTGGCTAGAAGCCCGAGAAGATTTTGAATTAACCATACATATACTTTATACTCCATATATACCTTCCTGGAGTTGCTGAATTTGGTATCATATACAGTTAACACTCTAGTTATTTATATACATATTTTCCCTCTAATTGTATATTTTTATACCCTAGCAACTTAATCTATTTATCCTTTTTCTAACTTACTACCTCATCAGTTTTATTGTTAAGATCCTCTCTTTCTTTAGCAATTTTTCTCCTCCATTTCTCTCTTACTTTCCCTGTATAATTGCCTAGTTGTTTTAAAAATTCTTTCTTATGGTTTCCAAATGGATTTAAGTACACTGGTGGTAACTTTTGCCAGTTTTTATTCCATATTTTTTCCTCTCCACATTTAGTTTCTTCGCACTCAATTATATAGTGTAAATTGTTATCGCCATTGCCACATAGTGGACATAGATCTTTCTCAACTTTTAGACCTTTTAGTAACATTGTTCCTGTACTTGCCCATGTTAGACTCTCTCTTTCCATTTTTCCACAGACATCAATTCTGTTTTCTCTTCCCCATATTTTTTTAACATTCTTATATAATATTAAAATACTCTTATCCCTTAAGCTATCTATTATTTCTTGTTTCCCTATATCGGCTATCCTCGCTTTCATGTCGCCCCCCTGTCTGTTGATTGTCTAGCTCCCCCAATCCAACTTCTTACAATTTCCTTTAATTGACATATCCAATTTCTTTCCCATTTTGCTGATACTTGTGTCCTAAAACAGTCTTTGAGAATATTTCCTCCCTCTATTACTCGGATTCTGTTCCAATATTTCACTATTCGTTTGACTACTGATCCTTTCTTCCCAGTTCTTCCCAATTCAACTAATACTATTCCATTTGGAGCTATTCTCGGTAATCATAATATCGCTTTGAAAAAGGACCTATGAATTTGATCTGTATATTCCCACCTTTTACAGTCCCCATAATGTCTATTCTGTGCATCATTCTTGATTCCACTGTTGCTGTATATATTCTCTCTAGCCAGTTTACTCTCATATTTGGTATCTTCTTTAAGCATGTTCTTCTGCTATTAATAGCTAATTTCCTGTTATCTAGCACATTTTTCCTTTGCTCTGTCCATTTTCCATTGTTATTTAGCCTTACTCCTAAGTAATTAAACTAATTTTGAATTCACTCCCCTCTAACCACCATTTCTCTTCTCTGCTGAGCTTATTCCTGTTCTTGCAAACTATAATTTGTTATTTATTTTTATTTATTTTTAAACCCCATTTTTTGCAGTATTTCTCTGTTGCTTTATTACTTTCTTTAAGCCTCCACTTGTGATTGCTGCTGCTACTAATCATCCGCAAATAGCAAACCTGGAATATCCTTACTTTTGATTGCTGGGCACTGTGAATTATCTTTTGTTATTTCTTGGAGTATGTTGTCATCAATAAACAAATTAAATAAAATGGGATTTAATTTACAAACCTGCCTTAAACCAATTGTATTTGGTACCCAATCTGTTACTTTTTTATTGGCAAGCTTAATGCAGGATTTATTATCTGAATACAATCACTTTAATAGTCGTACAAATTTCTAACTCATTCTCTTTGTTCTCAACTTCTATCAAAGTGCATCCCCTTGAATGGTATCGAAGAGCTTTTCTATATCAGTGAAAAATAAATATATCTAACTCTTTTCTTACTTAGATATGTATTTACTATTGTTCTTATTATAAAAACATAGAATCGCTTGTAATTCACACAAGCTCCTAAAATTTCCATTCCTGTTCCTTCAGAACACCATGTGGCTTTCTTTCTTTAGGCCTATAATATGTAAGCACCCAACCAATGAGTTGATTTCAACCCTGGACATTTTTTTGGCATTCCTATATGTGAATATTGTACTAATTCACGATGTAGCTGTATGTGTGAATTGTGAGATTCACGATATTATCAAGTGTATCAATAGTGGAATGAAAAGCCAAAAGTTCATCCGTAATATTTCCTGTGGAGCTTTTCAGACCGGGGAAAATGTATACAATGTTCTTCCATTTGGTTTTACCATACTTCGTAAAATAAATTTTTCTCTGTTTTACAGCAATTATCTTTCCCTAAATAATAGTTTTCAAAAGCAGTGCCCATTAAATCCTCTACCTAAATTTGCTCAGAATCAGTGCTTTGATCACTTTTTTTGATTTCCTGCTATCTAGTATGTTATCTTTTTTTCTCTGCAGTCATTATCCTACATTAAACACATTTTTATTCTTACAGGTATAATAACTCCAGAACTTTGATACACACATGCATTATTATTAAAGTAAGTCAGTAACACAAGACTATTCACAGGTAAGTGCACAGGGAACTCTAACCTCAGCTTGACAATGCTGAACAAACATGCTTATAAACAACCCTTCAATCTTGCACAACAAACTAATCCAATCATTTGTAGTGTTGCAACACACAAAAATGAATTACCAGAGTACTTTATACCCCAGCATGCCCTCTCTTGGCCTTATACTAAATACAATAATAACTGATGGAAAATAAATAATCTTGTGCATCTTTTATTGGCATCTTACAGCATACTTTTCAAGAGGCACACAAAATAATTTTCATGGCATACTGCACAAATACATAACTACTAAAGTATCAATACTTACTATTATTTAAACTTAACAGCACATTTTAGGTTTGAATTATGTATTCCTTTAAGTAATATTGTAATTTTAGGACAAATTTATGTTTAAAAAGTTCCACATATTTTCTGCTACAGCTATATGGATTTTTTTTTTTTTAAAAAAAATGTTCAGGCATGTCATACAGTATATTTTCAGATACTTTTTCACAGAAACAAACCATTCTTAATTTCATTGTTGTGCAAGTTGCAACATTATTGGAAACATTTTTAAAAATCATCCCATATTTTTTGTATACCAGCTCAAAGATTTTGTTGTTGTACATGACAAGCCATCAATTGTTTTGTACAAAAAATGCTGCTATGGTAACCAAATGAACTACATTTTCTTGTGATATTGATCCAGAGTTTGTATAAATTAACATAAAATAGTCAAGTTTTTAAGTGAAAAGAAAGAGCTGAAATTTTAATGACCAGATATAGTGGCAATTTATTTGGTTATCATAACATTTGTACAATTATGCACAATAATAAAATCTTTGAGGCCAGCTTCTGTGGTGTGGTGGTAGCATATCTGTCTCACATTTCAGAGATCCTATGGACCCGTGGGTCATTTGAGCATCAATTCACACATTTCATTCATTCATGATTCAATATGACCTACCAGGTTAAAGGATATTAAACTAAAGAAGAAGAATGCAACAAGTTATAAAAAAATAAATAAATAAAATAGAAACTCTTTGATGGTAAACAAAAAATTGGATGGTTAGATTTACAAGACTTTCTCTACCTGCAACAAACTATCCACTTTATACTAATCAAAACATAAACATTAGCAGAAATGGTTTTATTACAGATTTCTTTGTAAGTGCTACAGGGATAAGAGAACACACTAGGCTAAATGTGATAGTCAAATATTTTAAAAGAAGGACAATAAGTGATGGCTTTGAAATTACACTCTCCTTGCATGATCAGGTTTGAAAGAAACAAATCTGATATGTTCCATTCACATGTCTTTCTTTAGCTGTTACACAAACAACTTTCCTTACAAAAGATTATTCTTTTATCTATGACATGCTAATCAAGATAAACTATGCAGAACTTGTCTTATTACTTGCTTCCTTGTAAGTAGAAGGGACATATGGGAATATCTAAGCTAAATTAATGGTCAAATCCTTTTAAAGCTGGTCCTATGTGAAACAACTGAGGTTCGGTTCGCTCTGTATGGCCTCCAGTAAAACAAAATAGATGAAACAAAATGTCACTTTCCATTTAAGAAAAGTTTAAGTAATTGAAACCAATAACAAGGAATATCTCAGAAACAAGTCAGTTCTACATAAAAAACACGTATTATATAAATTGTATGTTTTGACAAGATCCACATTTTTGTATAATAAGTTTTGTCTATCTCTTAAAGTTTAACTATTATGCAAAATTCTGTAAAACTCGTCCAGAATAAAGGTCTTCAGAAGCTATTCCCAGAAAATTCAAAATGTACATTTTATTTGATCTAAATATCTTTAATGTGCAGAATATTTTAATCAAAATTGTTAAGAGCCATTTTTGAGAAAAACAAAATTTTCAAAAGCTTTTCCACGTAAAAGGCAGTCTGTGTCAGGCGGATTTTCTTCAAAATCTTTGTGTTGCATCTTTGGAAGATACAAAACATAAATACCAAGTTTAGTATTTAATGGTCTTTCTGTCTGAGTTGTTTTCACACACGTGGACCTTTTTCCAAAAATGCTTTTTTGGGACTCAGGGGACCTCAAAACATATTTACGTTAAATCTTGACATTGAATTTATGGGTGGAACACAATGCCTTCTCTATCCACTATCTACATAGCACATATGGACCAGAGAAAGTAAATAAATAAATTAAAAAAAACACAATTACGATTTCCCATTTAAGAAAAGTTGGAAAACCATGGATGCAATAAATTAAAAAATGCAGACTTACTTAACAAGTGTTTGAGGCAAATTTTAAACATAACATGGCTGGAAATAATATCAAACGAAGAACTATGGAAACGAACCAATCAACCTCAAATATATTACCAAATAAAACAAAAAATTGGATATGCCATACTGTCACATCCTTGCTGTGTGCACAGAATGTGGTAATTCTGGGAATAATTAATGTTTCATATGTTGGCAACATTGCCAACTTTGCTATTTATAAAAACCACCTGTAGAGTAGTTTCTTCCTCTATTGGACTGTGCATCGAGGGTGGAATAGGTGTCACAAGGAGCACTGGATCCTCTAGGACGTCAAGGTTGGCATATATTATGTAAAAGAT
This sequence comes from Hymenopus coronatus, assembly GCA_030762935.1. NCBI lineage: Eukaryota > Metazoa > Arthropoda > Insecta > Mantodea > Hymenopodidae > Hymenopus > Hymenopus coronatus. Next base: position 81,024,070 of record CM060898.1, on the reverse strand, counting down.
AACAATAATAACTGTGTCTATTCACAAGTGTTAGTCTTTAAATTAGAAGCTTAGTCAACCCATCCACATCTCTTTACTGGATTATCGAGGCTATTTTCCCTGTATTAACATATGGAATAGAGTTACATTCTCATATGCACGCCTAACTGTAGTGAAAAGTAAATTTTCCCCAACCCATCCTCTCATAGCCAAGTCAGCTTCTTGATTTAATAACAGGGCCAAAATAAGAGAAAAAAAATACTACTATATACACCATGCTTTACCAAATATTTGGCACCTCCACCAAACATGTCACGCCTACTGCACTTGACTAATGATATTAACTGTTGGAGTGGAATACAATGTATTCCCCAGTGAAGTGGATCGCCCATGAAGTAATGAATCACATTTTTTTTTCTCCATCAAATATTTATTTAACACAATGAAACTTACACGCAAGAATTATACTTCTTCTACACTCCCTTAATTTTCCTGTTCTATGGTCTTCAATAGAAGACCAAGGGTGTGTATGCCTTGTTGGTGCCACTCCTTGTTTTGGTCACAAAGCCATTTCTTCACTGTGCGAATCACCTTATCATCATCCTCAAATGCCATCCTTTAATGGGCTAAACAAGTGGAAGTCTGAGGGAGCTAGGTCAGAGCTGTAAGGTGGATAGAGTAACTCTGTCCAAACCTGTTTAGCAACGTGTTTCAAAGTCTTCAAGCTTGTGTGAAGCCAAGCCTTATAATGTTAAATCAACCTGGATTGTTATGGCATTCAAGTCGCTGGAAGCACTTGTATTAATGTGTTCTCATAAGCTTCAGAATTAATGGTCCTACCTCTTGGCATCACATCATGAGTATGATATTCTTATAGTCTCAAAATATAGTGTTCGTGACCTTACCATTGGAAGCACTTGCTTTAAATATTTTCTTCTGTGGAGAGTGCAAATGATGCCATTCCATCTGAGACATTTTTATAATATCATGTTTCTGATAACAATGATTTTATTGTTTATACTTATTTTATTTATTATGTATATTTAATTATACTTAATTTAAATTTATCTCCTGAGTTAAATAATTCATACACAGAGAAAAAGCTATATTGTTAACTATGACCTAAGTGACTAGCTGCTCGTAGAAAACTACGCATTTAGGGGAGAAGGTTGAAAAACATGGCTTTGTTTCTATTGTATCTTGTTTTGCCAAACTAAATAGAACAGGAGAGTGCAAAGGAGGCATATTTAAGGGGACGCTCAGTGAATCACCTAAAACCTTGGAAGTAGGAACTTTTTCTTTTATTCTGTATCATGTGATTTAGAAAGTAATTAGCCAATTGAGGTGACACTAAGGGAAAAAAAAAGCTTTACATTTCAATAGTCCTAGGTCTAAGTGACCAATGAGAAAATTGGAAGTAACAGTTTAGGCACACAAACCCTTAAGTATAAAAGATAGCCCTAGCACCAAATCAGCGAGTTTTAACCTCGAAGTGTAGCCTGCGTATTTTGGTAACTTAAAACTTCTAGAATATTTCTGAGTTGGATTTGTAACATAAGTATCACTTGCACATAGTTTTGCCAGACTGGTTTTGAAGCCATGTGGGCTTCAGTGTTAATGGTTTAACTAATTTATACAGGATGTTCTATGTTGAGGTGTGACGGTCCCTGGTTATTGAGTGACGAACCTCAACAATATATTTTGTGGCGATCATTCAAAGTTGACTATGTGGCATTGGTTTTTAACGATGTGGATTTTCTCCCAGACATCAAGTTCTGCTGCATATCTGGCGAGTTTTATAAGGTGTATGTTCGGTACTATTTCATGGTTGGTAGACCAAAAGTGGTATGCAATGGCTGATTTGTTAGTTGTATTTTACTACTCTCAAGAGTTTCAAGTGTAGGCTGAACATATTTTGGGGGGACGAGTGTAATTTTATGTTTTTTTAATATTTTTTTAAACTTGTGGTGTAGTTTTGGGTGATATGTGAACGTTTTGAAGCAAGGTTTATCTATTGCTGGGCTCAATTTTGTGGTGTCTATGACTAATTTCTGTTGTTTGAATTTTTTTATTTATTAATTTTTGGTTAAAACCATTGTTTTTTGCAGTAGATATTATGTGTTTGTATTCTCTGTTGTATTCTTCATCTTTTAATGGCTTGTACCTGTCTATTGGTGAGGCTATTTAATACTCGTACATGGACATACCTTCATCAATATCTATATGGCACACTAAGTAATGCCCAACTTTATAAGAAGAATTGTAAAATTCAGAAACAACACTCCCGAACAAAAATCAGCAGATAAAAAAGTAATACTCCTTGAACGAAACAAACACTATGCAAAATTACACCAACTTGACCTAGAAACATATAAACTCTATTTAAAACTTACAAACACCCTTGGATACATTGCATGGCAAAATTTGCTCACCAACTTCCTGCCAATTTTAAGCAAGAAAATACAAAAACTACAAAAGAAACTAAACAACCTGTGTTTATAACACCTAATCTCAAAAAAAAAAAAAAAAAAAAAACTCACCATATAAAAAACACTCCACCTAACCAAGTTGCAAACATGTCCACTCAAACATTCTCCAACAATGAGATTTCATTACTTAACCAAGGCTAAAAACATGTATAACCTACTCCAACCGGGCAGAGTACCTAATAGCACACGTAGAAATAGCATGTGCAGACTTAAAAGAAGAGGATAAAACAGCCAATAAAAATTAATGTGAAATAGTACTTACAGATCACAACCACACCAGAAATAACTTTCCAAATAAAAAAAATCCTCAAAACCTAAAATCCAAACCTGTAATACATGCCAAAGGAGATAAAAGCAACACAATAGTAATATTAGATAAATCCAACTACATCACCAGATTTGAAAATATGTTACAAGATAATATTTTCACAGAAATAAAAACAGATCCATTGAAGCAATGCATGAAAGACTACAACCTTACCATAAAAGCAACCAAAACATCCCAAATAGCACAAAACTAGTGTGAAACCAAACCACCCAATTTTATCCAGACTTTATGCCCTTCCAAAAATCTGCAAAACAGTCAATGCCATGCGACCAATAGTCAACAATATAGAGTCCCCTATATACTGTCTCTCAAAATGGCTAGTGCAGAAGTTCACATCATTACAAAAATATCCCAGCTTCTGCATAAAAAATTTGCAGGATCTAGTCAACAAAATCTCCACCCTTGAAATAAAACCTGAAGCACCTTGGTATCCTTCTACAGCACAGCAATGTACCTGAACATACCCATTCCTCAGATGTTAAAACCCCTAGAAAGATTGCAAACCCACAATAAAATAGAAAAAGAAGAATTAGAAGACTACCTAAACTTAACTAAATTTTGCCTAGATCAGAATAATTTCACCTTCAACAACAGAGCATACCAACAAACTACAGGCCTTACAATGAGTAACCCAATTTCACCACTTCTGGCAGATCTTCAATCAACTACCCGGAAACACACATAGCCTCAGCATTTGCACACACCTACAAGACTTGGCATAGATATATTGATGACATCTTTGCTATAGACTCCAAATGTATTATACAGTACTCCCTCAAATTGCTTAACTTACAGCTCACAATAGAAATTGAAAAAGACACTACTTTCCATTTCTAGATATGAAAATAGTTAGAGAACGTAACAAACTAACCTTTAGTACCTATCATAAACCCACACACTCTGAAAACTATATAAAAAATCTGATGTGTTCCATTCACATGACTTTCTCTATATCTCTGTAAATTATTATTGTTAATAAGCTTATCTTTTATTTATTTCATGCTAATAGAGAAAAATTAGCAGAAATAATCTTATTTCTTGCTTTATTGTAAGTAGAAGTGAAATAAGGGAGTACCATAGGTTAAAGTGAAAGTCAAAAGTTGGTTGCTATGTGACTATGTTCCTTTGTTTATATTGACAGGAGTTGACAAATTCCTGTATGAGAAAAGTATAAGTTTTTCAAAGCTGAAACCAAGAAAAAGGAATATCTCAAAAACGATCAACTCCACGAAAAAAATGTATATAACATAAATTGTGTTTTAACATGCTCTACATTTTTGATGGGTTAAGTTTTTGTCCATTTCTTATGGTTTAGTAGTTATGAAAAATTCATCCAGAATAAAGTAGTCTTCAGAAGCTATTCCCAGAAAATTCAGAATATACATTTTATTTGTCAGGTAAATATCTTTAATATACAATATTTTAATCAAAATCGTTTAGAGCCATTTTTTAGAAAATCAAAAATTTCGAAAAAAGTTCCATGTAAAGGGTAGTTTGGGGTGGGGGGATTTTTCTCAAAATCTTCGTGTCGCATCCCTGGAAGATACTAAACTTAAATACCAAGTTTGGTATTTTACCGACTTTTTGTTTTTGAGCTATCATGTTCACAGACACACGGACACACTGACACACACACACGGACCTTTTTCTAAAAATACTTTTTTTTGGATACAGGGAACCCTAAAACATATATTTCCGGTGAAATCTCGGTATCAAATTTTTTGGTGGAGTGCAATACATTCTCTATACACTATGTACATAGTGCGTATAGAGAAAGTAAAAATTATGGGCACAATCCTATAGCGCACAAACATGCAGTATTAAATAGCCTCACCCATAGACAATCTACATGCCATTAAAAGATGAAGAATACAACAGAGAATACAAACACATAATATCTACAGCAAAAAACAATGGCTTTAACCAAAAATTAATAGATCAAAAAATCAAAATAATAGAAATTAATCACAGACACCACAAAATTGAGCCCAGCAATAGATAAACCTTGCTTCAAAAAGTTCACTTATCACCCAAAACTACACCACAAGTTTCAAAAAATATTCAAAAAAGATAAAATTATACTTGCCCCCCAAAACAAGTTCAGCCTACACTTGAAACACTTGAGAGCAGTAAAATACAAACAAACTGACAAATCAGCCGTTGCCCACCACTTTTGGTCTACTAACCACAAAATAGTACCGAACATACACCTTATAAAACCTGCCAGATATGCAGCATAGCTTGACATCTGGAGAAAATCCACATCATTAAAAATCAATGCCACATATTCAACTTTGAATTACTGCCACAAAATATGTTGTGGAGGTTCGTCACTCAGCCACCAGGGACTGTCACACCTCAACATATAAACATCCTGTAGAAATTTAGTTGGAAACCATCGACAATAAAGCCCACATGGCTTTAAAACCAGTCTGGCAAAACTATATGCAAGTGTTACAAAGCCAACTCGGAAATATTCTATTCATACATATCACCGTTCCAAAATATCTTTTCATCAAAATTGTTGTTGAAACTTCTAGTTCGCTTAATTATGGCTCCAAATTGGAGTGACAATATAAACATGAAGTTCATTGAACTGTATTGGGAATAATAGTGCTTGTGGGACCAGCAAGTCATACAACACTCGTCAAACAATACTCTGCAAGATTACCACTCAAATTTTCAGATCCACTCCCGCTTTTTCATTAACTCCTCCACTAGAACTTTGTATGACTTGGCAATAAATTTCTGGCAAAGATCATTACGCATGGAACATAATTTTTTATGGGACACAACAGGCCATTTCTTTTTATCTACTACCGTACCAATAGGTTCCCTGTGTGAACAGGTCTCATTCAACTGGACTGGCCAGTGACTGTCTCGCAATCATTAGAGGACAACTGACCCCGGCAACTGTCTCATCAACTGGCATCATGTAAGCATGGCATTAGAGCTCACTGTAGTGGTAATGGTTTCAAACTTTGGCACTGACTAGCCCTCATTAGGTTGACTGTGTTAGAGGCAAGTGAAAAACTATCATTGGCCAGTTACAAATAAATGAATTCCAATGCACAAAATCCACATGGTTCCCATTCTTATTCCCAGGCTATTGTGAAGCAAAATTGTTTACCCTGCATAGCTCCTTCTTTCTTGTTTTTATTTTGGTTACTATTCTTGGGTTATTGTGCAAAAATCATCCAGAATGAAGAGCATTTCAGATACTATTCCCAGAAACTTCAATATATATTTTTTATTTGTAAAGAAAATATTTAAAATATACAGTATTTTAATAAAATTAATTTTAGACAATTTTAAGAAAATCAAAATTTTCAAAAAAATGTTCCATAATAAGTGTAGTTGAAAGTGGGATTATTTTTTTAAAATTGTGTTGCATCCATGGAAGATACTGAACTTAATAATCAAGTTTGGTATTTAATTAAGTTTTCATTTTTGAGTTATGCTGTTGTCAGATATACACACATACATACGCAAGGAAATTTTACTAAAAATTGTTTTTTTGGATTCAGGAGACCAATAAAACCTTGGTATTGAATTTTTGGTTGGACTGCAATGCTTTCTCCACTTATTATGCATGCAGTATAGAAAGTACTAAAATTCACAGTTAGAGAAGTTGGCAGTACCTATCTGTACATTTGCAAGGACCACAGCATTCTAACATGAAAAAACATCTTCACACACAATTTTATCAAGAATTAATGCATTTTGATAGAAATTGATATTCAAGTTCAAAAGTGCTACCATTAGAGAGCAGTATGGTCAAACAAAGAAAAGACACATCTACTGATATGAATCAATTGAGCAATGGAACTGTGGAATTCACTGGTGGGTAAATCTTGATTTTCTATTTTAAATTAAAAGTGCATGGAATTCAAGTTCCAGCGTGTTAAATAGGCTTGGCTTAAATCAGGAAAAAGGAAAGGATAGTTTGCATAAAACAGGAACTCATTTTAATTATTTATTTAAAGGAATGGTGCAAGGAAAATATAGTTTGCACATGTTAAGCTAATTTATTAAAAAAGTTAGAGAGGAAATAGTGGAGGGGGGGGGGGCACTCATGTAACGGAAAGGGAGGTTGAAAACAGTGGAGAAGTGTTAGAACTGGCCAGTACATGATTGTCGATTAATTTTATTAAATGTGAAAACATATTACATGTACTATATGGTATTAATAACTAATTTCCTTAATTAATTGATCTAATAGTTGGTTAAACTATGAAGCCCAGGACTAAAAATAATTATGACTTTAAAAGTCACTATTGGGTTATGTCATTTCAAAATAATTTGAGATCACCTTGTGGTTTACCAGAAATCATGCGAGTCAGTTGAGGCATTTAATGCTATGGAATTTAGTTGATAAATTTAATGTGTCTATGGTAATTCAGTGGTTAGAGCAACTGGTTGAAGCCTGGTAGATTTAAGGTTCAAATCCCAACTATAGCATTACATTTTTCAATCTGATTTCAGATTAAAAGTGCATGGAAAACTCCAGTAGCAAACTTACACAGTTCATAGTTTAATCAAATATTAGATCAATGAGTGTGAATTAATTGTTTTTCTACACAAGCCATGTGTAAGAGTTGGATAAGTAGAGTCAGATTGAATTAATTCACACTCATTGACCTAATAGTATATAGATTAAACTATGAAGCTTGGGACTTATGACATGAAGATTGCAACTGGAGTTTGTCATCTCAAATTAATCTGAGATCACCTTGTGGTTTAGCAGGAAACATGACAGTCATTGAGGAATTTAATACCATGTTGCATGGTAGCTCAGTGATTAGAGCAACTGGCTGAAGGCCAGGAGTTCTGTGGTTCAAATTCTAGCTATGGCATTGAATTTTTCAGTCTGAGGCTACCTATGCAACTAATTGTTAGCCAAAGTTATACAAACTGTTTTTCTTTATTTTCTATAAATGACAAAGAGTCTTACCTTTTTAAATGTATATTAAAGAAATTGAGGATTTTAGTGTAATGAGAGATGGGCACAAGTTTCATTGGCAATAGTGATCTGTTGGGGTCACTGATATGTTTAACTTTTCATTGTTTCACCATTTTCATATTTCTTACTTATGCACTGAATATGATTTATTTCACATATTTTTTCCCTGTTGTCAAATATATAATGTGGGTAATTATTTACAAGTTGGGCCGCTAACTCTCTCCGCTGCGACTTATGCCAATTTTGCACTCTAACGGGACCGGTGTGGTTAGAGAGGGATTATGGGTGGGGAGATGGTTAAAAAACTTAATGTTGTATCCATTGTGCTGTTAGGAGTTGTTGGAAATATCGATAATTTGAAATCCACAGGCTTTGAAATTGTCATCATAAATACAAAGTTAATCAATCACACTTAGTTCATTCGATTTTAGAGCGGCTGAAGTTCTGCATAATAAAATTCACGGAACAGCTGTATCTGCGTGAAACATACTCGTCATACATCAGCACAGCGTCTAGCGACATATGCCGGTGTTGCATACCACAACACTGTTCACCTGCCGCCGACAATGAAACTCAGGTTTTAGGCATTTTAGTGTGTAGTATTATTATATATTTACATTGCAAAAGTACAAGACTTCTTCATTTATATTCTACTCCTTCTAGGCAGCATACTTCATAAATATTCACAAAAAAGAATCGCTACGCGCACATAATAAATTAGCGTCTAACTTAATTACGGAGCTTTTCCAATAAAAAAAATTGGTGAAAACGTAACAAGTATGAACCAAACTTACAGTCAAACCACAATTTGTTTAATTTCTAGAGGGGTCAAAGTTCTCTATAATTACCATAATGTGTCAATTTTAAAAATGTGGGGTAAAGGAAGTATGCTTTGCTTGTAAAAGCAACATAATTGTGTTTATTTTTTAATTTAAAGCATGTATAGTTTGCAGTGAAAGGAATGTCTTGTGTTTATTTATTTGGAGAAGGTTGACCCTCACTACAGAATGGATTTATCAATTTTTCTATGCATAAGATCTACTTACTGTTCATTATGAGTCACAGTTCTATTTGGATTATGTTTTGAAAGTGCTTGATTCCTGAGTAATTAATGTTTCAAGTATTTACTAATTTCTGGGACTAGCACACTTTCATTTCTTACTAGGTAAATCCATGGCTACCAGTGATTCAGAAGGTATGATCTCAATGCCTATTTGTTCTGCTGATGTTGTGACCGATGATATTTAAGGATTTGATTATGCGATAGATCATTTAATATTTTGGGTTATTATAGAGAACTTGGGCCCCTCTAGAAATTAAATAAATTGTGGTTTGACTGTAAGTTTGGTTTATACTTGTTACGTTTTCACCAATGTTTTTTATCGGAAAAGCTCCTTAGTTAAGTTAAACACTAATTTATTATGTTCGCGTAACGATCCTTTTTTGCGAATATTTATGAAGTATGCTTACTAGAAGGAGTAGAATATAAATAAAGAAGTCTTGTAGTACTTTTGCAATGTAAATATATAATGATACTACACACTAAAGTGCCTAAAACCTGAGTTTCATTGTCGGCGGCAGGCGAACAGTGTTGTGGAATGCAACACCGGCATATGTCGCTAAACGTTGTGCTGATGTATGACAAGTATGTTTCATGCAGATACAGCTGCTCAGTGAATTTTATTATGCAGAACTTCGGCCACTCTAAAATTGAATGAAACTAAGTGCGATTGATTGACTTTGTATTTATGATGACAATTTCAAAGCCTGTGGACAATTTCAAATTTAGCGCGAGGTTAGATTCCAATCCGTTTAGGTTAGTGTGTGTATATAAATTTGTTTCTAATTTTATATTGTGGTAGTATCTCATTATCGATATTTCCAACAACTCCTAACAGCGCAATGGATACAACATTAGTTTTTTAAACCATCTCCCCACCCATAAGCAAAACTGGCATAAGTCGCAGCGGAGAGAGTTAGCGGCCCAACTTGTAAATAATTATTATATTTTGAGTTGGTTAATAGCTGTGAATTGGAAAAGAAACACTAATGGCCATTATATTGTGCACATGTGAAAGGGAATGTGAGCCATTATTTTTGGTATATTGAGTTTCCCTCAGAGCAAATTATCAAGCTATTTATTATGCATGAATATATCAACAGATACTTGCAAAGCATTTGTTCAATTGTAAATTTGAAATTAAGGAAAACAACTGATGTGTTGTATCAGTTGAAATATTAAGGTTAGGTAAAGTTGGATAGATCTAGAATTTTCTAGGGTTTTTTTTCAAAAATAAGTATGAGTTGAGTGGAAGCTACTAACCTATAGCAAGTAGCTGTTAATGACAGATTCCCCAAGTTTCAAGATTTTATTGAGGTTACGTTAACTTAAATGTGTGCAAATGAAATGTGTCAAAATGAGAGGTAAATTAGTTTCCAAAAACTATTTCTAAGGGTTTTTGAAAAAGCAATGCAAATTAGGGTTTTTTTGAGGAAAAAAGCCTGTAATCCATTCAATAGTCAAAGTAAAGTTTTACCATTTATTCATTTAAAGCAACTGATAGTTTGCATATGAAAGGAATAGCTTTCAATTTATTATTTAAAGGATTGGATAGTTTGCAAGCAAAAGGAATGCTTTCCAAGGTATTATCATTTAAAGGAATAGATAGCTTATAAGTGACAGGAATATAATTTTGTTTATCTATTCATTTAAAGTAATGGATAGCTAGCACATGAAAGTAATGCTTTTCAATGTATTATTCATTTAAAGGAAGGAATAGTTGCATGTGAAAGGAATATTCTTTTGATGTATTCATTTAAAGGATCGGATAGTTTATATATGAAAGGAATATATGTACGTTTATTAATTTAAAGGAATGCTGTTCTTTATTTTCCGAGTATGCAGTGCTTGTAATCACTGCCAATGGTGCGATAACTAACGTGAATGTAGGCGGCAATAATGGCTGACTGGTGCAGAGACTCCAATAGGTCACTATTAGCGTTTTAAGTTACTTATGTGAAAATCATATATTCATATTCACCTCCAAATCTTTTAATATTACTTCTTTTCGTTCTTCTCTATATTCTTTGCCAATTTCTTCTGCATTCCAGCATCTTTCCAGTTGTAGAAACCCATTTTCCACGATCTTATATACATTTTCCATCTCTCTGAAACCATAAGCAATAAAGAGTTAATATACCGATAACCTGCTTTTGTACTTTCATCCAATACAAACATGTTTCTTAATCTGTAAATGGTTATGTTGTGAGTTTTAATTCATGTGCTTAATGAGATCTAAACAAACAAAAGAAGAGTCAAACAATGAAACAATTGCTGTTTTACTTATTGTTCTCTTTTTATTAATTTAATTTTGATAAAACATATATTCTGTCGAAAATTAAAACGTAACATTCGCTATGCATATCTGATTTTATGTGAAGTTCCAACATTCCATTACCTTTTTCGGTATGCCATTGTAACACGAGTCAGTGAATTTGTCCCTAGGTTAATCAATATCGGATTTCAACAAACCACATTATAACATGTTCAATTATTACGCATTATACAACATATTTTACAAAAAGATTCACACCTAACTGCTTCGAAATCAAACTCACGCACATTTAGCAGTTCAAATGCTTGGCCAACATTGGAATTCTTTTGTGCTTATTAATATCTCAATGAATTTGATTTTCCACAGTAAATATACTATAATGTATTGAATATATTGAGTACTGAGATTAAAATACAATATCGTACATTATAACATTTAGATTAATAGAAAAATCTTCCTCCGATTCCTTACTTGCTTACAGTTTTAGCTTTCTTATGTTGGATACCTTATTCGTCTTTCCGCGATATTTTTGTTGCTACACAGTGCTGCGCCCTAAACGTTACACTGTAAAACACTGAATTGTTCTTCAAAAAATCTGTTTCATTCGCATGACTTCTCTACTTCTCTGAAACATTGTTAATAAGCTTAGTCTTCTAACCACTTCATGCTAATCAAGATAAACACTAGCAGAAACGGTCTTTCTACTTAGTTCCTTGTAAATAGAAGGGAAATAAGGGAGTACACTAGACTAAACCGAGTCATGTTTTAAAATGTGGATTGAAACCCGTGGCTAGGAGTTGAGAATTTCCTGTATGAGAAAACTTTTAAGTATTTTTTAAACTGAAACCAATAACAAGGAATATCTCTAAAAGGTCAATTCCAGGGGAAAAAAGTATATGACATTAACTGTGTGTTTTAACGAGCTCTACATGTCTTGTGTAGTACGTTTTTGTCTATCGCTTACGGTTTACTAGTTATGCAAATTTCGTTAAAAAAAAATAAAGAATCTGTTCCAATCACATGACTTTCTCTACATCTCTGTAACAAAGTATTGACAAAAAGCTTGTCTTCTGTTTAATTCACGATAATTGAGGTAAACATTACCAGAAATTATCCTTATTACTTGGTACCTTGTAAGTAGAAGGGCAAAAATATAATTGTTCCATTCACATCATGCTAATCAAGATAAACATAAATAGAATTAGTCTTATTATTAGCTTCCTTGTAAATAGAAGGGAAATAAGAAAATGTACAGGCTAAAGCGACAGTCTCGTCTTTTAAAAATCAGTAGCTATGTGAAACAGTTGAAATTCCAATATCTTTGCTTGCCAGGAATAAACAAACTAGAAACGAGAAGAAAGGTGTCTTCACGTTTGAGAAAAGTTTAAGATGCCGTGTAAGATGCTGGTATAGCGATTAACTTCATGGTAGCTCAGAGGCAGAGCAACAGGCTAGAGAACGGGAGATCCGTGAATTTTTCATTGAATTTTTCAGTCTGACTTCACCTATACAACTCCTGTCCTTCACACGACTATGTGTAAAAAAAAAAAAGCAGTTATTCCATACAAATTGACCATAATAGTTGGCCATACTATGAATTCTGGGTCTAAAGTACTTACAGCACTGTAAGTCGCCATTGGGGTTGTCATCTCAAAATAATGTGAGATCACCGGGGAACATGCGAGTCAGTTGAGAAGTTTAGTGCTATGCCGGCATTTTGTCATGGTAGCTACCTATCCAACACAATACCTTCTCTATGCACTATGTACATAGTACGTGTAGAGAAAGTAAAAACTATGATCTGTCATAGTTTTAGTGTTTAATTACTTTCGCTACATGTACTGTGCACATAGTGTATAGAGAAAGTATTTTGTTGTACCCAAAAATTCGACACGGAGATTTCACCGGAAATATATCTTTTGGGACACACTGAATACAAAAAGAAAAAAAGTCCGAGCGCGCACGTGGAGGGGGGGGGGGAGCAGTATACCTCAAAAACGAAAAGTCCGTTAAATACCAAACTGAATTCCAAGGATGCAACACGAAGATTTTCAAGAAAATCCAACCCCCAAATACCCTTTACATAGAAAAAAAAATCAAACATTTTGGTTTTCTCAAAAATGACCCTACGATTTTGATTAAGTTTCTTATGTTTAAGAATATATTTATATGACAAATAAAATGTATATCTTTAATTTTCTGGGAATAGCCTCTGAATGCCTCTTTATTCTGGACGACTTTTGCATAAGTGGTAAACCGTCAAATATAGACAATTTATTTCACAAAAAAAAAAAAAAAAAAAAATTAGAGCTCGTTAAAATATGCAATTTATGTCATATACAATGTATCGTGTAGTTGGCCTTTTCGAGATATTCCTTGTTATTGGTTTCAGTTTTAAAATATTTAAACATTTCTCATATGGGAATTTTTCAATTCCTGGCCACGCAAAGAAACGGATGTTAATTCCGTAGCAACCACATTTTAAAACATTTGACAATCGGTTTAGTCTAGTGTATTATCTTAAGCCTTTTACTTATAAGAAACTAAGTAATCTGATTACCATGAAGAAGATAGAAGAATGAGCTTTTAATAATAATTGTTACAGAGATGTAGAGAAAGGCATGTGAATGGAACACATCAGAATTTGTTAGTAGGTATTGTTGACTTCACCAAAAATACACGTTTAAATTTTCCTGAATCCAAAAAGGGTATTATTAAATAAAAAAATATTATGTGTTCCATTCACGTGACTTTCTCTACATATCTGCAACAAATTATTGTTAAAAAGCATATTCTTCTATTTACTTCATGCTAATTGAGAAACATTGGCAGAAATGGTCTTATTATTGTTTCCTTGTAAGTTGAAGGGAAATAAGGGAGGATCATAGGCTAAAGCGATAGTCAAGTCTTTTAAAAGCTGGTTGCTATGTGGTCGAAGTTCCCTTATATGGTAAGGAATTAATAAATTCCCATATGAGAAAAGTATAAGTATTTTAAAACTGAAACCAATAACAAGGAAGCCTGCAAAAATGGTCAACCCCACGAAAAAAATGCATTTAAAATAAATTGTATGTTTTAATGAACTCTGTCTTGTTTGTTACATAAGTTTATGCCTATCTCTTAGGGTTTACCACTTATGCAAAATTCCGTAAATTCATCCACAATAAACATGTTTTCAGAGGCTATTCCTAGAAAATTCAAGATATACGTTTTATTTTTCATATAAATATCTTTAATATACGATATTTTAATCAAAATCGTTTGAGCCATTTTTGAGAAAATCAAAATTTTCGAAAATTTTTCCATGTTAAGGGAAGTTTGGGGCGGGGAATTTTCTTGAAAATCTACGTGTCGTATCCTTGGAAGATACTTAACTTCAATACCAAGTTTGGTATTTAACGGACTTTTCATCCTTGAGCTATGCTGCCCACACACACACACACGCACACACACACACTGGCTGACAGACAAACACACACGGACAGTTTTCTAAGACTTTTGTAGCTTTTCTTCAGGGTGGTCTCAAAACATATTTCCGGTGAAATCTCGTTATCGAATTTTTTATGCAATTCAATACCTTCTCTATACATCATTTACACAGAACGTGGCAACGCTTTACCTGAAGTGCTGATGATGTGAGAATTTAGAAAAATCTGATGTGTTACACTCACATGACTTTCTCTAGCTGTTCTACAAACTTCATACACAAGATTCTTCTTCTTTCTGCACCTTGCTAATCGTGGTACTCATTAGCACAATGTTCATATTATTTAGTTCCGTAAAAGTAGGAAGAAAATAAGGGAATACACTAGCCTAAACCAATAGCCAAATGTTTTAAGAGCTGTCGTTATGCGATTTTCATTACAAATCGCTTCTTTTCTTAGCCAGGAGCAGAACAAAAGAAAAACGGACACTCCCGTCTGAGAAAAGTATAAGTGCTTCACAACTAAAACTAATAACAATGAATACCTCTAAAACGGAAACTCCACGAGAAAAATGTATATGACATAACTTGTGTATTTTAACAAGACCTAAATTTTTTTGCAGCAAGTTTTTGTCAATTTCTTACGGTTTACTAGTTATGCCAAATTAAGCACAAAATTCATCCAGAATAAACAGGTCTTCAGAAGCTATTCCCAGAAAATTCAAGATATAAAATTTTATTTTTCAGGTAAATATCTTGGTCGCGCCGTGGCCGAGTGGTTAGACCACTAGCCTTTCACATAGACGGCCGGGGTTCGATCCCAAGCGACCGTATGTGCGATTTGTGGTGGACAAAGCGGCGCTGGGGCGGGTTTTCTCCGGGTACTCCGGTTTCCCCAGCCATCGCATTCCACCGGTGCTCCATCATCATTCATGTATCATTAGTGTCACCGCCTACGGTGCCATTAGTAGTTAAAGCGGGCGTTAAACACTACCAAGGTAAATATCTTTAATATATGATATTTTAATCAAAATCGTTAGAGCCATTTTTAAGAAAATCAAAATTTTCTAAAAAAGTTCCATGTAAAGGGTAGTTTGGAGTGAGGGGATTCTTTTCAAAGTCTTCGTGTCGCATCCCTGGAAGATACTAAACTTAAATACCAACTTTAGTATTTTAGCTACTTTTCTTTTTTGAGTTATCGTGTTCACAGACACACGGACACACTCACGGACCTTTTTCTGAAAATGCTTTTTTTGGATACAGGGGATCCTAAAACATTTATTTCCGGTGAAATCTGGGTGTCGAATTTTTGGGTGGAATACAATACTTCTCTATCCATGAGTACATTGTATATATGGGGCTAGAGAAAGTAAAAATCTGATGTGATCCATTCACATGACTTTCTCTACATCTCTGCAACAAATTATTATTAAAAAGTTTATACTTCTATTTACTTCATACTAATCTAGAAAAAAGTAGCAGGAATAATCTTATTACTTATTTCCTTGGAAGTAGAAACCAAATAAGGGAGTAGCACAAGTTAAATTGATAGTCAAAAGCTGGTTGCTATGTGACTGAAGTTCCTTTGTTTGTAGGGACAGGAGTTGGCAACTTCCTGTATGAGAAAAGTATAAGTTTTTAACGATGAAACCAAAATTAAGGAATATCTAGAAGATCAACAATTCTACGAAAAAAAATGTATATAATGTAAATTGTGTGTTTTAACGTGCTCTACATTTTTTGTGTGGTAAGTTTTTGTCCAACTCTTACGGTTTAGTAGTTATGTAAAATTTCGTAAAATTCATCCAGAATAAAGTAGTCTTCAGAGGCTATTTCCAGAAAATTCAAGATATACATTTTATTTGTAAGGTAAATACCTTTAATATACGATATTTTAATCAAAATCGTTAGAGCCATTTTTAAGAAAATCAAAATTTTCTAAAACAATTCCATGTAAATGGTAGTTTGGGGTGGGGGAATTTTTCTCAAAGTCTTCGTGTCGCATCCCTGGAAGATACTAAACTTAAATACCAAGTTTGTTATTTTATCGACTTTTCGTTTTTGAGTTATCGTGTTCACAGACACACGGACACACACACACACACACACACACACACACACCTTTTTCTGAAAATACTTTTTTTGGATACTGGGGACCCTAAAACATATATTTCCGGTGAAATCTCGGCATCGAATTTTTTGGTGGAGTGCAATACCTTCTCTATACACTATGTGCATAGTATTCTTAAAAAGCTTATACTTCTATTTACTGCATGCTCATCAGAAAAAATTAAAAGAAATAGTCTTATTACTTGCTCGCTTGTAAGTTGAAGCGAAATAAGAGAGTACTATAGGCTGCAGTGATAGTCAAACGCTGGTTGCTATGTCACTGAAGTTGCTTTATTTGTATGGACAGCAGTTGGCAAATTCCTGTATGAGAAAAGTATAAGTTTTTCACAGCAGAAACCAAAAACAAGGAATGTCTCAAAAACGATGAACTCCACAAAGAAAAATGTATATAACATAAATTGTGTGTTTTAACGTGCTCTACATTTCTTGTGCAGCAAGTTTTTGTCCATCTCTTACGGTTTAACAGTTATTTAAAATTTCGTAAAATTTATCCAGAATAGTCTTCAGAGACTATTCCCAGAAAATTCAAGATATGCATTTTGTTTGTCAAGTAAATAATATAAATATATAAATAATATAATATAAATTTTATTTTTCAGGCAAATATCTTTAATATATGATATTTTAATTAAAATTGTTAGAGCCATTTTTGCGAAAATCAAAAGTTTCGAAAAAAGTTCCATGTAAAGGGTAGTTTGGGGTGGGAGGATTTTTCTCAAAATCTTCGTGTCGCATCCCTGAAAGATACTAAACTTAAATACCAATGTGGTATTTTACCGACTTTTCGTTTTTGAGTTATCGTGTTCACAGACACATGGACGCACACACACACACACACACACACACACACACACACACACACACGGACCTTTTTGTGAAAATGCTTTTTTTGGATATAAGGGATCCTAAAACATATATTTCCGGTGAAATCTCGGTATCGAATTTTGGGTGGAGTGCAATACCTTCTCTATACACTATGCACATAGTGTGTGTAGAGAAAGTAATAAACTCTTGTAGCAAGTTCGTTTATAGAACACCTAGAGAAATGTATGTGAATGGTGCACAGATTTTTTAAGAGTAGTTTGTATTTCTTTAAGGTACCTAATCGAAACAGTAATAGATACAGATAGTCATTCTGAAAATGCATATACGACTTACGCTTTTCAGTGAATTTGTAATTCAAGCCTTCAGGCATTCTGCTAAACATTTTTATTTACCTAACGATTATAATAATTATTTACTCAATGTGTTTATCAGATATAGACCCGGACAGTATGAAAAAACACTGATAAATAGGGTTTTGAAGTGATTATTGAGAATCGTCGAGATCAATCTTCTTGCTAACATTTGCATAATTGTAACACTACTTATCTAACTTCAAAGTTTTATTTACTTTAAATTTAACTCCTTTAACCGTGTAGGTATACCATGTCGAATGAGTAAATATCTTGTCGGTTATGCATGTAAATATAACTCGCTTATTCTCTATGGCAGGATGGGCAAAGGGAATAATTCTTTCTAGGTACCGACTCCAGTCAAGGAGGGGAAATGTTGGTGTGTCATCCAGCGGTCAGTAGCGAGTGTGCTGTTTGTAAGCAAACGTAAACAGAATGTCAGCCTCGCAACTTGGGAATTATCATTTGTATATCATATTATTATATTTTTAGAGGTTCCACATGAACTGCAAATGGAATTAATGCCCTACAAAAGTGTACAGCATAAAATGTTCGAAAGAAAGAGGTTTGGAGTTAATTAAATCATTGCCAAAGGTTTCGTTTTCCAAATTGCGATTATTTGTATCACATTTAATGGCAATTTTTGGCTTCACATGTACTTGCAATCAAAGCTTCTCTAAACCGAATTATATTAAAAACCAGCATCGCAATAAACTAGGCGACGAAAATTTGGTCCTTCTATTCAGGTTCATCACATCATCCTTAGCAGCAGATATTGCTGGACTCGTCTAAAGTAAAACATATGACAGACGTCACAGACATACCTACCTACTTACCTACCTGCCCACCTATCCACGGACCTTTTCTAAATACCTTATTTATTCACTATGTATAAAGTATGCGTAGGTAAAATAAAAGTCTTCTTTTTGGATATAGTGAACCCTAAAACATGTATTTAGGGTGAAATCTCGGCACTGAATTTTTAGGTGGAGTGCAATACCTTCTCTACCTATTTAGAGAGAGTAAAAAACAAAAACGTAAGGCCACATAAATAATTAATGTTGTATATCTGTCCGTGAAATTGGTAACCCCTTTCTAATATTTATTTTAATTTCGTACTGCCGTGCAAAAAACATTGTATGATACACATATACAACGTATTTTTACTTTCTCTAGTACATTGTACATAGAGAAGGTAGTGCACTCCATCCAAATTCGATGCCGAAATTTCATCAGAAATACACGTTTTAGGCTCCACTGTACCCCCAAAAAAAAAAAAAACATTTTTAGACAGTTAATGCTAAAAGCAGGGTTTTTTACCAGATGTCAGTAGTGTTAAAAGTAGAAGATTCTGTCAGTGTTATAAAATTATAACACTCCAAAGTAGCAAACTTTGGTTTATACGTCCACGGCCTCATTCAAGTAGGCTATGATTCTGAAAGCTCGTAACGATCCATAACATAGCGGATGATTTGAATGTCATGACCATGGAATCTGCTGAATCAGACAAATTATGCAAGCAGCGGAGAGAGAAAAACTACAACTGCTCCACTGCCTCCGTTGTATAGAATATTTTCGTTCCGTACGAGTAAATCGTCATGTTGTCAGCATTGATGCTAAGCAAGGAAACAACTGAATATCGTAGACCATTAAGCATGAACTCCGTGAAATGGGTAAAACAATCTATTTATAATTATAATATATCTATAAATATTGATAATTGTCTGAAAATAGTGTATGGCACACGTGTTAAAATTGTTTTATATTGTTCGAAGGATTACGAAACTCGGCCTAAAGTCTCGTCTCGCAAGCTTCCCAGTCACAATATAAAACACCATTTTTACTTTCTCTACACACCCTATGTGCATAGTGTATAGAGAAGGTATTGCACTCTACCCAAAAATTCGATAGCGAGATTTCAACGGAAATATATGTTTTAGGGTCCCTTATATCCAAAAAAAGCATTTTCACAAAAAGGTCCATGTGTGTGTGTGTGTGTGTGTGTGTGTGTGTCCGTGAGTCTGTGAACACGATAACTCAAAAACGAAAAGTCGGTAAAATACCAAAATAGGTATTTAAATTTAGTATCTTCCAGGGATGCGACACGAAGGTTTTGAGAAAAATCCCCCCACACCAAACTACCCATTACATGGAATTTTTTTTCGAAAATATTGATTTTCGCAAAAATGGCTCTAACGATTTTGATTAAAATATCGTATATTAAAGGTATTTACCTGGCAAACAAAATGTATATCTTGAATTTTCTGGGAATAGCCTCTGAAGACTACTTTATTCTTGACGAATTTTACGGAATTTTGCATAACTGCTAAACCGTAAGACTTAGATAAAAATTTACTGCACAAGAAATGTAGAGCACGTTAAAACATACAATTTATTGTTATATACATTTATTTCGTGGAGTTGATCGTTTTTTAGATATTCATTGCTTTTGGTTTCAGATATGAAAAACACTTTTCTCATATAGGAATTTGTCAACTCCTGTCCATATAAACAAAGGAACTTCAGTCACATAGCAACCAGCTATGTGTCAGATTTTTACCATTTGTACTATAAATAGCTATTAGAAAAATCGTATGTTTTCCATTCACATGACTTTCTCTACATTTCTGCAACAAATTATTGTTAAAAACCTTATGCTTCAATTTACTTCATGCTGATTCGAGAAAAAATTAGCAGAAATAGTCTTATCATTTGCTTCCTTGTAAGTAGAAGCGAAATAAGGGAGTACCATTGGTTAAAGTGATAGTCAAAAACTGGTTGCTATGTGACTGAAGTTTCTTTGTTTGTATGGACAGGAGTTGACAAACTCCTGTATGAGAATATTGTGTTTTTCCAAGCTGAAACAAAAAACAAGGAATATGTAAACAACGATCAACTCCAGGAAAAAAAAATGTATATAACATAAATTGTGTGTTTTAACGTGCTCTACATTTTTGGTGTGGTAAGTTTTTGTCCATCTCTTACGGTTTAGCAGTTATGCAAAATCCCGTAAAAGTGATCCAGAATAAAGTAGTCTTCAGAGGCCATTCCCAGAAAATTCAAGATTTTCCTTTTTATTGACAGGTAAATATATTTAGTATGTGATATTTTAATCAAAATCGTTAGAACCATTTTTAAGAAAATCAAAATTTACGAAAAAAGTTCCATGTAAAGGGTAGTAGGGGTGAGGGATTTTCTTGAAAATCTTCGTGTCGCATCCAGTTTGGTATTTAACGGTCTTTTCGTTTTTTGAGCTATGCTGTCCACAGACACAGACACACACACACACACACACACACGGAACTTTTACTGATAGTGCTTTTTTGGATTCAGGGGGACCCAAAACATGTAATTCCAGTGAAATCTTGGTATCGAATTTTTGGGCGCAATACAATACCTTCTTTATACACTATGTAGAGAAAGTAAAAATGACCCAATGGGTGTACGTATGTCCGTTAACAGGATAACTCAAAAACGAAAAGTCGGTAAAATATCAAATTTGGTATTTAAGTTTCATATATTTAAAGAATACGACACGACAGATTTAGATGAAAATCCCCCACCCCAAACTACATTTAATATGGAAAAAGTTTTGAAAAAATTGTTTTTCTCAAAATGGCTCTAACAATTTTGATTGACATACAGTATATTAAAGATATTTAACATGGCAAATAAAATGCATATTTTGAATTTTCCGAGAGTAGCTTCTGTAGAGCTCTTCATTCGAAGCAAGTCATTAGACAATTTCTGCTTATGTTTATCTCGATTAGCATGAAATATGTCGAAAAATAAATTGTGTCAGAGATGTGGAGAAAGTCATATAAATGAAACACATGCTTTTTTCGATTCTGGCCTTGTTCCATTAAATTCACAGTTGATTAAAAATGCGACAGCTTTATTATAGGTTTACATTATACATAACTATTACAACGTGTTTCTTATGCGGTTTCACTTACGTCCATCCCCCCCCCCCCCCCCGCCCTCAAAACTAGGCCGCAGGTTATGTCGAGTTTTTCTTTCTCAACACGTACTATTAACAAAGTGTTTAGAGATTTCACCGGAAATAGACGGTTTAGGGTCTCCTGTATCAAAAAATCTGATGTGTTCCATTCACATGAGTTTCTCTACATCTCTGCAAAAAAATAAAAATAGCATTAAAAAGCCTGTGCTTCTATTTACTTCATGTTAATCGAGCAAAAATAGCAGAAATAGTGTTATTACTTGCTTCCTTGTAAATAGAAGCGAAATAAGGGAGTACCACAGGTTAGAGTGATAATCAAAAGCTGGTTGCTATTGACTGAAGCCCCTTTGCTTGTATAGACAGAAGTTGAAAATTCCTGTATGAGAAAAGTATAAGTTTTTCAAAGCTGAAACCAACAACAAGGAATATATCAAAAACGACAAACTCCACGAAAAAAAAATGTATATAACATAAATTGTGTGTTTTAACGTGCTCTACATTTTTGGTGTGGTAAGTTTTTGTCGATCTCTTACGGTTTAGCAGTTATGCAAAATCCCGTACAATTCATCCAGAATAAAGTAGCCTTCAAAGGCTATTTCCAGAACATTCAAGATATACATTTTATTTGTCAGGTAAATAACTTTAATGTACGATATTTTAATCAAAAATCGTAAGAGCCATTTTTAAGAAAATCAAAATGTTCGAAAAAAGTTTCATGAAAAGGGTAGTTGGGGTGGGGAGATTTTCCTGAAAATCTTCGTCTCGTATTCTTGGAAGATACCAAACCTAAATACTAAGTTTGATTTTTAATGGTCTTCTCATTTTTGAGCTATGCTGCCCACACACACACACATATACACAGACATACACACGGACATTTTTCTAAAAAAAAAAATTGAATTCAGGGAGTCTCAAAATGTGTATTTCCTGTGAAATTTCGGTATCGAATTTTTGGGTGCATTACAATACCTTCTCTATACACTATGTATATAGTACGTGCAGGGAAGTAAAAAGTATTTTCAGAAAAAAAAATCCGTGTGTGTGTGTGTGTGTGAGAGAGTGAGTGTGTGTTTAAGTGTGTGTGTGTGTGTGTGTGTGTGTTTGTCAGTGTGTCTGTGAACACGTTAACTCATAAACTATTTGAAGCAGTCACGGAAAGTTCTGTGACCAAAATGGAGACAAAGAAGAAAAGTCGGTAAAATAAACTTGGTATTTAAGTTTGTATCTTCCAAGGATGCAACATGAATATTTTGACAAAAATTCCCCCACCCCAAACTACCCTTTACGTGCAAAAAAAATTCAATTTTTTTTATTTTCTCAGATATGGCCCTAACGATTTTTTAAATTACCGTATATTAAAGATGTTTATATGGCAACTAAAATGTATATCTTGAATTATCTGGGAATAGTCCCTAAAGACCTCTTTATTCTGAATAGATTTTGCTGAACTGGTAAACCGTAAGAGATAGACAAAAAGTCACTGCACAAAAAATGTAGATCACGTTAAAACACACAAGTTATGTCCTATACGTTTTATTAATTGACCATTTCCAAAATATTCCATAGTATTTGTTTCAGATTTAAAACAAACTTTTTCACAACGAAAGCTGTAAACTCCTGGCCCTGCATAGAAACGGATTTCATCCAGTTGGCAACCGGCTTTTAAACGATTTGACTATCGTTTTAGCATAGTGTATTCCCTTATTTTCTTTCTACAAGGAAGCAAGTAATTAAGACAATTTCTGTTAATGTTTATCTCGATTATAATAAAGTAGATAGAAGTATATGCTTTTTAACGATAATTTGTTACAGTGATGTAGAGAAAATCATGTGAATAGGACACATCATATTTTTGAGTACATTAAGCGCAGGGAAATATTTGTATTATAATACAAATGAAACGCGTCCCCCCCCCCAGTACGTCATAGTAGTGCTAGACTGCGTGTATAACGAAATCTAATTTACGTGCGTCACTTCTTCTCCCGATGTTTATGAGTCATACTTTCTTCCCTGTGCATTTGTATTACGGTGCAGTAATTTACATGACCTGAATCGGTTTACGACGCAACTGACAGCTTGACATTTCCATAAACAATATAACGTATCACGCTCTTGAACTGCATGGCGATTCTAGCGGACATTTTGTGTCATCTGTTTAAACCGACCACAAATCTGATGCGCTATTATTATTACAATAACATGACTTTCTCTATGTACTATAATTTAGTTCTTACTCTAGCACGTATGTACTCTGACATATACATAGTGGATAGAGACGGTATTGCATTCTACCCAAAAGTTCGATACCGAGATTTCAGCGGAAATAGATGTTTTGAGACTCCCTGAATGGAAAAAAACATTTCTGTGTGTCTGTTCGTGTCAGTGTGTGTGTGTGTGTGTCTCTGTCTTTGGGCAGCATAGCTCAAAAACGAAAAGTCGCTTAAATACCAAACTCGATATTTAAATTTGTGTGCTGGAAGGAAACGACACGAAGATCTTTAAGAAAATCTCCCAACTACTCTTTACGTGGAAACTTGTTTGAAAATTCTGAGTTTCTCAAAACTGGCTCAAACGATTATGATTAAAATACAGTATATTAAAGATGTTTGCATGGCAAATTATAATGTATATTTTGAACTTTCTGGGAATAGTCTCTGAAGGCCATTTCATTCTATATGAATTTTGCATAATAGGTAAACCCTAACAGATAGACAAAAACTTAATACACAAAAAATGTAAATGTAAATGTTAAAACACACAATTTGTCATGTACATTTTCTTTG
Organism: Hymenopus coronatus; assembly: GCA_030762935.1. Taxonomy (NCBI): domain Eukaryota; kingdom Metazoa; phylum Arthropoda; class Insecta; order Mantodea; family Hymenopodidae; genus Hymenopus; species Hymenopus coronatus. Next base: position 80,999,503 of record CM060898.1, on the reverse strand, counting down.
TGGAGCTGACCATTTCCGAGATATCCCCTGTTATTGGTTTCAGTTTTAAAATACTTTATATTTTTCTCATACAGGGAATTTGTCAAATTCTGGCATCGAATTTCAGATTTTAAAAGATTTGACTATCGCTTTATCCTAATGCATTCCCATTTCTTTACTACTTACAAGGAAGCAAGTAACAAGACCATCTGCTAATGTTTGCCTCGATTAGCATGAGTAGATAGAAGCATAAGCGTTTTAAGAATAATTTATTACAGAGATTGTTAATATAGAGAAAGTCGTGTGAATGAAATACATCAATTTTTTTCTAATTCATGTTAATGGGTATATACATTTGCAGATTACCAAAGACCGGATTTTAAACTGAAAAAAAAAATTAACATAACAATCACAAGAATGGAAAATTATGTCCATAAAAGGTAGCTAAAAAGGATATTAAAGTATTAATAAACATGCATATATTTATTTCATTTTATATTACTTCCTTAAAAAAAGTAGATCATGTTTGAGATTTCCACAAAAACTGTAGGGGAAAAGGATATTAGATGTAAAAGTGTTAATAAGAGATACAAAGTGTTTCAATTTTCAGGCTACCTCATTAAAATATCTGATCTGTTTCTCTACATATTTCTCTACATTTCTGCTAGAAATTATTGTTAGAAAGCTTATTCTTATACCTACTTCATGCTAATCGATATAAATATTAGCAGAAATGGTCTTATTAGTTGCTTCCTTGTAAATAAAAGGGAAATAAGGGAAGACACTAGTCTAAAGCAATAGTCTAATTTTTTAAAAGCTGACTTCTATGTGATTGGAATTCGTTTCTTTGCATGGCCAGGAGTTAACAAACACCCGTATGAGAAAAGTTAAAGTACTTTAAAACTGAAGTAGTTAATTCCACAATAAATAGATAAATAAATAAATCAATAAATCAATAAATAAATAAGTGTTTTATGACATAAATTGTGTGTTTTAAGGAGCTCTATATTTTTGTGTATTAATTTCTCTCTTATATTTTACGGTTTGCCAGTTATTCAAAAGTCATTTAGAATGAAGAGGGTATCAGAGGATATTCTCATAAAATTCGAGATATACATTTTACTTGCCATATAAGTATCTTTAATATACGGTATTTTAATCAAAATCGTTAGTCATTTTTGAGAAAATAAAAAATTGCAATTTTTTCCATGTAAACGGTAGTTTGGGGTGGGGTGAAAATCTTAAAAATCTTCCTGTCACATCCTTGGGAGACACTGAACTTAAAAATCAAGGTTGGAATTTAACTGATTTTTCGTTTTTGAGTTAGCATGTTCACAGACACACACCCACACACACGGACACACACGTGGACCTTTTTCTAAAAATGTTTTTAGGGGGGGATTCATGGACCCTTAAAATGTGTATTTCCGGTGAATTTTCGAGTGCAATGCAATGCTTACTCCTATGTGTTATGCTAAGAAAAGAAAGTAAAAAGAGTTGAATTTGATCTCATTTAACATTTCCATATGCATGAATGTCAGATTCTGTCTCTTGAAATGTAAAATGACTTTGTACAAAGAAAAAAGCCCCTCAACCTCGTCGGAAACCAGTGGTGAGTACTTCCTTCAAACTGTGAATTCCAAATCAGTGCACTTTACCAGCTTTTCAACATCTGGATTTTTATTCAAACTATGCTTAAGCTTCTCTTTGGCAAATCCCTCGAGAATGTACCATCACCCCCCCCCCCGGCTCTGTGACTCCTTGGATAAACTCTCCTACTCCAGTCGCACGATAGCCTCTGGTACTAATTTGAACGTGTGGAAGCTTTTCAGTTTTGTCTCAAAATTCGGGTTTCTGGACAAAGCCTTTTTATGCACTACAGCTGCGGATTCTGTATCATCCAAGGATTAAGTAATTCCTTAATTTTATTGAAGTTTTCTTATACAGGAAATGGGCACGCGAAGTTCACGTTCCCCACCTTGCCTTATTATTAACGTATTTTAAGCCGGTACTAATAAATACAAGAAGATGTACATAATTAACGAGCAAGATAATGTAAATAAATATATGTAATAATAGAAATAAAAGTATATTATTAGAGGATGTTAGCATAAGCTTAGTTATAAGAGAGAGGATATAGATGAAACTGTATAGTTTTATCCAAATCATGATAGCCCTCAAACGGGACCGCTTCCCCTTACCACTGGGCAATAACCACTAGCAAACAAAAGGCGACTCTGTACTACGGGCGAGAGTCATCATAGTAAAATCTGTTTCCTGGAGACACTGTTGCAAGTCGAGAATTGCACCTCAGTTAAGGGACCATTAAATGGAAGACTTGGTAAAGCGAGGGTTGGTTTCCAACCGTAAATCACCTAAGCCGAAACTTTAAAGAAGAAGAGTGGGACAGGGTCATCATATTCTGAAAAATACTGTACATGTCATAAAGGAAAAATCTTTCACAGTACTTTTGGGGACAATAGCTAAGGAGTTTGGGTAAGATGTATAAAACATAAAAAAAAGACAATGAAAGTCGTAGGGGTGGTGAGATTGTGAAAGTTACTGCGAGTTAGCAGCCTAAGTGAAATAGTAAGACAGTTTCCACTGGTTCATGAACTAAACGCTACTGGGAGCGGGGAAGAAAGCCAATTAGAGCACAGCTTTAATGCTTAGACAGAACAAGGGCATTTGAATATATTTACGCAGACGCAGTTCTCAACACAGTCAGCTTCATTTACTGTGCAGCTGTTTAAGGTGGAAGTATTTTTAGTTGTTCTCCAGTATTTTGGTGTTACAGATTACTTACGTAAAAAATATGATACGCAAAATCTAAGATTCACGTGTAAGTGAACGCGTAATACAGTTTCAGCTATGATCACATAGAAATATAACGTGTGCATACATTATAAAATCTCTTTGTAACAGTTTAAATAAACTGCTTACAATTAAATAAAAGTTACAAATATATTATCTCTGAAATAGTTTCTTTTACCGTTCTTGCTCTACTCGACCGGAGCAAATATGAATAATCTATGAAAAACATAATTTACAATCAGAGAACTTAGGTGTTGAAGGTCCCGATATTACTGTTAATAGTTCTCAGTTTATATACTCTTCCAATAAGTATAAATATGATTCTTGTGATAACTCACTGCCGCTTGCATTGCCCTCTCTCCCATCACTGACAAAAACCTCGCGATGCGCATGTGTGTCGGATGTCACATGGTCACGGGGGAGAAGGGAGAATGACATAATCGGCAATAATTGCGCCCATAACGTTCTGCGCAGCTTTTTCATTGCCCTGACAGGGAATAGACTTTAGGACTATCCTCGTATTATACCACTTCATCCCGTCAGTACTTGGTTAAGTTCTCTCCAAGAACACGTCTAACACACTTCGGGCTGCCCTCAGCCTGCCAACTGCTCTGGTCCGTGAGCAGTAGATAGCGTTAGGGTATCATATTAGTCTAACTGTTTTAAGTCTTTGAACAGATGGCACCGCGGTCGATATACAAGTTTTACTATTGTTTTACAGTGGAGGTGGAATTTTGGGTCGTGGAATTAAATATTCAACACATTTATCATGACGACATCTCAGTAATAAATTATTATTAAAACTTATTTAAATCATTATTATTTAAAATGTTTGTATTTAAATTATTATTAAAACAAATTATTATACTATCTACTTCATGCTAATCGAGATAAAAATTTACCAGATCTCGCATACACGCATTAGAAGAAATGGTCTTACTACTTGTTTTCTTGTAAGCAGAAATCTTTTAAATCATATGTTTGATATTCATTTCTTTGCATGATCAGGAGTTGACAAATCCCAAAATATTTTAAAACTGAAACCAATAACAAGAAGTATCTCAAAAATCGTCAACTCCACGAAAAAAAAATAATATGACATAAATTGTATGTTTTAACGAGATCTATATGTTTTTGTTTAGTAAGTTTTTGTCTGTCGGTTTATCAGTTATGCATAATTCAACAAATTTCATCCAGAATAAAAAGGTCTTCAGACGCTATTCCCAGAAAATTCAACATCTTCATTTTATTTGTCAAGTAAATATCGTTAGCATAGGTATTTTAATCTAAATCGTTAGAGCCATTTTGAGAAAGGGCTTTTGCCGTGTAAAGGGTAGTTTGTGGTGGGGGATTTTCGTTCAAAACTTCGTATGGTATCCTTGGAAGATACTGACTGAACTTAAATACCAAGTTTGGTATTTTACCGACTTTTCGTTTTTGAGTTATCGTGTTCACAGACAGACATTAACTCACAGAGAGAGGGAGAAAGAGAGAGAGAGTGAGAGAGAGACAGAGAGAGAGGACTTTATCTAAAATGTTTTTTGTTGTTATAGGGGACCCTCAAACGTGTATTTCCGGTGAAATATCGGTATTGAATTTTTGGGTGGAGTGCAATATCTTCTCCACCTACGTACCATGTACTATGTAGAGAAATTAAAAAAATAAATAAAAAAACAACCAAATTCGTCGGTCCACAGGATTTGAATCCGGGGTCTTCCGGATGCGGGCCACAGGCGTTGCCGACTGAGCCCATCCGTTTGGTTAAAATATTTTCAATAATAATGTATTCTCGTTTTGGCCCATAAAAAATTGGGATCTCTGAGCTGAGAAGCTAAAACGCTGACCTCTCGACCGCAGAAGCAGTACACATACATAATAATCATTGATTTGCAAGCTCTCGCATAAAACCCAACCCAGACCGATATTTTTAAGTATGCTTAAAACGGAAAGCCCCATGTCAATAGTTTTACTGGCATGTAAAAGAACTGAGGTACGAAATTCCGGCACACCGAGCCATAGTTAACTATAATCATATATGTATGTATGATACACGAAGATTTTTAGAAAAATTACCCAACCCCAAACTACCGTTTACGTAGAAGATTTTTTGAAATTTTCGATTTTCTCAAAAATGGCTATAACGATTTTGATTAAAATACCATAATTAAAGATATTTACTTGGGAAATAAGTATATATCTTCAATTTCTTGGGAATAGCTTCTGAAATCCTCTACATAGTAGACGAGTTTTGCATGTCTGGTAAACCGGAAACAGATAGACAGACAGGATAGATAG